>CAKJTW010000042.1:17782500-20182500 GCA_917880005.1 Nanger dama | reverse complement strand
GAGGGCAGCGCGTGGGGTGTTAGGACAAGCCCTGCATTTGATGTCCGATGACCTCATCGTCATGGTTACCCTGACCACACGCTCACAGAATGTCAGGGGCCATGCTCAGAGTGTTAGCAGCATCACCCCCTTCCAAGGCCACGATCATTTAAAATTGAATATTTCACACGAAAATATTGGTATCTAGCTTCCTCTGAAACGTCAGAAGCTCTGACCCAAAGGATCCAGGTTGATAACAGGTAGCCGGCCCCTCCACTGGGGCACATGTTCTTTGCTCAGGTCCCCTCCAGCCCATTCATCCTTAGTGGACATGTGTGTTTGTGACCTGTGACCTAAGGAAGTCCTCACAATCCTTACAGACGTACTTCACGTTACAGAGAAGGAAACGGAGGCTCAGAAGTTAAGTACCCTGGTTACACAGGCTAAGATTCAAACCTGGATGTGTCTCTCTCCAAAGCCCATGCTCTTCTCACCACCTAGCCTGGCTACTCAAGAGTTATTCCCTGCGTTTAGCCTCACTTTCCTCCTCTGTTAAATGGAAAGAATGACTTCTGCCCTGAGGGGGACCCTGTTAAGATTCTTAAGAGTGGAGGCAAGCAGTGTATGAACTCAGGCAAGCCCTGCTTGGGAGCCCAGGTCACATGACCCTTGGCCAGGGGTGCAGGTAGGAACCCACCTTCTTGGGCAGGAAGTGGACCCCGACAGGGTACTTGTCCGGGTGGGTCCAGAGCTCGATCTGTGCCAGCACCTGGTTGGTGAAGGAGTTGCTCATCACAAAGCTAGGGTGGCCCATTGCACAGCCCAGGTTGACCAGCCGGCCCTCGGCCAGCAGGATGATGCGGCGCCCGTTCTTCAACAAGTAGCGGTCCACCTGCAAGCGGGCAGAGCAGCGGTAAGGACTGGCAGGCGCTGCTCCCAGTGTCCTCCCCATCCTCATCCCATCCTCCTGCCTAGCAGGCTTCCCTGCCTACAGCAGTGCCCACAAATGGCCTAGACTTCCCTAAAACAACCTCCAGCATAGGGACTGGGACACACAGTTAATAATAAAAGCCAGTATTTATTAAACAACTCTGAGGTGCAGACCTCATACATCTACTGTGAGAATTTAAAGAGCTCACATGTGCAAGGTACTTAGTTTAAGTACTACATATTAGGTAATGGTATTGTTAATATTATTACTGGCACAGGCCCTGGGCTAAGAACACACACGTAACTGTGTGTGTGTGTGTGTATACAATATATAAAAATTACATTTAATTCTAATAACAATCCTTTAAATTAAGTATTATCCCCATTTCACAGACAGAGAAACTGACGTTTAAAGCGTTAAGTTCCTTGTCCAGAGCCAGACATTACAAAGTGGCTGTAATTTGAGCCTGGACAGTCTGAGGACAGATCCCAGGTTCTCAATCACCATGCTTGGTAAAAAGCTAAATGTAAAATTTCCCTCGTGGTCCAGTAGGTAAGAATCTGCCTGCCAATGCAGGGGACACAGGTTTGATCCCTGGTCCAGGAAGATCCCACATGCCTCAGAGCAACTAAGCCCGTGTGCCACAACTACTGAGCCTGCACTTGAGAGGCCAAGTTCCACAAGAGAAGCCACCACAACGAGAAGCCTGTGTACGGCTGCACGCTGCTGCATGCAGCAACGAAGACCCACAGTAGCCAATAAAATCCATCAGTAAGACAGATGTGGTGGTGCTCAGCCTCGGCTGCACATCAGAATCCTCCAGGGAGCTTTAAAAAGGAGGGCCCGTGGCCTCCCTCCAAGATTCCAATTTAGCAGCCTGAAACCTCTTTGTCCCATCCCACTGCCCAGGTCGCCAGAGCCTCGTCATCTGTCCTCCTCGGCGGCCAGCCCACGGGCACACACCCACTGGCGCTCCATCTGCTGAGCCTGCTGGCAGGGCTGGGGCTCCTCACCTGGGGCTTGATGTTCACCTTCTCCACAGCGTTCTCATTCAGCCACTTGACATCGATCTCCACATCAAAGTGCCCAATGTTACACACGATGGCGTCATCTTTCATCTGTTCAAAGTGCCTGTTGGGGAGCCTCAGTCCGTGAGAGAGGGTCAGCGACCAAGGGCAGCCCCACGCCAGCCCCCTCCTTCACTCCCTAGGACCCCCACCGCCACACTGGCACCTACTGGCCAACGATGATGTCGATACAGCCCGTGGTGGTGACAAAGATGTTGCCCTCCTGACAGGCCTCATCCATGGTTGTCACCTCATAGCCTGTGTAGAGACAGCCCCCCGCCCGGTCAGCCAGTGGCCACGCCCCTCCCCTGGCCCCAGCAGCTGACGGCCAACCCCTGCTCTATCATACCTTCCATGGCAGCTTGAAGTGCGTTGATGGGGTCAATCTCCGTGATGATGACGCGGGCCCCGAATCCCCTCAGGGCCTGGGCACAGCCCTTGCCCACATCGCCATAGCCCGCAACCACCGCCACCTTGCCTGCAATCATGACGTCTGTGGCCCGCTTGATGCCATCTATGAGGGACTCCCGGCAGCCATAGAGGTTGTCAAACTTGCTCTGTGAGGAGAGGGGGCAAGGCGGGGATGGGGCCAGGCAAAGCCCTGGAGCCTCAGACCCACTCTCAATATCTCAGCCTGCTGGGCCTTGGGCTGATCACCTCCTGGGACTTCTCCCCACCAGCTAGTGTGTTCATGTGCCCCTTGCCCCTGCTCAGCCCCATGACTTTCTCCCCAGTCTTTCTCAGCCAGTCCAGAAGGCTTCCTGAGGATCAACTATGAGAGACCACCCAAAGAATCTGCTTCACTTACTTCTCCCGATGCCCAGCTCTGAGAATCACTGCGTAATCCTCTGTCTCTTTAATGCACTCATCATTCTGTCTACAACCTCTTTCCCCACCAAGTGAGGCTAAATTCCTCATCGGCAGCCTCCCGGGGGCCTTCTTCAGGGCCTACTCCTGAGCTGCTCTGGAAACCAGCCACAGGAGCCACTGCTGCTCCCCAGGCTCACCTTGGTGACAGAGTCGTTGACATTGATGGCTGGCACCTTCAGGATCCCGTTGGCCATCATCTTGTACAGATTGTGGACCCCCGTTGTGGTCTCTTCAGAGATGCCTCGGATGCCTGAACAAGAGGAGGGGACAGATTTCAGGCCAGGAGGAGTGGCCTCTGGGATGGGACTCCAAGAGTCTAAGAGAGCTCACAGCTGAACTCACCTGAATGCCTCACCTTTGCCTTCTAAAGATGCTCCTCTTTCGGGGTTCCCATCTCTGGAACCTATACCACAGTCCACCCAATCACCTGGGCCAACACGAGGGAGGAGTCGCCACCTTCACTAGGCCTCCTGATTCTACCTCCCAACAACTCACAGACTGTCCATCCCCACTGCCCACATCCCTGCCGCAGCGCATCCTCTGCACAGCAGCCACACTTAACATGCATATTTTCAGAAACGTCTTTTCAGTACCATCCAATTACTTCCCTTTGCTCTCAGCATCAAGCCCAACTCTCTCGCTGAGTTTATTATAAAGTCTTCACACATCTGATCTTCGCTAAGGCTCCGGTGAAGGAAGTTGCCATGCTGGCTAACTTTCTGTTTCCGGAAAGGTCATCCTTTCCTACCTCAGGGCCTTTGCACTCACTATTAACATTCCCTACTTCCCTCCCCACTCTGCTTTTAACAAAGTTTCCCAGCTGTTCTCAGCCCTGACCTTATGCTTGCCCTCGGGCCATCATCTCAGCCAGCCTTCCCCAGCCCAGAAGATGGGCCCCAGCACGCTTATAGGAGCCTGCGGATATCCCATCTTCCACAAAATCTGCTGTTTGAGGCACCAGGAGTCCTGCCAGGCCTGGCGCTCTCATGTGGACAAGCAAGGCCCATTTAGACCACCAGCACCAAGCCCACCGACCTGCCCTACTCACCTGACAGGAGCTGCGGATACTTGGTGTGGATGAGGTTGGTGAGGTCACCACCGTCATCCAGAATCATGTTGAGGGGCCCATCCTTGAAGTACAGCGTCTGTTCAATGCACCACAGGTACTCCTCGTCCGTTTCGCCCTTCCAGGCATACACTGGAGAGTGAGCAGCATGTCAGGGCTGGCCCTCCACAATGGCACCTGCTCCAGGGACCCAACTAGGTAGACTTAAGACTATCTCCTTCCTAATTTCCATCCCCGGCCACCTCCAGCCTCTCTGAGGACTCAGCAGTGCTAAGGACACAACTTGGAGCCAGAGGTATCAGTGTGAATCCTGGTTCTGCACTGACCAGTTGTGCGACTTTCAGCAAATCACTTCATCTCTGAGTCTCACTTTCATTGTCGATAGTAGTATAGATTAAGTGAGACAGAAGCCAAACACAGACCCCCTACCCCTATATATAAGTATCTGCAAAGAATTCTTTCCTTTCTCTTTCTTTTCCTACCCTCACCTGTCTGGGCCCCAGCTCACAGTGACCAGGGTTCCTACCCACAGTGCCTACTACTGGGAGGGAGATGTGATGGGAGGAGGGAGCCACATTAGGTGGACTCAAGAGATAAGATCCAGGGTTCATTCTGCACTGAAAGGACCTGATGGGCCCGCAGTCTCTGTAGTACGTTATCCTAGGCAACGTCTGGCCAAAATCTACTAACAGCAGCTACCGTGTATGGAGCACTCTCTCTGTGTGAGGCATTACTCTAACTGCTTCTTGTCCCAATCTCATTTGTCCTCACAGAAACCCTGTGAGGCTGGCATTGCCATCATCATCACCTACAGATGCCCAGAGAAGCGACTGAGATGTGCCCAGAGAGGGGCTGAGATGTGCCCAGGTCACTCATCATGACACTCTGCTGTTGCTGTTTTTTGGCCGCACAGCATGTGGGATCCTAGTTCCCCAACCAGGGATCAAATCCATGCCCCCTGCACTAGAAGCCCCAAGTCTTAACCACTGGGCCACCAGAGAAGTCCCAGCACGGCACTGCTGAGCAAGCAAGAGTCCAGTGCTCCTGACCGCAGCCCAGGCTCCTCCCATCATTTGGTACAACTGCGACACAGGTGCGGGGCTCCCAGGAACCTCCTGTGAGCAAAGGACACCTGCCAAGCAAGGCCAGCTTCCCCTCCCTCAAACTGGGCAGATAATGGTCTTGAAAACAAGGCCTTTCCAGAAAGGGGCCATGGAGTCCAAACTAGGCTGAGGACTGGGGACATACTGACCCTTGGTCAGTCGCCGGAGAGGTCTTTCCCAATTCTTTACCTTCCACCCGCAGCTGGTTAGAAGGAACTGTGAATGAATGTCCCATTTTATCATCGTCAGACCGAACCAGTTCCCTCCCCAAGCCCGAGCAGACTTGTTTCTGTTTCTCCAGCAGCCTGTGGGAAAGTCCTTCCTCTTTGGCTGCGGTCCTTCCCCAGTACCCTAGACCACCAGATACTATGCAGTGGGTCTCTGGGACTCTTTCTGCCCAGTAGCCCTCCCTGATTCTTTCAGAAACAGATCCACATCCTCCTTTTCAGGAATTTCCCCCTCTTCAACACCATGTGATTCCCAATCACTGACTTGACTAGGAAAAGTAAGTGCTTTCAATAGGATCTGAGATGACGGCTGGACAAAACGGCTCTTTCCGATGGGTCTCTAGGCTAGGATGCTGTGGCCACGACTCCTCTCCCATGCTGTAGGGAGGTCTGCAGCAGTAAAAGTGAAGTGAAGCAAACAGAGAAAATCAGAGCCCCTTCCTGAATTCCTGTATCCCCCAGCAAGGACTCACCTGGAATGCCAGCCTTGGCAATGGCAGCTGCTGCGTGGTCCTGGGTGGAGAAGATATTGCAGCTGGACCACCGCACCTGAAAGAGCCAGCAAGACAGAGCTGGTCACAGCCAGGTCAGAAGACCAGGGTCACTAGAGCCGGGTAAGACAAGGCCCTGAATCTAGTGATGAGAGGCCTGGGATCTACATCCAACTGGTTCTTCAACTACAGGCTGGGGACCTTGGTGAGTGGATGGGAGCCAGAGTAGTGACAAGGCCTAACTTACGTGAAAACAAGGCTCTGCCATGTGGAGAGGGAAGGGCTCCACAAGGAAGCAAGGAGACAAGTGAAGTTTTTGTTAGTGTTAAGACAAGAAATGCAACAATAGCAGTGGAGGGGATAAATATTCTGAAGGCTGAGCTGACAGGATTTGTTGGGAGGATTAGTTTGTTGAAGTAAGAGAGAAAAAGAGGAGCCGCGGATGACTCCAGGTTCTTGAACAGAGAGAACCTCTAAGGCTGAATCCTGTAATTGCTTACATGGGGAAGACACCAAGAAGTGTAGGAAATCATGAGTTTCCTTAGACATGTTGAGGTTGCAATGTCAATCAGATCTCCAAGTGGAGATGGTATATCAGTTGCTGGATACGATGTACCATATCATATATTGTTTATGTTATGACATAACCACATAATATTTAAAACCAGAAAATCAGACCACTGAAGACAGGGAGTGTAGAAAACAAAGAAGTAAAGGACTGAGCCCTGTTGGACTCACTAATTGGTCCTGGCTGCCCTGCACCACCACCAACCCCGTCCCCGTAAAACATCTTCAGAAAACTCGGAAGAGCTGCAATCATTGGTACACATGACCCAGGCTGAACCAATCAGAGAGCACCATCTTTCCAGCAGCCATGATTGGCCAAGGGCAGGCACGTGACCCTGGGAGGGGCCTATGGGAGCCAGACCCTTAGATGATTCGGTAGGGTTCTGGGCTTGAGTCTTTCCTGCTAGAGCTGCCCCCAGTCAGGAGAATGTGAATTGAGGGTGACCAGACGCCCGTCTTCCCAGTGACAGCAAATCAGCAGAAGTCACCACAAATGGCAGTGAAGGGCGCCTGTGACAAGGCTGGAGCTGGAGCCCCTGCTGGGCCTGAGGGGACAAAAGACTATTATAGAGTTCCAGGCTCCGCAAGAACTGCTTCAGGCCTCACCTCAGCACCCAGGGCAACGAGGGTCTCAATGAGGACGGCAGTCTCCACGGTCATGTGCAGGCAGCCGGCAATGCGGGCGCCCTTCAGAGGCTTGGAGGCCGAGTACATTTCTCGCATGTGCATCAGGCCCGGCATCTCATTCTCTGCCAGGTCCAGGGCCTTGCGTCCCCAAGCGGCCAGGCTGATGTCAGCTGCAGGGGCAGGATGGACGGAAGTTCATGAGCTACTTCATCCCATCAACCATGAAGCACCCGCCACTCCACACTCATCCCCTGTGGACTCGAAACACTAGGCTGGCTGCAGTCTCATTGATTCCACAAGGATTTCCTGGAGCCAGGGGAGTCAAAAAGAAAGACATGGTCCCCGCCTAACCGCAGCCTCTTGTAGCCTTCTGGGAGAACACATTTAATTAATGCCACAGGAACATAAGGACTTCTCTGGTGACTCAGATGGTAAAGAATCTGCCTGCAATGCAGGAGACCCAGGTTCAGTCCCTGGGTTGGGAAGATCCCCTGGAGAAGGGAATGGCAATCCACTCCAGTATTCTTGCCTGGAGAATCCCATGGATAGAGGAGCCTGGCTGGCTACAGTCCATGGCATGGCAAAGAGTCGGACACAACTGAGTGACTAAGACAAACACACAGAGGAACATGATTACAACACAGGTGAGTGCTCCTTGAAAAATAAATATCTGTCAGCCTATACATGCCTCTTACTACCTACCCTTTCTGCTTGCCACCTACCAACCTCCTCATTCCCTAAAGATTTTAGTTCCTGGTTCTCCATCTTCCTAGTCACCACTCTTGGTGACTTCAACACTCTAAGTGATATAACCTAACACCTTGGACTCCAGCACCATTCTTTGATCTCCTCGAAGATAGAGAAATGTTTCTCCACCCCTGTCATTTCTTCCCACCTGGAGGGAACTTATCTGTGTAACTAACAGCTCTTGGCCTCTCTCTGCCCCAGGGGAGGTGGAGCGACCTGTTTAATTAGTAAACTCAGAAGGAAAAAACTGGGCATGCACAGGTCAGGTTTCCCCTCTTTTGCAAGCAAGCAACAACCAACCTGCCTGCAGGGAGCACATTCTTCCACAGAGAGAGCTACCCAAACCCACCTTGCCTATAACTGGCAGGTTAACTGATGAATTTGGGGGTTTGGTTACCATGATCATTGGACTTTGACACTAGTCTACATCTTCAGGCTTCAATGGATGCTGTTAGTTATCCCTTGATACCTACAGGGCATTGGTTCTGGGAACCTCTATGGATACCAAAATTCTCAGATGCTCAATTGCCTTATATAAAATGGCATGGTGGTGGTGGTTCAGTCACTAAGTCGTGTCCAACTCCTGTGACCCCATGGACTGTAGCCCACTAGGCTCCTCTGTCCATGGGATTTTCCAGGCAAGAATACTAGAGTAGGTTGCCACTGCCTTCTCCAGGGATCTTCCCAACCCAGGGGTTGAACTCACATCTCCTGCATTGGCAGGTGGATTCTTTACTGCTGAGCCACCAGGGAATCCTATATGCTCCATGAGATGACTCAGTGTCCCATATCCTCTTAACTTCTTTGAAGACTTCACTACTCCACTGAAACTGCTCTCCTTAAGGTCTCCGTAAGGCCCCATAGCCATTGGTCAATTATCTATGTTTACGCTTCTCCCTGCAGCACCAACAGCACTAAGTACTCTCTTTTTCTGAATCCCTTTCTTTGCTTGGCCTCTTTCTGTGGTTTCCCTTCCACCTTCCTGGTTCCTCTTCCTGTAACAGACTCTCAAAGTTTGGAGGCCCTCACGGCTCCATCATCTCCCTCTTCTCTCCTGCCAGATGAGCTCATCCCACTTTATGGCTTGAAATATCTTTTCTGCAGCAGTGTCTCCCACCTGTTCATCTCCAGCCCAAACTTCTCCCCTGAACCTGAGACTCAGGTTCAACTCAGTTCAACTGCCTACTCAGCATCTTGGTTGTCCATCTAGATAATGTGTCAAGTTTGAGCCCTCCACGACTCCTTTTTCTCACCCCCAAACTTGTTACTCCCCCGTCTCATTTTAGGAAATGAAACCACCATTCAGCCAGCTGCTCTAGCCAAAAACTTATGATTTCTTGATTCCTCTTTTCCCCTTTCACCCTCTTCCAGCCCATCAGCACTGTTGTCTCAACATCCCAAATATGAGCAATCCAACAGCATCTCACCACCTTGGATCACTGAAGCAGCCTCCTCACTGGTCTCCCTGCTATTCTCCCCATGTTAGGGAAATGAAGATGGAGGTCATCTTGTTCAGGCTTCAGAAGTAGGAGAGCAGCCCTCTGACTGACTTCTGACTCTGAATGGACTACGTGCCTGCTTTGGTTACCAGCAAGTCAAGCCACACCTTAGGTTAAGAGAGGGAGTGGGTCTTGGAATTTCCTGAGCCCCTGGAGGCCTGGCCAAACCCCCACTGACACCCGGGGACCTTGTTTCACAAGAGAAAACAAGGAGCACTGTAAAAGTTAAGGGAAAACGAGAGCTGCATTTTTGCATGCAAACTGACGATATGAGCTTGCAGCCTGGGATTACAAGCAGGAGGCCCCAAAACTGCAATCTGAAGTCTCACCTGTGGGATGGACCACTGCCCAGGACCCTTTTCCCAACTGAGACTCCAGATTGCTGGTACTCAGGATGTCCCAGTACTGCTCAAGTTTGGATGTAGGTTGTCAGCCCAATTTGGTGATGTATATGCTATTACCCCTCTCTATTGTTTCTATTTCTTTGCTTTTAACAACTGTCTGTTTGTGTATAACAAGTGGATTTTTTGTTAATGAATCCTTTGAACCTAAAATGAAAGTAAAACACCCCACAGGCGAGCTCTTCAAGTGGCTAGTTGGGATGCTGCCTGATGCAAGCATCACCTAATAAGAGTTAGATCTTTAAAAAACCAAACAATACCCCACAAAAGTCAGAGAAACAAACTTTTAAATTTTAAAATGTATCATCTCCATTCTTCTGCTAAAGTGAAAAAGCAGCCTAGCCTCCAGTGGCTTCCCCTAACCAAGTCTTCACATGGCCACAGTGCCGTACCCAGGTGTCTGCTCACTCTTCTTGTCCACCTAACCACCCTTTTCTCCCCTTCACTAGTTGCTCAACCATGCGAACCTCCTTACTGTCTTCATATTCTTGCCTCAGGGCTTTAACCCAAGCAGCTCTCTCAGCCTGGAAAGCTCCTCCTCAGCACCTGATACAGTACCTGGCACACAGTAGGTACTTAGGAAAGAAGAACTTGGTATACTGCTGCTGGAGGAACTGAGAGCATGCCAAGGTGACTCTAGTAGAGGGAGTAAGATGATGAGTCAGGACTTTATTCCTGTAGAGTTTAAAGGGAGTTTCATGACCAGACTTGTCTTTTGAGAAGGCTTCTTTGGTTGGTGCAAGTATCTACGAAGCAAGAGACTCATGGAGACCTGTGAGGAGGGAGCCCAGGACTGGGGTGGTAGCTGTGGAGACAGAGAAGTGGGCAGGTCTCCTCACTTACAAAACAGATTGTATCTCTAGTACTCAGCTGGGTTGGGCACAGAGTAGGGGTCGGCCATGTTTACTGATCATCCTTGTTAAGACTGAATGAGAGAAGGTCCATGAAAGGGGAGGGCAGTAGACAGGTCACCAAAAAAAAAAATCTGAACCTAGCCCAACTCCCAATATTTACCAGTGAGGAAAGGCTCAGAGAAGTGTTTGCCCCAGGTTTGACAGCCAGTCAAGAGTAGGGGTGGGACTGGTGGCCAGGCAGAGCTGATAGAACCAGAGGCTCCTGGGAGGGGCCCAGTAGTGGACAGTGGTTCCTGTCCTATCCTAAGCTCCACCCCCTCTCCCACCCCCTGTCCCTCTAGCAAAAAAAAACTCACTGCCCTCAGGATACAGCTGTGCCAGCCATGGTGTTTTCATGGGTTCCTCAACTCCCAAGAGCACAGGAGGGTCTGGCACTCTAAGCTCTAGGGTTTTGGTGCCCAGGGGAGCTGAGGACTTGCAGAGGCTGCAGTAACACCTGTCCTAGGACAAGCCAAGAATAGTAGCAAAACCCTGAGTCTGTTTCTTCATCTGTGAAGTGGGAATAACCTTCCTTGAGCCCAAGGATTAAAGATGCCATATGGGCAAAGCCTGGCACAGCATGCCCTCCTTGATGGAGGCTTCCTTTCAACCCTACCTAGCCAAGTTCCTCCACTTCGGAATGTAGCCTTATCTCCTCCCACACAACGCAAGGCCCTCAACCCTTAACCCACCCATCTCTCCATAGTAATAACAAGCCTCTTTTCCAGTTCAGCCACTGGACCTTGCTTAATCTTTCTGGGCTTCAGTTTCATCCACACAACAGGGACAATAACCTACTCTGGACCACTACTTGATAAACTACTATTGGTAAGTTACTATTTTCCAGAGAGTTTTTGAAAGTTATTTCCTTTTGGGGCTTCAGTTTCTTCCTCTGTATAATAGGATAAAGTCCACCCCTAAAGATCATTCTGTAAACGAATGCAAATCCCCAGATACATAGGAAGTGCTCCATAAATGTTGATGCTTTTCTCCAGGTTGAATGGTGTGCTGGATTTACTTTAAAAATTGCTAGGCAGCCTGAACCGGTTTCTGCTGAAAGGTCATTAGGATTATTCCAAATCTGTTCACTTATACACATCAATGAAAAGATGAGCACCGCCTGGGTGCATCTACTCCACCACCTCGCAGTTGTAAGAGTGTGGACAAGTTACCTTTTTCCCTGTGTCTCAGTAAATCCATAAAATGAGAAAGTAACAGTCCCTACCCTAAAAAGTCATTAGAATAAAATGAATTAATCTATAAGAAAGGTAGGAAGTGGTGCCCATGCCACAGTAAACGTCCAGTAAACATTAACGATCAGTGTAGTGTATCAGCTTCAATACATAGGACAGCAGGAAGGATTTTTCTAACCACCCCTGAAGTTCGAGATTCTATGTAAGACTGTTCTTGCTGGCCAAGTGAGTGACCCCAGAGGTTGAGTAACAAGCCGAAGGTGCCCGGTGAGTGGCCTTGCCCGGCCTTGGGCTCAGTGTCCAGGCCTCTCCCCCATGCGCCCTTCGGGGCCCCAGTACCCTCGCCTTCCCCGTGGGAGGCTCAGCGAGGGGGGGCACTTGCCCGGGACCGTCCAGTTGGTCAAGGAGCCGGGCCAGGCCCAGGAGGCAGGATCCAGGCTCCCTAGCGTTGGTCCCGGCAGGTGCCATCGGTCCCAGGCCGTGGCCAGGTGCGCGCTAGCCCCTGCCCCAGGCGACTCTGCGCGGAACACGCCGCCGCTCCGCAGCCCGCGCCGCTGCACCCTGCTTAGCGGGGCACGCCGGAACTTGTAGTTCGCGGCCGCACGCCAAGACACGCTAGCTGCGGCGGGGGAACTCCAACCCCCAGGCGGCCACGCGGGGCCAAGACCGCGCTGTGCCAGTGATTCAAGAGGGTCCTTCTGAGCGCCCCAGGTCGGCCCCGCGGCCGCCGCCCCAACAGGTCCCCAGTAGGTGCGGAGCAGATGCGGCTGGCTGCACGTCCTGTAACTCACCGACTTTGTAAGGCAGCTTGTCCGACATGCTGGCAGCGTTTCCGCACGGACTGATGCACGCAGGCGAAAGGGGCCGGGCCTAGGGCTGGGAAGAGGCGCGGGCTGGGCGGCGCCGGGTAGGGACCTGCGCCTGCCGCCGACGCCTTTAAATATCTCCCCCTGTCTTGCATATTCATGAGTCCCGAGCGAGCTGAGCCGTCGGGGCGGGGTCCAACACACAGGGGCGGGACCGGAATGGACTTCGGTCCCTGCTGAGAGCAGTTTTTATTCCGCGGTCCTTCCACCTCCCGTACTGCACGAAGGGATCTCGGAGAGAGGCCTAAGAACAAACTCCATTCTCTCCTTCGTTCTACCAGTGAAACCCCTGTCAAAACCGGGTGAAACTGAAATTCCAACCAGCTCTCTTTCCTGAACCTCAGTTTCTTCTTCTGTAAACTGGGCAGAATGATACCTACCGTCCAGATTATAAGTAAAGCTGCAACATGTCAAGTTTCTAGCACATCGTAGGCCTTCCCTCCTCCTGCCACTATCCTGAATTTAGTTAAATTTGTGTACGTATTTATACTTTTACTACATATGTAGAAACCACTAAATGCTTCTTAGAATTGTTTCTGTGTTTAAAACCTTCATGAAAATGGTAACATACTGTACTTATCCTTCAGCAATTTTTTTCTGTTGATATTATATTTGTAAGAGTAATGCATAGACTTAGAATGTATTCATTTCTGCTGTTGCATAGTATTTCATTGTCTACATCCCATGATTAATTAATCTGTTCTCCTATTTGCTGACATTCAGTTTGTGTATCATTCTGCCATTATTGCATAAATGGAAAAATAAACTGTCTTTTAGTGCACCTGAATAGGTGTCTGAGTCATAAGTATACTTAGGGATGAAGTTTCTGAGTTAAAGGCATGTTTTTAACTTTCCTAGGTCTTGCCAAACTGTTTTCCAAAGTAATTTATCCCCTCACCACAGTGTCTGACGGGGCTTGTCACATCCCTGTCACCACTTGTCAGAATGACAAAAATTTTTATCAAATTGATGGCTGTGAAACTCCTTGTGGATTTAATGGCCTCGTGAAGACCCTTTATCATCTTTATAGGAACCCCCTTCCCCAAGCTCCACCCAGCTGCTCTCTCATACTGTTTTCAGAGTTGACCCATTCTGAGTCTATGCTTTCTCACCTCCCACTCAGTCCTCCGTTGTCTGGTCTCCGCCTCCAGGTCTCTGCTGAAACTGCTCCAGCCAGGTCAGTAGGGAAGCCAGACCAACATGCCTCAGCCTGCATCCCAAGCCACCTCCTTGCTGCACACAATGTGCCCTTGGCTTTCACTTTCCTGACTCCGCACCCACTCTCCACAGGGTGCCTTCTCTGGTCTAAGCAACTTCCTCTCCTTTTCTCCAAGTATTAATGTTCCTTTTTTTCTCTTATTTGGCTCCATCTTCCAGCCCCATCTCACTCACACTTAACTTGTTGTGACCACCCATATCCAGGTAATCCAGTTGTACATGGAATAAAACACTGCCTTACCCCAAAAGTGGCCTGTTACGCTTCTCAATTATCACATGCCCTTTCTCCCCATCCCTGGAGTTACCACTGCAGTGATTAATGTCTTTATCATTCTCTTGCTTTTTTAAAATGGATTTTGCAACTTATATGACTATCCTAAACAACACATTGTTTAGTTTTGACTGTGTTTTGTCTTTGTATAAATGAAATCATACAATATGTGTTTTCTTTTGCAACTTACTTTCTATTTCAACGTTGCTTTTGAGGGTTATTCATGTAGATATGGCACCCCACTCCAGTACTCTTGCCTGGAAAATCCTATGGATGGAGGAGCCTGGTAGGCTGCAGTCCATGGGGTCACTGAGGGTTGGACACGACTGAGCGATTTCACTTTCACTTTTCACTTTCATGCATTGGAGAAGGAAATGGCAACCCACTCCAGTGTTCTTGCTTGGAGAATCCCAGGGACGGGGGAGCCTGGTAGGCTGCTGTCTCTGGGGTCGCACAGAGTCGGACACGACTGAAGTGACTTAGCAGCAGCAGCATGTAGATATTATAGTTCTGGTTCACTTATATTCATTTCTGTTTAATCCACTTATTTATTCATTCTATTGTTGATGGATATTGGGTTGTTTCAGTTTTTGCTATTGCAAAGAATACTGCTTTAATATTCTTGTGTGTGTAGATAGATATAGATATAATTTGCGAGTCAAATTTCTTAAACAAATATGCTCAGATTCAACTTAACAAAGTAACGTTAAACTGTTTTCCAAAGTGGTTGCATCAGTCTATACTCCCACCAGCAGTGGATAAATACTCTTGTTTTATGCCCTTATCGGCCTACCATTTTTTATTTTGCCTATTTGGCAGGTATGAAGTGATAGCTCATTGTGGTTTTAATTTGCATTTCTTTGACCACCATGACTAATGAGGTTGAGCATCTATTCATATGTTATAACCCAACTGAGAGTCTTTGTAAAAGTTCCGTTCATGTCTTTGCCTGTTTAAAACTAGGTGGTTTGTTTTTCTTTTCAACTAATAGAAATTCTTTACATATTCTGGGTATTAGTCCTTTGCTAATTATATGTGCTGCATATATCTTCTCCAGATTTGTGGTTTGTGTTCTCACCCTCTCTCTGTTGTTTTTTTGATAACTAGAAAATCTTAAGAGTTTTGAGTTTGTTTTGCCATGCTTCTCTGAATATGGCATCTTAGTTCCCTGGCCAGGGATCAGACTCCTGAGGTGGAAGTGCAGAGTCTTAACCACTGGACTGTCAGGGAAGTTCTAGAAATTCTTAGTGTCAGGCGAGTGTATGCTCCTTGGTTTTTGTCTCGACAAAACAAAGATTTGGAGTGATGGACATTAAAGCCCCCTCGGCGTGTCACAGCTCTCAGGTCTTAGACAGACCATGTTATAGCTCTCAGGTCTTGAACGGACTGTGTTATAGCTCTGAGACAAATCAGTGTTACAGCTCAGTGTTACAGCTCTATTTTATTAGAAGATAGCAGGAAAATCCATCTTCGAGGCATGAGGGCACATCTTTCCAAAGATGCGAAGAGAAGATCACCACAGCACGCAGGAGAGAAAGAGAGAGCCCTTTGGCTCCTCTTTTATATGTCCCCCCTCCTCCCCCCCGCCCCCGGGCCTGCCCTGTGCAAATTGAACTTAGTCAGGAGTGCTGTTCTACGTGAAGTCCTCACTCTGGTCCTCGGACCTTTCTTTGGCGTTCCTCTGTTCTATTTTCACGGGCTTTTCTCTTCCTTGTCTTTTAGCCGCCACCATTTTGGACTCCTTTCCCCTATTCTAACTACCTAACATTAGTTTCTGAATGTTGAGCTTTAAGCCAGCTTTTTCACTTTCATCAAGAGGCTTTTAGTTCCTCTTCCTTCACTTTCTGCCATAAGGGTGGTGTCATCTGCATATCTGAGGTTATTGATATTTCTCCCGGCAATCTTGATTCCAGCTTGTTCTTCTTCCAGCCCAGCCTTTCTCATGATGTACTCTGCATAGAAGTTAAATAAGCAGGGTGACAACATACAGCCTTGACGTACTCTTTTTCCTATTTGGAACCAGTCTGTTGTTCCATGTCCACTTCTAACTGTTGCTTCCTGACCTGCATATAGGTTTCTCAAGAGGCAGGTCAGGTGGTCTGGTATTCCCATCTCTTTCAGAATTTTCCACAGTTTATTGTGATCCACACAGTCAAAGGCTTTGGCATAGTCAAGAAGGCAGAAATAGATGTTTTTCTGGAACTCTCTTGCTTTTTCCATGATCCAGAGGATGTTGGGAATTTGATCTCTGGTTCCTCTGCCTTTTCTAAAACCAGCTTGAACATCTGGAAGTTCACGGTTCACGTATTGCTGAAGCCTGGCTTGGGAAATAGATGGGGAAACAGTGGAAACAGTGTCAGACTTTATTTTGGGGGTCTCGAAAATCACTGTAGATGGTGATTGCAGCCATGAAATTAAAAGATGCTTACTCCTTGAAAGAAAAGTTATGACCAACCTAGATTGCATATTCAAAAGCAGAGATATTACTTTGCCAACAAATGTCCATCTAGTCAAGGCTATGGTTTTTCCAGTGGTCATGTATGGATGTGAGAGTTGGACTGTGAAGAAGGCTGAGCACCAAAGAATTGATGCTTTTGAACTGTAGTTTTGAAGAAGACTCTTGAGAGTCCTTTGGACTGCAAGAAGATCCAACCAGTCCATTCTAAAGGAGATCAGTCCTGGGTGTTCTTTGGAAGGACTGATGCTAAAGCTGAAACTCCAATACTTTGGCCACCTCATGAGAAGAGTTGACTCATTGGAAAAGACTCTGATGCTGGGAGGAATTGGGGGCAGGAGGAGAAGGGGATGACAGAGGATGAGATGGCTGGATGGCATCACCGACTCGATGGATGTGAGTTTGAGTGAACTCCAGGAGTTGGTGATGGACAGGGAGGCCTGGCGTGCTGCAATTCATGGGGTCACAAAGAGTCAGATACGACTGAGCAACTGAACTGAACTGAACTGAACATTAGTTTTAATGTATTCAAATTTGTCAGTCTTTTCTGTAGTGTCAATGGCAGTTTTGGTCTTGTTTTAAAAAACCTATATACCCCCAAAGTCATAAAGAATTTCTTCTGTATTGTTGGCCCAAAGTTTTATAGTTCAAATATGTATGCAGTATGAGGGAGGAATTCTATTTCATTTTTTTCCCCAAAATGGATAAGCAGTTGTTCCAGCACCACTTATGCAACAGTGCATCCTTCTCCCAGTGACCTATAGAGCCATCTCTGTCACACATTGTGACCATAAATACACCGGGTTATTCCTGTCTCTCTATTTTGATGCATTGATCTGTGTATGCACTGTTGAAATTACTAAAGATTTTTAATAAATCTCATTCTTTTTCAAGAGTATCTGTGGAAGTTCCCTGGTGAATTAGTGATTAGGATTTTGGGGTTTCACTGCCATGGCCTGAGTTCAATCCATCGTTAGGGAACTGAAGTCTCACAAGCTGTGAAGCACAACCAAAAAAGTAAAGAATATCTTGCACTGTCTTGGATGTTTGCACATCTATATAATTTTAGAGTTACTTTGTCAAGTCTTAGGGGAAAAAAACTTTTTGAATTTTTACTGCATTTGTATTAATCTATAAATTATTTGGACTTCCCTGGTGCCTCCAATGGTAAAGAATCCACCTGCAATACAGGAGACCCAGGTTCAGTCTCTGGGTCAGGAAGAGCCTCTGGAGAAGGGAATGGCTACCCACTCCAGTATTCTTGCCTGGGAAATCCCATGGACAGAGGAGCCTGGCAGGCTCCATGACGAAGTCCATGAGGTCACAAAGAGTTGGACATGAATGAGCAACTAACACTTTCACTTTCCACCCAGTAATGCCCATTTTGTCGTCACCAGTAAAGCTACAGGGAATGTCCTGGCAGCGCAGTGATTAAGGCTCCACACTGCCACTGCCGAGGCTCAGGTTCAGTCCCTGCTTGGGGAACGAAAAATCTCATAAGCCACGTAGTGCAGCCAAAATGGGGGAAAAATATAAATATATATACACACATATAAACATAAAGGGCTGTAAAATTTGTTTCTCCCTCTCTGTCTCATGACCAACAACCTGATTCCAGCCCTCATCACCTCCCACCTGGATCAGTGCACCAACCTCATCACTGGTTTTTAAGCATCCAGCCTAGCTGTGTCCCATTCATCTTCTACCTTGTAGCCAGAGTGATTTTATATATATATACATATATATATATATAACTTTATATGTAAAATTTTATCTTATGTCTTTATTTTGTATTTTTATATAATTTATATATATAATTATATATTATTTATATTATATATATATATTTGGCCATGCCACATGGCTTGTGGATCTTAGTTCCCTGACCAGGGATCAAACCCAGGTCCATGGCAGTGAAAGCACCAAGTCCTAACCCCTGAACCACTAGGGAATTTCCCAGAGTGATCTCTTGAAACTACAAATATGTCTGTATCTTCCTTCTGCTTAAAACTATTAATTGGCTTCCAGTTGCCTAAAGGAGTGGTCTCTAAAGTGTCTTTAATTAATGAGTGAATTAACTTTTGGTTTTGCTGGATCTTCATTGCTGCGTGGGCTTTCTCTGGTTGCAGCGAGTGGGGACTCCTCTTCGTTGTGGTCGTTGTAGTGGCTTCTCTTTTCTCAGAGCAAAGGCTCTAGAGCGTGGGCTCAGTAGTTGTGGCACATAGGCTTAGTTGCTCTGCGGCATGTGGAATCTTCCTGGACCACAGATGGAACCCCTGTCTCCTGCATTGGCAGGCAGATTCTTATCCACTGCACCACCAGGGACGTCCTCTAAAGTGTCTTTTTGATCAATATTTTTTCCTCAGATTCTATTACAGTTTTTACAACATGACTGACCAGGACAGGGGTTCATGAGAGGGGCTGTCAGCTTCAGCCTTTTCTGTTTGTTCACTGTTGTAACTTCAGTATTATCTAGAACTGCCATTTCTTTGCAGGAATATTTTGAAGCCTCCCACCATTTTGAAGCCAGTTGTCCATTTAGTTAGGTTAATATAGGAAACCTGGTACATGATATTTATGTTTGCTTAGCCTGACAGACGGAGAAGGCAATGACATCCAACTCCAGTACTCTTGCCTGGAAAATCCCATGGGCGGAGGATCCTGGTAGGCTGCAGTCCATGGGGTCGCTAAGAGTCGGACACGACTGAGAGACTTAGCAGCAGCAGCAGCCTGACAGAGGGAGTTTCCCTGGTGGCTCAATAGTAAAGAATCTGCCTGTAATGCAGGAGACCTAGCTTTGATCCCTGGGTTGGGAAGGTTCCCTGGAGGAGGGCATGGCAACCCACTCCAGTATTCTTGCCTGGAGAATCCCCATGGACATAGGAGGCCTGGGGGGCTACAGTCCATGGGGTCACAAAGAGTCCAACACAACCGAGCTACAAAACACAGCACAGCCTGACAGAAACACACACTACACCCAAGACTACGCTGCAGAATGCTGAAACTGGGGCTAAGAGCCCCACTGTCCACCCCTGACATGTGAACCCCCTTTCCTCAGGAAATCTTTGCTACCTCATTTGACAAAGGTCAGACAAACAGACCAGGTGAGGGAAACGGTGTCAATTAATGACAAAAATCCACCCTAAGTGTCTGTCCTGCTTTGGGAGATGTCAGTTAAGGACACATTTGCTCATGTAGTATATTAAGTTCATTTGAACAAAACTTTTGGAGATTGCTGGCCTCAGGAGAAGGTCCAAGCACCTTTGCCTGGCCTTCAAGGCCCTCCCTTGTGTGACCCTTGCTTGTGAACCTCACCTTGTCTCTTTGGCCCCAACAGCATCACAGTTCACACTACAGCCACTCAAAACTTACAGATGGTTCTCCCATACCCACTATGTTCTTTTTCTGCCCCAATATTCTCCCCTCTGTCTCTGGATGCTCCCTGATTCCAGACTTCCTGTCAAAGTCCCACTTGGCCTTTAAAGCCCTCCCCAGGCCAGAATAGACGCCTCTTCTGTGCTCCCACAAACCCCCTCATTCAGCTCTACCTCTGTCCTTTCCACATTGTTTCATGCCATCTTTGAGGGGAAGGGCAGACCTCTTTCTCTTTTAGCCCCAAGATCCAGCACAGGCTGGATTTATAGGACAGGCTTTTTATATATATTTATTTGACTGCGTTGGATGAGGGCAGGGACTGGATCTGCCTTTATTATATAGCTGCATTCTCAGAAGCCAGCTAACTTGATCAATACTTAGTGAATGACTAAATGAAGGACTTCAACTTCTGGTTTTATTTTATTTAAAAATATATGCATTTATCTTATACAGCAGCCAGGTCTTAGCTGCAGCACGCGGGATCTGGTTCCTCGACCAGGGATGGAACTGAGTCCTTAGTTGTGGCACGAATCTTAACTGTGTCATGCAAAATCCTTTGTCGCAGCATATGGGCTCCTCTCTAGTTGTGGTGCACAGGCTCCAGAGTGCTCAGGCTCAGGTATGTGGGATCTTAGTTCCCCACCCAGGCATAGAATCTGTGCTGCTTGCATTCAAAGCACAAAGTCTTAACCACTGGACCATCAGGGAAATCCCAGCCCTGGTTAATCTTAAAAAAATAATATAAATGTTAATAAAACCAGAAGTTGAGGCTTCCCTGGTGGCTCAGTGGCTGGTACTCCATGCTCCCAGTGCAGGAGACCCAGGTTCGATCCCTGGTCAAAGAGCTAGATCCCACGTGCTACAACTAAGACCTGGCTGCTATATAAAATAAACAAATGTTTTTTAAAAATAAAATAAAACCAGAAGTTGAGGTCCTTCATTTAGTCATTCACTAAGTACTGATCCAGTTAGTTAGCTTCTGAGAATGCAGTTATATGATAAAGCCAGACCCAGCCCCTGCCGTCACAGCATTTGCATTCTAGTGGGCAAGAGGTGGAAAATAATAAAGAAATGAGCAAACAGTTTCAGGTAAGGATTTGTTTGTCCTGTCCAAAGACTTTTACACATGCTATTCCTTGTGCTTAGAAAGTTCTTCCTGACCCTTTGCATGACAATTGCTCACCTGTAAATCAGGTGTGCCAAAGTGTAGCTTTCTTTATTATTCTCCTTCTGTGACGCAAGTCTTCTGAAGTGGCTTCTGAAGTCCCTTCCAGCCTGAGACACTGTGTTTCCCATTACAACAGTGTTGTCAGCCCTACTTTATTCCCTTGGGCTCCCATGGAAATCATCCTCTGGAATTCCCTGGCAGTCCAGTGGTTAGGACCCTATGCTTTCACTGCAGGAGCCACAGGTTTGATCTCGAGTCAGAGGGTTGCAGCCACGCGTTCCAGGAAACAAACTCACTCAGAAGGACAATGCAGATAGTGGAGTGCAGTTTATTACACTGGTGAGCCCAAGGCAGTCTGCTCTTAACCAAGGACCCCAACCAGCATTTGTAAAAATCTTTTATACCCCATGTGTACATGTCTGAACCCACCACCCCAAATTCCTTAGACTTACATAAACCAAGGAAAATACAATCCCAATAACCCCATCATTCACATGCTATGTGCTCAGACAGTCAAACAATTAGCCAATAATCAATAAACCTGAGGTTACACTCTGATAGATACAGAAAAATTTATGGCTTGTCTGGAGGAAGGGGTGACAGTGTATGTTTTCTCTTAGGCGATGAGTAACCTAGATACAATCTTCAAGGTTCCCGTGTCTGGAGGGAGTCTTATCCTGTTGTTGTTTTCATAGGCACTAAATACAGAGTTCAGAGTCCATTGGAAAGGTGGCCGAGCATGATCAGTATAAACAGGCCTAAGATGGAGTCCAGGCCCTATGAATTCCTTCTTCATTCCCCCGTCTTGATGCTCTTACCTCATATTATGAGCATCATTCATAGGGATATATTGCACCCTGGCTCTCTGACCGACAATTTGGGAGAAAGATATCAACCTTAGGGTTACAAAGTTCATAATACATTGTAAAATTCAGGGTCCACAAAGCAGAATTATCAAGGCAACTATAACAGTGGTAAATATAGTTTTCCACCAATCGCCCTTCACCCAAGATAGGAAGGAATGTTTTCATTTGACATTGCTTTTACCTGGTTTTTCATGTCATCTAAAGCAATCGATACATTGCCAGATAAGTCAAGAATGTATACACAACATTCAACCTTAATTATAGTGCAGTTCCCTCCTTGAGCAGCTATGAGTATGTCCAAAGCCATTCTATTATGAATTACTGCTTTTCTCATTTGGATTTGCTCATTTAAGGCTTGGATGGCTTTTGTTCTATCTAAAACTGACTGTTTTGTGAAATTAGTCAAGGCCTCTGCTTTAATCATGATATCTGTTGTTCCTATAGAGGGTACGAATAAGGCAGCAATATACTCATACCATTGAAACACGGATCTTGTCCACCTAGCATGTAAATAAAGTAGATTTACTGGGGCTTGTTGTAGGTTAGGCTTTTGTTACCCTGGCATTTATATCAAATGTAACTCCATGACCTGAGTCTATTGACTGTAGGTCTTACACCAAGAGAGCAAGGAGAGGTTATGATTGACAAGAGAGAAGAAAGTCTCTTTTTGTCATACCAGAAAAGAGCAGAGTGGTTTAAAATCTCCTTGGCAGAGTGGTGACACCCACCAAGGAAGTCCATCCATCACTGACAGAGGCACAGCCCTACATACCCAGCAGTTGGAAGTGTTGTGGAAGTCTGCGTAGGAACGTGCCCATGAGATGAAAACATTATCCTGAGTTGAAACAAAGTTAAATTCAAAATCACGTCGATGAGGCCAAGCAGCAGGAGTTGATTGTGCGGCTTCATCCTGAAGGGGCTCGTCCAGGATCTTCTTTTCCTTCTTCTTAAGGATGGTCTTAGTCTCTCGAGGGTCAGCGGGGTCCCTCTGTGCAGTCCACTCAGCGTTTTTTGGGTCTGCGTGGTATGTTCTCTTCACCCTCGTATGATGGATCCAAGGGACAATACCTGCAACTTTAACTGCAGTAGGGGTAATTAGAATAACATAAGGGCCCCTTCACCAAGGGGCTAGCAAATCTTGTTTCCAATCTTTGACCCATACTTGGTCACCAAGCATAAACTCGTGAATCTGTTCCCCAAGGGGGGAACGGCACCCTTTCTTGTGCAAACTTAGTTACCTGATTTATTACCATACCCAGTTCCATCTGCTGTGAAATCCTATCCCCCCCTTACCTGAGGCAAATTTGTTGACACCTGTTTTATTATGGGAGGGGCCTCCCATTCACAATTTCGTATGGAGAATAGCCTTGGGACTGTGGGGTCATCCTGAGTCTAAGCAGAGCTGTCAGAAGCAAGTTCACCCAGGAGCAGTCAGTTTCCATGATCCACTTGGAGAGTCTCTTTAATGTCTGGTTGGTTCATTCCACCATCTCAGAACTTTGGGCCTATATGGAGTGTGCAGTTTCCATTTGATGTTTAAAGTTTTGCTTGCTTGTTATACTAAATCAGCTACAAAAGCTGGGTCATTGTCTGAACCAGTGCTGGTAGGAAGTCCAAATCTGGGAACTATTTCCCTAAGCAGGCACCGGGCGACCTGCTCTTTCAGTCCAGGTAGGAAAAGCTTTTACCCATCCTGAGAACGCACATACCATGACCAGCAGGTAACGGTAGTATTGGTGAGGTTTCATTTCAGTGAAGTCCACTCCCAGGTGTTCAAAGGGCAGCATGCCTTTCAGCTAAATACCCAGAGGTTTCTGTCTGAATACCCGAGAGGCAGCATTAACCTGTGAGCAGGCAGCATGGCCTAGGTGGGTCGCTTGGTGTGTTTGGCTTACCAGATCGTGTGCCAGCTTCTCCGGTAGGGATAATTTGCCACTTGGCAATTCACACCATCCCTTTTCAATCTTGATGGCCCTTCCACTTTGGCTAACCTGACAGCCATTGTCCTTGTTTTATCAGGCTAGTGCCATCAGTATATAGGACCCAACTAGGGTCTGGAACCTTGTGTCCTTCTTTAAAACAAACCCCAGATACCTTACCTCCTCCTTGCAGATCTGTGCCTTCTTCTTTGACACCCGGTAACCTGCCTCTGTCAGCAGCTGGAGCAGTGCTTTTGTCTCTTTCCAGCATATTTCCTTGGTCTCCGCAGCCAGCAGCAGGTCATCCCCATATAGTAGGAGCCAACATCCATAATCTTCCCGATGGAATGAGTTCAGGTCAGAAGCCAGGACTTCCCCAAAGATGGCTGGGGAGTTCTTAAACCCTTGTGGGGAGTCCAGATGAGCTGTTATTTGATGCCCCCAACTGGATCTTCCCATTCAAAAGCAAAGATGGGCTGTGATCTGCTGCTGCTGCTAAGTCACTTCAGTCGTGTCCGACTCTGTGCAACCCCATAGACGGCAGCCCACCAGGCTCCCCCATCCCTGGGATTCTCCAGGCAAGAACACTGGAGTGGGTTGCCATTTCCTTCTCCAATGCATGAAAGTAAAAGTGAAAGTGAAGTTGCTCACGTGTCCAACTCAGCAACCCCATGGACTGCAGCCCACGAGGCTCCTCTGTCCATGGGATTTTCCAAGCAAGAGTACTGGAGTGGGGTGCCATTGCCCTCTCTGGGGCTGTGATCTAGGCGAGTATAAACTGTAGTCCTCGGCGGGAGGAGGCTAAGTAAAGTATAGGGAGTTGGAACAGTGGGGTGTAAAGTCACAGTAGCCTGGTTGACTAGCCTGAGATCCTGAACAGGCCTATAGTCCTGTCCTCCTTTCTTTTTGACTGGCAGGTTCAGCGTATTCCAAGGCAACTGGCACTCTGCTAGAATGCCCGCTTGTTTCAATCTGTTGATGTGGGGCAGTATGCCGGCCCAGGCCTCTATCGGTAGCGGGTACTGGTGCTTTCTAACCAGGATGGTGCCTGGTTTGAGTTCTATTATCACTGGGGCTTGATGTTTAGCCAGCCTGAGGGGGAGGGGGTTGGTCTTCCGCCCAAACCTCAGGGAATAATTGAGTTAGCTCTCTCTCATGCTCTTCCAGCCTACCCAGTTCTTCCTTCGGAGGCTCATGCAACCTCCACTCATCTTGGGGTGGTATTGAGAGAGAGAGCAAATAAGTCATAGTGTCCATCCGGAAGGTGGGCCTCTCCTCAGGGAGAAAGTCACTTGTGCTCCTAGTTTGGAGAGCAAGTCTCTTCCCAGCAGGGGTAATGGGCACTCAGAAATGTAGAGGAATTCATGAATCACTTGGTGCCCCCTCCCCATATGACAATTTCTGGGCTGGCAAAGTGATTTAATCATCTCTTCTCCTGATACCCCAGTTACAGCGGTGGTCTTTTGGACAGTGGTGCCACAGGCTTTGTTACTACCGACAGTTCTGCTCCTGTATCCACCATGAAGTCAATGTTTCAGTCCCCCACTTTTAAGGTTACCATGGGTTCTCGGGGACCTGATATCTCTGAGCCCCGGCAGCCCTGTTTAATTTCCAAGCCAGCAAGCCCAACTGCGGGAGCTTCCTTTTCCTTCCTTGCCTTAGGGCATTCATTCTTCCAGTGGCCAAAAGCTTGGCACCGGGCACACTGGTTTGGCTGTAACGGGGCCGGGGTCTCCGTTGGGACCGGTTGAAGGACTGTCCTGTCCCTGGGGCAGATGAGGTTTTGCGGAGGGCCCGAAATAGACTTTCCCAGAGCAGCAGTTGGCATTGCAAATCTCTTGTCTGTTCTCTTTCGTTCCCTCTGGCTCTGTGGCAGAGTGCAGTCTCTGCTTAATTCCAATGTCTCCCTCCCCTTCTTGTCAGTACTCACTGGGCGAGGTGGGTATAGCTTGGGCAGTTCAGCTAGAGCCAGATCCTGGAAGTGCTGGCCAGAGGCTTCTGTCACTGGGATCGGAGCCTGCCAAAACAGTGGCTCTACGAACTCCAGGAGAGCTAGTGGAAGAGCAGCGGCTGCTGCAGGACTTCACCTGGCCCTGGATTGGGCATTAAGGCGGCCTCCGGTCCTGGTGGAGCACTGGGAGGCAGGTGCGTCATTATCCAGTATGGGGGAGGGGTCAGGTCACCCCTATCCAAATCCTGTAGAATTTCCTTTTTATCATCAGTCAATTTTTGTGCCATTAGTATTTTCCCCTTTCCCTTCTGGATACAGAACCTTGTCCAAGCAGGAGGGTCTTGAGCTAACCCTAGCCACGAGTCAATATATGGATATTGATCCAGGTGTCCTGGCTCTCCTGTGACTACTGTATAGACTGCGTCCACTGTTTTTTTAAGTTCATGGTGTTCTCTGGTGGCCATTCTACTCCCATTGGGGGCCATTCAACCTCACAGAGTATGTGGAGGCGGTTACGCTTCATCTTCACCCCATAGTCTCCTCCTAATCCCTTCTTTAAATTTTTAATCATGCACTCCAATACAGTTGCCTTAGATTCACTTTCCCCATCTTGCTTACCTTCTCGGACCTTCTTCTACTCTTCCTTTTCGTTCTGTCTTCGAAGTTCTCTGTACCCTATGTACTTCTGCTATTTCCACGCAATGACACTTAAATTGCCATTCTGCCTCCTTCCTAATTGGGGTGAGAAGAGCCTTACCTGCCAGATCCCAGAGGGAGAAGGGGAATCTGCGTGTCTTCACCTGCCAGTTAGCACAGCCAAACCAGAACACCACGTGGTCTAAGACTGTTTCTCCCTTAAAGTCTGTTCTGCCTTGGTGGGCTTGATCAGGTGCAGATGAAAACACAGATGGGTTAAATATCCCATGTCCCAGGCCATCTTCAGAAAATCCAACTCATACTCACTTATGCATCCCCCTCCTTCTAGCCTCACAATTCCAAGGGGGGTCAAGAATTTCACAGCAGATGAGACACCTCCTGGGAGAGGGCAGAATATGAGCAAACAAGGACCGGTTTCCTATCCTAAAATCCCCTGGCGATCGCTTGGTAATAATTTTCCCCGAGACGGCGTGGACACACCTCCTAAATGACCTTCCAAAATTTCCTTCCTAAACCCTAGCACGCTCGTCAACCTGTGTACCAAGCAATCGCTGCCTGCCTATTCCAGGCTCCTATGGGTCCGTGCCCCTTCTAGTCCCTCCAAGGGGGTGATCAGGCCCCCTCTTCCACCCTGCTGGGTGGGTTCCTCCTCACCTGAGCGCTCAGTTCCCCTGCTGCCGTCCACTACCTGCTAATGTGATAGGTCCGGGCACTGAGAAACAGAAACCTTCCAGAAGGGCAAGGTGCTTTCCCCCCTCTAGAAGATTCAAGACGCAAGGCCTCGGAGCAGTCCCAAACGGGACTTGTCTCCTCAAAGTGAGGAGTTTCTCGGCCAGTGCACCAAATGTTGTAGACTCGCGTTCCGGGAAACACTCACTCAGAAGGACAATGCAGATAGTGGAGTGCAGTTTATTACACCGGCGGGCCCAAGGCAGAGTCTCCTCCTAGCCAAGGACCCTGACCAGTTTTTGTTGAAACCTTATATACCCTAAGTGTACTTGCTCAAACCCATCTCCTCAAATTCCTTGAAACTAGTCGGGACAAGGTAAAAGAGAGATATGATCAAAGTTAACCCATGATTCCTGTGTCACAAGACTAGATGAACAGTGGACATTTATCAATAGGACTGTGGTCATATCCCGATAAACATAATGGAATTTACCACTTTGTTCTGTTACAGAGATAATTAGCATATTCTTTTAGGCAACGGAGAGTCCAAGTACAAGTCCTGAGGCTCTTTTATCGGGGGGGTCTGATTTTCCATTGGTATGCCACTTCTATAGACACCAGGCACAAAGTTCAGAGTCCATTGGGAGGGTGACCATGCGTGTAGCCTAATGTTCGCAGCCTGGCCTAAGATGGAGTCCAGCTCTGTCTGTTTCCTCCTTCAGAATGAAATGTATTTCTGTTACCCATAGCTGTCTGCATAATTTTTGATGCCCAGTGCAAAATGAAAATGCAAAGCCCTTGTTCGAAAAGCACTCTGTTGGGGAGGGGAAATTGTGGTCTAGTGGCTAGGACTCCGTGGTCTCGATGCTGAGGACCTGGTTGAGGAGCTAAGATCCCACAAGGCTTGTGGAGCAGTCAAAAAAAAAAAAAAACTTTTAAGCACTGGGGGAGAGGGTAGTGCCATCAAAGATGTGCTGTGCTGGGCTTAGTCTCTCAGTCATGTCCCCCATGGGGACTCTTTGAGACCCCATGGACTGTAGCCTGCCAGGCTCTTCTGTCCATGGGGCTTCTCCAAGCAAGAATACTGGAGCAGGTTGCCATGCCCTTCTCTAGGGGATCTTCCAAACCCAGGGATCGAACCCGGGTCTCCTGTGTTGCAGGTGGATTCTTTACGAACTGAGCTACCAGGGAAACCCAACAAAGATACTAAAATATAGATACAGAGCTTCCCTTCCCTTCTCTTCCACAGTCTCTGTCTTGACTTATTATATTTTTACTTGTTAATTAATGTCACCCTAAGTAAAAGAAATATTTTAAAATTTTACCATTCTTTATATTGTACAATGCCAGTTTTAAAGGCAAATAAAAGAGCATTTAGTTCATATGTGGAATCATAGTTTGTGTTACATAGCTTGTATATGTGATAAGAACAGAGTCAAGGGACAAAGTAGGTGATTAAAGAGTTAATACCACTAAGGAAATGTAAGTAGAAAATTTATGGGAGACCCTCATAAGTTAATGATTACTCAGTAAAGCAGGTTCGTTTAGCAAGAAAACCATGCAACAGAATCATCTCCCAAAACAATAAGACAATGGTGGCCCAAGCCCCACCTCCTGCTCAGTGAGCTCAATTAGGACACGCTGTCGGCACACATGAAAAACAGTTTATGGATCTAGCTGGTCCATGTAGGGACAAGAAAACTCTCCTACCCAACCTGGAGGAGAAGCTGAAGATGGAAGCATGACATCTACTACTCAAGAAAGACAAAGAAGATCTTCTCCCCATCCCCACTTTTCCTTTGATTATAAAACTGTAGCCCACTCTTTCACCCACCCACTTATAAACCTCACAAGCTCCTATTCTAATCACTTTGCCTCTCACTGAGTTCTTTCTGCACTGAGACATAAAGGGCTATCGTACTGGAGCTCTTCAGAGCCCCTGAAATGCCACCAAATATGCGTATGTGTTTTGTTCTAACCAGAAAGAGGAAACACTGCACAAAAACCACTTCACTGGGGACTTCCCTGGTGATCCAAAGGTTAGGACTTGGCGCTTTCGCTGACACCGGCTGTTAGGACTTGACGCTTTCGCTGACACCGGCTGTGTTCAACGCTGGTGGGGGAACTAGAATCCTGCAAGCCATACAATGCTGCTAAAGAAAAAAAGCCACTTCATTTTACTTTTTGATATGTGCATATTTTATCAGCACTCCGCCCTCAGCTTACTGGTAAGTAAGGAAGGACTGAAAGGAAAAGAAGTATGGATTTCCCCATCTTTCCTTCTACATTGTCAGTATGTTCGGCTAATACAGAGTAAGTAACACGAGAAAGATGTGGTAGGGTCCCTTGGTTGTTAAGATTTTTCTGTGTTCAAATCAAGTTCTGGTTTGTACTGGTTCATAGTCTCTTTGAGTCTTGCTGAAATCCACACATCATGCTCCACTGGAATTGTGTGTCCATGGGACTTTGAGACCATGATGTTCATGCAGAAATATACTGTATTATACCATTCATTTGAGGGGAATAGGGAGGAATTATTTACCCATTAGCATCCACCTGCAATACAGGAGACGTAAGTTGGATCCCTGGTTGGGGACGATCCCCTGGAGAAGGAAATGGTAACCCACTCCATATTCTTCCCTGGAGAATTCCCACGAGGAGCCTGGTGGGCTGCAGTCCGTTGGGTTGCAGAGTCAGACATGACTGAGCAACTAAACACATACATAAGATATAATTTTATCTTGCTATATGAGGATAATTTTCCTCCTCATTTTATTGAGATTAAATTCACATGTCATAAAATTCATCATTTTAAAATGTACAACAGTTGTTTTGATATAGCCACCAACATTGTGCAACCATCACCATGATCTAATTCCAGAACATTTCATCACCTCGCAAAGAAACGCTTTATCTACCGTCTAGCAGTCAAAGTTCCTATTCTTCCCTCCCACCAGACCCTAGCAACTACTAACCAATATGTTTTTGATTTCAATAAGTTTACCTGTTCTAGACATGTCATATAGATGCAATCATATAATATGTGACTTTTTTTCATTTTTAGTTGAGGGGTATTGTGTATACAGTGATATGCACAGAACCCAAGTATTATCTAGATGAATTTTGCATAGGCATACACCCATGCAAGAAAAGAGAGTATGTTTGAGGAAATTTTTTAAAAGTTCACATAGATGGGACTTCCCTGGTGGTCCAGTGGTTAAGAATCTGCCTTCCAGTGCAGGGCATACAGGTTTGATCCCTCGTTGGGGAACAGAGATGCCATATGCCTTCTGCAACTAAAGAAGCCTGCACACCACAACTGCTGAGCCCTCGCACCTCAGCAAAGACCCAACACAGTCAAAATTTTTAAGAAAAGAAAAGCGCACACAGAGTGGATAAATCACAGCACTCTCATGGAATGGTACACCTTTTCCATTTTTCACTATTAGAAGTACAACAAGTTGTTAGTTCATGCAGGACTTCCCATGTATTTTGGATAATTTCCTTGGGAAAAAAATTCTAGCATTTGGAAAAACTGGACCAAAGGAGAGAAGCATTTTTAAAGATTCTCCTGATTTTATTGCCATGTTGTTTTCTAAAAGTTATCTGCAGTTTCTGAGTTTGTCACTGCATGTTTATCATTTTTATATTCTTTGCTTTCTTTTTGCTAATTTAGTAAGTGAAAATAATAAATAATTTACATGTACATATCTTTATCATCGGAGCAAAAGTTTCCTGCTCCAGAATAAACCTAGTGGGAACCTCCAACTGAAAGTTTATGACAGCACATTTGATTCTGTGCAGTACAATGTGAGATACTTTATACAATAGGTGACTTTATATGTGTTTCCTCAGAGGTAATTTCCACACCCCCTGACTGTCACATCTCTCTGATAGAGTTGACTGCCACCTGCTCCTTTGTCTCTCATGCCTCTTACCTGATCTTTAACACTCCTGCTGTGAACCTTGTGGAGGCATATCACCTCTCTGAACCTCAGTTTTCTTGACTGTAAAATGGGAATCATAATAATCATAAAAATCATAATAATAAATCAATTTAGAGAGTTAGTGTTAATCAAAAAATACTTAACCCACGTAAGTACAATGCTATCATTACAAAGCACTGTTTAGTCCACTTTCTCACACTGAAAATTTAATAACTTTTAAATAACTTTTTCTGTTAAACATGCACTTTTTGAAATGTAGAAAACAGAAAAAAAATTTAAAAAGCTATAATTCAGAGATCATTACTATTCCCATTTTGGTTAAATTTCCTTCTGATCGGCTCACTTAGGTGTAGCATGCATGCTGAATCGCTTCAGTCGTGTCCAACTCTGGGTGACCCCATGCCAGGCTCCTCTGTCCATGGGATGCTCCAAGCAAGAATACTGGAGTGGGTTGCCATGCCCTCCTTCAGGGGATCTTCTCGACCCAGGGATCAAACCCATGTCTCCTGCGGCTCGTGCATTGTAGGTGGATTCTTTACTGGTGAGCTACCCAGAAAACCCATAATTAAGTACACATGTTCTAGATATTTGAGATCGCACTGTATAGAAACTTTCTTATACTTTTTTTCCCACTTACTATCCCATGAGTTGGCAGCATAAAGCTCTCAGTGTGTGCCAGGTTGTATTCAAAGTCCTTTGTAAACCATAACTCATTTAATCCTCATAACAATATTAAGTAGGTTTTCTGTAAATGAGGAAACTGGCACCAGGAAATTGCATAACTAGGCCATAATTACACAGCTAATAAGTAAAGGAGCTAGAATTTGAACCCAAGTAGTTGAACTCCCGTGAAGGAAATAGCAACCCACTCCAGTATTCTTGCCTAGAGAATCCCATGGACAGAGGAGACTGGTGGGCTGCTGTCCACAGAGTCAGACACGACTGAAGTGACTTAGTACGCATACATGCATTGGAGAAGGAAATGGCCACCACTCCAGTATTCTTGCCTGGAGAATCCCAGGGACAGAGTAGCCTGGTGGGCTGCTGTCTATGGGGTTGCACAGAGTCGGACCCGACTGAAGCGACTTAGCAGCAGCAGCAGTTGAACTCCAGAATCTCCTCTTAATTCTTATCTTATACAGTTTCTCTTGCTACAGAGTATTCCAATTTATGGAAGTATCACAATTTATATAACCCAACCTCTCTTGCTTCAGTTTCGCTATTATAAACAACACATTGGGACTTCCCTGGTGGTCCAGCGGATGGAAATTTGCCTTCCAGTGCAGGGGGTGCGAGTGCCATCCCTGGTCAGGGAACCAAGATTCTACATGCCATGGAGCAATTAAGCCTGTGAGCCACAACTGCTGGGCTCATGAGCCATAACTAGAGAGTCTGTGTGCCATGAAGAAAAAGATCCCGCATGACTAACACCTGACATGGCCAAATATATAAAATAAATTTAAATAAATAAACAGCCTATTAATATGTCCTCCTCTGATACACTATGGCTTCAGATAAATTTACAGAAATAGAATTACTTCTTTAAGAAATACCAATATTTGTCAAAGTCTTGATACAATTTGCCAAATTAATTACCTTCCAGACATTTGGTTCCTGTTTTCTATACTCTCCAAAACTGAGTATAATTATATATTTCAAATGTATTCTAATTTATTGGTTGAAAAACTTTGCCATATTTTCTCCAACAAGCAGCAATATCATTTTTAAATTAAACTTCTCATTTTGAGATAAATACAGGTTCACATGTAGTTTTAAGAAGTAGTACAAAAAATTCCACAGTCCCTTTGCTTGGTTTCCCACAGTGGTAACATTTTGCAAAACAATATATGAAATCACAACCAGGATATTGACAGTGATACAATCAAGATATAGAATATTTCCATCACCATAAGAATCCTTCATGCCACACCCTATCCCATTCCTACCTGCTTCTGAGCCCCTGGCAACCACTAATCCATGTCTATAGATCCACGTCTATAATTTTGTCATTTAAAGAATGTTATATAAATGGAATCTTACTATGTAGCCTGTTGGAATTGGCTTTCCCACTCAGCATGGTTCTCTGGGGATTCACCCGAGTTATTTCGTCTGTCCATAATTCATTGCTTTTTACCCCTGAGTAGTATTCCTTGATATGGAAGCACAACTTTGTTTAATCAGTCACCTACTGAAAGACATCTCGGTTATTTCCAGTTTTTGACTATTACAAATAAAGCTGTTGAAAATATTTGTGTATAGGTTTTCATGAAAACAGAAGTTTTCATTTTTAGGCATAAATGCTCAGGAGTGCAATTATTAGGTTGTATGATAACTTTTAATTTCATGAGAATAGATTGCCAAACTGTTTTCCAGAGAGGCTATACCACTTTATTTGCCTACCACTGATGAAGGAGTGGTTCAGTTTCCCCACTTCCTTGCCACCATTTGATGGTGTCCCTATTTTTATTTTAGCCATCCATTCTGATAGATGTATAGTAATACGTCATGTGGTTTTAATTTGCATTCCCCTACTAATGACTGGTTCCCTGCTGGCTCAGCAATGAAGAATCCACCTGCAGTGCAGGAGACAGATGGTCGATCGCTGGGTTAGGAAGATCCCCTGGAGAAGGAAAAGGCAACCCACAGCAGTATTCTTGCCTGGAGAGTCCTATGGACAGAGGAGCCTGGCGGGCTACTGTCCATAGTGTCTCAAAGAGTCGGAACAACTTAAGAGACTAAACAGCAACAAACATTGGCTAATGATGTCGAATATTTTTTTCATATGTATATTTGCTGTTTTTATATCCTCTGTGGTGAAATATCTTTCATGTCTTTTGCCCATCTTCTAACTGGATTGTTTGGAGCTTGTTTGTTTACCATTGAATTTTCAGAGTTTTTAGTGTATTCTAGATATTAGCCCCTTGCTGTGTGTATAGTTTGCAAATATTTTCTATTTTGTAGCTTGTCTTTTTATTCTCTCTCTCCCTCCACTTTTATTTATTTTTGTGCTGCACACACAGATTTCAGGATCTTAATTTCCCAACCAGGGATTGAACCTGGGCCCATGGCAGTGAAATCACCAAGTCCTAACCACTGACTGCCAAAGAATTCCCTTTTATTCTTTTAAAAAAATTTTTTTCATGGCTGCATCGGGTCTTAGTTTCAGCTCATGGGCTTCTCTCTAGTTGTGGTGCGTGTGCTCCAGAACATGCTGGCTCTCTGGCGGAGGCCCTGGGGCTCAGTTGCCTGGAGACACGTAGGATCTTAATTCCCTGACCAGGAATTGAACCTGCCTTCCATGCATTGGAAGGTGGATTGTTAGCCACCGGACCACTGGGGAAGTTCTCTTTTATTCTCTTAATAGGAACTTTGCAAAGCAAAAGCTTTCAATTTTGATACAATCCAATTATTAATTTTTCATTTTATGGATTGTGCTTTTTTTCCCTAGTAACTCATAGTGTATTTACAAAATGAAAAGTTCTTTATTGAAATACACTTTTCACTGGGAAAAAGAAATAAAACAGACAAATGGATCTGAACAAAGTAAAAATTAACTTTGTTAGATTTCAGTGTAGAAATAGTCCATAACAAGCGTATTCACCCTTACTTCCCCCAAACTGATTGTTTTCCGAATTAAGATTTTTCAAATATTTTAAAATGGAGATTATTATGTTGACATTTGTTTCTTATTCCACATCATCTTCAGCCATGCTCTGAGCATTTACAATTCTCTGATTAATTGTTAGCAGCTTAGAAGCACCTGGAACATATGGTGGAAGTTTGCTGCAGCACTTGCAATAACTGCTGTGGCTGTCCACCCACAGCAATGGATTTGTCAGATGGTCCAAACCCTTCTCATATTCAGCTTGAGCTAGGAACTCTTAACCAAGCTGTATTCCTTCAAGAAAGAATTTCTGAACAGTTTCAGAGTCTTTGAGGTCAAGTAACTTGGAAAGTCCAGCTCTCTCTTTGGTAAATTTTGTCTCTTCATTCTTGCAGCCTATTCTTGAAGTTGGAGTCACATTGGGTGGAAACGATCCCACATATACCATCGGAAAGGACCCCTCCACACACCAGCGGCACTGTCACTGTTCTGGTCCACCATCTTCTCTTCACTGAGGAGTAGGGTGGGTGTCCAAGAAACCTCGGAGAGGATCCATGCTTTTGTTCTTAAGTCTCAGAATTCTTTGCTAGCTCTAGACCCCAAAGATTTTTTTCCTATGATGTTTTCTACAAGTTTTATAGTTTTACGTTTTAAGTCCATGATTCGATTGGGGTTAATTTTGGTATAAGGCATGGGGTTTAGTTTGAGGGATTTTGGTCATTGCTGTCTTTTGTTTGTTCATTCGCTTGTTTTGCCCATGAATATTTAATTGTTCCAGCACCATTTGTTGGCTATCTTTCCTCAACTGAGTTGTTTTTGCATTTTCATGAAAAAATCAACTGGGCACATTTATTTCCATCTATTTCTGAGTTCTCTGTTCGATTCCATTGATCTATATGTCTGTCCCTCTGGTCTTGATTATTCTGGCCATATAATGTCTGGAAAGCTGGTAAACTGATTTTTCCCATGTTGTTCTTCTTTTTCAAAATTGTTTTAGCTATTCTAGTTCCTTTGTCTTCCCTGGTGGCTCAGATGGTAAAGAATCTGCCTGCAATGAAGGAGACCCGAGTTTGATCCCTGGGTCAGGAAGATCCCTTGGAGAAGGGCATGGCAACCCACTCCAGTATTCTTGCCTGGAGAATCCCATGGATACAGGAGCCTAGTGGGCTACAGTCCATGGAGTTTCAAAGAGGCAGACAAAGCTGAGTGACTGACACACACACAGTTCCTTTGCTTTTCCATTTAAATTTAGAATGACCTTGTCTGTATCTACCAACAACACCTTGCAGGGATTTTGGTAGGAATTATATTAAACTAGTGTCAATAGGTGTCAAACGATATTGATTCTTCCAATCCATGAACACAATATGTTTCTCCATTTGTGGTTACTTTTAATGTTTATTTATTCAACTGTGTGGGGTTTTAGCTGTGACATGAAGGATCTTCAATCTTTATTGTAGCATGCAGGATCTCTTAGTTGCACCATGTGGAATCTTCAGTGGTAGCTTTTGAACTCTTAGAGCGTGTGGGATCTATTCACCTGACCAGGGATCAAACCTGGGGCCCCTGCATTGGGAGTGCAGATTCTTAGCCACTGGACCACTAGGAAGTCTCTGCTCTTATCTTTATTATTTCCTTCCTTCTGCTTGTTTTAGGTTTATTTTGCTCTACTTTTTCTATGTTCTTGAGATGGGAGCTTAGATTATTGATTTGAGACTTTTCTAATGTATGCATCTAGTGTTGTAAATTTCCTTCTTCGCTAAATTTCCCTTGAGACTTTCTCTTTGACCTAGGGACTACAGATATCCTCCCTTTTTTGAACATTTACTATATGCTACTCACTGTGAGACCCGGCCGGCGCACTAAGCGCAGGCAGCTGTGAGAAGAGCTACCCCGCGTCCAAGGTTGGAGGGAGGGGTGGGGCAGGGCGGCCGGGAGAAGCCACCTTGCGCCCGGGGCGGCAGCTGGAAGGAACCACCTCGCACCCGGGCCAGGGGCGGTGGGGGCGGCGGGCGGCAGCTGGGAGGAGCCACGCATGCAGGAGGCCAGGGCCGGCGGCCGGGAGGAGCAACCCGAAGAGCAGTGGCTGCGCAGGCGCAGGAGGGCCTAGAGGAGCTATCCCACGTTGAAGGTCAGGAACGGCAGCGTTAAGGATATACCCCTCGTGCAACGTAAGGAGCAGCGGCTGTGCTTTGCTGGAGCAGCCGTGAAGAGACACCCCACGCCCAAGGTAAGAGAAACCCAAGTAAGATGGTAGGTGTTTCAAGAGGGCACCAGAGGGCAAACACACTGAAACCATACTCACAGAAAACTAGTCAATCTAATCACACTAGGACCACGGCCTTGTCTAACTCAGTGAAACCAAGCCATGCCTATGGGGCAACCCAAGACGGGCGGGTCACGGTGGAGAGGTCTGACAGAACGTGGTCCACTGGAGAAGGGAATGGGAAGCCACCCAGTATTCTTGCTTTGAGAACACCATGAACAGTGTGAAAAGGCAAATGATAGGATACCAAAAGAGGAACTCCCCAAGTCATTAGGTGCCCAGTGTGCTACTGGAGATCAGTGGAGAAATAACTCCAGAAAGAATGAAGGGATGGAGCTAAAGCAAAAACAATACCCAGCTGTGGATGTGACTCGTGATAGAAGCAAGATCCGATGCTGTAAAGAGCAATATTGCATAGAAATCTGGAATGTCAGGTCCATGAATCAAGACAAATTGGAAGTGGTCAAACAAGAGATGGCAAGGGTGAATGTCTACATTCTAAGGAATCAGCGAACTAAAATGGACTGGAATGGGTGAATTTAACTCAGATGACCATTATATCTACTACTGTGGGCAGGAATCCCTCAGAAGAAATGGAGTAGCCATCATGGTCAACAAAAGAGTCCAAAATGCAGTACTTGGATGCAATCTCAAAACGACAGAACGATCTCCGTTCGTCTCCAAGGCAAACCATTCAATATCATGGTAATCCAAGTCTATGCCCCAACCAGTAATGCTGAAGAAGCTGAAGACCTACAAGACCTTTATGAAGACCTACAAGACCTTTTAGAACTAACAAACACCCAAAAAGATGTCCTTTTCATTATAGGGGACGGGAATGCAAAAGTAGGAAGCCAAGAAACACCTGGAGTAACAGGCAGATTTGGCCTTGGAATGCAGAATGAAGCAGGGCAAAGACTAATAGAGTTTTGCCAAGAAAATGCACTGGTCATAGCAAACACCCTCTTCCAACAACACAAGAGAAGACTCTACACATGGACATCACCAGATGGTCAACACCAAAATCAGATTGATTATATTCTATGCAGCCAAAGATGGAGAAGCTCTATGCAGTCAGCAAAAACAAGACCAGGAGCTGACTGTGGCTCAGATCATGAACTCCTTATTATTAAATTCAGACTTAAAGTGAAGAAAGTAGGGAAAACCGCTAGACCACTCAGGTATGACCTAAATCAAGTCCCTTATGATTATACAGTGGAAGTGAGAAATAGATTTAAGGGACTAGGTCTGATAGATAGAGTGCCTGATGAACTGTGGAATGAGGTTCGTGACATTGTACAGGAGACAGGGATCAAGACCATCCTCATGGAAAAGAAATGCAAAAAGCAAAATGGCTGTCTGGGGAGGCCTTACAAATAGCTGTGAAAAGAAGAGAAGCTAAAAGCAAAGGAGAAAAGGAAAGATACAAGCATCTGAATGCAGAGTTCCAAAGAATAGCAAGAAGAGATAAAGCCTTCTTCAGCGATCAATGCAAAGAAATAGAGGAAAGTAACAGAATGGGAAAGACTAGAGATCTCTTCAAGAAAATTAGAGATACCAAGGGAACATTTCATGCAAAGATGGGCTCGATAAAGGACAGAAATGGTATAGACCTAACAGCAGCAGAAGATATTAAGAGGAGGTGGCAAGAATACATGGAAGAACTGTACAAAAAGATCTTCATGACCCAGATAATCATGATGATGTGATCACTCATCTAGAGCCAGACATCTTGGAATGTGAAGTCAAGTGGGCCTTAGAAAGCATCACTATGAACAAGGCTAGCGGAGGTGATGGAATTCCAATTGAGCTATTTCAAATCCTGAAAGATGATGCTGTGAAAGTGCTGCACTCAATATGCCAGCAAATTTGGAAAACTCAGCAGTGGCCGCAGGACTGGAAAAGGTCAGTTTTCATTCCAGTTCCAAAGAAAGGCAATGCCAAAGAATGCTCAAACTACCGCACAATTGCACTCATCTCACATGCTAGTAAAGTAATGCTCAGAATTCTCCAAGCCAGGCTTCAGCAATGTGTGAACCGTGAACTCCCTGATGTTCAAGCTGGTTTTAGAAAAGGCAGAGGAACCAGAGATCAAATTGCCAGCATCAGCTGGATCATGGAAAAAGCAAGAGAGTTCCCGAAAAACATCTATTTCTGCTTTCTTGACTATGCCAAAGCCTTTGACTGTGTGGATCACAATGAACTGTGGAAAATTCTGAAAGAGTTGGGAATACCAGACCACCTAACCTGCCACTTGAGAAATCTGTATGCAGGTCAGGAAGCAACAGTTAGAACTAGACATGGAACAACAGACTGGTTCCAAATAGGAAAAGGAGTACGTCAAGGCTGTATGTTGTCACCCTGCTTATTTAACTTATATGCAGAATACATCATGAGAAACGCTGGGCTGGAAGAAACACAAGCTGGAATCAAGATTGCCAGGAGAAATATCAATAACACCAGATGACACCACCCTTATGGCAGAAAGTGAAGAGAAACTAAAAAGCCCCTTGATGAAAGTGAAAGAGGTGAGTAAAAAAGTTGGCTTAAAGCTCAACATTCAGAAAACGAAGATCATGGCATCTGGTCCCATCACTTCATGGGAAATAGATGGGGAAACAGTGGAAACAGTGTCAGACTTTATTTTGGGGGGCTCCAAAATCACTGCAGATGGTGACTGCAGCCATGAAATTAAAAGATGCTTACTTCTTGGAAGAAAAGTTATGAGCAACCTAGATAGTATATTGAAAAGCAGAGACATTACTTTGCCAACTGAGGTCCGTCTAGTCAAGGCTATGGTTTTTCCTGTGGTCATGTATGGATGTGAGAGTTGGACTGTGAAGAAGGCTGAGCACCGAAGAATCGATGCTTTTGAACTGTGGTGTTGGAGAAGACTCTTGAGAGTCCCTTGGACTGCAAGGAGATCCAACCAGTCCATTCTGAAGGAGATCAACCCTGGGATTTCTTTGGAAGGAATGATGCTAAAGCTGAAACTCCAGTACTTTGGCCACCTCATGTGAAGAGTTGACTCATTGGAAAAGACTTTGATGCTGGGAGGGATTGGGGGCAGAAGGAGAAGGGGACGACAGAGGATGAGATGGCTGGATGGCATCACGGACTCGATGGACATGAGTCTGAGTGAACTCCGGGAAATGGTGATGGACAGGGAGGCCTGGCGTGCTGCGATTCATGGGGTCGCAAAGAGTCGGACACGACTGAGTGACTGAACTGAACTGAACTTCACTTTACCAACTGAGCTATGAGGGAAGCTCTGCCTGCAATGCAGGAGACCTGGGTTCGGTCCCTGGATTGGGAAGATCTCCTGGAGAAGGAAATGGCAACACACTCCAGTATTCTTGCCTGGAGAATCCCATCAACAGAGGAATCTGGCAGGCTACAGTCTATGGGGTTGCAAGAGTCGGATATGATTTAGTGACTAAACCATCATCGCTTCACTTTTATGAAAGACCTACTAGTACCTATTTTTGCTAATTAAAGAAATCCCGGAAAGTATTTTCACTTTTACAAACAAAAGGAAAACAGCAAAGATAGCATTCAGCCTTTGTTTTGCAGAGAACTGTTACAGATGCAACATGCACACTAAGCAGCGAAGATGACACTGCCAAGCTCCTTCCCCAGGAACTATACTCACCATCTCAGCATCAAGCCAGCACAGTTTATGCGCATCTGTGCTTTATCTCTACTTATTTTGTGCATCTACTAGCAAAAGGTCGCAGGGAGTCAGACATGACGGAGCGACTGAACTGAACTAGCAAAATGTGTCCTATTAATAGTGTAAAGCTTTTTTGCTTTACACTATTCTGGCTTAGAAAAGGTTTCATAGGAAGGCTCTACTTTCAGACTGTAGGGGAAACCTATGTTTAAGAAATATGTTGTTTAGTTTTCAAGTGTTTGATTATTTTCCTGCTATTTTTCTGTAATTGATTTCTAAATTTGATTCCATTGTGTTCAGAGGACGCACTCTGTATGATTTCAGTTCTTTTAGATTTGTTAAGACTTGTCTGAAGACCCATGACCCTGGATGTGGTCAGTGACAGTATATGTTCTTCGGGCACCTGAAACAAATGTGTGTTCTGATGTTGTTGGGTGGATTATTCTAATGTATCATTTAGCTACTTTGGCTGATGATGCTATTTAGGTCTTCTCTATCCTCCTGTTTATCTGTCTAGTTACTCTATCAGTTGTTGAGAAGTGTGTTGAAGTCTCCAACTATAGTTTTAGATTTGTCTATTTCTCTTTTCTGTTCTATCAGTTTTGCTTCACATATTTTGCAACTCTCCTGTTTCCTGCATATGCATTTAGGATTGCTTTGTCTTCTTGTTAGACTGACCCTTTTATTATTATGTAATGAAAAACAAACAAAATCAGGGAGGGGAAAAGATTCCTTATTAGAACCAAAGGGATTGGAATCCAGGTTCCCCTGTGTGATTCATTTACTAAGTTCACTTATCAGACTGATAAAAATTAAAAAGTGTGATAATTATTAGTTATCTCTTGGTGAGGCTATGGGGAAGCGGCCTGCCTTATACACTGCTTTTTCTGCTGTACATTGGTCCAGCTTTCATGGGCAACAGTCTGATAATAGGTAACAAGATTACAAATTCACATACCCTTTGACCAAATAGTTCCACTTCCAGAAAATTTTCCCAAAGATGTAAGCACTTGTGAGCGAAATGATGTTAAGAGCAAAAGACTGAAAAAAAAAAAAAGACTGGAAATACTCTAAACATCCTTCAGTAGGATACTTGTCAAATAAAGGACGGTACAGTCCATGTGGTGGAGTACTTTGGCAACCACTTTTTACAAAAGATGTTTACCTATATAATATGGAACGACCGATTGTCAAGATAAAATGTTAAGTGAAAAAAAGCAGAACAGTGTGTCTAGTGTGCTATTGTGTAAATGGAAAAAAAAGGACACACAAATAGGTTTTTGCCTTTATATGAATGTAGAGAGAGATAGAAAGATATCTGATTGGTTACACAAACTGCTGCCAGTGGTTGGTGGGGTAAGGGGGCTTGTCCCCATCCATTCTGCTGAAAGCTGCAGTGGACAAGTAAGTGTCAGACCCCCTTCTCCCAGGTCAGGCGCCATCCTTGGGCTCTGAGAAGGTCGAGGGATACCAGAAAGAGTAGGTAGAGACGGGGCTGGCCCTGTGGCCTCAGTTGCCCGAACTTTGAACCTGTCCTTTGGGTGTTTGCTTTGCAGACAGTTAGGTCCCCAGTTTGGAGGGTGGAGAGGGGCGGAAATGGAAGGAAGCCTGCCCATTGGCCAAAGGGTCCTCTAGCCTGCCTTGCTCAGACTCTGGACTAATTGGGAGGCTGTGAGATGGGGGGCAGGGGGTTGGATTCTGAATGCTGAGGACCCCCACTGATGAGGATGAGATAGAATAAGACCTCACCACTGCTTAGCCCCTGTGGTGGTTTGCCTGCTCCCCAGCTCCTTCCATGCCCCCAACTCCAGGCCCCCTCAGGTTTGTAAATGTTCCTGGGGTCTGGATGTCACTGCTGGGCAGCAGAGTACAGAAATGGGGGGATTTCTTAGAGAGATTGAAACAGCCCCTCTACCACCCTTAGGCCTTCTCATCCCAGACTGTTCTGGATGGTGAGGGGGCCAATGAGAGTCCCAGGAGCCAGCTGTCCCCACCCACCAACTCACTTCTTTCTCCCCTTGGAAGAGCCCTCCAGACTCAAAGAATACAAGAGAATGTTCCTCACTAGCAGAGTGCCCCGAGTCTCAATCTTCCCACCTATAAAATTGGGATGAGAAGAAGGTACGACTACACATAATGAAGTTGAAATTGTCTGATTGTGTGTCTGACTGTTTCACCACCTGCAGAAGTGACATGAACATGTATGGCTTTGCCCACTGCTATATTCCCAAAGCCCCGTTCTGGGCCTGTCGCACAGAAGGTACCCAGTATTTGTGAAAAGAATTAATGCTCCCAGATGTCTGCCTAGGGGCCCACCTTGTGGTGTCTCTTCAGCCCATAGACCTGGCTGTCCTTGGGGTGAGGGATAGGAGCTCCCCGAATCCGGGTCTTTCATGTCCCTGATAGAGGCTGAAGCCTTCACCAAGGGGGCGGGGTGTCCTCTTGGGTCAATTCCCACTCCAGTCTGGCTTCCACAGTGCTTTTATTCTAATATTCGTTGGGAGCATAGTCCAAGGATCCTAGGAATCCAGCAGTTTGGGATGCTGCCACTCCGTTTTCTTTCTCAGACTGATCCTTTCCCTCGAGGAGAGATAGACATTGCCTACGCCCTCCCATGAAGGAATACTGACTCCAACTGAATGCAGGATGCTCTGAGAGCAGCCAGGCTCAGTCTAGTCTAAGGTCAGGGAGGAAGTCCTGAAGGGAGATCTGAGGCAGGCAGAGGGTGGCAAAGCGGGAGGAGGCGGCCCCCAGCCTGCTGTCCTCCTCTGTACTCCTTTGGCTGGGAGTCCTGACAGCATCCCCACTCTGCGGTCCACCTCTGTCCGGCTGGAGCCAACGTTACCCCATAGTGCCAGGAGAGGGCACCCTGCTTCTAGCTTTGGCTTAGCCTGCCGCAGTCCTGTGATCTCACGTACACCTCCCAGTCACCCTGGGAGACAGGCAAAATGGACTTTATGCCCTTAGTTCCTCTCACAAAAGGAACTAAGACTCACAGTTTGATGGACATAGTCAGTGAGCAGCCTTTTGATTTGTTTTGAGTGCCTTTAGCTAACCGTGGAAGCATCTGCTCTGGATGTTGATAGTGGCACCCTGTATAATGATATTAGTCAACATTTGGGTATTTCCTATGCTCCACCCTATACATAGGTGCTGCAGTGATACCCACTTTTTAAACTGAGGCTTATGGTGGTTGATCTCCCCAGAGTTAGGAAGACCAATGATGTCTGATCAGGAACCTCTGCTGATAAGCTGTGAGCTCCTCTGCTATCCCAGCATGCTCACTCCTATACCCCACCACCCTTTGAGAGTGCTAGGACAATAGAAGGAACAAGGGAAGACCCTGCCCCCTGGAAGTGCCATCTTAGTGAACACGTGTGTGTTTGTGCATGAACACAGTACAAACCCTCACACACATGTCCATTCTCACCTGAATTCTTTCCCCCACTATCACGTACAAATTCACACATACACATTCACACTCTCACATACTCACTCACATGTCCAGACACTTGCCTACACTCTGTTGGGTGTTAAACAAGGATGAGCCCTTGACCTGTGGGTTGAGCCAGGGATCTGTGAGCTGTTTATGAAGTTCCTCCCTTCCTCTTTCCTTGCATTCATTCCATAGTCTCAAGGGCAGGCTACTGGGAAACACAGATGACTCAGACCTGGCCTCTGCCTTCAAGGAACTTCCTTCCTGTTGGGCAGTAAGACTCACCAGCCACTTCCACACACATCATCCACGCCAAGGCAGATCTGAGCAGAGTGTCCAGAGTGGACTGAGAAGATAACTCATTAGCCTTGGGGCGGGGGGGGATAGCAGATTACATCATGAACTGTTTCAAACCCTCATTGCAGATAACCGTGTTTGACCCCCTCAATAACCCTATGAGATAAAAATCATTGTCAGCTGTATGGGGTTTTTTTGGCCATACCACATAGCTTGTGGGGATTCCAGTGCCCCAATCAGGGACTGAACCTACACTCTCAGCAGTGAAAAGGCAGAGCCCTAACCACTGTACAGGAAGAACTTCCAGTGTCCCCTTAGGGATTTTGCTTTGGGCCCACGGCTTTGTAAAATGTGTTGTGTTTGTGTGTTTAGTTGCTAAGCCGTGTCCAACTCTTTTGCAACCCCATGGACTGTGGCCAGCCATGCTCCTCTGTCCATGAAATTTCCTAGGCAAGAAATACTGGAGTGGGTTGCCATTTCCTACTCCAGGGGATCTTTCTGATCCAGGGGTCAAACCTGCTTGGGAGGCAGGTTATTTACCACTGAGCCATCAGGGAAGTCCAAAATGTATTATATGTACTTCCCAATTTCCCACAAACAATGGAAAGCTCAGAAGGCTGTAAACTCCTCCAAGGCAGCCACCCATTCTTGGGCATCTGTGCATCCCAGAGTCCAGCTCCAGATCTGGCCCAGGGCAGCTACCTGGTTAAAGTTTGTGGACTGGAATGGATGATACAAAAATATGATCAGAGATTAGAACGTGGTAGTCTTCAGGATGTTTGCCTCCTACACTGTTTTTTTTTCAATTGAGGGAATTCACATGGCATCCCTAGTGGCTCAGACAATAAAGAATCTGCCTGTAATTCGGGAGATATGGGTTCGATCCCTGGATCGGGAAGATCCCCTGGAGAAGGGAAAGGCTACCCACTCCAGTATTCTTGCTGGAGAATTCCATAGACAGAGGAGCCTGGCAGACTACAGTCTATGGGGTTGAAAAGAGCTGGACACAACTGAGCGACTAATACACCTGTCAATCTATGCTTCTACCTTCTCTTTAAAAAATGATCAGACCTGGGACTTTCCTAGTTATCCAATGGCTAAGACTCTGAGCTCCCAAAGCAGGCAGCCTGGATTTGAACCCTGGTCAGGGAACTAGATCTTACACAGTGAAGCGAAGAGATTGAGTGCTACAACTGAAGATCCTTTGTGCTGTACCCAGCACAGCTTAATAAATATTTTTAAAATAAGTAAATATATAAAATTATCAGATCTGGCAACTGAGACTACGTTGTTATACATTAGCAGTTCTAGGTGAGCTATATGTTTGTTGTTCTCTTTAGATGGTGTATAAACCCTCCAGGCCAATATATATATCTCCACCCCGGCCCACCTCAATTGTCCTGCCAGTCTGATCTCTGACTTGAAGTTTTCTCAATGGTCCAGGATCATCCTAATGAACATGGGATGTCATTCTTATTTGCAGAGCATCCACTGAGTGGTTTGTCCCTATGCCAGGTGTCCCCACATTACACAACTTGCTGAATTCATGTACTGGTTACAGTTTACCTATCTTCTGGCTGCCAACCTGGATCCTAAAAATTCAAGCATTAATAATAATCCCTTAAACTCAAGCTTCTGGGATAGGTCCTCACAATCTCCCTGTCAGGTCAATAGAGCTAAGATCTTACACATATTACAGAAGAGGAAACTCAAGGGACTGCACTTGCCTAAACCATCACAGAGACTGCAGTGGATGAGAGCAAGCCTGGAACTGAAGGGCTCACATCCAGATAAAGAGGCTGATGTGCCAGTGGTCTTGTGATGTGAGGATCAGATGATGAGGGCTGTACTCTGAGATCCTTAATCTTGGGGGTGGAAGATGAGCATCCAGAAGGAGGACAAAGAGCTTAGCATCTCATCCATGGTGGTCTGAGGCTAATTGTGGGTAATTTTCTGCCCTGGCATCTGGCTGTCTATTGCTGTGTAACAAACTAACCATGTTCAGTGACATGAAATAACAACAATCATTTTTTACATTATGTTTTAGATTAGGGATTTGATATGGCTCAGCTAGGTAGTTCATTTTTTCTCTTTTTTTGGGGGTGGGGGAAGTAGAAATATATATATATATTATTGGAGGATAATCGCTTTACTTGGCAGTTCTTTTTCAGGGTCTCTTCTGTGGTTGCAAGAGACCATGGTTTGGTTGGTGTCACTTGAAGTCCTCTTCATTCTCATGATTGCCAGTTGATGCAGACTGTCAATTGGGATCTGGGTGGGCTGCCAGCAGGAACCTCATATGTGGTCTCTACATGTGGCTTGGGTTTCCTAATAGTCTGGGAGCTGGGTTGCAAGATTGAGCATGCCAAGAGAGAGTCAGGCAAAAGTTGTATCACTTAAAAAACAAAACAAAACTTCTCATTTTTATTGCACTTTTTTGTTTTTTTATTTTTAAATTAATTTTATTGGACTATAGCTGATTTACAATATTGTGTAAGTTTTAGGTGTACAGCAATGTGAATCTATTACACATAAACATATATCCACTCTCTTAGGTTCTTTTTCCATATCGGTCGTTACAGAGTATTGAGTAGAGTTCCCTGTGCTGAACAATAGGTCCTTATTAGTTATTAATTATATATATATTAGTGTGTATATGTCAATCCCAATCTCTGAATTTATCTCTCACCCCTAAAGCGGTTCTTTTTTTCTCTTTTTCCTTTTGGCTTTCCTGGGTCTTTGTTGTGGCAGCAGTCTTCTCTAGTTGCAGCACATGGGCTCTCTAGCTGTGGTGCATGATTTTAGTTGTCCCATGGCACGTGGGATCTTCATTTCCATACCAGAGATCGAACCCAAATCCCCTGCATTGAGAACTGAATGCTTAACCACTGGACCACCAGGGAAAGTGAAGTCTCTCAGTGAAGTATCCGACTCTTTGCGACCTGTGGGCTGTAGCCCACAAAGCTCCTCCGTCCATGGGATTCTCCAGGCAAGAATACTGGAGTGGTTGCCATTTCCTTCTCCAGGGGATCTTCCGGACCCAGGGATCAAACCCAGGTCTCCGACATTGCAGGCAGACGCTTTAACCTCTGCACCACCAGGGAGGGACTTCCAAAACACCATTCTTAAAAAAAAAAATTTCTATCAGCTTTACTGAGATATAGTTGGCATATAACATTGTCTAAATTTAAGGTGTAAAATGTGATGATTTGATACAGGATATATTACCACAATAAGTTTTTTTAATATGTTATTCACCTCACATAATTAGTGATAGTTTGGGAGGTTGTGGTGATGGTGGTGGTGGGAACATTCAAGATCTATTCTGTTAGCAACTTTCAAGTATATAAGACTAGATTCCCAGAACTTATTTTCATCTTATAACAGGAAGTTTATACTCTTTGACCAACATCTCCCCATTCTCCCCAACCCCAGCTGTCCAGAAAGGCAACCACTATTCTACCCTGTTTCTATGAATTTGATATTTTTAGATTCACATTTTTATCTTATAACAAGTATATAAGACTAGATCTTTTTTATTTTATAACAGGAAGTTTATACTCTTTGACCAGTATCTCCCCATTCTCCCCAACCCCAGCCTTCCAGAAAGGCAACCACCATTCTACCCTGTTTCTATGAATTTGACATTTTTAGGTTCACATTCTAGATTCACATTTTTAGATTCAAGTGAGACCATATAGTGTTTGTCTTTTCTTTCTAACTTATTTCACTTAGCATAATGCCCTTAAGATTCATCCATGTTGTCCCTAATGGTAGTATTTCCTTCTTTTTTATGGCTGAATATATACATATATACTTATATATAATATATGGGCTTCCCAGGTGGAGCTAGTGTTAAAGAACCCACTTGCCAGTGGAGAAGACACATGTTTGATACCTGGGTTGGGAAGATTTCCTGGAGAAGGGAATGGCAACCCACTCCAGTATTCTTGCCTGGAGAATCCCATGGACAGAGGACCCTGGAGGGCTACAGTCCATGGGGTCACAAAGAGTTGGACATGATTGAATTGACTTAGCATACACGCACGCAGGTATAATATATAGCATACATAATACATTTATATATGTATATTATATTTTTTATTCATTCATTCATCAGTGGGCCCTTAGGTTGTTTCCTTGTCTTGGATGTTGTATGTAGCACCTTTTATGATCTAGCTTTGGAATTCACATGGCATTATTTCCACCACACTGTTAACTGAGGTAGTCACAAAGACCCACCCAAGATCAAGGGTAGGGGCCACAGACTCTCCCTCTTGATTGGAGAATGGCAAGATTTTAAAACAGCAGGAAGGGTGGGAAATATCATCAGATGCCTGGATTAGAAATCCTAACTAATATTTATGGTTTTGAGTCTCGGTTTTCTGATCTATAAATGAGCTAATAATAGCACCTACTTCACAAGACTGTTGGGAGCTCTGAATGAGATAAGCACCCAAAGAGCAGGGCACCTGGCATGTGGCCAATGCTCAGTGAATATCACTGTTGCTGGGACAGCTCCTCTGTCTCAACTCTTACCCAGGTAGTTTATACCCCTAGGCCATTGTTGCATGTATGTGAAGAAGGTTTTAGAAAAGGCAGAGGAACCAGAGTTCAAATTGCCAACATCCGCTGGATCATGGAAAAAGCAAGAGAGTTCCAGAAAAACATCTATTTCTGCTTTACTGACTATGCCAAAGCCTTTGATCTGTGTGGATCACAATCAAGTGTGGAAAATTCTGAAAGAGATGGGAATACCAGACCACCTGACCTGCCTCTTGAGAAACCTATATGCAGGTCAGGAAGCAACAGTTAGAACTGGACATGGAGCAACAGACTGGTTCCAAATAGGAAAAGGAGTACATCAAGGCTGTATATTATCACCCTGCTTATTTAACTTCTCTGCAGAGTACATCATGAGAAACGCTGGGCTGGAAGAAGCACAAGCTGGAATCAAGATTGGGGGGAGAAATATCAATAACCTCAGATATGCAGATGACACCACCCTTATGGCAGAAAGTGAAGAGGAACTAAAAGCCTCTTGATGAAAGTGAAAGAGGAGAGTGAAAAAGTTGGCTTAAAGCTCAACATTCAGAAAACGAAGATCATGGCATCCGGTCCCATCACTTCATGGGAAATAGATGGGGAAACAGTGGAAACAGTATCAGACTTTATTTTGGGGGCTCCAAAATCACTGCAGATGGTGACTGCAGCCATGAAATTAAAAGACACTTAGTCCTTGGAAGGAAAGTTATGACCAACCTAGGTAGCGTATTCAAAAGCAGAGACATTACTTTGCCGACTGAGGTCCGTCTAGTCAAGGCTATGGTTTTTCCTGTGGTCATGTATGGATGTGAGAGTTGGACTGTGAAGAAGGCTGAGCACTGAAGAGTTGATGCTTCTGAGCTGTGGTGTTGGAGAAGACTCTTGAGAGTCCCTTGGACTGCAGGGAGATCCAACCAGTCCATTCTGAAGGCGATCAGCCCTGGAATTTCTTTGGAAGGAATGATGCTAAAGCTGAAACTCCAGTACTTTGGCCACCTCATGCGAAGAGTTGACTCATTGGAAAAGACTTTGATGCTGGGAGGGATTGGGGGCGAGAGGAGAAGGGGATGACAGAGGATGAGATGGCTGGATGGCATCACTGACTCAGTGGACATGGGTTTGGGTAGACTCCGGGAGATGGTGATGGACAGGGAGGCCTGGCGTGCTGCGATTCGTGGGGTCGCAAAGAGTCAGACACGACTGAGCGACTGAACTGAACTGAACTGAACTGAAGAAGTCTGAAAGTGTGTTCAAAGATGGGTGGCATTGTTAAACGACTATTTGTTGTTCAGCTGTGTTCAACTCTTTTCGACCCCATGGACTGCAGCACGCCAGGCTTCCCTGTTCTTTACCATCTCCTGGAGTTTGCTCAGACTCATGTCCATGGAGTCAGTGATGCCATCCAACCATCTTATCATCTGTCTCCGCCTTCTCCTGCTCTCAGTCTTTCCCAGCATCAGGGTGTTTTTCCAGTGAGTCGACTCTTCACATCAGGTGGCCAAAGTAGTGGAGCTTCAGCTTCAGCAGCAGTCCTTTCAATAAATATTCAGGATTGATTTCCTTTAGGATTGACTGGTTTGATCTCTTTGCAGTCTATATCCCATACAAAATGTTTTTGGTGTTAAAAATAAATTAATAAGAAGAAAAAGATGTTTATGGAAGTGGGTTCGTGTGCAAAGCCCATAGGCACTGAATGAATGAATATGTGTGTCAGTGAAGTACGTTTATAGGTGGAACCTGGGCGGAGGTCTGCCTGTACAGGACCATGACTGCAGGAGTACGTGGGACAGGGGAAGGGAATGAGAAAGACCGAGGCCAAGTGTGTGTGTATCTGCAGGTGTGTGTAATTAGTCCTGGGGGTAGGTTCGTTGAGACATGAAGGTGTGTAAGATAGGGCCCTGTGCGATATGGCCAAGCATATGTGTTAGATCATGTGGATATGTGTGCATGAGAGTGCATTGCAGAAGGTGTCTGTCCATTATTGATACTTGCAAAAAATGAGAAAATGTAGAAATAAAGTTTTTAGAACTTTCCAGGTATGTTTGAATGAAATGAACCCCTGGGGACTATACCAGCTGGAAAGATGAGTTGAGCCGGGTAGAGCGGCTGGAGAAAGGCTTTTCTGAGGTTCCTAACCACAGTTGGGCTGGGAGCCAGAGATGCTGTTAAGACTGCTTCCTGCACACAGTTGGCTCTTCAGTTTGGTAGTGAAAGTGAAAGTGAAGTTGCTTAGTCGTGTCCGACTCTTTGTGGCCCCGTGGACTGTAGCCTACCAGGCTTCTCCGTCCATGGGATTTTCCGGGCAATAGTACTGGAGTGGATTGCCATTTCCTTCTCCAATCCAGGGATCAAACCCGGGTCTCCCACATTGTAGGCAGACGCTTTACCGTCTGAGCCACCAGGGAAGCCACTTGGCAGAAGGTTACCTATCTGGGCCTGCCTCTTCCTTATCCCCGTTGCTGCTGTTCATTCAGTCAACAGACATTTGTTTATTTGTTTGTTTATTTACTTATTGGCTACACCAGGTCTTAGTTGCAACATGCAGGATCTTTCGATTGTAGCATGAGAATTCTTTAGTTGTGGCATGTGGGATCTAGTTCCCCAACCATGGGATGCAGACCCAGCCCTCTGCTTTGAAAGCACAGAGTCCTAGCCACTGGACCGCCAGGAAAGTCCCAAAGGAACTTTTTCTTTTTTTTGCCACACCCCAATGGCACGTGTGATCTTAGTTCCCTAACCGTGGATTGAACCTGTACCCGCCACAAGGGTAGGAGGCAGAGTCTTAACCACTGGACCACTGGGCAAGTCCCACAGCAGATATTTATTGAGTACCTTCTGTGGGCCAGGCACATGTGCTAGAGGTTGGGGATAGAGCAGTGAAGAAAGCCCCTGTTCAAGAGGGGCTATGTACTACTGGGAGGACATTATACATGTAAACACATATACATGTATGTGTAAACACATATGCACAAGTATAACATCAAGTGGGGGTGACTTCCATGAAGAAAAAGAAAGGGATGACTCAGGAGGCAGGAGATACTCTAGAGAGTGTCAGAGCCTCACTGAGGGGCAGAGAGCTGAGAGTGTCTGGGAGACGGCCGAGGGAACAGCAAGCACAAACACCTTTAGGCGAGAATGCACTAGCACGCTCCAGGAATGACAAGGCAGCTACTGAGGCTGCAGTGCAGTGAACTGGGGGGCAGAAGGAGGGAAACTGGGTCATAAAGCTGCTGGGAGAGGGAGGACCATGAACTTTTGCAAGAGCGGACTACTCTCCTTCTTCTCCACTGTCCTCATGTGGTAGCTTCCTGGGGCTGCTGTAACACATTACCATGGACTTGGAGTGTAAACCACAGAAATTTATTCTCTCACAGTTATGAAATCCAAATCACAGAAGTCCAAAGTCAAGGTGTCAGCAGGGCTACTCTCTCTGAAGACTTAGGAGGAATTCTTTCTTGCCTCTTTCAGAGTTCAAGGGTTTGTGGCTGTATAGAATTAGTCTCTGCCTCTGTCTTCGCATTGTACTCTCTTCTCCCTCCATCTCTTTCCTCTTTTTGTCTCTTCAGTACTTAATACTGGATTTAGGATTTAGGACCCAGGCAGATAAACTCACCTCCTCAACTCAATTGTATCTACAAAGACCTTTTTCCAAATAAGGTCACAATTACTGGTTCTAGGATTAAGATGTGGATACATCTTCTGGGGACCTCAGTTCAATCCACAATACTCCATTTTCTTGAGCTCTAATTCAGGGTCACGAGGGCTCCTTCTGGTTTAAGTTTCTGCTTGGCCATGCCACACAGCTTGCGGGATTTAATTCCCCAAACAGGGACTGAACTCAGGCCCTCAGCAATGAAAGCATGGAGTCCTAACCACTGGACTTAGGAGGAATTCTTTCAATTTCATTCTCAATTGAAGGGAATTTCCTTCAGTTTCCACCCTTGTAAAAGAGGACAAGAGCATAGATTTCTAGGGTTGTCAAGAGGGAGAGATGAAATCATGAATGTAAAGTGCTTTCTACAGTTCTTGCATATGGTAGGTGCTCAACTTTGAATTGTTATTTGGACATATTCACATGAAATTAATCAAATTTCTTGATTCTTTTGAGTACAGGAAGAAAGTGAAAGTCTCAGTCATGTCCTACTCTTTGCGACCCCATGGACTATACAGTCCATGGAATTCTCCAGGCCAGAATACTGGAGTGGGTAGCCTTTCCTTTCTCCAGGGGATATTCCCAACCCAGGGATCAAACCCAGGTCTCCCACATTGTAGACAGATTCTTTTACCAGCTGAGCCACAAAGGAAGCCCATGAATACTGGAGTGGGTAGCCTATCCCTTTTCCAGCAGATCTTTCCAATCCAGGAATCAAACCGGGGTCTCCTGCATTGCAGATGGATTCTTTACCAACTGATCTATCAGGGAAGCCAAAAGGAAGGGATAGGCCCAACACCAGATACTCCCTCTGAGTCTCCCCTGGTTGGCAAAGTGTACCCACCATCATCTTCACCCTTTGTGTTGGCTAGTTTTATGTGTCACTTTGGGAGATGAGTGCCCAGCTTAAACATTATTTCTGGATGTGTCTGTAAGTGTTTCTAGATGAGGTTACATTTAAATCAGTGGATTCAGTAAAATAGATTGCCCTCCCAAAATGGGTGAGCATCACCCAATCCACTGAGGACATGAACAGAATGGAAAGTGGAGGAAGATAAGATTCATTCCCTTCCTGACTGCCTGCTTGAGCTAGACGTTAATGTTGTCCTGCCATTGGACTATATTACACCACCAGATTTCTTGGGTCTTCAGCTTGCCAAGGAGAGATCACAGGACTTCTTAGCCTCCATAAGAGCAGCAGCTAATTCCTTATCTCTCAATTTACTGACACTGGGTTGTAGTGAAGGAATCTACCATTTGTTGCCGGACCCAGCAAGGAATATAGGGGGCTTCTGCTCAGAAGACTCTCTAATGGCTTTCAGGGAATTGTTTTTATCTTTTTATTTAAAAAAATTAATTAATTAATTAATTTGTTGGCTCCAGGTCTTAGTTGTGGCACAGGTGATCTTTAGCTGAGACATGTGGGATCTAGTTCCCTGACCAGGGATCATCCTACATCTCCTGCTTTGGGAGCTCAGAGTCTTAGCCACTGAACCACCAGGAAAGTCCCCCAGGGAAGTGTTTTTAAAGTTGATATATCGGGATGATATGCAGGTGATATGCATATTATATACATGTGATGTGTAGATATGCAGATGATACCACTCTAAATGCAGAAAGTGAAGAGGAACTAAAGAATCTCTTGATGAGGGTGAAAGAGGACAGTGGAAAAGCTGGCTTAAAACTAAAAATTAAAAAAACTAAGATCATGACATCCAGTCGCATCACTTCATGACAAATAGAAGGGGGAAAAAGTGGAACCAGTGACAGATTTTATTTTCCTGGGCTCCAAAATCACTGCAGATGGTGGCTGCAGCCATGAAATTAAAAGACACTTGCTCCTTGGAAGGAAAGCTATGACAAACCTAGACAGCATATTAAAAACAGAGACATCACTTTGCTGACAGAAGTCCATATAGTCAAAGCTATGGTTTTTCTAGTAGTCATATATGGATGTGATAGTTGGACCAAAAAAGGCTGAGTGACAAAAAAATTGATGTCTTCAAATTGTGGTGCTGGAGAAGATGCTTGAGAATCCATTGGTCTGTAAGGAAATCAAACCAGTCAACCCTAAAGGAAATCAACCCTGAATATTCATTGGAAAGACTGATGCTGAAGCTGAAGCTCCAATATTTTGGCCACCTGATGTGAAGAGCCAACTCAGTGGAAAACACCCTGATACTGGGAAAGATTGAGGGCAGGAGGAGAAAGGGATGACAGAGGATGAGATGGTTGGATGGCATCACCAACTCAATGGGCATGAGTTTGAGCAGAGAGTCCAGAAGATAGTGCAGGACAGGGAAGCCTGGCGTGCTGCAGTCCATGGGGTCTCAGAGTTGTACACAACTTAGCAACTGAACAACAAAAACATAGGAGTGAGGGCTTCAGGATTCGTGGCTTTCCAGTGATTGGTCTGTGGTGAGGTAACAGGGTGGTGTTTGAGGATCTCAATCATCAGCCTTCTGGTTCCAGCCAGTTTGGGATCTACTGCTTGTGTTCCACAGTACATAGTCACCATTCTCCTAAAGAACAACTCAAAGATAGCCTTCCAACTATTACTGAGGAGGAACTAGAACTCGGTTTTATCTCTGCACTACTGTCATTACTTTTATTGTTTTTCTCTTTTTCCTTTGTTTCTGCATTACCTCCCTTCCGTAGTTAGTAGCTGCCTGTGCCTTTGGAACTCAGGGAAGCCCTAGGAGACAAAAGCCTTTTCTACAAACAAGAAATAGAGGGACTTTCCTGGTGGTCCAGTGTAAGACTGCACTCCCAATGCAGGGGCCCCAGGTTCAGTCCCTGGTCAGGGAACTAGGTGCTGCAACTAAGAGTTTACATGCCACAACTGAAGGTCCTTCATGCTGCAACTTAAGACCTGGTACAGTCAAATAAAAAAAATTTTTAAGGGCTTCCCTGGTAGTCCAGTGGTTAAGAATTTGCCTGTCAGTTCAAGTGACACAGGTTCGATCGATCCCTGGTCTGGGAAGATCCCATATACCACAGAGCAACTAAGTCTATGGGCCACAACTACTGAGCCCATGCTCTAGAGCCCATGCTCTGCAACAAGAGAAGCCACCACAATAAGAAGTCTGTGCACAACAACGAAGAGTAACCCCCTCTCACCACAACTAGAGAGAGCCTGCCTGCAGCAGTGAAGACCCAGCACAGCCAAAAGTAAATTAATTAAATTTAAAAAGAGAAGAAATAGGGACATAAAGGGACTTTTGACCCAGGAAGGCCCTGCTCAGTCTCTCTCTCATAGCCTGTTGCTTCTGTATCTCTGGAGAACCCCAATACAGATTTTGATACTAACAGTGGTTATAGAGAAACAGACCATTAAGGATGAGTTTTGTGAATTGGTTCTGGGACTCCTGGAACTGGCTCTCTAATCTCTTACTACTCTATTCAGTAGTAAAGAGAGCAGATCATCTCTGGTGTGATTTGACAATACAGACACACAAATTACCTGCACTGGATACTCCTAGTCAACCAGTGAGAAGGAGCTGAGTGACTATGTATACGAGAGTTGGGAACAGTTTTGAAAAAAATGATTATTACAGTTACCTTTGGATGTTACTGGACTCACTGAGGCCAGAAAAGAAAGAGTTCAGGGGTTCAGATTCCCAGCTTCCAGTCCTTAGGTTGCATAAATGACCTAAAAGTTTCTCTGTGTGGCCTGATGGAATGAATCCCTTGTCTTCTGTTGCCAAGGGGCTGAAATTGTTGAAAAATCAACAGGCAGAACCTCCTCCTGAAACTGGCTGAATTACAATGTAAATTGAACTCCCAGCCTCAAAGGGGGTCTACTGTTAAAATCAGGGCATTGAATGAGAAAAAAAAAAACTAAAAAACTGGATCCTGTAAGTTAGTATGGATATGTGTGAAAGACCCTGATGAAGCTGGAAACATTGAACTGCTGAATTCTTTTTTTATATATAATTTTATTTATTTAGGCTGCTCTGGGACTTCGTTACTGTGCACGAGCTTTCTCTAGTTTTGGGAAGTGGGTGCTACTCTAGTTGCAGGGTGAGGGCTTCTCATTGCGGCGGCTTCTCTGTGGAGCACAGGCTCTAGGAGCATGGGCTTCAATAACTGTGGTGCACGGACTTAGCAGTTGTGGCTTCCAAGCTCTAGAGCATAAACTTAACAGTTGTGGCACAAGGGCTTAGTTGTTCCGCAGCATATGGGATCTTCCCGAATCAGGGACCAAACCTGTGTCCTCGTCTCCTGCTTTGGCAGGCAGATTGTTTACCACTGAGCCACCAGGGAAACCCTGAACAGCTGAATTCTGATGGGTCTTCCTTCCCAATAGAAGAGATGTCTCCAGCCCCAGTGGTATCTGTCTTTGCAAATCCACCTGAGGGGATTAACTCCACAGATTGCTTTCTAATGGCCTCCCCTGAGGCAGTTGCTATGCAAGACAATGCTGATTCTCTTCAGAACCCATCCCATCATTCTTCTTTGCTTCTAGACCTATAACTAGACTCAAGTTCCAGCAAGCCTCTGAAGGTGAAGTACAATGTGTGAACCATGGACTTAATCAGCTACCACAGTTGGAAAACTGCCAGTGTGAGCCAAAGAAGATGGAAAAGAATGAAGGAAGGTGGTTGGACTTCTCGATTTTACTGGAAGGGACTATAAAGCTATTCAGCTGCCAACATGCTCTATTCTTTAAAGAATCCATGATCTTGCAGACGATTCAGAGACCACTGGAGCTGCCTCTTCAATTTCCAAAGGAGGGAGAGGGGGCACTGCCTCACTTTCCATAGGCCAGATGACCTCTGTCCAAAACTGTGGGGGCTCAACCTTTGTCCAAACCCTGGGGGCAGGACCCCGCTGGCCCAGTAGAACTGACGGGTAGGATGGCTACCCCAGTGGGCTGGAGGGCAGAGTACAGAGCCAAAAGGATTATTTTTGAAACTTAGGGTCTCAAAGAGATTATCTTGCTAGATTTTGGAATCACTCACTTGACACTTTTCAGCTCTTCCTTATTCCCCATTCCTCCCGTTTGGAGAGAGGAAAGTCTATCCTGTGCCTGTCCCACCAATGTATTTTATTATTATTATTTTTAATGATACATGTCTTTAAGTATTTATTTGGTCGCTCCAGGTCTCAGTTGCTGATGCGAATTCTTAGTTTTGGCATGTGTTGATCTAGTTGGCTGGTCAGGGATCAAATCCAGAAACCCTGCATTGGGAGCATGGAGTCTTAGTCACTGGACCACCAGGGAAGTCCCCACCAATGTATTTTACAAGCATATACCTTTTGGTTTTACAGATTCACATCTTTAGAGCAATTTGCCTCTTCAGGTTGAGTCATACCTGGAGTTGTTGCTCACCAAAATCTTGGCTTTCTCTGCCCATCAAAGCTGAATAAAAATATGGAGACAGAGTTTGGAGGAAATAGAAAGGTGGCTTTAATTCTCAATCAGTGCAGAGGGGAACATAGTAGGATCATGCCTAAAGAGCTATGCCCCCTCCATGAAGAGTCTAGGGGCTTACATAAGATGAGGGCTCACAGTCTTAAGTCACAATGAGTAAGAAAGGTGATCTTGATTTCTTCCTCTTGTGTTGTTTCCAAGACAGTCATGGGCTGGTGTCAGTACCCAGTAATTGAGTCTTGCAGTTCAGTGGCTCTACAGCCTTCTTTCTGACACGTAACTACAAGGGTAAGGGTGTTGTAAACACCAGATACAAGATGTATTTAGCATAGAGTCTAAGTGCAAAGTGTAGCTCCTGCAGAGTTAGGGTGCAGAAAAGCAAATTTAGTCAGACATGTAAAGTTAGGAGCAATTAAAGTGAAAAAAACTAGAAATGTTCAGGCTTGCTCATGGTTCTCTTTATCTTCTTTGTTTTCAGGAAAGAGAAAGAAAAAAACCTCATTTCTTTCTCTCTTTTTTTTTTTCTTTTCACTGAAACAGAGTCTCACCCGTATCTGATTTTAGATGGTATTTAGATGAGACTTTGGATTTTAGACTTTGAAGTGGATGTTGGGACCAGACTCTTGGGGCTATGGACAAAAAATACTGCCTTGCTGTTTCTGTAAGCAAAGTAGGTTGCAGGCAGAAAGCCATCAACCACTCCAACAGGCCCCAGTGGGGTACCCTGAGGGGAATTCAAGATGAAGAAAAACAGGTTGCCCAATGCCACAAGTCACTCAGCCACCCCCAACAGTGCATCCTAAGGGAAATTCAAGATGGAGAAATAAGACACTGGCTCTATATAATTAAGATGTATATCAAAGGAATAATTTCAATGAGCCCAAACTCTTGCATCTTCCCATACATAAAAAAGCACTAAAATGATTAACCTGAGATATCTGGGCTGGGAGGCCATTGTGATTAGCAATAATCTTTTAATGTTCTGCTATATATCTTCTTTTTCTCAGCAAAAATGCCTATATATCCTGGCTCCCTGCCTCTTTGGAAGAGTCCCTCAGCTATCTGAGAGGTTGTATCCTGGGTGCAAGTCCTCCGAAAAAGCGGAATTCTCAACTTGTAGGTTGTCCATTTTTTGCCCAGTGGACAGGCTGTTGCGGATGAATGTATATTTTGCATGTGAGAAGGATATGAATTGGGTTGGGTTGGGGGCAGGATGCCATGGACTGAACGTTTGTGTCTCCTCTAAATTCATATGTTGAACTCTAACTCCCAGTGTGATTATACTTAGAGGTGGGGGTCTTGGGAGCTAATTAGGTCATGAGGATGGAGTCCTCATGAATGGAATTAGTACCCTTACAACAAGAGGCCAAAGAGCTAAGTTGGAAAAGAATTTCCAGACCTGAGGCAGAATGAGAGGAGACTAGAGTTTATTAGAGCAGGAGAGGGGCTTCCTGGGTAGTTCAGCTAGTAATGAATCCACCTGCAATGCAGGAGACCCTGGTTCAGTTCCTGAGTTGGTAAGTTCCCCTGGAGAAGGGATAGGCTACTCACTCCAGTATTCTTGTGCTTCCCTGGTAGCTCAGACGATAAAGAATCTGCCTGCAATGAAGGTGATGTGGGTTCGATCCCTGGGTTGGGAAAATCCCCTGGAGGAGGGCATGGCAACCCATTCCAGTATTCTTGCCTGGAGAATCCACATCTACAGAGGGGCCTGATGGGCTACAGTCCGTGGGGCCGCAAAGAGATCGACAGGACTGAGCGCCTGAGCACAGCACAGAGCAGGAGACTGTTAGAACAGCGGACTGGCTCAAGGTGGAGCAGACCCAATTAGAGGGCTAGTAGCCAGTTTTTAATAGCCTGAAGACAGAGAAAATTCCTGCTGGAAGGGTAGCATTAGCTGATTGGTTAGGATGCTAGAGGGTGGGTACTTTACTTAATATGGGTGTGAGGGGACTGGCCAGTTTAGATCAGGAGGCTCATGGCAACAGTTGCTATGGGGCTTGGTTAATTCCAGAGATTTTTGTCCTGTGACCTTGGTATAGGGCTCCACAGTTCAAAGAGGGCGTGATCAGCCCATGGACATTCTTCCAATGGGTTGGTGGTGAGGTAAGCAGGAGTCAGCATCATCATTCTTCAGGTTCCAACTAGTCTGGGGTCTGCACGCTTGTGGGCAGCATACCATGGTTAATCACTAACTTCTCCCACAGGAGATAAGAGAGGGTTTCCTATCTGCAAAACAGCTCAAAGATATTGTTGTGTGTATCCATTGATGGCAATAATCCATTGCCCCAAGGGTGCACTACTCTTTCTGTTGACATTTTCCCTAGTCTCATATCCCCTCTCTTCCCTAATTAACAATTGCTTGAATTTGCCCGTTGGAACTCAGGGAAGGTCATGGAGGCTGAGTGAAGGCTATTTCCTGTGATCAAAGAAATGGGGGACAGGGCTTCCCTGGTAGTCCACTGGCTAAGACTCACTGTTCTCAATGCCAGGGGGCCCAGGTTGGATCCCTGGTCAGGGAACTGGATCCCACATGCCTCAGCTAAGCGTTCTCATGCCACGCAACTGAAAGATCCTGCATGCCACAACTAAGACCAAATAAATAAATAAACATATATTTTTTAAAGAAAGAAAGAAATAGGAGATACAGAAAACCTTTAGTCCCCAGGAGCTCCACAGGGCCCTGCTCAGTATCAGAATTGTGAGAAATAAATTTCTGCTTTTTACAAGCCACCTTGTCTATGTACTTAGTTCTGGCAGCCCAAACTGATGAAGACACACTTAATCTGGGAAACACAAAGGAAAATTACAACAATAAATAATTTTACACCTATAAGATTGGCAAAAAAATGAACAGGTGCTCATTTAAAATTGTGTTAATAAAAAATCAGTCAACAATCAAGCTAAGAAGAATAAATGAGAATTTTTATTCAAGCCAAATTGAGGATTATAATCCAGGAGACAGACTCTCAGAGTCTGTTCAGTCTGTTAGGAGCTGGAGATGTAGTTTTATACATTTCTGAAACAAAGAATTATCTATCATATTGACAGGCTAATGTCACGATCCATGCATGGGCTGGAAAAGAATTTCCAGACATGAAGCAGATGAGAGGAGAATAAAGTTTTATTTCAGTGGGAAATGCTGTTAGAACAGTGGCTGGTTTAAGGGAGAGCTGAACTTTTTGCATGCTAGTAGCTAATTTTTATAGCCTCAAGACAGAATAGTGGCATTAGGTGATTGGTTAGGATGCTATAGGGTGAGTATTTTTACCTAATATGGGGTCGGAGATCTGGTTGGTTTAGATCTGAAGGCTCATGGGAAGATTTGCTATGAGGCTTGGTCGGTTCCAGTGATTGTCCTGTGACCTTGGTTCAGGGCTCCATACCTGTGACCTTGGTGTAAGGCTCCACAGTTAACATTATACATAGAGTTTATTAGAGATGTTTTGGTCAAGTATGCACAAAGTGGATACCTTACTTGACCAAGTAAAGTAAGTGGATACTTTACCCAGTCAAGTAAGATGGGTTCTTTATACACTAACACCACCTGAGAAGCCCACTTAACTATATGGTCTGTCTTAATCAAACACTAACAAGTCTGTCAGTACCAAGTGTTGACAAGGATGAGGAGCACTGAGACTTTTCAGGCTTTGTTGGTAGGGGAGGAGTAAATTGGTGTAACAAGTTTGGACAGCCATTTGGCAATAAATTGCAAAATTAAATGTGTGCATGCCCTTTCACTCACCAGTTCCATTCCCCAAACTATTACTGGCAGAAATTCACACATGTGCAGAAGAAGACATGTATAGGGCCATAGATTGCGTTATCATTTGTAAATGCAAAATAGTAGAAGCAACTTGATGTCTGTCAATGGGATAATAAAATATAATGTACTCATGGAATGTAATTATATATACCATGGGTTAGGAAAGAAGAGGTAAGAGAATCATAGACAATAAGTCTAGGAGGACCTCAGAAATCAAGTCCAAGTTATATTTTAGACATAATGAAATTGAGGCTCAAAGAGTTTGGTTGATTTGTCTAAAGTCACATAGCATGGAGATGGAAATGGCAACCTGCTCCAGTATCCTTGCCTGGGAATCCCATGGACAGAGGAGCATGGCAGGCTATACTCCATGGGCTCTCAAGAGTCAGACATGACTTAGTAACTAAAACACCTAAACTCTTCATTCCCATCTCAGCCCCATAATCACTGATCTATTTTCTGTGTAAGTTTGTGTCTGGCTTTTCACTTCGCATAACATCTTTGATGTTCATCCATGTTGCGTTATCAGTATTTCATTTTTAGTGCTTTTTTAATCCATCCATTGATAGACAGTTGGATTTCTCTACTTTTTGGCTACTGTGAATAAAAGTGCTATAAATATTTGCAAAAAAATAAAAATAAAATAAAGTCACATAGCAAATTAACAGACAAGTCAAGTTAAGTCTTAGGTTTTTCCAGCTCCCAACCTCATACTCATCCCTAGGGATAGGAAAGGAAATTAGTTAAAATCCCTGCCGGAGGAACTTCCTTGGGGGCAATAAGCACAAACATGGGGAGGTAAGCACAACCGTGCCTTGGATGTAGTAAGATTCTGCCCAAAGGGACAGCCAGTGACAAGCTCATGGCCAGATTGCCCCATCACAGATTTCATGACACCTTCACCACCTCTCTGATAGCATGCCAGGATTGCTCAGGAGCCCTCTGTAGGCTCTGCCACTGGAGGGGGCTAGGGCAGAATGAAGACACTGGCTCCAGGCTCTTGCACTAAGATTCTCATCCTGTCAGGAGCTGAATTCAGTTCCCACCATGGTGTACTCATGTCCCTCCTCCAGCACTCCCACCTTCAACCACACCATCACCCCCTTGCTGCTCCAGGCCTCCCTACCCCTTTCCCCTCTCACATCAGCCTCCATCTAAATCTGTCCTCTGTAGCCTCTATACCCAAGTAAGTTAGTAGGCACTGAGAGAGGGGTCAGAAGGCAGACAGACTGAAACTACAATCACAGACAGCTAGCCAATCTGATCACACGGATCACAGCCTTGTCTAACTCAATGAAACTAAGCCATGCTGTGTGGGGGCCACCTAAGAGGCTGGGTCATGGTGGAGAGGTCAGACAGAATGTGGTCCACTGGAGAAGGGAATGGCCAACCACTTCAGTATTCTTGCCTTGAGAACCCCATGAACAGTGTGAAAAGGCAAAAAGACAGAACACTGAAAGAGGAACTCCCCAGGTCAGTAGGTGCCCAATATGCCACTGGAGATCAGTGGAGAAATAACTCCAGAAAGAATGAAGGGACGGAGCCAAAGCTAAAACAAAACCCAGTTGTGAGTAGGACTGGTGATAGAAGCAAGGTCCAATGCTGTAAAGAGCAATATTGCATAGGAACCTGGAATGTTAGGTCCACGAATCAAGGCAAATTGGAAGTGGTCATACAAGAGGAATCAAGGCAAACTGGAAGTGGTCAAACAAGAGATGGCAAGAGTGAACATCAACATTCTGTAATCAGTGAACTAAGATGGACTGGAATGGGTGAATTTAACTCAGATGACCATTATATCTACTACTGTGGGCGGGAATCCTTCAGAAGAAATGGAGTAGCCATCATGGTCAACAAAAGAGTCTGAAATGCAGTACTTGGATGCAGTCTCAAAAACGACAGAATGATCTCTGTTCGTTTCCAAAGCAAACCATTCAGTATCACGGTAATCCAAGTCTATGCCCCAACCAGTAACACTGAAGAAGCTGAAGTCGAACAGTTCTATGAAGACCTACAAGACCTTTTAGAACTAACACCCAAAAAAGATGTCCTTTTCATTATAGGGGACTGGAATGCGAAAGTAGGAAGCCAAGAAACACCTGGAGTAACAAGCAAATTTGGCCTTGGGTACAGAATGAAGCAGGACAAAGGCTAATAGAGTTCTGCCAAGAAAATGCACTGGTCATAGCAAACACCCTCTTCCAACAACACAAGAGAAGACTCTACACATGGACATCACCAGATGGTCAGCACTGAAATCAGATTAATTATATTCTTTGCAGCCAAAGATGGAGAAGCTCTATAAGGTCAGCAAAAACAAGACCAGGAGATGACTGTGCCTCAGATCATGAACTCCTTACTGCCAAATTCAGAGTGAAATTGAAGAAAGTAGAGAAAACCACTAGACCATACAGGTATGGCCTAAATCAAATCCCTTATGGCTATGCAGTGGAAGTGAGAAATAGATTTAAGGGACTAGATCTGATAGAGTGCCTGATGAACTATGGATGGAGGTTCGTGACATTGTACAGGAGACAGGGATCAAGACCATCCCCAAGGAAAAGAAATGCAAAAAAGCAAAATGGCTGTCTGGGGAAGCCTTACAAATAGCTGTGAAAAGAAGGGAAGTGAAAAGCAAAGGAGAAAAGGAAAGATATAAGCATCTGAATGGAGCGTTCCAAAGAATAGCAAGGAGAGATAAGAAAGCCTTCCTCAGTGATCAATGCAAAGAAATAGAGGAAAACAACAGAATAGGAAAGACTAGAGATCTCTTCGCAGAGAAGGCAATGGCACCCCACTCCAGTACTCTTGCCTGGAAAATCCATGGACGGAGGAGCCTGGTAGGCTGCAGTCGATGGGGTCGCTAAGAGTCGGACACAACTGAGCGACTTCACTTTCACTTTTCTCTTTCATGCATTGGAGAAGGAAATGGCAACCCACTCCAGTATTCTTGCCTGGAGAATCCCAGGGACAGCAGAGCCTGGTGGGCTGCCGTCTGTGGGGTCACACAGAGTTGGACATGACTGAAGCGACTTAGCAGCAGCAGCAGAGTGCTCAACAAGAAAATTAGAGATAGCAAGGGAATATTTCATGCAAAGATGGGCTCAATAAAGGACAGAAATAGTAGGGACCTAACAGAAGCAGAAGATATTACAAAGAGGTGGCAAGAATACACAGAACTGTACAAAAGAGATCTTCATGACCCAGATAATCACGATGGTGTGATCACTCACCTAGAGCCAGATATCCTGGAATGAGAAGTCAAGTGGGCCTTAGGAAGCATCACTACGAACAAAGCTAGTGGAGGTGATGGAATTCCAGTTGAGCTATTTCAGATCCTGAAAGATGATGCTGTGAAAGTGCTGCACTCAATATGCCAGCAAATTTGGAAAACTCAGCAGTAGCCACAGGACTGGAAAAGGTCAGTTTTCATTCCAGTCCCAAAGAAAGGCAATCCCAAAGAATGCTCAAACTACCGCACAATTGCACTCATGTCACACGCTAGTAAAGTAATGCTCAAAATTCTCCAACCAGGCTTCAGCAATACACGGACTGTGAACTTCCTGATGTTCAAGCTGGTTTTGGAAAAGGCAGAGGAACCAGGGATCAAATTGCCAACATCCGCTGGATCATGGAAAAAGCAAGAGAGTTCCAGAGAAACATCTATTTCTGCTTTACTGACTATGCCAAAGCCTTTGATCTGTGTGGATCACAATAAAGTGTGGAAAATTCTGAAAGAGATGGAAATACCGGACCACCTGACCTGCCTCTTGAGAAATCTGTATGCAGGTCAGGAAGCAACAGTTAGAACTAGACATGGAACAACAGACTGGTTCCAAATAGGAAAAGGAGTACATCAAGGCTGTATATTGTCACCCTGCTTATTTAACTTCTGTGCAGAGTACATCATGAGAAACGCTGGACTGGAAGAAACACAAGCTGGAATCAAGATTGCCAGGAGAAATATCAATAACCTCAGATATGCAGATGACACCACCCTTATGGCAGAAAATGAAGAACTAAAGAGCTTCTTGATGAAAGTTAAAGAGGAGAGCGAAAAAGTTGGCTTAAAGCTCAACATTCAGAAAATGAAGATCATGGCATCCGGTCCCATCACTTCATGGCAAAAATAGATGGGGAAACAGTGTCAGACTTTATTTTTGGGGGCTCCAGAATCACTGCAGATGGTGATTGCAGCCATGAAATTAAAAGATGCTTACTCCTTGGAAGAAAAGTTATGACCAACCTAGACAGCATATTCAAAAGTAGAGACATTACTTTGCCAACAAGGGTCCATCTAGTCAAGGCTATGGTTTTTCCAATGGTCATGTATGGATGTGAGAGTTGGACTATAAATAAAACTGAGCACCGAAGAATTGATGCTTTTGAACTGTGGTGTTGGAGAAGACTCTTGAGAGTCCCTTGGACTGCAAGGAGATCCAACCAGTCCATCCTAAAGGAGATCAGTACTGGGTGTTCATTGGAAGGACTGATGTTGAAGCTGAAACTCCAATACTTTGGCCACCTGATGTGAAGAGCTGACTCATTTGAAAAGACCCTGATGCTGGGAAAGATTGAGGGCAGGAGAAGAAGGGGACGACAGAGGATGAGATGACTGGATGGCATCACTGACTTGATGGACATGGGTTTGGGTGGACTCTGGGACTTGGTGATAGACAGGGAAGCCTGGCGTGCTATGATTCATGGGGTTGCAAAGAGTCGGACACCACTGAGTGACTGAACTGAACTGAACTGAATAGCCTCTGAACCTCTATTTTTCATACAAAACACACCCCTTGACTTTTCCAGAATGTCCCCTCTCTTCAGGGACTTTGTACAAGGGTACGTAGGGGGCGCTGACTCAAAGTTGAATTCACTTGGTAGAAGCGTACATAGGGGAGATATTCTAATCTTCACAAAGAGCTTTACAGTCTCCCCTCTTCAGAGAGGATACCACTTCCGTCAGGCTCTCTCAAGCACAGACCCCTCATATCCTGACAACCACATGCATATCAGAACCTTCTTCATTCCCCAGGGCTCCCTCCTCATTGTTGCTTCTAATGATGTGTACTGATCATGCTTTTTAGCCACTCATCATCTGAACTCCTTTCCTCTGTTTGGCGAAAATCCCCTGCCTCTGAAACAGAGCTCTACTGTGACATTAGGAACTAGAAATGCCATCCCCTTGCCAGAGAGTAGTCATGTGACCTAGGCTTCACCCATGAGATACTCACAGTACACAGAGACTCTTTTTAGGGGCCATGTCTGGGTTGCTTGCTGTTGGCAACAGTATTGTCTTCACAGGGCCAATTCCAACCCCTGTTGTTGGGCACTGACCTTAGAAACGTAGTCTCCAAGCCTGGTTCTCTCTACCTGCAGAAGATTCTGTAGGTTTGATTTCAGAGAGATAGCAGTGAGCAGCAACTGGAAGTGAGATCGGGATCAAACCCCGACCATGGCAGTTAGAGTGCCAAATCTTAACCACTACACACTAGGAGGGCCAGCAGCAAAAGTCTGGGCCCCAGTTCTTGTCTGCTTTGAAAAAAAAAAAACTTCACAAGGCGACAGAAGGTAGAGAGGAAGGAAAAGTGTTTATTAGAAAACCAGAGTCCATGCCTAGAGACACATGAGTGAGCTCAGAGAAAAAGTCGCACCTTTGGGAAGTTTAAATCATTTATAAGGGGCAGTCTTCCAGATATTTGCTTTCCTCTGGCCAGTTGTCTTGATTTGCTTTTACCCCATTGCTGATTTGTCTCAGGGCCCTTCCATTTGTGTGCACGCATCCTTTAGCCAAGATGGATTTCAGCACAAGAGCCTTTGGGGGAGTTAACACAACTTATTATGGTCTGGTGTCCCCTCCCCATTTTGACTCCCCAAGGAGCTTTTCTGCACATGTACAATCAAGACCTCCCTGAGCACAAGGGTGAGAAATATGTGACCTCTTGATCTTTTACTCAAGCAGTGCTTAGCCCCTCTCTGACTCTGCCATTACTGTTATCTTAAAGTGTCCATAGGAGACAAAGCCCAGCTATTTTCCCTGTTCCTGTTGTTATTTCTATCTTGAAGTATAAACAGGAGGCTGGCTTTAAATGTCTAACCTGGAGCCCATTTATCCCTTGCCTCAAGAAATATGAACAGAAGGCTGTTGTCAATGTCTGGCCTGGAGCCCCTCTATGTCCTGCCTCAGGTTATCCATGATCTTTTTATAAACAAGTTTTCTGCCAAATTAGCCAGAATTCATTTTTGTTTCTTACAGTCTGAATTATCCGGACTGATACTCTTCCTCTTCGTGTCAAAGCTCCAGATCTTTGGGAATTCATGCTATTCAGTTACATTCCCCTCTATCCTCTATACCTCTACAACTTTATTGCTATCTGTCAACCTCCTTTTCATTCACTGAGGACTTTGGCCTCTGCCGCATATCATTCCTCTTTTCCCCAAGTCCTGCCATCTCTTTAGTATCCCACTTCCATTTCGTAGCAACCACCTATTCTAATGGCCACACTCTGGACCTTATCCTACACCTGTTAGCCAGAATTTTGGCTGCAGATAACCTAAAGCCCAAATAAAATGGGTTAACAAAAAGAGGTGGGCTTCCCACATGTCCCAGTGGTTAAAGAATCTGCCGGCAATGCAGGAGATGTGAGTTGGATCCCTGGGTGGGGAAGATCCCTGGAGAAGGAAATGGCAACCCACTCCAGTATACTTGCCAGGAAAATCCCATGGACAGAGGAGCCTGGCAGGCTACAGTCCATGTGGGTCACACAGGATTGGACACAACTGAGTGACTGAGCACGCAGGCACGCACACAACAAAAGGATTGCTGTTATTTATGGAACAAAAATCTGGAGACAAGGTGGCTCCAGGGTACATTAATAAAGTTGGCAGCCCTGTGCTTCCATCAGGGACCCAGGTTCTTCCTCTCCCTCCATTCTGCTGTCTTCCAGTCTTGGCTCTGTCATCAAACCAGCTCCTCACATCTTTATCAGATGACTATGCCCGCCCGTAGACCCATATATTACATCTAAGATAATGTTCAGAGGCAGAAGAAAGGGACCTCTCTTCTTGCTATTGCTTTTGAAGATCAAAGGAAAACTTTCTTAGGTATGCACTCCCCCTCCCATCCCCACACTTGGCAATGAATGTCCCCAGGGACCTGAATTGCATCACCTACTCACGCCTAAACTAAATGCTGGTGTGTCAGCAAGAATTAGATTTAGCTCCATGGAATAGAAAGGAAAAAATAAAGGTAGCTAAATAAGACTTGGAGATAAGCTGTCCAGAGTTGTTAGACTGTCTACGGTTGAAGATTCTCAGTGTCATCAGAAACCCCAAAACTTAGTGGAGTTTTCTGGTGGCCTGGTGGTTAGGATTTCAGGCTTTCACCGCTGTGGCCAGGTTCAGTTCTTGGTCAGGGAACTGAGATCCTACAAGCCATATGGTGCAACCAAAAGAGAGAAAAGAAAAAGAAACCCAGAAACTTATCCTCCTACTCCACCATTCTCCATATGGCTTTCATCATTAATTATTAAGGTCATCTCATAGTCCAAGAGGACTGCATGAATTCCAGTCAGAAAATGGATTTTCTCTCTTTCTAGGCAGAAGGGAAAAAAAAGGTAGAAGAAAGGTATGATGTTCTCCACCCCTCAGTATCTTAGAAATCACCACAACATCTCTCAGCATTCATCTCACTGGCTAGACTTAGTCAAATGGCCAGAGCCAGTTGTAAGGGATTCTGAAAAATAGCGTTTTATTTCACAAAATGAGATGCCTGGCTAAAAGTTTACTGCCACACCTTTGTAAGCCAAATTTCCTTTCCTTGGGTTCTGGGAAGCCAGGGGAAAGATGTATGATTTGAAATCAGAAAGATCTGGACTTGTACCATACCTCTGGCCAAGTCTATTGAACTATCTGAGCCTGTTTTCTCAGTTGTAAAGTAGAGATAGTCAAAGCACTGCCAAAGCATGCTCTTGCTGCTGCTGCTGCTGCTAAGTAGCTTCAGTCGTGTCTGACTCTGTGCGGCCCCATAGACAGCAGCCCACCAGGCTCCGCCGTCCCTGGGATTCTCCAGGCAAGAACACTGGAATGGGTTGCCATTTCCTTCTCCAGTGCATGAAAATGAAAGTGAAGTCGCTCAGTAAGTGTCTGACTCTTCGTGACTCCATGGACTGCAGCCTACCAGGCTCCTCCGTCCATGGGGTTTTCCAGGCAAGGGTACTGGAGTGGGTTGCCATTGCCTTCTCCGAAAGCATGCTCTTAATTACAAGTAATAGAAAACCTGACCAATAGTAGGTTAGGGGGTTTGTCTTATAGGAAGTCTCCAAACAGGGATCTGCTTGTGTTGTTTCACTGGTTTGATCATGTCACTGCCAGTGTTTCTGTGAATCTCTTGGTCTGTATCTCATGTTGTGACCTCATGGAAGATGCTGTTCCACGGATGACACTGTGTCCATCATCCTGGCAGAAGAAGAAAACAAATAAAGGAATGAAGGATGAACTTGATTCTTTTCTCAAGAAAGCCAACATGTTCCTGGAAGTCTCACCCAGAAGACATTCTCTTCTATCTCATTGGACAGAATTACAGTTAATTCTTGAAAACCATGAGTTTTAATCGCTCAGGCCCACTTATATGCAGATTTTTTTTGAAACATATGTGCTACAGTACTATGTGATCTGCTTGTTGATTGAATCCATGGATGCAGGATCAAGAGGGTCGATTGTAAAATTATATGGGGATTTTTGACTGCACAGAGTGTGGACACCTCATTCCTGTGCTGTTTAGAGAGCACCCCTGCGTCACGACCCCGGCTTAGCTGAAAGGTTTCTAGAGAGGAGGATGTTGATGAACTTAGTCACTAAGCAACAGTGTCTACACACACATCTACCTCTCAGGGGTGATGTGTGTGTGTGGCTCACTCAGCTGTGTCCAACTCATGGACTGTAGCCTGCCAGGCTCCTCTGTCCATGGGATTTTCCAGGCAAAAATACTGGAGTGGGTTGCCATTTCCTTCTCCAAGGGATCTTCCCTGCCCAGGGATCTTCCCTGCCCAGGGATCGAACCCGCATCTCTTGTGTCTCTTGTACTGGCAGGCAGGTTCTTTACCAGCTGAGCCTCCAGGGCACCCCCTCAGAGGTGATATAAAGATTCAAAGAGCATAGTGCTACCAGAATAGCTAAAATTTAAGAGACTAACAGTATCAAGTGTCGACAGTGATGTGGAGCAACTAGAACTCTCATACAGTGCTGATAGAATAAATGGCTACAATCCCTTTGGAAAACTATTTGACAATACACAGTAGTTAAGCATATACCTCCTTTATGATTCAGCAGCACGCCTAGATTTTTATACCCAAAAAGAATGAATACAGAAGTCTACCAAAAGACATGTTCATGCATGTTCATAGCAGCCTCCTCCACTGAAAACAAGCCAAATACCCATCAGCAGCAGAAGAGATGAACTGTGAAATATTCATACAATGGAACATTACATAAAAAGAGAGGAGAAAGGAGAGAGAAAGAAACTACAAATACACACAACACAACTTGCCCAAAGTTGTATTGCAAAGGCAAGATTCAAAGCCAGGTAGAGTGACTCCAAATTCTGTGCTTCATGGAAGAAATAGGATGTCCAGTCGGGATGTGTGTGTGTGAGTCACTCAGTCGTGTCTGACTGTTTGTGATCCCATGGACCATAGCCCACCAGGCTCTTCCGTCCTTGGAATTCTCCAGGCAAGAATACTGGAGTGGGTTGCCACATCCTTCTCCAGGGGATCTTCCCAACCCAGGGATTGAAGCTGGGCCTCCCACATTGCAGGCAGGCTCTTTACCATCTGAGCCACCAGGGAAGCTCTCTCCAATTGTTGGGAGTGTTACTTGGAAATATTTATTTATTGGGCTGCACTGAGTCTTAGTTGTGGTACCTGGGCCCTTCAGTCTTCACTGTGGCATGGGAGATCTTTAGTTATGACATGTGGGATCTAGTTCCCTGATCAGGGATCAAACCTGGGCCCCCTGCATTGGGAGCTCGGAGTCTTAGTCACTGGACCACCAGGGAAGTCCTGGAAAGTTCTGTTTGAAAGGGATTTGGCAGTGTTACTATTAAAAATATGATGGCCTTTGACTTAGCTGGTTGTCATGACAAACCAACATAAAGAGGCATGAGCAAGGATGTTCATTTCACATTATATTGTATGGAATAGGGAAAAATTGGAAGCATCCCAAATATCCACCAATAGTGCAATGGATTAAACTGTTCTGTTTAGGATGGCGCTGAGAAATCAGGTGTTTAAATGTTTAATATGTGGATTCAATTCAAATCAGGCTTCTTCCTTCTCTCACTTAAGATATTTATCCTCTCCAGGCACCACTTTCTTCACTTTTTCTCAATATTTTTTAATTGAAGTATAGTTGATTTACAATGTTACATTAATTTCTGCTATAGAGCAAACTGATTTAGCTATTCATACATATACATTTTAAAAATATTCTTTTCCATTATGGTTTATCATAGTATATTGAATATAGTTCCCTGTGCTATATAGTAGGGTGTCCCAGGTGGCACTAGCGGTAAAGAACCTGTCTGCCAATGCAGGAGACTTAAGAGATGTGGGTTTGTTCCCTGGGTCAGAAGATCCCCTGGAGCAGGGCATGGCAACCCACTCCAGTATTCTTGCCTGGAGAATCCCATGGACAGAAGTCTGGCGGACTACAGTCCAGGGTTGCAAAAAGTTGGACATGACTGAAGTGACTTAGCCCACACACATGTGCTGTATAGTAGGACCTTGTTGTTTCTTCTTCTTTAGAATGGAAAGTATGTGAGTGATTACAGTCTATAGGGCTAAAATGAGATACACTTGTGAAGCATGGAGAATTGGGCCTGGTACCTTGTAGTTATTTGAGTGTATTTTCACTATTTTACTCCCTGAAATACTGGGCAGCAGTTAAAAAGAACTAATAAATCTGTATATATTTGTATAGAAGGGAAATCTCTAAATCATAATGTGAAGTAGGAACAGTTAATTACAGAACAACATAACCTCCTTGGAACACAAAATGATACATTTCTGTATGTTTATGCCACAAGTATACATAGAAACAAGATCTGGCAGGATATGCACTGTATTTCTGACAGTGTTACTTCTAGGACAAAGGAAAATTTTTGCTTTTTTATCCATGGGTTTGTTGCCAGGCAAAATCTTGGCTTTCTCTGCCCACTGAAGCCAAATAAAAAAATACAAGTTTGAAGGAAATAGAAAGGTGGCTTTAATTCTCAGCCAGCAGAGAGGGGAACATAGTAGGCTTATGCCTTGAGAACTGGGCCCCAGTCCGTGAGGACTGTAGGAACTTAACAGAAGATGAGGGCTTGCAGTCAGGAGTCAGTAATGAAGAACAAAGGTGTTAGGATCTTGATTTCTTCCTCTTGCATTGTTTCAAAGACAGTCATAGGCTGGCGTCGTGCTAAGTTGCTTGTCGTCGCCAACTCTGTGCAACCCTATGGACTATAGCCTGCCAGGCTCCTCTATCTATTAGTTTTCCAGGCAAGAATACTGGAGTGGGTTGCCATGCCCTCCTCCAGGGGATCTTCCTCCCCCAGGGATGGAACCCGTGTCTCTTATGTCTCCTGCATTGGCAGGTGGGTTCTTTACCATAACACCACTTGGGAAGCCCTAGGCAGGAGTCAATAAGCCAGTAATTGAGTCTGGTAGTTCAGTGGTTCTGTGGCCTTCCTTCTGATATATTTAAAAAAAAAAAAAAAGAAGATATAATGTATTGTAGGGGTAAACACCAGATACTGGATGCATTTAGCACAGAGTCAAAGGAAAATGGTCTTCTCCAGTGGCTCACATGGTAAAGAATCTGCCTTTAATTCAGGAGATCCAGGTTTGATCCCCAGCTCAGGAAGATCCCCTGGAGAAGGGCATGGCAACCCACTCCAGTAGTCTTGCCTGGAGAATTCCTTGGACAGAGGAGCCTAGTGGGCTATAGTCCATGGGGTCGCAAAGAGTGGACATGACTCAAGCAACTAACACTTTCACTTTCTTTCAAAGAAAAATAAGTGCGAAGTGTAGCTCCTGCAGAGTTAGGGGGCAGGAAAGCAAACTTAGTTACAGACATGCACGGTTAGGAGCAGAGAAACATTAAGAATAGTGCCTCTTACACAGTGTAAGATAAGTTAGCCATTCAGTTCAGTTCAGTTCAGTTCAGTCACTCAGTCGTGTCTGACTCTTTGTGACCCCATGAATCGCAGCATGCCAGGCCTCCCTGCCCATCACCAACTCCCAGAGTTCACTCAGACTCACGTCCATCGAGTCCGTGATGCCATCCAGCCATCTCATCCTCTGTCGTCCCTTTCTCTTCCTGCCCTCAATCCCTCCCAGCATCAGATCTTTTCCAATGAGTCAACTCTTCGCATGAAGTGGCCAAAGTACTGGAGTTTCAGCTTTAGCATCATTCCTTCCAAAGAAATCCCAGGGCTGATCTCCTTCAGAATGGACTGGTTGGATCTCCTTGCAGTCCAAGGGATTCTCAAGAGTCTCCTTTAATACCACAGCTCAAAAGCATCAATTCTTCAGTGCTCAGCCTTCTTCACAGTCCAACTCTCACATCCATACATGACCACAGGATAAACCATAGCCTTGACTAGACGGACATTAGTCAGCAAAGTAATGTCTCTGCTTTTGAATATACTATCTAGGTTGGTCATAACTTTTCTTCCAAGGAGTAAGCATCTTTTAATTTCATGGCTGCAGTCACCATCTGCAGTGATTTTGGAGCCCCTAAAAATAAAATCTGACACTGTTTCCCCATCTGTTTGCCATGAAGTGATGGGACTAGATGCCATGATCTTTGTTTTCTGAATGTTGAGCTTTAAGCCAACTTTTTCACTCTCCTCTTTCACTTTCATCAAGGGGCTTTTTAGTTCCTCTTCACTTTCTGCCACAAGGGTGGTGCCATCTACATATCTGAGGTTATTGATGTTAGCCATTACTCATGGAATTAAATTTCTTTTCAGGCTTCTGTGCCCTTTCATTGTGCTAAATAACCTCTCTGTCTTAGTCAGAAGTTGGGGACAGCCTCCTGCTCACAATTCCTCAGGGTCTCAAGCAGAGAAAAAAGCTTTAAAGAGTTTGAAGGATTGGTTGGAAACGGGTTAAGGCAAAGAGTGCAGGGTAAGGACAAACTTGTGGGTGGTGAAAAGGAGTGAGCGTCAAAAGTGGAGGTGGGGGTAGGTGTGAGGATGGGGGAGGGAGAGGGGTAGTAGTAGGACCCAGACTCTAAGAACAGGGCCTAAGTATATTTCACCAAATTTAAGACCCATCATTAGAGTATGTGCCATTATTTTATGTGTCACTACCTAATTTTTTTAAATGCTGCAATTAGTTTATGACTTATCAACTCTTCTAGATATTTAAAGATACTAAGAGGCAAACAAGTATGCAATGTAAAATCATTAAAATAGGGGTCCCTAATGCCATCACCCCAATTTTTAAAATATCCCACTAAACTAAAAAATAAGTATCAGAGGGTTTTCCCAGTAACAATTACTTTGAAGTGTTTTGGAGGGAAATAGTAAATGTCAAATTCTTTCCCTAGACCATATCTCATCTCCTTTGTTCCCCTGCATGGACTGAGTCAGCCTGTTGGGTGACCCCAGCCTGTCCTGGGGGAGGGGGAAAAGTCACACAACTGAGTCCTTTGAGCTTCTCCGCTGCCCTGAGGGCAGCAGCAGCTGGAAAGGGGCCCGGCTTTATAGGGGAACAATGGTGCCAGCCAGCTGCGGGTGAAGCTGGGCTGAGCAGGCTGGCCTGGCTTGGCCTGGGTCCAGAAAAGTGACCCTTGCACCTGAGAGGTCCATTCCACTTGGGCAAAGTTCTGAGAGATCAAGAGAGAGTGGAGAGGGAATTCCTGCGGCATTCCTGGCAACAGCTCTCGGCATGAAACCCCAGAAACTCTCAGTCAGAGGACCTCAGGGCCTATGCTGAATCGCCCACATTATACAGATAAGGGGAAACAGGCTTCAGAGAGGCTAGAAATTGCCCTGAGGTCACACAGTAAGTCAGAGCAGAATCCAGCCTCCCTCTGATTCATCAGTTCCACTATCAAGTGATGATTTATGCAATCTTTTATAAACATGCCCAGGTCATGTTGCTTTGACAAAGTATATCTGTCTGACACATCAGATTAAGCATCTGACCTACCCAATCACTGAGATGAATAGGATCTGAGGTATGAATACCTTCAGGACAGGGGAGATTTTTGAGTACCTGCCTGGGTCCACTCCTTCAAACCAATGTTTACTGTGACTTAGTAACTGCCTTAGTTCAAAGCCCACCTCTATCACTTCCCATGTGCATGATCTTGGGTGAATTAGTTTCTCACTCTGGTAAATAGTCTCCAACATGACCTTCCGTGAATTTTACCTTTGGGTATTCATACCCCTGTATAGCCAGTCTCTCCCCACAGTGATTAGGGCTGACCTGTGTGATCGCTCTGATATTACAGAAATGACAGTGACTTCCAAGGTTAAGTCAGAAGAGATGTTCCAGCTTCCACTTTGCTCTCTTGAGTCAGTTGCTCTGAGGGAGTCAGCTGCCATATTGTAAGGACGCTCAAGCAACCCAATGGAGAGATCCACACGGCAAGTAACTGAGACACCTTGGCAACTACGGACTAATTGGCCAGCCATGTGCATGCCACCTTGGAGCTAGATCCTCCAGCTCAAGCCAAGCTTTAAGATGACCACAGCCCTGGTTGATCTTGGCTGGAACCTCAAGAGGTGTTCTAGGCCGGAATTACCCAGCTTTAAAATTCCTGCTCTTACATTCCTGACCCACAGAAATGTGTGAGATAATACATGTTTATTGTAGTTGTAAACGGTTAAGTTTGGGGGTAATTTGTTATGCAGCAAGAGGTAAGGAATAGAGACCTTTTTGCCTCCTTTTTCTCATCTTTAAAATGGAGATGGGGATCATACCTGCTTCATAGACTCATAGGGAGGATTCAATGGAATGATGCGTGAGAAGGATCTGACTCACAGCAAACACTAGCAGATGGGAGCCAATATTGCCGTGCTATTTTATGGTCTTCATTATTTTAGAGCAGAGGCTAAGTACCACGTGAGGAAGGGCCAGGAGAGAGAGGAGAGAGACATAGAAGCAGCCTGTTTCTTCCTTATTTTCCAAGCAATTCAGCTCTGATTCTACACTTATATACCCTCTCCCAAGACAGAAGTCCCTCAGGGAACCTCGATCCCCTCTCCTTAGTGGTCAGTTTGGGGACTATTTATTGCTCCTGGAGCATTCCCCCTGAAGATCTCAGTCTACCTACTCCCTTGCCACCCTGTGATGCCACCATCACCACCCCTCCCCACCCCAACCCTGCCACAACCTCTGGAGCTTATTTCTTTCTTTTTAAACACTTTAAAAAATTATTTAATTTATTTTTGGCTGCACCGGGTCTTCATTGCTATGTGTAGGCTTCCACTAGTTATGGTGAGTGGGGGCTGTTTTCTGGTTGTGGTATGCTGGCTTCTCGTTGTGGGGGCTTCTGTTATTGTAGAGCACAGGCTCGAACATGTAGAGGCTTCAGTAGTTGCAATGTGCCGGCTCAGTAGTTGCGGTTCACAGGCTTAGCGGCCCCTCAGCATGTCGAATCTTCGCTGACCAGGGATCAAACCTGTGTCCTCTGCATTGGCAGGTGGATTCTTAACCGCTGGACCACCAGCAAGTCCACTGGTGCTCATTTCTTGTTTATCTGCCAGGAAGCCCTATCAACAGACTTTGTGTCATCTCAGCACTTTCCAGGGATGGTCCCTTACCACTCTCCTACCCTTTACCCCAGCCCACAGCTCCCCAGCTAAGGACTGTTTTGCTCCTTCCTTTATCTTTGGGAACTGAGTTTAAATTTTAACTCTGCTGCTGATTTGCCTTTTATCCAGCCACTCAACCTCTTGAGATCTGCCAGAAACAGTGAATTTCGCCTTAGGGTTGGTTGCAGGGAGAAATGAAGCCAGGCAACTCTGAGGTATGATGCTTTGTTAAATGGAAAATAAACTGTAAAGGCCCCCATTCTGTCAGGTGCTGCCCAGCTCCAGGCTCAGTCCCGGTAAGCTTCTCCCTACAGCTGTGAGTTCAGTCACTCAGTCGTGTCTGACTCTTTGCAACCCCCTCTGTCCATGGGATTTCCTGGGCAAGAATACTGGAATGGGTTGTCATTTCCTCCTCCAGGGGGAGCTTTCTGATCCAAGGATCAAACCCGTGCCTTTGTGTGTCCTGCATTGGCAGGCAGATTCTTTACTACTGAGCCACCTGGGAAACCCAAGGACAGGGAAAAAACCACCCGAAAGGATTAGAAGTACCAGTATTCAGTGCTCATGAACAACAGGAATAAACAGTGCCTCTTCCCATGAGCCAGACTGGAAAGCCTCATGATTCATACAGCATTGGGTGGAGTACACAGTATGGGAGAGAAATTAGCCCTAGACTAAGCACTACTTTGGTCCTGCCTAATCTTTTTTTTCTTTTTAATTAATTAATTAATTAATTTGGCTATTCCAGGTCTTAGTTGCAGCATGTGGGATGTAGCCACTTAATCTTAAAAGCAAGACCCCAAAGGATCAAACTTTAAATAATTAACTGTATCCTAGAACAAAGTTCAAGAATACTTAATTATAAAAATATCCAACAGCCAATAGTTAACATTCACAACATCTGGCAATCAATAGAAAAATGCACCTTATTTCATATTAATAGAGAAAAAAAGAATTGAAACTGACCCAGATCTGATCTTTGTAGTTGCTGTTGTTCAGTTGCTAAGTTGTGTCCTGTTCTTTGTGACCCATGGATTATAGCCCTTGAGGCTCCTCTGTCCATGGGATTTCCCAGGAAAAAATACTGGAGTAGGGTGCCATTTCCTCCTCCAGGGGATCTTCCAGACCCAGGGATCAAACCCAAGTCATCTGCATTGGCAGGCAGATTCTTTTACCACTACACTACCTGCGAAACCCTGTAAGTCATGCTAATATTGATCAATTGGTTAAAGTGGTGACAGTCTGCTTGATCTCTCTATTGGAAAAAGGATCTATTTCCCCTTTGCAGTTGGCAAATAATCTGTGGGGTCATACCTTGGGATGGTGGAAACATCCTGATGTACAAGAGCCTTTTACTTGATGGTCTTGTCACTGAACCAAACTGTCCCCTCACCTGCCAGGCAGCAAAGCCAATCTACTGACAGTGGGTTGTGGTGATGGAAAGTACAGTGTTTACTGTAGGCACCAAGCAAGGAGAACCAGCAGCTCAAGCGCAAATGACCTGAACTCCCCGATGGCTTTCAGAGAAGGGTTTTTAAAGACAACACTTAGAGTAAGGGTTGTAGCTTGTGGACTTTGATTGGTTGGTGGTGAGGCAACAGGATGGTGTTTCAGGAATCTTAATCATCAGCTATTTTAATTTCAACCAGTCTGGCGTCTAGTGCTTGTGGTCAGCACATAGTCACCGTCCTCCACCTGGGTGTGTGTGTGGGGTCTTAGTTTCTGCAGAACAGCTCAAAGATATGTGTCAGATTGTTACAATATTCCTTGAGGGGGTGTCTAGAACTCTGTTTTATTGCTGCATTCTTGTCATTACTTTTCCTGCTTAACTGCTTTTATTTCTGCATTCCCTCACTTCTTTAATTAGTAACCGCTTGGGTCTACTCTTTAGAACTTAGGGAGGCCAAGGAGACAAAAGTCTTTTCTCTATAAGTAAGAAATGGGGGACACAAAGGGGATTTTGTACCCAGGAAGACCCCTCAGGGTCCTGCTTGGGTTTGTTTTTGTTTATTTGGTCACACTGTGCAGCACATGGGATCTTCGTTTCCCAGTTCAGTTCAGTTTAGTCACTCAGTCGTGACCCTACCCTTTGCCACCCCATGGACTGCAGCACGCCAGGCTTTCCTGTCCATCACCATCTAGTTCCCCAACCAGGGATCAAATCCACACCCCCTGCTCTGAGAGTGCGGAGCCCTAACCACTGGACTAATCCCCACTTTTCTCTGATACTCCTCAATCCTGAAGTGAATAGGAACAGGAAATGTCATAAAGGATAGAGAGGTTGATCATAAACTCTTAAGGGATCTCAGTTGAAGGGGACTCAGTTTCAGTTTTAGCAGCCATTGATTATCTTTTGTCAATCATTTCAACAAGGTTTGCAAAATGGTAATAAATTTTTTTATTCTGTCATTCTTTCTACATTTATTAGCATCACTCTTCTATAAGGAAGAATTTTCTTTTCTCCTGAGAGTGAATTACAGTTTCTACTAAAAAGACAGGTTAAATGCTTAACTCTTTCTTTTACTAACCAAAAATTAGTCAGTATAATAGCCATCCTCTGCAGTGGCAAATGAGTTCTCTATCTCCCTTTCTGTTATTTTATAAACTCATAGATTTTTATTTTTTCAATGTTTATGATAAATTACATTCATTTTTTGTTAATACTCAAATTGTCCAAAATTTATTCAGTGGCAGACTCTTGGAGTTGTTTTTTGTTTCTTATTAATCCTGAGTGTATTCGTATTTTTGGCATAACAAGGTGTTCCAGGCACTGCTTATATTTTCCCTGTGCAAGCTCAAGAATTAGTCATTTCTTCAAAGAGACCTGGTCAATTTTTAAGAATAAGATTTGGGCTCAGGTTATGCTCATCATTACTGACTTTTTAATACTTCCAGGCCCTGCCTTTCACTGAGTAAATCTAGGAATGAATATATATGTAATCAAGAGGATACATTTTTATTTCCAGCTCATAAGTGTTTTTTGTGAACTTCTCTGACTTTATATTCAGATCACTTTTTTCTTACATGAAAGATCTTGATTCTTAATAGTAACATATTTACTTATTTTCTTTATTCTACATGATATAAGCAATAGTTCCAAAATTACTGTAAGGATATAAATATTAATAATATAAATAAACAACAAGGTCCCACTGTATAGTGCAGGGAACCATTTATAGTCAATATCCTTTGAAAAATCATAATGGAAAAGAATATGAAAAAGAATATATATATATATATATATACATATAACTGAATCACTTTTCTGTACAGCAGAAATTAACATTGTAAATCAACTATACTTCAATTAAAAAAGAATGAAAAAGAAGGCACCCTTCAGTTCCTATAGATTTGAACAAAGAACAGTAAGGATAAAAATACTAGATGATGTTTTGGTCCTCAAAATATATCCCTTTTGGACTTTCCTGGTGGTCCAGTAGTTAAGATTCTGTACGCCTAGTGCTGGAGGTCCAGGTTTGATCCTTAGGGAACTAGATCCTGCATGCTGTGGTAAGAACCCCCATGCTGTAGCTAAGACCTGGCACAGCCAAATAAATTTTTAAAAATTTAAATCTAAGTAAAAAATAAAAAAGAATATATTTCCGTAAGTTTGTTGTTGCTCAGTTGCTAAGTCGTGTCTGACTCTTTGTGACTGCATGGACTGCAGCACACCAGGCTCCCCTGTCCTTCAGTATCTCTCAGAGTTGCTCAAAGTCATGTGCATTGAGTCTACAATGCTATCTAACCATCTCATCCTCTATGGCCCCCTTCTCCTTTTGATTTCAATCTTTCCCAGCATCAGGGTCTTAAGAATGTAGATTTCCAGTATTCAAAGGTGACTCTATTGTTCTTGGGCTTCCCCAAGGTCTCAAGTGGTGAACAATCTGCCTGAAATGCAGGAGACCTGGGTTCGATTCCTGGGTGGGGAAGATCCTCTGGAGAAGGAAATGGCAGCCCACTCCAATATTCTTGCCTGGAGAATCCCATGGACAGAGGAGCCTGGTGGGCCACAGTCCATGAGGTCGCAAAGAGTCAGACATGACTGAGCAAGCACGCACTATTGTTCCTTACATATTTTAAACTATGGGAATGGATTATATCACTTAAAAGGAGAAAAGAACAGGTCCCTGAAGACAGAAGCATTTAGATGTTGATAGAACAGTTGGCAGGGCTTCCCAGGAGGAGCTAATGATAAAGAACCTGCCTGCCAGTGCAGGAGAGGTAAGAGATACAGGTTCAATCCCTGGGTCGGGAAGATCCCATGGAGGAGGGCATGGCCACCCACTCCAGTATTCTTGCCTGGAGAATCCCATGGACAGAGAAGCCTGGTGGGCTACACAGTCCCTAGGGTCGCAAAGAGTTAGACATGACTGAAGTGACTTAGCACAGCACAGAACAGTTGGCGGGAAACTTTGAGATATCATAGGGACTCAGAGATCAAAGTTTTTCATTGTCAGTGGAGGGTCCACACTGTATTGACATCCCTTGAGAGCTCAAACATAATACAGACAGATAATACTAATGACAACACACAAGAAATGTATCAGATACTTTTCTGTATGCCAACATAAAATAATAGAAAATATGTATATTGGTTTCAGTCCCCAGTTCCTGGCACAGAGGTCCTAAAACACAATTTCCTAACTGATTAGAGCACTAGGAACATCTTTTTTTTTGTCTTATGTTTGGTCTTTGACCATGGTTCCTGACATTGAGTTCCTAAATTCCTTGGAGTTCACCAAGTGATCAAAGCATTTTTGTACTAACGAATCCACTTTTGGTGGATTCCTGGATAGCTTCAGGAAGAGGGGTGTCACCAGAAAGATCAAACCAGGATTAGAAGCTTGGAACTTGCAGCCCCACTGTGTATCCTTAGGAAGGGAGGAGGGGTTGGAGATACAGTTAATGACTGATCATCCTTAACTATGTGTTGAAGCCTGGTGTGCATGAGTACGTGCTTGGTTGCTTCAGTCGAGTTGGTGGCCTTGAAAAGAGCAGTTTTAGTGGAAAGGTGGGCACAGTAGATTGAAGTATGAAAAAGAATGAATTTGGGGACTTTCCTGGTGGCCTAATGGTTAGGATTCTGGGCTTTCACTGTAGTGGCCCAGGTTCAGTTCCTGGCTGGGGCAAAAGCTGAGAGATGCAGCGCCCCCTCCCCAAAATGTGAATTTGAGGTGAGAAAGTAGAGACATCAAAGTAGAGTCAGTTCCTTGAAGAAAATTAGCTGCACAGAAGGGAACAAAGGATGGAAACATAGATGGGAAAGATGTAGGGTCAAAGGAGAGCTGCTTGCTTATTTCAATATAGTAAATTCCAAAACATGTTCATTTGCTGATAGAAAAAGTCAATAGGGAAGGAGAAACCAGTGATACAGGAGAGAGGGAAGAATTAAGGTGAAAGGGATGGGACCCTGAGACCCAGAGTGCCTATGGAGGGAAAGGTTTTAGATATGGTAAGAGATATTTGTACAGTACAGGTATCCCTCAGTACGGGAAAGTATGGGAGTTCTCTTGAGTTCCATTTCCTAAAAATCTTGAGACAGGGACTTTCCTGATGGTTGAGTGGCTAAGATTCCATGCTCCCAATTCAGGGGGCCCAGGTTCAATCCCTGATCTGGGAACTAGATCCCACATGCCACAACTGAGACCAGGCACAGCCAAATAAATAAACAAGAATAAATTTTTTAAAATAATGGTTGAGACAACATTGCCAGCTGAAAGATGAGAGAAGTCTGTGAGAGAAGTTTAAAGGAAAGAATGTATGAAAGAGTTGTCTGACAGAGTGAGCCAGTAAGGTTGAAACCCCACTGAGGTTTTATAAACTCGAATCTCAAGTAAAACAATCCTTGGAAATTTCCTGATGGTCCAGTGGTTAAGAATTGGCTCTTTCACTGCTGTGGGCCCAGGTTCAATCCCTGGTCAGGGAACTAAGACCTCAGAAGCCTCAAGGCCAAAATAATAATAAAATAAAGCTAAGGTGACTGGTTTTCTCCAGTTGTGTTCAACATGGCTGCCAGAGACTGCACAGGATGATGGGGATGGGTTGGGAATTCCCCCAGATAGGGTGGGGCAAGGAGGTTTTCACAAGTGTTTGAGCAGGGAATCCAGGGGGACCAGGAGGCACATGGTTGCAGAAGGGATGGATGGACAGTGTGTCAGAGCCAGTGGATTTGTGGTCTCAGAGAGGTCAAGGATGAAAGGGAGGAGGTGGTAAAGGGAAACTGAGGCTTAGCTTCAGTGTAGAGGTATGATCCTGGGAGACCAAGGTCTCTGAAAATGAGGCGATTGAAGAAGACTCTGTTGTTGAACTAATGATTCTAGAAGAACAACAGGAGAAGTGAGAAGACGGTCTTTCCACAGGGAAGTAAACAGAGGTCAGAGATGATGAGGAACATTCTTAAGGTCACACAGTGGTCTTGGTATTGAGGCTGGGATATGAAGCCAGATCTACCCAACCTCAGAGACTGGATCAAACCATTATTCTAGGACTTCCCTGGTGGTTCAATGGTTAAGAATCTACCTGCCAAAGCAGGGGACATGGTTCAATCTCTGGTCCAGGAAGATCCCACTTGCCTGGGGGCAGCGAACCCCCTACGCAGCAACTACTGAAGCCCACATGCCTTGGAGCCCAAGCTCCAAAACAAGAGGAGCTACCACAATGAGAAGCCCATTATCACAGCCAGAGAGTAGCCTCTGCTTGCCGCCACTAGAGAAAAAGCCCCGCGTGCAGCAACCAAGACCTAGCCCAGGCAAAACAAACAAGCAAACAAACTTTATTCAGTTGTTGAATCAGGGAGTTCAGCTTCTGGGCTGGGTCCCTGAGTTGCTTTTGTCTCTTCTCTTATAGGCCCAGCCTCTAACAGGCTATCTTATGCCAACAACCAAATGTATTACCCCAGCCAGCTGCCCCTATCATCTCTGAATCCTGCATTCTGCCCACTGTCGTGGACTTCTCCTCACCTTTAGCTGGCTGTCTCCAGAACTTTTTCTCCCCTGGTAGCTGAGTCTGTGGCCCTAGATCTTGTTGTTCGTGGTATAATAGTCTGTCCCATGGTTATGCTTTCTTCTGACATGAACTGTAGGAGAAATGCTAGTGATGATGAAAAATAACAACACCTGTCCCCATTACCTGATCAAGTACCCACTCTATGCCAAGTTTGGCATATATCCTCTCTCACGTGGTCCGCATGACATCTCATTATTGCCCCCATTTTACAGATGAGAGCACTGACACTCAGAGGGATTACATCATTTGTCCAGACCACACAGCTGGGATGTTGCAGAGCTGGAGTCAATACTGAGTATTTCTGTGTCTTACAGTCCTTGCCCTTTACAAATCATGAAAATTAAGATAATGGACATGACAGACTGTATCAGTATAACACAGTCATATTGAAATAACTTTTTCAAAATAATTCCATGTTTCCTGGCCTCCATCTGCCAAAGCAAGCTAGTATTCCCTGTCAAATCTCTTCTAAGAAGTCCTCAGAATCTCTAGGGGTGTCTTATCTGCATTCCAGAACTAGTCCTTCCAGTTGCCATGTAACCTTACTATTGCTAGCTCTAATGGAGTAGGCTCTTCCAGTGTTCCTAGCATCTGGATTAGCCCTTAACACGCACGATTTCATACACATGTCCACACACCCCTAAACAAACAAATGAACAAGCATATATATGTTTAAGTATATGTGTGTGTGTGTGCTATGCTCAGTTGCTCAGTCATGTCCGACTCCTTGCAACCCTATAGACTGTAGCCTGCCAGGTTCCTCTGCCCATGGGATTCTCCAGGCAAGAATAGTGGGGTGGGTTGCCATGCCCTTCTCCAAGGGATCTTCCTGACCCAGGGATCAAACCCACGTCTCTTGGGCCTCCTGCATTGGCAGGTGGATTCTTGACCACTAGCACCACCTGACATGTAAAATATTGCTGCTACTTCACACAGAGAGGTGCTCGGTAGTAGCTATTGGTAGCATTAGAGGTCAGGGTTGGCAGAGAAAGCTGTAGTGTCTGTGTCCCACAAGTCCAACCCTGGCATCTCTCCTCAGGGGAATTTTAGAGTTGTCCAAACAGTACACGGTCCCCAGTGCCTGGTGCTCAGGCTCTCATGGAGATTCTCTGAGCCACCCGACGTACTTTAATAAATTTCTTTTCTGCTCAAGCTGAGGAGAGTTTTGAGGTTTTTTTTTAATTAATTTTAATTGGAGGCTAATTATTTTACAATATTGTGGTGGTTTTTGCCATATATCGACATGAATCAGCCAGGGGTGCACATGTGTCCCCCTATCCTGAACCTCCCCCCCACCTCCCTCCCCACTCCATCCCTCTGGGTTGTCCCAGAGCACTGGCTTTGAGTGCCCTGCTTCATGCATGGAACTCGGATATGTAAAATAGATGTATTTTACATATGGTAATATACATGCTTCAATGCTATTCTCTCAAATCATCCCACCCTCGCCTTCTCCCACAGAGTCCAAAAGTCTGTTCTTTACATCTGTGTTTTCTTTTGCCGTCTTGCATACAGGGTCATCATTATCGTCTTTCTAAATTCCATATGGATGCGTTAATATACTGTATCTTTGTTTTGTTTTGCGACTAAGAATCATGACTGATACTCCCTTCAACAACCCTATCAGGTGTTTGTGTCCCTTGTATTATTTTAAAATTATCTTTGAGTTAATTAGTTTTTAATTTTTGAAATTATATTTCCTTTTATTTATGTATTTATTGGCTATGCTGGGTCTTCGTTGCTGTGAGGGCTTTTCTCTAGTTGGGCGCACGGGTTTCTCATTGCAGTGGCTTCTCATGGGCTCTGGGGCGCTCAGGCTTCAGGAGCTGCGGCATGTGGGCTCCGTGGTTGTGGCTCCCTGGCTCTAAAAAGCACAGGCTCAGTAGCTGTGGCGCAGAGACCTAGTTGCCATGAGGCATGTGGGATCTTCTCAGATCAGGGATCAAGCCCTCATCTCCTGCAATGGCAGGCAGATTCTTTGCTACTGAGCCACCAGGGAAGCCCTAATTTATTTTTTAAGGTAATGATTTAGGCACTTGTGAATCTACCATCCCATATCAAACTGCAGAGCCTAGACAATAAACCTGTATCTAACACTATACCCTCCTTCCCACCCAACTGTTTTCCTGACCAGAGTAACCATCCTCTTGAATACTGTGTTCTTCTATTCCTCTGTCTTTATTTTTACAAATATTTTTCTTTATTTGGCTGTACCGGGTCTTTGTTGCAGCACATGGGATCTTCTCTCTTTGTTCTGGCACATGACGTCACACGCTTGCTGCGTGTGAGCTCTTAGTTGCCCCACGTGGAACATGAGGGAGGCGCCCCTCCCAGCTAATTCTTGCTGCTCCAGAGTAACCAGTATTCTTACCTCTGTCACCTTATGTTTACCTGTTATTAAACATTAAAAAGTACATTTTTTATGATGTGTATTCTTTTTGTCTGACTTCTTTCGCTCATTGTTGTTGTTTAGTCACTAAGCTGTGTCTGACTCTTTTGAGACCTATGGACTTAGCCTGCCAGGCTCCTCTGTCCATGGGATTCTCCAGGCAAGAATACTGGAGTAGGTTGCCAATTCCTTCTCCAGGGGATCTTCCTGACCCAGGGATCGAACCTGAGTCTCCTGCATTGGCAGGCAGATTCTTTACCGCTGAGCCACCAGGGAAGCCCTCACTCATTATGTTTGTGCAGTTCATCTATGCTTTTGCCTGTAGTAATGATTTGTTCTTTTTATTGCTGTATGTATTCCATTGTATAAACATGGCATCATTTATTTTATTCATTCTCCTACTGATAACATTTGAGTTGCCCCCTTATCTATGTATTGCTTTATTTCATCAATATGTTTTTCTAAAAGTATTGTTTCCATGTTTACAATGAGGAAACAGAGGCTCAGAGAAGGTAAGTGACATGCCTGAGGTCACACAGCAAATAAACAGCAAAACCGAGATTGACTCCATATCCTGAGCTCTACACCGCAACTGCAAAGGAATGGAAGAAACGCTCTTCCTCTTTCTCTCTCTGGGACTAAAGGATGGCCTTTGGTGTCCAAGAGACCCAGGTGACCTCACCATCCCCAGTGGCAGCAGGATTGTGATGCAGCTGGCTGACTGGGAACTCTGTGCTTGTGACAGGAGCCCATTCTGACCCTCTCAAGAAGCAGTCACAAATACTGGACAGCTTTTGTGACTATGTGCTGCAGTGTCGGGAAGGCTCAGGGATCAGGGCTCAGCCTCTGTCCCTCTCCAGCCCCAGGTGAGGCTGAGGGAGGTGTGGAGCCATGAGGTAGACAGGCCCTGGCTGACCCCTGTGATAGATGGCCCTGGGCTGGCTCCGAGCCACACTTGTCCACATCCTACCTTAGTGGTTTGTCCTTGTCTTCATATGCTTTATGATGAGACTTACTCATATTTTTCTTTAAATAAATCAACCTACTTAGTAATAATTTTAGTTAACTTCTTTAAAATTTTTTAAAAATTTCAAATAGCTAATATAGGTATCTGATACACTATTCAAAAAAATATGAAAATGTTTTCCTTCTACTTTTGTCCCCCAGCCACTCCATTCCTTTAAAAGACATCTAATCTCACTCTCTTTCTTTCTATAGTCCAGAGATGTTCTATGCATATACAAGCAAATGAATATGTAATCTGCTGTTATTTTCTACCGAATATTTAGACCTTATTCCCTAAATAAAATAAATTTGAGATGGTTTCATATCAGTACATATGCTTTTTTTTTTTAAGACTGGCATAGTTTTCTAGTACCATAATTTATTTTATCCCCTACTGATGGACTTTGTCCTTATTTCCAGTCTTTTTCTTATTACAAACAATGTTATGATGAATCAATCGCATGTTCACCTGCTATTTTGCTCACTGCCTATTTATTGAAAGGATAACTCTTAGGAATGAAACTGCTGGAACAACTGGCATATGTATATTTAAAACAACTTCATAAAAGGTATAATTGGCATACCATAAAATCTAGCCAATTTAAAGATGCAATTCAATGATTTGTAGTAAATTTACTGAGATTTTCAGTCCTTATCAGAAACTATTTTTAGGAAATTTCATCACTCTACTGAGACCCCTCTTGGTCATTTACAAGGGCTAATTCTCATTTCTATCTTCTGTCTCAGGAAATCCCTCATCAAAACCTTCTATCTCTATAAATTTGCCTTTTCTGGACATTTCAAATACATGGAATTAAATATGCAATATGTGATCATTTTTGTCTGACTTTGCTTTAGTTTAATGTTTAGTTTCAGGTTCATTCATGACATAGCATTTATCAATAGTACATTTCTTTTTTATTACTGAATAATATTCCATTGTACGTATATAGCACATTTTAAAAATTCACTCATCAATTGATTGACATTTTAGTTTTTCCCTCCACTTTCTGGCTATTATGAATAATGCTGCTGTGAACATTCATATGCAAGCCATTGGCATTCATTTTTTCATTTGTGTAGATACATATAAGTGGAATTGTTGGGTCCTATGAGAAATTTATGCCTAGCTTTTTAAGAAACCAGCAGACTATTTTCCAAAGTGGCTGAATCATTTTACATTTCTATTAGCAATGTATGAGACTTCCTGTTTCTCCACATTCTTGCTGTTTGTTACTGTCTTTTTTTTTTTTAAATAACTGCTCTAGTGGGTGTAAAATGGCATCTCATTTTGGTTTTCACTAATGGCTAAAGATGTTAGGCATTTTTTTCAAGTGCTTATTCTTATACCTTCTTTAGTGAAATTTGTTCATATCTATTGACCCTTTTAAAATGGGGTTGTTTGTCTTCTTCTTAGCAAGTTTTAGGAAATTTTTGTCGGGAGGGTGTTGGGAAAGGGATGGATTGGGAGTTGGAGATGAGCAGATGCAAACTAGTATACAGAGAATGGATAAACAGCAAGGTCCCTCCGTATAGCACAGGGAACTGTGTTCAATATCCTGTGATAAACCATAATGGAAAATGGTGGACCCTGGTGGTCCAGTGGTTAAGAATCTGCCTGCCAATGCAGGGGACACAGGTTTGATCCCTGGTCTGGGAAGATCCCACATGCCGTGGAGCTTGTTAGCTGAAACTACTGCCCCTGAGTGCTACAACTATTAATACTGAAGCCCACACATCTAGAGCCTGTGCTCTGCAACGAGAGAAGCCACTGCACTGAGAACCCTAAGCACCACAACTAGAGAAAGACCACATGCAGCATAAAGATCCAGCACAGCCAAAAATATATAGATTAAAAGAATATGAAAAGTAATGTATATACATGTATGACAATCACTTTGCTGTACAACAGAAATTAACACAACGTTGTAAATCAACTATACTTCAATAAAATAATTTTTAAAAAGATTACCATACCAAACCTACCAAAATAGTTACGTATGAAAGAATGTGATGTCTGAGATTTGCTTCAAAATAAGCCATCAGCAGAGGTTACAGATGAAGGCTCTTGTTAATGAGCTGCTATTTGAAGCTGGGTGAAGCAGGCAATTCATTATACTATTTTCTTTTTGTATCTGTGAAGTTTTTCATAATGAAAAGGATTTTTTTTTTTTTTTGATGACCACTTTTGGCATCACCTAAAATCAGTTTGTGCATATCTATCAGTGCACAACTCCTTGGAAGGTACTGGCTTAAAGGTGAAGACTGGGAGCTCTAGAGTCAGGCTGACCATATTTGAATTCTGCTTCTTCTAGTTACTAGTTGATCTCAGGCAAGTCCTCAAACCTCTCTGGCACACAGGTGTATCATGTGAAGAATCAAACACTAACTTTAATGAAACACTTACTATGATCCTGTTCTGTATTAATGTTCTCTTATTTTATCCTCTCCACCACCTTAAGAGGCAAGGTACTACTGTTAGTCCTATTTCACGGTTGAGGACCTATTTCACGGTTGAGGAAGCATCCTGAACACATGTGACTGAAGCATTTGACCTTTCAGGGCCTGCCCTCCTCCCTCCAAGTTCAGAAGGTCCTCAAGGACTGAAAACAAAGTCACATGTTCCTATGTCTCTGCAGCCTTTATTGCCTCTGAAGTTTACCTGAATCTAGGCTGAGTTCTAAGATTCCCAAGAGTGTTTCTTGTTTGATGATACCTTCCCATCTCGCATAACGTGACCTGAGTGCTTGTCTCTTGATGTCATCTTTGCTTGAGGAATTTGTAGATGTGGCTATAATTTTTTTAAAGAAGGTATATTCCAATTTAACGTAGCCATTTCCAATGAGAACTGTGGGCAAGCGATGATTCTGATCTAAATCTGTAACTGTGGGGCTTTCCTAGGAAAAGGACGACTCTACGTTTGAGAGCAAAAGAGGGAACTGGGGATAATGAGCAGGACTAGGAGAAACTCTGCCATGCTGTTTATTATCTAAGGGAGTTCTTCAGTCCTGCAAACGCTCATCTGAATCTAAGTCCTCCCAAAACTGCAGGAGGTGTTGAGAGCTCCTTATGGCTATTTATTTTTATAACATTCTTTTTTACCTCTATATTCAGTACAGAAAATCTGAAGGTTACAGAAAAGCATAAAGTCTCTCTTTTTTTTTTTACACTGATTCAAGAAGAGGCAGTTGTGAAGTAATTGAAAGAGACCATCCTGGGTTTAAATCCCAGGTCTATTTCTTGCATTCTCTGTGAATTTTGGCAAGTCTCCTAACCCTTCTGAAACTGTTTCCTCCTCTAGAAAAGTGGTCTTCACAATACTTCCTACCTCACTGGGGATGAATATAGGCACATCTCATTCAGGGCACCCACTGGGCACTCAATACATGTGTCTCTGTCTCCTCTCAAAATTTACAAAGAAATTTTCATTTAAGTGTTTTCTGAGCACCCTTAAGGTGTTACTGTATGCCAGAGAAAATACAGGAATGGATAAGATGGGTACTTTGCACTTGAAGGGCTAATGGTTTAGAGAGGAAGGAAATCTTATAAGGCTGAATGGCTGAATCTGATGCATTTATTTATTTATTTTTATCTTTAATTTTTAAAATATTCAGTCTGTTACCTATAGATAAAAGTTACAAAAAGAAAAAGTTACATGACCCTGGTCTCCATCTGTCAGAAGAGACCCTGAGAGGCCAAGTCATACAGCAAGTAAATAGTAGGGAGCGGACTGGAACCCAGTTAGGAGAAATATTAGGACAGAAGCTGTGAGAGGAAGATTTTAGAAATGAGATCATCCTGTTTCATAGCTCAAAGGAGAAAAACAGGCAGGAGATGGAGATGTCTGCAAGTGGATCAGAGATTACAAATCCACCCCTGAAGACAGACCGCATTTTGCTTGGTAGGAGTTCCCCTACCTCCACCAACATTTTATTATGAATATTTTCAAACAGAACAGTTTAAAGACATGTATGGTTAACTGTTTGCTATATACACTTTGTCATATATTAATTTCTTCATTACTCCACTCATCCATCTTATTTTCTGATGCATTACAAGGAAGCTGCAGAGTTCATGCTACCTTTAAACATTTCAGTATGGCTGTCATTAACTAGAGTTCAGTATTTGTTTTGAGGCTTTTTTTTAGCTTCATTTTACATGCAATGATAAACATAGATCTCATGTATTATTTACTATGTTTTGACAAACGCATATAGACGTGTAATCTACACCTCTAACAAGATATCGAAAACACATTTTCCACACCTGAGAAAATTTTCTCTCTTTAGAAACAACTGATACTCTGATTTCTTTCACCATTGATTAGGTTTTATCTGTTCTAGAATAGCATACAAATAGAATCATACAGTGTGTACTTTCTTTTAGCATAATGTCTGATACTTATCTATTTTGTGTCATAGTAGTTTTTGATGTCTATGATTTTATTTGTACAACAGTTCAGCTGCATAATATTAAAAGGTTTGATGGGCATACCAAGGTCATAATCAACCATTATAATATTCTTTAATTAATGGGGAAATACATCTGTGCTCCAAATAACCAACTTATGAAAATACCCTTTGGGACCTCATAATGCCTGTTTAGAATAAATAGCATCAAATTGTGGCAGAAGCTTATAAACACTACAATACTGTGCTTGTTATAATTAGCAGTGAATGTATGTTTTTCATATGAATGAAAATGCATAATTTTACCCATTATGCATTCTGAATATTGGTTAAAGAAATGCATTTTTTCTTTTTAAAAACATTTTTAGGGCTTCCCTGGTGGCTCAGTGGTAAAGAATCCACCTTTTCCAATGCAGGAGACGCAGGTTCAATCTCTGATCCAGGAAGATCCCACATGCCTCAGCGCAGCTACTGAGACTGTGCTCTAGAGCCTGAGCTCCACGACAATGGAAGCCACTACAGTGAGAAGCCGGTGCACCACAACCTCGCTTGCTGAAACTAGAGAAAAGCCCAAGCAGCAATGGAGATCCACCACAGCCAAACATAAACTAAAATTTTAAAATATTTTAAAAATTAATAATTTATTTGGTTGCATTGGGTCTTAGCTGTGGTACACGGGATCTTCATTCTTCATTGCAGCTTGAGAATTTCTAGTTGCAGCATATGAGATTTAGTTTCCCTACCAGGGATGGAACCCAGGCCCCCTGCATCAATGTCTTAGCCCCTGGACCACCAGGGAAGTCTCGAGAAATGTGTTTCTGAATTGTTTACATCTCTTGGCTTTATAATAATGGTAGTTATGAATGAGTTGAACATCAGCTGTGTACTTTGTAACGTATGTGTACTGCTTTGTAGTATTCCATTCTGTAAATTGACCACAGTTGATCCATTTTCCTGTTTTATTTCCTGTTTATTTAAAACACAGGAGTTTTAAATAATTTGAATTTTTGCCATAGTCATAGATCTGAGTTCCAACCTTGGCTCTGCCACTTGCTAGGTAAAACCACTGGTTGGTTACTCTGTTTCTCTATGAGCATAATGGGACAAATTATAGCTAGTGCTTACTGTGTGCTTGCCTGGCACCATTCTAAGTATTTTATAGGCATTAGCTCATTTAATCCTCATAACATCCCAGAAGATGGAGCATATTACTATCCCTACGTCATGGATGAGGAAACGGAGCGCCCCACCTGGCTTGCTGGGATAATTCAGTGAGATAGTGCATACAAAACACTTAGGATCCTATTTGATAATTAAAAATGTAAATATAGATGTTAGCTGTGATTTTTTATTTTCCCTTACTGGCCATCGGAGGCATTTAAGTTCACCACCCCAGTGAAGAAAGTATATAAAGCCCTGAATGTAAATTTGCCAAATAAAACATGTGGTGCCCATTTCAATTTGAATTTTAGATAAACAATGGAAAAAATTAGTATAAGAATGTTACATGCAGTATTTGCCACAAATTTGTATTAAAAATTATTCATTTTTTACTTGCAATTCAAATTTAACTGAGCATCCTACATTTTTATTCTCTAAATCTGGCAACCCTACCTGGAGGGGATGACTGAGGTAACCAGGGATGGAACTTGTGTTCCTCATTTTGCAGATGACAAAACAGTCTTAAACAGGGAAAATGATGAGCCATGACCTAGGTTTTTGGTGGTTTCTTTGGATCCATGTCTGAGGCTCCCAGAAGCTCCATCCAGTGTCTTCTCTCCATCGACACACAGTTCTGCCACTTTTCAAGTCTTTCCCTACCTCTGGCAGCTGAATGCAGAATGGCTTCAGGGAAGTGGGGGACAGCAGCGTGACTAGCAGCGTGACTAAGTGTTCTACAGGGAAAGTCAATAAGAGACAGGTGGCATGTGGGTTGCTGGGTTTTCTCTTCCCACTCCTTCCAGCTCTGCATCTCTGCTTCCTTCTTTCTCCAGAGACCTGGGAAACCCCTTCCCTTGCTGATGGAGGCTTCTCCCAGGCTTCCTGCCCCTGCTCTAGCAGGGCTGGGTCCTGTCCCAGGTTGACCTGGCTGTCCAAGGCAGAAGGAGGGTGTAGGTGGCTCAAGGCCTTATTAGCCACCAGTCCTGCATTCTGACCAGGTCAAGAGTAGACTGGCTTTTGAATCAGGGAACTTGGGAGCCGGAGCCACACGGCATGGGAGATGAGTAAATGTCCAGGCTGGGATTCTCTGCCCTTACTAACTTGGGCCCTCCTTGGAGAACCTATCAACTAAATACCTGCCCTGGATTTCCAAGAATTTTCACAACATCTCAGGAGAGAGTATCTATTATTCCCATTTAGAGATTTGGCCACTGAGGTTCAGGGGATTTCCCTAAACCCCCTGAAGATATTGATAGTACTAGATCCTTGGTCCATGTGGCTCTGAAGAAGCCTGACATTAATTCCACTAGGTCTGCCTCCCAGATCAGACCTAACCCATCCTGTTGGCATGAGCAAGAATGTTAGGATAGCATAGACCACCCAGCATAGTGGTTCTCCAAATGTGATCCCTAGGCATCAGCATCACCTAGGCACTTGTTTATTGTTGTTCAGTTGCTAAGCTATGTCTGACTTTGAAATGCAAATTCTTGGGCCTGATTCCAGAACTTAAGAGATTCTGGGGGTGTTACTTGGCAATCTGGGTTTCAATATGTCCTCCAGCTGATTCTAATGCACTCTAAAGTTTGAGAAGCTGGTATGTAGTAGAAAGAGATGCGTTTTTGGAATAAAATGAATATACATTTAAAACATATATTTGCTTTACATAAACTTTTATTGACACATAATACACAGAAAAAAATACACAAATCATAAATATGCAGCTTGATGAATGTTCACAAAGTGAGCCTACCAGTGTACCAGCACTCAGATCAAGACAGAACATTTTTGCCAGCCCCCCAAACCCCTTTTGGGTCTCCTTCCTGTTTTTACCTCCTCTTAAAGGTAATCACTGGGCTTCCCTGGTGGCTTAGACAGTAAAGAATCCGCCTTCAATGTGGGAGACCTGGGTTTGATCCCTGGGTTGGGAAGATCCCCTGGAGGAGGGCATGGCAACCCATTCCAGTATTTTTGTCTGGAGAGTCTCATGGACAGAGGAGCCTGGTGGGCTACAGTCCGTGGGGGTCACAAAGAGTCAGACACGACTGAGTGACTAAGGACAAGGGTAATCACTATCCTGACTTCAAACACTATACATTAGTTTTGCATAACATTATATAGTTTAAAAATTGTGTATGAAGACAGAATGTGGTGCCGGAGGACTTCTGTTGAATCCCTGGTTCCTGGCTGAGTGATCTTGGACCACTCATCTAATTTACTTGAGACTCATTTCCCTCTTTGTATAATGGACATAAAAATGTTTGTTTTAGTTGCTAAGTTGTGTCCAACCCCATGGAGTGTAACCTGCCAGGCTCCTCTGTCCATTTGATTTCCCAGGCAAAAATACTGGAGTGGGTGGCCATTTCATTTCCCAGGGGATCTTCCTGACCCAGAGATCAAATCTACAACTCCTGCATTGGTGGATTCTTTACCACTGAGCCACCTGGGAAGCCCAGGCATAAAAATACCTCATACTTTAAAGATACACTGTGTTCTGTCTAGTGTTAAGAATCACTTGGGGCACTAGTTAAAAACCCACATCCTGCAGAACATGTGCTCTCAATAGGACAAAAATTGATTGTGGGGGTGCAGAGGACATTAAAATACATGCATGTTTAAAAAATTTGTTTTGTTTGCATGCCCTTCTCAGCTTGCAGGGATCTTAGTTCCCAGAACATGAATTGGACCTGTACCCTTGGCCGTGAGTGTGCAGAGTCCGAACCACTGCATAGCCAGGGAATTCCTCCCCACTCAAAATTTTTTTGGTAAAAGCTCAGATACATGGTACATACATTGATAAAATGTATATTTGTGACATTAAAATTTCATGAGGGAATTTAGGGGAAAAATGTCTAGTAGGACTTAGCTGGTGATCCAGTTGTTAAGACTCCATGTCCACTGTAGGGGGCATGGGTATGATCCCCAGTGGGGGAACTAAGATTCCAAATGCAGAGTGGCATGCCCCCAAAAAAAAGGTAAAATTGTTCCTTACTGAGATGATAATTTCAAAAAGGTGAGAAACACTGCCCTACCACAGTGATTGTCCAAGTGTGATCGGTGGTCGAAAATGCAAATACTGCGGTCAGACCTGAGTTACTGAACTGGAAATTCTGAAGGTGGAGCCCAGCAGTCTATGGTTTAAGTCCTCTAGGTGATTCTGATGGGCACAGAAGTTTGAGAACCACAGCACTAGATAATGTGAATGGGTAGGGTTATAGGAATCTGTATCTTTAACATGCTTTCCTAAGGTACATTGCAGGAAACACTGACATGGAGGACTTGAAAGTACTTTGAAAAGTGTAAGTGACTTTCTAAATGGTAAAATACTGTTTTTATTAGGAGGAAACATGCTAAACAATGATAGCAAAGGTCACTAATTACTAAGCATTTAGTTCTGCCTCTGAGTTTACTTCCACATCCTATTAATTCTCACAAACAATCTATGAAGGAAGAGGTTGGAATCTGAAGCCAGACTGCCTGGGTTCTTATCCAGCTTGTGACTTGGTTTGTGCATCTGTAAAGTGAGGAAAATGAAGGTAGTTCCCTCATAGATTCATTGTGAGGATTAAAAGAGCTTATTGATCAGCTCTAAGAACACCTGCCATGTTGGCACCACTTACGTGTAAGCTATTTTCATCATCCCTAAGCACATACTGTTAAAAGGTGGAGCTGAATCCAATCAATGTAACTCCTGAGTATAGTTTCTTAAGGACTAAGATATGGTTTAGTGATTCTCAAAGTGTGATTTCCTACTAGTAGCACATCAGAGTGCTTGTTAGAAATGCAAATTATTAAAATGATTAGACCCTATCCCAGATCTGCTGAATTAGAAACTCTGGGGTGGGTCCCAGTAGTCTATGTTTAACAAGCCCTTCAGGTGATTCTGATGCACACTAGAGTTTTGGATCTGTAGTTATACTGTTGAGAGGTTCTGGTGTGAGACGAGGAGGATTTTTAAAAAGCCTAGAGATACCGGGCTGTGCTGCACTCAATATATCAGCAAATCTGGAAAACTCAGCAGTGGCCACAGGACTGGAAAAGGTCAGTTTTCATTCCAATCCCAAAGAAAGGCAATGCCAAAGAATGCTCAAACTACCACACAATTGCACTCATCTCACACCCTAGTAAAATAATGCTTAAAATTCTCCAAACCAGGCTTCAGCAAGACGTGAACTTCCAGATGTTCAAGCTGGTTTTAGAAAAGGCAGAGGAACCAGAGATCAAGTTGCCAAAATCTGATGGATCATGGAAAAAGGAAGAGAGTTCCAGAAAAACATCTATTTCTGCTTTATTGACCATGCCAAAGCCTTTGACTGTGTGGATCACAACAAACTGTGGAAAATTCTGAAAGAGATGGGAATACCAGAGCACCTGACCTGCCTCTAGAGGAACCTATATGCAGGTCAGGAAGCAATATTTAGAACTGGACTTGGAACAACAGACTGGTTCCAAATAGGAAAAGGAGTACATCAAGGCTGTATATTGTCACCCTGCTTATTTAACTTATATGCAGAGTACATCATGAGAAATGCTGGGCTGGAAGAAGGACAAGCTGGAATCAAGATTGGGGGAGAAATATCAATAACCTCAGATATGCAGATGACACCACCCTTATGGCAGAAAGTAAAGAGGAACTAAAAAGCCTCTTGGTGAAAGTGAAAGAGGAGAGTGAAAAAAGTTGGCCTAAAGCTCAACATTCAGAAAACGAGGATCATGGCATCCTGTCCCATCACTTCATGGGAAATAGATGGGGGAAACGGTGGAAACAGTGTCACACTTTATTTTTGGGGGCTCCAAAATCACTGCAGATGGAGATTGCAGCCATGAAATTAAAAGATGCTTACTCCTTGGAAAGAAAGTTATGACCAACCTAGGTAGCATATTCAAAAGCAGAGACATTACTTTGCCAATAAAGGTCTGTCCAGTCAAGGCTATGGTTTTTCCAGTGGTCATGTATGGATGTGAGAGTTGGACTGTGAAGAAAGCTGAGCGCTAAAGAATTGATGCTTTTGAACTGTGGTGTTGGAGCAGACTCTTGAGAGTCCCTTGGACTCTCCCAGCCAGTCCATTCTAAAGGAGATCAGTCCTGGGTGTTCATTGGAAGGACTGATGCTGAAGCTGAAACTCCAATAGTTTGGTCACCTCATGCGAAGGGGAGGGAGGTGGTTCCCCCCTCAGGATGGGGGAACACGTGTACGCCCGTGGCGGATTCATGTTGATGTGTGGCAGAACCAATACAATATTGTAAAGTAATTAGCCTTCAATTAAAATAAATAAGTTTAAATTAAAAAAAAACATTAAAAAAAAAAAAGACATGCTGGGAAGGATTGAGGGCAGGAGGAGAAGGGGACGACAGAGGAGGAGATGGCTGGATGGCATCACCGACTGGATGGACATGAGTTTGAGTGAACTCCGGGAGTTGGTGATGGACAGGGAGCCCTGGCGTGCTGCAATTCCTGGGGTCGCAAAGAGTCGGACACGACTGAACTGAACTGACCGGGAGTAATCCAAGAGTCCCTCCCACCTAGCTAAATGCAAGCTCCGGATTTAGCGGCGCTTACCAGCCTCTGCTAGCTCTTCCTGCCGGCAGCTGGTTAGTGCGCAAGGACTTCTGGGGCTTGTAGTCCCGATAGCTCCGGAGCTGGAGGCGCCTGCGCGTTGGCCGCCAACTCGTTCTAGTAGCTGTGGTCCGGGCTCGGGACCGGCTGCCATCTTAGTCGAGGGACTGAAGAGTAGCCGCCGCCCCGAGTCCCGGTAAAAACCCGCGGGCGGAATGGAGGCAATTGTGGGGAGAGGGAGGGTCCTGGATGAATACGGCGGAGGAGAGCGAGAGGTAGAGGAGTGCGGCGCGTCAGCGGGGACCCGAGCCGCGGCTGCTTCCTCTTTCCTCAGAGCCAGTGCCCGTGGGGGCGCGGGGAGCTCGGGCTAGTGGCAGGGGCCGGGCGGAGGGGTGGCGGGGATGGGTCATTTGGAAGCCCCGAGCGGCCACTGTTGGGCTCAGACGTTCGGAGCCCCTCGCCTCGCGGGCGCCAAGTTCTGAGAGAGCTGGGCCCCAGCGGGCGCCCCCGGGGTCCAGCCCAGAGCCCGTCAGCCCCGCCCGGGGGCTCTGCTCCTGCGGCCCGGCCTACGCGAGGGCCCCGCGGCAGCGGCCGGGGCGGGCGACGTGGCCCTGCGAGGGGCGGCGGCCGGGCCCACCTGCCACCGGCTGCCCTTCCCGAGACTTTTGGAGCCTGCACTAGCGAGAGGGGCCAAGCACAGCGGCTGCCTCTCTTCTCTCTTCTGTTCCCCCTCGGTCTACTGTCCCCCAGCGTGGTGGTCCCGGCCCCGGCGGCGTCGTCTGCGCCCGCCGCCGCCGCAGCGGCCCCGCCGGCGCAGAGTTTTGCAGACGTGGAGCTGTCACTGCCCTTGCTCCTGAAAGTGCCCTTTTCTTTAGCGGAGAGAAGAAAAAAGTAGTCGTGATGAGGACAGGACTTGGTGGGGACTGAGTGGGGAACTCAAGTTCTTAGACTTTGCTCCGGGCCGCGACGTAGAGCGAAACACAGGATCTCTTTGCCCCAGGTAGACGCTGGGCCTCAAGTTAGCGATGTAACCTGGTGGATTTGCAAACTACCCGAAATCCACGATTCCCCAGTAACAACTCACCTTGTTTTCTTCTTATATTTGTATCTTGTTAGATTATCCGCTGTTATTCAACTTCAGTGTATTTTTTGGGAGTGAGGGGTGGAGAAGGAAGAGACATTTCAGGGAATTTTTCTTTGAAAATTAACGAGGCACTTGAGCCAACCATCTATCACTGTACTTAGTTGGAGTCTTGCATGTATTCCTAATATAATTAGATCTTAGGGAAGTACTAGAGGCAGTGTATTTCCTCAAAATGGGCTAGAGAGTTGTTTCTCGGCGGAAATAAAGTTCTCAGAGCAGGTCTGGTGAGAGTCTTAATCGTGTATTCATAGGTTTACTCAGGTTACAGTTACTTCATTTTTAAGATTTAGAAATGAAGGTGGAAATTCACCTGCTGTTTTCAACAGTGGATATAAGTTTTTTTGGGTGTGAGTCCGAAAGGAATTCCTTCATCTTCAGCATATGAGTCAAGTCAACAAGGATATGAAATAACCAAGTGCAGGATAATTCCTCAGTGTAAATCATTTTTCCATTCCTTAAAGAAACATCTTTACACCAACTGGAAGAGACAAACCAGTAGCCCCCAAATTTGGTCATTAAAATAATCAGGGCAGCTTTTTTAAAAGTAGAAATTTCAGAGCCTTATTTCCTGAGATTGATTTAATAGGTTTAATCCTTGAGGATTAAAATTTGCCTCAGGCAATTTTGATGGTTTGGGGAACCTTGAGACAATACTTTGAATAAACTAAAAGCTTTGAGATGGAAGAGGAGGTAATCAGTTGTGTCTGATTGATTTGAGGAGGAAGAATCTGCTTCAAGCTGAAGTTGGGTCTTAGCTGAAGTGTTATTGTAATGGAGAAAGGGAAGGACAGGGCAGAGGAAACACCTCAATACTGTTAGTAAACACAGGATTGTGGAAGATAAAAGGGAGCAGGGAGTGCGATGGGGAAGGAGAGCATTATGAATGTGAGGCAAGAAAAAAACTTGTTTTATGTTGTTAGCAATAGATACAGATTTTTAAACAGGAAAATGATGTTGAGTACATGTTTGCTTTAGGAAGATTGCTTTGTGACGAGTGAAAGGATGGAAGAGTGGCTGTTGCAGTGGTTTAGGTGAGAAGTGAAAGGCTTGTCCTCATTGAGAGGCTGTGGGCATGATCAAGGGATTAAATTTAGTTCTTTACTAGTGCAATATTGTCCTAATTTTTGTATGAGGATTTCTTTAGGGCCATTCTGGGTAAAAGGTTCCTTTTCTGTCAAAAGAAGCCATTAGCAAATCAGAATAATATTGCACGGTTATATATGTTAATGGTATCAGAATTTGTTGTTAGCATCCTTGATCAGGTGCAATTTGTAGAGTTTAGAGATTAGACTGAAATTTATGGCTATCAATGCTATTGGTTTATGAGCTTTTGGGGAAGTATTTTTTCTCCCACCCTCAGAAACTTGGTTTTAGAATTTTAGAGTTGGGGGACTCCCTGGTGGTCCAGTGGCCAAGACTCTATGCTCCTAATGCAAGGGTCCTGTGTTCGATCCCAGTTCTGAGAACTGGATTCCACATACTGCAACTAAAGATCCTACATAACACATCTGAGACCCAGCATAGCCAAATAAATAAATAAATAATACATATTAAAGAGTTGGATGAGATTCTAGAGATTATCTTGTCCACAGTAGCAGATATATTTTGATTTATGGGCCAACTTTCACTTGAAGTAGCTGCCAGAAGCCCTGTGTTGAGAAGGATTTTAATCATAAGGGTTCTCTGGGAAAGTGAGTTATGATTGATTAGTGGTGACTCCTGTGGACACTAGCTATCTAGTGGTTAGTATCAATATATGTGCCAGGTATATGCTATTCTTGGACTAGTCCAACCTTTTCTGTTTTTTTTTTTTTAAACAAAGAATCAGAGCTAAAAGTAGAACCAAGTTTTGTAACTCTTAGTCTGTTCTCCAGTGTACCAAGATGAATGTGTACTACTAAAGAACTTTTGGTATTAGACCAAAAGAAAAGTATTTCTAGCCTGTGCCTCTTGACTGTTCAGTTAAGAGTTTAACAAGGAACTTTGGCCTAGAAGTGAGTTGTATTCATTCTGGCTTAGGAAATTTGTGTTTATACTCACAGGAAAATAGCCACCCTCCACCTTCGTTTCTTGTTCCTCGCCCTTCTCTGTTTTGGGTTTAGGGGATTGGTTTCTTCCAAGTTGCGGGGATAGTCCTTACTGTGACCTCAAAAGATAGAGTATGTATTTATATGGCCCTCCTCATTTTGCCATGTAGCTATACGCAGGTGGGGAGTTACCCTATAGTATGGGTTAAGGCAAAAGTGTATTAAAGGCCCCCTCCCCCTCAACCCCATATTTATAGCACCTAGCCAAATTTTGGGCTTAGAATATGCACTCAGTAAAGGCATGTTGATTTTTGTGGCTGTAAATGATACTGGCTTTGAGTCAATATAAATTAGCAAGTGGGGTTGAAAAATTGAATTGCAGCATTCTCTCACTGAGAGGTCAGCCCTCTGCTAAAATTGTTGGGCTGGAAACTAGCCTCACAACTAGAAGTAGTTAACCAGAATCTGTTCCTTTTTTCTGTCCTCTTTCAGTCTAGCAGTGTACTGTCCTTGGAGGACTGATGCCAACTCAGCTCTTTGCTTCTTTACAGAATTGACTATACTCAGATCCTTAGAGTACTTTTTTTTTTCATATCCCTAGGAGCTTCCAAGTTGCAGGGATAGTCCTTACTGTGACCTCAAAAGGTAGAGTATGTATTTATATGGCCATCCTCATTTTGCCATGTAGCTATACGCAGGTGGGGAGTTACCCTATTGTATGCGTGAGTCATTTTCTTCCCAGTTTAACCTTACTATCCTGCCTGCTCCATCAAAAATTATCTATTCTATGAAACTTTTTAAAGGACATTGTGCTGTCCTATTCCAGAGGTCATTGCTGATCTGATGTGTTTAAACATAGGAGTAATGTGTTAATGGACCCTCCTTCCTTTCTCAGGTAACATGCATTTAACCGTGGCCTTCTGGAGACAGCGCCTTAATCCAAAGAAGTGACTTCAAACGGTGAAAACTTCAGGTATAGTGGCATGCCTGTGAAAGAGAGTGGGGGTCAGAAATGGTGCTGAAGTTGAGCACTGTTCCTGTTAACAGCTGTGGGCAGTATGGAGAGAGACCATTGTTGATGCTGGCTACATCACTTGGTTGAAGACATAGTTTCCATTTGGATCTGAAACCCATAGCTGCCTCTACAATGATTAGACTGTGAGCTACATTGTATTCTTAATTTGGTTCCTTGACTTTTCTGTTTTTCTAGCTTCCCTATACAGTCATATACTTTTCTCACTTGTGCTATTTTAGAAACATTAATCTCTCTACTTGTCCATACATGTGCACATATATGGTTAAAATATGTAGGAATTGAAAACAGTATAGTTCAATGGAAAAAGAATAGAGGACTTGGAAAGAAAAGGTTTGGGTTCTGATTTGATTTTGCTACCGACAGACTTGATTGTTGGCAGAGTATTTCATCTTGGCAAGACTTAGTTTATATATCTGTAAAATAGTTAGGTTGATTTCTGCCTGCCTCCCTGGCATTGTTGTGAGGATCAAATAAAATAATACATATTAAATCTTTAGAAAAAGTGAATTTCCATCTGAAGCCATTATCCAGATCTATAAAGTGGGAGGAGTTGGCAGTAATATTGAAAAGGAAAACAGGACAGGACAGATTCATCTGAAAAGATCAGGAGAGGAAAAAAAAAAGACCAGGAGGAAGAAAAGGAAGTCTGCTGGTTAATAGAAAAAGTAGAGCACAGGAAAAGTCAAGCCGTAAGAGAGCAGGGAGTAAATGAAGTAGAGCACATGAATTGGTTGGTGAGAAAGCTGTAGAGGAAAGAGGATCCCTTTCATTTGCTTAACCCTAACCTTGTGACTGTTGTTATTACCACATCTCTTCATATGAGTGTCCCATCCATACTTAAGCTTCTTGTCCCCATTGTAAAATCATAGTAAAATTGTGTGGCTCTTTGTGTTTAGTTTATATTTGTTACAAGAGACCAAGGCTATGGCTTGCTTATTATGATATCCCAGGTTAGTCTATAACCAAATGTGTGATTAATCTGTGGGTTTTTTTTTTTTTTAATAATTATGAAGAGAAAAGGAGATGGTAGGGTGGTTTTTGAGATACTAGAGAAAGGAAGTGGATAAGAAGAAAAGCAGATAAATCAGAGGTGGTGAGAGGAAGAATTCTCTGAGGATAATGAAAGGAAAGACATGAAAATGAAAAAAGTATGTAGAACAACAGGGGAAAAGATGACGTTATCTGCAATGATTGGAATAAGGCAAATTTCATATCTTTAGTGGTGGTGTAATACCCCACACAAAGTTATATACTGGGGAAGATCATCCTCCATACCAAATATCTTTAAAATATTTCTAAAAGTATCCATTTCATCCTGAGCTCACAGAGTAGTTCTTTGTGGAAAGAAAACTGGGCCAGCATTCAGGAAATATGTGTTCTGGCCTTGATATTGCTTGTTACTTAATTTCTGGGATCTTGAGCAATTTGCTTAAATCTCTGGACTGCATTACTTTCTACTGAAGGTATGAACATGATGCTTTCTCCTTCCAGCTCTTTGATTATTCTTTGTGTTGCTTATGCCAGCTCACCAACTTTTCAGGGCTTTGTTGATACAATGTGGGACTGGTCTCAAAAATATCTTGTAATAGGACTTCAAAGCATCCATTGCTTTATAAATGAGAAGCCATTTTAAATTCTGCTTTATTTTTATTTTTAGCTGGGCCATGCAGGTTGTAGGATCTTTATTACCCCCTGCAGTGGAAGCTCAGAGTCCTAACCACTAGACCACCAAGGAATTCTTTTTCTGCTTTAAACATTGGTTGAGAGACCTGCAGGAAATCTAAGTATAGAAATGTTGAGCTTGTAATATTAAGTAAGTGTTTATTGAGCCCTGTTATGCTAGTTTCCAAGGGATACTCTACCTCAAGGATTTTGTGTTTTTGTGAGGAAAATAAAACTATTCACTAGTAATTATTGTATAAAAGCAAGATGATAAATGCTATAATAAGGATTTCATTGCATTTCAATTTAAGATGTTTGGATTTCTTGGTTCTTTTATTATAACTGAATATATGCTAACTGCAGGGACTCATGGAAAAAAGCAGTTCTTGCCCTCCAGAAACTTCATGTCTGCACACTGTTTACTCTCGTAGATATATCCTTCTACCCCAAGAAAGAGAAGAGTTTTGTGCTGTATCATCACTTTGTAGTTTTGAACTAAGGAGTCATCTCATTATTGAGCTTACCTTACTCCAGGAATAGTCTGATAACAAATATGTAGTTTGATTGGATTCCCTAATATTTCAGTTACAGAGAAAGTTTTAAGATGAGGAAAAAAATTCAAAAGTGCCATCTGCATTTAGGTGAACTTTGGTTTGCTTCTTAGTCATTTGTGCAAAGAAAGAATAGGCTCTAAAATTTAGTTTCTGGAGTCTTTGTTCCAGGCAGTTAATTCAGCTGGTCACAGAAGAAAGGATGGTAGTCTTAAGGAATCATATTGTAGGGATTAACAGTGTTCCCTGGAGTTAGACTATCTGATTTTGAATTCTCGCTGTACCTTGAGTACTGGCAATGTGACCTTGGCTGAGTTGCTTCACTTCTCTGTGCCTTAGTTTTTTCATTTATAAATCGAGAATAATAATAGTTTATATCCATAGGGTTTTTGTGTGGATTAAATGAGATAATATATTTTTGCTTGAACAATAGTTGGTTCACAATAAAGCAGGAAATGTTAATTGCCAGTGTTGTTACCATTATCACATTATCATCATCACCAACCTTGTCTGTTCTAAAACTATCATCACCAACCTTGTCTGTCTTAAAATTATCATCTTAATTTATTCACTCAGTAAATTTATATAAGGGGAGCACTGTAAAGTCAGATGCCTATAAGGACTAGATTTAAATAGTAATGGTAGAGCAGATTGGGATTTAAGTGATTTACGGAATTCATGTTACTCCAGGGGGCAGCTGTTCAGCAGCTTTGGTTTACTTTTTTAAAAAAACTGAGGTGAGATTTATCATTTTAAAATATATAATTCACTGCTGGCTCACTATCATTCTGGCAGGAGGTAGGGCAGGAGGCATATAGATGAAGTGTGACCTGAACATCTTTTTTATGAAGAGAAGCTAGAATTTCAAATTTTGTGAGAAATTTTTATTTTTAAATGTTGGCAGCGTAATCAATTCATAAAAATGCTGTGAGCCAGACAAATTCACCGTGGGCAGACTTTCTTGTGGGTTGCTGTTCTATAACCTCTGATCTGGGGCTTGACTTTTTGCTACATGACCCATGTTCACTGCTCTCTGGGAAGAGAGTCCTTACTCACATAGAGATTTTTAAAGTTCAAGTGATACCTTACTGCTAACTAGGGCTGAATGAGGCGTAAACAGAAAAATTAGGCAAAGAGGAGGAGGGAAGTTATTTATTTAAAACTGGGATTCAGAATGGGAAAATGGCAGGAATGAACTTAAGATGGTGAAAGAAAGTGCAGTGAATTTAAATTAATCTGAAGAGGGTTTGTGTGGTCCCAGTAAGAATAGAAAGTTTAGAAAAATTAAGAGATCAGTGTAGGGGCAAAATAATTTCTCTTCTTCCCTTTCAGGTTCTTTGACTGGTCTAATAATTGCTGTAAGATTAACAAGAGAGAAACAAATTTCCTAAATACAGTATGGGAGCCTCATAAAACTGAGACCCAAAAGGCAGCCATAATAGGGGCTTATATAAATACCTTGAGCCTTATAAGGAAAAAGGGGTAGGGGCTGGTGATACAAAGGGAAGAGGAGAAATGTTTGGAAAATAAAGGTTGCCCTGTTACTTACTTAGTTGAGTTTCTTTTCTTCCTTCCTTTCTTTCTTTCTAAAATCATTTATTTGGCTGTGCTGAGTCTTAGCTGCTGCATTCAGAATCTTTTAGTTATAGCATGGGAACTCTTAGTTGCAGCTTATGGGATCTAGTTTCCTGACCAGGGATCAAACCCAGGCCCCCTGCATTGGGAGTGTGGAGCATTAACCACTGGACCACCAGTGAAGTCCCTGCAGTTAAGTTTCTTGGGTAAAAGATACTTTCTGGTAAGAATTCTCTTCTTAGTACAGGCCTCCTTTCCAGTGTAAATGTAGGCAGTTGTGAGAGGGAGAGAGGTAAACTGCATTTGCAGCTGAGTTTTGATTTTCTTAAGCTCAGAATAATTTTTATGCCAAAGTGGCATATTTTGGGGTAATGTACTCTGCTGCCCTTCAGGAGTCTTCTTATTTTTAGGATAAACTTAGGTCCTATTGACTGGTAGGATGAAGTGGTATTTTATGAAATTTATTTTGTTAATATTGAAGTCTACAGTATTTATTGGCACCCCACTCCAGTACTCTTGCCTGGAAAATCCCATGGACAGAGGAGCCTGGTGGGCTGCAGTCCATGGGGTTGCTGAGTTGGACATGTGAGCGACTTCACTTTCACTTTTCATTTTCATGCATTGGAGAAGGAAATGGCAACCCACTCCAATGCCTGCCTGGAGAATCCCAGGGACAGGGGAGCCTGGTGGGCTGCTGTCTGTGGGGTCGCACAGAGTCAGACACGACTGAAGTGACTTAGCAGCACAGTATTTTTAGGGTTGGTAGGGTCCGGAGGCAGGGAGACCAGGCTAGGGAGGTTATAGTGAGAATGGAAAGGGAGGGATAAAAGCTTGTATTTGGGTCACCCTGTGACAGTGGGACGCTGCAGTCAAGAGGCAGATTTTGAAAGCTCTTCCCATATTTGTTTTTTTGTAATAATTGGGATATGTGAGGATAATACTGAAGAGGCTACCCCTCCGTTTTCATAAGGATCTTCATTACTGTCAGCTGTGGCACCCTCTTTAATGGTGGATCATGTATATAGTCTCATAATTTCCCAGCTTTAAAAGAATAGAAAAGGTAAAATCAAAGTAGTTCAACTGCTATTACATTTCTAGTTTAGCATTTTTGGTCATCTTGATTAACCTCTTCTGTAAACTTTGAACATGGAATTTTTTTTATTTACCAAGGTTTGGATACAGTGACAAAAGGTTTTCTTATGAAAAGACGTAGAATTTTGTTGCAGAAACTTGACACAGTAATTAATTTATGCTTCAGAATGTTTAAAACTGATAAATGTAGAAACGTGAAATGTGTTTATTTTGTATAGCCTGAGAAAGTGATTTTCAGGACTTAATTTTCAGTAGGCCTTTGGTTCTGTTTATACTTTTCTCATGAATCTTTTCTTGACATATACAGGAAAGTTAACTTCTTAACTAAAATGCAAAATGTAGTTATTGTAAGTAGTCTTTTTAATAAGTAAATCTAAGAGTGTGTTCAGTTCAGTTCAGTCACTCAGTAGTGTCCGACTCTTTGTGACCCATGAATCGCAGCACACCAGGCCTCTCTGTTCATCACCAACTCCCGGAGTTCACTCCAGACTCAACGTCCATCAAGTCGGTGATGCCATCCAGCCATCTCCTCCTCGGTCGTCCCCTTCTCCTCCTGCCCTCAATCCCTCCCAGCATCAGAGTCTTTCCAGTGAGTCAGCTCTTCTCACAAGGTGGCCAAACTATTTGAGTTTCAGCTTTAGCATCAGTCCTTCCAATGAACACCCAGTACTGATCTCCTTTAGAATGGACTGGTTGGATCCCCTTGCAGTCCAAGGGACTCTCAAGAGTCTTCTCCAACACCACAGTTCAAAAGCATCAATTCTTCGGCGTTCAGCTTTCTTCACAGTCCAACTCTCACATCCATACATGACCACTGGAAGAACCATGGCCTTGACTAGATGGACCTTTGCTGAAAAAATAATGTCTCTACTTTTGAATATGCTATCTTGGATGGTCATAACTTTCCTTCCAAGGAGCAAGTGTTTTTAATTTCATGGCTGCAGTCCCCATCTGCAGTGATTTTGGAGCCCCCAAAATAAAATCTGACGTGTTTCCATTGTTTCCCTATCTATTTCCCATGAAGTGATGGGACCAGATGCCATGATCTTAAGTTTTCTGAATATTGAGCTTTAAGGTATATTAGAACCTGAATATTCAGGATATTTGAGAGATAGCAAGTTTTCCCTCATCAATGAATAAGAACACTGAACTGAGCCTATGAAAAGTAGACAGTTGCAGCCATCATAGAATTGCAGTAAAAGGATCAAATTGAGCTAAATCCAAGTTTCATTTAATGCAAAGAGAATTTGTTTTTGAACTTTTGAAGCATGGTCTAACCTAGATTCTGAAGTTCATTTGTTTTGAAAATTTAAAGAGATTTTTAGGTGGTTCATTTAATTATGGGTCTGCTTTGGAAGGAAAGGAATATCAAAGAGGGATTAGCTGCGTTTGCTTCTGTGGAAAGCTAGTAAAGGGAAATCCTAGGTTATCTTTTACCCTTGAATATCTGGAAGGAAAGATAATTACTGTAGGTCTTAATTAAAAACTGTTAATGTATGTATTGAAATGTATAGAACCTGGCTACTATTGCTTTTTATAGTCCAGAATGTTGCTGACATTGATGTGCAGTCATCTGCTCTCCCTTTCTCTTTGCCCTTCAGGATTTAAACTTTTTTCCTTTTTCTTGTTGGAGTTTTGGGAGAGTATGGAGATGTAGCATAGATGTTCAGTCTGCTCTGTTGATTTTACTGTTTAAATTGATATTTTCATTAATAAGGGGCAAAGAAAATGATAGACTTATTTGTCCTGATTATTTTTTGTCATTGTAAAATGTGCATAACATGTTGGTAAAATATGTATAAGATTTACAACTTCAACCATTTTTAAGTGTTTAATTCTGTGATATTAAATATATTCCCATGCTGCTTACCTATTATCACTATGCATCTCCAGAATTTATCATTCCAAACTGAAACTCTGTACGTGTTATTAAACAATAATGCCATTCCCCTCCCTGATAATCACTGCATTAATTTTTGTCTCTATAGAATTTGACTATTCTTGCTACTTCATATCAGTGGAATCATACAATATTTGTCCTTTGTGTCTGGCTTTTAACTTAGCAGTGTCTTCAAAGTTCATGTTGTAGCATGTTTCAGAATTTCATTCCTTTCTAAAAAGCTGAGTAACATCCCATTTTATGTGTATAATCACGTTTTGTTTATCCATTCATCTGTCGATGGCCTTTTGGATTACCTTTTGGCTATTGTGAATAATGATGCTGTGAATGTGGCTGTATAAGTATCTGTTCAGGTCCCTCCTTTCAGTTCTTTAGGTGTATTCTCAGAAGTGGAACTGGTGGATTAAGTAGTAATTCCATGGTGGGTTTTTAAAATTTATTTTTTTATTGAAATATAATTGATTTACAAATGTTAATTTCTGCTGTACAGCAAAATGACTCAGTTATGCACGTGTACATTCTTTTTTATGTTCTTTTCCATTATGGTTTATCCCAGTGCTTCCCAGGAGGCTCAATGGTAAAGAATCTGGCTGCCATGCGAGAGACTTCAGGTTTGATCCCTGGTTCAAGATGATAACCTGGAGAAGGAAGTGGCATTCCCCTCCAGTTTTTCCTGCCTGGGAAATCCCATGGACAGAGGACCCTGGCAGGCTACAGTCCACAGGGTCACAGAGAGTCAGACAGGACTTAACAACTCAACACCAACAACATGGTTTATCCCAGGATATTGAGTATAGTTCCCTGTGCTATATAGTAGGACCTTATTGTTAGTAATTCCATGTTAATTTTTTTTTAGTATCCGCCATAGTGTTTTTCCCAGCCGCTATGCCTTTGTACATTCTCACCAGCAGTTCTCAAGAGTTGCAATTTTCTACACCCATGAAAACATTTCTTTTCACTTCTTTTCTTTTTTTTTTTTTTAAAGAATAGTCATTCTAATGATGAGAGAAGTGGTATCTCGTTGAGGTTTTGATTTGCATTTCTCTAGTAATTAGTGGTACTTTCTTTTCCTATGCTATTTGTATATCTTCTTTGGAGAAGTCTTTTCAGTTTCGTTGCCCTTTTTTAAACTGGGTTGTTTGTTTGACTTTTTAGTGTCTTAATTATCTTGTAGGCTAGTCCTTGTGCTAGGGTCTTGTGCTATTCCTCCTCCTTTCCTGTTATTGACAAAGCAGTTAGAACCATTCTCTAATACATAGTCTCTCAGTAAATGAATGTTTGATAAAATTTAAAAGTAGTGCTTTCTGGAAAGGTAAAGGTTGGTTGGGGCAGGATTTTCATTACATTTTCTTTGGTTTTATAATTCTATATTCTCTTTTAACCATTTACTTGGGTGGGGTAAACATTTATAAAGGATTAAGCTTTATGCAAAGAAGACCCTGTGTCATCCAGATTTTATTTTGGAGAAGGAAAACATCTTTTAATATCTTATTAAAAGAAACTTCACTTTCACAGGACTTGCTGTTGCTACTGCTTGCCTAAGAAAATGTGAATCATCCTGAGGTATCCAGACAAATATTTTACCTTTTGTAATTCTGAAAAGGAAGAAGTCTGTTTTAATCATTTCAGTGATTACTTGATTTTTGTGTGATGATTTTGAATTTCTTTTTTGTGCTATTTATTGGGTTTTTTTTTGTTGTTGTTGTTCAAGAGGGATTTGAGAGTGGTCCTAGACTCCATATGTAAATAATTTTGAAATGGACCAAATTGAATAAGTTCAGGTATGCAGTGACATAGATTTTTTTTTCCATTTGTTTCCCTGTTATTCTTTTCTTCTCTTTTTTGGGGGAGGCTCAGTTATGGAACCAGAGAAGGCAATGGCACCCCACTCCAGTACTCTTGCCTGGAAAATCCCATGGATGGAGGAGCCTGGTAGGCTGCAGTCCATGGGGTCGCAAAGAGTCGCACACAACTGAGCAACTTCACTTTCACTTTTCACTTTCATGCATTGGAGAAGGAAATGGCCACCCACTCCAGTGTTCTTGCCTGGAGAACCCCAGGGACAGAGGAGCCTGGTGGGCTGCCGACTCTGGAGTCACATAGAATCGGACATGACTGAAGCAACTTAGCAGCAGCAGCAGCAGCAGTTATGGAACTGTGGGTTTTAAATCATGAAATTAACATTGAGCACAACTAGAGATCTCAGTTTTTGGCTGCATCTTCTCTTCTGACCTTGGACCATTCATTTTGATTGGGTTGTTTGTCTATTATTGAGTTATAAGAGTTCTCTGTGAATTTTGGATATAAGCCCTTTATCAGATAAGTGTTACATCTTAGAGATATATTCTCCCAGCCTTTTGCTTCTTTTTCATTTTCTTAATGGTGTCTTTTGAAGAGTAGAAGTTCCTAATTTTAATAAGGCTTAATTTCTCAATTTTGTCTTTTGTGGATGGTACTTTTGGTGTCACAGCTAGGAAATCTTTGCCTGATTGGACACTCCATTTAACTTTGCTGGATTCCCATGCATTTATCTGTAAGAACAAATAAGATGTGTGTGGTATTTTGCTTTCTTTGAAATGATGTTTTATTAAGTTCCTTTGGGACTCAATGTAGAGGAGGTAGTCTTTGTAAATTTTTTTTTAAATTGGAGTATAATTGCTTTGCAATATTGTGTTAGTTTCTGCTATACAACAAAGTGAATTAGCTATATATACACATATATCCCCTCCCTCTTGAGCCTCCTCGCATCCACCCATCTCACCCCTGAGGTCATCACAGAGCGTGAAACTGTGCTCCCTGTGCTATACAGCTCCCCATTGGGTGTCTGCACGCTAGTGTGTACATGTCCCTGCTGCTCTTTCAGTTCGTCCCACCCTCCCTTTTCCCCCATGTCCGCCCGTCTGGTCTCTATTCCTGCCCTGCATATAAGTTCATGCATACCATTTTCCTAGATTCCACATATATACGTTCATATGCAATATTTATTTTTCTCTTTCTGACTTCACTCCATATGACAGACTCTAGGTTGATCCACATTACTACAAATGACACAATTTTGTTCCCCTTTAATGGCTACTATCTCATAAATATATGTACCACATCTTCTTTATCCATTTGTCTATCGATTGAGATTTAGTTTGCTTCCATGTTCTGGCTATTGTAAATAATGCTGCAGTGAACATTAGGGCACTTGTGTCTTTCTGAATTACGGTTTTCTCAGGGTATATGCCCAGTAGTGGGATTGCTGAGTCATATGGTAGCTCTATTTTTAGTTTAAGGAACCTCCATACTGTTCTCTATAGTGGCTGTATCAGTTTACATTCCCACCAACAGTGCAGAGAGTTGTTTTTTCCACACAGTCTCCAGAACTTATTGTTCATAGATATTTTTGAGAGGAGGTAGTCTTGGAATAGAATACTGAGGTGAAAATTTGCGGGCCCAAACTGGAGTGTAAAATTGACTCTGCTTTCATAATCCTATTTGTTTCCTAATGGATAAATGGTTATTTGTCCTAAATGGCAACGCACTCCAGTTTTCTTGCCTGGAGAATCCCATGGATGGAGGAGCCTGATAGGCTATAGTCCATGGGGTCGCAAAGAGTCGAACATGACTGAGCAACTTCACTCACTCACTCACTCTGCCCCCAGTGTTTAGAACTCTTGGAAATAAATGATTCTGATTTTTTCCCCTGGATTTTTAATACAGTATTTAAAACTATGCTTTTTAGTTCTTTTAATATAAATGCATAAATTTGTTTATGTAGTGTACATAGACATTACTTGTTAGCTCATTATTGACATCTAGTTTCCTTAATAATCCTCTTTTTAAAAAATGTTTATTTTGGCTTCCCTGTTCTTTATTTCTGCTCTCAGGCTTTCTCTAGTTGCCGTGAGCAGGAGCTGCTCTCCAGTTGCAGTGTGCAGACTTCTTACTGCTGTGGCTTTTCTTGCTGTGAAGCACAGGTTCTAGGCACATGGGCTTCAGCAGTTGCTCAGTGGCATGTGGAATCTTTCTGGAACAGGGATCAAATCTGTGTCCCTTGTATTGGCAGGTGGATTCTTAGTCACTGGACTACCAGGGAAGACTGATAATTCTTAAACAATGTGTAAAAATGATCTGAGAAAGGTTTGTTGGAAGGATGGGATGGTGGCTGTCCAGAGTCTTATTTTGAGGAGAATTTATGGGTTTTAAGAGATAGTCAGAAACAAGAGTTCTTGGACACCAGGAAATTGCGCTTTATATTTAATCAAGTTGTATAGTTTTGCACGAGACTTTTGGCAGAAGAGAGCAATATTTAGAGTAGTACAACAGTAGTTATATTTAATATTTGTGGCATGTTAAATCCTTTAAACTCTAGCAGTAAATAATCAAAGCCAGGACACAGCTTATAATAATAGTTAATACTAAGATGTTTATCTGAAAGCTGTTTGGGGAGAACTGGGAGAAAAATTGCCTTCTGTAATACTAGGTGCAAAGTTCAAACCAGCAAATGAAAGTTAAAAGTTACAATTCTGGTGCCAGTTTCCTTCAGCTCTTTTATACTAACGGTAAAGCGTCTGCCTGCAATGCGGGACACCTGGGTTCGATCCCTGGGTTGGGAAGATACCCTGGAGAAGGAAATGGCAACCCACTCCAGTACTCTTGCCTAGAAAATTCCATGGATGGAGGAGCCTGGTGGGCTACATACAGTCCATGGGGTCACAAAGAGTCGGACACAACTGAGCGACTTCACTTCATGTTTCTCTTTGAGTAAGATAATTGTCTTTTTATGCCTGTGCTTTAGAATTCACACTGGATTCCTATTTGCCTGGAAGATGGGGAAGAACTCTGGATTATCTGAGATCATTACATGATGTTCAGAGCCAAAGTGTCACTGTTGTGGGGGATAGGGGATGGTCTACATCCTGCTTCCCTATTAAGGTAACTTTTTCCAGTAAATAGGAAAGCAGTTTTTCCCCATTGTGAGTGGATCTGAGTTAGTTTCTCTCCTTTTGTTGAGAAATTATGTTATGGGAATTAGCACTTACTTTGTATCCCAACTGAAAGAACTCTTAATCCCTCTGTCAGTATCTTTGTCAACCTATACGCCAAAGTTAGCTCCTTTGCTATCACTAGTGGAGAATGAGATCTAAACATTGCTCTTATAGTCTTTGCTGCTGTGACCCCAGTGAACAGGAATTAGTTTTCAGCTCAGCTGGGTAATGTGGCTACTGATTGCATACACCAGAACTACTTCAAACCCCCATGTTTCCACTTCCAACTGGGTTGAGGCTGGAGTCCATCCTGCATTGTAGTGGCTGGTGAATGAGGACAGATTTTTCAAAACAGGTCTTTTGATATGTAGCTCTTTCACTTGAGTAGGGGTTTGGGAGCATGGCTGAGTGACCCTATCCATGGGAGACTACTCAATATTTAGTTACCATGTATGCTTTTGTATTTAGTAAGGCTGAGAGTTTAGCTTCATTTGGTTTTAGTTCTCTGAATACCACTGTGTATTTAACTCTTTGAACTCTCTGTACTTAATGCTTCAGCAAGCAGTTTTTCTCCTTATTGGTTTTGTGTGTTTTCTGAAATGTCTTTCTGGTGGCTTCTTTTAAGAAATTACAGGCCTATATAAAATTATCAAGTTTTGTAGGGTAAATTAAATGGCCTATAAAAATAACTGATTATGTTGGATGTGTTATTTCTGAAAAAGAACCCAAGCAAATTTCATAATGCCCCTGGTTATTTAATGATTTATGTATAAGTAGGACACATATTTTAAAATAAGGCTAGAAATGTAGTTTCTCTGTTTGTTACTTATGGGATAAGATATTACTGAAATAATCTTGTGAAATGTGTGTCTTTCCACATTTTTTTCCCCACTGCCTTTCATGAAGATGTTAAGGTTAGTTTTTGTTGCTGGCAATGTTTTAGCACCTTCTTTTTACATTAGACATTCAGTCACATTTTTCTAATGTGATAGTAAACATTACTCAAAATAAATGATAAGAAAGTGTTAAGAATTGGCCCTGTTTTAAGTTTCTTTGTACCTGACAAGACTAATAAATAATGGATTATTTTAATATTGTACTAGGTTTTAGATTCAAAATGCTATCTTCATTGACTCAAATCACAGTGGTTTACTAGGTGAAGATACAGGCTCTACAGTATATTCGATTGTGAAAGCGTTTTAAAAATCATGTGAAACGTCAGTTTTCCATAGGAAATTCATAGTCACCTATTTCCATTTCTGTGAATTTTAAAGCTGTAAATGGAGGCAAAGTTGAAATTGGCTTTAGAAATAATCTTTGGAGGAGGTGAAATAGGAATAGATTGTAAAATGAAAGAGACATTAAAACAGATAGATTAATCTAGCAATGAGATACAGAGGTAGAAGAGAGATCCTAGAAAGGGAGATGAGTCTGGAGAGATCGCCCCAAGATACATAAATCTAATGTCAGGTGTGTTTTTGTGTTGTTGTTGTAAAAACTAAGAGCATTTTTTGGTCCCCCAGCCCCATTCCTTAGGAAGCACTCATTTTTCTGTCCCAGTGTTTTTGCCTTTTCCAGAATGTCACATAAATAGAAATCATAGGCTTTGTTAGTTTCTTTGGATTGCTGTAATAAATTGCCACAAACTGGGCAGTTTTAAAACAGCCCAGCTTCATTTTTCCCCCATGTTCCAGGAGTCTAAAAGGCCAAAATAAGGTATAACTAAAGTTGAAACTTCTCAAGAATAATCTGTTCTATGCCTCTTGATTTCTTATTCCTTTTCTTGTGTATATATATCTCTCCAGTTTGTGTCTTCATCTTTAGCTTGATCCATTATATTTGTGATTTATATTTGATTATATTTGTGAAGATCCTTTAAGACAAGTAAAGTCAATTCTCATTTCCACGTGGACATAAATTTGAGGGGAGACACTGTTCAACCCAGTGGTAGTCTTTAAATTTTTAATTAATGTTTAAAAAAATTATCATACAGTGGCTTTTTTTGGGGTGTTCAGTTCGGTCACTCAGTCGTGTCCAACTCTTTGTGATCCCATGGACTGCAGCACACCAGGCCTCCCTGTCCATCACCAACTCCTGGAGTTTACTCAAACTCATGTCCATTGAGTCAGTGATGCCATCCAACCATCTCATCCTCTGTTGTCCCCTTCTCCTCCTGCCTTCAATCTTTCCCAGCATCAGAGTCTTTTCCAGTGAGTCAGTTCTTCCCATCAGATGGCCAAAGGATTGAAGTTTCAGCTTCAACATCAGTCCTTCCAGTGAATATTTTTGGGTGTACAGTTCTATGAATTTTAACACATTTATTGATTCTTGTAACTAATACCACAATCAGGATACAAAACAATTTCATCACACCAAAAATCTCCCTTGTGCTGTATTTTTTAGTCAAACTCACCCTCAGTTCTTAACCTCTGGCAGCAACAAATTTGTTCTCCATTTCTTTGTTTTGTCTTTTGGAGACTGTCACATAAATAGAATAGTACATATTAAACTTTTTGAGAAGGGGGTTTCACTCAGTATGATGCCTTTAAGATTCCTCTGAGTTGTATTTTGAAAAATTATTTACTTTTGGCTGCACTGGTATTTGTTGCTAGAATGGGCGTTCTCTAGTTGTGGTAAATGGAGCTACTCTTCATTGTGTGTGAGCATCTCATTGTGGTGGCTTCTCTTGTTGGGGAGCACAGGCTCTAGGTGTGCAGGCTTCAGCAGTTGTAGCATGCGGGCTCAGTAGTTGCAATTACCGGAATTAGTTGCTCTGCAGCATGTGGAATCTTCCCGTACCAGGAATTGAACCCATGTCCTCTTCTCATTCATTGTGCCCCTAGGGAAATCCTGTTGTGTTTTGTTAAAAAATTTATTGCTGAGTAGTATTCCAGTGTGTAAATGTACTACAGTTTATTGATTTACTTGTGGAAGGAGATTGATTTCCTTGGTGGTTCAGGGGTAAAGCATCTGCCTCCAATGCAGGAGATGTGAATTTGATCCCTGGGTCCAGAAGATCCCTTGGAGCAGGATATGGTAACCCACTACAGTGTTCTTGCCAGGAAAATCCAGTGGACAGAGGAGCCTGACAGGCTACGGTCCATGGGGTCATAAAGTCAGACACTACTGAAGTGACTGAGTACGCACACGCACATGGAGGGAGATCACCTTGTTTCACATATTTTGTGACTGTGAATAGAGCCATTATAAACATTGTTGCACAGATTTTATATGGACATGACTTAGTGACTAACACAGCAGCACTTTACAGGTATTATATCAGTCTTTAAAGCAAAACTACAATTAAGTTATTCCTGTTTATGGATGAAAGTAATTCAGTAATTTGCTTACGTTTACACAGTAAACAATGCATGTGGATGTGGAGAGATGTGGATCTAGATTTATTTGACTCCAAAGCCTGCACACTTAATTGCCAGGGTCCAACCCCAGCAGGATCCAGGGGTCCCTCAGGATGGATGGAGTTGGAGAGAGAGATGGAGAGACCAAGCTTAGGTGTAGCAGGTCTGTAACTTTATTTTTTAAAAAGAGCTTTTATACCTTGGGTTGTACATAGAGGGGAATGGAAGATGCAGAGTCATGCAGGGTCAGCAGTTCTGACCCTCATTGAAACCAGGCTTTCTTTCTGCATACCTTTTCATATACAAAAGTCTTATGTGATTTACATCATCTTCTGGCTTGGGGGCCTGTTAACATTTTATGATCCTTTTTTCTGATAAAGGTTTGTCAACCAGAAAACTTATTTTTCTCTAAAAGTTTTTTTTCTAAAGTCTGGCGCCATTCTCAGAAAGTACTAAATAAAGTTACATTCCTATGGGGCAAAGGTGCAATGGGTTATAACAAAGAAAAAAATTTATTAACTCAAAGGTCTAATGTTGCTGACACCAAGGCTACTACTTATTTTCCCTACATACCAACTATATTAACTAATATACTTCCAGACACACAATGGGTAAGGGATACAGAAACTTGGCAGCAAGCATTGGCTCAACAATGAAATCCTTCACCAGCACTGTTCTAATAATTTTTACTCTTTGAAGGGCTCTGTGCCTATTAGGACTTTAGAATGTTAAGTTCCCCTGCCTTTCATGGTTGGGAAGTTGTGAACAATCATGTGCGTTAGTTGTAAGAGTATGGATAAACCTGCCACGCAAGTTAGAATGCTAACAGAGGGGTTTGAATTGACATATTCCTTTCATGCCCAGGAAACTTATCAGCTAGAGCCCTAAGTTGATTTTCTCCAGAGAAGGGTGGTCGAGGATAGCCCCCTGTTAATGTCAGAAGAGTTGGTGAAAGGCATAATATAGTAAACAGTAGACAGACAGATTTTGGTATTGGGGTAGATGCTCGAGCAGGTCCAGGGAGTCCCTCGAGTCCTGATCCAACTTGCCTGTCAGGTCTCTCCTCATGACCCTGTCATGTGTGGGATCTCATGTGCTGGCTCCCAGCACTTAATTACCATGTTATAGTATCTTTTAATGCATGCTATAGAGTAGACTAGAAGAATTGTTTCTGCTTTCTAGTTTAAGGAAGGCTACCAGATGAGGTACTTGAGCAAAATATTGAAGGTTAAGAGAAGACCAGATGACCAGAAATTTAGGGAAATAGTGGGGCGAAGTTTTAACAGAACAAGATAAGTAAATCACAGAAGTATTAAACAGATGGCATTTTTGAGAATGATGAATAATTGTGTGTGACTGGAGCACAGGGTATGTATGGGAGAATGACATGTGAAATAAGATAATAAGCAAAGCAGGATCATGGCAGATCATCAGAGTTGTGTAGAAACTTCATCTTAGAAATCTTGTGATAACACTGTGTGGACAGGTTGGGGTAAGGCAAGGAGAAATACTGAAATGAGTATGATAGTACAGGAAGAGGCAAATGAAGGGAGTAGTAATGGGCATAATGAGGAAGATGTAAAGTTTAATTATCAGATATTCCACCCATGTCCAACTGTTTTATTCTAATGTCTTAAGAAATTTTTTTGCCTCTTTCATACTTCCTAGTTGTATGCCATGAGTGTGATGTATGTAGGATGTTATAGGTTTTTACTTTAATGCTCGAGAGCATGTGTTAGCAAACTATGACCCATGGGAAGAATCTGGCCTGCTGCTTTTTTTTTTCTTTATAAATAAAGTTTTATTGGGATAGCTCCATTCATTTTATGTGTTCTCTGTCACACTGTCACAGTACAGTGGCAGTTGAACAATTGTTACAGATATCCTGTGGCCCCCAAGTCTAAAATGTTTACTTTCTGGCCCTTAACAGAAAAACTTGAAGAACAGCAGATTGAAAGCTTTCTTCCATCTAATAACTGAAATGCATGTGATAGTGCTTACTTAATATTATATATTGTTCCTTGTTAACTAGGTGACTGACCACATAGTCATTCACAATCTACCCATAGTGTATTTGGAAATTTTTTTGAACCTGGGCCGTGGTTCCCTCTTGTTTAATAATTTTTAAGTTATTCTATTTTTTCTGAGCACAAGATCAGATCATGTTCAAATAAAGGTAGTTTTACTTCTTTCTCTGCAGTCCATATGCCTTTTGTTTGATTTTCTTGCCAAGTTACACTGGCTAGAACCTTTGAATAAAAACGATGAGGGCTAGCATTCTTTCTTGTTCTTGATTTTAGGGGAGAGCATTCAATCTTTTACTATTAAGTAGGATAGGAATCCCAGGGACGGGGGAGCCTGGTGGGTTGCCGTCTATGGGGTCGCACAGAGTCGGACACGACTGAAGCTACTCAGCAGCAGCAGCAGCAGGATGTAAGCAGAGACATTACTTTACCAACAAAAGTCCATCTAGTCAAACCTATGGTTTTTCCAGTAGTCATGTATGGATATGAGAGTTGGACTGTAAAGAAAGCTGAGTGCTGAAGAATAGATGCTTTTGAACTGTGGAGTTCGAGACAACTCTTTGAGAGTCCCTTGGACTGCAAGGAGGTCAAACCAGTCCATCCTAAAGGAAATCAGTCCTGAATATTCATTGGAAGGACTGATGCTAAAGCTGAAACTCCAATACTTTGGCCACCTGATGGGAAGAACTGACTCATTGGAAAAACGCCTGATGCTGGGAAAGACTGAAAACGGGAGGAGAAGGGGACAACAGAGGATGAGATGGTTGGATGGCATCACTGACTTGATGGACATGAGTATGAGTAAGCTCCAGGAGATGGTGATGGACAGGGAAGCCTGGTGTGCTGCAGTCCATAGGGTTGCAAAGAGTTGGACATGACTAAACGACTGAACTGAACTGAAGCTATAGTTTTTTTTTTTTAATTAGATGGCCTTTTTCAGGTCGAGGAAGTTCTCTTTTACTTCTTGTTTCTTGCGTGTTTTTACCATGAAAGGGTGAGTTGTGTCAAATGCCTTTTGTGCATTGAGATGATAATGTTATTTTTGTACTCTGTTCTAATATGTCTATGCAATATATATTAATTGATTTCTGGATATTTATCCAAGCTTTTATTTTTGGTATAAATTCCACTTGGTCATGGAATATTACTTAATTCAATTTGTTTGTATTTTGTTGATGATTTTTGCCTCTGTATTCAATATAAGAGATTCACCAACTGTGTACAAGGGATCCAGTTTCTCCATATCCTTGCCACACTTTTAATCTCTCTTTTTTGGTTATTATTGGCTGGACCATGCAGCATGTGGGATCTTAGTTCCCCAAGCAGGGATTGAACCTGTGCTTTCTGCATTGGAAGCATGGACCACCAGGGAATCTCCTGTTTGGAACTGTTATAGTTTTTCTTTTTTTTATATATAAAATCATGTCATCTGGGGACAGATAATTTTCCTTCCAATTTTTCTGTCTTTTTTTTTTAATGCCTTAATTGCTTTGGCTAGGACTTGCAGTACTGTGTTAACTAGAAATGGTGAGAGTGGGCATCCTGTCTTGTCCTAGTGTTAGAAGAAAAAATTTCAGATTTTCACTGTTGAGTGTGATATTAGCTGTGGGCTTTTTCATATGTAAAACATATTTTGTTGAGGTAATTTCCTTCTGTTCCTAACCTGACAGTTTTTTATGAAACAGCATTGAATTTTGTCAAATGCTTTTCTGCATTAGTTGTGATGTTCATGTGGTTTTTATCCTTTATTGTAATTTGGTGTAACACATTGATTTTCTTTTATTTTAAAAAAATATTTTAATTTTATTGGAGTATAAATGATTTACAGTGTTGTGTTAGTTTCAGGTATACAGCAGATGATTCAGTTATATATTTTTTCATTCTTTTTAGATTCTTATATAGGTTATCACAGAATACTGCGTAGAGTTTCCTTTGCTATAGAGTAGGTCCTTGTTGGTCACACTGATTTATTTATTTTTGTATGTTGACCCCATCTTGCATCCCAGGGATTAATCAATCCTTCTTGGTCATAATGTATTGATCCTTTTAATGTGCTGTTGAATTCAGTTTGCTGGTATGAAAATGACACATTTTGAATGTTATAATGTGGTAGCTCTGGAAATACCAGATTCTTCTCCCATCTCATGGTTTCTTCTTGCTGCCAGCTGTGATTGTCATTTGATTGTTTGTTTCAGACTAATTTTGTATAGTCCTGTTTTCTTTGTCTTGTATGGTCTCTGAAGTCTATTCTGTTAGATTAGTAGTTTGACAGACAACCTTCTAACTGATTGATTGATATAAAATCAGTTTATGATGTTTAAGATTCAAGAGTACAAAATTATATTTTGACTTGTATATACACTGCAACATGCTAACTAGCAAGAGTTTAGTTTCCATTCATCACCATGCACTTGACTTCCTTTATCCATTTTGCACTTCCCACACTTAATTTCTGCTAGCCACTATTCTGTTCTTTCTGTGTACTTATTTTTGTTTGGTTTGTCTACTCACCCCCCACCCCCATACACTTATGAAAGAAATCATACAGTATTTGCCTTTTTCTGTCTTATTTCACTAGCATAGTACCCTCCAGGCCTATCCATATTGTTGGCAAATGGCAAAATTTCCTCTCTTTAAAAAATTTTTGTCTTTTTTTAAGCTGAGTAATATTCCCTTGTTTTAAATATATACTACATTTTTTAAATCCAGTCATTCATGGATGGCAGCTTAGTTTGTTTACATATCTTGCATCTTGTATGTAGTGCTGGATTGAACATCAGTATGCATATATCTTTTCAAAATAGATGGTTTTGAATTTTTGGATAAATACCTTGAAGTGGAATAGCTGGATCATATTCTTAATTTTTGAGAACTCTCCATATTGTTTTCAATACTGGCTACAGTAATTTGCTCTCCCACAAACTATACAAGGATTCCCTTTTCTCAACATCTTCTCTAACACTTGTTATTTCTTGCCTTTTGATAATACTTACTCTAATGGTGTGAGGTGGTGTCTCATTTGTGATTTTGATTTGCATTTCCCTAATATTTAGTGATGTTGACAGCTAAGAGTTTTATGATTTCAGGTATTACATTCAAGTCCTTAATCTGTTTTGAGTTGACCTTTTGTATGGTGTAAGCTGGTGGTCTACTTTCATTCTTTTGCATGACCAGTTTTTCCAACATCATTTATTAAAGAGACTATTCACCATTGTGTGTTCTTTTCTCTTTGTATTAATTGTCCATATATGTGTGTGTTTATTTCTGAACTCTCAATTCTGTTCCATTGATTTGTGTGTCACTTTGACAGTACCATGTTGTTTTGATTATTGTGACTTTGTAATATAATTTGAAATCAGAGTGAATGATACTTCAGCTTTGTTTCCCCTACCCACCTCAGGCTTGCTTTGGCTATTTGGGGCCCTTTGTGGATCCATACAAATTTTAGGATTTTTTTGTTCTTCTGTTTCTGTGAAAAATTTCATTGGGATTTTGATAGGGATTGCATTGACTCTGTAGATTGCTTTAGATGCTTTAGGGGATATGGACATTTAAAAATATTAAATTCTTCTAATCCATGAGCCCAAATACCTTTACATTTCTTTGTGTTGTGTTCAGTTTCTTTCAATAATGTCTTTAGTTTTCAGTGAAAGATGATCTTTCACCTAGCTGGTTAAATTTATTCCTAGATATTCTGTTTGTTACAGTTGTACATGAGATTGTTTTTCTTAATTGCTTTCTGATTTTTGTTGTTAGTGTATAGAATAGACTTTTATATATTGATTTTTTTTTGTACCCTGAAACTTTAGTGTATTTTATTTCTAATAGATTTTTGGTGAAAAAAATTTTTAATATATAAAACTATGTCATATTTATTTCCTGTCTATTATTAAACTGTAGGACACCCAGTTGGCATTGAGAATTGGTTGTTGGTGTGGGGAAACCCATCCACTGCACTCAACTTGAGACTTGTGGAATTAGCAACCAACACCTTTACACTGTTAAGAAAATGAAAAGAGAAGCCATAGGCTGTGAGAAAATGTTTGCAAAACATATAAAGGACTTATATTTAAAATAGAAAATAACTCTTAGAATGCAACAGTAAGAAAACAAATAATGAGTAAAATATCTGAACAGATAGCTCGTGAAACAGTGTACATAGATTGTAAATAATCAAACATACAAAAAGATGCTCAACATCATGTCACATGGGAATTACAAACTAAGCCACTAGTGGAACATCATTGTATACCTATTAGATTGGCTAAATTGTAGAAATACTAAATTCTGACAATATCAAATGCTTGTGAGGATATGGAGCAATAGAAATTTTCCTTCAGTTCTAATTGGAATGCAAAGTGGTACAGCCACTTTGGAAGATGATTTGGCAGTTGCTTACAGAGCTAAAACATAGGTTTACCCTTATCATCCTGTAATTGTAGTCCTCTTTACCCAATTGAGTAGAAGACTTACATACACAAAGAACCTGCATGATAGTATTTATAGCAGTTTTATTCATAACTGCCAGAAGCTGGAAGCATCTAGCATCCTTGGAATAAACACATGTGAAATGTTTATTCAGCAAATTAAAAAAAAAAAACTGTCAAGCTCTGAAAAGATACAGAGGAAACTTTAATCATAGTACCAAGAAGCCAGGCTGAGGTTCTTAAATTGTGTGATTCCATTATCTAACATTCTGGGAGAAGCAAAACTGTAGAGACGGTAAAAAGATAAGTGGTTGCCAGAAGTTGTTATTGAGGGAAGAAGAATAAATAGGGGAAGGACAGGATTTTTAGAGTTGTGAGATTATTTTCTGTGATACTATACTATTGAATACATGGCAGTTATGCATTTGTCAACATCCTTAGGACTGTATAAGTTTCATAAAGAGTGACCCTTAATATAAATTGTGGACGTTAGCTAATTAAAGCTGTAGAATATTTCAGATACTGACTAGCAAGGCAGACAAGGTTGCCTACCTTTGTAGAAATTAATATTAATTTAAAAAGTCAGAAAAATTTCAGTGATGTGGTAGAAAGTAACAGTATGGCTACATTATACTGGGTAGTCAAGGAAGACCTGAGTATTAACTTGAGGGCTGAATGCAAGATGTCAGCTGTTTAAAGATAATGGGAAAAAAACATTCTCAGCAGAGGGAACAGTTAGTATAAGCCTATAAGTCCAGAATGACTTTAGTGTGTTTGAGAAATAGAATCCAGATTTACAGTGGTTAAGAAGAGGAGAACTCAAGAAAGGAGAACTCAAGAAAGTAGGTCATGTATGGAATGAAGTGGAGCTTCTGTAAGCCAGAGTGAGGAATTTGGATTCTGTTATAGGTGAGATAGGCAATTATTGGATATTTAAGCAGAGTAGAGCAAGATCTAATTCTGATGTTTGGAAGAGTACACTAACTTTGATGGGAAATGGCTGAGAGGGAGGAGGAGCCAATGCAGAGGCAGGGAGCCTTATTTAGTGACTTGTAATAGTTTGTTGACAGGGAAGGGCTGGTTATGGCTTGGGCTAATGTAGTTAAAAGAAAAGTAAGTATATATTTTAGGGTATATAGTAGGGTATATTTTGCAGATAGAATCTTTACAACTAGATGAGGGAAAGATTTAATGCTCATAACTTTGGCTTGAGCAACTGGGTGAATGGTGCTGCTGTTGAGCCAGGCAGAGTTTCACGTTAGCCATTTTAGTAATGCAGACAATTGTAAAGGTTAGACCTAGGAGTCTGGCACTCAGGGGAGAAGATGGGCTTTGAAGTGTAGATTCTCTGTCTACTTAGTCTTGAGGTATTTTTCAGATTGTACAAGTATGGTATATATTTTCTTTTTAAACTCAAATAATACATATAAAACCACAAGTTCCCCATGACTGCCTTCTTTAGTACACAGGAGGGTAGCCACTATTACCAGTTTGGGATGGATACTTTTTCTGCCTTTATTTATATTTACCTATAGGGATATGCATTTTGGTTTTTATTTGCAAAAATATTACGTTATTTATTTCTGTAACTTAAATGTTCTTGAAATCTTTCCATTTCAGTTACTAGTAAGTTGTTCTAATTTTTGCATAGTTTTCTGTGATATGAATTTGTGATTATTTAACTGGTTGCCAATTAATACTAAGGTGTCTATGATTTGTCTTTATTATACAAGTGGTGTGGTTTTTTATTCTTAGAGATTTAAAATAATTTTGGTTATATGAAACTAACTTGAATTAGAACATACATTATTAAAATTATCACCATGTTTTTGCAAAGCATCTCACAGTTCTGTCACAGTGATTCTCTGTAATTATCTGGAGAGAATCACAATTTCTAAAAATGTTTCTTTACATGAAATTGTGTTTTTAAAATGCATTTTATTACGATTTTGAATTTATTTCCTTTGCAACTTTATAATGTAAATTTAGAATAATCTATACTATTTAAAAGGGTATTTTTCCAGCAATAAACTGTTGCTGTAGATCAGCAACTAGAATAATACTTTTATCATGCATAAAATCAGCATCCAAATGTTAGACTTTCTCACTGCCTCTTAATTTCCTTATCTTGATGTCATAATTCTGTGGCAAACAGTCTTTTCTGTATTGAGACTATAATAACTATACATCTGTGGTAATGATGTCTTTGAGGACTCTTTCTGTAACAAGCAGTTTGAATCAGAAGAATATCCTGTGCACTGCGCTGTTGACTTTTATGGTACACCCCTGGTGGCTCAGACGGTAAAGCGTCTATCTGCAATGAGGGAGAACCTGGGTTTGATCCCTGGGTCGGGAAGATTCCCTGGAGAAGGAAACGGCAACCCACTCCATTACTCTTGCCTAGGAAATCCCATGGATGGAGGAGCCTGGTGCAGGCTACTGTCCATGGGGTCTCCAAGAGTTGGATACGACTGAGCGACTTCACTTTCTCTTTCTTTCAGTGCCTTTATATTCCGGGTGACTACTAATGGCTTTGTTTATGATGTATGCCTTCTGTATTTAAAATAAAATGACCCTTTTAGTAAGTTGTATAAAACATCCGAAATGGTGCAATTTAAGTAGACATAGAAAGTGAAGGAAAAAAATATACAGACTAAGCCAAGGGAATGAGCTAGTCATTTGAGTTAAGGCCACCAGAATTTTAGCTTTGAACATATTCTTTTTCCTTCCTCCCTACATCTGTCTGTCCCTCCCTCCCTGTCTCCTCAGCATATGGGATTCTGATTCCCTGACCAGGGATCAAACTCATGCCCCTGCATTGCAAGTGGTCCTAACCCCTGGACCACCAGAGAATGGAAGCCTAATTTTGTATGAATACTATAGACATGCTTACAGTTTCAGGTTACTTTGCTTTATTGGATTTATGTATTTCTTACATAGGACCTGGCAGATAGTGAGTGCTTAAGTAAATTTTACTTTAATCTTTGACCCACTCAAAATATTCCTGATATTTTATCAAGTTCCCAAAAGCCTAAGAACATTTTATTTTAAAAAAAAATTTAACTGTCAGTTAAATTCTGACAGTATGAATAATAAACATTCATAGCAATTTCCCCCACATACATAATCATTCAGTCTTTCAACAACCTTGTGAGGTAGAGATGGTGTTATCCCTGTTTCTCTGACAGGAAACTGAGACCTAGAGAGGTTCAGTTCAGTTCAGTCACTCAGTCGTGTCCGACTCCTTTCAACCCCACTACCTCCAAAGAAATCCCAGGGCTGATCTCCTTCAGAATGGATTGGTTGGCTCTCCTTGCAGTCCAAGGACACTTAAGAGTCTTCTCCAACACCACAGTTCAAAAGCATCAATTTTTCGGCGCTCAGCTTTCTTCACAGTCCAACTCTCACATCCATACATAGCAAAGTAATGTCTCTGCTTTTGAATAGGCTATCTAGGTTGGTCATAACTTTTCTTCCAAGAAGTAAGTGTTTTTTAATTTCTTGGCTGCAGTCACCATCTGCAGTGATTTTGGAGCCCAAAAAAGTAAAGTCTGACACTGTTTCCACTCTTTCCCCATCTATTTCCCATGAAGTGATGGGACCAGATGCCATGATCTTCATTTTCTGAATGTTGAGCTTTAAGCCAACTCTTCCACTCTCCTCTTTCACTTTCATCAAGAGGCTTTTTAGTTTCTCTTCACTTTCTGCCATAAGGGTGGTGTCATCTGCATATCTGAGGTTATTGATATTTCTCCCGGCAATCTTGATTCCAGCTTGTGCTTCTTCCAGCCCAGTGTTTTTCCTGATATACTCTGCATAGAAGTTAAATAAGCAGGGTGACAATATACAGCCTTGATGTACTCCTTTTCCTATTTGGAACCAGTCTGTTGTTCCATGTCCAGTTCTAACTGCTGCTTCCTGACCTGCTTATAGGTTTCTCAAGAGGCAGGTCAGGCAGATGGTCTGGTATTCCCATCTCTTTCAGACTTTTCCACAGTTTATTGTGATCCACACACTCAAAGGCTTTGGCATAGTCACTAAAGCAGAAATAGATGTTTTTCTGGAACTCTTTTGCTTTTAGAGAGGTTCAGTTCAGTTCAGTCTCTCAGTCGTGTCCGACTCTTTGCGACCCCATGAATCGCAGCACGCCAGGCCTCCCTGTTCATCACCAACTCCCGGAGTTCACTCAGACTCACGTCCATCAAGTCGGTGATACCATCCAGCCATCTCATCCTCTGTCGTCCCCTTCTGCTCCTGCCCCCAATCCCTCCCAGCATCAGTCTTTTCCAATGAGTCAACTCGTCACATGAAGTGGCCAAAGTACTGGAGTTTCAGCTTTAGCATCATTCCTTCCAAAGAAATCCCAGGGCTGATCTCCTTCAGAATGGACTGGTTGGATCTCCTTGCAGTCCAGGGCACTCTCAAGAGTCTTCTCCAACACCACAGTTCAAAAGCATCAATTCTTTGGCGTTAGAGAGGTTATATAACTCAAATAGTATCATACGATAAGTGTTGTAGCCAGGAATCAAGCCCAAGTGTCCTGATTTTGTTATAAAATCTCTGTTACGTAGATCATGGCCTTACCACATGAGGATTAACTCTTCTGAGACTATGGACTGAAGAAAATATGTTAGTGTTGTTTATTTTAGTATAATTCAGGAGCCATCTTTGTTCCTTTCACAGATCAGATGTTTAAGTGTTTGCAATGTGTCAGGCACTGTTTTGGGATTCTGGGTTTTATCAGTGAACCCCCCCAAAAAAAAAATGATTCCTGCTCACATGGAGTTTATATTCTAGCCCAGAGAGTCAAAACCAATAAACATAATATCCAAGTCAATTACTTGGTATGTCAAAAGATCACATTGTCTGTAGAAGAAAAAAAAATGATCAGGATAGGTAGAACAGACTGTTAATATTATGAAGAAAACAAGTAGAACAAAGGTCTTAAGGCAAGAATGTGCTGCTGACATGTTTGAAAAATAATAGGTAAGTGCCTGAGTAGGGGTGGAAAGTAGAGGGGAAATAAGATCAGGAGGTAGGGAGCAGTTGGAGGCATGTATCATATAGGGTCTTTTACTCGAGTAAAATGGGAAGATTTGAAGAACTTTTTAACATCTTAAAATCATCCAGGTACTGAGGCTGGACAAGGATGGAAAAAGGGAGACCTTTTAGATTAATCTGGGCTTCCCTTGTGGCTCAGCTGGTAAAGAATCTGCCTGCAATGCGGGAAACTTGGGTTCAATCCCTGGGTTGGGAAAATCACCTGGAGAAGGGAAAGGCTACCCACTCCAGTATTCTGGCATGGAGAATTCCATGGACTGTATAGTCCATGGGATCACTTTAGGTTAATCTAGGACTGGGGCACAATTTAGGAAGAAGATAGCTGTCAGGTGGCTAAGAACAGATTGATGATAGAGGTGATGAGAAATAGCTGGATTCTAGGTGTATTTTGCAAATAGAGACATTAGAATTTGTCAGCAGATGGGAAGGGACATGAACAAAGGAGTCAAGAATAACTGTAGTTTTTAGCTTGAGCATCTGAAAGGATGAAATTGTCTTCAACTGAGATAGTTTACAGAGGACATCAGGGTTCCATTTTTGATGTGTTAGTTTCGAATGTCTTTTAGATACCCAAGTGAAGTTGCTGTTTATAGTTTAGAAGTGAAATCTGGGATGGAAATGTCAAGTTGGGACTTGTTGCTATATAGATGATATTTAAAGCCATAATAGGATGATATCCTTGAGGAAATGCATATGAGGATATGAGAGAAGAGGGAACCAATAACTGAGCCCTAGGACCTTCCAGTATTAAGAGGGTAGAGAGACCAGAAGGAATCATCAAAGACTAAGAAGGAATAATCAGTAAGGTAGGACATAAACCTCGAGAATATGTCTTGGGAACTAAAAGAAGAAAGTAAACACGGAAGAAAGAAATTCAGCCATTTCAGATTTTGCTGATAGTTTAGCGCAGGATGGATACTAGAATTTTAGCAGTGTAAAGGCCACTGGTTATTTTGTGGTCTTCAGTGGGACATGGAAGTGGCCTGGGTAGCATTTACATATTTTTCAAGTGGGAGTTTTTGATATTTATAGTGTTTCCTTTGCCCTGTTCAGGTTTGCCTTCCTGTTGGTGATATGTCTGACAGTGGATCACAGCTTGGTTCAATGGGTAGTTTGACCATGAAATCACAACTTCAGATCACTGGTAAGTCTTAAAAAGATCTATTGCATTATTTCCCTCATTGTCTTTGTGCCCCCCCCACCCCCCACCCACTCCAGTATCCTGGAGAATTTCCATAGACTGTATAGTCCATGGGATCGCAAAGAGTTGGATACGACTGAGTGACTTTAACTTCTTTCACCATCAATAAAAAATCTTCTGGAGAAGAAAACCTTTAGTGGCTGTTACATATCAGGTGTTGAATTAGTATTTGTTGAATGAATAAATGAACATAATGTGTAGATACATAAAAATAACATTTTAATTTCAGGAAGTTATTGGGTATGGTATACGATTTGGGTTTGTTAAACATGCTTGGGCAGTTGCTATTGTTTTTTGTTTTGATTTGGATTTTTTAGCTTTGTTGAGAGCTAATTCACATACTATACAGTTTACTCATTTAGAGGTCAGTGATTGTTAATACATTCTCAGAGTAACCATCACTAGTCAATTTTAGAACATTTTCACCATTCGAGAAAGAAACCCCTGCCCCATATTCCCCAGCCACCTTCAGCCCTAGCTTAATTATTTTTCTCTCTATAGCTTTGCCTACTTTGGTCTCATACAAATAGAATCATAAAATGTATGGCCTTTGTCTCTTGACTTTTTCACTCATATTGTTTTCAGGATTCATCCCTGTTGTAGCATGCATTAGTATTTAATTTCTTTTTATTGCCAAATACTGTTCCATATGTGGAAATACTTTATCCGTTTATCAGTTGATGGGTGTTTGGGTTGGTTCCCCTTTTGGCTGTTATGAATAATGCTGTGAACATGTGTGTATAACTGTTGGTGAAGCTGAGTGTGTTCCTGGGAGTAGAGTGACTGAGTCATGTGGTATACACATTTAGCGTTGTGAGGAATTCCAAATTAATTTTCAAAGCATCCAGACCAATTTGTATTCCCAGCAGTCATGTATGAGGGTGACAGTTTTGTAAGCACCCTTGCAATGCTTATCTTTGGTTAGAGACATTATAATGGATGTGACATAGTATCTCGAGAGTTTGAGTTCATTTCTCTGATGGTTAATGATGATGAGCATTTTTTTCATGTGCTTATTATTGGCCATTTGTATATCTTTTTTTTTGAGAAATGCCTATTTAAATTTTTTGGTTGCTCTTATTACTTTCCTAATAACCTGTTTTTTTCCTCTAACTATACCAACCAAGTGGATCACTTTCAGATTAATGTTTCTTAAAATGCCACCTGATTTGTACCTGCTCAAAAACCTTCAATGCTTCTCCTTGGCTGTGCTAGTGAATTTCTTTAAAACTGGGCTAAGACCTTTCGCAGTCAGGCTCCATATGATCTCTTTGTAGGGTCTTTTTATAGAAACCATTTGTACTAGCCAAAGTGAGGCACTGGATTTTCTTTTTAGACAAGCATGTATCTATCACTCAATGGAAACTTAGTCTCTGTCCTTTTAATGGCATTTATTGATTATATTAGTTTCTGTTAATACTGTACCTGGCTTACAGCCACCTCTAGATTATGAATATAAAGTTATAAACTGTATTATCATTATCTTTCTCAAAACTTAAAAGTATTTGAGTTATATAAAAGTAACATCTTCTTAAGTTGAAAGCATGCTAGTATTTATTTTGGGAAATTCTTTTCACTGACTCCAGTCTCTTTTCTTAGTGATGTCTGATTTTCAATAAAAGATTCTAATATTTCTTTGTCAAAGCCAGATTCTAGTTGTTTCTCCCTTCCCCATCCCTGGTGACTCAAATGGTAAAGAATCTGCCTGTAGTGCAGGGGACCCGGGTTCAATCCCTGGGTCAGGAAAATCCTTTGGAGAAGGGAATGGCTACCCACTCTAGTATTCTTGCCTGGAGAATTTCATGGACAGAAGAGTCTGGAGGGCTGTAGTCCATGGGATCGCAAAGAATCGAAAACGGTCGAGCAACTAACACTTTCACTTTCTCCCCATTTTCAGTCTAGTCTGAGTAGCTGTTTTACATTGGGCCAGGCTTCTTAAGACTTTTATTTAGGGGACAGCTTAAGTTAAAAATTTTGATTTAGAGAATTTAATAGTGTCAGCTTTTCAAGCTATGTAAGCAATATACATGCTTTTTTATTTTTAAGAAGTCAGCAATTTAAAATAGTAATGTGAGGAAACAAAAGGTGAAAGTGTTAGTCTCTCAGTCGTGTCTTACTCTTTTCGATGCCATGGACTATAGCCCACCAGGCTCCTCTGTTCATGGAATTCTCCAGGCAAGAATACTGGAGTGGGTAGTCATTCCCTTCTCCAAAGGGATCTTCCTGACCCAGGGATTGAACCTGGCTAGGTCTCCTGCATTGTGGGCAGATTCTTTATCATCTGAGCAACCAGATTTAAGTTATATTCCTTTCAGCTTTTCTTTGCATAAGCTGTCTTTGCTATTGTGACTGTCACGGGAAGAAAAACACTTAATACCTAAATGCACTTCAAGAAGACATAATTCTTAGCCATTTATAAGCTTTTAATCTTGAGTCTAAAAATTCTGAGAATGTACAGGTATAGGGCAAAAGCATTTTTAACAAAAACAGGCACTGTGAATTATGGATAAAAGTTATGTATTTAGCAAAGACATCATTAGATATGGCAGATATGGAGAACATCAGATAATAAACAGTAGAGTGCCAAGTTGACTACAGTCAAGTGTCCTTTGTAATTCACTGTTTACTTTGCTTTTGGTGCTAGAAACCTCAGAACAAAGTTTTTTCCCCACAAGTCACTTTAATTGACATTGTATTTTTAATTCTGTGTTAATGGCTTAGCTACAGTGTTTGAATTTTTTGTTTTTATTTTATTTTGGTAAGCTGCCTCAATATATCTAAAATTCAAGAAAGGCATAAATATGCAAGTATAAAATATATGCCCTGGTATATGGTAATGGCAAGCGATAATGACTTTGGTCAGGAAAAGGGGGTAGTATTTGACTAGAGTTGCTGTGAAAGAAAGTGGTGCTTGAAGCATTGCTACTATTTAAAAAGTAGAAAGGTATAAAAGGATCTTTCAGGAATGAACGTGACAGAGCAAATGGCCTGAAGGAGGGAAATGCCAAGGCTTCCCTCAACCTCCCTAAAAGCCACTGCTGCAGAGGAGGGACCTGTGAGAATTCATGGGAATGGGACATCTCCTTCACATGAGTCAAGGCTGCCAAAAAAAGTCATTGCTAAGGGAGTTGGGAAGTAACCAGAGTTTTTAACAAAGAGCAGTAAACTGGATTGGTGTTTTAGAAAGTTGCTGTAAAAGACAGATAGGGATATTCAGTGTCAAAAGTTAAAATGTTACTCTGTGGTTCTGCTCGAATTTATTTAACTCTTTCTGTCATGCATACATTACATGCGTACATACATAATTTGTTTACAGTATATACATTTGCTAATTGCTTTTCCTTAACAGATGAGGGCAAGTAGAAAATTTATTAGAGAAATGACACCTTATAATAAATTTTAATAAAAAGTTTAATAAAGTTTAATAAAAACTTGTGCTGGGAGCCACCACGGAGACCCCACCCATGACAGGGTCATGTGGAAGAGAACTGTTAAGCAAGGCTTCAGAGCTCAAGGGGCTCCCTAGGCTTTCTCGAGCATCTACCCCAAAATCAAAATCTGTCTGTTTTACTGTTTCATGACTTTCACCAACTCCTCTGACATTAACAGGGGCTAACCCTGACCACCTTTCTCTGGAGAAAATCAACTTAGGGCTATAGCTAATAAGTCTTCTGGACATAAGAGGAATATTTCAAATCAAACCCCCTCTGTTAGCATTTTAGCTTGCTTGGCAGGTATATCCAGACACTTACAGCTACTCATGTGATTATTTACAGCCTCCCAACTGTGAGAGGCACGGAAAGCCTAAAACATAAGAGCCTTTCAAAGAGCCTTCAAAGAGTTAAAAGTTATTAGAGTAGTGCTAGTGCTGGTATAGGATTTCATTATTGGGCCAATGCTTGTTGCTAAGTTCCCATATCTCTTATCCACTGTGCACCTGGGAATGCATTAGTTAACATAGTGAGAATGCAAGAAAAACAAGTGTAGCCTTGAAGTTAACCATATCAGACTTTTGAGCTAATTGGTTATTTCCTGTAACTCGCTGCACCTTTGCTCTGTGAAAAATATAACTCTGTGTGGCACTTTCTGAGGCTGACATAGATTAGAAATATAAAGGAAAAACACTTTGAGGGAAAATAAGTTTTCTGGTTGAGCAGCCTTTATCAAAAGAGGGTCATAAAATGTTCACAGGCCTCCAAGGCCAGAAGATACTGTACACAACATTATTTGTGGGAAAGGTATGCAGAAAAAATCATGGTTTCGATAAGGGCAAAACTGCTGGAATGTTGGGCTGACTCTGTATCACCTTGCATCTTTCATTTCCCTCTATGTACAAAAAGGTATATAAGTACCGTTTAAAAATAAAGCTAAAGCTATGGATCTCACTCATCAAAGCAGCTTGATCTCCTCGTGTCAATCATTTTCCTCCTCTTACTCTCTCTTTCAGGCTAGTTCCCATCTGGAATACAGAGATCCGCCGTGTCTACTTATTTGCCTGTGTTTCTAAGACCTGAACGGGAAGGCGCCCTGCGCCTTCACTCCCTCGGGAGACCGGGAGGGCACCTGCAGCCTCACATAGACGGTGCAAGTCTCTTGTCTTGAGACTTTATTTGATTTTCTGTATAAACCAAGGAACATCAGCCTCTTTTCTTCTCTCCTCTATTTTCTTATCTACATACAACATTCTTATCTGTCTCTCTCTAAATCAATCACTGATGCCGTTTCTCCTTCGGGTTTCCCTGGATCCTGCGGGGCTGGACCCCGGTGAACTTGTATAAGTTGTAGCAAGAGTTTTAAAAAATTCATAAATTGATACTATGTTGATAAATAGATTGTTTAGAAAACTTGATGTGTTTTAATTTCACATAGGAACATCAAGGGAAAGGCAGCCTTGCTTTTCTTTTTCAGAATTTACATAAAATAAAGTATACCTCATCACAAGTGATTGAGTTCTCACAAGGAAAAAAATTCCTTTTCTATTTCTTTAATTTTGTATCTATATGAGGTGATGAACTTAATTATTTCCTGATGTCTTATATTTACACATTTACACCTTAAACTTTAAAATCATGCCAGTTCATTAGTCACACTTTCTATAATTTGATTCTTAATTTATAGAAATAACATGAATAGCCATTTTGCTCTTCCAGTTTGAACTGGAGTAGAAAGGTGGTCTTTTGTGCTACGCTTTTGTTGATCAAGGTACTATACGAGGCATCCCCTTGGGAACTTCTGTTGGCATTGAAGTGATTGCTTAACACTTTTGTTGGGTATTGAATGTACCTGTATTGATTCTTGTGTTGGGCAGATCCTTTTGTAATTTATCAGATAGTTACCAAAATTATAGCGGGAAATCAGAAATACCGATTTATTCTTAAATGTTTTTGAGAGTTCATCAAATTGCTAATCATAACTTGATCTCAGCACCCTTGTTTGTTTTTAACCTTGTTCCTTATAGCCTTCCGATTCCTAGAATAAGTTAATTTCCTGGATCATTTTTTATTCTTTATCTCTAATTCTGTGGCCTGTTCCTTTACCTTGGACATAAGTCTGTTTTCTTACATCCTTCCCTATCTTTAGCCATTTCCTGTTTAATTATGTTCTGCACCTAACTTCAGTGTTCTTGCCTGGAGAATCCCAGGGACGGGGGAGCCTGATGGACTGCCGTTTATGGGGTCACACAGAGTCGGACACGACTGAAGTGACTTAGCAGCAGCAGCAGCACCTAACTTCAGCTGTTATACTGAGCTCATCTGTGTTTTGATGCTTGCTGTATGCTAGTATATACCTACATGGGCAGAATAAGTACTTTGGTATTTCCTAGAAATTTCTTAGTCTCAGTCCTTACTCAGAGCTCATCATTTGAGGAAGAGAAACCATCTTATTTCAGTTCTTAAAAATTGAAATTAAACATTACTGTATTTTTCCAGATTTACTAGAACACCATATATTTAGCTCTCAATGCTTAGAGACCAGGAGGGTCCTTCATACTTTAAATTTAAAGTCAAGAGTTTATATCCAGTTCTGTCCAGACAAGCCATAGTTCTGTTACAGAGGCCTCTTGTGACCTCTCATGACTTCTGACCACAGAGGGTAATCCTTGTATAACTGGTTTTATCTCCTATCACTTCATCATATTGCTAATCATAACTTGATCTCAGCACCCTTATTTTGTTTTACCTTGTTCCTTACAGCCTTCTGATTCCCAAAATAAGTTGAATAAGCCAAGGATTCACTTTTACTTTCTTTACATTTATTTATTTATTTTTACTTTCTTTATATTTAAATTGTCCAAACTTTTATTTCATATTGGACAGGAAATTTAAATATACACACTTGCTATACCTTGCCATGAAGGGGATTTCAGATTGAGTTAAATAAGTAAAAACTAATAAACCTACTAAGAAGTAAGCCTGAATGAAAAGCGACAGGAGCCATATATAAATAAGAAAATACTGTGCAAGCATAGAATAATTTTGACTTACTAGATTTAAAGAACCCTTCAAAGAGAAGAGATTAAAGACAACTCAGGAAGTAGAATTGAGTTGGATGAAAAGGAAAAAGGATCATTATGAGTGGAGGGAAGTAGCACATATGAGCCGTCGAAGTACATGGTCCTTGTGAGGGACAGCAAACAGATAAGAGTGGTTAGAACACCAGGGACCTGTGTGGGATTTTGTATAGGAAGAGGCTGTAAAAGTACATAGAAAGCAATGTAAAATGCCCCAGAAGAATTTAAACTTCATTTTTCAGGCATTAGGGAATTGAAAAGTATTGACATGGTCACATGTGTTCTAGGAACAATTCTAGTCTATGAGGAATTGGACTGGAGAAGTGAGAGTAAAAATAGACAGTGGTTAGAGGCCTTTAGGGTGTAGCCCAGGTGACAGATGATACTGACATTTTTCTGATTCATTTTCTTCTAGTTTATAATTCATAGTCTTTTAATTTACCTTGGAAATTTAAATTTTAGGAAGTAGTACACTGATCTATTTTACAGTGTTAGGACTGTAATGAAAGTTTTGTGCAATCTAAACTTTGAGATTTGAACACTTAACATAATTTCTCCTGTCGTGCGACCGTTGGATAAACTTTTAAATTCTGTTGATCTTGTTCTTTTTTATGTGTAAAAATTAAGATGATAATACGTGTCTTGCAGAATAGTCGTGAGAGTCAGAATGATAATATTTAGGTGCCAGAGACAGTAAAACACTAACAGTTGGTGTTAGTCTCCCTTACTCTTTTTATTTTCCCATTTAAAGTTTCCTAAAATGGCTCTAGTAGGGTTGAGTGGGATTATGTGGTAAATAGCTTTCAAAAGTTTGAATCCTAAAAGCCACTCAGGATAGCTGCATTGCTCTTTGTTCTAGGCTTAATCAGTTTTAGAGGATCACAAGAGGCCCTGAAACAAATGAACTTATGCATGATTGCATGGGCTGTTTCACTTTTTCTCAGACCACAAATGTATTAAAAATAGGGATTTTTCTGGGGCAATCCTGTGATTAAATTAGGTTTTGTATTAAGTAGTAGGGCTTTATAGTACATATTAGTCAGAGATAGGTCTGATCCCCACTTGAGCAATTTCTGTTCTGAAAAAGACATTTTGCTTAGTGTTTCCACTTTGGGGTCTCACTAGCATCTCAAATTTATACATTTGTTATAGTACACTTGATTTCCTGCCCATGCCACCCTCCTCAAACTTGTTCTTTCCTAGATCTTTTCCATCTTATTCAATGATACCACCTTCTATCCAGTTACTCATGCCAGAAACAGAGGAGATATCCTTGCTGCTTTTCTGTAGCTCACTAATGTAATCTAATCCTGTTGATTCTCATTAGAAAATATTGATTCTTCCCCATATCCATGTTCACCACCCTAGTCTAACTTACTGTCTCTTAGATGGCTGTAGCAGTCTCTTAAGTGTAAAAGGACAGAAGTAAAATATTAGATCAAAGTGAAGTTGGGGGATTCAGGGCCACCATTTGGGACTGTGACTGCTAGAGTGCCCAGATTGTCTGTGTGTTGGACTGTATAGTGCACTTCTTGTGTAGCTCCTATATAAACTTTCCTAGCAACTCGCAAGGGCCTGTTAGTCTTGATAGGCAGTGGCATCTCTGAACTTTGTTGTTAGAGTAGATATCCAGGTAGTAAAATAGTTCCTTGGCTATGGTCATCTCACTTATAGGGGACCAGTCAGTTGTCTCCTGTGGGAGCTGTGGGATGTTCTAGATTCGAATCTACTCTTGGCGCCTTCCTTCCACACAAGGCTGGGACAAGGCTGTTTTATGTTTTATGGCAGTGGTGACTAACTCAGGCTCAGGCTATAAGAAGCTCATGCTAAGGTAATGAGAGATGTATGAGATGCTAGACATAATCTTAGTTTGTAACTCTTCCTTCAGTGGCTTTCTAGCTTGCTTAGAATAAAATCCAAATTCCTTATCTTGGCTTGCAAAGCCAAATGTGAGCTCACCTTATTTACCGTTTTTCTCTGTGTGCTCTACTTTTCTTAGATCAAAGCTTTTGTACCTCTTTCTTAACGTTCCCTTCTTCCTACTTTTGATCTTGACTTGGATAGCTCCTTGTCAATTAGATGGTTGCTTGAAAGTACCATATCCTTAGAAAACTTCTTTACTACAACTCATATTCTGCCACCTTAGGCTGTTTTTCATCACAAGGGCTTATCTCTAATTATAAACTGTTCTGTTCAGGGTTTAGAGCAATGATATCTGATAGATGGTAGGCATTCACATATTTGTTTACCAAGTTTGTCAGTGTACTTTTTATTGACCTCAAGATCTCTGGGACTGGTGATACTGCTGATGGGAATTTGTGTGGATGGTGTGAGGAAGTCCTATATATTTTAATAAGATGGTAAGAAATACACAGGTCATATGTGAATAAAATTTGTGAATATTTTAGGACAAACTGCTTTGCTTCTCTTGAGTAAAAATAATGCTCTGTTTAATCTTTGTGAAATTAAATTGATTTGAAGGATGGACTAACATCTCAAATACTGAAATATTTTCTCTCTTATTTAGTCATTTCAGCAAAGCTTAAAGAAAATAAAAAGAATTGGTTTGGGCCAAGTCCTTATGTGGAAGTCACAGTAGACGGACAGTCAAAGAAGACAGAAAAATGCAACAATACGAACAGTCCCAAATGGAAGCAGCCTCTCACAGTGTAGGTTTGAAAGTATTTTCTGTGGTATATTTCGTTTAATAGGTCAGCAGAAATGCAGCTTTTAGAAAGTTTTTAACTTTTTTTTTTGTTCCTCCCTCCCTCTTAATTTTACACCCCTTGTTCTTTTAGTCTCATTTCTCTTTAATTATTTGTTTTCCCAGTTTCTCCTTTTCATTGCATTCTTGATTAGTTGTTGATGGTTTCTCTGTTGCCACTAAATAGTAGCTGAGAGATCCCAGGGTTGCTGCTGTTGCTAAGTCGTTTCAGTTGTGTCCGACTTTGTGTGACTCCATAGATGGCAGCCCACCAGGCTCCCCGGTCCCTGGGATTCTCCAGGCAAGAACATTGGAGTAGGTTGCCATTTCCTTTTCCAGTGCATGAAAGTGAAAAGTGAAAGTGAAGTCACTCAGTCGTGTCCGATTCTTAGCGACCCCATGGACTGCAGCCCACCAGGCTCCTCCGCCCATAGGATTTTCCAGGCAAGAGTACTGGAGTGGGTTGCCATTGCCTTCTCTGGATCCCAGGGTTATGGGCCCGGAAATATTAGCAGCTCTTTCCTTAATTTAGGTTGAAATAGAGGGATATCAAGAACTCACTTCATTTTTCTTATTTAATTTTTATTTTAAATTTTAGTTTTAAGCAAAATTTAATTTTGTGTTTTTTTTAATTTAAATTTTTGTTTTTTTAAATTACAGTGCCCACCCAAAACCTACCCACTTTTTTTTTTCTTTAAAAAAATTATACATTTTGTTCTGTCACCCTATTTTTATATTAAACATATCTCTTTTTTTTCTGAGTATGTACAGGTCTAACATCCCTAATATAACTATATAATACTGTTTAATATGGATGGACTGTGATTAATTTTACTAGTTCCCTATACAGTTGATTTCTAATGTTGTGCTGTTGGTGCAGTATACATTCCTGTGCATATGTCTGTGCGTTGCTGTTTTTATCTATCATTTAAATTCATAGAAGTGGGATATAGCTCAATTTCAGCGCTAATTGACAAAGCCCTAAATGTTGGAAAGCATAATAGGTTGAAGGGAATTATAGGTTAATTTTTAAACTTTTTCTACTAAAATGGAAGAAAATGTATGATTTATCAACAAATAGATTTTAAAATAATACAACATGTTATATTTTTTAAATAATATAGTATGTTATATATTAAAGCATAGTTCAAAATATAACCAGTTGTTATTTTATCAAATGTAGACAAATTGCTTTCATTCCCTAACATTTGAAATTATTCATTTTTTTCTCTTAGAAAAACAAACCTGTTACTAAAAATGTTTTATTTTTAAATGGTGAGATGAGACACCTGAAACCAATAAGCTCTTCTCTTTACATGATACATGCCTCTGTAAACAATATTTCTAATAAATGACAAAACAAATTGGATATACCTACATTAATCTTTAACATGGATGTTTGAAGTTCTAATGCATCTTGTTGTACTTAATAATGATTTTGAACAAATAAATGAAACTTAAGAATTTTCCATGGAGAAGGAAATGACAGCCCACTCCAGTACTCTTGCCTGAAAAATCCCATGGACGGAGGAGCCTGGTAGGCTACAGTCTATGGGGTCACAAAGAGTCGGACACGACTGAGTGACTTCACTTTCACTTTAAGCATTTTCCAAAGATCATCTTGAGACCTAATTTCAGAAGTATCATTCTAATGTTTCTCATCTGTATTTATTTCAACATTAATGTTTCTTAGACTTCATTTTTAATTAGTGCCCCATTAGAGATCTGATCTAGATTAAAACAGTGTGTGAGTAACATTTTTAAAAAAAAACAAACCTTCAAAAGGCCACAGGCTCCAATAATGACTGGAGACATTCAGAATAATAGGCTGAATACTCATCTATTTTCTACCAATGGCTATCTCTGCTTACTATAAATATACTTTCAGGCTCTTGAGCTGATAGCAACATGAACTTAGTGGTTTAAAAGTTAAGAAAAAAAGCTCTCCTTGTAGCCCTATATGGTAGTGCTCCTAGCCTGGATATTTGGAGGGGAACACTTACGTCTGAATTTTTAAGTTACAGATTGGCCTGCAATTTTAACACAGCTTCCATTGTTAGGTAGCATGCTTTCCATAGTTGTCTCAAGAATTGAATTGAAATAATCTGTCATCTTTGATGGCAGAGTTTATCTTTCAAAGTAAAATTAAGTTTATTAACTTTTATTCCACCCCCAATGTGATTACTCAGATGATTAACAGAGAAATGTTCTCTTAATATTTACTATATGTTCTCCTGAAAGTAACGTCTGAAAGTTTTGAAAGAGAATGAATACATTGTACCAAAAGGGGCAATGATTAGGTGAAAGTTTCTTAGTTTGGTTACAATATCTGCCACTGGGAATTCCTTGATGGTCTAGTGGTTAGGACTCTGCACTTCCACAGGGGGCATGAGTTCTGTCCCTGGTCAAGAAAGTCTTAATGGCCATGAACCATAGGACTATCATAAGTTATATAGTGTTCTGTTTTTCTAATTGAAATAGTGTTTATACAGCTTATTGCAAATTCAGATTTCTGTATTGGCATTTAGCAAGTTATGGCCTTATTTGACAGTTGTCCTGGACACTTTTCTTCTAGCAGTGTGAAACATGGGGTAATATAATCCTGATATCCTTAAGTAGCTGACTGAGAACATTCTTAATACAAATTTTAATGACAGATTTTTGTTCAGATTACAGTCTGTCACCAACTGGCTGTGTAATATTCGGCAATTTGCTTTTCTATCTGAATATCAGCTTCTGTATATGAAGATGAAAGTGGTATTCTCACCTCAGGGTTACTGTGAAGGTTAAATGAAATAATCCTAAGCTCAGCACACTACATGACATAAAATAAGAATTTAGTTTTCTGTACAAATCACTTTTTGTACTCAGTTCTTTTCAGTCTCTCAGTCATGTCTTTGTGACCCTGTGAATAGCACGCCAGGCCTCCCTGTCTATCACCAACTCCCAGAGCTTGCTCAGGCTCACGTCCATCGCATTGGTGATGCCATCCAACCATCTCATCCTCTGTCATCCCCTTCTCCTCCTGCCTTCAATCTTTCCCAGCATCAGGGTCTTTTCTAATGAGTCAGTTCTTCGCACCAGGTGGCCAAAGTATTGGAACTTCAGCTTCAGCTTTTGTACTACTAAAGTAAAATTATTCTTCAACAGTTTATAGCATGATGAGCACTTTTACTTTTGTTGATAATACATACATGTAATCCTCCGTATAGGTTAGCAGTGCGTGAAGATGACTGTGCAAACCTGTAGCATTCAGATATGCTTTTATAAGATTATAGAATATAGGCAATATTGGTTGTAAACTGTAAGATATGCAGTGATATTTTAATTGTAATTTATTTAGAATTCCATTGTGATATTAAAGGAAATACTTTTTTCACCTTTTTTTTCATTTGTAGTATTGTCACCCCTGTGAGTAAATTACATTTTCGTGTGTGGAGTCACCAGACACTGAAATCTGATGTTTTGTTGGGAACTGCTGGATTGGATATCTATGAAACATTAAAGTCAAACAATATGAAACGTATGTATGTGAAAATAAAAATAAGCTCAGCTTTTGTTATTTTGCAAGAAATTCATGTGCCAAATGTGGAGAAAATGACTGTTCACTATTTGTTTTTAAGTTTACATGGTTGTAACATTAATAGATAAAGTTTGAACTACTTAATGCATTCTTAATATCTTGTTTGGCCATTCATTTTGGATCCAGTATTTTAAATAAACACTATTTAAATTTATTTAAATACTAAATAAATAAATTTAGTAGATATTTATTGAAGGCTATACTCAATTATGGAAAAGAAATAGAGCAGAGATGATTTTATTTTAGATGGTTTTATTTATATGTGTATACCTCTCATGATATCTAGATACATAAAAATTTGCAACATGCTTATTTTAATTAATATATCATGATTTTAAAACAGACTTTTAATCCCTTGAATATCTAAAGCATACTTCTGAAAATTTTATTTCTCATTTAGGATTTATAAGACAAAAATTCATTCTTAAATTATGTTTTCACTCCATATAATTCAGACATACCTTGCTTAGTCTTAGTTGTCCTGAAGGCTCATTTTGAAGAAGAGAATGAATATAAGTGAGATGACTGAGCTATTTAGTGTTTTTGTTTGTTGTTTAGTTACTAAGCTATGTCCAACTCTCTTGTGATCCCATGGACTATAGCCTGCCTGGCTCCTCTCTCCATGGGATTTCCCAGGAGAGAATACCGGAGTGAGTTGCCATTTCCTCTTCCAAGGGATCTTCCCAATACAGGGATCAAACTCAACGTCTCCTGCATTGGCAGGTGGATTCTTTACCACTCACTGAGCAACCTGGGAAGCCCCATTTAGTATCTTACATTATGGATATTAAGCACTAAGAAATTTTCTATTTTTTAAAGTGTTTTTGGCATGAAAAGGCCTGAAACCTTGGGTGAAGTGTATTAAAACAATATGTGTACATATACATTTTCTGACAGTTATGTTTTTAACAGTTATGACTTAAAAAAAAGTGACCATTTTCTGTAATTTTATTCTCTTCCAGTTGAGGAAGTAGTTGTGACTTTACAGCTTGTAGGTGACAAAGAACCAGCAGAGACAATAGGAGATTTGTCAGTCTGTCTTGACGGGCTGCAACTAGAGTCTGAAGTTGTTCCCAATGGTGAAACTGCATGTTCAGAAAGTAAGTAATCACTTAAAAAAATTTCATTTTTATTCATTTGGCTGTGCCCAGTACCGGCTGTAGCACACAGGATCTTCAATCTTCATTGTGGCATGCAGGATCTTTAGTTGTGGCATGTGGGATCTAGTTCCCCTAACTAGCAATTGAACCCAGGCCTTCTGCATTGGGAGCACAGAGTCTTAGCCACTGGACCACCAGGGCAATGTATAGGGTCTTTTCTTCTTAAACTAGCCACTGTAAAGTATGTTGTAATTATTGCCATTCTTTTTCACATAAAGAAATTATTTTATTTCCATTTTATAAAGAGACATTTTTCATTTTAAACCTTTAGTACATTGTTTCTATTAGGAACTAAGAGTTGAAAAGCTAGCCAAATATAAGGCAGATCACTGTTGTCTCTGAGAGTGATGAATTGATTTATAAAGTAGCCATTCTGTAGGCCAACAGTGGCAGTTAATATGGCACATTTGATGCTACACCTTCTCCAGTGCCAGTGGTAGACATAGTTTACTGTCTGTAGCAGTGTCTGATTTAGTTTAAATTTGACTCAAAATCCTTAGTACTGTACCAGACAAGCCAGTACAAGCTGGCATTGTTTGCCATTCCTCTTCCATTTTTGTAGGCTACATTTACTGAGCTTTCTTTGAGTTATAATAATGACAAAACCAATTTGTTTTATGTTGATGTATTTTATAGTTTATGGTTTACTAGTGTTAAAGGGAATAAATGTGAGATGTAGTTAAAAGAAGTTTGGCACCTTTGTTAGTCCCAGCTTAATAAAACCACCTCTCAGTGGGTTTCCTTTAGAAATACACTTATTTGCTAATAAGTGTATTTTCACCTGGAACACAGATTTTTGAGACAAAGCACAGGTTAATGGTTTCCTTGATTAGTCTGACAGAGATCTTTCTGTTTACCTAGAAACTGCATTATGAAGCATTTTGCGAATCAGGTGCTGTTATACTTCTGTTTCTACTTTGGGAGACTTTCTACTTCCTTTCTGATTCATGACCTTTTTTTCATAGCAGACCCTTCAAAGTAGTCCTGGTTATATCTTCCAGATTGGTTCTTTGGGGTTAATGAGGGTAGAAAGAAATTTCTGAATTGGTTATACTGGTTCAGAGTTGACACATTCATATAAATGGAGTCATAACAATAGGTAGTCTTTGTGTCAGGCTTCTTTCACTTAGCATAGATAATGTCATTTCAGGTTTATCAGTGATGTAGCATGTTTCAATAGTCTGTTGCTTTTTATTACTGCATAGTTTTAAATTGCATAGATGTACCACATTTTATCTATCCACCTGTACCATTTTTTAAAATAAAACCTTGAGACACTTGCCCATCTTGCTGAGTTTGATATAGTAATAATATAGTGGTGACTCAGCATCTTTTTAATAAAGTAATCCATTACTTCATTGGAGTAGTATAGTGATGATTTCACTCTTTGAAAGTTGGGACTGTATTCGGGGACTGTTGTTCTTTAACTCAGTGGACCTAGGCTGTTACACTTGTTCTTTTTGCATTTTATAGTTTTTTAAGTTTCTCTGTGTACTACTTTTGCTGCAGTCTGTGCCTACCTATAGTACTCTCCCTCTCTATCACTGTTCCTTACTGAATTCTAAAGATATTTCATGAAAAAACGTGAAGAAAGTATGACTATTGTAGCGTTTGTTTTGGCCACTTTGAGACCCATTTATGCCTTTTCTATTCTTAAAGCTATTTTCAGGGCCTTTGCATAAGAAAGATATTACTGATTTTTCTATTTTCAAAATCTTCTCATTATCCTGCTGATAATCAGCACTTTTAGGGGAGGTAGTTGGAATACAAAAGATGACTAAAATACATTTGAATTAGAATCAAGCAAATGGGGACTTCTCTGGTGGTTCATTGGCTAATACCCCGCACTCCCAGTAGAGGAGGCCCCAGGTTCCATCCTTGGTCAGGGAACTAGATCCCACATACCACAGGACAACAAAGCCACAACTAAGAGTTTGTATGCCACAACTAGAGATCCTGTATGCCACAATGAAAATCTTGAAGTTCCCATGTACTGCAACTAAGACCTGGTGCAGCTAACTAGCTAGCTAAATAAGTAAGTAAATAAATAAGACATTTGAAACAAGGCCAAAGTAGCACGTGAGTAATATGCCTTGACTCATTACCATCTCTTATACAAAATAATCTTTTGCACAATTTTGATAAAACTTCTCAGTCACGTGAACATTTATTTTATTTTCCTTTTAAATATCACGTTGGGCTTTAACTCCATTCCAGTGTGTTCTTTACCTCATGCATGCTCAGTCTCTTCAGCCATCTCCAGTGCTTCACAACCTCATGGACCGTAGCCTGCCAGGCGCCTCTGTCCGTGGGATTTTCCTGGCAAGAATACTGGAATGGGTTGCCATGCTCTTCTCCAGGATTATCTTCCCAACCCAGGGATCAAACCAAATCTTTGTTACTAGAAAGATACAATGAAGGGTTTTGTTTACCCAAAGAATCTTTAGGTAAAAGGGGCATACGACTTCTTGAAATTCATTTCCTGTCTAACTTTTAATGTTGTTAAAGGTGCTTCACAGAATGATGATGGCTCCAGACCCAAGGATGAAACAAGGTAAGAGTTCACTTATTACATATCATAGAATGTAGAAAGAAACAAGGGAGAATGAATAAATTTCATTTTCATCAAAACTTCAAGTTCCAGTTGATATAAAAATGTGTCAAATTTCAGAGCTCTAGGTAAGAAAAGAATTATTCATGGAAAATTCAAGAGCCTTAGCTTATATGACTGCAGTTCTGTGATGCAGGCCAGAGGTACCCAAACACTAATAGTTCTTCAGCTTATAGAAAGTAAATATATTGGCACTTTCCCAAAGGTAGGGAAGTTTAGAATCCTAAGGTCATTGTTGGACTGTTTCTTTTTCCAGGAAAGCTGGGCTCTAATTTTCTCACTGTGATTAAAGATAGAAAAGGTTTTAAAAATTAATAATTCTCTCTGTAGACTGGAAGACATCCTCTGTTTTTGTGTTTCTTTTAGTTTTATTTTTCCTTAAGTTTATTTGAAGTCATAAAGATGTTTTAATATATCAGTGTTCTTTGGTCTTCTTTTGCATAATAAACCCATACTTTTACATTACAGATAATGTGATACAATTTCGTAGTGTGTTGAAAGGTTCTGTTATACCACTCTATTTCATTTTTGTGAATCTTTCTTAAAATACTTTATGAAACCATTCTAGACAGCTATAAATTTCTTGCAAAGGCATTGCTAGAGCCCTGGCTTCATGCTATTTATTTAATGCTTTGTGTTTTCCTAAGTGAATCATTGTCACAAATAACCTGAGGAACAATGTCTTCCAGGTTTATGAGATTGCCCGACTGATCTTTGAGCCTGTCTGTGTTAAGCATGAATTCCTTTGCATTAGCGTTTTCCAGAGAACATGTCTCTTAGATGATGGGTTTGAAAAACATTTTGTGAACTGTCACATGCCGTTTAAATGTTGCTATATAGGAATCATGGCAGTGAACCCTTTGCTTTTGTTTGCTGACTTCATTACTTGGGCATGTGTTTAGTGAAAAAGGCAAAAACCTCCCCCAACTAGACATTTAAGAAGTTTACTAAACAGCTTTAGGTTCTTCTACTTTTTTGTTTAAATCAAGCACTACATGTGTCATCAACATAGTCCTGTTGGTTTCCTTTCCCCCATACCATGTCTGGATATTTTGTATTTCTCAGTGTTGTCGTCTGTCACTTTTATGAATTACCAAGGTGACTGATGCTCAATGTTCAAGATTTTGTTTTTCAAAGTGCCTTCTTGACTGTTAATCATTGATTTGTATATTCTGACCTTATTGTATTAGCATCTGGGTTCTCAGGGTTCTTTATCTTGTTCATAAACATCTAAACTTATATATACTAATAGATCAGGTAGATATGTATGGTGAGATAAACAGGCTTGTAAGACTGAAGCAAAGAGCAAAGCCATGGTAGCACTTAATTTGTAGCTAATTGCTTTTCAAATATAATGGTGATAAGTTCACACTGACAACTATAGTATATTGTTGTTTTCAGTCACTGAGTTGTGTTGAACTCTTTGTGACCCAATGGACTGCAGCATGCCAGGCTTCTCTATCCTTCACTGTCTCAGAGTTTGCTCAAGCTCATGTCCATTGAGTTGGTGATGCCATTCAACCATCTCTTCGTCCCCTTCTCCTACCCTCAATCTTTCCAGCATCAGAGTCTTTTCCAGTAAGTCAGCTCTTCACATCAGATGGCCAAAGTATTGCACTTTCAGCTTCAGCATCAGTCCTTCCAATGAATAACAGGGTTGATTTCCTTTAGGATTGACTGATTGGATCTCCTCTCAGTCCAAGGGACTCTTAAAGAGTCTTCTCCAGCACCACAGTTCGAAAGCATCAATTCTTTGGTGCTCAGCCTTCTTGATGGTGAAATTCTCACATCCATACATGACTACTGGAAAAATCATAGCTTTGACTATACAGAACTTTGTCACCAAAGTAATGTCTGCTTTTTCATATGTTGTCTATGTTCTTCCAGGGAGCAAATGTCTTTTAATTTCATGGCTGCAGTCACCATCTGTAGTGATTTTGGAGACCAAGAAAAGAAAGTCTGTCACTATTTGTGCTGTTTCCCCATCTATTTGCCGTGAAGTGATGGGATCAGATGCCATGATCTTAGTTTTTTGAATGTTGAGTTTTGAGCCAACTTTTTCACTCTTTCACCTTCTTCAAGAGGTCCTTTAGTTCCTCTTCACTTTCTGCCATAAGGGTGGTGTCATCTGCATATCTGAGGTTACTGATACTTCTCCCAGCAATCTTGATTCCAGCATGTGCTTCATCCAGCCCAGCATTTCACTTGATGTACTCTGTATATAAGTTAAATAAGCAGGGTGACAATATACAGCCTTGATGTACTTCTTTCCTATTTGGAACCAGTCTGTTGTTCATATCCAGTTGAAATTGATGCTTCTTGACCTTCATACAGATTTCTCAGGAGGCAGGTCAGGTGGTCTGGTATTCCCATCTCATTAGGAATTTTCCAGTTTGTTGTGATCCACACAGTCAGAGACTTTAACATAGTCAGTGAAGCAGAATTAGATGTTTTTCTGGAATTCCCTTGCTTTTCCCATGATCCAGTGGATGTTGGCAATTTGATCTCTGGTTCCTCTGCCTTTTCTAAATCCAGCTTGTATATCTGGAAGTTCTTGGTTCATGTATTGTTGAAACCTAGCTTGAAGGATTTTGAGCATTACCTTGATAGTGTGTGAAATGAATGCAGTTGTGCAGTAGTTTGAACATTCTTTGGTGTTGCCCTTCTTTGGGATTGGAAGGAAAACTGACCTTTTTCAGTCCTGTGGCCGCTGCTGAGCTTTCCAAATTTGCTGATACAGTGTGTGTAGCACTTTAACAGCATCATCTTTTAGTTTCAAATAGCTTAGCTGGAATTCCATAACGTCCACCAGCTTTGTTCGTAGTGATGCTTCCTAAGGCCCACTTGACTTCGCATTCCAGGATGTCTGTCTCTAGGTGAGCTATCACACCATCTTGGTTTTCCTGGTCATTAAGACTTTTTGTGTCCTTCTGGCTTGTGCTTCTGTTAGGTCCATACCACTTCTGTCCTTTATCGAGCCCATCTTTGCTTGAAATGTTCCCTTGGTACCTCTAATTTTCTTAAAAAGTTCTCTAGTCTTTCCCATTCTATTATTTTCCTCTATTTCTTTGCATTGATCACTGAGGATGGCTTTCTTATCTCTCCTTGCTATTCTTTGGAACTCTGCATTCAGATGGGTGTCTTTCCTTTTCTCCTTTGCCTTTAGCTTCTCTTTTCTCAGCTATTTGTAAGGCCTTCTCAAGCATTTTGCCTTTTTGCATTTCTTTTTCTTAGCGAGATGGTCTTGATCACTGCTTCCTGTTCAATGTCACGAACCTCTGTCCATACCTCTTCATATACTCTATGAGATTTACTCCCGTGAATCTATTTGTCATTTCCAGTGTATAATCATAAGGGAGTTGATTTAGGTCATACTTGAATGGTCTAGTGGTTTTCCCTGTTTTCTTTCAATTTAAGTCTGAATTTTGTAATAAGGCATTAATGATCTGAGCCATAGTCAGCTACCAGTCTTGTTTTGCTGACTGTATAGAGCTTCTCCATCTTCGGCTGCAAAGAATATGATCAGTCTGATTTTAGTATTGACCATCTGGTGATGTCCACACGTAGAGTCATCTCTTGTGTTGTTGGAAGAGGTTGTTTGCTCTGACTAGTGCATTCTCTTGGCAAAACACCATTAGCCTTTGTGTTGCTTCATTTAGTACTCTTAAGGCCAAATTTGCTTGTTACTCCAGGTATCTCTTCAGTTCAGTTCAGTTCAGTCACTCAGTCGTGTCCGACTCTTTGCGACCCTATGAATCGCAGCACGCCAGGTATCCCTGTCCATCACCAACTCCCGGAGTTCACTCAGACTCATGTCCATTGAGTCCGTGATGCCATCCAGCCATTTCATCCTCGGTCGTCCCCTTCTCCTCCTGCCCCCAATCCCTCCCAGCATCAAAGTCTTTTCCAATGAGTCAACTCTTTGCATGAGGTTGCCAAAGTACTGGAGTTTCAGCTTTAGCATCATTCCTTCCAAAGAAATCCCAGGGTTGATCTCCTTTAGAATGGACTAGTTGGATCTCCTTGCAGTCCTAGGGACTCTCAGGAGTCTTCTCCAACACCACAGTTCAAAAGCATCAATTCTTTAGCGCTCAGCCTTCTTCACAGTCCAACTCTCACATCCATACATGACTACTGCAAAAAACATAGCCCTGACTAGATGGACCTTAGTCGGCAAAGTAATGTCTCTGCTTTTGAATATGCTATCTAGGTTGGTCATAACTTTTCTTCCAAGGGGTAAGCATCTTTTAATTTCATGGCTGCAGTCACCATCCGCAGTGATTTTGGAGCCCCCCAAAATAAAATCTGACATTGCTTCCACTGTTTCTCCATCTATTTCCCGTGGAGTGATGGGACCAAATTCCATGATTGTCGTTTTCTGAATGTTGAGCTTTAAGCCAACTTTTTCGCTCTCTTTCATCAAGAGGCTTTTTAGCTCCTCTTCACTTTCTGCCATAAGGGTGGTGTCATCTGCATATCTGAGGTTATTGATATTTCTCCTGGCAATCTTGATTCCAACTTGTGTTTCCTCCAGTCCAGCGTTTCTCATGATGTACTCTGCACAGAAGTTAAATAAGCAGGGTGACAAAGTACAGCCTTGGCATACTCCTTTTCCTATTTGGAACCAGTCTGTTGTTCCATGTGCAGTTCTAACTGTTGCTTCCTGACCTGCATACAGATTTCTTAAGAGACAGGTCAGGTGGTCTGGTATTCCCATCTCTTTTAGAATTTTCCACAGTTTATTGTGATCCACACAGTCAAAGGCTTTGGCATAGTCAAGAAAGCAGAAATAGATGTTTTTCTGGAACTCTCTTGCTTTTTCCATGATCCAGCAGATGTTGGCAATTTGATCTCTGGTTCCTCTGCTATCTCTTAATTTCCTACTTTAGCATTCCACTACCCTATGATAAAAAGGATGTCTTTTTTGGTATTAGTTCTGTAAAGTCTTGTAGGTCTTCATAAAACCGTTCAACTTCTTTGGCATTAGTGGTTGGGGCATAGACTTGGATTACTGTGTTGTTGAATGGTTTGTCTTGAAAACAAACCAAGATTGTTCTGTCGTTTCAGAGATTACACTCAAGTACTGCATTTTGAACTCTTTTGTTGACTATGAGGGCTACTTCATTTCTTCTATGGGATTCTTGCCCACGTTAGTAGATACAGTTGTCATCCGAATTAAATTCACCCATTCCCGTCTTAAAGTAGTGTAGAGAGGCAATACTCAGAGTCTCAAAAGGTGTACAACTCAAAAGGAGTTTAAGACTCATCACCTAGGGGAAGGGAAGCAGTGTCAGAGCTGACTCTTGCTGCATTCTGTTCATGTTCTAAGGTCGCTTGGTCTTCCTGCAGGCAGTCAGCACCAATCAGTGACTGCTTGTTACTGAGCCTTTCCATTTATTCAGAATAAGCAGAATATTTGAGGAACACCCACAGCAGTATGTGTCATGCCCTACTGTTCACACAGATCATCTGGAGATCTTGTTTAAAACACTCTCTCTGATACAGTGCATCGGGAGTGAAGTCCAAGATTGTGTGTTTCTAACAGGCTCCTGTGAATTGTGCTTGACTCTGGTCCAAATATCATACTTTGATTTCTGGGGACCATAATGTGAAGATGATTTAATACATGGTACTGGCTCTGTTTTGGTTTCTTGGATCTATTAAATTTTATTCAGGATTGCTACAAGGTCCAGGGTATGAATTAGTGCAGTGTAGTGGTTTCCACTTACCAGATAGTAGTTTATCAGAGCTTTAGCTGAATCGTCTCCAAACTAGTTAATTCATGCTCTGCCTTGTAATCAGTGATTCCCCTGGGAAAAGGAATTGGCTGTATTTAACAGTAGTAACTTTGTATGGCACCCCACTCCAGTACTCTTGCCTGGAAAATCCCATGGGCAGAGGAGCCTGGTAGGCTGCAGTCCATGGGGTCGCGAAGAGTTGGACACGACTGAGTGACTTCCCTTTCACTTTTCACTTTCATGCATTGGAGAAGGAAATGGCAACCCACTCCAGTGTTCTTTTCTGGAGAATCCCAGGGACGGGGAAGCCTGGTGGGCTGCCGTCTGTGAGGTTGCACAGAGTCAGACAGGACTGAAGCCACTTAGCAGTAGCAGCAGCAACAGCAGGAACTTTGTATCTGACATTCCTGTTCCTGTTCTCCCCTTTTTTTCTCTCCAACTGAAGACATTGCTCTAAAGAAATGATAGTTCCTTTAAAAAAAAAAATCTGTGGACACCTCTGTTCTAGATCACTTGGAACATTTTGTATACCATTTTCTGGGGTAGAAGAAAGTACCTAGGTCTCGGAAGTAAGTGTACTTCCTTCTCCTGCTGTGAAACAGTAGCCTTGTTCCAGACCTAAATATTAAAGAGCTAATGAAAACCAAGAAGATGGTGACAAAATTATCTGTGGTTGTGATAAAATAGTGCCCTTTCTAAGTCATTTGAATTTTGAGAATTTGGCTGCTTCTGCTTATGCAGGGCCTCTGAAGAGTTATTTGAAATCTGAACCAGCATACCTTACAGTTCTGAATAGTCCCAACTATTTCTGTACCCTTGAGTAACTCCTTACTCTATTTCTAGATGTGCCCTGAGAAGCTGTATGTACATCTGCCATAGAGCTGTTTATGTATTTGGTAGAGCTGGCCAGAAATTAGGAAGCTTTTCTCAAGCTCCTAAAAGTTGTGGTCCTTCTGTTGGTTTTCTGTTAAATTTAAAGAGCATTCTTATTCCCTTCCCTGGCTTTTTACCCAGAGCGAACGCAAGTGGATCAGATGACCCTGAGGATGCAGTGTCTGGTGAAAATAGGAGGATCAATGGGAATAATTCTCCATCACTCTCAAATGGCGGTTTTAAACCTTCTAGGCCTCCAAGACCTTCACGACCACCTCCACCTACCCCACGTAGACCAGGTGTGTATTCCAGCCATACACTAGGGATATAGATCTCGGTACTGTTTATTATAAAATTCTGTTTAGGAATTGATCCTCAGATAAGTGTTAAGAGACACTGGTAGGTTGATTTTCAAGCTGAATTTTTACATTTAAGTTTTTGGCCAAGAATAATCTTTCTATAGTTAATTAAGATATGGCCTGTTCCCTCAGTTTTTCTGCCAGGGTTGAGGCAGATGCTCTACTAAGAATGAAAGTCATGTGTGTGCTGTGAGTTCCCTAGTAGTTAGGATTTGGGGCTTTCACTGTTGTGGCCTGGGTTTAGGAAACTGAGATTCTAAGTGTGCCCCAAAGCAGGAGGGGATCAGAAATCACACGTGTGCTATAAAAAGTATAGGAAGTACAGATAAGATTGCACCTTTCTCTCCATGTTTGTACCTGTGTTGACATAAGCATTTCATAGAGTCAAGGATCTGTTTGCTTATTCTTATTATATCCTTTTAAAAAGACAATCAGTAATTGGCAAATAACCTAACAATGGTAAATGATACTCGGATTTTTAAAGCAAAAATCATGCAAGTCAACGTTTCATGTAGTAAAAATAGAAACATCTATAGTTAGATGTTAAAAATGGAAACATCTGTCGTCTGTCTTTTTATTTAAAATTCTATCCTGATTTTAAATTTCTAAAAATTGTTTTTCTGTTTTCCTCAAATCTTAAAGCATCTGTCAATGGCTCACCATCTACCACTTCTGAAAGTGATGGCTCTAGTACAGGCTCTCTGCCACCAACAAATACAAATTCAAGTACATCTGAAGGAGCAGCCTCTGGATTAATAATTCCTCTTACTATATCTGGAGGTGCAGGCCCTAGACCATTAAATCCTGTACCTCAAGCTCCCCTCCCACCTGGGTGAGTAATTGTTTTTGGTTAACATTTGTTTTCTTTAGGCTTCTGCATAAACTTACCAATAAGGAAAATAGTACTAAATTCCATTCTTTTAAAAAAATATCACTGTGGTTATGCATGTGTGTTGGGAAGTCTAGAGTCAAACTGAACTAAATAGCTTGCTGTATTTGAAATTACTCCCTCATTTTAAAGCCAACTGGAAGAAAAAAAAATTTCTTTTAAGAAGGACTGCGCCTTACGAATTTACCAAGGCCAAGTAAAAAAATAGTTGCCTAATTCAGGTTGTCTTTTCTTTGAAGGGAAAATAATCACTTAAATTTTATTTCTTTACCATTGTAAAGTCATGGCAGAGTTGAATTTAGGAAACTGAAAAATTGCAACTCAATCTCATGTATATCTCTACTTATTATTTTTAAAATTAATAATGCTGAATAGTTATACACAGATACATTATGGCAGTTCAGAATGCTAATCAAAATTAACTAGGTGATAAATGAAGAAACTCATGATGAGGATTTTAATTGCTAAAAGAGACTGTATTATTTATGTGGGTAGTTAGGCCATTTTCATTTTTGAAAGCCAGATTAGGAAATTCTTTGTGTCGAGGATTAGTGAAGAGAATCTGGGTAGATTTTCTTAGAAATAACTGGTTCTTCTAAACTCTGTTGGTTTATTCCTGTCTTTTTCCTTTGGATAAACCTACCAAGGAAACTAGAATACTCAGGTTGCCTTTGTCCTTAAGCTTGCAGGAGCACATCTGATAGTCTTAGTCTTTGATTTCAACTTTTCTAGAACCCAAACTGTCCTTTGCCCTTCATTTAACAGCTCTCAGTCTTTCTTCAGATTTTGTAACAATAATTACAGTTTTCTTTTCCACTCAAGTTCTGTGTATACTCTGATCAGATTGAAACAGATTTTGTCACCTGAGTGCATTGCCTCAGCCTGTTTAGATATAGAAGACATCTCCTCAAGCAGATACTTAAGCAAGAGAAACCTCATCCACTGTTACCCTCAGGATAACATTTCTTGACTTTATTCCTAAATTCTTTTGGTATCTGCTTTATATACTGAAATGCTCATTTGTCTCAACTCTGGGATTAAAAAACCAGGCAACTCATACATGTAGCTTATCAGCCTTTATAATTTTGTGTTTAAGTTGGGAGCAGAGAGTGGACCAGCATGGGCGAGTTTATTATGTAGATCATATTGAAAAAGAACAACGTGGGATAGACCAGAACCTCTACCTCCTGGGTAAGTGTCTGAATTGGAAAAAAAGTATTCAGAACTATAGATTACATCTGTGGGGCTTCCCAGGTGGCAGTGGTAAAGAACCCACCTGCCAGTGCAGGAGTGGGTTCGAGCCCCAGGTCAGGGAGATCCCCTAGAGAAGGGCATGGCAACCCACTCCAGTATTCTTGCCTGAAGAATCCCCTGGACAGAGGAACTGGCAGGCTATAGTCACAAACAGTTAGACATGACTGAAGCAACTTAGCACTCACACAGCATAGATTACACCTACACAAAATTTCCCTGCCTTTCTCCTTTTCCTCTTCTGTCAGTCTCGTTTCTGTCTACTTTGCTTTATGATGGGTGCAGACTGAAAAGAGATTCTGGGAATTGGCTGACCATGATGAAATATGTTTATTTTCACTCATTTCTGACCTAAAGAAAGATTCCATAAGTTTACTTTGTGAACTTACCTGGCTCAAACTGCAGGGTTTTAAGAGTAGGGTTTTTCCCCTTATTTATTTTTATTAACGTATGGTTGATTTACAGTGCTGTTAATTCTTATTGTACAGCATGCTGCTAAGTCACTTTAGTCATGTCTGACCCTTTGTGACCCTATGGACTGTAGCCTGCCAAGCTCTGCTGTCCACGGGATTTTCCAGGCAAGAATGCTAGAGTGGGTTGCCATTTCCTCCTCCAGGGGATCTTCCCTACCCAGGCATCGAACCTGGATCTCCTTCATTGCAGGCAGATTATTTACCACTAAGCCACCTGGGAAGCCCTTGTTGTACAGCATAGTGATTCTGTTATACATATATATATTATTTTTAATATTCTTTTCCATTATGGTTTATCATAAATATTTTTTCATGGGAGGATAATTCCTTTACGATGTTATTAGTTTCTGCTGTACAACAGGATTAGTTTTTTTTTAACTGAATAAAAATTATAGACCCTATCATATTTATGGTAAAGTTCTTATAAAAGCTAATGCATAATAGCAAAGTCATTATAAGATATTTGGAGAAATATTAATATTAAAATAGGATATATTAATATATGGTGTTAATTGTTTAACATATAAAATAATTGGAAGGAAGAAAATATTTTTATTTGAAGGAAGCCAGGAATAAATACATGAAAATATTTAATCTTGCTAGTAATCTTAAATAAACACCTAAAAGTTACAGTTTTGCATGTTAAATTAACATATAATATCCAGTTTTGTAGAGATTGTAGGGGAACTTTGCCTCTTAATGTTGCTGGTGGTAGTCTAAAGTAGTTAAAACTCTCACAGAAAGTATATATAGCTGTAGCAATACCCATACCCTTAGTAACCCTCTCCAGGAAATGTATCCTGAAGAAATAATGCAAAGGAAGAAAAAAATTTTTCAGTGCATAAAAGGTATTTATTATTTTACCACAGTTGGCCTGCATGCACAGATCGAAATATTGGGGGAAATTTTAGGGTGTCTCAAAAGACAAAACCTGAATTTGCCAAGCCCTGGCAACTGTTTATGTAACATTAATGTTATATTGACAGTTGTTTAGCATTTACATTGTATTAGGTATTGTTAGTAACATAGAAATGATTTAAAGTATATGGGAGGATGTGCCTGGTTATATGCAAATGCCTTGCCATTTTATATGAGGGACTTGAGTATCCAAGGAGTGTCCTGGAACCAATTCTGGATAATATTAAACTAATAGACATAACCCCAAACTGTCAGCCAGGTAGACATCAAGTTACTTTATCAATGTTTACTTGAATGTTATGCATCCATTTCAAATGATAAATGAAATAGTTCTCTTCTTGAGAAAAAGTGCTTTTCCTGACATCTGTGAAAAGCACTTACACTCTCTGGCTCTCACATATGTTTCTGTTCCTATTAGGATTACAACAGTGAAAAGAACATTTCAAACAAAGAAAATGAAAGCTTTTGTTTTACTGATTTGAGACTTAATCAGTTAAGATACATTGTTTTAGAAACCTGACTGATATATCTTAACTTTTAAGAAAGAGATTTTTATACACATTCCTTTTAAGTTCACTTATAGACCATTAAAAAATATATAAAAGGTCCTCCCTGGTGATACAGTGGATAAGAGTCTGCAGTGCTGGGTATATGGGTTCGATCCCTGGTCCAGGAAGATTCTACATGCTTTGGAGCAGTTAAGTTCATGTGCTACAGCTACAGAGCCCATGCTCTAGAACCCTACAAGCCGTAGCTACTGAGCCTGCATGTTGCAACTCCTGAGCTCTGCTGAGCTCACACGCCCTAGAGCCCGTGCTCCACAACAGGAGAAGCCCACACATTGCAACTGGAGAGTAGCCCCCACTCTGCATCTAGAGAGAACCTATACAGCGACAAAGACCTAGTGCAACCAAAAAATAATAAGTAAATACGTTTTTAAAAAACTGTAAAGTACATACATATAAAAGACTTCAGGTAACTGAAAAGTAGTTGTGCAAGGTAAAGTCTTACCAAATCTGTACCAGGGCTAAAATGAAGTCCCACTTAATTCTTAACTGTTTCACAAATATTTGTTGAATTCAGTTGTTTTCATCCTGATATAGCTGGGAGCGGCGGGTTGACAACATGGGACGTATTTATTATGTTGACCATTTCACAAGAACAACAACGTGGCAGAGGCCAACATTGGAATCCGTCCGGAACTATGAACAATGGCAGCTCCAGCGTAGTCAACTTCAGGGAGCTATGCAGCAATTTAACCAGAGGTTCATTTATGGGGTGAGCATATGTACTTGGCTTTATAACCTTAATGAGGGTTGACTTTTAACCTTTTCTTACATATAAAATGTAAAGCACTAAAAAGAAAGTACAAATAGGATGGTAACCCAGTTGCTGCTATTGATGATATTATTTTTCGACCTTGTTTCCCAAAGTCTGTGTAGGTGATTTATTCTTTTCTTTTTGAAGTTTCCTAAAGTTCAGGTTCCTTTGCTTTGTTACTGGCAGAAAAGAAGTTCTGACAACTTAAAATTTGTTTACAAAGGAATAATAAAAATAAATCCAAGCAGTTCTGAATTTAATACTGCCTAGCTTAGCAGAACGTTAGACTGTTTGGGTCTAACAGCACCTGACTCAAGTGAAACTCGTGATAGAATTGAATCATTTTGTAACATGTAAAGGTAAAATTTAAACAATACATTATTTAGTGCTTGAGAAGACTAAAGTTTGATTGCTTATAGAATTATGTTAAATACATTATTATGACTTTGAAGCCATATTATCTTTGGTATCAAAATCTCCTTTCTGGAAACCTTTTAAATTTACATAAACCAACTCACCAAGAGTTCAAGAGAAGCTGACCCTCTCCATTGCCGTCTCTTCTCTTCTACTGCCATCAGTATCGTCTCTGTTAGAATCCATCAAAATAAATTCCTGTTCTCATTAGGCATTACCTTTTTGCCTTTTCTCCTTATTTCTGTTTCTTGGACTTTGTCATCATAATAGTTACCACTCACCAATGTAGATAAATTTGCACCTTGCTCAGCAGCTTTCGCTCACCACTGGGCTATGACTGAGATAGCTGTCTTTCATGTAGCAATTTTTCCTGCCAACTTCTATAGACAGCTGCCAACGTTTTCTCCTTCCTGGTGGTTTTAGAAGTGAAATTAATTTTTGTCTCATCTACCTTGCAGTTTTCTTTTTTCCAGTGCTGTTTTACATCTTCCTTTCTTTCTAAATTATAATCATCTTCGGTATACCTGGCCAGATTTCTTTTAGGTTTGAATGCCTAGCTGGCTTGCCTTCTTTAAAGCTAGTTTCCACATGGGTGTCCAGTGGAAAGACCATGGGCTTTGGAGTCAGACACATCTGGGTTTGAATCCTGGTTCCACAGTTACTTTCTCTGTATGATTTTGAGTAAGTTCCTTAACCTCATCAAGACTCATTTACTTTATCTATACAGTAGATCCATAGATAAAATTACCTCAGGTTTTTTTGTTTTTGAGGATTCTGTAAGATAAAGTTCCAAATTTTGGGGGTACATATTAAATGCATGGAAATGTCAGTTTTCATCTTTTTTTAAAAATCTTTTCTCTCTTTTCTCTCCCTGCATTTCTATCCACAAATGCAGATATGCATTTTAGAATACACGATCTTTTATTTTTATTGAAGTATGGTTGGTTTATAATACTTTATTAGTTTCAGGTACACAACATAGTTATTCAAATTTTTATAGATTATGTAACATTTAAAATTACTGTATTGACTCTTATTTCCTGTGCTATATAATATATTCTTGAAGCTTATTTTATATGTAGTAGTTTTTTACCTTTTAATCCACCACTGTCTTGCTTCCCTCTTCCCACTGGTAACCATTAGTTTGTTCTCCCTATGAATCTGTTTCTATTTTGATTATTCATTTGTTTTAGTTTTTGTAATTTTAGATTCTATATATAGGTGATAACATACAGTATTTGTGTTTCTCTGACTTACTTCACTAAACATGATACCCTCCAGGTTCATCCACTTTGTTACAGATGGCAAAATGCCATTTTATGTGGGGGCTGAATAGTATTTCATTGTATATATATGGTATATATTCTTCAGTTATTCATCTGTTGATGAAACACTTAATGTTGCTTCTGTATCTTTCTTGGCTATTATAAATAATGCTACTGTGAACATTGGGGTGCATATATTTTTTTGAATTCAGATATATATATATGTATATCCATGAGTGGAGTTGTTGTATCATATGGTAGGTCTCTTTTTAGTTTTTTTGTTGTTTTTAGGATTTTTTTGGCCATGCCATGCACTTAGTTCTCCAGTCAGGGATTGAACCCAGGCCCTCTGCAGTGGAAGCATGAAATCTTAACCATTGAACCACCAGAGAACTTCCTATTTTTAATCTTCTGAGGAATCGCCATAGTGTATTCCAAAGTAGCTGCATCAGTTTACATTTCTGCCAATAATATACAGGATTCCCTTTTTCTGTACATCCTTGCCACATTTGTTATTTGTGACATTTGTGTTGATAAGCATTCTGATGGGTGTGAGGTTGTCTTTCATTGTGGTTTTGATTAGTGATGCTGAGCATTTTTCATGTGCCTGTTGTCCTTTTGTATCTAGTATATGATCTTTTAAAACCTTCTTTTTAAAGACAGAAAATTCCAAAAGCACCCACATTGTGTATTGCTTCACTGTGACTTAACTGATTTGTGGCTTAACTCTAACAAATTTTTCTTGAATTGCAGCTTTTATTCATGAACTATTTTTGTTTTCTCCTGTCTGCCTTCCTACTCTTCACTCTTGTTATAGAGTGGTTCTAAATTACAAAGAACTTAAACAGCCTATTTTAGTTATGAACTGAATTGAACATTCTTAATGCTACCTACTTAAAAGTGGTGAGGTATTGTTAGGAAAATCTGTTTATTTGGTAGGTGAAGTGGCCTTTGTCTGACCCTGGTTATAGGGCAGCAGATGCTCATACACTCAGCATTTTTAACCTCAGGATGGATATGGTTGATGATGGATCATTGTGTAATCGCTCTGGCCCATGGCATCATTGTGCCTGTTCTTAGCTGATCTGTCTAGGGAAAGTCAGTGGGATAGGCTTGGGTCTTAGAAAAATTATCAGAGCAATTTTTCATATGCTAAATGCTCCAAACCGTTAACAACGTTCAAACCTTGTATGGTGTTTCTCCTTGGCTTCCCTATTCCCTATTTTTTCGTTATTGTCTGTCAGGAGCAGGGCCAGTGCTTGACCGGTCTATCTTCTATGAGCTTTTATGAGAAATACAGTATCTCTCATATGCTTTTAAAACTTCTTAGTCAGTTAACTCAGTTTCCATAATAAATCAATGATATGGGGCTAAAAGACCAACAGTGGAGGAAACTGCCATAAATTTAGACTTAAGAGCTTAAACCAATATGCAATATGATGATTTTGGATTCTGATTCAATCCAGTAAGTAGCCAGAGGCATTTAATTAGAGATTGTGTTTTAGATGATAAAATTAACATAGATTCTTTGGTAGGTGTAATAATAATACTGTGATTGTATAAGAAAATGTTCACAAATTTTAGGTGTACTAAAATAGGAGTGGAATGATGACTGTTTTTTTCCCCCTCTTTTTTTGCTCAGCAAAGAATATGAAAGAAAATAAATGTTGGCAGTTTTGGTTACTGTTGAATCTTGTTGCTGGGTACATGGGGTACACTATCTTATTTTACTTGTGTATTTTTTCCCATAATTTTTAAAGCAGTTAGTCTATTATTTATTTGCCTGTCTTACAGAAGAAAGGGTTTAACTGCATCTTACTGAGAGACCACAAAGTATCCCCCACTTTATTATATATTTAAACTAAAACACACTCATTAACCCTTCGTCTTACACACTCAGTATGACTTTTGCTTCTCTTTTTCCAGTGGTTGACTCCTATTTTCCTTTTATCTAACCAGACCTCTCTCTCCACCAGTGTGATAATTTCAAATGAATTTTTGAAATCTTCTCTACAGTTCTAGGCTTATCAATGCCTTCCAAACTGGAATTCTTTCCTTTTGCTCATCTGATAGCCTATTCATATTCGTCCAACTCTCTTCTCACAATTTTGGGGTTAGAAATACAAGATTTTTCTCAGCCAGCTGATGACTGAGTACTGTTACTCTTAAGTGACTTTTGTAAGGTTTATTTATTTCTCTAATTTACTGATTTAAAGCTAAGTAAGGGGAACAGTGGTCAATTTGGGTATAAAATTATTTGTAATACTTGAATATCAGATAGTTTCAAATATTGACAGAATTTTTTTTTCATGAGAATGCATTGACTTTCGTTCTTGACTTTCATTCATACTTCTCTAAGATGTGGACTGTATAAGAGTATGTTATGTTGCACATGGCCAAGGAAAGGCTTATCAGAATTCATAAGCTTACTTTCCAATTATCTGTTAGTTATTTAACCATTTTGGGGATGGTTCTTTTTAGAATCAAGATTTGTTTGCTACATCACAAAATAAAGAATTTGATCCCCTGGGTCCCCTACCGCCTGGATGGGGTAAGTCACATGGATTTTTTTAAAATTAAATTCAGTCATTTTAACAATTACATATTTATGAATGGATGATAAACCTTGCTCTTGCTTGAGTGAATATCTGAGAAGCTTTTTGGGTGTCTTGGTTTAATTTGGAGTGCCAAATAAGCATTAAATTCCCCAGATGTTCTAAGTTACTCTTCTAAAATTTTAAAGTATTTTGCCTACTCAGCATAAGAAGGACTGGATTATGATACCTAGGAAAATCTGGATGGACCTCTAGAGCATTATGCTTAGTGAAAAAAATTCATTTCAAAAGATTATGTTCTCATATGATTCAATTTATATAATATTCTTAAAATGACAAAACTATAGAAATGAGAAATAGATTAGTAGTTGCCAGGAGATAGCCACTGACCGGTAGGTGGTTCCATATACAGGAGTTAACATGAGTGGTTCTTAGGTAGTGGTGGAACAGTTCTGTCCCTTGACTATGGTGGTGATTACACAGATCTGTACATGGAATAAAATATAGAACTATATATTACAGAAATGAATTCAGACTTTAAAAATTAGTAAAGGTTGAGTTAAGTTTATAGTCAACAGTAATGTATCAGTGTCAGTTTCCTGATTTTGATACTCTGCTATCATTGATGACGTAAGATGTTAACATTGGGGTAAACTGATTGAAGGTTATGTGAGATACTTTGAACACTTTTTGCTTCATACTATAATACTTATTTCAAAATAGAAAGCTTTAAAGATGATTTTGATCATATTCGTGCTTTTAAAACACATTTCAGAGGTTGATAGAGTCGATGTTATCTGAAAGAACAGTGGAAGGGGCAACGTGGTAGGGTACTGACTTTGTGTCCTGCACCGTGGAGTACTTGAGTAAGCTCTATTATCAAGTATTTTAGTTATTAAAACTTTGTTAATAGACTTTAAGATGAGCCTGCCCTACCAGATTATTTTATATGTGTTATATAAGTCATAGAGCTATAGTAAGTTTCTAGAATAAACATGACAATATAGAAACAGTTCTGCATGGAAGAGAAAGACTATATATCAATAGAAAGTGGAAAACAGCAGAGTAGAACCATTTATGGAACCAGTTGAAGTTTTATCTTCAAGAGCTGCAGATATTTCAGAAAGTAATAATTCTAGGTATTCTTGTTGGGAAACATCAGTTTGATAGATTGCTCTAGTATTGTTTTAGGAATGGAGGGGAAAAAATTGACGTCAAGGTCACATGAATCTGGACAATAAATGAAATTGGCTCTTTAAGCCTGCCTTTCAGTTATGGCTCAGCTGGTAAAGAATCCACCTGCAATGCGGGAGACCTGGGTTCAATCCCTGGGTTGGGAAGATCCCCTGGAGAAGGGAAAGGCTACCCACTCCAGTATTCTGGCCTAGAAAATTCTGTGGAACTGTATAGTCCATGGGTCGCAAAGAGTCAGACTGAGCGACTTTCACTTACCACAGAATACACAGAAGAACTGTGTAAAAAGGTCTTAATGATCCAGATAACCACGATGGTGTGACCACACACCTAAAGCTGGACATCCAAGACTGTGAAGTCAAGTGGGCCTTAGGAGGCATCACTATGAACAAAGCTAGTGGGCGTGATAGAGTTCTAGCTGAGCTATTTCAAACCCTAAAAGATGATGCTGTTAAAGTGCTGCATTCACTATATCAGCAAATTTGGAAAACTCAGCAGTGACCACTGGACTGGAAAAGGTCAGTGAAGGACAATGCCAAAGAATGTTCAAAGTACCACACCATTGCATTCATTTTGTGTGCAAGAAGGTCATGCTCAAAATCCTTCGAGCTAGCCTTCAACAGCATGTGAACCAAGAATTTCCAGATGTACAAGCTGGATTTAGAAAAGGCAGAGGAACCAGAGATCAAATTGCCAGCATCCATTGGATCATAGAAAAAGCAAGAAATTCCAGAAAAGCATTTACTTCTGCTTCACTGACTGCACTAAATAAAGCCTTTGACAGTGTGGATCACAACAAACTGTGGAAAATTCTTCAAGAGATAGGAATATCAGACCACCTCACCTGCCTCCTGAGAAACCTGTATGCAGGTCAAGAAGCAACAATTAGAACGGGACGTAAAAACAACAAACTGGTTGAAAATTGGGAAAGGAATTTGTAAAGACTGTATGTTGTCACCCTGCTTATTTAACTTATATTGAAGTTGCTCAGTCGTGTCCGACTCTTTGCGACCCCATGGATTGTAGCCTACCAGGCTTCTCCGTCCATGGGATTTTCCAGGCAAGAATACTGGAGTGGGTTACCATTTCCTTCTCCAGGGGATCTTCCCAACTGAGGGATCGAACCCAGGTCTCCCGCATTGGAGGCAGATGCTTTAACCTCTGAGCCACCAGGGAAGCTCTTATATTGAGAGTACATCATGTGAACAGGCTGGATGAAGCTCAAGCTGGAATCAAGATTGCCAAGAGAAATGACAATAACCTCAGATACACAGACAACACTATCCTAATGGCAGAAAGGGAGAGGAACTGAAGAGCCTCTTGAAAGTGAAAGAGTGAGTGAAAAAGCTGGTTTTAAACTCAGCATTCAGAAAATTAAGATCATGGCATCTGGTCCCATTACTTCATGGCAAGTAGATTGGAAAAAATGGAAACAGTGGCAGACTTTATTTTTTGGTTTCCAAAATCACTACGGATGGTGACTGCAGCCATGAAATTAAAAGACATTTGCTCCTTGGTAGAAAAGCTATGACCAACCTAGATAGCCTATTAAAAAGCAGAGACATCATTTTGCTGACAAAGGTCCATATAGTCAAATCTATGGTTTTTCCAGCAGTCTTGTATGGATGTGAGCGTTGGAGTGTAAAGAAGGCTGAGTGCCAAAGAATTGATGCTTTCAAACTGGTGCTGGAGAAGACTCTTGAGAGTCCCTTGGACAGCAAGGAGATCAAACCAGTCCTAAAGGATATCAACTCTGAATATTTGTTGGTAGGACTTTGCTGAAGCTCAAGTACTTTGGCCACAAGTTGTGAAGAGCTGACTCATTGGAAAATACCCTGATGCTAAGAACGATTAAGGATAGGAGGAGAATGGGGACGATAGAGGATGAGATGACTTGATGTCATCACTGACTCAATGAACAAGTTTGAGCAGACTCAGGGAGATAGTAAAGGAAGGGAAGCCTGGCATGCGGCAGTCCATGGGGTCGCAGAGTCAGACACGACTGAGCGACTGAACAACAATTGCCCTTGAAGTAATTTATCCTCAACATTCCTGTGAATCAGAGAAAAAAAAATTTAATAGTTCATAGTTATAACTATTATTGTTACTAGCTTATAAAACAAAAGGAAGGCATATGAAAGTGGTGAAGGTCTTTATTCACCAGTGTCTGGTAGTTTGGTAAGGGGTCTTTCGGCTCTCTGGGACCTTATAATGGACAGTGTATGATTGTTATGAAGTACTTTAGAAAAAAATGTTCTTAGAAAAAAATGAACTAGAGCTGTTTGGTTGCATTCCCTGACATGAATGGTCTTAGCTTTATTTCAGGAGTTGTTTTACATTCATGTTACAGAAGAGAAGCTGTTGGACTGAAACATCTGTAGGTTGTGTATTAATCCTCTTGGTTTTATTGCAGAAAAACCTTGACCTGATTTGCTTTTGTTAGAAACACAAACTAGTTTGTATCTTCTCTAGGGTAGCCTTTAAGAAAAATTGTTTATTGCTCACAGAAGCATGAATTGCAGTCTGTGTTGCCTTTATTTGAAAACCCTTTCCTGCAGAGCTAGTCCTTGTTTCTTTGTTTATCATTATTTCATCAGGATCTTTCTCATTTTTATTTTAGCCAGCAACACCTCCCTAAAATACTGCCTCTAGAGACCCAATCCCTCCTTATGTATATTATCAGAATTTTTCCTTGGTTATTTTATGTTCTACTTATTTTTAGGTTTCATGCTCCTGAAGTTGCGATGTAGCCCCTCCCCCTTCTTAAATGAGTTCATGATCATCCTGTTACTTAGATTGAGCACTGCTTTATTTGTGAACTGAACTCTGCCTTTGGGGCATATGCTTTATTTGTGGAGCCAGGGATGGCTCTGGTAGTAAATGAGAAGCACCTGATAGACCCTCATCATTGATCCAGGAAATAAAATCCCAGTTTATAGCCTGTGTTGATGTTCTGAAATTGTCAGCATTATTTTTGTGATGCCATGTATTTTTAAATCCCACTTCCTCACCCTTTCAGACTTTTGTATGCTTGGACTAGACATTACTATATTAGAAGCTGACAGGGAAGAATTTATAACACATGCAAACTGTAGAGGCTGGAGAACAAAGAATGCTTTTGGTTCAACAATATAGTCTAATAGGGCTTTTTATAGCTGGTTTACCCATCAAGTACAAAGCTGTCTTCTCATTTTCAGAGTTGCTATGAAAGAATACATAGAACATCAAGAAGCTTCTGTTGTTCAGTGCCTTACTCATCAGGTCAGGAAATGGTTTGCTGTGTATTCAGGTTTGGTGTTCAGTAATTTCAGAATTGTTTATCATATGATTTTTCAACAAAGTAGGAAATCAGCTCTGTGATCACAGCACATCTCATTAAGCACATGAGCCTTCAGTTTGCAAGTTTTGGTCTTCACACCCTCTTCCAAGAAATGCTGATATCAGCACTGTATACTTAGAACAAACACAGCAATAAGTTTTTTTTCCCCCTGGGTAAAACCATTTTGTTAACCTACCAAAGCACTTCATTTTGTTTTCTGACTTCAGGTAAAACCATTAAACATGGTTCACAAGAAAATACAATGACTATTCAATTACAATTACAGGAGTTTGAAACCTCACTTATTGTTCATACAATACTTTTACAACTTCATACAACTGTACAGTCTATTTAAGCTGAGTTTAAGTTTATTGCTAACCAAAAGAGCAACATCAAAGACCTATAGTTTTGTAACAACAGAAGAATAACTTACGTTAGGAATCCGCTACTTTAAAAAACCACTTGACTAGTGATGTGTATGGTTTCCTTATTCTTTTAAGTTTTCTATCCACTTTATCTTACCTCATGTTAGCTTTTGATGGAGTTTTATTTTCGTTTCGAAATGTTTTTAAGCTTTTATTTAGAAAGCCTGCTTAGTAAAGTCACAGAACTACAAATGTGTGAGCTGTAATCTAAGTGCACAAACTATAAATATTTAAAATGTCAATAAGTATTATTCAGATTTTTCATTGAAAAGAGAAACTGTTTGGATAAGACATTTTAAAATGATAAAAACCAAAGCACACCAAAAAAAAGTTTTGGAATAAGGCAAAACTACTCCAAAGCCTTAAATCTGTTCATCGGAAAAGAAAAAAATGGGAAATCTCCATGTCATCCCTAGCTTCATGCCACCATTCAATAAACATTGACTATGGGTAAGATGAGGGTGTCCTTAGCTGAGGTCAGTAACTCAGCAGGGTTCTCAGACCTCAGACTCCTTGGAGAACCCAGGCAGTGACTCTGTTCATGATAGGTTTTGAGAGAATCTCTGGCCCTGAAATCTGAACTTATATGGCATTTAATAGATAAATATATACCCAGCTAGGCAATTACGATGTTAGTTTTAGATTACAAAAGTTACTTACGATTGTTGGTGTACAAGAAATTTATAAATTCTGTAAGTGTATTTAAAAATTTAAATTTAAACTATCTGGAACATTGACTTTTTTATTTATTATGTAGCTAGCTATAGTACTGTGGATGCTTCTTTTTGCCTCAGAGACAGTTCTTAAAGTTGGTTACTATCTAGGGTGTGTCACAAGATGCAGAGTCCATTTCCTATATTTTATATATTTAGAAGTTTTGTTTCCATTTTAGGCTCAGCTGGTAGAGAAAGTAGCAGAGCTGTCCGGAGCAGATTCATGATACTCACCAATATATTCCTTCTTTCCCAGCACCAGCCTTACCCCCAGCTTCCACCCCCTACCCCAGTATCATCACTGCTACTTGAGATCATGGATTCAATGCTGGAGAGAAGTTGAAAGTTACCAAGCACTAGCTTGACAAGGCTATATAATTTAGCCTAACGCTCATTCTGCAATATCTTGCTTAAGGAAAAGTCCAAAAGTTTTACATAAGTGTTGTTAGGAAAATAGACATGAACTTTCAAACCATAGGAATAAAAATTGGTTTTCTCACCATGGAGTTAAGCTTAATTTTTTTTTTTAATTGCTAATTTTAAGGTAAACATGCCTTTTAAAAAGTAGGAATCCATTTTATAATATTGAATACTTAAGTGTTCATTTTGAGACATCTTGGCCAAATTTAAAAGATTTAGACACTGGAAGAGACCTATCTTTTGAATAATTAATTTGTAATGGAGCAGAGAAAACAATAATTCAGAACAGCAGAACTAATGTTAATATTAAAATTTCAAAGCTACTTGGTTATTAAAAGAAAATTACATCTACTGATCTTCGAAACTTAGTGAGAAAGCTCAGAGAAGCAGGAAAATTGTGTAGAATGGGTATAAGAGAACTAGGAGAATCCTAAAACAAGATGCAGGTGGGGATACACACTGCTTCAGATACAGATCCAGTAAATTAAAGAGGAGCCTTGCTGCCCAACTCTGGTATAAAACGTTACTATAGATATTTAGGATAGGCAACTGGTTGTATTAAGTAACAGGATATATTTTGAAACAATGTCTTCTCTAGTTAAGTAATACCTAGCATATAGCAAAGAAACAGGTTTCCCTGGTGACTTAGACGGTAAAGAATTCACCTGCAATGCAGAAGACCCAGGTTTGATCCCTAGGTCAGGAAGATGCCCTGGACAGAGGAGCTTGGCAGGCTATAGTCCATGGGGTCACAAAGAGTCAGACACAACTCAGTGACTCAGCACATAACAAAGAAACAGTTAAATTACATACCCCCATTATATTTTCAGAAATGAGATGGTGCGATATGAAATAAAAATCTCTGAATGAGTGAAAACTACCTATTCTGTGGGACTGTTAAGGTTAATATAAGGTCATGTGTGCAAATTTAAAACAGCTAATTATTCTTGCTGTTGGTTAGGTTGAACAGAAAGATTCTATGGGCAGGATATTGTGAATTATATCTGTTTAGTTTCTAGGATATAATGATATTTGTATAACTTGAGTAAGGACGTAGATTTAGTAGTGAGAGAATAAATTAAAGCTTCTAAAGTTATGATTTAAAAACTACAAAATCAACAGTGTAGTGAAAAATGGCAAAATCAGCTCATCTTAATTTGAGGAAGAAGACTATGCCAACTCGATAACGCTTTGCCTTTTTTTTTTTTTTTTCTGTTTTAAAGAGAAGAGAACGGACAGCAATGGTAGAGTATATTTTGTCAACCACAACACTCGCATTACACAGTGGGAAGACCCCAGGAATCAAGGGTAAGGACTTGCAGTTATTAGTATACAGATAACACCGTATTTCCAGCTCATTTATGGAAAAGACCAGACTTACATATTCTTTCCCCAAAGGTCTTAAAGAGAAAAAATATACAATTACTTTTTTTCCCCAAAAATTACCTGTTTGTTATAAGACCAGCTTACTAATTCTAAAGCAAGGTTTTGCAAGCTGAGGTCTCTCAGTAGAATTCAGGGTGTATGTGACTTAGAGGGGGAAAAGACATGTTCGTGTGTGCAGGACCAAGGTCCAAACCTTTACCTGAAACTTGAGTGTTCTTTCCATTATGATTATAGGTCACAACTACAGTAGAATTAACAATCCTAGGACTTTGCCACCAGTAGAAATCCCAGATGTTTTTAAATACCATTCTGCAGTTGTTGCAGATATTTCAAAATATTGTTAACATACATCATTACGAGATCTTGCTGGTTAATGTGTCACTATAGGGAGACATTATTACAAGCTTGTCTTTTTAATATTTACTATGTATATAGGATTGTCTGTGACATTGTGATACTGTATTCGTTTGCTAGAGCTGCTTTAACAGTACTATATACGTACTATATACAGAGTGACTTGAACAACAGAACTTTGTCTTATACATGGAAACATAAGATTTCATATCATTTTATGCTGCTTTAAAACCTTATGTTTTTAAAAGAAATATTTATATAGGCCACACCAGCTGGTGGGGCTTCCGATATGGTACTAGTGGTAAAGAATCCGCCTAAAATATAGGAGACGTAAGAGACACTGGTTCTATCCCTGGGTCAGGAATACCCTCTGGAGGAGGGCACTGCAACCCACTCTAGTATTCTTGCCTGGAGGAGCCTGGCGGGCTGCAGTCTGTGGAGTCACAAGCAGTTGGACATGACCGAAGTGACTTAGCATGCAAGATACTAGCAACAAGCTGGGAGGTCTCCAGGGTACTTTCACTTGAGACTGACTACAAATTTAGGCTATCTCCCCAACAACTTTCAGATTTAATACCTCACTAGAGAGATTTGAACTCATCGAAATGTTTTATACTCACAGCCACATTTGTTACTGGTAAAGGATATAAATTAGAATGATAGAAGGAAGAGATATTTAGGGCAGAGCCTGAGAAGGGTTCCAGATACCCAGAATTGATGTGGAATATAGTATGTTTTGAATATTACCAACCAGGGAATCTCACGTTTCTAGTATCCATAGTTTTTTATTGGGACTCCATCATTTACTGCCTGCAAAGCTAACCTTCAGTTTCTAGCTCTTCCCCAAAGATGGGCTAATACCTTTTAGTGTCTCGTTTATTCCAAAGGTCAGAGCTGATAATGGCATATACCCCAAAGCCTCCTTTATAAACCACCTGATTGGCGTTCTGATGTTTGAAGACCCTAAGCTTCAAAGGGGCTTCAGTGTATCTTCAGAGATACTCTGGACAGGCAGGATATTCCAGAGGCGTAGAGATCTTTTCCCAGTAGCTGAGGGCAGAGGTCTGATCTCTATTTGGGTGTGATTAAATCTTCACGTCTCACAGAGGTCAGAGTTTTAAGAACCTCTGTATGCTTTAAAATCTATTTCTGGGTACCAGCAGATCACATTGTATATAGTTATAGTATTTAAATATTTTGGCGACTTTCCTGGTGGTCGAGTGGATAGAGTCCATCTGCCAGTGCAGGGGACATGGGTTCAATCCCTGGTCTGGGAAGACCCCACATGATGCAGAGCAGCTAAGCTCGTGCACCACAGCTACTGAAGCCCATGTACTGAGAGCCCATGTTCCACGGTAGCAGGAGCCACCGGAACAAGAAGTCTTCAGACCGCAACTAGAGCATAGCTCCCGCTCAGCACAGCTAGAGGAAGCCCATGTGCAGCAAGAGAGCAGCCTAAACAAATAGAACACTTAGCTTTCAACTTTAAAAATATGTATTTTCAGTTTCTTAAAAAGTAGTAATTAAGAATTTCATAGGTAACATTTTTAATTTTAAAATTCTATCACTAAGGATAGACTAGACCACATCACCTTTCTCTAATTTGCTATCATTTTTCATTCCCCCTTGAATCTTTTAAAGCTTCAGAGTGGAAATAAGAATCATATTTTTACAAATAATACCAATGAGCCAGTTCTATCCAATTTGTTTTCAAGACAACTTGTTACTGATACTGTCTTGCAAATATGACTACAACAAATGAGAAGTGTTATCTTCTTAAAAGTTTTAGATAGTCTGTTTGTCTGACATTGGCATGTAGTTCTGTGAATATAATTAAATGTTAACTTTTTGACGTGGTTCACAAAATACTGTTCTAGGTGGTGATTCTAAGCCTTTTGTTCTTCTGAAGTAAACTTGAGGAAAGTGACACTCGTGTCAGCAATAGTGGCTCTCTAAAACAGTGAGATTAATGCCACCAATCCCTCCTTTTCTTCCTTTCTGATGTGAACTTGAACATTTCCATTGTTTTGTCATCTCACCAAACCCACAAGATGAGAAAATTGAAACTGGAGAATAGACAAAAATGAATTGGAAAATATGGATAAAACTTGAAACATTGAAGTTTAAAGAGCTTAAGCAAGATCTTAAGACAGGTATTAAGTATGTGGATAGGCATACTTCCTTAGAAAGATTTGAGTTGCCTTAACAGGAGTAATAGAGATTCTGGATAAGGGGAAAGTCTTCACTTGGAGGGTTGGCAGAATGTGTTGGGAAATGGTGAGTAGCTGTCTACTATGTTCATGGAAAGGTTTGTGGAAGGGACTTGGAGGTAGAATGCAGAGGTAAAACTGAAATGGAGCATAGAGGGTGCAGCATAGGGGCAAAGTGAGGGCCAAATGGAGGAGTTTAGACCTTGTATTTGGTTGGTGATCAATAGTGATACCACTTTAGAAGAGAATAGATTTGTTCAGATCTCTGTTTTGGTATTCTATCAGCAATATGAAATGAGTCAAGGACCAGAATAAGACTCAAAGCAGGAAAACCTTTTAAGTGGCTGTTTTGAAAGTTTAAAAGATAAATAGAGCCAGAGTAAGGAAATCAACCCTAAATATTCACTAGAAGGACGAAGGCGGCAGAGGATGAGATGGTTAGATAGCATCACTGACCCAATGGATATGAGTTAGCAAACTCTGGGAGATAGTAAGAGACAGGGAAGCCTGGCGTGTTACAGTCCATGGGGTTGGCTTAGCAACTAAACAACAGAACAACAGCAAGGATGGTACTAGGGATTGGAAGCTGTGATACATGAACATGAAGAGTTGTAAGGCAGAAATGGTGGAGCTTGGTTACCATGAGATGTTTAGGCAGGTAGGTAATCCAGGCAGAGTAGATGAGAGAAGACTGGTTGATAGATCTGTTCATGTGTTTAACATGCTTGTAGGATTTTAGTAAACTGAGTAGATGAGAGAAGACTGGTTGATAGATCTGTTCATGTGTTTAACATGCTTGTAGGATTTTAGTAAACTGCTGGAAAATGCTAGACTAACTGGTTTTCTAGAAGATATCTACTGCATTTATGAGTATGTTTAGTTTCTTTACTTGGCAAACAAGGAACTCTTGAACATTTTTTATTTGTTTATATATTTTTCTGTGTTTTACATAGTCAATTAAATGAAAAGCCCTTACCTGAAGGCTGGGAAATGAGATTCACAGTAGATGGAATTCCATATTTTGTGGACCACAATAGAAGAACAACCACCTATATAGATCCCCGCACCGGAAAATCTGCCTTGTAAGTTTTCTAAATGTTTCGATTAAAAGTAAAACTGATTCCTAAGATTTTGATGTAAAGATATCAATTACTGAAAAGTGTAGTTCTTACTATTTTTATCTATTAACACTGCACTAAATGAAAGTGTTTAGCAATTATCAATACAGTACTACTCGCCAGTTAATCCCTGATTTCTGATATCCACTTTCTTTCATTTCTATCACCTTTTAACTTGAAGGCTCCTTTCTTTTCATTTTTGAAAAGTAACTATGTTTGTTTAATGTGTTTTGTTTGGGTTTTTTGTGTGTGTGGTCAAATAGACATAACAAAGTTGAACATTCTAGGTGTACATCTTAGTGGTATTAAGTACACTTATTGTTGTGCAACTATCACCACCATCCATCTCTAATACATTTTTTTATCGTCCTATACTGATACTCTGTACTCAGTAAAGTCTTCACTCTTGTTCTCCCCCAGTCCCTGATAACTACCATTCTACCTTCTGTCCCTGTGATTTGACTAATCATATAATTTGTCCTTTGTGACTGGCTTCTTTCGCTTAGCATTATGTTTCCAAGGTTCATCCATGTTTTAGCTTTTATCAGAATTTCATTCCTTTTTGCTGCTGCTAAGTTGCCTCAGTTGTGTCCGACTCTGTGCGACCCCAGAGATGGCAGCCCACCAGGCTCCCCCGTCCCTGGGATTCTCCAGGCAAGAACACTGGAGTGGGTTGCCATTTCCTTCTCCAGTGCATGAAAGTGAAAGTGAAATCACTCAGTCGTTTCTGACTCCTAGTGACCCCATGGACTGCAGCCTACCAGGCTCCTCCGTCCATGGAATTTTCCAGTCAAGAGTACTGGAGTGGATTGCCATTGCCTTCTCCATCATTCCTTTTTAAAGCTGAATAATAATCCATTTTATGTGTTACCATATTTCCATTTTATGTGTTACCATACATGTGGCTCATGGACATTTGAATTATTTCCACCTTTTGGCTATTGTGAATGATGCTGTGAACATGAGTGTACAAATATCTTTTAAAGTCCTTGCTTTCAGTTCTTTGTATATATACTCAGAACTGTTGAATCAAATGATAATTCTGTGTTTTTTGAGGCATTGCCAGACTTTTCCACAGTGGGCATACTGCTCTAATATTTTTACTGGTAGAGCACATGGGGTTCCAGGTTTTCCACATCAGTGCCAACAGTTGTTGCTCTGTATGTGTGTGTATGTGTGGTGGTGGTGTTCAGTTGCTAAGTCGTGTCCAACTCTGTGACCCCATAGACTGCAGCATGCCAGGCTTCCCTGTCCTTCACCATCTTCTGGAGTTTGCTCACACCCATGTCCATTGAATCTGTGATGCTGTCTAACCATCTTATCCTCTCCCACCTTCTTTGCCTTCAATCTTTCCCAGCATCAGAGTCTTTTCCAGTGAACTGGCTGTTCATATCAGGTGGCCGAAGTATGGGAGCTTCAGCTTCAGCCCTTCCAGTGAATATTTAGGGTTGATTTTCTTTAGGATTGACTGGTTTGACCTCCCTGCTGTCCAAGGGACTCTCAAGAGTCTTCTTCAGCACGATTTGAAAGCATCAGTTCTTCGCTGTTTAGCCTTCTTTATAGTCCAACTCTCGCATCTATACATGATGTGTATAATGCCATCCTAGTTAGTATGAAGTGGTATCTCATTGTATGATACCAAAATCAGCCAAAAACAGTATACAAAAATTATTGAGTAATATTTTTATCAACACAGATGTAAGCATTTTTACCAAAATAATGGCAAATTAAGTCCAACAAGATATAGGAGAGATATTATACCATCATCATGTGGAGTCCCTCCTCCCTGTCCAAGGTTGATTGAATTTTGTATACTAAATTCAGCGCATTACTAGATTAAAGGAGAAAAAGCAATGTACAGAGTACATAAAATACAGTGCTAGTTTACTATAAACTTTCAGCTGCCTTAGAAACTTTCTTATCTTAAAAATAGTATCTGTATAAGATTAATGGCAAAATAACTCTTACGATCAGGAAAAGGACAAGTATTTCTTCTGCCACTACTTCCAAATTCAACATTGTGTTGGTAGTCCTGTGAGATGGGAAAGAAATAAGATTGAAAGAAAAGAAGTAAAACTCTTTTTCATGCAGATCACAGATAACACAATTGTCTGTATAAAAATCATATGGAATCTAGGGAAAAAAACTACTAGAACTAGCAAGTGAATTTAAGTGTTGCCAGATACAAAGTCAATATATAAAATCAATTGCATTTCTACATTGAACATTTAGAAAATGAAGTTAACAATAGCTCAGAGAAAAAGCAAATAATCTTGTGGTGTGAAGTCCATGCCTAGTTTGAAAGCCCACGGTGTCATCAGTGATCTGAGCTTCTTTCTTTCTCTCCTACCATGCCAGACTATCATCTCTGTGAGAGTCACCTAATAGTTTGTGATAGCTGCTTGAAGCTTCAGCTGTCATAGTCCCACTCCAAGCTGGGATATGGAGGAAGAACAAATTGGAAAGAGGGAAGAAAATCCCTTTCCAGCTATCCCAGCTCTCTTTAAAAGAGCCTTCCTTCCTGGAAGTCCTGTTCAATAGCACTTCCACTTAAGATCACTAGCCATAGTTAAGTCACACAGCCACACTGGGAAGTGTTTTTATCCTAGGTAGCAGTAAATCTCAAGATTCTGTTAAGGAGAAAGGAGAGTGAATTTGGGAATAGATGCCCTTCTCAGACAAAACCTCCTTTACCTAGCCCTGTTATATTTGGCTGAATATAAGAGAGAATCTCAGAAACAGCGGCTTTAAAAAGATCAAAGTGTATTTCTGTTTTCTTATTTAAAAGTAGTCGTGGGGAATATTTCATTTTTAAGGTGGTTTTAGGAGTATGTTGTACTGGGACATTTTTGTATTTAACTACTAAGTACTTAGGGAGTGTGATATTGTGTTTTCCTTCAGTATTTTATCTTACAAGCAGATTTATGTCCTATTAACACTCTTCCTCAGAGACAATGGACCCCAGATAGCCTATGTACGGGACTTCAAGGCAAAGGTTCAATATTTCCGTTTCTGGTGTCAGGTTAGTACCAGTACTGTATTTCTGTACTCCTCTTACGATGTTGCTTATAGAATCAGTGATTGTAGAGTTAACGTATAGACAAACAGGTAAAAGATATGGAAGGGGTAGACTTTTTCTATTTTTAGATTGAAGAAATAGATTTATCACTTAGATAATTTATGACTTCTCTTGTCCAGAAGAATAAATTTAAAACCATTTGAAAAAGGAAGCATTGCTACTCATTTCAGTACTCATTATTTTCAAGTTGGAGAAGTCTTCAAATGAGTTAAAACTTTTTCTGGTGTACAAATTGTAACCAGCTCCTTTCATATCTAGCATTTGGTATGACTTTGATAGATCCATATGTATGTGTCACTTTGATAGATACATTAGTGCACATGTGTGATTATATTCAGAGTATTTTTAACAGACATTATCAGTTATTAAATATCAATGTTTAGTGAATTAGTGGTTTATGGGTTCTCAATAAAATAAATGCACTAGTCCAAGTGTGACTGTGATGAATATTTTTAAACTTCAAACTCTTATAATTAAGTGGGCCCATGTAAGCCAAAACAATATGAATTAACTTTTTGAAAATTTAGATCTCTCCTGGTGGCTCAGATGGTAAAGCATCTGGCTACAATGCGGAGACCCGGGTTCAATCCCTGGGTCGGGAAGATCCCCTGAGAAGGAAATTTGAAAATTTAAGTAAAAATTTGACTCATTAAGTAATCACTGGTGTGTACAACATCTTCTTTCTCCTGTTTTTTATATATCAGATGATTTATAATTAGCATGAATACTCACAAATGTATGGTTAAACATTATTAAATAAAAATTCATATTCATAGTCTACTTGTTACTGTAAATGAAAAAAAGTAAGTAAAACTTTATTCTTTTGGTTTTTTGATAGGCCATTTTAATGGTGAGAGTTGACTTAAGACATTCTTATATTTCAGCAACTGGCCATGCCACAGCACATAAAGATTACAGTGACAAGAAAAACATTGTTTGAGGATTCCTTTCAGCAGGTACTGTTTTATTCACTCAGTGGTTTGCTCCCTGGCTTCTAACCCAAAACGTTTTGGTGCTGGCAGTTTAATCTAAACACTGCAATTTTTTGAGATGAAGTCTTTGAATTTTTTAAGTCTAATTTCATCATCAGATTCCTTAGTACTTTAAATTTAGGAAACTGCAGATAGCTTTGTGTGTGTATGTCTTATGTATGTGTATGTTCTGTGCTTTTGAAATGTCATAGTAATTTAATACTAGTTTCATGTTTCCATTTCTAAACTCAGTATTTGATTTGAAATAGACAATTTAAGTAAGAAAATAGGCTTTTGGTAGATAAACGTCTACCAAAGTTCTGTATAAATAAAGTTCATATGAACATTGGCTCCAGATAGAGAAAGAGAGGGAGAATTTATATTTATACTTCTGTGTTACTTGCATTTTTACAATAAGCATATTTATTGTTATAATTTTAAGAGTTTTTTTATGTAGCAAAAAGTGTAATTGGTCATTGATGACAGTATCTAAAAATAATGTTCTCACGAGTAGTCTCAAATGTTTTGGTTGTCTTTAGAACCTGAGTTAATTTACTGCTTGTTCTATTTTACAACTTTGTTTACCAACCAAATGCAGCTAAGTATTAAGTGTTTGGGCTTCCCTGGTAGTTCAGCCCATAAAGAATCCACCTGCAATGCAGGAGTCACAGGAGTCTCAGGAGACGTGGGTTCGAATCCTGGGTTGGAAAGATCTCCTGGAGGAGAGCATGGCAACCCACTTGAGTATTCTTGCCTGAAGAATCCCATGGACAGAGAAGCTTGGCAGGGTACAGCCCATAGGGTTGCAAAGAGTTGGACATAACTAAAGCAGCTGAGTACGCACACAAACATTAAGTGATTGTTGTATGAAAATAACCAGTGAGAAAAATATCTTAATATGAAAACTTCCATTTCATTCTTATTTTATGGACAGATGTGGATGTGATTCTTTATTATCAAACCTTTATGATAATTTTGGTAGCTACAGCTTCACGAAGTGCCAAACTGCATGCAAACAGAAAAAAGATTGAGATAGTTGACAATGGCTGTCTGCTTACTTTCAGAAACAATTACATTCTTTACTAATGGAACCTCAGTTATTAACATTGAAGGAAATGCCGGTTGGCATCCTGCTAAGCCGGAGCAGATAGTTTTTTAGGAACAGAGCTTGACTAAGGCCACTTTAGGGAATTATGAGTCCTTCTCTTGGTCTGATGTAAGCAAAGCTCCAAGGCCATTCTCTGTCCCATTGTTGCCTGTTTCTTCTTTTCATGTTCATAACCAGTATGTAGTCACTGAGTGGTCAGTCCCTGGTGAGCCAGTTTCTTGGAGCATGACTTGATGATAGCAGTGCTGAAAAGATGCAGACATGAGTAAATGTCCCTTTAGCATTTGACACTGGAGACTTCTGCAGAATGACAGACCAGGTGGTGCTAAAACAGTTTTAAAAAATTCTTACCCTAGACTGTACATCTATCCAGTAAATGTGAAATAACTTTAAAATGTGTTGCTTTGGAAGAGTGACATATAACAAAATTAACGTCAGATTTTCTTCATAATGTTTGGATAAAGTTGTTTAGGGTGGTATGTTTTTTGACATAGCAAAACTGCTTATGGGGGAAATGGCAGCATCTTGTGTGCTGGGTGTGCTAAGTCACTTTAGTCATGTCTGACTCTTTGTGACCCTGCCAGGCTTCTCTGTCCATGGGATTCTCTAGGCAAGAATACTAGAGTGGGTTTCCATTCCTTCCTCAAGGGGATATTCCTACCCAGGAGTTGAACCTGTGTCTCTTACAACTCCTGCATTGGTAGTAGTTGGGTTCTTTACCACTAGCACCATCTGCAAAGCCCTTCTTCATATTAGACATTTGTTAAAGGGTATTATTTAAAGGGGAACAGCAAACAAGATCAGGGACTATCCTATGGTTTGGGGAGCAGCCACAGGGACAAAGAATAACCAGAAGAAAAAAAAGATAATTTTAACTACATATCTCATTTCTACTGGTATATTTCTAGCCTATAGTATTTGTAGAACATTTGTCATAAGCATCAAATTATTTGTTTCATGTGGGATATGAATTCATGAAAGTATAGGAACTGAGAAATCCTTAGAATAAGCAGGTCACTTCCTAGGCCTCTCTAGATATTTAAATTTGATTGTTCATTCTTGTCCCTTCATAAAATAGAATCATTGTATGGACTTTCTTCTGTCCATGTCATTTGTTTTTTGTTCTAAGAGTAATGTTTGTAATATATATGCCCAGTTTGGGGCAAGTATTTAAATACTTTTAAAAAGGAAGAACCTGACTGACCTCTCCACTGTCACTCAGTAATGGCACTGTCCTAAAAACATGAAGATGGTCATATTAACTACTGTAGTAGAATACAAACTTGGAGCAGTTTTTCCAGTTTTCCACTGAGAATGAGTTTCCAAGGTAACTATTCTCTCACAGCTGCTGTTTTTCATTTCCAAGTTAGCCAGTTAGCTATCATGTGTACCTTTTGGGTATAAAACAAACTGAAACCTGGCCCAAACCAAATAAGGACCTAACCTCTGATCGTGGTCACAGTTACTCTGCTCTAAGCAAGTGAGAGAAGGAATTTTGTCAGTGGTAGGATCATTTAAAAGAAAATTATATATAAAGTATACAGAAATATAGACATGTAATTTATAAAATATTATGAAACTTTAATGTATTTTCTCTATGTGTGGAATTGACCAAACTACAAACACCATTCTATGTCTTGAGGAATTTAAGTTATTTATAATGAAGGAGATTTCTAACCCGGAAGTAATTGATTAAGGTGTTTCTGCTTTTACCAATTTTTATACCTTTTTTTTTCTTGGTAGATAATGAGCTTCAGTCCTCAAGATCTGCGAAGACGTTTGTGGGTGATTTTTCCAGGAGAAGAAGGTTTAGATTATGGAGGTGTAGCAAGGTAGTGATAATATGAATACTCAGAACTTAGTTCCTTTCCTCCAAAGGTATCATTACACTTTGCTTGCAAGTATTTTCTCAATTTTCTATTTCAGGAAAATGAAATGTAGCACATTTTTACCTTTATTAAATGTTGCAGTTATAAAACTTCAAAAGCCATTAATTCAACACTTCTCTCTCTAAGGTACCGCTAGTTGATTTCACCCACATCACTCATTTATTCATCAGGATAATTCTGTGAGAGAATTTTCCAGGTAATAATGAGGTATAGAGAGTCACCAGAGACACATAATTAAGTTGGAGAGCCTGGATGCAAGTTTCACATCATTGAACTAGAAGCCAGTGTTCAGTTGACTGCATCATATCTATTCCGTAAAACATACGGAAGAGTGTTTTACGCTAGAGTGGCGCTAGAGTGTTCAGGTCACGTTCCGCAACATAGACTGTTGATAGAAATAATAGTCATTCCGTTCCCAACTGAGTTTAATATATATATATCTGTTTTGAGAGTATAGAAGGCTATATAAAATAGTACTTGAAATTTTAAATTCTCTTTTCTTAATGTTGAAGCTTCTAATCAAACCCTGGAAGACAGACTCAAGCAGCCAAGTTGCTTTACTTATTCCATAACGATATATCATACAGAGTTAAAAATTTGCATATCAGTGGTCTTACAAAAAGCCAAGGATTTTGAAGTCAAGATTGCATTTGAATCCTTTTGCTGTACTTAGTAGTATGACTTGGGGCAACTACCTTCATCTGTATAATAAGAGTGATCATAACTGCTTCTCTAGGATTGCTGTAAAGTGTAGAAATATAGTTTATTAATATCCTACTTCAGACCCTAAGTCTTTGTGGAGTCACTAACTGGTCACTGCATTTTAGTGGTTTTTACGTAGGTTTTGTTTCAAAGTTCATATTTCAAAATGTATGAAGTAATCACAGGTAAATTAAAATATGAGTAGAAACATTTAATTTTGTTTAAAGATAATTCAGGAGGAGGGTTATCATTCATTCCTAGCTAGAAAATTAACTAGTAGTATTAAATATAAGCAAGACTACCACCAGAGGCCATAAATCAACAAAAAGTCTCAGGCATGAACTGATAAATTGCCCCAGATTCACTCTGCCTACTGTTCTACCAGATCCTCACCCCTTTTACATAGTTAGTAACTATTATCTTACATTAGTATTGGTTGATACTTTGACAGCATTTGGATTAGAGCTTCTCATTTTATTTTTCTAATGAATGAGTAGCTTGAATTAAGTGTTTCATTGCCTCTGTGATATTGGAAGTTTTTTCATATTTAAGAGAGCAGTAGCACTTAGTAAGCATCACTGAGGGGCTTGGACATGGGTGGAATCATTTTGGACTTGTTTCAGCTACACTAACCACATGGGTCAACAGTGAAGTTTAAACTTGCCTATGTTTAGTATTTCACTGATTCTAAGACTAAAGTTTTCATATTTTAACATCTCTGAAACTGAGATGTGTATTACAGTTGGAAATTTTTTTTAGTGGTTCATCAAATAATGTTGTCTTTAAAGTCAGTGATGTCTTAGATTCTTTGAAATAAGCAGTGTATAAATATCTTTGTAAAACAGATGGCAGTTTGTACAGAAGCTGTAAAAATCAATGTGAAACTAGAGAAATATCACCACGTGAGGAGTGTAGATTCCTGAGAGCTTTATAGCACTTCTCTTTGATTTATTGGTATGGTTACTTACAAGATTTTTCACCCTAAATTTTCTTTTGGTTTCAGAGAATGGTTCTTTCTTTTGTCACATGAGGTGTTGAACCCAATGTATTGCCTATTTGAATATGCAGGGAAGGATAACTACTGCTTGCAGATAAACCCCGCTTCTTACATCAATCCAGATCACCTGAAATATTTTCGTTTTATTGGCCGGTTTATTGCTATGGTAAGTTCAAGTGGATAACTGTGTTTACTTTGCTAATTCAGCAATACTAAAGCATTGTGCCTTTAACTTTCTCGTTTGAAATTTTCTCGTCACTAAGACATGTCTTAAGATTTGGTTCTTATATCTTCCGTTTTCCCAGAAATATTCCATAATAGATTGTATGATGGGGAGTTTGTTTTGTCTTTTAACTGAAGAACTCAACATTCTGAAATACAGTGACTATTATAAATTTATGGATTGTTTTCTTCTTGCATAGGCTCTGTTTCATGGGAAATTCATAGACACAGGTTTTTCTTTGCCATTCTATAAGCGTATCTTGAGTAAACCAGTTGGACTGAAGGATTTAGAATCGATTGATCCAGAATTTTACAATTCTCTCATCTGGGTTAAGTAAGTTTGTTTCCTTTTAATTATCAAAATATAATCTATATGTTTCTTTTTAAAAAAAAAATTTATTTCTTTGGCTTTGCTGGGTCTCAGTTGTGGCACACAGGATCTTTGATCTCCTTTGGGGCATGCAAGATCTTTTAGTTGCAGCATGTGGGTTCTAGTTCCCCGGACCAGGGATTGAACCTGGGCCCCCTGCATTGAAGTCTTAGCCACTGGACCACCAGGGAAGTCTCTAGTCTGTATGCTTTCATTATAGTATTGGTAATATATTCAGACTATAAGCATGTAATTGGTTTATTGAATTTACATGATTTACGTTAAATCTGTCTCATTATTCAGTATGATTATTTTTATAGAAATATACCCCAAAATCTTAGGCAAAATATGACTATTAGAGCATCATGTTTCAGCTTTGTTATTCTGATGTTACAGTTTAACAATAATTATTGAAGAACATATTGCTTCCCAGGTGGCTCAGTGGTAAAGAATCCACCTGCCTATGCAGGAAGACAAGGATTTGACCCCTGAGTAGGGAAGATCCCCTGGAGAATGAATTGGCACCCCACTCCAGTATTCTTGCCTGGAGAATCCCATGGACAGAGGAGACTGGCAGGCTGTAGTTTAGTCCATGATGTCGCAAAAGAGTTGGACAAGACTTAGTGTCTAAAACATTAATTACTGAAGAACATAGTCCTTTAGTTTAAAAAGAACCTTAAATGAATGAATTAGTGTAACAGTGTTACTTTCATTTGGGCAGAGAAAACAATATTGAGGAGTGTGGTTTGGAAATGTATTTCTCCGTTGATAAAGAAATTTTAGGTGAAATCAAGAGTCATGATTTGAAACCCAATGGTGGCAATATTCTTGTAACAGAAGAAAATAAAGAGGAATATATCAGGTAAGAGAGAATGCTATTTTTGGCATAGTTTTTAGCCATTCTGTTGGACTATATAGCACATTGATAAATTGCTTAGTAATATACTAGTATACAGTATTTCAAGAAGTATTATTTGCCTTTATACTAATTATTATGAGACCCGATTGTATTTATTAAGGACACAATTCACCACTTCCTATCTTGTAAGTACGTTGAGAGGAACAAATACTATAGGAGACATTGCTTTATCTAGTTATAATCATAGAACTGAAATCTGATGATATTTAATTTGAGACTTGATGTTTGGGAAGCATTCAGTTATGTAGAAATAGAGCAAAAGTTATTGGAAACAATATATAGGGGTGGAAAGCACAAGTCACGGATGTGAATAGAGTTGCCATAGTGTGTGGTGCTGTCAGGAAGCTCAGGATTAATAGCCCCTTTGCCATGTCCTGCACTTCAGAAGCCAAGGAAAATGAACCTTTAGACGATGTGGTGGCAGTAAGTTACGATAATCCTTATAACAGTTTGAACTATAGCCCAATGGTAGATCTAGAAGCCAGGTGACAAGAAATTAAGGACTAAGTTCAATAGACAGTATAAATTTCTTTGTAACAACAAGTCTGACAGCAAAGCACGTGAAAGGTAGGATGGATTCTTGTGGAGGCAGCAGGGTAGAGGAACTACCATGAAGGTTAATTCAAACTGTAAGCCTTACAAAGAATTAGTTAAGTGGATGTTAATGAGTTTCATCTCCCCTTTATGGTATATATCAGTGTAACCAGAAATATGAAGATGCATAAGTAATAGAAAAGAATTTTAACAGATTTATAAAGTAACAGAAAAGAATTTTGAACGGATAGACCTCTCAGTTTTTTTCCAGAAGTGAAAGTTTGAAGGGTAGAAGCAGTGTTGGATCACCCTTTTAAATACCAATTCTGTAACTACTATGCCGTCTAACATCATGGCCTTGAAAGCAATCTCAATTTTATATGCAGATGTTTTTGTGGGTAATATTGAAAGATCAGGTAAAATTTTTAAGTAAAATGATTTTCTTAGTGTATTCTCTTATGCTTTGCTTTCATACTTTTAGTCTCGAGTTATTAGTTCACTCACATATTCTCAGCACCAGTTCTGTCAGATATGAGTGAGATTTCACATAACTGCTACTGCTTGAATTCCTACTTCTGGATCTCTTGCCTGTTTTTCTACTTTTCAAATATTAATATATCCTCTCCAGCTTTCTTGTGATTAATATTTGCATGACATACCTTCCTCTATTCTTTATTTTCAATCCTTTGTCTTTCTGTTTAAAGTATGTTTCTTATAAGCAGAATATTTTAGGTCTTGTTATTTTTATCCAGTTTGATAATCTTTATTTTTAATTGCAATTAGTACATTTAAGTTGAATGTTTTTACTGACATGATTGGACTTAAATTTGCCACCTTGCTATTTGTTTCTTCTTTTTCGCAATTTCTTTTGTTCCTCCTTTTCTGCCCTCCTTTGTATTAATAATTTCTAGTTCCCTTTTGTATATTTCTGGTGTTTTTCTTCGCTGTATCTCTTTAATTTTTTAATGATTGCTCTAATGAAAATATACATCCTTAACTTAACACTTTTAATTAATTTTATACTGCTACATTCATATGTGTAACATTGTACTAATATACTAATATATTATAAGAGGCTCATAATAGTATAATTTTATCTCACTTCAGCCATTTGTGCTATTTTTATCATTGTATTTCTGATGTTTATAACTCCATAATACTATTTTCTTGCTTTAAGAAATCAATATATTTTAAAAGAAATTAAGGAATAGAAGTCTTTTATAGTTACTCATATTACCATTTCTAGTTTTCTTCATTTCTTTCTGCAGATACATTTTTTTCACCTGGAATCATTTCCCTTCAGCTTTAAAAACTTCCTTCACCATTTCTGTTAATGTGTGCTTGCTGGCAGTGAATTGTCTGAGCTTTTATCCAAAAATACTTGTATGTCACTTTCAATATTTGAAGGATATTTTCACTCGATTTAGAATGCTAGGTGTGTAGGGTGTTTTTTTTTTTTTAGCACTTCTTTCAATGCTGTTGTTCCATTATTGGCTTCTGTTTTTGATGATGTGAGCCATTGTTTTTATTTTCTGGATGAAGTATATGCTTTCTTCTCTGGCTTTTAAAAGATTTTGTTTTTAAGCATTTTTATTCTGATGTATCTAATTGTGATTGCTTTTATATTTATCCCTTCTGGCATTTTGTAAGCTTCTTGTGATTGATGCCATTTTAGCAGTTACGGAAAATTTTTGTGCTTTCTCTGTAGATGTTCCTTTAGCTTTGTTTCCTTCTTTCATACTTCAGAGACTTCAGTCACATGTATATTTAACCTTTGATATTATCCCAGATGGTGTTTGTATTTTTTACATTTTCTCTGTGATTCAGTTTGGGCCATTCTGATTGATCTATCTTTGAATACAGTGCTCTTAAACTCATCCAATTAAATTTTCATTTCAGATATTCTTAAATTTCCATTTGGTTCTTTCAAGAGTTTCTGTGTTGAGAATCTTCATCTCTTCATACAGTTTGTCCATCTTGTCCTCTAAATTATTTAATACATTTTAATAGTTTTTTAAAAATATTTACTAACTTCAACATTGACTGTCAGTTTTCTCAGTTATTATTTATGGACTTTTTTTCACTTATGAGTCACATTTTTCAGCTTCTTTGCACATGTAGTCATTTTTTCATTATGGATAATACATGGTAGAGACTGAATTCTTTCTTTTTTTCTTTGAAGTATATTGAGTTTTGTTTTGACAAAAAGTTAAGGACAGATCACATTCATTTTGTAGATGCTTGCTAGAGCTACTCTATTTTCATTTCGCTTTTAATCCTAAAACATATTCTTTATTCCTTAGAACATGATTCCATAGTTCCTTACAATGGAAAGCCCAGGTATTTTCCATGTAACTTGTGAGAATTAAACTTAAATTCTGTCTCTACAGCACTAGGTGACTACCAAAATTTCTGCTTGGGTCTTTGATTCTCCAGTTGTTCACTGGACAGGGTACCCCTGGCATCTCATCATTCTGCACATGTGTATTTAGGAGTCAGTTAAGGATTTGAAGTGTATTTGAAGTGCAGATTTCAGAACTCCCTCTGTCTTTTTTTCTTTCAGGGATTTTTCTTTAGCTGCTTTGGCAGCTTTAAGCTGTCAGCCTTATGTTTCCACAGCCCAGTGATACTGTTGCTTTTAATTTGAGTTTCATTTCCCTGTGCTCTTTGTAAACTGGTCAGTGCCCTCAGAGGAAAAGTGTAGTAAATCTGGTTTTGCTCCATTGTGCCAGCCTCCTTCAAGAATGTTGTCCCCACCAGTTTCTGCCTGCCTTTGGTTTCTCTCTGATGCCTTCAGACATTTGATATCTATAATTTGCCCAGTATTTATAATCAACAGGGAGATTAGTCCAATACAACCAACACTGCTATTTTCCAAAATTTCAGAGTTTAATAAACTTTAGAACTTTTGTTGTCTGAAATTGTCATCAAGTAATCAAATGCCTAAAATATGTGTTTGTTTGCTCATTAAAATCATTCTGTAACAAAGCAGAAAGTTTTTTATTTGATGTGATTTTGACTGTTCATATTGATATGTGTCTTTGTAGATGAAAATTAGAAGAAAATTGAATCTGATACAGTCAGTATGTCCAAAAATTTGAGTCAGTCAGTAGAAGTTGAGCATTGAATATTTGATGTAAAGGAATTATTGTTACCCTTTTTGTGTGATGATAAAAATATAGTTTGTTTTTTTAAAAGAGACTAATGGAAATATATACTGAAATACTTGTTTAAGATGAAATTACATGCTGTCTAGGGTATGGATAGAAGCATAATAAAATAAGATTAGTATTATCTTGAAGCTAAGATATCTGTACATAGGGTTCATTTATTTTACTTATATGTATTTGACACTTTTCATAATAAAATTTTTAAAAATTATTTTTATACTCAAAATTTAAAGGTAAAATCTAAACTTCCTCATAGTCTTTTTTATAATTATTTACCAGAATGGTAGCTGAATGGAGATTGTCTCGTGGTGTTGAAGAACAGACGCAAGCTTTCTTTGAGGGCTTTAATGAAATTCTTCCCCAGCAATATTTACAGTACTTTGATGCAAAGGAATTAGAGGTAATGAGTTCTCCTTTCCACTGAAGCATGCTGGTAAATAATGCTTTTACGTATCTGTTTTCAACTCACTTCACTATCTTTCCAATGGCAGTAATATTTTTTGTTCTGGCAGTATGTTTCTGAAGAATCCCCAGTGGTTAAAAGTCTATAATTTATCCAAAAATATAAAATTTTGCCAAAGGTATTAGAACCTCTGCCCAGTGAGGAACTTATCCACCTGAATATGTGTATATATGATACCAAACATGGAAACTCAACTTTTATATATAAGTAATATAGCTAAAATTTTGATGAAATTCTTGACACACACATTTTTAGTAAAGCCTCCTGATTAATTTTTGAAAATTGTTTAATATTAGTCTTATCTATGTCTAGCATTTTTATATAGGTTGTACATTTACCTAAAGAAACTATTTGTCTTTTTTATCCCTAAAGGTTCTTTTATGTGGGATGCAAGAGATTGATTTGAATGATTGGCAAAGACATGCCATCTACCGTCATTATACTAGGACAAGTAAACAAATCATGTGGTTTTGGCAGGTTTGTCTCAGTTTCTTTCTTTTGGAAGATAAACCATAATTTTGTAGAAAATGCTTACCACATATGGAAATGAGTCATAGAACAAAATGTACCAGTATGTTCACAGTCCTCATTCCATTCTGTGCATTGTAATAAGTGAATACAGCATTCTTTGACTATTGCCAAGTAAGCAACACACACCTTGCACCTTTGCCTAGAGAATAAGATAATGCCAGATAATAACATTCCCCTGCATTTGATCTAAATGCTTTGAGGATTGTATAGAATTGGCTGAACTATGATTTTCATTATTCTTATCTTATTAAGAACTATTTAATATTTAGAACTTAGAAGCCCTTGGTTTGGAATCATAATGGTGTCTCCTCAAAAATTTCTGCTATAAGCATCTGAAAAATTGCTCACTAATCATTAGAAAAGTGCAAATCAAAACTAAAGTGAGATGTACACCCATTAAGGTGTTTAATAATACCCATTTAAGGTGTTAGTTTAAAAAATGAGAAATATTAATCCTTGGTAAGGATGTGAAGAAATTGGGATTCCTCCTACATTGCTGGTGGCAATATAAAATGGTATACCACTATAGAAAAGTTTGGTTGGTCCTCAAAATGTTAAACATAGAATTATCTTATGGTTCAACCATATATTCTTTGGGTCATACCCAAAAGAATTTAAGGCAGGAACTCGGATACTTATCGTATAACTATGTTCATAATCAGCATTATCCATATTAGCCAAAAGGTGGAAGCAACTTAAAATGTCCATCAACAGATGACTGGATAAACAAATTGTGGTATGTACATACGATGCAATATTGTCCAACCTTAAAAAGAAAGGAAATTCTAACACAGGCTATAGCATGGATGAACCTTAAGGATATAATGCTAAGTGAAATAGGCCAGCCACAAAAGGACAAATATTGTATGATTCCACTTACATGAAGTATCTAGAATAAGCAAATTTATAGATACAGAAAGTAGAATAGAGTTTACCAAGGACAGGGGAGAAGGAAGGCAGAAGCAAGGAGGAAAGTTTAAAGAAATGAGTTTTTGTTTGGTAAACTAAAGTTCTGGAAATGGTGGCGATGGTTACACAACAGTGTGAATGTGTTTAATGTCATTGAATTGTATACTTAAAATGGTAAATTTTTATTTTATATATATTTAACCACAGTAAAAAAAAATTTTTTTCAATGCCTGCTTTTATGTAAAGAAACTTGTAAGAAGGGAAGGGACATTTGTATACTTCTGGATGATGCATGTTGATGTATGGCAGAAACCAATACAATATTATAATTATCCTTCAATTAAAAATAAATTAGAAAAACACTCACAAGCTGAAATGACCAAGCTTCTGTAAGTTAGTACAGTAAGATAAAAATTTTTACAAAAAATTTCACCAAGCCAAAATTCTTGTGCTGCAGGCTAGAAAGCATTCTCTAGAAACTTAATGTTTTGAGTCAGGGTTGTAGGATTTAAAAGCCACATAATTCTGGCAACACATAGCTACACCAAAACATAAAGAACATTGAGAGAAGAACATTCCTGGGATATATCCAGGTCAGAATTTGTGAGCTTAATTTCATTTGTTCATAAAACCAAAAGTCTGTTCTAACTCAAACTTTGCATCCTTTATAACCACATGTATGTCTGTTGGACAGGTGGATCTAGGGGTAAAAGGAGGGGGTGCCCTAGAGGAGCTGGATCTTGAGGCTGCACGAGTAGGGTGCTCTCGAGCCCAGGGCACTCCTCTTTTTCTATTTACCTATAGGGTTGTGGTACTAGGATTGGTATTGAGGGAGGGGGCTGATTAGTGGGGCTTTTGACAAGCAGGGAGCAGCTCTGCCATCCACGGTGACAGGTGCATTTTTGGTGCATCTGACCCTGGCAGTTCAACTAAGATATGAAATGATCTTTTTCTTTTTTTTGTTTAGTATTCTAAATGCATATGATCTATGTACCTCTTTAAATGTGCTTTTAACAGTTTGTTAAAGAAATCGATAATGAGAAGAGAATGCGACTTTTGCAGTTTGTTACTGGGACCTGCCGACTGCCAGTTGGAGGATTTGCTGACCTCATGGGTATGTCTACAGGATCACACTGCTGTTACCCTAATGTGTAGACAGTATATCAGAAATAACAAAGTATAGCTATTTTCTTAAGTAGATATAGTTAACTGGGATTTATGTCAACTTTTAAATCACTTTATAATCTTTATCTCAAAAATGTTTAATTCTTAGGCTAGACTCAACATTTTTCCAGTCATGTGGCAAACATTTCAGTGTCTCTTGTGAGCCAGCCACTATTATTTGTATTATATTTTAATGACTTATTTATCACTCTTCCCTGTTATACCTGGAGCTGCTTGAGATATAGATCCATATCTTCCATCTTTTTATTTCTAGTGCCTGCCACATAATAGTCACTGATTAAATTGTATGTTGTTTAGAAATGAATGACTATAAGAATATTTTGTGATTAAATAATAAGTAAATTCAGGTCTTTATTTAACACTAACAATATGGAAGTAGCATGGGAGGATAGAAGTTGGAATCCTTAAGTCTGCTAGAAAAAGAGAGTCAAAATTAAAGAATCAAGTAGATGACTTCCTTGGCAGTCCAGTGGTGAAGACTCAGCACTGCAAACACAAGGGACGCAGGTACAGTCACTGTCTGGGGGACTAGGAGCCCGCGTGCCCTGTGGTATGGCCAAAAGGTAAAAAAAATAGATCAAGTAGACGATTTTGGATAGTGTGTTGAACCAGTTCAAGACTTTAAAAACCAGACCAAAAGAATTTGGACATTACTTAGGGTTTTGGAAGCTCTGGGAGCTTTTTGAAGACAGTAGAATTTGCTTAAGCTGCATTTTAGGAAGACTTGATAGTATAGCATGCAAATACAAAAGTGTGGAAATAGGAAGAAACCATTAGAGCTATGATAAAAAACTGATCTTAAGAGAGAAAATAGGAATGGAAAAAGCAGAAATAAGAGGAGTTCCAAAGGTAGAAATAAAAAACTTGATTAGGAGATTAAATATAAAGGAAGAATGCTTACATTTTATGCAACATGGAGAAATTGTGAAGTGTAAGGAATCTGCTAAGTGTAAGGTGACTGTCAGACAACCAAGTAGAAAATTTCAGTGAGAGGACAGTTTTACAGGTGTTGAGTTTAGAGGTAAGAGTTAGAGAAAGTAGACTCATAAGAGCAGTGAAGCAGTGACATTTGAAGCTGTGAGAATGGATGGGCTTGTGCAGAAATAGAATACAAAGAATAGAGAGCTGATGCTTAAAAACATCTATATTTAGGGTTGAGATAGGACTACCCTAGAGGCAGAGGAGAGGCCAGGGAGTAAAAAGAAAAATATTTTAGTTTCTCCAAAGCAATATAGAAGGGAAGTTCTTATCTAGTGCTGCAGAGAAGTCTCAAAAGGATAATTTCCAAGTACATTTTTGGAGAGGGCACCTTTGAGAATGCTCTTTAGTTTGAAAGAGAGAGCATGTTGGGGTTTGGAGAGGTTAAGGAATAGTGACTAAAAGGAAGAAAAAAATGCTACAAGTTTCTCAATAAAAACTGGGAACTTGATTATGAAAAAAATAAGAACTAGGTCTGCTCTTAGAAATAATAGTAGGATTAGGTGGAGTAGTCTGAAGCAATACAGAAGGATACTTTTGGAAGACAGACAGTGCAATTGTGATTTATCAAATTTTAGAAGACAATTAGTTTAACCTCCCTTCCACCCAGTATAGGAAAAGAAAGTTGTAAGAGTAAAGTATATAATAATTAAATCTGGTGGATCTTGACCTTATCAGGTCTAATATCCCATTTTTGTAACATATCTTTAATATTATATAATGAAGTTGATAGATATGAAATGTATCTATAACCTCCAAAATATACAGAAACATAACACTAACTGTAATACCAAGTTTTTAAGTGATTTATGAAGACATTATTTCAGTACATGTATATCTGGGAAACTATTAGAAGATACAAAAAGTTGTTTAAATGAGCTGATCTAAGAGAAGGTGAGAAGCTCTTTGTATATAAGAATTACTGCAATATGAAAGAACAGATAGAAAAGGTAAATAATAGACAAAAAAAAATAGTGTAAGAAAAAGAGGGAAATAGCCTAAATGAATAAAGGATAATATACCTGCCAAAATATAGCTGATTAAAATAGAGGAAAAATGAGGTAGAACTTAAAGTATAATGTCTAATCATGGAATTCCAGTATAAGCCAAGGCTCTGATATTTAGGACTTCCCTGGTGGCTCAAATGGTAAAGCATCTGTCTACAATGTGGGAGACCTGGGTTCGATCCCTGGGTCGAGAAGATCCCCTGGAGAAGGAAATGGCCATCCACTCCAGTACTATTGCTTGGAAAATCCCATGGACAGAGGAGCCTGGTAGGCTACAGTCCATGGGGTTGCAGAGTGGGACACGACTGAGCGACTTCACTTTCACTTTCTGATATTTAAAAAGCCTCAGACATTTTTAAAGTTGAAATAGGTTGAAAAATAGGAATAAACGTGCAAGAGTCTATATGAAGGTTGTTTGTTTTAGGGGCAGTTGTCAGTAAGATTGAAAACAACAGACAGCCTAAAATTTCAGTTTATGTTTACAACATGATATCTTACAAGTCCTTAAAATTTTAGAAAGCATCCAGGGTAACTGATATTATTTGTCAAATAGCCTTTATCAGTGAAATTCACCGAGAATCCTTCATTTCATATTTCTCTATTTTGATATTTGATTCAGTCTATTAAAAGTAATCCAGACTCTACTGTTATATACTAATTAGCACTATTAAACTTGTCATCTGTGTGGCTAGAAATGCTATAATATATTGAGAGAATGTACAGTACATAAACTAATAATTGCAAGCTTAATTATTATTTTAGCTATCTTGTTTCATAATGACCATATCTTATGCTACTGGGCTTTTCACATAACTACTTAAGAAAACACTTCAGTGTTAGTAGATGCAAAAGTACTACCAGTTTATATTAGTATTGTGTTTAGAAAGGTGGAACATGAGAAAATTCTTTGGCTTGACTTATTTTACCCATGGCAGAACATTAAGTGTGCCTGGCACTGTCTTATTCAAAAGTCCCGTAGTACTTCCAATCCTTGTGACCACCAATAAATGCTGCTTAGGGGGCAGTAGTGATGTTTTTAGAAAACCAGTACTAAAAGATAACCATTAACAGCCGACTCAAGATAAATGAGAGGCAAGAATTGGGTAAAAGGGTGTAAGGGTACACCCTACAGGACCTATTGAATTCAATAGGCAGTTTACATTTTCTAAAGTTTTCACAGTTTTCTATTTAAGCCAAGTTTTATAAGATAGTGAGTTTTAGTTTCCCTGTTTAAAATTGAAATTAAGCTTTGTATGCATTCTATTCTTATGTGAGATATTATTAATTACAGCATTCTGGTGTTCTAGCTAAGGGGTGTAGATGAAACTGCATTTTCTCCTTAGCATGCATTAACAATATGGTTCTAAAACTTGAGCACTCATCAGAATCATCTGGAAGCTTGTTAAAATATTGTTGCTAAGTCTCACCTCCAGAGTTTTTGATTCAGTTCAGTTGGGCCCTATGTATTTGTGATTTGTAAATTCCCTGGTGATGCTGATACAGCTGAATTGGGGGTAGCAATTTGAGAACCATTACACTATCAAACTGTTGATGATTTCACTATATTTTAGGGAGCAATGGGCCTCAGAAGTTCTGCATTGAAAAAGTCGGGAAAGAAAATTGGTTGCCTAGAAGTCATACCTGGTAAGTAAAATCAGAAAGAGTGTTTATGTATAACTGAAACTCTTTACTATCCACCTGAAACTAACACAACAATGTTAATCAAGTATACTCCAAAATAAAAATTTTAAAAAGTGTAGAAAATAGCCTTCTCTTATTCATCTTGTATGTACTAAAGCATGTTACAAATTAGAAATGAAATATTTTCCCCATGTTATTGAATTATTTTTAACAGCTTTAGTGACATATAATTTATGTAACAAAAAACTTAACCATTTCAATCTAGTAATATTTAGTAGATTTTCAAAGAAGTAACCATCACTATAATCCAGTTTTAGAGTATTTCTGTCACCCCAAAACAATCCCTGTTACCAATTTACAGTTAATCCCTTTTCTCACCACTGCATTTTTTTTGAAATGTGATATTTAGAAAACACTTTAACATTTCTCTGTAGGCAGAGGAAGAAATCAAATCTAGGTAGCTATAGAGAGAGATACTCTTAGCATAGTGACAGAAATAATGTTTTCTTATTATAAATATAGTTTAACCACATTTCCAAAATGTACAAAACTAAAAACCCTAATTTTAACTCAAATACAAAATGTCAGAATTCAATGTAATGCCAACAATATTTGCACTTTATTTTGTGAGACATTTCAGTAGTTATATATAGACCTTGACGGACATTTGTGTATTTTCCCTATTTGCCCTTTTTATGCTCTTGTGTGCTCTTTTATATTTTCTTTAATACAGCTTTGTAAAACAGCTTGGCGTGTTTGTTGAAGAATCTGTTGACCATAAATACATGGGTTTATTTTTGAATTCTCATTTCTTTTCCATTGATCTATAATATTTGTCCACAGTGACAGTAACATTGTGTTGATTAAGTTATATCTTTTCAGTAAGTTTTGATATTAGATATGCATTCTCCAACTTTTTTCAAGATTGTTTCTGCTCTTCTGGGTCCTTTGGATTTCCATATGAATTGTAGGATCAGCTTGTCCAATTCTGCAGAGAGATCAGCTGGGATTTTGATACAAATTGATTGATTAATTTGGGGGAGTATTGCCATCCTAACAGTATTGTCTTCTGACTCTGAATATCGGTGTCTTTCCCTTTATTTAGATGTCTGATGTATTTCAACAGTGTTTTGTAGTTTTTATATAAGTCCTTTTCTTCTGAAAAATTTATTCCTAAGTATTTTATTCTTTTAGAAACTATTATAAATGGAATTGTTCTCTTAATTTCACTTAAGATTATTCATTGCTAGTATATTGAGATACAGTTGATTTTCTTATACTCATCTTGTACACATATATTTTGATTTGACCTTTTGTCCCTTTTTTAAACTTGGAACAAACACACTGTGCCATTACATTATTTTGAACAGCTTATCTCAGTCATGCATGGAGACCAGTCTCATTACTTTTTCAAGTTCCATGTTTTTATTTGTTCATTTCTATAACTGTAAATTTATTTTCCCTTTGTGGTTACATTATTTCTTCTGTTACCAAGTATCTGTTGAGTGAGTGCTCAGTTATGACTGACACTTTGTGATTCCATGGACTGACTGTAGCCTTCCAGCCTGTTGTGTCCATGAAATTTTCCCAGCAAGAATACTAGAGTGGGTTGCCATTTTTTCCTCCAGGGGATCTTCCCAACCCACGCGGGGGATCGAACCTATGTCTCCTGTGTCTCCTGCATTGGCAGGCAGCTTCTTTGCAACTGAGCCACCTGGGAAGCCCGCCAAGTATCTACCTACACCTTATCCTAAAACTATAGCAGAAGGCCAAGGCTTTAGGGCAGATTCACTGCCTGTTATCTTGTGAAAGTGTCCTTAATATGCTCCCAAATTAGAAGATATCTTTTAAAATTCACAGTTAAGAATAAGAGAAAGTCAGTAGGGCCAGCATATTGGATAGGGGAGCAGAAAATATTTTTATTGTTAATGGGGTATATTAACCTTTTGATAAGAGACCTATGACCCACAAAGCCTAAAGTATTAATGTTTATCATCTAGCCCAGACAGCAAATGTTTGCTGGCCACGTTTGATTATAGAGTAAACGGGAAAGTTTAAGAGGACTGGCATTTTACTGTGTACCTATTGAGCATCTGGTACTATGCTATATATGCTTATTTCTTCGTTATTGTATCCTAAGAGGTAAATACTGTTAACTTTCATTTTACCAAAGAAAAAGACTCAGAAAAGTTAAAAACAAAACAAAACAAAAACAGGTGCCCAAGGGCCCAGTGATGGAGCTGAGATTTCAACCTAATTTTGCCTGGCTTTGAAACCATTGTTAGTATATATCCTTTTCTCAAGTTAACAATTCTTACTTTTAGTTTTAACCGCCTGGATCTGCCACCCTACAAGAGCTATGAGCAACTGAAGGAAAAGCTGTTATTTGCTATTGAAGAAACAGAAGGCTTTGGACAAGAGTGAATTCTGAGAGCCTGCACCACCAAAGGACAAGAACTTATTTGCAACGTTTGTCCTTTTCCTTCTTTGCCTATTGCACACTTGTAAAATTGGACTGTGACTGTTTAGAGAGTTACCTTGTGTGTAAGTAAATTAATGTTATCATTGAGATTTATCTCCCAGTGATTCTGGGTTTCTTCTCAGTGTTTTCAGAAATCAGATCTGCAAATGACTTCGTCATAAACCTTACTTACCATGAGATTAACACAGCAATGAAATCTGCCTTGTCTTATTCCACTAGATTGTTTCCTTAACAAAAAATTTGTGTATGTGTCTCAGAAGTCTCACTTAGGTTTTTTTTCTTTTAAAGATTCTGAAAATATGCAGGGAATTTCCATGGTAACTAAAATATGTAAGATCTACCTATTAAGCCTCATGGAAAGAGGTATTTGTTTAATACAGCCCAGCTTCTGGGGTTGTGAGCAAACTTCCGGCTTATGCTCTCCCTCTTCTCTCAGCCTGGCCTGACTGTTGTTGTTCCTTTCCAGAGCATGAAATCCACGCATCGTTTGATGTTATCCCTAGAAAAGAGATGCTAGACTCTTGTATCTCTCCACAAAGTAGTTTTGTTAATTTGAATTCAGAGAGAAGTTGGTCCCGGTCTGCAAATGACTTAACACTCTTCATTTGGAAATTTGATTGTCTAATTGTTCGCAAATACTAAACTTCACAAACAATATTGACACTATGCTGCCTTCACTGTGGAGGGAAAAAAAAAGCCAATTTTTGAATTAATTAGGGTGAATTTATCGAAGGCCATTGACAGTTTTTGTATGTTCCTGTATATCAATTCCATCTTTAAATTTTACCATAATCCAACAATTCCAGTTACATTTAACTCCCGCTAAGGAGTTCAAATTAGAGTGCTTTCTAATCCAAGTAGAGGTCAATGAAAATATCTATAAAATCACATTTTCATTAGGGAAGAAGAGCTGTGGTACTGGCTAAAAAAGCAAGTAATGCATTTACAGCAATACATTTCTGGTAACCACAGAAATGTATTATTATCTGTGTGAATTAAAACTTCACAAATTGACAATTTCTCTGACAAATGTTACAGTAGTTACTTCCATTCTCTCTTGTCCTGATTTGGATTTTCTGTTCACCTCTAACAATTTTAACAGGTTTTTCCCATGACTATTTAACATTAGATTGCTCTGTTAGTAACTGATTAATGCACTTTGACCTTCTCTGTGATTTTTTTTAACTTAGCCTGCTTAGACTTAGCAAGATGACTGCTGTCAGAGGACAGTGGGAGAAAGCCTAAGCCAGCTGAGTGCCTATCATAACTGAACTCATAACCTAATATCTCATGAAATAGGGACTTTGGCAGGTTTCAGTAGCATAGCATGAAAAAGTAGCATTGAGCCAAAAATAAGCAAATAGCAGACACCTGTTCTATTTGGAAAGGAAGTGGGTTTTTTTGTCCCTAACTACTCTTCCTTTTACATCTTGAAACGACAAAAACATTTTTAAACTTGTATATCTGTATTCTAAAACACTGCCATCATAAAGCAGACATGTGAGTGAAAGGGTTGCCTCATCCAGAAGTCGTTAGTGTAAAGGGAGAGATTGGGCTCCCCCAATCCTATCTTTATTTTGATTTTATTCTACATAGTCTAGGAAATGTACTATGGTCTCTAAAAGCCCTAGATTTCAAAGTGACTCTGCCTTTTTGTTGGTAGGGGGCAAAAACTATTGCTTTGTCTTACAGAGCGAATGTCTGCCAACTACCCATTCATTATATGTCTGAACTTTGGTAATATATGGCTATGGAGATTAAACCTTCTATAAAGACTTCCTATTGAGGTGAATGCTCATATTGAAATGTAGTTACCTACAATATTTACTAGAGATTTATGAGATTAAATTAAGAGATAATGTAAGAAAGTAGACTTTTTGTTCTACATAATGCTTGATGATTCATTTAGGGACCTAGAAATATTGTGCGAAAATGTATAAATATCATCCAAAAGGCTTTCTGCCCTATATTTTTAAAATACAGAATAGTTATATATGAAGTAGTCCTGGCCCTAGTTCTATAGGGCTTGGCTATTAATATTTTTATGGAAGAAATGTTTAGTTCTGGAAAAGGTAAATGCTTGTATATATTTTTGCAGCCTGGGATCTCCCTTACTCCATTTCTTCCTTTAATTTAAATGGCCACATGTATATGTCTTTCCCTGCTGTGTTAGGAAAATGGGGGCTGGATATCCCAAGAATCAGAGGTTATATAAAAATACTGCAGATAGACAGCAGACATAAATATCTACCAAATGCTATCTTAAATTTTGGTCCAAACTGATCATTTGGAAATAGATTTATTGTAAGTGTTTAATTAGAGCGATTTCTTAAATCTGAACTAAATTGCTTTTAGAGTCCTTTTTTCTTTGTAAGCATTGTAAATGCTAATAAATCCTGTTAATTTTTTTACTGCATGTTATGTTGAAATAAAAACAAAGTAAAATGAGCAATTGCCTTATTATTCTGCTCTTTTGGGAGGTTGGGGAAGGCAGCGTTTCACATAGCCTGGGTGAGGAGGGAAGGACCTTACTTGTTTTATCAAATAGATTGATTTAAAACTGGTCCAGCAGCTCATAATAATAAATTCCTGCTCTGGCTTTTATGATCTTAAATCAGAGTACAGGAGAATTTTAATTTCATAAGACTTACAATAACTCTATTTAAAAGTTTGTGTACTAATTTTTCATCAAGAGATTGACATACCAATGTCATTTCATCAGAAATTTTAGTGAAACATGACTCACCAGCCCATAGAGGTTCATCCTAAATCAACTATGTCAATTAGGTCCACTCTGCCCATTTTTTATTTACCTGGTTAATAACTTGAAATGTTACTAGGGATGACTTGTGGAATTAGACTTCTGTTTTTATATCCCTCCTTGTTTTGGATGTAACTCCATCCTTTTAAATTCCTTTATGTTAACTACTTGTATTTAATATTGTTGGCATCTCCAGCCCCCTCTTTTTTTTTTTTTTTTAGTTGCTTTCAGAATTATTTGTATATATGCTATGCTTTTGTTAACCAAAAATGGAATAGCAGCACTGGATTGTATATTATTGTATTGGAGTTCCTTTGTTTTCTTAAGTTGTCATTTCAAATACTCAGGTAACTCTACAAATACCGTAGGGAGTCAAGTGCTGTTATAAAGGTCCTGCAGTGGGCTCCTTCACTTGCGTTTCCTAAAAGATGTAAGACTGTTTACAATTAAACTTTTGGTCCTTCCTTCGTACACTTTGCTGTTCCCTTCACCTGCAGGGAAATCTTTTATGTGACCAGGATGTATAGATTTCTCCCTCTCTGCTTTTGTACGTGGGCAAATTACTGCCTGTCTGTGCTTGGAGTAGATGGGAGAAAAACTAGAAAGACTCGGGTGAGACTGGATTTGGTGTCTGTGTTGAAGAGAACCAAGATGAAGATGTCTCCTTTTCTGGCACAACTAAGGGTGCCCTAAGACAGAATCTCAGCCGTGGGTGCTCAATAGAGAATCACCAGCTAGTTAACAAGATTTTTCTTATTAGGAAACCAAGTGGTCATGCTGTTATTTAAAACTGACACAGTGGAAAGATGCTAAGGGAAGTGGGTTTTTTTTTTTAATTTATTTTGATATGGTGATCTAGCAGTGACTGGAAGTCAAGTTCCTTGGAGATCCTTCAAAATAGACCTTATCGTCTTTAATCTGTCCTATATAAGCAGCTAAGAAGCTCTAGTTTCACCATTGCTAAGGAAAAGAGTGAAGAAGACGTGTTTCCCCCAGCATAAGGAAATCCTCCCCGGGAAAATAAGTAGTTATTTTTACTGAACATTTGGCTTTCCAGCCCCAAACTCTTCAAAGCATCAAACTGGGACTCAGCTGTGGCTGACTGGCTACTAGCCTCTGGACTTACAGGAAGAGGATCTCATGTTGTAGAACTCCGGAACAGAAACTGCTGTCACTCCCAGCTCATTTCATTGGTCAGTTTCCACGTGTCTGTAAAGCTTCTTTGTGGTCAGGACATTTAAGGGGAGGATCCATGGGGATCTTTCAGTTCTTAAGTGGAGACTTAGGAAGGACACTACTGGTCCCCCATGAACAAGTTCCCATTGCACAAAGATGCTGTGAGCATCAGGGTTTCCTCAAAGCAACTCACAAGGAAGGGACCTTGAAAATTTTTAGTCACTCCTGCGGATAAGTGAAAACAGCCACGCTGTTACTTTCCTCGTTCTAATTCAGACCTCTTCTGTTTGTCTTGTCTACCCTAGCAACCAATATCACACCTCTATTCACTTACTCTGGGACAACTGTCAGCATTTATTATTATATCCCAAACACTCAGATATGTAACATGCACTGTCATTTAGTGTTCCTGGTCACTTTCACAGATAAATGATCATCTCTGTTTTACAGAAAATAGGTTCAAGATGATTGAGAAACTACAAGTGTCCTTAGCTGTTACATGGCAAGAGTACAAATTGGAATCCAGGGCTGTCTGACTCCAAAGACTGTGTGCTTAAACATTTTGCTGTCCTTCAACTTAACAGCAACTCTGGGAGTCTTCTGTAACTAGTTCTATCTAATTGGTCTTCAAATCCTGTTAAGTCCATCTCCAAAACTTGAGAATCATTTCTTTCAGAGCTGCCCCCATTGCCACAGCCTGCATCCTTCATCCCTACCCTCATTGACTGTAGCAACTTGTCATTACTTTCATTCTCTCCAGTCGGTTTGTGCTGCCTCAGAATGATCTGTGGAAGACTTTAGTCTGAAATAGTTCTCCCCAGTGGTTCCTCCATTCCACAGAATATTAATTCCAAAACTCAAAGCCTATCACTCAAAGCCTTAACTACTTCCAACTCCTTCCAACGCCTCCTTAATCCTTACTTTGGCTCCAGCCAGTCACATGAACTGTAGGCCATACTCTTTTGCTTTTAGGATTAGGATCTTGTTTAATTCATTCACCCTTCTCAGTCTGGTTCACCATATGTAAGATAGTGATGATACTCCTGTGCTTATCTTGGGGTCCAGTCACTGTATCCTTCTTCCCCTTGCTAAACACTTTTCTAATGTTTCCTGCAATCAATAATCATTTGTGTCCAATCCTTTTTAAAAACTTTACTTTGAAATGATTTTAGATTTATAGAACTGTTGCAAAAACAGTACAAAGAACTCCTGCACAACCCTTCACCCAGGCTTTCCCTAGTGTTAACATACCATATAACTTTGTACAGTTATAAAAACTTGACCATCAATCAAATAACACTCAACTTTTATACTAAACTTTTAAACCTTTATACAGCTGTCTAGTGGCTCAGAGGTTAAAGCGTCTGCCTGCAATGCAGGAGACCTGAGTTCGATCCCTGGGTCAGGAAGATCCCCTGGAGAAGGAAATGGCAACCCACTCCAGTATTTCTTGCCTGGAGAATCCCATGGACTGAGGAGCCTGTTGGGCTACAGTCAACAGGGTCGAAAAGAGTCGGACACGACTGAGCGACACTTTATACAGCTGTCACCAGTTTTTCCACCAGCGTTTTTCTGTCTCGTCCAACCTGTGACAGTCCCTCATTCGTTCCTAGTCTTTCATGACCTTGCTTTTTTTTTTTTTTTGAAGAGTATTTCCCTGGGCACATTGTAGAATACCCCTCAAGTTTAATGTTTTCTCATAGTTAAGGCCATGGATTTTTGTGGAAAAAACAAAACCGGAGGTGGCGTGCCCTTGGTGCATGGTATCAAAGGGCACGTATGAATATGTCCCGTTTCCAGCTATATTAACCTGAACCCTCCGGTTAACACGGTGTCTGCCAGGTTTACTCATTGTAAAGTCACTATTCAGTCCTGTGCGAACGCCCATGGAAAGAGAACTAAGTCCTTCCCAAATGAGGCTACGGTGGAAAGAAATTTGGGAGCTAGATCATCTGTGTTGAAATCCAGCAAACTCCAGTGACTAGAAGAAACTAAACAGTATACTGGAGTTGGGGAGGGTGTCAGCCCAGTAACGCGCTGGTGGCTCAGAGGTTAAAGCATCTGCCTGCAATGCAGGGGACCTTGGTTCGATCCCTGGGTCAGGAAGATTCCCCTGGAGAAAGAAATGGCAACCTACTCCAGTAGGTTCCCTGGAGAATCCCCTGGATGGAGGAGCCTGGTGGGCTACAGTCCACGGGGTCGCAGAGTCGGACACGGCTGAGCGACTCACTTTCACTTTCCCTGCTACAGAACACAGGAAGTTTTGTGAAAGACGGAAAACACAGGGCTCTAGGAAGGTGAGGGAGCACAGATTGTGAAGTGGCTCCTCCAAGGGAACACAGGGATTCAAAGCATGCAGACTGCCAGGCTAGCTCTGACCACTTCTCAGAGCCTGCATGGAATATTCTCTGGAGACGCCCAAGGACGCTTGACTCCAGCCCGAACTCCAGGTTTTCTAGCGTTCTTAGAGCATTTGGGCTTCGCGCCTTGTTTTTTCCTCAACCTGAGAGCAAAGGCCTCAGCAACCCCAGTCCTCGCCTTCAGAATAGCTAATCACCCTCCACTCAGAGCGAACTCAAGACGAGGGTTGAAAGCCTCTTCCAACAACGCGAACCAGCATCTTTTCAGCACAGTGGGAGTCAGGAACTTTCCATAGCTGATGTGCTCGTTCGGTCTCTGTGTTCACTTTCTGACTGCACAAGGCAAATTTCCCCCGAGCCCTGAGGGAGCTGACTAAGATCCGCCTACCTGCCCGCCCCGCCGTCCTACGCTGGTTTCTGATAGGCTACCGAGGCTGTCCGCCTTGACAGGAGTTGTGCGCAGGCGCAGAGAGGCTACGGGGCTGGGCTGAGGGCCGGCGACGCAGAGCTACCGGATCGGTCCGAGATGGTAAGTGTCCGCCGGGAGCTTGTGGCAGGCGGCCGGGAGGGTGGCCGAGCACGACTTTCCACCACCATAAGCCTGGCCTTCCATCCTCCAGGGACGGCTCTGAGCGCCTGGCTGGGCATCTGCGGGGCTGGGCGGGGCTGGGCCCGAGCTGTCTGGAGGGCGGAACTGGGGCGGCGCGGGCCTCCAGACTCAGAAGAGACTGAGGCGGGGCCGCCGGATCCGGCAGTCCCTTGACCGGAAGCGGTTGTTTAGGCCTTGGCTAGCGGTGGACGGAGGTGGGGGCGGCCTGCCCCCAAACCCCAGCATCCTAGCATCCTGGACCTTGTTGCGCGACTGTAACTGTAATGATTACATTTACAGGAAGCTTAATTCGTGTCTGGCTCTGCTAAACGCCTCCCCGTACCTACATACCTACATGTAGGTACACCCCATAACTATGTAGGTGTACCTACATAGATAAGTAGGTACACCCATTATCCCTGTGTTACATACTTGGAATCTAAATCCCAGTGAAGCTAAGTGTCTTGCTCCAGGAAATGGCGGAGGTGGATTTGAACCCTAGAAGCTTGATTGCTGTCTTTGTGCCCCCGTAATTCTTTCTGAGCCGCTGGGATGTGATGCATGAGTCAGAAACGAGTGAGATCCACCCTTGGGGTTCTTGCCCTGCTGGCTGGAACTATGGGCTCATTACAGGTTTGTTTCCTTGTGTTTTTAATCCTCCCAACTTTAAAATAACTTGAGAAGACCTTTGAAAGGATAAATCAGGTTTAAAACCGTTCCCACGTTTAAAACCTGTGAATGGTTTTTTAAAATTTTATATAAGTATTTAAAGACTATAAGAAAAATGGGGAAAAAAATGGAAAAGTAATAAACAATGCCATGATCTGGAGTTAAGTAACGACTTATGATTAGGTATATTACAATTAGTCTTTTTCTCTTCAGGTTTTCCTCTATATAGTTTAGCAATGTACTTTGCTTTATATAGTTAGCTTGTTTATAATATAGAGAAGTAACTTCATCTCTCACATCACTTTTTAAACTGTAAAGAAGAAAACTTTTAAAAGGTAAATCTTACACACAGTTAAAAAGAAAATCTGAAAATATATAAATGGAAAATAGATCTCCCACCCAACTGGGACCCCCAACCTTGGTCTCCCAACCTTGGTCTCCTTCAGAAACAAACACTGTTAGTTTCTTTTATTATATCTATATATATATATCAGTTCAGTTGCTCAGTCCTGTGGGACTCTTTGTGATCCCATGGACTGTGGCACACCAGGCTTCTCTGTCCATCACCAACTCCTGGAGCTTGCTCAAACTCATGTCCATTGAGTCAGCGATGCCATCCAATCATCTTGTCCTCTGTCATCCCCTTCTCCTCCTGCCTTCAATCATTCTCAGCATCAGGGTCTTTTCCAGAGTCAGTTCTTGGAATCAGGTGGCCAAAGTATTGGAGTTTCAGCTTCAACATCAGTCCTCCCAATGAATATTCAGGACTGATTTCCTACAGGATTGACTGGTTTAATCTCCTTGCAGTCTGAGGGATTCTCAGGAATATTCTCCAGGACTCTCAGGAGTCTTCTCCAGCACCACAGTTCAAAAGCATCGATTCTTTGGTGCTCAGCTTTATAGTCCAACTCTCACATCCATACATGACTACTGGAAAACCATAGCTTTGAATACATGGACCTTTGTTGTCAAAGTGATGTCTCTGCTTTTAATATGCTGTCTAGGTTTGTCAGCTTTTCTAGCAACGTCTAGGTTTGTCATAGCTTTTCATATATATGAGAAACTGAACTGATACATATATATATATATATATATATGCGACCCCTTTTCTTAGACGAATCAGAGCTCCCTGCAACCTATACCCTGCTATTGTGTATTCATAAAAGCAAACATACTTTAGATGTATGTTTTAACAAATTCAACCATTACGGAAATATGTAACTTAGAAAAGTGTATGTAGTCCCCATCTCACTCCCCTCTGCTGATCACTGTTGACAGTTGGATACGTCTTCTTCCAGATTTGTTTAGTGCATAAGCACATTTGTATATAACATGTTTATTACATGAAATGGGAATGTGTGTATTTATACATATTAAGGTGATACAGTGGTAAAGAATCCGCCTGCCAGTGCAAGAGACAAGGATTCGATTCCTGGGTTGGGAGGATCCCTCGGAGTACCAAATGTCAATTCCCTGGACTGAGGAGCCTGGCGGGCTACAGTCTGTGGGGTCTGAAAGAGTCAGACATGACTAAGAAAGCACACACACAAGCTTACGTTAGGTTATATGTATAATCTCATTCTCTAACTTTGTTCATTAAAAACACCAAATATTTTTCATGTTGATACAAATCTATTTTATTCTTTTATAGGACTGTTTTCCTTTCCATTGCATTATATCCATTTAGATGGTTTACAGTTTTTCACTCCAGACAGTGCTGCAGTACTGTTGTTTTTTTTTCTTTTTCCGCTCATGTTTATGTAGCGTTATATAGTAGTGATGCTTCTGGCGTTCACATTGTAACATTTTCGGGGGAGGAGTTGTGTGTTAGTTGCTCAGTCGTGTCCCACTCTTTGCGACCCCGTGAACATTTTGGTAGAAAATGACAAATTGCCCTTTACTCTGGTGATACCAAAATCGGCTATAATTAGCATACGGTTTTACTCCACCACACAAGTATATTCATCTTTGTAGATCTCCTTCCTCTTTGTCCGTGTATTCACATTCAAGATATACCTGCTAGTTTTTTGTTTCTGTTTGTTTTAATACCCAAAGACATATAACTTTGTTGCTATTTCTCTTTGTAATGAATCATTTTTAGTGACTGCATAATAATCAATGAAGTATTTTTATCATAATTTGCCAAACCATCCCCCAGTATACATTTGAGTTGTGTCTGTTTCTTCAGTAATAGAGATAACGCTGTGATGAATGTCTCTGAATGTGTAATTTGTTTTTCTTTCTTTTTTCCCCACATTTATTAGATTATTTCCTTAGGAGAAATTCTCAAAGAATTTGAAGCAAGGGGATCAGCACATATGGTTCTCATAATAGTGTTGTCCTGTAGCTTTCCCAAAAGGTCTTATTGCCTTTGTACCAGTTTTGCCGTAATAACTGCCAGCGTTCAAAAACGTAACCTCGGCATTGCTGTAATTTGCATGTCTTTATTTACAGGGAACGTTGAACATTTTTCTTGTGTTTGTGGTTTCTCTGAGGTATATTTTCTCCCCTTATCCTTTTGCCCACTTAATTTTTAGAGACTTGCTGTTTTTCTTAATCATTCTGTGTGATGTTTTGAAATTACTCTCTTGTCTGTTGTATTTGATTCAGATGTTGTCCCCGCCTTGTAATTTCTTTTGTTTAATAGAAATTGAAACTTTTTTATGCTTGGTCGTCACAATGGTCACAGTTTCTTTGTGAATCATTTGCTTCAGTGGTTATCCCTCCTAAGCCAAACCAGCAAATAATCCTGGAGTTTTACTGCTACTTGTTTTTTTATTTGTTTGGAGTGGTTTTTTTTTTTTTGTCTGTTAGCAGCATGCACCTAGAAATTAGAGAATCCAGGAGCCTGGTCTCTTCTTTGGTGCAGACTCCCATGTTAATAGAAATAAAGATTCGGGGTGCTGAGGATCCCAACCGGGCTCTTTCTAGGATCAGGGCGGGAATTTGGAGATGTGAGCCGACCTCAAGGGGCTGCATATCCACTTAGATATATCTGGTACCAGTTGGCCAGCACTGCAGGGATAACAGACTTTAGAGACAAAGGTGGCATGACTTGGCTGCCTGGCTGGGACTCTTGCATCTGCTAATGTTGATGTGGCTGCTCTTGTCCTTTTGGCATCGTTTGTTTTCTTTCTTGGCTCCTTCAGGGCTGAACCTGACATTTGTTTTAAGCAGTTTCTCCTGAAGGCAGGTGCCTACTGCCTCCTGTAGACCTCATGACCCCCCACTCCCCAGGTCTAACCCCACCCTACTAGCTGTGGTAAGGTTGGAGAAGCTATTCTCTAGTCTTCCAGGAAAAGGTTTTTATCAAGTTTGATTACATAAAAATTCAGAACCTCTGATTATTGAAAAACACTGTAAACTTAAATTAGAAAAGTGGGAGAAGTGTAGTTTATATGATGGGCAGAAATCTAAAATTTCTAACTTAAGAGTTTCTGAAAATCAATAAAATTAGTAGAAAAAGCAAAAGACTTGAGAAAGGAGAGATGCAAACAGTAAAATTCCAGCTTAACTTCACTGATAAGTTTTGGTTTTGTTTTTTTTTTTTCTGACTAGCCTCATTGATAATTGTTTTTTGTGTTTTTTACATATATTTATTTATTTGGCTGTGTTGGGTCTTAGTTGTGGCATGTGGGAACTTCATTGCAGGGCACAGACTCTCCAGGCCAGGGGTGTAATAGTCATGGTTCCATGGCATGTGGGATCTTAGTTCCCTGTCTGAGGACTGAACCCACATCCCCTGCATTGCAAGGCAGATTTTTAACCACTGGACCATCAGGGATGTTCTCTCGCTGATAATTCTTAAAAATTAAAGAAAGGTTGACTTTCTGTTATTTGGGTTTTGCTTGTCAGATTAGCAGAGAATCAGAAACCTTCCAATACCGATTCTCTCTATTCCTTGAACATGCCAAACTGCTTCCCATTTCACTATGTTAGTTTTCATGCTGCTTTCTGGAGTACTTTTCTTTCCCATCATTTAGTTCTTGGCTTAAGGATTACATCCTCGAGTGTTCTGACCACACTCATCCAAGAAGCATCCCCCTGCCCACCCCGGCCCCCATCCCTGTACACTGCAAGAATATTGCCACTTGTTTTGAAAGTCTCTTGTACCAAAATCTGAACTCGTGAGGATGGGGACATCTTCATTTGTGGTCAGTGGTGTATTCAGCACTTCTGTTGACCTGCTCTGTGTCCTTGGGCAAAATGCTGCTCCTTTCTGAACCCTGGTTTCCTCCTTGTAAAATGGATCTCATACTAACCATGGAAGGTTCAGATGAGATGTGTCTGAAGACATTCATCCTAATATCTGACCTGTAGCAGATACTGAGTAGGCCAGGTATACTTGTGTGTCCTCCTTTTTTGGTAAGCGTGTTTACCTTTTAAGCAGCTAGATCTCAGTGGTTGGGTCTCATTAAATTTAGGATCATATAAACCCTCGCTCATCATGCTGGGTACTGTAAGCCCAGGATACTATACTTAAAAGGTTGATTTTTGTAAAACACAGTTGAGGAAATGGTTTTTATTTGTCCCTCAAGTATCTGTTAAGCTGTACCAGGTACTTGGATTACAAAGTCTGGGTTCCTGCTCCCAGGTTTCCTCGGGTCTGGAGGAAGAGATCGGAGAAGGCAATGGCACCCCACTCCAGTACTCTTGCCTGGAAAAATCCCATGGATGGAGGAGCCTGGTAGGCTGCAGTCCATGGGGTCCCAAAGAGTCGGACATGACTGAGCGACTTCACTTTCACTTTTCACTTTCATGCTTTGGAGAAGGAAATGGCAACCCACTCCAGTGTTCTTGCCTGGAGAATCCCAGGGACAGGGAGCCTGGTGGGCTGCTGTCTATGGGGTCGCACGGAGTCAGACACGACTGAAGCGACTTAGCAGCAGCAACAGGAGGAGATAAGCAGAACAGACAGTTACACTCATTGCTGATAAGTGCCATGGAGTCAGGGTGCCTTGGGTACCTAGAAGAGGGACAGGTGTCCAGAGCAGGCCTCACACAGGAGGCTCATGAGCGGAGCCCAGAGACTTGGGAGTTAGTTACATCTAGTGGTGAGTGAGGGAGAGGAGGTTGCCCACTTTCAGAAGGAGCAGCACTCACCAGGCCAGGCCGGGCTCTGGCGGGCTGTGCTTGCCCCCCTGCCGTCCATTCTCCATACAGCAGCCAGGGCATCCTTACGAAACAGATCTTGTCATTGCTCACCCGGAACCTGCTAGTGGCTCCTCACACCCCCTGCCTTTAAAAACCAAAGCCATCACTCTGGTCTACGACACTGCTGAAATCTAGTCTGATCCTGCCTCCCACTCCTCTGGCTGCCTGCCACTCAATGCCCTCAGCCACACTGACCCCTTTGCATTTTTTCTGGAACACTCTCCCTGGAAATCCACCTGGTTAGCTCCTTCGTTTCTTTTCAGATCTCTACTCAGCTATCACCTTAGCGAGGCCTTCTGTGACCACCTTGTTTAAAACTGCCATCAGCTCCTTGCTTTCCAGATCCCCCATCCCTACTGAATCTGACATTTGTATTTTATTTATGCTTTTGCTTAATGTCTGATTCCCTCCCCCTACTCCATCCCCAAAATCAGCTTCATGAGGACAGGGTTTTTGTTGTACTGTGTCCAGCACAGCACCCTAGGCCTAAACAGCATCTGACACATAGAAGATTCCCAGTTATAGAATAATTAACTTGTCTTACAGAATTTCATCTTTTTCATTTCAGCCTCACTTTCCAACTGCCAGGGGTATTTTGGACTTCGATTCTGTCATATTTAGCTTTCCCCATCCCTAGTTTGATTGCACGTTGACTGAAATGTCCTAAACTGCCATCCTGCTTATTCTTAGGTATTCTTATTCTTGCAGTGTTGAGAATGTCAGAGCTCCGTAGTCCTACGTCAGAGATCTGTGATTTCTTGGAGACACAGAGAGATGGGTTAAAAAATGTTTTTAAATAAAAATAATATAATAGAGTAAAAGAGGCTGTTAAAAAAAAAGAAAACTGTATCTATAATTCCCTACTCTTGGTGTGGCTTTTTGTTTCATTCACGATCCTTCTAGCCCTCTTCTTGTTTTCATGTGGATGCCATTTCCCAAGCACTTTCTTTTTAAGGTGTTATAAATAATCTGGTCACCATTGTTAATGTGTTATATTCCTGTGAATGGACATTCGTAATCCCCTTGACGTTTTCCCTAAATGTCGGGCAGTTTTGGCTCTTCCTGCTTTTTGTTACTAAAGATGTCACTGCAGCAAACATCTTGCCCTTAGTTCTCTTGGATCGTTTCCTTAGGATGAATTTCCCGGAGGGCTCCCAGGTCAGGTGGAGTACTGTGTATTATTGACCACTATCATATAATACTTTTATCACTCCTCTCCAGAATAGTGTGTGGTCGGAGCTCAGTGAAAGTCCGATGAATGAATGAAGATCTCATCCACGCATAGCCCACTGCATTGTACTTTCAGTCCACATAGCTAGCCATGTCCTTTTACCAAGGCTCCAGATTACAGAGACGTCAGGCTCTTTGCCATTTTGTAGGAGGAACTTGTTTGCCCTTCCCTCCAGCATTTGAGAGTATTCACACGTCAGTGGAGAGTGGGTGGCAGTGACTGGATTGTGAGGCTTGGGCCTGCTAGAAAAACAATCTTTCTTTGTGCTGTCTCCATCCTCTGTCGAGAAGCTCCTCCTCTGGGCCAGCTCATCAGCCTGTGAGGGCGGGGTACCACTCTCTTTTGGTGAACAGAGCCTCTGTGTCCAAGAGTCTGACCCTCAGCCTGTGAGGAGCGTCTCACTAGATTCTGGATAGGTCTAGAAGGGACCTCCTGAGAACAAACACACTTGAAGACCAGTTTCCATCCACAGGGGAGTTAGGTCTAGCTCAGTTTAACAGCTGTTCATTGAGCCCCTGCTCTGCAGACCATTAGAGAGACTTTAAGTCAAACAGCACTTACTGATTGCCAGAGAGAGACAGTCAAGACTTCAGGGAGTCCATCGGAAATGGCCAAAGGCTACTGAATTGGAATCAGTAAAGGCTTCGTGGAGGACGTGATGTCTAAGATGATCCTGAAGAATTTGTTGGATTTCAGCAAAGAAGAGGCCTTGTTTGGTAAAAGCTGTGGAGGCAGGGAGATACGACATACAGGTGGAGAGTGGAGGGAAGGGTAGAAGGGATGGGAGTGATAACAGAGAAGGTCTTGCATGGCGAGGTGAGGACTCACAGTCTGATTGTCCACTCGGCTTACAAATCGCACGTGCCAGAGTAGCCCACCCAGACCAGCTCCTGACGATACAGGATTCACGAGCCCCTTCCCTTGCCTTTCCTCTGGCTGTGTGCTGTGTCACACCGTCTCAGGTGCCAGCTTATCAGTCACTGAGTCCATCCTCATGGCGTCATTTTGCTTCCTTTGGGATGTACTCTTCAGGCCACAAATGACTGTGTATCTCCTTCCTGTTAGACACCTCCATTTGGAAGTTTTCAAATCATTAGTTTCCTCTGGTTTGTCCCCCAGCTGTACCAAATAGCTGAGTCATGGATGTGCCTGTACTCCTGGGAATAGTATTTGAGTTCTGCTCCCTACTAAGGGAGGGGCAGAGAACCCCTGGTGGGCAGAGGGAGCAGCCCCAGCCCACACTGTTGGTTTTGATGCTGGTGGTGGCCTCAGGACTGTCCCGGGGAGCTTGCAGGAGGTGCCACATGCCTGGGTGTTAGCTGTTTGTTGTTGGCAAGTGTGATTCATCTGCCTCGGGTACGAGGGAGTTGATCCAGGCTTCCTGACCGCTCTAACCTTGGCATTACTCTCTCTGGCAGGCAGAGGTGGAGGGAGACCCTGAAGCGACTCCAGAGCCAGAAGGGTGTGCAGGGGATCATCGTGGTCAACACAGAAGGTACACCTCCCTCCAGCCATGAGCTGAGCGCAGGCCAGCCCCCAGAAAAGAGTCCAACACGGCATCACAGTTGCTTTTTACTAAACCTCTCATGTACCTGATCTAGTTCTCACCCTTTTTTTTTTTTTAAATCACCTCCAGTTTCCTAGCACTATTACTAGAATTCTAAATTTTAAAAAGGAAAAATCCTCCCTACCCCACTGCCCTGACACATCATACTTCTCGGTGTGCCATACTTCTTCAGTGAGCCCTTGTCCAGTGCCTTTTCTCTTGGTCGTAATTATATTGTTACTCTCTTGCATCTGTTTACTCACGAGTTCCTGTTTGGGGTTTTGATTTTGCTCTGTGGTTCACATACGCAAAATTTATAGCTCCAGTCCAGTGTCCATTCTCCATTCCCCCTTTATGTTGTCTCTGCTTCTGTTTTGCTGTCTCACACTGCTGTCAGCTGCTTTGGGCCTATAGTTTTCCTTCCTCTTCTGGGACATTATTTCAACAACTGTAAAAGGGTACAGATGCTAATTTTTCTCAAACCACAGTAGACGTGATGAGGAAGGAGACCGATATTATCACACACCTGTTCTCTGCCAGGCCATGGGCTGGTGCTTCACAGAACAGGTCGTTTCTGTCATTCATTGAAGCGGCTCTGTTGTCTCCATTTTGCAGTGGAGAAAAGTGGGTCTAGAAATTCGATTTTCCTGCCATTATAGAGCCAAGATTTCACCCCAAGTCTGTCCGAGCGCACTTGGGCTCTTTCTCCCACAGGGCTCCCTGAAGACCAGAGAGTGGCTGCTGGGCTTAGTCCCCGGCCGTGTCCAGGGTCCCCCAGCTGCCCCCCTGCCCCGTTCTCCAACCCAGTGCATTCAGTCAGCTTGGCCTTGTTTGACGCTCCTGGAGAGCCTCTGTGTGTATGCATTGTCATTCTGGGCCTTATTTTGGAATGGCAGAATTCTCAACAGTGCCTGCTTAAATAGAGCAGAATGAAAGTCACCAAGGGTGACAAATTGAAGGTGGCGTGTCCTCAGTTAGAATGTTGTTTTCCAAGTCGTCAGACCCCGGCCAGCCCATAGCTAGGTAGAATGTGTGCCCCAGCTTTGTCAGGCTCTGATTAAACCATGTGGTCACTGCATTCAGAGGCAGCAGGGTGGGGAGCCTGAGGACACTATGGGAGCCATCTCAGGTCCACCACTAATCAGCTGGGTGGCCAGGGCTTTCCCTTCCCCTCTTCAGAACTTAGCTGCCTCAAGCTCCCTCCTTGGTCCTGTCTCCAAGGAGCTTCTTGCTCTAAGACCCAGACAACTTGGTATGAGACTCTTCTGTAAATAGACATTTTAGAAACAGTCCCAGGGGCTGACTCCCCAGCTGGGACCCCCTAGACTGCCACCAGTATTCCAGACCACAAGCCTTCATTCTTGTGTAAAACTGCCCCCAAAGTTGAGCTTTTTCATTAGGAAAATAGAGCCTCAACTTCTTACCTTTGATACTGATGAACACTTATTTTTTGTATACTAATGTGGCAGTATGGCACAGTAGCTAATGTGGAATGTGCAACCAGACTGCCTGGGCGTGAATCCTGACTCTATTCTCTTATCAACTATGTAATCTTAGACAAGTCACTTAATCTCTCAGTTTGTTTCCTCATCTGTAAAATGTGGACAGTCACACTATCTTTGGGAAGCTTTTAGAACAGTGCCTGATGTATATAGTAAATGCCACATGAATGTCAAAAATTCTTTTATGTTTATTTATCCGTCTATTTATTTGCTTGTTTATTTGCTGGCAGAGCCACACAGCATGCAGGATCTCAGTTCCCTGACCAAGGATCGAACCTGTGCTCTCTGCAGTGAAAGTATAGCATGCTGACCACTGGACCACCAGGAAATTCCCTGTGTGTTTTTTAATTTGTGGTCCATTCATAGATCTCTCACTTCAGATTCTCATTTACATTTCACAGATTTCTGCAAAGTAGGGACATTTGCCCATTTTTCAGATGACAAACTGGAAGCTGAGAGCAGTCAGGTTGACCTGTCCTGGTTCACCCAGTCACAGACGGAGGTGGTCAGAACTCACTGCTCTGGGGGCCCCTTAGCCCCTCTGAAGGCTTGCATTAGAGGTACTCAGTCAGGGTGATTGTATTAGGGATCTCTGATACACCTCTGGGGCTTTCCACCTCCGTGATTCAGTTCAGCTGCCTCTTCCAGCAGGATGTCCTCCCTGACCAGCTCAGCCTGGAGGGATTACTCCCTGCCTCTGAAATTAGGACATGCTGTTGTCTCAGTCGCTTACCAACCACCTGCCACTGCCTGGTGATGTCTCACCCTTGGCCAGATTTAAATGATGTTTTAAAATAAAAATGTACCTTTAAGCAGACTTAACCAAGAATGGAATGTAAGGAACATCCTATTTGTACCCTCCAGACCCCCTGCCATCTGCTGCTACCCACACAGGGAAAAATAAAAGTCTCAAATGTGTAAATCCCTGAGGGCAGAGCTTTATCTCTTGTGATCATGTCTGTATCCCCAGCACCAGCACTAATGCTGACACAAAGTTGGTTCTCAATAAATACCTGATAAGTTTTATTAATGTGTTTTAATTGTTGATTAATGGGGGGGTGTTGGTGGGCAGACCTGGCTATACAACCTGACAGATCTGAGCCCCAGATTCGAAATCACAGCTTTGCAGTGACCAGCCACCACTGCAGGCGCTCAGCCCCCCATTTGTGGAGGCCACGGCCTGCAGTCGACCAGCTACTCACTCGGCTGTCTTTGAGGTGTTCCCCAGCTCTGGCATCCTGTGAATCTGGAATTCTCCCTTGTGCTTGTTTGAAATTATCCCCAGTGTTGGTCCCTGCCCTCCATCCCCACCCTGCCAGCTGCATATTTGCTTTCGTTTTTACAGTGAGCCAACAAGAGGTTAGTTTCTTTTCTCCCTTACACACTCTCTCACTTGGTAGACATGTGATCACACTCATGACAGTATATTTGAACTACTAAAAGCATACCTGTGTCTACTCATTTTTTAACAACAGCCGTAAATATTTGATGCAGTCTCCCTAAAGACACTGGTGAGCACATCAGATTTGCCTCTGGCCCTTCGGGAGCGTCCAGTCTGCTGGGGACAGGCGTCAGGATCACTCCCGTGCAAGCGTGATCTCAGACTCGACTAACTGCCCTGCAGGACAGCGGCATGGTGCTGGGACTGTAGAATAGGGGCGCTGACCATGTCCGGGGGTGGAGGGAGACATGAGGGACAGTGGGAGTCAGGAGAGAGCAGGGAAGGGAAAGACACCTCCAGGCAGAGGAACCTGAGAGAAGGTGGCCTGACGGAATACAAAAAGAAAGCCAAGGGACTTGACCCCATCCCCCTCAACCCCCCCAGACTTTGCCAGGCCTCAAGACTGGCCCCCAGGTTACCTGGGGATGGGGTTTATAGCATGGGTAATGTCAATAATAAATCAGCAGTTAACTCGGTGCTACTCTGTGCATGCTTTTGCTCAATATTTTCAGATGAATTAAGCCCTCCCAGCAGCATGATGAAGCACAGGCATTATTTTACAGATAAGGAAATGGAGGCTTAGGTTAGATCACTTGTGTAAGGCCACGTAGCCAGGAAGGGGCAGAGCCAGGGGAGAAGCCCAGGTCCTCGATTTCAGAGTTCCTACTGGTCATCTCCCCAGCTGCTTATACTGCTGTCCCAAGGAAGGTTCCACCACTGAATGAGGCCTCGTGGGGCCCTGGTGGCCACCCAGGACACATCTGCCCTGGTGACCTGGTCATCTTCTCCTTTAGAGGCAAGTGATCCCTGCAACCTGTCCTCATAACTCCACTTGGCTCAGAGCAGCCTCTGACTCACTGCTGCTTCTCTTGCTCCCATGCCCTCTTCTGCCTATACTCACTGTGCCATAATAAGACAAGGTTTGGTCAGTTTCTTGCCACCCACGGGTAGGTCTGTGGGTGACTGTCTTTGGCTGAGCCTTTGGCTGGTCAGTTATAGGCCAGATGGCAGGGTCCTAGAGCTGAAATCCAGCCACTGATGTGTGGGAAGCGACTTGGGCCACACTTGTGTGAGCACTCAGGGCCTCATCGATGGAGCCTCTAGCTGACATGTTACAGTGATTCAAAGGCTCCTGATGACCTAGTTGTGGCCTGAGGTGTCTCAAGCTAAGCCCCATCCCTCACCTCCATGACAACAGGCACCGTCCAGTGAGGGCGGACCATTTAATAGTTCATTGCAAGGACGCAGTCCCAAAACAGGAAAGGCTTGGTGCAGGATGTTGTTCAGTACGAGGTGATTAAGTAAAAAATGCAGCCTGAGCCCCCAGCAATAGGGGAATGACTAACCCTGTGGAATGGCCACTTGTGGGCTCTTTGAAAGCAATAGCAACGCTGTTTACAAGGGTGTGTGCAGACAGAGAAACAGGCTTTAACTTGGGGACACCATCATGTGTGTAGATAGTGTGTTTATGCCTGAGCCCTAAGCCTTCCTTGTTAGGAAATGGAGCTTTAAAACACTGGTGATGTTTCTGTCTTGGCACGGGCTGACCTTGTACTTTTCAGTATTTACAGATTTGTAGGAACTATTCTTTGTTCATATTCTCAGTGTTATGAGTGATAGTCTATCCTTCTGTTTCTGGAAACCAGTCAGTATGTGGCCCTGTGAAGGGAGCCCAGCAGTGAAGCCAGCAGGCCTTCATTGGAATCCTGGCCCCACTGCATGTGTTTAGGCCACCTCATTGCTCAGAGCTTCTGTTGCCTGGTTGACAAGTAAAGATGGTGACGCCATCCTTAGAGCAGTTCTGGGGACTAGAGCTAACATCCTTCAAGTGCTGAGCACTTGCTTGTTAAGTCCTCAGTGAACACTGGGCGATGAGTGTTAACTGCCAGTCTAGGCTCTGGACTAATAGGTGTGGGGCTGGGAGCAGGGCAGAAAGGCACCCCCAGGCTTCTGCTCAGTCTCTGCTCTTCCCGCAGGCATTCCCATTAAGAGCACCATGGACAACCCCACCACCACACAGTACGCCAACCTCATGCACAACTTCATCTTGAAGGCCCGGAGCACCGTGCGCGAAATTGACCCCCAGAATGATCTCACCTTCCTTCGAATTCGCTCCAAGAAAAATGAAATTATGGTTGCACCAGGTAAGGGGTCTTCCCCACCCCCACTTGAGAGCAGACCCTGACTGTGCAAGCTCTGTAGCTATTGAGAAGGCTTCGATTGTGGGTGTGTCCGTGGGTTCGATAGAAAGGCCTGAAGAGCAGAAGGTACAGATTGGAGAGTCCCATTGCCTGGCCTGGCCCAGCTGGCATCCCCAGCAAGTCCTCATTCACAGTGACTCTAGGCAGACCCTGTCCTGGGTTCTGAGCCCTAGTAGGGGATTATGGTGTCATGGGGTAGATAGACATCTAAGTGTGTGAGAGTGTGTGAGTGTGTGTGTGTGTGTGTGTGTGTGTTGCTCAGTCATGATTTGGGGGAACTCAAGGAGCACTTGGGCACATGGAGGAGGGCGTGATTAGGCTTGCTTGTGGCAGTCAGCAAAGGCTTCCCAGAGGAGGGCACAGGTGAAGAGGAAGCGAGTGGGGGGCAGTGGGGGTGGTGGAGTTGGAGCTGTGCCCGAAGGAAAAAGAATGCAGTGATTCTAAACCAAAGTGTGAGGGAAAACCACCGTGCACTCATTCATTCTAAAAAAAACCAGAACATCAATTTTCCCAGTTCTTAAATACAGTCCTGTTTCTCTGGTCCCCATGCAGACAGTCTTTCCTCCAGCATGGGAAGGGATTGCTCTGTTTTCACATGAAGTACTTGGGGACTGTGTGGTGCAAACAGTATCCGTCTTAGCATCTATTCTCAGGGTGACGAGATGCTCACCCTGGGAGGTGCCCCTAAGCACTGGAATCACAGGAGGGGTCAGCAGGGCCACCTGCCCTGCCCCACTTCACTCACATGCACGGTCTGGTGTGGTAGACAGATCCTCCAGCACTGTCTGCAGTTACTCCTCTCTCACCATCCCCTTTGTGGCTGAGCCCCGAGGTGAGTGAGCATGAGGTGTTGGAGGCAGTGCAGCCTGTTAGAGCAGCAGGATGCATGTAGGAAGGAGGGGAGGGATGTGTGTGGTCCAATTTAGAAGGCCTCAGGCGCCAAACTCAGCTGTCCAGACTTGACTTAGTGAGCGGAGGTTTTTTTCAAGGCAGTCAGTAAAAGGATTGATTGGGGGCCTGGACGAAGGAGGGCAGGGGAGGGCTGACACAGTGACTGGCCCTGGGCTTGCCACACAGGCACCGAGGAGGCTGGCTGCAGAATTCTGAGGTAATTTGAGAGGGGCCAGCCCCTCCTTGCGGCAGAGCATCACTGCTCCTGTCCCCAGGCCTGTCCAGGCCAGTGGCGCTGTTTGGAAGGCTGTGAAGGAGAGCCCCATAGAGCCAGTCACGGGGCCCCTGGTCTCCTGGGGACACTCCCTCGAGGGCTGAGTAAAGAGCAGGTCAGTCACAAGTGAAAACATAGAATAACTTCAGAGTCATTTATTCCAGAGACATACATACATTGTTTATCAACGTAATCATTGTCTAATTGGTCTCAGGCCGACTAATGATGAGGTCTCTGATTCTGTCAGAAAATAGACTGCAGCGGGCACACCAGCTGTTTTTCCAGCTTCACCTCTAGGAGTCTGACCTTAAGCAAATCACAGAGCACCAGCAAACCTGTTTCTATCTCTGTAAAATGTCTGGCAGGGGATGGTCCTGCTCTGGTATTCGGGATGCCTTGTCTGGTTGAATATGTTGGCACGAGGTCAGCAGAAAAGCTTGAGATCAGATTTAAACTCAAATCCCTCTCAAGATTTCATGCTGTGTGGTTACAGACAAACCTCCACTCCCCTGAAAGATAGGCTGCCAACCCTCCAAATCGGAGCAGACCTCGGGCCCCACATGGGAGCTCACAGTGTGAAGCAAGGACAAATGATGTCTCCAAATTGCCAGACTCTCCATAGACAGCATTTCTTGGCTCAAAGCTTCTAAGAATGTCTGCTTGGAACACCTGAGTTAACACAGGGCAGTCAAGCCTTAACACACTACTTCCCACAAAGCACTGGAGTGCTGTTATTGAATGTGGAGCCTGGTTATTTGGAAGAAAAGACATGGGTATTGCTAATAGTATCTATTCATTAGCTGTGTTGAAAGCTTGTTATTTCTATTTTTGTTAGTGATTTTTCACTTACACAGATTGCTTAGCCATGAGACTTGGTCAGATAATAGCTGCTCCTTCCGAGATGTCCATCGTCAAGGGAAGAAGCAAGGTTTAGGCTTGACTCTGAACAGACACAAAGCAGATATGGCCAAGGTTTTCAGGTGTTCAGCAAGAGGCAGACCAGAAGCGCCCAGCACCTGAGTCACTCGGCTCTCCCACCTGGCATATTAGCCTTGGCTTGGCCAAGTCATTTAATTCTCTGAAGCTTAGTGTTCTCATTAGTAAAAATAAGAAAACACTGGTCCCTGCCTCATAGAGTGATTCGAGGATTCACTGAGATGCTGTTTGAGAAGGGATCAACCCAGAGCCAGCACGGGGAAGCCTTGGTAAATGTTTGAGTGTGATTATTAAGTGGGCAAAGTTTAAACACCCTGCTTCTCCCATTTCCTCTTCTGTAAAATGAGAGGCAGTCAGGCTTACTCCAGAGGACTTGGACTTGGTGTGATTTCATAACGGACATTCCTTCTGACTGGCTTGATCCCCAGAGCTGGAACTCAGGTGCTTTGGCCCCCTTTGACCTGGTGCCTTTGAAATTTTCTAGTCCAGAATGTTCTGGAAGGCCAGCAACTGAACTTGTGACAGAACTGACATTAACCTAAGACTAGCAGGGTTGAAATGGCAACCCACTCCAATATTCTTGCCTGGAGAATCAGAATCCCAGGGACGGGGGAGCCTGGTGGGCTGCCGTCTATGGGGTTGCAGAGTTGGACACGACTGAAGCGACTTAGCAGCAGCAGCAGCAGCAGCAGCAGGGTTGAGGTTAGAATTCCATCTTGGACACTAACTATCCTGGTAACCTTAAACAAGTGGTTCTCCCAGAACCTGGAGCATCAGCATCACCTGGAGCTGTTAAAATGCAAATTTTTAGGCTCCACCCTAGGCCCAGGGAGTCCAAGCCCTTGGAGTGGGGCCATCTGTGTTGTTTTAAACAGCCCTCTCGGTTATTCCAGCACTCTGTAGTTGGAGAACCAGTACTGTAGGCAGTTCATTTAAACTCTGAACCTGAGTTACCCAACCCCAAAACTTGATAACGTCACCTCCCTGTTGGTACTGGGAAGATCAGAAATGAGGGTGCTCTGCCAAGCGCCACTGCTGGGCAGGGTTAGGAGCCTGCTTGCCTATGGCGTGCGCAGAAGCCGGCACAGGAAACATGTGGGTTCATCTTGTTTCCCAGACACAGGAAGCAGCCTGAGCGTCCATGCTTTTATCCCTCTCCACCCCACCGGCATTTTACAGTTGGTGATTGAATGATTTATTGGCTTTGTGGTGTGTGTTTTTTGGTGTGTGTTTGTGGTGTGTTTTTCTCTTTGTAGTGTGTGTTTTTACAGTTGGTGATTCTTTTTTTCATGTTTCCTCTCTTGCAGATAAAGACTATTTCCTGATTGTGATTCAGAATCCAACTGAATAAGCCGTTTTCTTGGCTCCCTGCGTCAGTCCTTAATTTAATGCCCCTCAAGAGTAATAGCGTTAGTCATGTCCACTGACGGGCACGTGGAAGGCACGCTGGCGCCCTCCTAGGCCAGTCCGTGGCCCGGTGGGCCGCACCCCTCCCCCGCGCCCCTCCTGGCCGGCTGCCCGATTTCCGGGAGGAAGCCACGCCCAGGTTTCGCAGCAAGAGCTCGTGGGAAGCCCACGCCGCGTTTCCTTCTGACTTTGTCGCCCTTGGAAGAGGCTGCTTTTCTTTAACTAAAAATAACCAGAATGCTCACCCGGCTGGCTGTGTGTCTTTAAACACGGGGTTGAAAGGGTCTCGCTTCCTGTGTGGTCACGTGGTCCGGAGGCTGCGCCCGGCACCGCCCGCAGCCTGGGGTGCTCTGCGCTCCTTCAGCACCTGTGGCCACACTTGTTGAGCCAGTCACGGCTTATCACTTCTGTCTTGGTTTCTGGGCCTCTTGGCCCTCGCCATCCGTTTTATCGTTTCTCATCCCCATCAGTGTTTTGAAAGATTTTTTTTCCGACTGCGTTTCACTAGGGAAAGGAGAGCCAAGTTTGTTGAGTGCCAGGTGTGGCTCATATCACCCTTGTAGTTCCCTGCGGACGGGGTGGTGCAGCGTCTTTAATGGTCAGGAAGTTGGGTTCTCCGGAATGGCTTGCCTGAGATCTCATGGAGGGAGCACAGGCCTCTGACTCCAGCAGCTCTGCTGTTTCCATATTGCCTCCCCCAGAAATCCTAAGTGGTCTGGTTCACCCATGTGCTCACCCTGAGTAAGCATTGGCCTTCCCTTAAGGCGCAGAATGGGGTGCGGTGGGGCGGGCGGGGTCAGGGAGTGCGTTCACCACTCAGTGAAACCAAGCCATAGGCCATTGGTCCTTCAGCAGCACTCTGAGGTTTTTCCCTCCAGAAACTATGTGTATTTGTTTTTGTCAGGGTTTGTTTTTGTCTTTTGTTTCTTGTGACAGAGGAAAAGGGCTTCCCTGGTGGTTCAGATGATCAAAAATCCCCCTGCAATGCTGGAGACTTGGGTTGGATCCGTGGGTGGGGAAGATCCCCTGAGAGAAGGGAATGGCAACCCACTCCAGTATTCTTGCCTGGAGAATTCCATCTACAAAGTATGGTGGGCTACAGCCCATGGGGTCACAAAGAGTCGAACACAACTAAGATGACTAACACTGACTGACAGAAGTAAAAGATTTCAACTATAAAGCAGACCTCAGCTTTCCCTCTCCTTGTCCTGCTACCTTCTCCAGCAGTAACCTCCATCTCCAGTGTGAGTGTGTCCATCCAACAAAAATGCTTTTCTAAATTTTCCAGTGAAGTTTCCTTCACAGTGCACTCCCAGGGAGTGTACCCTTGAGAGCCTGGAGGTATAGTTTATAAGGGCTCAGCAAAATTTCTTCAAAATCTATTTTAGTGGAAGATCATAGGAACTTTGCACTTCATAATCTGTTTGTCTTAGTATACAAATAATCCTTTTAAATACCCCCAAATCTTCAAGCACACCTGATCCTCTGGGCAGTCACTTTGTGCTTTTCCTGTCTCTCTGGGCCCGGAGATGGTGATCACAGACGACACTGGTAAGTAATTATCTCAGAGATTCAGGGCTTGAGAGGAAGTGTGATGTGACCACCATTGTCTTTGTTCTCAGAGGCTATTGAGACTTGGATTCAAATCTAAGGTTCTCCTGTCCTATCTTGAGTTTCTTCAAAAAGAGTAGCAGGGGAAGATGGTCTGATAAACAAATTACCCCAGAGGAGAGGTCAGGTGTCTATTACAGGACTATAGGAGGTCTGGCTCCAGGGCAAGAGTTTGGAAATGGTTTGGGGACCTGGCCCTCCTCCCTGCATTTAGTTCCCCAACCACTCCCTCTTGTTTGCCTTAAAATTCTCCATCATAAAACTTCCCTCCATGGTGGGGGGGTGGGGCGTAAAAAAAAAAACTTCCCTCCAAGCCCGAGGAAAGTTTTGGCTCCCTCTGTCTTTGTGGAAAACCAGGTGGTCTATGAACCGAAAGATGCTCCACCTCCTAATCTCCTGGGCAGTGGAACCTCACACCCGGAAGCTTGCCTTGGATTCATTCCACTGAATAATGTTATAACACATGCGAATACCCTACTTAAAAGTAGTAAGTATACGGGAATAAAATAACTGCTAAGGTTAGAAACTGACAGTGGAGGAAGGGCATGGCTTCTGGGTTTCAGAGGTATCAGTTCAGTTCAGTCGCTCAGTCGTGTCCGACTCTTTGCAACCCCATGAATCAGCACGCCAGGCCTCCCTGTTCATCACCATCTCCCGGAGTTCACCCAGACTCAAGTCCATCGAGTCAGTGATGCCATCCAGCCATCTCATCCTCTGTCGTCCCCTTCTCCTCCTGCCCCCAATCCCCCTCAGCATCAGAGTCTTTTCCAATGAGTCAGCTCTTCTCATGAGGTGGCCAAAGTATTGGAGTTTCAGCTTTAGCATCATTCCTTCCAAAGAAATCCCAGGGTTGATCTTCAGAATGGACTGGTTGGATCTCCTTGCAGTCCAAGGGACTCTCAAGAGTCTTCTCCAACACCACAGTTCAAAAGCATCAATTCTTCGGCGCTCAGCCTTCTTCACAGTCCCAACTCACATCCATACATGACCACAGGAAAAACCATAGCCTTGACTAGATGGACCTTAGTCGGCAAAGTAATATCTCTGCTTTTGAATATACTATCTAGGTTGGTCATAACTTTTCTTCCAAGGAGTAAGCGTCTTTTAATTTCATGGCTGCAATCACCATCTGCAGTGATTTTATTTGCCCGAATAACAGGGTGTTTCTATTCCCAGCATTATGACGGGGGGGGGATTGTTTTTTGACCGCATGAAGTGGCATGCAGGATCTTAGTTCCCCAACCAGGGATCGAACCCACACCTCCTGCGGTGGGAGCACACACTCTTTTATCCACTGGACCATGAAGGAAGTCCTGAATATTCTTAGAGAAGTTGAAATAATGCTATATCCTCCCTTTAATTCTATAATTGCTACTAGTAACATTTTGCTGTGTTTATCACATAACCAGCCATTGCTCCCTCCATCCATCCATCTGTTTTTGGATGCATTTCGAAGTACTGCTGCTGCTGCTAAGTCGCTTCAGTTGTGTCCGACTCTGTGTGACCCCAGAGACGGCAGCCCACTAGGCTCCCCCATCCTTGGGATTCTCCAGGCAAGAACAGTGGAGTGGGTTGCCATTTCCTTCACCAATGCATGAAAGTGAAGTCGCTCAGTCATGTCCAACTCTTTGGGACCCCATGGACTGCAGCCTACCAGGCTCCTCTGTCCGTGGGATTTTCCAGGCAAAAGTGTTGGAGTGGGGTGCCACTGCCTTCGGAGTTGCAGGCAGTACACGCTCCTAAACACTTACACGTGCGTATTATTAACTAGTGTGTTTGTCCTTTTTGGAGTCAGTAAGATTTGCATACAGTGAAATGCAGAGATCTCAAGTTACTACTGAAGTAACAAATGCTTACACATGTCAATCCAGCCCCCGCCCCACCCCTGAGCCCCCCACCCTTTGAGATCACTTCCACCCAAAAGCTCTCTCCTACTGCTGCCCAGGCCGTCTCCACGTCTACTCACCAAAGGCAGTCCCTGTCTGATTGCCTTCAGGTGTGATCTTCACCCTCCATGCTGTCACTGGGCTCCCCAAACGGGGCCTAAGTTCAGGTAAGTGGTTGCCTCCCTTCACCAATTATATTCCCTTAGCCCCTGCTGCTGTTCTGGAATTTGGATGTTCCTCTATGAGCTGGTATTGCCTTTTCTTTTGAAATGAGTCCAAAAACTCCAGGAATTAAAGGTTTTCTCCCTTTTCATATATTGGACTCAAACCCAACTGTTCTTTTTGTGCATTTTTTCATTGAGAATCCTAAATCATCTTTCTGCACCAAATCCAAGTTCTCATGAATTACCCAAAAAGAACAAAGAAATGGAGATCTCATGAACTGGATCATTGCAGCAAAGATCAAATCATTAAATTTGAAGATTTGATAGAAGTCACTCAGTAGGTAGAAATCATTAAATTGGCAGGTACATCAAACTGGTAGACAAAATCCAGGGTCAGTGAGCTTAAACCTTATGCTGCTGCAGCTGCTAAGTCACTTCAGTCGTGTCAGACTCTGTGTGACCCCATAGACAGCAGCCCACCAGGCTCCCCGTCCATGGGATCCTCCAGGCAAGAACACTGGAGTGGGTTGCTATTTCCTTCTCCAATGCATGAAAGTGAAAAGTGAAAGTGAAGTCGATCAGTCTTGTCTGACACTCAGCGACCCCATGGACTGCAGCCTTCCAGCCTCCTCCGTCCATGGGATTTTCCAGGCAAGAGTACTGGAGGGGGTGCCACTGCCTTCATATTCAATTGAGAAAATAACACATTCAAAATACTGGTCCTACCATTTTGTTAAACAAGCTCAGCTGGATCAAAGGGCACTTTTACTTGGGTCTCCCAGGTCTTTAACTGTATTACCTGGGGCTTGCTCTTCCCCTGCCCCTGGATGGAATGTAGGGCAAGTCCAGGGCTTCCCCCATCAGCAGATGATGTGTCTGGTCCAGTGTAACAAAATGACTAAAAGGTGTTTGAGATAGAAGCTGCCCCTTCCTCAGGCTGGGTGCGCTGCCAGCCTTGCACCTGGCAGTGGAGGGAACAGCAAGTGCTTGACTGAGGCCTAGTTCCCCACCTTGTACTGTCTTATTTGCAAAGGGAGTGAGATGAGGAAAGTTCATGCTTTATCAGTATTGTGAACTGGCTTCTTCCTCTCGGAGCCTGGTGTGTTCAAAGCTGATGCTTGTGCTTCTGGTGCATTCTACTTGGTTTTCAAAACTCTGGCTTTTGTCCCCCAGCCCCGTTACCTTCCATCCTGCAGGCCCAACCTTCCATTCCCTTACTTGATAATGCATTCTCTCTGGCTGGCCCTTGTAACTTTCCTTTAGACTCCTGGTTCTCAGGGTCCTCTCCGCATGCTCCCCCTCTGTTGATTCAAGGTTAAGCAGAATCACCCTTCCACTTCCCTCCATCCGTGGTGAGACTCCAGCAAATTCCACAGCTTCTAAAAATTGTCCTCGGATTTCTAGCTCTTTTGTGGGATGAGATCAGGCAGAAGTGTGAATTCACTTTGGGAGGCTTTGTCTTGCAGTCCTGCATTCGTTGTTACCCCTCCTGGCATATGGCAAGTATTGCCTTGGGGTCTCAGCAGAAACAGAGATGAAAATAATCACACTTTAACATCCTCGTTCACAAGATATATGTTGTTGAAGAGACTTGCCTAAAGGTGAGATGGAATAGGGAATTTCATCGTTTTTAATTCTCTGGGCTTAAGCACTGTTTTGACATGCAAGATTGTTTTTGGCTTTCAAGTAATAAGTTTTTGTATATATTTGGGGAAAATATCATGAGCAAAAACAGCAGACTACCTAAAACTTGTTTTTATTTTGCAAACTCCTGCAAAGAGTGCTTTGTTAATTCAGTCACTAGTGAATGACTGCTATGCACTAGGTCCCAGTCTAGACATAAAGGAGACAGTGGCAAGAGCTTATTTCTAGTGAAGCTGATGAGGCCAATTGAAAAACAAAAACCAAGCTATGCTTGGGCCCCACCCTAGGCCAATTTAATCATAATCCCTGAGAGTAAACTCAGTTTATAAAAGCTCCTTGGGTTTTTGTGACAAACAGCTAGGGTTGAGAACCTCTGGCATAGTCCTTCATGCCCTGGTTAAGAGTATAGGAGGCTAAAACAAAAAAATCATACAGAGATAAGAACTTTTGAAAGATAAAAAAAAATATGAAGGGAATAAATGCAACAGAAGAGCTGCAAGATTAAATTGTTAAGGTCTCCCAAAAGAGGGGAAAAGAAAAAGATTTTGTTACAAGTTATGCTATAAGTAATAAAACTACTTTAGACCCAGATCTGTCTCTGTTGAGTAAAGGAGCAAACAGAGGCTCAGAGAAGGAACCTGCTGGGTCACAAGGTAATTGGTGGCCCAGACCAGGGGTTGTTCCACCCTCATGTGGCAGCCAAGGCCAGCTCTGCCCTTCCTCAGGCCCATGAGTTGCAGGGAGAAACCACACAACAGCACAGAAGAGGCACTGCCCAGAGCTGATACTGTTTCCTCACCAGTCTTCTCTGAGCCCTGAGTGCCCAGCATCAGTGCTCAACCCAGACTCAGGCTCTGCTCATGGTGTGGGTGGGAGACTGCCCCTCAGATAGGCAGCATCTTGGAGAGATGACACAGTGGGTGCCCAGAGGAGAGGTCCTCACCCAACAGATATTTACTAAGCACGTGCCATGTGCTGTCTAGGGGCCAGGAGAGAGCAGGGGCCAAATATGTAGGAAATGCTGCCCTTAAGTGGCTTACATATTAGTAGGAAAGAGAAATAAAATACATTTGTAAAATTATATAGCATATTAAATTTAAGCCCACAATGAGCTATCACTACATGACCATCATAATGGCAAACTTTTAAAAACTGACAACACCGGATATCAACAAGGAAGCAGAGCAGTTGGAACTCTCACGCGTCATCGACAGGGATCTAAAGCGGGACACTGTGTGGAACTCTCACGTATCATTGCCAGGGATCTAAAGCGGGACACTGTGTTAGTTCCAGGTGTGCAGCATGTTCACTGTCTGTACACTGGGAACCGTCAGCACAGTCTAGTCAACATCTATCGCCATACATAGTTACAGAATTGTTTTTCTTGTCACGGGAACTTTAAGGTCTACTCTTTTAGGAAATTTCAAGTATCCAGTGTTGTTAACCATAGTCACCATTGTTGTTCAGTCACTCAGTTGTGTCTGGCTCTGCTGGGCTATAGCACGCCAGGCTTCCCTATCCTTCACTATCTTCAGGAGTTTGCTTGAGTCAGTCCTTGATGTCCATCTAGTCAGTGATGCCAGCCAACCATCTCATCCTCTGCTGCCCCCTTCTCCTGCCTTCAGTAGTCACCATGCTGTACATTATATCCCCCTGACTTTTATATGTTTATTTTAACCATCCCCCAACCTCTGGCTACCACCTATCTGCTCTGTTCTCAGTATCTGTGAATCTGTTTTTTTTGTTTTATTTACTTGGTGTTTTTTTCCTCCATACTTCATGGCTTGCAGGATTTTAGTTTCCTGACCAGAGATCAAAGCTGGGCCCTTAGCAGTGAGAATGCAGAGTCCTTGCCACTGGACTGCCAGGGAATTCCCTTTATTTCCTTGCTTTTCATAAAAAAAAAAAAAATGTTTATGTGGCTGCTTCAGGTCTCAGCTGTGGCATGCAGGATCTTCCTTGTGTCACAAGGAATCTTTCCTTGTGGTTCACAGGCTCTCTATTTGTGGTGCATGGGCACAGTACTTGTGGTCTATGGGCTTAGTTGCTCCTCAGCAAGTGGGATCTTAGTTCCCCTACCAGGGATTGAACGTGTGTTCCCTGCAGTGCTGGGTGGATTCTTAACCCCTGGACCACCAGGGAAGCCCCTTTCTTGCTTTTAGATTTCACACAGAAGTGAAATTATGGTCCATCCATGATGTCAAAAATGACAAGATTTCCTTCCTTTTTCATGACTGAATAATGGAACATTTTCCATTGTGTGTGTGTGTGTGTGTGTGTGTGTGTGTACCATGTTTTCTTTATCTGCTCATCTGTTGATAGCCACTCACGCTGTCTCTGTGTCTTGGCTGTTGTAAATAATGCTGCAGTGAGCGTTGTTGTTTAGTCTTTCAGTCGTGTCCATTTCTGGGGTGACCCCACCGACTGTAACCCACCAGGATCTTCTGTCCATGGGATTTCCCAGGCAAGAACAATGCAGTGGGTTGCCATCCTTCTCCAGGGGATTTTCCCATCCCAGGGACTGACCCACGTCTCCTACTTGGCAAGCAGATTCTTTACCACTGAGCCACCTAGGAAGCCTGCAGTGGACATAAGGGGTACTTTTATCTTTTCAAGATAGTGATTCTGTTTTCTTTGGATAAATACTCAGAAGTGCAATTGCTGGATCATATGATAGTTCTACTTTTTGTTTTTGAGGAGCCGCCACAGTGTTTTCCATAGTTGTTGGGACCAATTTACTTTTCCACTAACAGTGCACAAGGGTTCTCTTCTTTCCACATCCTCACCAACACTTGTTATTTCTTGTCTTGAGAATAGCCATTCTAACAGTTGTGAGCTGCCATCTCCATGGTTTTGATTTGCGTTTCCCTGATGGATTAGTGATACGAGCACCTTCTCATGTATGTGCTGGCCATCTGTATGTCTTTTTGGAAAAAGTCTACTCAGGTCCTCTGCCCATTTTTTAAATTGGATTGTTTGTTACTGTTGAGTCATATGAATTATGTATATATTTTGGATAGAAACCCTTCTATATCCAAAACCCCTAAAATTTATTGTATAAAATTTATTGTATAAATTTTATTGTATAAAATTTATTGTATAAATTTTATAAATTATACAATAAATTTATAAATTTTATAAATTTATACAATAAAATTTATTGTATAAATTTTCTATTTGGTAGGTTTCTATTCATTTTGTTGCTGTGCAGAGCTTTGTTGCTAAGTTTGATACAGTCCCAGTTGTTTATTTTTGCTTCTGTCAACTTTGCTTTTGGTGTCAATTCCAAAAAATAATTGCCACGGGGACTTCTTTAGCTGACCTGTGGTTAAGACTCCATGTTTCCAATGCAGAGGGCATGGATTCAGTCCCTGGTAGGGGAACTAAGATCCCACATGCCATGCGGCATAGCCAAAAAAAAATCATCACCAAGACTGATGTCAAGGACTTTACCATCTATGTTGTTTTCTAGGAGTGTTATGGTTTCAGGAATTACAGTCCAGTCTTTATTCTGAGTTGATTTTTGTGATTTTTGTGTCTGGGGTCTAGTGTCATTCTTGTGCACGTGGCTGTCCAGTTCCCCCAGGAAGACTGTCCTTTCCCCTCTGTGTATTCTTGGTTTCTTTGTAGGTAAGTTGACTAGCTATGCATTGGTTTATTTCTGGGCTATGTTGTTCCATTGATCTATGTGATACTGTTTTATTATAGCTTTGTAATGTAGTTTGAAACCAAGGAGTGTGATGCCTCCAGTTTTCTTTTTCAAATTGCTTTGGCTATTCAGTCTTTTGTTCTATTTCTGTGAAAAAGGCCATGGTAATTTTAATAGGGCTTGCATCGAATCTGTAGATTGCTTTGGGTAGTATAAACATTTTAACAGTATTATTTCTTCCAGTCCTAATGAGCACAGCATGTCTTTCCATTTATTTGGGTCTTCAATTTCTTTCAGCAGTGTCTTCTAATTTTCAGGGTACACAGGTCTTTCACCTCCTTAAATTTATGCCAATGTAATTCATTCTTTTTGATGGAAGTTTAAATGGAACTGTTTCTTATTCTTAATTTCTCTGATAATTCATTTTAGTCTATAGAAATGCAACAGATTTTTATATATTGATTTTGTATCCTGCAACTTTACTGAATTTATTACTTCTAACAGGTTTTGGTGGCATCTTTAGTATTTTCTATGTATAATACCATAGCATCTGCAAAGAGTGACAGTTTTACTTTTTCTTTGTGATTTGAATAGCTTTCATGTATTTTTCTTGCATAATCTCTCTGGCTAGGACTTCCAATACTATGTTGAATAAATGCAGTGAGAGTGGGAATGTGCTTGTCTTGTTCCTGATTTTAGAGGAAAAGTTTTCAGCTTTGAGTATGATGTTAGCTAAGGGCTGGTCATATATGACCTGTATTACACTGAGGTATGGTCCCTCATCAATGGATTTTTATCATCAATGGATGTTGAATTGCAACTTACTGAAATACATCAAAAAGATAAAATTAAAAAAAGAAAGAAAAATGGATGGATGGACAGATAGTAATGAACTAAGTGTTAGATGTAGAATGTACCTGGTGAGTATATGGGAGGTCATTGAACAGTTATTTCAGGTGTTCTATTTGCTTGAAATTTTTCATCATAAAACGGTTAGAAAAACATATATTAGAAGGTGATAACTGCTGTGGGGAAAATTAAGTCAAGTATTGGGAGGGAGGATAGTGAGAGTGGGAGCTGCAATATTCAATAAGATCATTCAGGAAGGCTTTCCTTGAGGAGAACTTGGAAATAAGTGCTCCAGGCAGAGACCAGTAAGTACAGAAATGTCCTGGGGCACATGCCTTTCTGGGATTCCCAGAATTGTGATAGCAAGACCACCAGTGCTGTTCAGTCACTCAGTCGTGTCTGACTCTGCGACCTCATGAATCGCAGCATGCCAGGCCTCCCAGTCCATCATCAACTCCCGGAGTTCACTCAGACTCACGTCCATCGAGTCCGTGATGCCATCCAGCCATCTCATCCTCTGTCGTCCCCTTCTCCTCCTGCCCCCAATCCCTCCGAGCATCAGAGTCTTTTACAATGAGTCAACTCTTCGCATGAGGTAACTCTTCGCATGAGGTGGCCAAAGTACTGGAGCTTCAGCTTTAGCATCATTCCCTCCAAAGAAATCCCAGGGCTGATCTCCTTTAGAATGGACTGGTTGGATCTCCTTACAGTCCAAGGGACTCTCAAGAGTCTTCTCCAACACCACAGTTAAAAAGCATCAATTCTTTGGCACTCAGCCTTCTTCACAGTCCAACTCTCATACATCCATACATGACCACATGAAAAACCATAGCCTTGACTAGACGGACCTTAGTCGGCAAAGTAATGTCTCTGCTTTTGAATATGCTACCTAGGTTGGTCATAACTTTTCTTCCAAGGAGTAAGCGTCTTTTAATTTCATGGCTGCAGTCACCATCTGCAGTGATTTTGGAGCCCAAAAAGTAAAGTCTGACACTGTTTCCACTGTTTCCCCATCTATTTCCCATGAAGTGATGGGACTGGATGCCTTGATCTTCATTTTCTGAATGTTGAGCTTTAGGCCAACTTTTTCACTCTCCTCTTTCACTTTCATCAAGAGCGTTTTTAGTTCCTCTTCACTTTCTGCCATAAGGGTGGTGTCATCTGCATATCTGAGGTTATTGATATTCCTCCCAGCAATCTTGATTCCAGCTTGTGTTTCTTCCAGTCCAGCATTTCTCATGATGTACCCTGCATATAAGTTAAGTAAGCAGGGTAACAAAATACAGCCTTGACGTACTCCTTTTCCTATTTGGAACCAGTCTGTTGGTCCATGTCCAGTTCTAACTGCTGCTTCCTGACCTGTGTACAGATTTCTCAAGAGGCAGGTCAAGTGGTCTGGTATTCCCATCTCTTTCAGCATTTTCCACAGTTTCTTGTGATCCACACAGTCAAAGGCTTTGGCATACTCAAGAAAGCAGAAATAGATGTTTTTCTGGAACTCTCTTGCTTTTTCCATGATCCAGCGGATGTTGGCAATTTGATCTGATTCCTCTGCCTTTTCTAAAACCAGCTTGAACATCAGGAAGTTCATGGTTCACGTATTGCTGAAGCCTGGTTTGGAGAATTTTGAGCATTACTTTACTAGCATGTGAGATGAGTGCAATTGTGCGGTAGTTTGAGCATTCTTTGGCATTGCCTTTCTTTGGAATTGGAATGAAAACTGACCTTTTCCAGTCCTGTGGCCACTGCTGAGTTTTCCAAATGTGCTGGCATATTGAGTGCAGCACTTTCACAGCATCATCTTTCAGGATTTGAAATAGCTCAACTGGAATTCCATCACTTCCACTAGCTTTGTTCGTGGCGATGCTTTCCAAGGCCCACTTGACTTCACATTCCAGGATGTCTGGCTCTAGATTAGTGATCACACCATCATGATTATCTGGGTCGTGGAAGATCTTTTTGTACAGTTCTTCTTGAAGCCAAGAGGGCAAGAGTGAGGTAGATAAACCTAGAGAAGCAACAAGGAGGAAGATCCTACAGGCCTCACGGGCTAACTGTTCAGCCTTTGACTTTTAACGATTGGGGTGTAGGATCCAACACCTGTGTGCCCATGATGACTCTTGTCATTGTAGTGAGACCAGTCTCAAGTGGGCAAGGCCAAAGCAAGGAGACCAGGGAGGAAACAATGGCAGAAGACAGGCAAGAGGTAATGATGGCTCTGACTTGAGTGGCAGGAGTGGAAGTGGAAAGAAGTGGTAAGATTCTGGAGCTACTCTGAATGTAGAACTACGAGGATGTGGGCATGGATGAGGGGGTGTGGGAAAGAAAGGAGTCAAAGATGGCAGATGGAGTCAGGGAAGATTACAATTAGAGTCTATTTGGGGGAAAGATCTTGGGTTCATTTTGAGTAGGTCAAGTTTGAGATGTCTGCTAGACTTCCATCTAGAAACATAAAACAGGCCAGGCCTTTGGATTCAGGGAAGATGCAGAGACAAGCAGTGAGAATAACCAGAGGACTGGTGGAGGGGTTGTCAGCCCTGCTGCTGATTGGCCAGGTAGGAGGAAGGCGGAGCAGAGACCTTGGGATTTGGGGATGGGTTATCCCCAAAGGCTTAGCCTGACAGAAGAAAGGTGTAGCCACTTCCTCAAGGCCATGGCCGACCTACTTCTTCCAGCTGCTCTTAATGGTTCTCATCACAGTCTCCTGCAATTTTGTGTATGTGGGATGTGTCCACTCTGACACACAGCTCTAGATCAAGAGTCAGCAACTAAAGCCCTCAGGCAAAATTTGTCTGTTTTAGCAAACAAAATATTACTGGGACATAGCCATGCCCATTCAGATTGTTTAGGCCTGTTTCTGCACTCCAACAGAACCGCATGGCTTCCAGAGACCCTACGGCCTGCAAAGTTGAAAATATCTAGTTGGCTGACCCTGTCTCTCCCTCTTTCACTACAGGAACATTCTGTTGTTCTGTTACACAAGATATTTAATTATTAGACATTTAGGTGCCTCGCCCCCTTTTTTGGCTATTAGGAAAATGTTCCAACAAACATACCTGACTGTATTTCCTTGGGCTCATGTGTACATCTGGATTGTAGGACATGAGCATCTTCAGTGTTGGTAGATTTTGTCAAATTGCTCTCCAGTAAAGCAGAAATGATTTACACTTTCATCAGCAGTGTAAAGAGTTCTCATTTTCCTGTACAACCCTAAAACTTAGTATTGTATGTTTTTAGACTGTATTAGTTAGCAGTCTTTCACTGTTTGTAGATTCCTTTGGGTTTTCTGGCTATGGATGATAGTTTTGCTCCTTTCTTGTCTTGATGCTCTGGCTGGGCCCTCCATGCAATATTGCATTTTGTTCAATGATAGGATTCAAAATTTTGTTCCTGGCTCTAAAGAGAATAATGCTTAACATTTACCATAGAGCACGGTGTTTTACCATCAAGTATAATATTTGACACAAGTTTGAGGGTTTTTTGTTGGGAGAACGCAACTAGAAAACGATCTGGACTCATTTTTTGTATGCGGCTACTTGGTTTGTGTACTTTTTTTAAATTGGTCTTGGCAAACTATCTTTTTCTAGAAAACTGTCCATTTATTCTAATTTTTTAATGTATTGGTATAAAGTTTATAATCTTATTTTGTCATTTCTGCTGTATCTGTAGTTATATCCCTTTTGTACATTATGTTAGTCGCTCAGTCATGTCTGACTCTTTTCGACCTCATGTTCTGTCCATGGAATTTTCTAGGCAAGAATAGTGGAGTGGTTTACCATTCCCTTCTCCAGGGGATCATCCCAACCCAGGGATCGAACCTGGGTTTCCTTCATTGCAGGCAGATTTTTTGCCGTCTGAACTACCAGGGAAGCCCTTTTGCACGTTGTTTTATTGGTCTTTTGAAAGATCCAGCTTTGTTATGTGGCCCATATTGTGTTTCTGTTGTCCATTTCTTCAATTTCTGCTCTTCATTAGCTCCCACTTTCTTTGGGTTTACATTTACTGCATACTAAAATTCTTTGACACTCTGCTCATAAATTTTCCGTATTTCTTTTTACCTAATATCACTAATAAACATCTTTTAAATTCTGCTTTAGTTCCCATTACCATCAACCTGGAGTTTTTATATGCATTCTCATTTTTAGTTTGATCCAAGTAGTTTTCATTTCCATATGATTTCATCTTTAAGTAAAGAGTTTTCTATAAGTGTTTTAAATTATCTGAAGACCTAGACTTTGCTCTTGTTTGTGGTCAGAGAACATGGTCTATAGGAAATTGATTATTTGATATCTATTGAGATTTGTCTTGGGGCCTAGTAATCAGGTCATTTTTTAAGATAAATGATTCCTGTGTGCCTGAAAGTAATATATTGGGTTCAAGTTTCTACCAGGGTCCATTGATTAGAATTATTAATAGTATTAAAATCTTCTGTATCCTTTTTCTTTGGTCTATCAGTTACTGAACGAGGTCTTAAGTCTCCCACTGTGATGAAGGATATGGCTGTATCTTCTTGTATCCTATCACTTTTGCTTCATATTCTTTCAGCCTTTTTTTTTTTTAACCTCTAACACACATTTGGAATTGTTCTATCTCCTTAGAAAATTACTCTTTCCATCATTTTGTGTTGACCCTCTTCATCACTAATAATGTCTTTAGTCTTAAGACTATACTTTCAGGGATCATTTCTATATTTTGTTACTATTTTAGTGTTTGGAAATACTGTTTACCTTCTGAAGTGTTTGGAAATACATACTCGACTTCACAAAGCCAGGTAATTACTAATTATCTTTATCCTCCTCTTCTCAAATAAATGAAGCTTCTCAGAACACTTAAATTCCGACCACCCTCTCCAGTCCTACCTGTGATCATGTCCTGCTCCTTGCTCTGCTCTCCGCAAACTGCCACCATTCTCGTTCTGTGGCAAGTGCTTGTTCAGATAGACTTCCATGCTTATCAGTTTAGTTACTTGCCATTTCTCTAATTTCTTCCCTTTAGAGTTCTGCAAATTCACTACAAAGTGTTTAAAGTGAAGTCGCTCAGTCGTGTCCAACTCTTTGCAACCCCATGGACTGTAGCCTACCAGGCTCCTCTGTCCATGGGATTTTCCAGGCAATAGTACTGGAATGGATTGCCATTTTCTTCTCCAGCAGATCTTTCCAACCCAGGGATGGAACAAAGTGTTTAGATGAGGTTTATTTTTATTTATTCCATTCCAGATTTTGGGTGAGGCTCCTCATCTTTAATCAGTTTTGGAAGCTGTTCAGGAATTGCCTCTCCCACATTCTCTTCTCTCCTCTGGAACGCCGATTGGGCCCGAGTTCTCCTCACTTTCCCATTCCTGTCCCTTCCTCTGTTGTATGTTCCACCTGGCTTGTTTTCTCGCTCATTGCTTCTGATCTTTCATCCGGTTCAGTAATTTTCTCTTCTGCTGTATCTAATAGGCTTTCTTGCCTCATCCTTTGAGAACTTGACTTTCAATAGCTCTGTTTTTCAGTTCTAGAAATTCTATGTAAAACTTTCATGCTCCTTTGCAGTGTCTTGCTCCAAGTGTCTTCATGTGTTAATCCCCCACCCCGACCACCCTTATCTTTCTCTAACCAAGAACTCCACAAAGGCAAGGACGTTTGTTTCAGCGCTGTCATCCCCAGTGCCTCCTACCGTCCCAGGAACGGAACAGGCTGTGAGCGCTGTCAGATGACACGGTGACAGTGGGGACAGGAGGATGCTGTGCCGCAGCCCGGCCCCGCCCCTCCCGCCGGCGGAGCGCTGCTCCCCTAACCGCCTTGGCCTCGCAGGATTTGCAGCCTCCCCTCAGACCTGGCCTTAGGGAGACGGCGCCCCTCCGCAGGCCGTGACGTCACGGGACTGTGACGCGCCCTCGGAGACCCCTCCCTTTCGCGGCGCGGGGCCGGCAATACAGGCTCTCTGCGCCGTGACGTCACGAGTCCGGGCGGGTGGATTTTGCGTCGGCCCAATGGGAGCGGCGCGCCGGCCTCCCCCTTTAAGGAATGTTGTGACCTGACGTCACCCAGGCGAGTTACCTCCCCGAGCCGCCGCCGCCGGGTTCAGCGCGAGCTCCGGAGCCCTTGTGCGCGAGGCGCGGAGCCCCCGGAGCCCCCGGACCGCAGCCACATCCCTGCGTCGCGCGCCCCGGAGGTCCGGCCTGCGCGCCCCGCTGGGCCGGCGCGATGCCCTCAGACCGGCCTTTCAAGCAGCGGCGAAGCTTTGGTGAGGCCCAGCGGGCGATCTGCGAGCGCGGGGTAGGGGCGTAGGGGTTGGGGGTGTTGGCCGACCGACCCGACTGCTGCAGGTGACGTCAGCTCCATGACGTCAGGCTCGGGCTGGACCCCCACGCTGGGAAGCCGGCTCGGGCCTGGGCCGGGGCCTCTGCTTCCCATCTCTGTGTTGTGCCCGGGCCGTGGGGCCCCTAAGGCCCCCGGGGGCGGGAGCGTCGAGGAGGCGGGGCGGGGCGGGGTCGGGGCCGCCCCTCCAGTACCCGCGGGGCGGAACCTCGGCCCGGCCTTATCCCCGCCCGCTGTCCGTAGCCGACCGCTGTAAAGAGGTGCAGCAGATCCGCGAGCAGCACCCCAGCAAAATCCCGGTGAGTCCCTCCGCCCCCTCCCATCCCGGCCCGACCCAGGCCCCAACTCGGGCTCACGCGTCCCCGGTCCCACGCGTCCCCGGTCCCACCCCCGCTCCCAGGTGATCATCGAGCGCTACAAGGGTGAGAAGCAGCTGCCAGTCCTGGACAAGACCAAGTTCCTGGTCCCGGACCACGTCAACATGAGCGAGTTGGTCAAAATCATCCGGTGCGCGGGCAGCAGCTGTCAGAGGGGGACTTGGGTTCTGCTAGGATCAGGCAGGGCGCTGGGTCTTTCGGCGAAGGATGGGGTGGAGGTTGGGTATGGGACGGGAGTTGGGTCCCAGTTCTGGGGAGGTTGGGAAAGGTCAAGGTCAAGGCTGGGGTCAGTGTCCAGTCAGAGGTAACCGCCTCTAGAAGGGCCTGGGATGGGTGTGAAATGGAGGATCAGGGTCATTTTGGGAAGGGGTTCAGGCTGCGCTCCCCAACATCCAGGCCCCTCACAGTGTGCTTGCTTCCCCGCCCCCCTCAGGCGCCGCCTGCAGCTCAACCCCACTCAGGCCTTCTTCCTGCTGGTGAACCAGCACAGCATGGTGAGCGTGTCCACGCCCATCGCGGACATCTACGAGCAGGAGAAGGACGAAGATGGCTTCCTCTATATGGTCTACGCCTCCCAGGAAACCTTCGGCTTCTGAACCAGCAGTAGGGGGGTTGGCTTGGGTATGGGGGGGCCCTGTCAGGCTCTGCCTGGGGAGCTCCTCTCACCTGAACTGAGCTGCCTCTGCCCCTGCCCCTGGTGGGTGGGGCAGAGGTGCCACCTCCTCTGCCTCTGGGTGGATCCTGGCCCAGTCATGTTAGGGGGTTGCTCTTCTGGGTGCTGGCTGGGATTGGGGAGAGTGGGGAGCAGCCCCCAGCACCCCCTGCTCTGTGTGGTTTGTCTTTTTTTAGGCCCCTGCCTGTCTGCCCATCTGCCCCTCCCTGACCTGAGGCGCTGCCCCTGCCTGGACCTGCCCACCCCTGAAGGACTGGCCCCGGGCTCACCTGGTGTATGTGGTGTATGGATCTGTGGTCACTGTCCCTCTGCAGAATAAAGATTGCTCAGGCCTGCCTGGCCCTCTGCCTCCAGCTGCTTGGGGACTGGGAAGGGCTGGGGTGGGGAGAGGACTGCCCCACACCATTTTTGGCTGGCCCGCACACAGACCTGTGTTCTGTGGACTCAGAGCTCTCTCAGAAAACCCACACCTGTGTGTAGTGCCCCACGGCATTATTATGGGTCATGCCCACCCCTTCCAAGAGTGCAGTATGGTTCCAGGGCAGATGTGTTGGTAACAAAAACATTTATTAAGTAGCCACAACCTAACAAACCCTGCTCACCTGCTTCGTCCCCTTTCCTGTTTGGGAGGGAGGGGCTCCTTCGTATGTAGAGCCACAAAGTGGGCGATCCAAGGGGAGATGCTCTTGCTGACTCCCCCCACGGACCTCGCTGCTGGCCTCGGCTCCTCACTGGTACCGGTAGTAATCACCCTGGACTCAAGTCTCATCTGCCCTTGGACTTGCCTACTGGCAACTCTGGTTAGAGGGCCTTGGCCCAGCTACTGGCCCTTTCACCCCAGAAGTCTGTGCAGCCTTGTGCCAAGCCAGGCCTACTTGAGCACAAGCATGGCCTCCGTGCCGTCCTTGGCGGTCAGGTAGAGGCCGTGTGTGAGGTAGTACTCGCGCCGCAGGAAGGCATAGAAATAATCGGAGATGAGCAGGATCTGAGGGGAGAGAGAGGTTGTGAGAAGCTTCATGATACCTGCCCCTGAACCTTGGGTCATTGAGGGGCCAGGCAGGTGTGAGGGAGATGCTGCCCAAGGAACCCCCCATCTCAGGGCATATACTTGACCCTGCAGGGTCTCACTGGCCCCTCAGAAGTTTCCCTACACCTCCTCCACCAAGCCCTGGCCTCAGCTCTACACTGGTGCCCCTCCATCTCACTTGGGTGCCCACTGGCCCTTTCACCCCAGCCATGTCCCCTGTCAAACCTGCTTCTCCCACTGGGAACCTATATCCCCCATCTTCCATCCAGGTATTCAGGCCACAGAATCAGCAGACTCGTCTCTTTCCCACACCAAGCCCCCAAGCCTGTTGGTTCTGTTTCTGCCTGCCCCTACAGATACCACCCCGGACAAAGCCACTGTCACACAAACAGCAGTAGTCTCCTCTCTGGGCTTCCTGACCTCAAACCTCCCACCTGCCCCACTCTAGAAAAAGAGGTTGCTTTTCAGAACACAAATCTGGTCGTGCTGCTTCCCAGCTTCAGGCCTGTAAAGGTGCTCCACGGCTCTTCGGGCGAAGATCAAACTGGGGCTCCGAGGCCTTGCGCCTGGTATGTGTGCTTTAGCCTCTCCCATGCTCCACCTCACTCAGCTCCAGCCACACTGGCTTTTTCCCTCCCAGGGCCGGATCTTTGCTGTTTCCTCTGCCTGAAATGTTCTCTTTCCCTTCCATCTCATCAACACCTGCTTGCCCTTCAGGCTCAGAAAGATCACTTCTTCAGGGAAGCCTCCCTCACACCCCAGACTGGGTCTTGAAACTATTCACTTCTGTGGTAGCACAGACCCATCCAAATTGCAGTTCTGCTTCCATCCGTGTGACTGCCTGCTGACTGCGGCTCCTCCCCTGGCCTGGGCAGAGTCTAGAGTGATTCTGCCATCATGGTGTCTGTGCCTGGCTTGGTCTGTCTGCTCTCTCTGGGCCCCAGAACTGAGAGGGCCCTAGCAGCTCAGTCCACCACCCCTCCTCCCTGATGCCCTGAAGTGAACAAGGATTTGCCAAGGCCCCCGAACCCTGGACCTGCAGTCTTACAATTCCACTCATCCTAAGCCCCCAGGACCTCTGCTGCCTGAAACAGGATGGATGTGGGGAGAGGGGCTCACCTCTGCAGACACCACCAGTTCTCAGGCACTTAAAAGCCTTTCAGACTATCCGTACCAACCACCTCAACACGTAAGCCCGGAGCTGGGGGAGCACCTGGCTAGGGTCTAACGGCAAGTCAGAGGTGGGCGGTGGAGCCTGGGGTCTCAGCCTCTGACCCCCCCAGGCCCCTGTCCTGGAAATCCTCCCTCACACGTGGGCAAGAAAGAGAGCACAGAGGGGTCTGGAGAAGGCCCTCGGAACCCACACCATCAATGGCCTCAGGACCACGACCTGCTATTCTGTCACCGCAGAAACTCATCTGGAAGGCTGATGGAAACCATCTTACAGATGAGGAAACAGGCACCAAGAGTTCAGTAGTTGGCCTAAGGCTGCACTGGGAGAGCTGGACTGGTGGTCATCACCCTGCAAGGCGATACATCTGGGGCCCAGCGTGCAAAGGCCCAGAACCCTGCCGCTGAGGCTGTCAGAGCAGAGGCCCTGAGGCCTTGTCCCATAACTGCCCGTGGGGCACAGTTACCACAGCAAGGGCGGTCCTCACCCCCAGCAGTTGCTTTCTCATCCAGATCCATGTGCCTGGGGAAAGGGAGCCTGGAGCGGGTGGGGACTGATCCCTGAGCCAGGTCAGATGATGGCAGGTGCAGAGTCACAGTTCATAACAAAAGAACTCCAATGTCACATATAATCAACTGGCCGAATAGGAAGTCAAAATACTAGGTTATTAGTTTGAACCATATGAAACAGCCATTTATGCAGATCAAAAATGGTTGAGTATTAACAATTTGATATGATTCAACTTAATAATAAACTGGAAGAAAAGCAAGAAAGAGTAGTAATCTAGAAGTACCAGAGCAAATAACTGTAAGACCTTAAGGAGCTATTCTTTTTCCTTATAAGCCTAAACTTTGTAAATTACATATTCAAGTTATGGTAATAAAAATTAAAATCCAATTAAAAACAATCAGTCAATAAATGACTGAATAAATAAATAAATGGAGAATTCTTTTTGGAATCCTTTCAAGAGAATTCCAAATAATATATGTAGAGACTCTCCCCTTAGAAGGAGGAATTTAATTCTTGCTCACTCGCCACCCCCTGCCCCCAAGCTTAGGCTAGACTTCGTGACTCACTTCCAAAGAACAGGGAAAGAGAAAATAGCCACTCTGCATTGGAGAAGCCTGGCAAACACTATCTTAACCAAACGATGAAGGGTAAACAGCACGAAGTGTGGCTAGCGTGTACTGCCTGAGCTTTCCAAAAACCTTAAATGTGGCCTCATGATGAGAAAGGCATCAGACAAACCCAGAGGGGACACTCTTCTGGGATACTCAGCCAGGATACCTCAAGACTGTCCACGTCATAAGAAATTAGGAAAGAGAGTGTGAGCAGAGGACACAGGAGATGTGACAACTTGAGGAAGTGTGGTACTGGGGGCTTGATCCTGGGAGAAAAAGAAGACATTACAGGGAAAGCTGGTGAAATTCACATCAGATCAGGGGTTTGCTTCGTCGTAACAGACCAGGGTCAGTTTCTTGGTTTGCACAAACATACCATGGTAATGGGGCTTCTCCAGTGGCTCAGCAGTAAAGAACCTTCCTGCCAATCCCAGAGACATGAGTCATAGGTTTGATCCCTGGATGGGGAAGATCCCCCAGAGGAGGGCATGGCAACCCACTCCAGTATTCTTGCCTAGAGAATCCCCATGGACAGAGGAGACTGGTGGGCTCAGTGCATAGGGTTGCAAAGAGCTGGACAGGCCTGAGGCAACTGAGCATGTGTGCACGGTGATACTATGTTAAAATGGGAGATTAGGTGGGGGGGCATATGGAAATTCTCTGCACTATAAAATCCTTCCAACATTTAAACATTTTAAAAAGCAATGTATTATTGTTATATGCAACAACATGAATGAGCCTCAAAAATATCTTGCTGACTGAAAGAAGGCTTCAGGAAATGTATGTGAAGATTTGTTTTACCATTAATAAAGGAAATTGAAGATGACTCAACGAAATGGAAAAATCTCTCATGCTCTTGGACTGGAAGAATTAATATTGTTAAAATGGCATGCTACCCAAAACAATCTACAGCTATAATGTGATCCCTTATCAAGTTACCCATGACATTTTTCACAGAACTAGAACAAATAACCCTAAAATTTATATGGAACCATGGAAGACCCAGAACTGCCAAAGCAATTTTGAGGAAAAAGAACAAAGCAGGAGGCAGAACCGTCCCAGACTTCAGATAATACTACAAAAGCTACAGTAATCACAGTGTCATGATACTATCACAAAAGAAGATATAGATCAACAGAACAGAAAGCCTAGAAATACAGTCAATTAGTTTTCAACACAGGAGGTGAGAATATACAATGGGGAAAGACAACCTCTTCAGCAAAGGGTGTTGGGAAAGCTGGACAACTGCATGAAGTCAGCAGTAAGAACACATCCTCCCACCATACACAAACATAAACTCAAAACAGCTTAAAGACTTAAACATAAGACATGACACCATAAAACTAGAACACAGGCAACATTCTCTGACATAAATTGTGCCAATGTTTTCTTAGGTCAATCTCCCAAGGAAATAGAAATAAAAGCAAAAACAAATGGGACCTAATCAAGTTTATAGGTTTCTGTATAGCAAAGGAAATCGTAAACAAAATGAAGAGACAACCTACAGAATGGGAGAAAATATTTGCCAATGATGTGACTGACAATGGCTTAATTTCCAAAATATACAGCTTATACAGTTCAACAACAAAAAACAACCCAATTGAAAAATGAGCAGAAGAACTAAATAGACATTTCTCCAAAGACAACATACAGATGGCCAACAGGCACATGAAAAGATGCTCAACATCGCTAATTATTAGAGAAAAGGAGATCAAAACTACCATGAGATATCACCTCACACTGGTCAGAAGGGCCACCATTAAAAAGTCCACAAATAACAAATGTTCTGGAGAGGGTGTGGAGAAAAGAGAACCCTCCTATACTGTTGGTGGAAATGAAGTTGGTGCAGCCACTATGGAAAACAATATGGAGCTTCCTCAGAAAACTTAAAAACTGAGCTGCAATATGACCCAGCAATTGTGCTCCTGGGCATATATCCAGAAAAAACCCTATAATTCAAAAACTATACACATCCACAGCAGCACTATTCCCAATAGCCGAGACGTGGAAACCTAAATGTCCATCGATAGATGAACAGGTGCAGAACACACAGATACAATAGAGTACTACCTGACCAAAAAAGAACCAAATAATGCCCGTCTGTAGCAACACAGCTGGAACCAGAGATTACTATACCAAATGCAGTAAGTCAGAAGACAAATACCATATATCATTTATATGTGGAATCTAAAATATGATACATATGGACTTATCTACAAAACAGAAACAGACACACAGACACAGAGAACAGGCTGGCGGCTGGCAAGAGGGAGACGGGGAGGGACTAAGTGGAAGTCTGGGGCTCAGCAGAGGCAAACTGCTCCATACAGAATGGAGTGACAAGGTTCTACTACACAGCACAGGGAACTGCATGCAATATCCTGTGATACGCCACAATGGCAAAGAACATTAAGAAAGACAGGGACTTCTTTGGTGGTCCAGCAGCTGAGACTCCACGCTTCCACTGCAGGGGCATGGGTTCAATCCCTGGTCAGGGAACTAAGATTCCGCATACCACATAGCAGCCAAGAAAAAAAAATGTATATATGTATAACTGAATCACTTTGCTGTACAGCAGAAATTAACACAATATTATAAATCAACTATATGTCAATATAAAGTTTTTTAAAGATTTGTGTTTGTCACTGTATGTAAATTTCACATAAGAAAAATATAAGTTTTGAGCTCTGGTTAACGATACACATGCTGAAATATTTGGCAGGAAATGTACTGATGTCTGTATTTCACTTTGAATACATTACAGAAATAAGATGGATTGAGAAATGGATCATTTGTGATCACCCAAGTATAGGAAAATGGTAATGGTGAAGTCCAGGTGGTAGGTATACAGGTATCCAAGGTTAAATCTTTCAACTTTGCTGGTGTGTGTGAAACTTTTCATAATAAAGCAACAGGAGAGGGTGGTGTGAGGGACAGAGTCCTGCGTGTTGGCTTGGTTTTCTGGAATCGAAGGTCACTAGTCCTGAGTGGGTGCCCTGCCTCTGCCCCCAGGGAGAGGGCAAGTCGGGGACATACTGGCCTGGAGGCTCTGCGCTAGGGAAGCCCCCAGCTGTCACAGGCTGGCTAAGAAAGCCTCGTTTGACCTCAAGACTTTCCATGTGGGCCGAGGAGAAGGGATTTCCCTGAGGCCCTGGGATTCAGCCGACACCGTTATCTGCAGACCCAGCACTCCTTTGCCCCATCTGAGCAGGGCAGGTCGGGAGAAGAGCCTGGCCAAGTCGGTGGCTGTGTGACCCTCTGTGAGCGACTGCCCTCTCCCTCCCTATGCAGCACTGTCCACGTCTGTAAAATCAATGATAAACTCTAGTTTATTCCTTACAATGGTGGGTCCCCTGGTCCCTGCTCTGTCCCTCTGTGCTTCCAGAGACCTGAAGAGCAACCCATTCTTTTGTTTTTAATCTTTTAATGGCTTTAATTTGAAAACAAAAGTGAAAAATGCTTTTATGGAGTATGAAAACCTGGTTGTGGGAGTTCCCTGGTGACCTAGTGGTGGCCTGGGTTCAACCCCTGGTTGGGGGAACTGAGATCCCACAAGCTGAGCGGCACGGCCACAAAAACCGCCAAAAACCGAGTTGCAGGATTTCCAGTTTATTACACGAAAGTGAGAATTACATGATGTAGGAACTGAATGCTTTCTAAGGTAGTTAGTGGTTAGAACTGCAAAGGTCAGTGTCTGAGAGAGGAGAAAAACACTAGTGCTGATAAACGCTGCCCATTACAATATTTTATTCTTATGAATAAAAATGCTAATACTCAGGCATTAAACACTTCACACATGTTAAAACACTTACTTCTTGCAATAAACCTTCATAGTAGGTACATTATAATTATCCTATCTTAGAACAAAGAAACAAAAGGTTCTTCAAGTAACTTGACCAAAGTCGTATAACCAGTAAGTGTCAGAGGCGGGCTCCAAACCCAGACTGCCGGGCATCAGACACCACACACTGACCCACACTGCTGGAGCCGCTCTGCTCTACTGGAGCAGCCTGTTAAAGCCCCTCAGCAACCACAGCTGAGCCCCTTGGCCTCGCTTGCCATCAACCACCAGCTGCCACCAATTTCCCTCAGAATTCCAACTCAGTGCCCTCTTGCTCGAAGGCCTTCCTCATCCTCCTGGCCCCTGAGGGGTCACACACACACACACTCACTCACTCAGGCTCTCTCTCTCACACACACACACACACACCATGAAAGCCTCTCACTTGCCCACCCAGAAGCGTCCAGTGTTCCCTCTCCGCGCGCTGCACCTGCGTGTCCCCGAAGCCCGGAACACAACCGGGGCCACACCTTGGTGCTTCTGCGCAAGCCCCATCCCTGGGCTAGGATGATCTTTCTCCCAAAGGGCTCCTTCTCATCCCTAGAGAGGCAGTGTCTCCATCTCCCACCCCCAGAGTCTTCCTCCAACCCCCACACTCAGTTCCTTGACCCCTAAAGTGAAGTCACTTCCCACTGCCTCCCCACCAAATGGTGGCATCTGCTCCAGCTCTGGGACCCCAGACCCAGCGTGTGGCTGGCATCCTGCACCCATGAGGGCTCAGTCAGACCACATTCCTCTCAGTGACAGCTCTGGGTCATGATGAAGATACAGACAGACAGACAGTTGTGCTGAGTGGCTTGTGGGATATTAGTTTCCTGACCAGGGATCAACTCCAGGCCCTGGCAGTGACCGCACTGAGTCCTAACCACTGGACCACCAGGGAGGTCCCAGAAGATGCAGACTGAATGGGGCAGCCGATGAAAGGTGGCCAAGGACAGAGTGGGTAGATCAGAAGTGGTATGAAATGGTCAGAAGATGCTCCACTACAGGATGGGAGTGAGGAGAGACCAGGAAACCAACACCAGAGTATCTGCCCTGGGCCAGGTCCTTTAACAACAAGCACATCAGTGGCTCAGCAGGTAGAGAACCTGCCTGCAATGCAGGAGACCCAGGGGATGCGGGTTCAATTCCTGGGTTGGGAAGATCCCTTGGAAGAGGAATTGGCAACCCACTCCAGTATTCTTGCTGGGAAATCCCATGGGCAGAGGAGCCTGGCAGGGTACAGTCTATAGGGTTGCAAGAATCGGACACGACTGAGCAACTCACACACACACTCAGGAACTGTCACAATACCCCGGGGCAGGGCTTATAAGCCTCAAAGATGAGCAGACTCAGAGGTTAAGGGTCTCGCCTGGGATCACTGGGGAGTAAGTGACACGCTGGGGCTGCAATGTCTATCCTGCCTGTCTGAGGCCTAAACACTAGTCCATCCTGGCCCCCACAACCCTCCTCAGGGGTCTGCACCCACACATGCTGGGTCCTGCTGTGGCCCTGTGCTCACGCTTCATATCCACCAGGCCCAGAGCTGTGCTGCCAGTTCACAACTGTGTCACTGAGCCAAGGAGACAGTTTCTTGAGAAAAGGCAAAACGAGCATATGAGACATCAGAGTCAGTAGTTAAGGCAGTGTGTCTAGAAGCCACGGGCTCAGGATCACAGCCATGGCCAACAGCCCTGGGCTGCAGTGTCCTGGAAAGGCAGGTGCTGTCATCCCAGGCATGTCCCGGTTCCCCAGGTCTCACTTGTGCTGGGGATGCTGACACCTGACAGCCTCGGAGAACTCCCGTGGCTGTCTTCACTGGCAATCATAGGGCCTCAGCCCCCACCCTTGCTGCCTGGGATCTAGGAAACGGGGAGTTAATGGGGAGCAAGAGGGGCCAAGGGCCTACTTGTGGAGCTGGATGGGGCTTAGGTGTGACCGGCCAACCCAGGCCTTAATGAACAGGCATGGGAAGAGATGGTGGAGAAACGGCCCCACCCTCTAAAGTTCTAAAGATGCGAAACAGTAGGGAAATCACTGGATCTCAGCCTCAGAGTCGGGAAGGTCATGAAGGTAGATCATAGCTAGTTATGAAGGCAGTTATCATCTAGGCGGCACTTTCCAATTCATCCAAGTTTTCCCCACTCACTTCCATATTCTCCACTCATGACCCTGTTGCAGGCTGGGGACACTGAGGCTACCAGCTGCTCTCACCAGGTTTCAAGAGCCCCCTCGCTGTGCTCCAGATTCCAGCTCACACCTGTGATCTCTTCCCTTCCTGGCAGAGGGAGGTTTTCAGAGCACAAGTCTGGTCTCAATTGTCTTCACTTCAGACCGACAGCTCAGCCTGGTCCTCAGCATAACTTGTGGCTCTGACCACGGCTGTCTTGAAATGGCCTCATTCCCTATCAGGTGGCACGTGCTGGTCCTACAGAACTGCATTCCACAGCAGCTCCCTCACAGGCTCTCACCCCCAGACCTCACCTCCCAGAATCTGGTTTGAACCTGGCACGTCCTGCAGGACTCCACTTAGAGGCGTCCTCCCCCGCAGAAGCGTCCTGAACCACCAGCTCTGAGTTCCCAGCACAGTCACCCTGCCCTGGCCCCGCCCATTTCCTTTTCTTTCTCTCCCATAGACAGCAGAGCTTCTGGGAAGCAGGGCTGTGTCTCACATGCCCCCTAGCAGAGTGCCTGGCACCTAGTTAATATTTACAAATCAATCAACTAGGCACGAAGTTATGTGACTTGCCCAGGGCCAGTGAGCTGGGCAGGGAGGGGGCTGGGAGGCACTGTGGAGTTCCTGTTGGCCTTGACACCGCTGTACTCAGTCCGGGCTTTTTCTGTCTCTCTGGTTGTGTGGGTAAGACAAAGAGGGGGAAAGGGCCTGTGAAAGACAAGTCTGATAGCTGAGTGTTAAGTCTGAGGATGGGAGGGACAAAAGAATGAGCTAAGATGTTAACAAAACGCTACCAGCTGAGGAGAGCGAGCACCCAGGCACGTAGAGGCTGGACAAGGACGAGGGCTCCAGCCTGGGCCACTGGCGCCTCACGCCAGGAGGAGCAGGCCTCCCAGCCGGGGCTATATACCACAAGAATGAGCCTGACAGTCCCCTGTCTGTGCATAAACACAGGCTCCACACCACTGGACCACTGGTGACCTGCACAACCCGCCCCCACATTTTTTCTCACTGAGGAAGGCAGATTCCCTTCCCCAGAAGGACACACAGGACTGAGTGAGCTTCCACATGAGTGAACAAGGAAAGATCATGGAGATGTTTCATTAAAAAGAAAAAGAAAGTCATACTTTCATCATGCTGCCAACAATAAACATGAGTGCGTGAAGTTGCTCAGTCGTGTCCGACTCTTTGTGACCCCGTGGACAGTAGCCTACCAGGCTTCTCCATCCATGGGATTTTCCAGGCAAGAGTACTGGAGTGGGCTGTCATTTCCTTCTCCAACAATAAAACACATACACAAATAAAACTCCTCCATGAGTAGACGAGGTCATGTCAACACACAGGGAAAGGTCCAGGAGGCTGGACAAGCATGTGATCCAAAAGATTAAAGGGATACTTGGGCTTGCTCTCCAGTAAGAGCTCTTTCAACATGAGCCACTATTAATCATAACTCTAGGGGAAGATTTCCTTATGTTACCTGTTTTTAAGTTGAATTAGGGCAAGTGGGACACCTTAGCTTCCTCTTAAAACAGCTAAATTTGAACATTCCTTTTTGTTTACATGTAATCTGGCTCAGCAGTAAAGAATCTGCTTGCCAATGCAGAAGCCTCAGGTTTGATCCCTGGGTCAGGAAGATCCCATGGAAAAGGAAATGGCAACCCACTCCTGTATTCTTGCCTGGGAAATCCCATGGATAGAGGAGCCTGGTAGAGGAGGATAGAGGAGGATAGCCATGGACTGAGGAGGGCGACAGTCTGTGGGGTTGCAAAAGAGTCAAACATGACTGAAGCAACTAAACAACAAGTCCTAGTTGACAACATTATCCTTCTGCTCGTCTCTCTCTTTTTTTCTGCAATTCAGAGAAAGCAGGCTGCTCTCTTCCCCTTGGTTTCTAGGTCTGAGTGCTTCCTTAGGAATTTGCTCTGGGTATTTGAAGAGCACCTTGCTCATCCTAGCTCCCATGTCAACGTGTATCAACATACAGATCCTCTCACCGCCCCACCAGAGGTGAGGTTATCACCTGTGACCCGGAGGTCACTTGCTGAAGGTCATACAGTGGCAGAATGGGGGACCTTGAGGCACGTGTGCATGTAAGACACAGACACACCTCTTACGTACCTACGGATGGTTTCCTGTTGCTATTTCCTGGTTACTGACTCTCAGGCACAATTATAATCAGCAAATGATCTGTGCCACAGGCTAAAAAATACTTCATGGCTCTGAGGAAAGGATGGGGCCTAAGTCACTAGTTTACCTGCCAGTATAATAATTACCAATGATTTGTTCTATCATGAAACATGGAACTGACCAACTCAAACAGAGCAGGATTTAAAATCTTCAGGCTGAGACACGCTCTGCATTCAGCTCCAGAGTCAGCAGTGATGGGCCGGACACCTGCTGAAAATCCATACTCATCTGGTTCCCAGGACAGCTTTGCTCTGTCTTGCCCAGGCAGGCGAGAATAAAGACCAGGTAACTATCAGGCACTGCTGCAGGTAGAAGGGCTGGAAAGAGCAGGCTGAGGGACTGAGGACACCCTCCGAATGCCACAGAGCTCACCAGAAGCACTAACTGTAGGTCAGACGAAGGCTGCACTGGCTAGGGCTGTGGACAACATGAGGGGGCTTCACTGGCCACTGAGACCAGGATCTGGAAAGAGTAGGACAGCTGCCACCCCTCGACCTTAGCCAGTGGAGGGGACCTGGCCCCCACTTTGCCCACCTCCCCTTCTTTCTGAGTCTGGAAGGCCCAGCCCATACTCTTTTCCCCTAAGGCTTTCCCTGACCACTCAACAGGAAAGTTGATCTTGCTCTCTTTGGATTCCTACAGTGGTTATACTCTGCACATTTGGCCATTAATCACATGATGCTCTCCCTGGCTCTCTTTGGTTCCTTCAATCATTCCACAAATATTTGCTAAACAACTGCCCTGTGCCAAGCACTGACTGGGTGGCTGGGGACCCTGCAGTGGGTAGCGGGGGGGGGGATTTCTGCCTTCGTGAAGCTCACAAGCTGGAGGGAGAGGCAGAGGGAGAAGCAGGTAAATTATGTAGAGTTATAAACTGGGTAAGTGCTATGAAGGAAACACGCAGAATGCCGAGACAGAGACTGTGGGACAGGGAAACCTCACAGAAGATCTCTCTGGGGAGTTGACAATTAACTGCTACAAACTTCTAAATGTCCATTTGCACTTTGCAGCTCCCAACAGGCTGGAGGGCAGGGGAAGCAGACCCTCACAACAAGGGGAGCTCCTGTAGCCCAGTTCATGCTCTGGGACAAGAATGTGACTCTAAGGACTGCCTTGGTGAGTAAGTGGCCCCTCTGACACGCCCCTTGAGTGATCCAGCGGTGGCAGCAATAACAAAACCCGAAGCCAGCAGTCCCAGGAAGCATTTGACCCAACAGACCTGTCTCTGGCTCAGAGCACAAAGCCCAGAACAAGGTCGGCGAAACAGGCATGCTGGATGCCTGAACAAACGGCCCGCTTCAGGACACCTGGCCCACTGCCAGGACGCTGGCATGACTTGTCTGAAGGGCAACTTGGCAAAATCTGCCAAAACATACAATGCTTATACCCTCCGACCCAGTAAATCCCATCACCTGGAATCTATCCTAGAAAATACTGGCATGTGTGCACAAGAGTATGTGAGGAGATACACAGGGTTCTTCCATTTATAACAACAAATCACCAAAAGCAACTTCAATGTCCATCAGTAGTGGCCTACCAGTCACAGAAATCACAGGACATCCTGCCACAGAATGGGTATCAGGGAGCCGTAAAAAAAAAAAAAGTGATCTCAAGGTAAAATCAAGTGGAAAAACAGCCAATTAAAGAACAGTACTCAGCATGGGATGTCTTTATGTTTGCATGTGGACTTAGAGCTATAAGTCTCTTAACACACAGAGGAAGCTTGCAAAGACACACACCAAAGTGATTCTAACAATCACATCTGCCACAGGACAAGAAGAGATGCAGGCTTTACTTCACATCTCATATGCTTCTATTTTGTCTTCTTTTCCCTGGCAGTAATGAATTCACTCATATGATTAAAAATGCATTTTAAAGAGTTTCATTTTTTAAGATAAAGTTCAATGCCAAGAGACCAACCTAGTGTTTCTCCATAGCTCAGCCTCTAATACTCATCATCCAACTGGCCTTGGTTCCTACCCCTAACCACTTCCTCCTTTTTCCAGCAATTCAGTTTCTCCTGGCTTTGCAGCACCTGATGACTTGTAAACATTTCCCATAACATTATCAGACACCGTTTTCTCATAAAGACAGCCACAGGACAGAAAGCTGTTATCTGGAAAGTTCCATGGATACTTCATACCACTGCAACTGTATTCCTGACCCACAGTGACCTGACGACCTGACAACAAGCTGTGGACTATTTCAGTGGAGCTTGCCAAGGCCCCCAGAGGCCCAGGGCAGGACCCATGCCAGTCATCACTTTCAAAGGAAAAGGAAGGGCATTTTAGCAAGACAGAAGAGCCAGAACAACTTTTTGAATTTCTTCAATGTACTTCAAGAAATTTGCAGCCTGCAGATTTCTGTTTGCATGGACAGAGGCAGGAGGTGCTGAGAATCCACCAATAGTAACCTGTGTGTGTGACAGGCAGAACAGATTCCCTGGCTTGCTCCCATCCAGCCTACAGGGCTCTCCATCTCTCTTCCTGCTGTGCACAAACTAAGACAAATAGCCAGGCTGGACATGAGTTGTCCAAAAACATCCATGCAGGAAATACCAGACTCATCACTCACTGCAAGAGCCCTAACTCCCTTCTTTCCCAGCAGCTAACCTTGGAGGCAAAAAGTCTCATTGGCATCACTGGTCTCTCTAGTGAGCTGTGCTTCCCATTCGTCCATTATGCACAGGAAATGCCAGGCTGTGCCAATGGCAATTGAAATGGTGAAGGGCATGAGTGATTCTCGTAAGAGCAACAATTAGGACACAGCTGACCTGAAGGAACACAGCATGGTGAATGAGGGGCCCTCAGAGAAGTGTGCTAGACAACCTGCAACAGAATCGCTGGAGAACTTGTTAAAAATACAAAATCCAAGGACTTCCGTGGAGGTCTGGTGGCTAAGACTCCTCGCTCCCAATCAATGCACGGGGCCTAGGTTCGATCCCTGATCAGGGAACTAGATCCCAAGTGCCACAACTAACGATCCTGGTGCAGCCAAATAAAGAAATATTTTTTAAAAATACAAAATCCAATCAACACCTCTGGGAGTGGGATCAGGGTATCTGCTTTAAAAAAAAAAATCATAGCCATGTAATTGTCACAGCTGTAGCATAAACACGGGACTTAAAAACACCTTAACAAGGAATCTGCATTTTTTTAACAAGCTTCCTACAATGATTCTGACGCAGAGAACCACTGCTCCATGGCCCCAAGGGAGAGGCTGGCCCCAGGTCAGAGTTCCATGCTGGTCCTTCTCATTCTAGGATGCCTCTCGGCCTCCCCTCTGGCTAAGCTAGTTCTCTCCTCGCCTTTGCTCCCGCTGCTCCAAAGTCCGCAGTTTCCCCACCCCACCCTCACAAACCGCTCTCACCCTGGGGGCCGCAGTCCAGGACGTCATGGAGAGCAGTGTTGGGGAAGAGCACACTAGCCAGGATGGTGTGGTCAGGCTCTCACCCCACGGTCTCTCGCTCTTGCCCCATGTTTTGTAAATAATGATGATGTAACAGCTGAGATCACTGAGCACCCTGCTCATGTGCATCACGAGGTACTCGCGTGGCCATGCGCTACTTCTGTAAGTACATATAAGCTCCACCTGGAAAGTCAGTGGGTTATGTGATGTTATGGCTACTGCTGAGTCTGCTGAAACAGCCAGAAGAGAATAAATGTGTCTGCAGTTCCTACGGCTCCTTGCGTCTTCTTCCAGCCTCTTAGCTTGCACCTTGCCTATCCTGGGTTCAACTAATAGTGCGCACAGTGAGATACAGCGAGACAACTGGTGCCGTGAGCAGGATCGGCAATATACCAAGCCTTCCCGAACCTGGTTCTTGGCTCCTCCAATGACCTTGGGCAATCGACAATCTCTGTGAGCCTTGGTTCCCATTTGTAAAACAGGGATCACTGTCTCACAGGCTTGGTGTGAGAATTCAATGCAATAAATGTTAGCCAAGCTCAGTTTCCCCCACTGCTCTTACTGCCCTACCTTCTCTACAGAACCTCGAGCTACCTGAGGGGAAGAACTGCCCCTCGTTCACATCCAAACACTTGTTGGCAGAACCCGGGGCCCAGATGGAATGTTTTGAGGCTGCAAAATGAATCCCTGTTGCTGGGCTGTCCTTGACTCTTACCTGTCCAATGTTGAAGGTCAGTGTGATGGCATAGAAGAAGTTGGAGTTGGCACTTCCTGCATAAATCCAGAGATGCCACAGGACCGGGAAGAGAAGGGAGCAGATGATAATGATACAGGCGAGGACAAATATGTTTCGCAGAACTGCAAAGAAGATGGCCACCATTAGCAGGACTGCAAAGACACACGGTCACCGTTAGCCTAGTGCTGACTCTCTCTGCGTCCCTTGCAGTGATGGCCCCACAGCACAGAGAGGCCCAGGAAAAACTTGGTGGAGCTCAAAGGCAGAACGCCCCTGCTTCCCTACCCTAACACATACATACACACACACAGACGCAACCTCAGACCCTTGGCAATGGCTCCTTCTGCCTCCTTCCATGGGAGGTACTAGACTTGGACTCTGCCTCCGACTCTGGGCTCAGCTGGCTACAGTCAGTAATGCTGTGAATGCCTCTGGGCACTGCAAGGGGTGGGGGAACTTCAGCAAGGCACTGCCCCTAAATCCCAATCCCAAGGTGTCCATGAGTAACTCCTCTCCTGGTCCCAAGCAGGGTGCTTTCTGACCTCTGTGGATCCAGATACGAATGGCAGCACCAACCCCTCAGTGTCTCTAGGGTGCCACAGCCCAGGTCTTAGGAAACACATTTTCCATTCTCCTCAGTTCATATCTTAGGTCCCCTGCCTTGCTTTTCAAATGTCCCTCACTCTTCCTTAGATGATCTCTTTTTGATACCCTCCCTCTTTACTGTCATCCCCCATTCCCTGAGGGAACGTAGAATCTCACCAGGGAGAAGCTCCCCCGAAGCCCCTGGGAGGACCGGCTACACACAGTGGTCTGTGGGCAGGCCGGCAGGCAGAGTTCCACTGGGGTAAGGCAGCCTGATAGTGGGGCACAGACCTCAGAGAGACCTTGGTTAAAATTCCTAGGGACTTCCCTGGTGGTCCAGTGGTTAAGACTATGCCCTGCAATACAGGGAATGCACGTTCACTCCATGGTTGAGGAACTAGGATCCTACATGCCACAGAGCAACCAAGCCTGCACACTGCTTCTAGAAGCCCCCAGGCACCACATGAAAACCGGCAAGCTGCAGTGAGACCCAATGGAGCCAAATAAATAATTTTAAAAGCAACTCCTGCTCTGCCAGCAAGTTTCTCAGAATCTCAGCTTCCCCATCTCTAAAATAGGGCTAAAACGCCTACTTCATGGAGTGTTCCATGAATTAAACAAGTTGATGGAAAAGCTAGCAAGGATGTATTACTGTGTGTTTTCTATTGCTATGGTAACAAATGATCGCAAACTTAGTGGCTTAAACAATATAATGCATTGTCTTACAGTCCGGGAGGATGGAAGTGCACAGGCTCTGGTGGCTCTAGAGGAGAATCCACTTGCTGGCCTTCGCAGCACCCGGAGGCTGCCAGCCTTTCTGGCTCAGGACTCCCATTTTCAACCAGCAATGTCGGATTGAGTCCTTCTCGTGTCGTATCATTATGACCTCCTCTTCTGCCTCCCTCCTCCACTTTTTTTTTTTAATGGACTTTAGTTTTTAGAGCAGTTTTAGGTTCACAGCAAAGCTGAGTGGTGCGTAGAGACTGCCCATGTACCCTCCTGCCTCTACTTCTGCTCTTAAGGTCACTTGTGATTACAATGGGCCCACCTGGATATTAGGATACTCTCCCCATCTGCAGGCTGTCTGTCACGTAAGGTAATCTAGTCACAGGTTCTGGGGATGATGAGGTGACATAGTTTTCAGGAGCAAGGAGGGGGTGTTATTCTGCCTAACACAGGGGTCTCCAGACTCTGGGATCTAATGCCTGATGAGCTGAGGTGGAGCTGATATAACAGAAATAAAGTGCACAATAATGTAATGCATTATTATACATAATATATATTATATATAACATATTTATATGTAATTTATATATTCTATACATATTATATATAAGAATATATATCTTATATATTCTATATTATATATATATTCTATATTATATAGCCCAAACCATCCCTCCCCACTCCATCTATAGAAAAATTGTCTTCCATGAAACCAGTCCCTAGTGCCAAAAAGGTTTGGGGCCATTGACCTACCATTGTGATTTTTCCCTCCTTTTAATTCAACAGGAGATATCTGACAGTAAGATTATATGCCATTTTTGTTTCTTTATATTTTATTGTATTTTTAAATAAAATAATAAATATCATTTAAAATTAATTAATTAGAATACCTTTAAAAAAACTGAGCGATTAATAAAAGCTTAGGTCTGATTCTCAGCAGGCACTCAGTCAACAGAGGTTCCCCTCCCTCTCTGATCCTGACCTTCAGGAAATCCCTTCTCCAAACTCAGAGTTCAGAGATATTTAAGAGATGGGGAAACTCCTGAACCTTAAGGCCTCTTATCTCAGCTGTACAACGACTTGGCTGAAATGCTATGCTGGGGGTTCAGGTGTTGGAAAGGGGACTGGATTACAGACAAGGTTCTCAATTCTGGTTGTAAAATGAACTCACCTGGGGAGCGCCACCCATACTACGTGAATCAGTCTATAGAGGTGGGGCCCAGGAATCTATATTGGTTTCTACAAGCTTCCCTGGTGATTCCAATATGCAGCCATAGCTGTGAGCCACTGGGTCACAGTGGCAGACCTCTGCCCAATAAGAGGCCCGTGCTGGTCTGCAGCAGAGACTTTGCTGGTCAGTGTCACAGTGAGAATAGCCAGCCAAGGTAGTTCAGAGATCTTGTTAGAGCTGAATGTTTTCATCTTAAGCTTCATTCTTTATTGAGTAATTACAGGTGTCTTGCTGCTGGCTGCTGTTGTTAAAAAGTCCTTTCTTTCATAAAATCGAGACAAATGGCCAGTAGTTGACTGTTTTAGTGTCTTCAGTAAAATAAAAAGTTGGGAACTCTGTCACCAGGATTTTTTTAATGCTAATAGTCCCTGAAATCCCGTGATTGGAAACACTGGCTTGGAGGGCTTGCAAGGTACTCTCTTCTGATCTGAAATTTCCACACTTCTGGGTTTTCAAAGCTGAAAGGTGAAAGCCCTGACTCAAGCCTCTTGGAGAACTCTAAAAGGCCACAGTCTTGCTCCCAGAAACAGAAGTCTGGGGAGAAAGATGTCTGCACTGAGAGTTATTATTAAACAAAGTTACCTCAAGAAAAGAGATGAAGTGAGTGAAGATCACTCAGTTGTGTCCGACTCTTTGTGATCCCGTGGACTATAAAGTCCATGGAATTCTCCAGGCCAGAATACTGGAGTGGAGAGCCTTTCCCTTTTCCAGGGGATCTTCCAACACAGGGATTGAACCCAGGTATCCAGCATTGCAGGCGGATTCTTTACCAGCTGAGCCTGGTGAAGGGAAGCCCAGGATACGTCTATTTACCATTCCTCCACTTTATCACTATTTACATACTTTTCTCAATGGTTCTTTCTTTAAAAAACAAAACACTCCTAATACTTTCAGAGTTTTTTTTTTTTAATTATTTCTTTTTCTGCATTGGGTCTTCACTGCAGCAAATACGTTTCTCTCTAGTTGAGGCTCAGCAAGCCCGAGGTATGTGGATCCTAGTTCCTCTACCAAGAATCAAACCTCTGTCCCTTGCACTGGAAGCTGGATTCATAGCTAATCAATCACTAGGGAAGTCCTTCAGTGGTTCTTTCTGATTTCTGGGTATTTTGCTGAAAAGAATACACAGTATTCCTAAAATAAAACTCCTGTGGTCTGACAGTCCAGGTGGGTCTTTGCTCCATGTCTCCAGTCACTCTGTATTTTAGAACAGGTAACAAGGAGGTGACCAAGTGCGGAGACAGAGAGGTTCACATGCACCTCCTGGGGGCAATCACAAAAAGCGGTGACAGTGCTTTCCCTGTGCCCTGAAGAACTGTCACCACATCCAATTGGATTCTGGCCTGTGGTGACCTTTGCAGGGCAGCGAAGCTGCTATTCACTCTTGTTGGCTGACTGGCCTGAGGATTCCAGCTATACGCCAGAGCAGACGGAGCCAGGGACCCGGGGGCACAGGACGGCCTGTTCCAGCACCATGATGTGTCAGAGATGTCAGAGGTGACCAGGTGACCCTTCATCCGCCATGCTGGGCCAGATGGAATCAGATTTCCCACCAAGTTCCCTGGGTGACTTCCTCGGATCTCTGGCTCCATCACTGACAAACTGAAACCTCAGGCAAGTCACTTTCCCTCTCTGAGCCTCAGGCATTGAGAAATAAAATTCCACTGGAAGAATCCAGTCCCATCGAGAGGGGCACAGAGGGATTTAGGGACTTCAAAGGTCATGGTGCTGTTTCTTTTCTTAAACTAGGTGCTGGGCACATGGAAATTTATTGTATTTTTTAATAACAAATGCATATTTTAAAATCAATATTCCTTTAACTGGATATAATAATTAATACTAAAAAGAAAAATGAAGGACACACACACACACAAAATCCAGCCCTTTGGTAACTGGCTCTTTGAGCTCAACCACTGCAGGCTGGCATGGGCCCTGCCAGCAGGCTGTTCCCTAACACCGCGCTTGTGTGTCTGTGTGACTCATCCTGGCCCCAAGCTCCACAGAGTCCCAGCATCTGGGACCTGCACTCGGGGGAGGACCCACGTGCCTCTCCTCTTAGGACAGGGAAACACAACGGCGAATGTGTGAGCAGGCATGCTGACACTGGTAACTCATGTCTAAACCGAATTCTTAAACACATTAGAAGCCTGAGTATATTCAACCTGGGTATAAAGACCTCACAAGGTCTCCACTTGCACATCCACACAACCAGGCTGAAGATGCCCTGAACAAACAGAATGACTCATAGTTGTCTTGCCCCAAACAGACACGCCAAGTCTGAGCGTTCTCTGCTGCAGGAGCTGCACCTGGCAGCCAACACTGTCTGTAGTCCCTTCAGACAAGCTCAACTTGCCCAGTGAGCCAACAACAGCACCTATTAGCTCATCCAGGTTTCCGGAAACCCCATCCTTATTTTTTGTGCCTCATCATTCCAGAGGGCATAAAATAGTTCAAGTTTTGAAAAATGCTTATTTCAATGACTCTGAGTGGCTCTGGTTATCAAGCCTGAAGCTTTGATCATGAAACTATGCAGGAGACCTCCCTGTGTAATTAATACTACTAATAATAACAGTGGGGCTATTTACATTTATTTTTTTCTCAGACCTCAAACACCCCTGAAAGATATTCTGACAGATGAAAAAACAGGAGACTCAGAAAGGTTAAACGACTTGCTAGTAATGGGAAAGCCAGAATTCAGATTCAAGACTGTCTGGCTCCAGATTCTCTTTAGCAGATGAAAGATCTCACCCTCTGTGGGAGAGACTGCCAGAGCAACTCCATCTTAGGGGAAAGAGGACCAACGTCCCCCAGACTCACGCCATCACAAACTAGGGTATGTTCACATGTCCTGTGCCTTTGGGACTTGCCAAGGGGCCCCAGGCTGACTCTGAGACCCCTCTGCTGGGTGAACTGGGTGATTCTTATCTGTTCAGTGAGGATGCCACAAGCAGAAGATGCTACTTCCTGCTTCTGATCTGCTTGACTGGTCACTGCCCCACCTGGAGGAGCAGTCCTGCTTGTCCTGCCCACTCAACCTGTTTACCTTTGCTCAGAGGCCCACTCCTATAGACAGGTTTCTTTCTAGCAGCTGGTCAGTTTCACTTCCCGGTTGATGCTCAGCAGCCCCAAAACAACAATAAAGACATTTCCTCTAAAGCCTGTCCTCCCCAGGTTTATTGCTGTGCAAGGAAAGGTCTGCAGCTCCCTTCCTGTTTTAGAGAGTCAGGTGGTGTTGGGCCACTGGCACTGCTTCTTTATTGAAGTCGTTCAGTCGTGTCCGACTCTTTGTGACCCCATGGACTGTAGCCTACCAGGCTCCTCCGTCTGTGAGATTCTCCAGGCAAGAGTACTGGAGTGGGTTGCCATTTCCTTCTCCAGGAGATCTTCCCAACCCAGGGATCGAATCCAGGTCTCCTGTATTGCAGGCAGATGCTTTACCATCTAAGCCACCAAAAATCCCATCCACAGAGATTGGGACTGACATATACACAATACTACCATATATAAAATAGATAACTAATAAGGACCCACTGTATAGCACAGGGAGCTCTCTAATAGCCTGTATAGGAAAAGAATCTAAAAATGGAGTGGATGTATGTATACGCATAATTGATCCACTTTGCTATATACCTGAAACTAACACAACATTATGAATCAACTAAACTCCAATAAAAACTATTAAAAAAAAAAACCCATCCACAAACATTTGAACATTTGTTAGGTTGTTCTGTGTGTCATCAGGTGTAATCCTGGATGCTGGGGACACAGAGGTGAGTGAGTCATGAGGCTACTCTTAGGGAGCCCACAAACAGTGTAAAGAACCCAGAGGACACAGAGCCTGACTCAGGGCAACAGCAGGAAATACTAGAAAGAACAACTAGATCAGCACTAGGCCTACTTCGGAGGAAGAGCTTGAACGGGTCTTCACATCAGGCACGAAGTCTACGGTGCAGCACGGGGAAATGGTTCAAAGCCACACTGTCCAGCATGACAGCCACTACCCATGTGTGGCTTCTTTAAATTAAAATTCAGCTCCCCAGTCACACTCGTGGTTACTCTACTGGACTGGGCAGATACAGGGCATGTCTATCATCATAGAAAGCCCTACTGGGCAGTGCTGGCTGGAGGCTCCTGCATTTGGATGCCAATGCCAGCCCTTCTACTCACCAGTCTTGTGCCCTTGAACAAGCGACTCTATCTTTCTGTACCCTAGTTTTCTCATCTGCAAATGGGGATACTTTTCCTCAAAGTCTGGTGTGAAGATAAAATGAACTGATGCACGTAACATTCTTAGAACCACAGCGACCAGGTACACAGTCAGCTCTCAATAAATGCTGGTTATTTTTATTATTACCACTTGTGTGTAGCACCGAGGAGCAGATATTGTGCTTCATGTCACTGCTGGCACAACAGGTCCCCAAAAATGCCTGTCCATTCCTAACCACCGGCTGTCTTCATCCAGGGCGAGGTGACACAAACCTGTGCCAGAGGGTGCGAGGTGGGGGTACTCACATCTGTAGAGATGGTTCCACACGGGGAAGAAGGCCATGTAGAGGGCCACATCCCCCACCGTCGGGTAGGACTTGAAGATGGCGATGATGGCGATCTGGATGAACATGAAGAAGATAGGGTGCTCCCTAGGGCAAGGTGGGGCAGACAGAGAGAGAGGCAGAGGTCAGTCAGGGACCAGGCCCACCCTAGAGTCTCCTTACCCCAGCCCTGAAACCCAAATACACTCCCCCAGGGGACTTTACACAGGGCAGGCTCCACCACCCACAAAACACAGGGCCAGGCCCAGCAGGAGGGCAATAAACTGCAGGGACCCTAAGATGCCCACCGTAGTGAGAAGAACCCAGCACACACTAGAGCCATAGCCCACAGAGACACTTCCCATCAACCCCCACCCCCCGCAGCTCCGGGCCTTCTCCCAGGAGCCCAGAGGAGGAAAACAAGTGAAGTCAGCGGCCTCTATTACTGGGTTTAAATGACTGCTCGTCAGAGTAATTAGGCAGCACCCTTGCCAGAGGCCCCTGACACTGGACCCGGGCAGGAAGTACCTCCTGGCTGATGCTTGTTTTCTCTGACAACAGGGTCAGTGGGGACTACAGATCTTTAGCTGTGATGAGCTTCTTTCCTGAAATGGCTGCATGCAGCTTTTTGCTCTTAAGGGCTGGAACTGGGGAATTTTCTGGTGGTCCAGGGCTAAGGCTCTGTGCTCCCAATGTGGGGGGCCTGGGTTTGACCTCTGGTCAGGAAACTAGATCCCACAAGCCATGACTAAGAGTTTGCATGCTGCAACTAAGACCTAGTGCAGCCAAATAAATAAAAACAAACTTTAACGGGGGAGGGAGGGGGCTGGAACTGGAGTTCTAGCCACCTTAAACCAGTAAGACTGGCTGCCACTTCCTGAACCTTCACTTGTGCTCAGTTCTGTGCTAGGCATCTTTTCCTGCATCATTACACATGATCCTCACTACCTCCCACCTGGAAAGAGGCAATGCTGTCACTGCACTTTGTGGATGAGGAAATCAGGTTCCAAGAACATGAGAGAGTTTGAAAGTGATGGAGTGGCTTGTCTCCAGAGCACCTAAGCATCGCCAGTGCTATTCTCCCGAGTGCCCAGCAGGACCACAGCTCTGATCAGGAAGGCTGAGACAGAACTCAGCCTCCAGTGCTCTTCCAAGAGCTGACTGAGTGCAGAAGAGAATCTGCCAGGAAGAAGCCAGATGTGCATCCCCCTCAGGTCTGAGCAACGTGCACATGCCCTATTTCTGCACAGGACCCAGAAGGGTGTCTTCAGGTTAATGCCCAGTTCAGGAGGGTGTCTTCAGGTAATGGCATTCTTGCCTTGTAGGTCAAAGGTCAGGTCACTGAGATGTGGAGACAAATTTGTACACACCCAAATACTACTATGAGGCAAATGACTCAGAAACTCAGCTAAACAGTTTCTGAGTCAAAGTTTCTGACTGCAAACTCATGCAGTCCTGTAATCTCTAGGAATGGTCAGGCTATCTCAGTGAGCATTTTCCTAAGGCTCATCCAAGTCATTGGTTTGGGCTTTTAGGTAGCTGTTAACAGCTGCACCATTTCCCATTTCCAGGAAAAGGCTAATGACAAGGTAGTACCAAAGACATGGTGAATGTATGGCTGAGTTCCTTTGCTGTTCACCTGAAACTATCGCAAAATTGTTAATTGGCTCTACTCCAATACCAAATAAAGAGTCTCTTAAAAAAACAACAACAAAAAAAAAAACCCCACACAACACTGAGACTTCCTTGGTAGCTCAGTGGTAAAGAATCCACCTGCCAACACAGGGGACAGGGGTTCAATCCCTGGTCTAGGATGATTCCACATGCTGCGGATCACCTAAGCCTGTGCAACACAACTACGGAGTCCACACTCTAAAGCCAGAGCCGCGACTACTGAGCCCACTAGCCACAGATACTGAAGCCCATGTGCCTAGAGCCTGTGCTCCGCAACGAGAGACCACTGCAATGAGAGGCCAGCACATCGTAACTGGAGTGTAGCCCCTGCTCACCACAAGGAAAACCCTGTACAGCAACAGAGACCCAGCAGAGCCAAAATAATAAATACATAAATATATAAAAACAAATACTGACACCAGAACCTCCTGTAAGAGCCCCTGGGGAGCAGTGACGGTGGCCCTGTTCTCACAAAGCTGGCACTGCAGGGGCTGGAGTGGAACTGCGTCCAGACACAGGAGGGCAGCCGAGAGGGAGGTCAGGTATCTTCATACCTTCCATTCCCACAGCTCTGTGGCCCTTGGTGGGGGTTGGGGGCAGGGTGTCACAAGATGGTGGTGGTCCCCAGGAGCTATCTGTAGCCTTTCACATGCCGACAATAGAAGGTGCTGGAGAACAGGCTACACACGTGAGGACAGGTGTGCCAGGTTCCCTGCTTCTTTCAGCCCAGACCCAGGCCTGACCAGAACCGGGTAGGACATACGGACCACAGACAGCTGGAGAGCCAGGCTGAGTAAGGCTGCCAGAATTCTGAAGCCTGCCAGGCCAAGAAGGCTTTTTCTGTCAGATGCCAGGCCAAGGCTATATTATAAGAAGGGAATATCAGCTCTGAGCTTTACAGAAAGGGAATTGTGTGCCTTGGTTCACTGGCCATGGAGAATGAATGAAAGGTCAGAGCAAAGAACTCGAGCTCTTGAAATCTAAATCCAGCCCTTCTACCTCCCTGGACCACCCAGCTGTATCTATGCTGATTGGTGCCTGTTTGCCCCTCTCTGAAGCTAGGATAACAAAACCATTTCTGGGAGCTATTTAATCCTATGTGTGATCTCTCTCAGGAGCTTGGCAAGGTGCAGAGGTCTGAGCATAAATTCTGGAGCCAAAAAACCTGATAACCCCAGCTCCATTGCTAACTGGCTGTGTGACTCTGGGAAAATCGTTTCACCTCTCTGAACAGCAATTTCCTAGACTAGCAAATGGAAGTGACAGTAACATAACGCCTACCTCTAAGAGCTGCTGGAAGGGTTAGGCATGAATATAACTCAAAAAGGTGGGACAGACAACACATGTAAGCTCTCTTACTCTGCAGAAGACTATGGCCATAGGCAATCCATTTGAGGAAAGTTGATCAAAGCTGCAGGTGACCAGCCCCTCAACTAACACCTCCTGAGTCCCTTTGGGCAAACTATCACTGGGACGCAGCTAGAAGACTCCCAGCAAGATCCTCTTTCTCCAAGGATATTGTCCCCACCTCAATCCAGCTCTGGTCTAAAACAGTGACTGGGGAGGTGAGAGGGAGGTTCAATAGTGAGGGCACATATGTATACCTATGGCTGATTAATGTTGATGTATGGCAGAAACCAGCACAATATCATAAAGCAAGTACCTTTCAATTAAAATATATATTTTTAAATGAAAAAATACACAGAATAAAATAAACTGTGATATATACACACACAAACACACAAATAAAACAGTGACTGGGCTCAGTGGCAATATGGGTTCAAGTACCCCAAAGTGAGGCCAGGGGGCATATGGGGCTCCAAAGCACTGCCCCTTATAGCTAGCACTTTGTGTGTCACTCTCCTGCAGGGTACAGTCAGCGAAGCAACTCAGGGTGAGGTTCCCTGGGCATAAGTGCCTCAACCCAACAGCAGATGCTCCGAGTGAGAAGGACATCTGTAAAGCTACAAATGACTCTGGGGACAAAAACTCAGTAGGTCCAACCACTTACTTTAGCTTTATAGCTAAGGGGATGGTGTAGAAGAAGACGTTGATCTGAAACACACACACAAAGAAGAGGCTGAAGTGCTCAAACATCTCTGCAAAAAAGTACCAAAAGAGGCCAATATTCGGGTGAGATCTGGAACAGAAAGTCTGGAATGAAGAAAACAAAGGGAGAGAAAAAACAAAGCCAAGTTAGAAACAACCTCCTTTGACCTGCTTTTCTCCTGAAGGTTTTGGTCACTGTTGGGCAGTCAAGGAAGACTCTATCTCCACAGAGAACAGGATGTGAGGGCCCCTCTGGGCACCCCGGATATAGGTAATTAACAAAAACAAGGGGCAGAGACCCAGAGAAAAATAACCCATAAAAGGATCACCTGAGCCAAACTCTGGCATGCAGCAGAGATCTGAAACAAGGCAGGGATTCATGCTAGAAATCAAAAGACCAGCCCCTTCTTTTCCTGCCCCAGATACGTATGCTCAAAACCAGGAGATACCTAGCACTGTTGCAAAAGAGGAATGGGTTTGAAATATGTTCCTCTAACCTATTTTGAGCATTCTAAGGATTTGTCTAGGGGAAAAACTCAAAGATTCTGTTACTTCTCATTCTTTCTCCAGATGCATACAGCAGGAGCCAGAAGACTGAGTTCCTCACACAGAAGTGAGACTTCCAGGGGTCCAAGGAACCACTGCCAGGTTCTAGCAATGATCCCAGACCTTGCTGGAGAAATGGGGTTTAACTGGAAAACTTTTTGTCTTGGTGATATCAGATAAAGACGGGTTACAATTCTGGCTGTTCCAAAAATCTTATGTAACATTAAAAACATACATATGGGGTTGAAACGGATGTCAATTCAGTTTTAAAAGCACACGGGAAGCATGGACAGGAAGCAGAGGCTATGGTTCATGGTCAGCTTTCAGATAAGACCATGGTTCATGGTCAGCTTTCACTGAAGAAGGCCTCCACCAGGCAAGTCTTTGCTTCTTGCTGTAACTATATTTCCTTTTCTGTGAAATGAGGGAAAGAACACAATCTGTGCACCAGCAGAAAACTAGGAAGTTTCTCATCAGGCATTACAAACTCTTATAGGAGGCACAGCATGAGAAGCTGAAGGTTATTAAGTCACTGTTAGGCTCAGTCAGGATTTAACACAAATAATCAGCTCAGAATCCCAACGGGAAGCTGGCCACAGATCCCCTTCCCACCCTGGTGGGGTAATGTGTCCATGACCCTCTGGGCTGTGAGTTCCTTCGGGCCTGAGCAGGTATCCTCCTCAGCAGACCACAGAGAGGATATTTGGAAATATCTGCAGAATTCATCTTGCAAATCCATTTTGATTTTCTCTGTAAGTTTGACATATGGAAAGTGTTAAGTCACTCAGTCATGTCCAACTTTCTGTGACCCTATGGACTGCAGCCCACCCCTCCTCTATCCATGGAATTCTCCAGGCAAGAATTATTGGAGTGGTATTCTTCTCCAGGGGATCTTCCCGATCCAGAGATCAAACCTAGGTCTCCTACTTTGCAGGTGGATTTTTACCAGCTGAGCCACCAGGGAAGTCCCTTGACATATGGAAGGTGGCTTTATTTTAAAACTATTGGAGACCTTTTTGCAATAGAGGAATAAATACATCCATTCCTGTTTGGGACTGAATAAAAACCTTCTAGTTCGATGCTGATAAGTGCTGATAAGAACACTCCCAGAGAGTGTTCTTTAATTGACTTAGATCAAACCAGTGGTTCTTGGAAGTGTGTTCCTCAGATTAGCAGCATCATACACCAAAATTTATATATATATAGATATGTGAATTCTGGGGTCTTAATGAGAGGGTAACAGGCAGGAAGGCCAGGGGTCTCCAAACAGAGAAAACAGGCTGCAAGTGTTAGACGAGTTTTTATTTCTCTCTTAAGCAGCAGGAGGAAACAAACTACAAGTGTCAGCTTTTTTTCCTTCTCCATACAAAATTAAAAGGAAGTGTCTCTTAAAATTCTGTGTTGCCATGACGACACTTGGTTCCACCTGAACTTAATTTTTCTCAAACCTTGAGCTACCAATGCATTTTTCTTATGGAAATGTTTTTCTTAAGCTATGTTAATGAACTATGTATTTACCCTAGACTCTGTCTTCAAGTTGGTTCTGCCTAAGACTCAGAACCAACTTGACAAACCAGTATGTTTTACTCATAAAATTGTTCTCCTAATCTATGTTAATGAATCTATATATTTACTTGGAAACCTGCCTTTCTACAAAATTCATGTCAATCATTCTATGGACCGGGATGACTCACCTAGTGCCAACGTTATCTCAAAATGGATGTTGTGAGTGAGGGGCCTGCTGCCACTCTGAGTTTTGAGACAGCTCCTTTCTCTAATTAACAGCTTGCTGATAGGTATGTAACATACTGCTAAAGGCTACCAGGGAGGGCACTCTTTCTGCCGCCTTCTGACGTCTGTCAGAAGCTTTCTCTGTCTCTTTTATACTTTAATAAAACTTTGTTACACAAAAGCTCTGAGTGATCAAGCCTCATCACTGGCTCCAGACTGAATTCCTTTCCTCTGGAGGTCAAGAATCCTGACGCCTTTCAAGGCTCAGCAACAACCTTTCACTTACCCCAGACTTACTTAATCAGAACCTATGGAGGTGGGACCCAGCAACCTGGGTCTTCAAGCCCTGCAGTGATTCTGGTGCACACCAATGTGAGGACCACTGCTCTAGATATGGCCTCTGCTTGTTCTTCCTCTGATTCCAGATGGAGCTGTGAAAACTAAATCAGCTTCCAGAGTTTTCTAATGGGGGCATTACTTACATGAAGCCATAGACTGCAGGGATGAAATCCCAGGAACTGAGAAGGAAGAAGGAGAGGCAAACGACTACCACTAGACTTCCCATATACATCATGGCATACTCCCAAGAGAAGATCCAAAAGGCTTTGCTCTTCACTTTCACAGGTATGTACTGCCGCTAGGATAGAAGGCAGAATGGTACACTTAAGAATCTCAAAGACAAAGAGCAGTTATGAGTCAACTTTGAGATCCTTCCAGCAAAAAAACACAGGATACAGAATAGGTGAAAAACCTAAGGACTGAAAAGATATGTTAGGTAAAGTGAAAATGTTAGTCACTCAGTCATGTGTGACTCTTTGCAACCCCATGGACTGTAGTCTGCCAGGCTCTTCTGTGCATGGAATTCTCCAGGCAAGAATACTGGAGTGGGTAGCCATTCCCTTCTCCTGGGGATCTTCCTGAAACTGGGATCAAACCCAGGTTTCCCAACTTGCAGCCAGATTCTTTAGCTTCTGAGCCTAGGTAAACACTAACCAAAATAAAATCAGTTTGGTTTATTGTTACCAAATAAGATAGACTTTAACATAAGAAGTATTGAAGAGATGAAGATGTTCTATCATGATAAAAGTGTCATCAGAAAGATATTACAGTTCAAAACATGTATGTACCTAATAACACAATCTCAAAATATATAGAACAAACATGGACAGAGTTACAGAGGAAAAATACACAAATCCACCATCAGTGGATAACTGGTAGATCTAATAGACAAAAATCATAGTGAAATAGAAATATGAATAGCACACTTCATGAACTTGTTCACCTAAGATCTTACCAAACAAATTTATAACTCCATACATTGAGTCATATTTACAGTATTCTATATATCAGAAGCAAGTCACTGGTTTTGATCTTATTCAAAAGGATTGCGTACTCTGCATATAATTGTGCGGTCATGAGAAACGCTGGGCTGGAAGAAGCACAAGCTGGAATCAAGACTGCTGGGAGAAATATCAATAACCTCAGATATGCAGATGACACCACCCTTATGGCAGAAAGTGAAGAGGAACTAAAAAGCTTCTTGATGAAAGTGAAAATGGAGTGAAAAAGTTGGCTTAAAGCTCAACATTCAGAAAATGAAGATCATGGCATCTGGTCCCATCACTTCGTGGCAAACAGATGGGGAAACAGTGGCAACAGTGTCAGACTTTATTTTTCTGGGCTCCAAAATCACTGCAGCCATGAAATTAAAAGACGCTTACTCCTTGGAAGAAAAGTTATGACCAACCTAGACAGTATATTGAAAAGCAGAGACATTACTTTGCCAACAAAGGTCCGTCTAGTCAAGGCTATGGTTTTTCCAGTGATCATGTATGGATATGAGAGTTGGACTGTGAAGAAAGCTGAGCGCCAAAAATTGATGCTTTTGAACTGTGGTGTTGGAGAAGACTCTTGAGAGTCCCTTGGACTGCAAGGAGATCCAACCAGTCCATTCTGAAGGAGATCAGCCCTGGGTGTTCTTTGGAAGGAATGATGCCAAGGCTGAAACTCCAGTACTTTGGCCACTTCATGGGAAGAGTTGACTCATTGGAAAAGACTCTGATGCTGGGAGGGATTGGGGGCAGGAGGAAAAGGGAACGACAGAGGATGAGATGGCTGGATGGCATCACTGACTCAATGGACATGAGTTTGAGTGAATTCCAGGAGTTGGTGATGGATAGGGAGGCCTGGCATGCTGCAGTTCATGGGGTCACAAAGAATTGGACACAACTGAGCGACTGAACTGAACTGAACTGAAAGGGATTGTGATTAACATTAGTATGTAGAGATCATGGAGTCCACATTAAGATTATGTCCACCACAGTTGATTTAACACCTAAAAATCAATTAATGTAACATCCCATACTAACAGATTAATATAACCAGATCAACTGCATTTCTATATACTTTAACAAGCAATACAAAATTGAAATTAACCAGACAATTCCATTCATTATAGTGTAAAAGAGAAAAATACTTAAAAAATAAAATTAACAAATATAAGTACAAGGTATGCACACTATAAAATATGTAATATATAAACTATAAAGTATTGCTGATGAACATTAAAGATCCAAATAAACAAAGAGATATTAAAAAATACATTTATATAAAACAGCATGTTTGGAGAATTCACATTCATTTAAAACATTTTGCTGCTGCTGCAGCTGCTGAGTCACTTCAGTTGTATCTGACTCTGTGCGACCTCATATGGCAGCCCACCAGGCTCCCCGGTCCCTGGGATTCTCCAGGAAAGAACAATGGAGTGGGTTGCCATTTCCTTCTCCAATGCATGGAAGTGAAAAGTGAAAGTGAAGTCGCTCAGTCGTGTCCAACTCTTAGTGACCTCATGGACTGCAGCCTACCAGGCTCCTCCATCCATGGGATTTTCCAGGCAAGAGTACTGGAGTGGGGTGCCATTGCCTTCTCCATAAAACATTTTGAGGGTTTAGTAAAAACCGACCACAGGGATTTCCTGGTGGGCCAGTGGTTAAGAATCCACCTTGCAATGCAGGGGATGTGGGTTCAATCCCTGGTCATGGAGCTAAGATTCCACAGAGCATCTAAGCCCAAGCACTGCAACAACTGAGCCTGTTAGTCACAACTAGAGAGTCCAGGTGCTGCAATGAAAGATCCTGCACAACATAACAAATGTCCCACACACCACAACAAAGAACCTGACACAGCTTAAAAAAAAAAAGACCACATACCTTAATCAGGCCCCAAAGCAATATCAACAAACTTTAAATAAACAATCTGTACCATACAGACCCCATTCTCTGACCATAACGTAACTGGTCAAAATCATTAATAAAAAGATAAAAACACATTAGGAAAAATTTAAACACTTTTGTAAATAACTGAGGAGTCAAAGAAGGAATGATAATAGAAAGCTTTGATATTAGAAACTAATGGTTACGAAAATATCTTATGTAGGTAAAACAGTACTCTGAGGGAAACACAACCATATAGACTTTGTGTGTGTGTGTGGTTGCACAGCGTGGCTTATGAGAGCTCAGTTCCCTGACCAGGGATTGTACCTGTGGCCCCCTGCAGTGGAAGCATGAAGTCCTAGCCACTGGATCACCAGGGAAATCTCCACATAAACTTATATTTGAATACAAGGCTGAAAATAAACAAACATCCATTTTAAGATTTTAGAAAAAGAACAGAACAAACTTCAAAAGAAGGAAGGAAATAATAAAGGTAAGAGTAGAATCTGTGGAAACAAAAGCAAAATTACGATACAGGCATACTTCATTTTCTTTATTGTGCTTTGGCTTACTGCACTTCATAGATTTCACAGATACTGTTTATCACAAACTGAAGGTCTGTGGCAACCCTATGGGCACCATTTATCCAAAGGCATTTACTCACTTTGTGTCTCTGTGTCACATTCGGCAATCCTTGCAACATTTCAAACTTTTTTCATCATTATTATGTTTGTTATGGAGATCTGTGATCAGGGGTCTTTGATGTTACTATTGTAACTGTCTAGGTGAACAATGAACTACACACCCATACAAGAGGCGAACTTAACCGATAACTGTTGTGTGTATTCTGATTGCTCTGCTCACCAACTGTTCCCACTTCTCTCCCACTGCTCAGGCCTCCCTACTCCCCTGAGACATAATAATATCAAAATTAAGCCAACTAATAACCCTACGATGCCCTCTAAGTGTTCAAGTCAAGGGAAGCATTGCACATTCCTTACTTAAAATCAAAAGTGATAGTTGCTCAGTCGTGTCCAACACTTTGTGATCCACGGACCGTATAGTCCATGGAATTCGCTAGGCCAGAATATTGAAGTGGGTAGCCTTTCCCTTCTCCATGGGATCTTCCCAACCCAGGGATTGAACCCAGGTCTCCCGCACTGCAGGCAGATTCTTTACCAGCTGAGCCACAATCAAAAGGTACAAATAATTAAGGAAGGTACATCAAAAGCTGGGATAGGGTGAAAGCTAGTCCTTTTGCACCGAACAGTTAGCCAAGCTGTGTATCCAAAGGTAAAGTTCTTGAAAGGAATGAAAAGCACTACTCCAGTGAATACATGAATGATTTAAGAATGCAAACAGCCTTACTGCTGATGTGGAGACCAGCCACAACACTGCCTTAAGCCAAAGCGTCATCCAGAGCAAGGCCCAACTCTTTAATTCTATGAAGGCTGAGAGAGGAGACAAACCTGTAGAAGAAAAGTTTGAAGCTAGCAGAGATTGGTTGATGAAGTTCAAGAAGAGAAGTCTATCTCTGTAACACAGAAGTGCAAGGTGAAGCCAAAAGTATTGATGTAGAAGCTCCAATAAGTCATCCAGAAGATCTACCTAAGAGAATTAATGAAGGTGGCTACACTGACCAACAGATTTTCAATGTAGACGAAACAGACTTACACTGCAGGAAGATGCCATCTAGGGCATTCACAGTTAGAGAGGAGAAGTTAATGCCTGGCTCCAAAGCTTCAAAGATCAGGCCAGCTCTCTTATTAGGGGCTAACGCAGCTGGTGACTAAGTTGAAGCCAGTGTTCATCTACCATTCCTCAAATCCTAGGGCCCTTAAAAATAATTCTAAATTGACTTTGCAAACACTCTTTCTACAAATGGAAACACAAAGACTGGATGACAGCACATCTCTTTACAGCATGGTTTACTGAATATTTTAAGCCTACTTAAAATGTTGAGACCTACTGCTCAGAAAAAAAAAAAAAAGGTTTCCTTTCAAAATATTACTGCTCATTGACAATGTATCTGGTCATCCAAGAGCTCTGATAGAGATGAACAATGAGATTAGTGTTCTTTTCATGCCTGCTAACACACATGCATGGGACTTTCCTGGTAGTTGGTAAAGAATCTGCTTGCAATGCAGGAAATCCCAGTTTGATTCCTGAGTTGGGAAGATCCACTAGAGAAGGGAATGGCTACCCACTCCAGTATTCTGGCCTGTAGAATTTCTTGGACTGCATAGTCCATGGGGTTGCAAAGAGCTGGACACGACTGAGTGACTGTCACTTTCACCACACATTCATTTTGCATCCCATGGATCAAGGAGTCATTTCAACTTTCAAATCTTATTATATAAGAAATACATTTGGGGGCTTCCCCCAGTGACTCAGTGGCAAAGAATCTGCCTGCCAATGCAGGAGACACACGGGTTCAATCTCTGGTCTGGGAAGATGCCGCATGCCATGAAGCAACTAATCCCATGTGCCACAGCTACTGAGCCTGTACTCTAGAGCCCACGAGCTGCAACTACTGAAGCCTGCACACCCAATAAGAAGCCTGAGTACCACAATTAGAGAGAGATCCGCTAGCTGCAACTAGAGAAAAATCCACATAGCAGTGAAGACCCGGCATAGCCAAAAATTAAAATAAGTAACTAAAATTACTTTAAAAAAAGAAAAACATTTTGTAAGTCTATAACTGCCACAGATAGTGACTCCTCTTTTGGATCTGGGCAAAGTGAATTGAAACCATCTGGAAAGGATTCTAGATCAGTAAGAATATTCAAGATTCATGGGGAGGTCAAAATATTAAAATTGATAGGAGTCTGGAAGAAGCTGACTCCAACCCTGAGGGAGGACTAAGAGGCCTTCAGGTCTTCAGTAGAGAAAGTAACTGCAGAGGTGGTAGAAGTGGAGCCTGAAGATGGGACTGAATTGCTGCAATCTCAAGATAAAACTTGATCAGATGAGGAGTTGTTTCTCATGGATGAGCAAAGAAAGTGGTTTCTCGAGACTGAATCTACTCCTGGTGATGATGCCGTAAAGAATACTGAAATGACAATAAAGACTTAGAATATTATATAAACTTAGTTGATACAGCAGTAGCAAGGTTCGAGAGAACTGAAAAAGAAGTTCTACTGTGGATAAAACGTTATCAAACAACATTGCATGCTACAGAATAACTGCTTGTGAAAGTACTAGTCAACTGATGTTTGTTGGCAAATTTCATTTGTTGTCTCGTTTTAAGAAACTGTCAATTCACCCCAATTTATCCCACTAGTCAACTGATGTTTGTTGGCAAATTTCATTTGTTGTCTCACTTTAAGAAACTGTCAATTCACCCCCAGCTTCAGCAACCATGACCCTGATCAGTCTGTAGCCGTCAACATCTTACATAGAAAAAGACTGATTCACTGAAGGCTCAGATGATGGTTTGCATATTTCAGCAATACAGATTTCTTTTTTGGCCCATGCTGCAGCCTGTGGGATCTTAGTTTCCTGACCAGCGATCGAACCTGGGCCCTCTGCAATGGAAGCATGGAATCTTAACCACCAGACAGCCAGGGAAATTTCAATGAAATATTTAAAAATTAAGATATGTACATATTTTTAGATATAATGCTATTGTACTCTTAATAGAGTACAGATAATATAAACATAACTTTTATTATATCCTGGAAAACCAAAAATTCATGTAACTTGATATATTGTGATATCCACATTCCTGCATTTGTCTGAAACCAAACCTGAAACATGTAAGGACTCAAGAAGCCAAAAGTCAGCTCTTAGAAATGACTAATGAGTCTGATTAGTCTCTGATAAGATAGACCAAAGAAAAGAAACAACAAATAAACAATATAGGAATGTAAAAGGAGACATATCTATGGCTGCACCAGGATTATGCTAATAACGGGCACTTCCCTGGAGGCACAGTGGATAAGAATCCGCTTGCCAATGCAGGGGACATTGGTTTGATCCCTGGTCAAGGAAGATTCCACAGTCCGTGGAGCAACTAAACCCGTGTGCTACAACTACTGAGCCCATACTCTACAGCCTGTGCTCCACAACAAAAGAAGCCACGGCAATGAGAAGCCCAAGCACTACCTCAATAAAGAGTAGCCCCCTCTCCCTGCAACTAGAGGAAGCCTGTGCACAGCAATGAAGGCCCAGTGCAGCCAAAAATAATAAATAAAAATTATTTTAAAAAGTATGCCAATGTATTTTAAAACAGGCAAAATAGACACAGTCTATGGAAATATAAATAATTCAAATGGTTCACTTAAAATGCTGGTGTTATTAAAAAATAAAAAGGTAGCAATAAAGGAAATGACAATGACCCTTGACTAGATCTTGAACCCACTTCTCCCCCAAAATGCTGTAAGTCACAAATAAACAGGGGAATTTGAATGTATACATTAGATAATATTAATCTTTGAAAGCTAATCTTGGGTGTGATAATAGTACTATGATTACATAAAAGAATGCTCTAGTTCTTAAGAATTAGTTATTGACTGAGTATTTAGGACTGATATGTCTTGTTTGTAACTTCCCTGCAAACAGGTCAGGAAAAAAAAAAAGGGGGGAAAAGAAATCTATACATCTACAAAGAGTTATACAAATGGTAACTAGAGAATTCAAAAATAAAGGGTCTTTATTACACTGTCTCATAAATTTCCTGAAAGCATAAAATAAAAAATTGGGGAAAAAAAAACAATTCAAGAAGAAATTGAATATTTGAATGGTCCCATAACCATTTAAGAAAATGAATTAGCAATGAAATTTTTTCCCTTAAAAAAAAAGAGCAGGCCAAGCCAACTCTTGGAAAATTCTACCAACATTCAAGAAGCAGGTGATTCTAATCTTACGTTAATGCTTTCACAGCAAATATAACCTTGCTACTAAAATCAACTACCAACACAAAAACAAAAATGCTAAGTGCAATATTGTCTAATTCAGCAACACATGAAAACCATTACCATAACGTTGTATTATGACTAGGTTAGGTTTATTACAAAAATTTAAGGTTAGTTAAGATAAGGAAAGCTATTGATAGTGTATCACAAACAGCTTAAATAACTAAGATCAGTATCTAGATACATGCAACAACTACTCATGATAAAAATAAAACAGTAAGATAATTCAGTGAAGTTAGCAGGGTATACAACTAACATACAAACAGCCATGATAATCATTTTGTAATGTGTAGAAATATCGAATAAATGGCAATCCGCTCCAGTATTCTTGCCTGGAGAATCCCATGGATGGAGAAGCCTAGTAGGTTACATTCCACGGGGTCGCAAAGAGTCGGACACGACTGAGCGACTTCACCTCACCTCACCTCACCTCACGCTGTGGGCCAGGGACTAACATAGTGTTGTAGGTCAATCATACTTCAAAAACAAACAAACAAAAAACTCATAGCAAAAGAGATGAGAATTGTGGTCACCAGAGTGGGGAACAGGGAAGGGAGAACTGGATGAAGATAGTCAAAAGGTACAAACTTCCAGTTATAAGATAAATAAGTCCTAGGGATGTAATGTACAACATGATAAAAATATAATTAACACTACTGGATATTGTATAAGAAAGTTGTTAAGGGAATAAATCCTAAAAGTTCTCATCACAAGGGAAAATATTTTTTTCTTTTGTATCTGTATGAGACGATGATGCTTACTAAACGTATTATGGTAATCATTTCATGATGTATGCAATTCAATTTCTGTATGTATACCTTAAACATATGGTGCTACACATTTAACTACTTCAAGCATGCAATTCAGTGGCCATTTTGGTTATTACTCATAGGTTCTTGAAGTTGCCTTGAAAAAAGTTTCAGGTGTGTAAGGGTTAGCTCCTCCTCTAGGATCTCACCACAAAGAAAGCAAGTTTCAGCCTAGATTCTGGCACCCTTAGCAACATTTATTAAACAAATATCCATTAGCAAGCAAGCACACAACAGTTTACACAAACTACTGTAGAAGGCTGATTAAGTCCCAGCTCTCCTCCCTATCAGTTGTTCCAATTACCACTTGCAAGGAAGGTTCACTCAAGGCAGAAGTGACAATACCCCCAGAGATAAGGTTCTGTTGCCCTTAGGGTTGCATTAAGTAACCAGAAATCTCCTAAGAGAAAGCTAGATCAGTTAGGAACTAAGCCTCAGGCACCATCTCCAATGGAAGAAGTTACAGATTTTCCTAGATTCTTATTTCCTCCTCATGCAAAATATAGGCAGTATCTAAAATGTTTTAGTCCATCCCACTTCTTTTGAATATTTCGATTTCACCTATGAGTGCCTGCTTCTGATATTCAACTAATCTCACCAACAGAAATCCAATCTCCTTCTGACATTAACTGTGCCGTGATCAGCAAAGGTGCAGCTCAAGCTATAGAAGCATGGATGGCAGCCACTTGTGGAGCATGGCCTTTTGATGCAAAGCTAGTTGAGTACCACAGTGCATAGATGCTTCTTCAAAGTAACTCATTGCCACTAAAGTTGAGGCTGAAACTAACTGGCATATGTATAATGTCAGATGGCCTATGCAGAAGTATTTTAAGACAAGTTATAAAGACATCATATATAACTCCATGGAAATGACTTTTAGGAGAATGGGAAGTCAGTCAAGAGAACAGAGATAACATTAGTGTTAACAAACATGAAAGGAAAGGAAACAGATCAACCCCATGGCTGCTCTCTAAGCTTGCACGTATGTAGCTTTTTTTTTTTTTTTTTAAGTGCAGGATATTAGTCCCCCACCCCTGCCAGGTATGAAATCCCTGTGCCCCTGCAATGGGAACTCAGAGTCCTAACCGCTGGGTTATTCTTACCTTAAAACTGTGCTGTCCTCTAGTCATGTGATTATTTAAATTTAAATTAATGGAAATTAATTAAAATTAAAAATTCAGTTTCTCAGTCTCACTAGCACACTGCAGGTGTTCAACTGCCACATGAAGCTCCTGACTACTATATTGACAGTATAGATATACAATATATCCATCATCACAAAAAGTTCTATTGACAATGCTGCACCAAAAGAACAAAGTTTTTCAGAAAACAGTACATTTCTGGGGATGGAAAATAATTAAACAAAGAAGAGGCATACATAGACACATTTAAAGAGTAAGCCGCCTAGGTTCTGAGTTCCCTTCTAGACTTCTACCTGCCTTTGATAATTTTGATCTTCTCTTCTTCCTGAAAAATACTGCCATCTAGCCTAGAAGGAAGAAAGGGAGAGAGGGAAGAAACCACAACCCGTGGAAGGAAAACAAAACAAAACAAACGAAAACCCTTCCTACCTGCTAAATGACATTTAAAAAGAAATAAGCTGGGAAGTGAGAATGCCATGAAGAACTGAATCAGGTAGACTGTTCAAAGTGGCTCTCTTTGTAGACCTCTGAAGCCTATACCCAACATATGAGTTGGGTATAGGCTTTTCTAACTTGGTGAATCCCATGAGAGCCTCCCAGTTTTTGCTTGCTACTATATTCTCAGTGCTTTATTGGACCTAAAGTGCTATTGTTGTTAAGAGTAGGAAATGATCCCCTCCTTGCCCCTGGCAAATCTGTGATTATGTGTATTAAATTTTAGGTATAATTTTTTAAGACTTGGTCTTAGAATCAGGTTTGCTTTAGGGAACAGAGCTCTGAAAATATAATGTGGAATATTTACTGAGTCTATTTATAAAAACTTGCCTTGCTTAAAGATTAAGTAATCTTTTAGAACTACTTCTATTACATTAAAGCAAGGCATACCTGAAATTTTTGAAAAAAAGAAACTCAGGCAATCCTTTGATGGCTTGTTATTTATAAATACTCCAGCCAAACTTAATCTAGAGGTCCACACTACAAATTTCTCAGTGAACAAATGAGCATTCCTTCTACTCACCTATCTTGCTCAGTAGCAAATGCTACCTTAAAATGAAAAGTACGTTAAGTAGGAGGGCTTGAAAGGGTGGGGACCTAAACATTCTGATCAAGTTTTAAAAACTTTTCATTATAAAAGTAAAATACAAAATACATAAAGCCAGTATAAAACTTAGTGACTGGTATCAAGCAAACGTTCATGAGGTCGAGAGAGACTTCATGTCACTCCCTAAGTTTCTCTCTGTGCCCTGTCCCAACCAGAATCCCCTCTTTCCTCAAAGTAACAATTTTTCCTGCTTTTTTATTAGTACTCACTCCCTTGTATTTCTTAACAGCTTTCCATCTAAATGTGCATTCTTTTATACTTTAATCTTGCTCATTAAAAAACAGTTGTACCAAATTTTTAAATTTAAGTACAGTTGATTTACAATATTGTGCTAGTTTTAGGTATACATCATAGTGATCCAGTATTTCTGCAGATTATATTCCATTATAGGTTATTACAAGACATTAAGTATAATTCCCTGTGCTATACAGTGTATCTTTATTGCTTATCTATTTTAAATGTAATAGTTCGTTATCTGTTAACCTCATGCCCTTCATTTGTCCCTCCCCACTTCCCTCTTCCCCTTTAGTAACCACAAGTTTATCTTCTATTATCTGTGGGTCTGTTTCTGTTTTGCATATACATTCATTTGTACTATTTTTTTAGATTCCACAGGAGTCTTTGGCAGTTTCCTTGTTTTCTGATAACACAGTGTTCCAGGATTATCCTGCACATTTCCTGCCCTCAACCTAGAGTCAGCCATTTCTCTAAGAAACCCTAGTTTCTTTCAGAGGCTAAAAATAGTAAGATTACAATCTGAGCGCCAAGGATAATCACTGATACTGGGTTGGTCATTGTTTCTAGATCTTTCAGTAAATATAAACACGCATATTCAAATACCTAGAGAAGCTAGGCATGTAACAAATGAGTGAAGTGTTACAGAGGTGAAGCATATGGACTGTGGAAAACTAAGGAGGTAAACTAAAAGCCAGATCTTCCAATTTTTCAAAAGGAGCCAGAAATATACATTTTTAACATGATTTTTAAAAATAATGGCAATGAATAATATAATTAAACACTAAGGTTATATAAAACACATCTGTGGGACAGATGTAGTCCATGGGCTATGTGTACCTTTAACCTGAAAAATGAAACCAGTGTGTCATTATATCCCAGAAGTCACATCGTTGCTAACACGTAAAAATATTTAGAGAAGAGAATTCTCAGATTGCTTCAGGAAAAGCCAAACTATAATAAGGAAGGGGAGAAATGTATAATTATTGCCCTCTCCATTAACTCTCTAAAGTACAGGGAGAAAGGCATTTTTCTATACAGAAACTATTTTCTTTCTAGGACATGGTGAAAAAAGGAAAAAGTCAGTAATCAGAAAAAAACAAAACTCTCAAAGAGAACTGAAATCTAACAAAAGTCTTTATATCTAAGCTATTGAAATCTCAGGCTGAGACCCAGAAGATATATTTTACATGATTTGGTATATTAGAGGCAATAAAACTGGTAAAAGTTTATTGCAAATGCATGATCAACCCCTTACCCTCATTTTCACCTGTTCCAAAAGAAAGGAAGCTAAGAGCGCTGCCATCTCTGCCCTGGTCACTCTCCTGGAAGCAGGAGAATGAACAGAAACTGGCTGGGAAAGGAGCAGTAGAGGCGAAAATTCTAAACAAGGCCCTGCAGAAAGTCTGGGGAAGTGCCCTGTTATCAAGAAAGACCTGGTTGGCTTTGGCTTAGTACAAGCCAGTGCCATGTGATTTGCTCCAAGCTCCAGAAATATAGAAATCACAGGGTTAATTTTTCAGTTCAAAGACAAAGAGGACAGATTGCATGCGTGCATGCTCAGTGGCTCAGTTGCGTCAGACTCTTTGCGTCTCCGACTCTTTGTATCTCCGTGAACTATAGCTCGCCAGGCTCCTCTGTCCATGGGATTTTTCAAGCAAGAGTACTGGAGTGGGGTTGCCATTTCCGCCTCCAGGGGTCAGATCAGATTAAAGCAAAAACCATAAGAACACTCAGAAGGTTACTTCACCCTGGTTTCTGTTATACTCTTTCAAAGAAAATAAGGACCTCAAACGCTCTACGGAATCCCAAGCAAAAGGAAGGAAGGGAACAGAAACTTCCCTGACTGCACCAGGGACCTCCCTCTGTCGGCTTCACAGCTTCAGCCTTGAGGTCCACTGCACTTGGCCCATCCTTCACTGCAGCCTCTTGGTCCTGGGCGCTCTAGGGTTGTTTTCTTCTGCATGTGATCAGAGCATAACATTTTAAGCTTTTCTCTAATTTGGAAACTAGGCCCTAAGCCAAGGTCAGAGAAGAGTGAAGTTGGGGGAAGGGACCAGATGGGCTCAAACTACCATTCTCAGAAGTGACTCACCAGGGAGCCAGCTGCAGCATCCCCTGCCTTTGATCATGAAGCCTCTCTGCATCTCATGTAGGAAAGAGAAAAACAGTTTTGCCTCTGGCACTGATCAGACATGAGCATGTCCACCACCTGCCTCTTGTACCCTCTAGAAATACGACCAGCAGGAGGGAGGCAGATTTGCAGGGTCAAAGGTGTAATTTCAAACTAATGCTTATAGTTCTTTTGACTCTACAAAGTGAATTATTTTCTCTTCTCCCTGTGCTGTGCTAAGTCGCTCAGTCATGTCTGACTCTTTGTGACCCCATAGACTGTAGCCTGCCACGCTCCTCTGCCTGTGGGGATTCTCTAGGTAAGAATACTGGAGTGGGTTGCCCACTCCTCCAGGGGATCCTCCCAAACCAGGGATCAAACCCAAGTCTTCCTCACTGTAGGTGGATTCTTACTGTCTGAGCCACCAGGGAAGCCCAAGAATACTGCAGTGGGTGGCCTATCCTTCCTCCAGGGGACCTTCCCGACCTAGGAATCAAACCGGGGTCTCCTGCATTGCAGGCAGATTCCTGAGCTACCAGGGAAGCCCTCTCTTCTCCCTATAACCTCACATATCTCCACACTGGTGGCCATGTCCTTTCTAAGAACATTTAAATACTAATAACCATAACTAATATCTATTAAACTCATGTCATACTCTGTTCTACATACTAGACATGTACTAACCCTTTGCAGCAGCTACTACTGTATTATCTGCATTTTATAGATGAGGAAACTGAGAAATACAGAAGTTAAGTAGTCACTTCCCAGGGTCAGAGACCTTATCAGAAGCCAAGCCAAGGCAAGCCAACTTCAGAGCCTGTATTCTAATGTCTCTCCTTTGCATTATAAAATTCTCACACAGAAAAGTTGAAAAAATATTACAATAATCAACCATATGGCTGTCATCTAGATTAAATATTAATACCCTGCTATATATAAACTTTTCTGTGTGTATGAATTTTCTACACATGACATTTCTCCCCCAATATCCTGCATATGGCTTCTCAAAATAAGGACATGGTCCTATATATACTATAATACTCTTCTCAATGAAAGAAGTTGACAATTTCCTATAATTATCTAATATCTAATCTATCTTCAAAAATATTCTGAATATCCTCCAAACATCCTTTATAACTATCTTTTCCAAACCAGAGTTCAATCAAGACTCACTCATTTCAGTCAATTACTGTCTCTCTCATCTAGAACAGTCCCTTCACTTTTTCTTTTTATGACATTGACTTTTTGAAGCGATGTAGACCAGCTGTCTATATCTCTATATTTTGATCGTCCTATATTTTGGTTGGCCGAGTATTTCCTCCCATTGTTTAAATGATAGTATCATTTAACTTGTAAACCATCTGCCTGCAATGTGGAAGACCCGGGTTCAGTCCCTAGGTCAGGAAGATGCCCTGGAGAAGGAAATGGCAACCCACTCCAGTACTCTTGCCTGGAAAATTCCACTGGACTGAGGAGCCTGGTAGGCTACAGTCCATAGGGTCGCAAAGAGTCGGACACGACTGAGCGACTTTGCTTTCTTTCGCTTTTCTGCTCTTGTACTTCCTAAAAATCAGAAGTCATATTTAAAGGCTTAATCAAAGTTAACATTCTGGGTAAAAATACCTTGGAGCTGATGCTGTGTGCTCTGAACTGATCACATCATGAAGCATATCATGTCAAGCCATTTCACCATAAGTGATGCTGAATTGGATTACCTGGTTAAGGTGGTGACTGCCACAGCACTCCTTTGTAAAGATTCAATTTTCCCTTTGCTTTTAGCCAACAATTTAGAGGTAGGAGGGGGTACTATTTTGGCACCACGAAAATGCAAATACTCTGTTCTCCAACAAAATCTTTCATCTAATGATTTTAGCATCCAATGATGATCTTTGCTAGATTTAATCACTTCACTGATGATTACCCATTCTAGCCTTCCTTCTGCAGTTATAAGCTGGCAGTTCTGTAAAGAACTTTCCTTCATTAACTAGGGAAGAATTATAGCTCATTTTAAGAAGAAAGGGTAACTGCTTAGTTTTTTTCTTCTAAGTATTGATTTTCAGAGTTAAAAATTGATAAAAGAGCCATCTTTAATGATGGCACGTGCATTTTTTTTCTCTTCTTCCCTTTTCTGAGCATCACTACAGACACAGAAACTTTTCTTCAATGTTTTACAATTACTTGCAATAATTATTCTTTTGATACTCAGAATATAATAAATTTAGTTATGTTTTAAAAATTATTATTAAAACAAACAACTCAATCAAAAACTGGGCAGAAGACCTAAACACACATTTCCCCAAAGAAGATGTACAGATGGCTAATAAACACATGAAAAGGTGCTCAACACTGCTCACTATTAGAGCAATGCAAATCAAAACTACAACGATGACCATGACCTCACACTGGTCAAAATGGCCATCATCAAAACATCTACAAACAATAAATGCTGGAGAGAATGTGGAGAAAAGGGAATCCTCTTGCACTGCTGGTGGGAATGTAAATTGATAGAGTCACTATGGAAAATAGTATGGAGAGTTCTTTAAAGAAACTAGAAATAAAACTATCATATGACCCAGCAATCCCAGTACTGGGCATATACCCTGATAAAACCATTCTAAAAGACACACGTACCCCAATGTTCACTGAGGTAATATTTACAATAGCCAGGACATGAAAGCAACCTAGATGTCCATCATCGAATGAATGGGTAAAGAAGTTGTGGTACATATATACAATGGAATATTACCTAGCCATAAAAATGAATAGATTTGAGTCAGTTCCAGTGAGGTGGATGAACCAAGAGCCTGTATATGGTGACATATACATTACCATATGTAAAACAGATAGCCAGTGGGAATTTGCTATATGATGCAGGGAGCTCAAACCCTTGCTCTGTGACAATCAAGAGGGGGTGGGATCGGGTGGGAGATGGGAGGGAGGTTCAAGAGGGAGGAGACATGTGTATACCTATGGCTGATTCATGTCGATACATGGCAGAAACCAACACAACACTGCAAAGCGATTATCTGCCAATTAAAAATAAATAAATAATATTATTTTTATTTATTTGGCTGCATCGGTCTTAGTTGCAGAGTGTGGGATCTAGTTCCCTGATGAGGGACTGAACCTGGGTCCCCCGCATTGGAAGTGTAAAGTCTTAACCACTGGACCACCAAAGGAAGTTCCCCATGAGTCTTCAATACTATTTTGCTCTCCATCCATTAAGATGTACCAGTCGAGCCTGTGCTCTCACATAAATGACATAATCTCTCCTAGATGGATGTATGTATCTATAGAGGGCTTTAAAAACTCTAGAAAAATATAACCTCAAGAGCAGCTGTATCACTTTCCTGTGGTTATCAAATCCAGTTCAATTAGGGGGATGAAAGGATTTTTAAGACCATCAGGTCTAACTACCCATATGATGCTTACAGCTTTGCTACAGCTCTCCACTATGTGGCCATTCAGTATGTAGCCTAAACACACTGATCCACAGAACTCAACTCACTTGAGGCATCCCAGGCTGTCCTGGACCTGCCTTATCCTGGGCTGCTTATGGTTCCCACCCATTAGTTCTAGGGTCTCTCCTTGGAGCCTACAGATCTCTGTGAAACTCACACCTAAAGATAATTTCTTCTTCTGTTCCCTCTCTCATATTTAAACAAGTGGGTTTATTTCCCGGATATCGCTGGATTGATTTTCCAAATGTATTACTGTGCCTCACAAGGCCCTACTGCCTTTCAAGGCCACTTCATATACTTAGATAAAAACACATAAATACAGTATGTGTAATTTCTACATAAATGGGTCCTGTAGTTTATCTCACTCTTTCCAGTCCTGTTCACCACATATACACAGCTGCCACACAGCCAAGTCTACCTCCTAGAATTCTGCATCTAGTCTCTCATCTCTCCATTTCCTGTGACACTGATCTGGGCCCTTAGTCAAGCCCTCTGACTCGACCTAATACGATGGCCAAACTCTTCCCAACCTCAGCTCCTCCTCTCCCCAATCCAACCCAGGCTGCTGCCAGAGCTGTCTTCCCATAGGAATTCTTGCTCGGCAACCTTTATTAATGGCTTTTTACCTGCAGAGTCTCCCAGAGTGTCTAGCATACTGACTCCGAATGCTCAGTCCATATTTGTAGAGGGAGGGGCTGAACAAAGTGACTGCTTGAGTAGCTAGATTTCGTGACTCAGCCACACTGTCCATTGTTGTCGGGACAGAATTTCCTTGAGTTTTAAATAAGAGCTATTTTACATAACATAGTATTTAGCATTTGGCTTAACAAGCCACTTAAAATTTTTTGGTCAGTTCATGTGTCTCAGTATTTTTATAGTATTATTTTGATAAATAGTTGTATAGAAATTCTGGTTGCATGCATTCTTCATGGTGCTCAGATCTTCTAAAGAATACACTATAAATATGGAGCAAGAAAGGAAATAACCAACAACATACTGTTATGTAAGAAGATGTCTGCTTTCTACAAGAATCTAGAAAGCAAGTCAAAGTAAAATAACTTCACAGCATGATGATATAGCTATTAAACTAGCAATCATAAGTTGAATTTGAAAAGCCAGTGCTGGTGGCCTGGGAGGAAGTGGTTCACTTTAGATGCTGATGATGGCCCCACAGATTGGCTCCAGATTTCTGGTGAGCACTGTGGTCTTGCATAAAAAAACTATAAAATTTCTCACACTTTTGGTGCCAAAAATTTAGCTGGAAGAACACACCTTAAGGAAATTAAATGTCTATACTACTTATATTAGTGACAACTAGGGCAGCTCTCAAATTCCCCAAATAGGAGAAAGACTAAGCTAACCATGTGCCACTGTACACATCAGCCAAGAGAAATATGAGGAAGTCACTTAAAATGACAAGCACACATGGCCTATTTCAGTAAATGGAGTACACCCTCAGTTTCAGCAACAGTTGTACAGAAATTTTATAATTAAGAACAAGGGTTCTGAGAGCAGACATTTCTTGGTTTGAATCACGGCATTGCCTTCCATACCCTTTCATGAAATGTTTCCTTCTAAGAATGGATTTGGAACCATGCAGGACCTATAAGCGGCTACTTGCTCTTGAGGTGATGTGTATAGTCTTACTTGAGTAGAAAAGACAGATGCTTAGAGAGCAGGCTCTGCCCAAGCTCACATCTCAACAGTCACTTGCTGGCCATGTGACCTTAGGCAAGTGATTAAACTGCCATACATTCTAGCTGCAATGTATGTGTCTAATATCATTACTAGTAGATGAATACACAGCTTATAATATGACTGACCTGTTAAAGTTCTTCTATGGTTGAAATGAGATGATGCCCAGAGAGTGCTCAGCATAGTGACCAACAAGTAGTAAGTTCTCAGTAAATATTATCAATTTGCATTCAACTAAACTACTGATCTCCCACTATGGTCCAGGCATTGCATCAGGTACACCCACAACATTAAATTCATGCAAGAACCTTACAAAGACAGTGTTGTTATACAAAAAAAAGTTAAAGAAATGGGCTCAGAGAAGGATCTGTGAATATTAGGCCAAAAAAAAAAAAAAGAATGTAAGAATCTCAATTACAAACATAAAAATGAAATGCACTGATACATTTGCAATGATAGGTATAATTAGAACATAATGATCATTGGGGGTTCCCTGGTGGCTCAGATAAAGAATCTGCCTGCAATGCAGGAGACCTGGGTTCAATCCCTGGGTCAGGAAGATCCCCTGGAGAAGGAAATGGCTACCCAGGGGTTCACTTTGTTTAAAGTTAGTCAAGTTTCTTTGTCTTTTCGAGGAGAAGCAAGCAAATGTGAACTGGGGACCAGTCCTACAGCCTTTATTGTGCCATGCCCTTCTTTCCCCTAAGCAAGGACCATGCTGCGTATTAAATGTCCCCTGAGTATTGGCTTCTGACCAGCAAGTGCTTACCTGGAGGAGATAGAGGAGTCCTGGGACAAACAAGGTGAGTGGGTACAGAGACTGGTACGTTGCTAAGGCAAGAAAGATAGCACTGAGGAAGGCACTACCTGTAAAAAGAAATAAATACATGGACTAATCCAGGCACATCGATTAGGATTCAATTCAGCCAGTCCCCCAAACAAGAAACTTCCCATAACTGCTGTCAAATAATCTGTCAAATGTCTCCTGGTGCCTAAGATGTATGCAAACTCACAAGAGTGAGAACTTCTTGGCTTAATTTCTAATAAAAGGAAACCAAGAAAGTCAAAACTACTTACCTTTAGCAACACCACAGGTATATTTCTTATAAAATTTTCAGACTCAGAAAGATTTTACAAAACTTCAACCCAAAGAGGAATAAAAGATCTAGTTTGTTAACACCCATGTCCTATTTAACTAAATAGTTTATTAAGCTTACAATTATTGCTTATGAGATTCAGAGCTGTGAAACCTATACTTTTTGGGGGTCACAATGGGCAGCATGCAGGACCTTTGTTCCCCAACCAGGGATCAAACCTGGACCCCCTCAGTGGAAGCATATAGCCCTAACCACTGAATCACCAGGGAAGTCCCTAAAACCTATACTTTTGATTGTTGCAACACTCCATCACTATTTTTATAATATCCTTTCCTTTTGTATATGTTTATTTTTTCAAATTAAAATATATTTATCTTTATTAATATTCTACATAAAATGGGCCGCTATTCTCTTCATAAAATGGGCCACTATGGAATTACTAAATATGACATTATAAAGAACTTTCAATGACATGGAGAGATACTTATACCATTCTACTAATTGAAGATCATAAAAGAGATACATGCTATAACCTCTTTTAAAAAAAATACATAAATATATTTTTTAAAAAACTAAATGGTTAGGCCACAAATTTCATAGTGTTTTCCTCTGGGTGATTGGATTATGGTAATTTTTCATTTTTGCTTCTCTGTATTATCTAAACTTCCTATAAGGATCCTTTGTTTTTGTCTTCAGAAAGAAACAAATATCTTGTCTCCCAAGATAACAGAAATGAAAGCAAAAATACATAGAACCTAATCAAATTTATAAGCTTTTGTACAGCAAAGGAAATCATAAACAAAACAAAAAAACAACCTACACACTGGGAGAAAATATTTCTAAATGGTACAACTGACAAGGGATTAATTTCTAAAATATATAAACAGCTCACACAATTTAATAACAAAAAAACAACACCCAATCAAATTAGTACCACCTCACACTGGTCAGAAGGACCATCATTAAGAAGTCTACAAATAACAACTGCTGGAAAAGGTGTGGGAAAAATGGAACCCTCCCACACTGTTGGTGGAAATGTAAGTTGATGCAGTGACTGTGGAAAATAGTATGGAGGTTCCTTAAAAAGCTAAAAATAGAGTTGCCATATAATCCAAAAATCCCACTTCTGGGTATATATCTGGAGAAAACTCTAATTCAAAAAGATACATGCACTTCAATATTAACAGCAGCACTATTTACATGACATGGAAACAACCTAAATGTCCACCAACAGATAAAGAAAGAAAGAAGATATGGTATATATACTCAACAGAATACTATTCAGCCTTAAGAAAGAATGAAATAATGCCATTTGCAGCAATATGGATGGACCAAGAGATTATCATACTAAATTAAGCTAGAAAGACAAACACCATATTGTATCATTTATATGTGGAATCTAAAATATGACACAAATGAACTTATTTATGAAACATAAAGACACACAGACATAGAAAACAAACTTACTGTTACCAAAGAGGGAAAGGGGATGACAGAGGGTTACGTTAGGAGTTTGAGATTACCAGATACAAACTACAACACTGTAAATCAATTATACTTCAGTTTAAAAAAACTAGATGGATGTAAGAAAAACTGATATACATTTTTAAAAACAAAGTAGCTATTCCCTTTCAGATAGTTTAAGATAAAGAAGAACCCTAAAATCAAAGTTAGAGATACCTAGTTTACCACAGAGATTCTAGAGTGGCCCAGAAATCAGTAGAGATCAAATGATGGTTCAAGGCTGGTATCTATAATGATAATATTTCATCATATAATGTAGCTCGTGGTCACTCTTATTAGTGTGGGGTCAACTTTTACTGAAAAGAAAACAGACATCTTCTCAAAGGTATTTCATAAAAGAAGGAACTAATCACTCAGTCTAGGGAATTTTACCTCTCCCAACTCAGCTCCAGAAATAAACAAAAGGAGCTGTTCCATAGGACTTTTCTGCCCACTAATCTGGTCTATGCATAGTGGTTTAACTTGTGGTTTGTTTTTTATGGTACAAAAGTGATAAGTATTCAGCAGAAACCATACTTCTAATTTTGAATATTCTTTTTCCCCAGACTAGTGATGGTGGGCAGCAGCAGCCACAGCTCCCAGTCAACCACTCAATCTCGAGGTTAAACAATCAACACACTTGCAACCATTCAACTATTCTGCTTTTCACTTTCAGCACAGATTCAATAAACTGCATGAATATTCAACACTTTATTATAAAATAGGCTTTGTGTTGGATGATTTTGCCCGCCCAACTGTAGGTTCATGTAGGTGTTCTGAGCACATGCAAGGTAGGCTAGGTTAAACTTAAGCTATAATGTTCAATAGGTGAGGTGTACTCAATGTAGCTTTGACTTAGGATATGTTCAACCTGTGGTGAGTTTACTGGGGACATAACTTCATTATAAATCAAGGAAGATCTATACTTGGAACATCTAAGAAACCACCTTGGAAGAGGGAGGGTTATGAAAGCAACTGCTTCACTGGAGAGTGATGGAGAAAATAACTTTGGGTACTCCACACTTCAAGCCAACTAAACTCACCAGCTGAAAACAATTCCTCGTTGAAAGCAAGTGGAAAGAAGGCAGAGAAAGGAGGAAGCTGGAAGTAAAAGACCAAGGACAGAACCCTATAGAACGGGCTATTGTTGACTAATGCCAGTATGACGGCCTATATCCACAGTACTTGTAAATATGACTGCGCAGAAACAGATGGTGCCCAGCCAAGCTATGTTACCGGCAGAGGCCCCCACACAGCTAGAACCAGAACCGGTCAATTCTAAGATAGGGAGATGGTGGTGGTGGGCAAGGTCCTATTCTGGAGTCCAACAGCTAGGGGGACTCAGAATTCCTTGACCAGGGCAAAAAGGTGAATGATATTTTGTGGGAAACCAGCAAAGAGAGGGGGAAAGCTGGAATGAACTTTTTGGAAAAAAAAAATTTAGCTGTATCAGGTCTTAGTTGCACATGCAGGATCTTTCATTGCGGCAAGCAGGCTTCTCTCTAGCTGCAGAGCATTATCGTCTCAGTAGTTGCGGTGGCATGGGCTTAGTTGACCCTTGGCATGTGGGAACTTAGTTCCCTGATCAGGGATAGAACCTGTGTCCCCTGCACTGGAAGGTGTATTCTTCACCACTGGAGCACCAAGGAAGTCCCAGGAACTTTTAAATTTAACACTGTTTTCTATAGAGATTAACAGCCCTGGGAGTGAGAAGAGGCCCAAGGGTCTGTTAACAGAGGAGGGGTAATGTTTCAACTCCATTCATTCTTACAAATGTGGTGAAAACAAACACATGGCTTTCAACTCTCTCTCCTGCAACAGACTCCAGGGAGCAAAAGAAACAAAGTCACCTTCTGCCCTAAGCACCCTAGATCAGTAATTATTTGTCTGGAGCAGATAACTATTTATAAGGCCCAAGAGAGAAGAAACAGCTCTAAGCTAAAGAATGGATTTGTGAGTTTTAGAATACTTGCTTCCAAGATCAGGAAGAAGCAGTCTTTCTCCTTCAATGAAATAATTAGGAAGGAAAAATCTGTTCCTTCTGCTAGTCCTTCTACCAGTATGTGGCATCAGCAGCTCTCTGGACATTGCAGCTCTTCTTCAACCCTCCTGCTCTCACAATCCTTCCACCAGTCACCACGCCCCACTGACCCACCTCTGGAATATCCATCACTGCAATTCGCACTCTCATCTTCTCTCACCAGTTTTTAGCAGGTTCTTCTTCTTCTCAGGGGTTTCCCCACTTCCCTCCCATCCAATCCATCCTCCACAGAAGTACCAGAAGGAAACTTCTAAAAGACAGTTTAGATTGTGACAAGCCCCTCTTAAAAGACTTCTCAGGGTTCTATTTCATCTATCAGATTATATCCAAATTCTAGCAGCAAACAAGACCCTTCAATGAGAACTTCCCTGGTGGTCCAGTGGCTAAGACTCCATACTCCTAATGCAGGGGGCCCGGGTTTGATCCCTGGTCAGAGAACTAGATCCCACATGCCCCAACTAAGAGTTCCCACACTGCAAGTAAAGTTCCCACATGTAGCTATGAAGATCAAAGATCCTGTGCACCACAACTAAGTCCTGGCTCAGCCAAATAATTAATTAATTTTTTAAACGACCCTTCACTATCTGGGTCTTATTTCCTGAGCTTCATCTCCTACACATCCTACACATCAGAGCTTCATCTCCTACACATCCTCTGTTCTTCAGCTACACTGGATCATTCCCCAATGTCAAAACATCATGCCCTTTCATTCTTCTGTGTCTGTTCTCAAGCTATTCCTTAGCTGTCCTTCTCTGTCCTCCTTCTAATACAGACCCATCCTTTAGTGACCAACTGAAATGTTACTTCCTCTATGAGGCCTAAGCAGAGATGCTAATGATAGTCAAGTATAGCTACCATTTACCCATCACTTACTAGGGGCTAGGCACCTATCCTCTGTATGTCAAATCTCTTTAGGTGAAGAAACCAAGGTACAGCAGAAGATAATGTAATGGGATTACTCAGCTGACTCCAGTGCCCATTTTCTTACTCATTCAACACTCTCATTCAGTACTGACACTCTTCTAATAATTTGCTAATATTTCTCTCTCATGTGTCTGTGAGTTAATCAAAGGCAATAAACCTCTCTTAGAATCTCTAGCATCTTAGCACAATACCTCACCCACATGGTGAATGAATGAATATCATTCAGTGATACATGTGAAATCCTTTTTATTTTTGTAATTATCTTGTTTTTATTCGGCTGCACTGTGCAGCTTGTGGGATTTTAGCTCCTGGACCAGAGATCAAACCCACACCCTTCAAAGTGAAAGTGCAAAGTCCTAACCAGTGGACCACCAGGGAGTTCCCCTGAAAACTTTTTTTAAAAATCTTAGGAGAAAATCAATTTTCTTTTTTTTTTAATTGAGATATAATTGACATAAAACATTACATAAGTTTTAGATGTACAACATAATGATTTTATATTTCTACATATTGTAAAATGATCATCTTAAGTCTAATTGAGACCAATGTTCTTGAGAAAAGAAAACTTATGAAGTATAAAATACAGAGTAATGAAACATGTAGTGTTAGTCATTCGGTCATATCCAACTCTGCCATCCCATGGACTGTAGCCCTCCAGGCTCTTCTGTCCACAGAATTCTCCAGGCAAGAATACTGGAGTGGGTTGCCATTCCCTTCTCCAGGGGATCTTCCCAACCCAGGGATCAAACCCAGGTCTCCTGCATTACAGGCAGATTCTTCACCATCTAAGCCATAAGCTGCTTACCATATATTCTCACTTTTAAATAAAACAGACCCTGCAGAATAGCAGTTGAGGACTTGTGGCAGGCGGCCAGCACAGAGGATGTGGAGCAAACTATTATAAGACTGAGGCCTCTGGTCTGCGGGCAGAAACCTGCAGGAGCCTGGTGTATGGGAGGCTAGGGCATGTGTGGATGGGGCACACACACAGTCTGAGCAACAGTGAGGGGGGGAGTGTGGAGGCTCACGAGAGACTTAGACAGGGCTGACATGGTTGTTGTTGTTTTTTTAAGTAGAAGAGGCAAGAAGAGTGAATTAGGAAGGCAGGAGGATGGTATGTGCTTAGGACAGGGTCAGGAAAGATAAAAATAAAGGTGTCTTCAAATATTTTAGACATCCTTGAGAGTCCCTTGGACTGCAAGGAGATCAAACCAGTCAATCCTAAAGGAAATCAACCCTGAATATTCATTGGAAGGACTGATGCTGAAGCTCCAATCCTTTGGCCACCTGATGCAAAGAGCCAACTCACTGGAAAAGACCCTGATGCTGAGAAAGATTGAGGGCAGGAGGAAAGGGCTGCAGAAGGTTGGATGGCATCACTGACTCAACGGACATGAGTCTGAGGAAACTCTGAGAGACAGGGAAGGACAGGGAAGGCTGGCATGCTACAGTCCATGGGGTCACAAAGAGTCGGACACAACTCAGAGACAGAACAACAACAATACAATATGCAAACATTTCTGGAGTGCCAATTCTAGGCCAAGCCTGTGCTGAGTGTGGAAGACTGATGACTCAGATAGTTTCTGTCCTCAGGGAGCTCCCAGTAAACAATTACAAAATATGGGAGGAAAGTACGGTGCAAGTATTCAGAACCCATCAGAAGAAGATGATGTCTGAGTTTTGAACAATGAGTAGGTGAGGCCTGGCAGTCCAAGGGAACAGCAGTTGCACAGGCAGGAGGGGCGAGGGGAAGAATGTTGTGCTAGGGGTGGAGAGATGAGGATCGTAATTAGCTCAACGTGGCAAAAACAGAACTGGAAGGAGTGGCTAGAAGAGGGGTGCAAAAGGGACTTTTACATCCTGTTTCTTAATGTGTAGGTTACTCATCATCTTGTGAAAATTCATTCAACTGTACGCTAATGATTTGTGCTCTTTTCTGTATGTTGTACTTCAACAAAAAGTTATAATCTAAGAAGTCTCAGCAAGGGACTTACCTTGCTTAAGACTGTGGTCCAGTGCTTAAGACCATGCTTCCAATGCAAGGGGTGGGGATTCAATCCCTAGTCGGAGAACTAAGACCCCACATGCCACACAGTATGGTCAAAAAAAGTCTCAGCAAGCCAGTAGGTAGGAGTCAAATCAAGGAAGGCTTAGCTTGTATAATCATTCAAGAACATCTCTACAAGCCTGGACATGGTATCTCAAATAATAATGAAGTGGCAGCCTCATTTGGGCAAGAGCTAGGGCATCCTGCTTGTCTAACCAGAAGAAACTATACCAAGAAGACTGAATTTTATAAAAAAAAAAAAAAAAGATATAATTGCTACCATTTACCTGCTAGAATGGCCCAGATACTCAGGCACTAGGTTTTCTGTACCAGCTCTAGTCTTTGGCCTTATCATAAGAATATTAAAGTAAATTAGTCAATTGTATATGTGCACTGGCTACAGGAAATTTCATTATCTAGCCAATCGAGCTTTGACTATATTTTCCAAGCCTCTATTTGTTTCAGCATGAAAGCCAAAACAAGTCTTGGCAAGACCTGGACTAACACTCTGCCTCTAGAGACTGTACTTTGAAAGGATCTGGGCCTGGGTCGGGGGCAGAGCTACAGGACAGTGCAGGAATGTCGATGAGGTGGGGCTGTGGGGGCTTGGTCAAGATGTGGAATTCAAGTAGAATGAACAGAGACTGGGACACAAACAGAATAGAATATTCAATTTTGTACTAGAATAGGCAGTGGGACAGACTGGAATGTGGTCAAAAGGACTGAGGTCCCAAGGACACTCAGAAGAGGAAGTTGCACTAGGGCCTGACCAGCAAGCAAGGCAACTGGGCAGGAGGAGGGGCTGGGGCCTGGCTGTGTTCCAGCCTCCTCACCCAGTATTCTTTCAACAGGGCAGCCTTTCTCAAAGTGGTCCATCCATATTAGTGATGATGACGACAATAATTCACTGATCATATATTCTGTTCCAGCCACAACTATAAGCACTTTAAACCTATTAAGTCATTTAGTCCTTCCAGTAATTCCATGAAGTGGGTACTATCTCTATCCCCATTCTATAGATAAGTGAACTGAAGGACAGAGATGTTATTTGCCAAGGGTTCCCAAACTGGTGAACAGTAACAGAATATGAACCAAGACAGTCGCATTCCAGAGCGCCTAGTCTTTAACTGTGTCACTATGCTACCTTCTAGACCTCAGTCCATGACTGTATCATTAACATCACAACAAACAGAGCAACTATTTGCGGACAGGCAACTATTGGGTTTTTGTTTCTTGTTTATTCCTCCACTAATCCATGACACTGATCTTACCTGTTTGATCAAACTGAAGCTCTAGAGGCTGTATGATTTGCCTGAGGCCTCAGCAGTGGCCACAGGACTGGAGAAGGTCAGTTTTCATTCCAGTCCCAAAGAAAGGCAATGCCAAAGAATGCTCAAACTACCGCACAATTGCACTCATCTCACATGCTAGTAAAGTAATGCTCAAAATTCTCCAAACCAGGCTTCAGCAATACGTGAACCGTGAACTTCCTGATGTTCAAGCTGGTTTTAGAAAAGGCAGAGGAACCAGAGATCAAATTGCCAACATCCACTGGATCATGGAAAAAGCAAGAGAGTTCCAGAAAAACATCTATTTCTGCTTTCTTGACTATGCCAAAGCCTTTGACTGTGTGGATCACAAGAAACTGTGGAAAATTCTGAGAGATGGGAATACCAGACCACTTGACCTGCCTCTTGAGAAATCTGTATGTAGGTCAGGAAGCAGCAGTTAGAATTGGACATGGAACAACAGACTGGTTCCAAATAGGAAAAGGAGTACGTCAAGGCTGTATAATGTCATGTATATATTATTGAACTTCTATGCAGAGTACATCATGAGAAATGCTGGACTGGAAGAAACACAAGCTGGAATCAAGATTGTTGGGAGAAATATCAATAACCTCAGATATGCAGAGGACACCACCCTTATGGCAGAAAGTGAAGAGGAACTAAAAAGCCTCTTGATGAAAGTTAAAGTGGACAGTGAAAAAGTTGGCTTAAAGCTCAACATTCAGAAAACGAAGATCATGCATCCAGTCCCATCACTTCATGGCAAACAGATGGGGAAACAGTGGAAACAGTGTCAGACTTTATTTTTCTGGGCTCCAAAATCACTGCAGGTGGTGACTGCAGCCATGAAATTAAAAGACGCTTACTCCTTGGAAGAAAAGTTATGACCAACCTAGATAGCATATTCAAAAGCACAGACATTACTTTGCTGACTAAGGTTCGTCTAATCAAGGCTATGGTTCCTCTGGTCATGTATGGATGTGAGAGTTGGACTGTGAAGAAAGCTGAGCGCCAAAAATTGATGCTTTTGAACTGTGGTGTTGGAGAAGACTCTTGAGAGTCCCTTGGACTGCAAGGAGATCCAACCAGTCCATTCTAAAGGAGATCAGCCCTGGGATTTCTTTGGAGGGAATGATGCTAAAGCTGAAACTCCAGTACTTTGGCCACCTCATGCGAAGAGCTGACTCATTGGAAAAGACTCTGATGCTGGGAGGGATGGGGGCAGGAGGAGAAGGGGACAACAGAGGATGAGATGGCTGGATGACATCACTGACTGAGTCTGAGTGAACTCCGGGAGTTGGTAATGGACAGGGAGGCCTGGCGTGCTGCGATTCATGGGGTCGCAAAGAGTCGGACACGACTGAGCGACGAACTGAACTGAACTCAGCACTGGTCTAAAACAAACAAGTTTCGAAGTTGGGTTGATCTGACAAAATCCCAGCCTGGTTCATCCTAGGGTCCTTGGGCCTGTGAGGTTACCCAGAGGAACCACATATGGAAGTGATGGGTTCTTCAGGGCTCAGGATCACCACTCTGCCATGTTCTTCCAGAGCTCCAGGAAGAGAACCTCTCATTTCAACCTTTACCCAGTCCTTTCCAGAAGACTCAGGGAGACCCTGTCTATCCTGAGGGGTTTTTAAATAGGAAGATAATTTTAAGAGTAACAATCAGCACCACCATTTACTGAGCATCCAGTACCTGCCCCTACACTACACTGTTTCACATTACCATCTCATTCACTATGTTCCCTTTATGCAATAGAGATTGTTTCAGTCCGCATGTTATAGACAAGGAAACTGAGGCCCCAAACAGTTAAGTCACTTACTTCAGGTGATATTGTCAGGAAAGGCTGGAGCTACAGTTAGCCACCAGGTCTGTCTCGACTAAAAACAATGCACGACCTAAAAAGTTGAGATTTATGTTTTTTTGGTGGACAAGACTGAGGACTTAAGCTTGAGACAAACCATCTCAGATAGCTCTCAGAGACTGCTTCAAGAAGTTAAGGGAAGAGCCAGGATATATAGCTGTTTTTCTGTATTAAACTTTATTTTGTATTAGGGTATAGCTGATTAACAATATTGTGATAGTTTCAGGTGAACAGTGAAGGGACTCAGCCATGCACATACATGCACCCTACCCACTCCAGTGTTCTTGTCTGGAGAATCCCAGGGACGGGGGAGCCTGGTGCGCTGCCATCAATGGGATCACACAGAGTCAATTATGACTGAAGCGACTTAGTAGCAGTAGCAGCACCATACATGTACCCTATAGCAGTTTTTGAAACAAAGACCAGGTAATTTGAACATCAAAAGTCTCCTGTTAATGAAAGAAAACTAGATATCTCAAGTTAAGGAATTTAGCACTTTTCTTTAAAAAGCAGATGCAAGAGTCTCACTGAAATCATTCCTTTGATATGCACCTCAGCTACCTGGGTGGGTACATTCTCACCCTGAGTCTCCTCAGAGTACACTGTCTGGGGGAAGAGGGGAAAGGGGGAGGGAGGCTGCAGCACTGACCACTAGATGGGTCATCCTGTTTCCATCCTGAGTTCCTTCCGGATTCACTTTGGGGCAGCTGGAATGTGATGGCTTGAGGGCTGCAACACCCTTTATTTACTGATTTTGAAGGCAAGGTTTTTTTGTTGACGTCTCATCTGACAACAGAGGAGCCTGAGCGCTTATTCTGGACTACCTCTGGTAGTACGGATCTTTCTTTTCTCTTGGGAAGCAAGTGCTGTCATCCAGGCCTCTTTTGGTGGAATAAGGAGAGTTGGAAGGGTCCTTAGGTAGCAAACCTCAAGAATTTCCAGTATGGAGCATCTCACTGTTGACAAACAACCACAGTGAACAGGCAGGATACCTATTAACATCTGTTTGTTTTCCTTGTGAATACCTAATGAAGACAACTTCAGAGGGATGGAGTATTTTAACTAGCTCACAGATAGGCAGAGTACTCCTTCACCAAAGCTCCAACCTCTGGAACTGAAACCAAAGCCACTTCACTAAACTAACATCAACCCTGCCTACAGACCTGAGTTTCCAGGCCAACACCCCAACAAGGACATCACAATAGATTGGCCTGGACCTTGTCCTGGCCTGTGGCTCTTGACGTGTCCCAGACAACCCCGACCTGACACACAGGAAGTCAAGGAGGGCAAGAAGGAGTGAAGGGGATAATGCAAATGAGGCCACTCCCTTCTGAGGGGACACCTGCTCCATCAACGTCTAGGAAGAGAGATACTAAGTTAACTTCCACGGTCCCTCATCAATTAAGTTACTTTATTTTAAATTATGTGCTCACTGAAGAAACTTTGAGGAAGAAACAAAAATTACTCATGAACTTACTCTACTAGAAACAAGTACTCTTTCGGAATCTATTTTCTACTTGTGCTGTGGTTTTCACATAGTTGAGATTATATTTTATTACAATATATAATTTTGTACTCAGTTTTAAAAATAAATGTTCTCTCACATAATTTAGAATTATTATTAAATATCATGTGCATGGGTAAACTATATTTTCTTTAATTACATGGGCAAACAAGTTTTACTCAGCCATTCCTCTATTTTGAAGTAGTTTCTGATTTTTCTATTATAAATAATCCTTAATTAATTACTTTGTATCATAAAGCCTGGTCTGTAATGCTGCATTATTTTGGAATTAGGTTACCAAAACTAAAATTCATAAAAGTACAAACATTTTACTGCCAAACTGCTTCTCAAGAGGGTTGTACTTATTTATAAGTCAACTTGCGATGTGGGAAAATGCCACGTTGCCAGCATTTTGCCAGCACTGAGAATTATCTTCTAAAATCTTAGCCAATTTGAAAGGGAATAAAAAGAGCCACTTCTCTGTGTTTTCAATTTGCTTTGCTTTATTAATTATTTAATAACTAATATCTGAGGTTATTGATTTCTCCCTGCAATCTTGATTCCAGTTTGTGCTTCATCCAGCCCAGCATTTCACATGATGTACTCTGCATAGAAGTTAAGTAAGCAGGGTGACAATATACAACCTTGATGTACTCCTTTCCCAATCTGGAACCAGTCCGTGTCCAGTCCTAACTGTTGCTTCTTGACCTGCATAAAGATTTCTCAGGAGGCAGGTCAGGTGGTCTGGTATTCCCATCTCTCGAAGAATTTTCCCACAGTTTATTGTGATCCACACAGTCAAAGGCTTTGGCATAGTCAAGAAAGCAGAAGTAGATTTTTTTCTGGAACTCTCTTTCTTTTTGATGATCCAGTGGATGTTGGCAATTTGATCTCTGGTTCCTCTGCCTTTTCTAAATCCAGCTTGAACATCTGGAAGTTCACAGTTCACGTATTACTGAAGCCTGGCTTGGAGGATTTTGAGCATTACTTTGCTAGAGTGTGAGATGAGTGCAATTGTGCGACAGTTTGAATATTCTTTGGCATTGCCTTTCTTTGGGATTGGAATGAAAACTGACCTCTTCCAGTCCTGTGGATACTGCTGAGTTTTCCAAATTTGCTGGCATAATTGAATGCAGCACTTTCACAGCATCATCTTTCAGGATTTGAAATAGCTCAACTGGAATTCCATCACCTCCACTAGCTTTGATCGTAACAATGCTTGTCAAGGCCCACTTGACTTCGCACTCCAGGATGTGTGGCTCAAGGTGAGTGATCACACCATCGTGGTTATCTGGGTCATGAAGATCTTTTTTGTATAGTTCTTCTGTATATTCTTGCCACCTCTTCTTAATATCTTCTGCTTCTGTTAGGTCATTACCATTTCTGTCCTTTATTGTGCCCATCTTTGCTTGAAATGTTCCTTTGGTACCTCAAATTTTTGAAGAGAGCTCTGGTCTTTCCTATTCTATTGTTTTTCTTGCATTGATCACTGAGGAAGGATTTCTTATCTCTCCTTGCTATTCTCTGGAACTCTGCATTCAAATGGGTTTATCTTTCCTTTTCTCCTTTGCCTTTAGCTTCTCTTTTCTCTCAGCTATTTGTAAGGCCTCCTCAGATTACCATTCTTTTGCATTTCTTTTTCTTGGGGATGGTCTTGATCCCTGCCTCCCTGTACAAGGTCACTAACTTCTGTTCATAGTTCTTCAGGCACTCTATCAGATCTAATCCCCTGAATCTATTTATCACTTCCACTGTATAATCATTAAGGGATGTAATTTAGGTCATACTTGAATGGTCCAGTGGTTTTCCCTATTTTCTTCAATTTAAGTCTGAACTTGGCAATAAGGAGTTCATGATCTGAGCCACAGTCAGCTCTGAGTCTTGTTTTGCTGACTGTATAGAGCTTCTCCATCTTTGGCTGCAAAGACTATAATCAATCTGATTTTGGTATTGACCATCTGGTGATGTCCATATAGAGAGTCTTCTCTTGTGTTTGTGGAAGAGGGTGTTTGTTATGACCAGTGCGTTCTCTTGGCAAAACTGTTAGCCTTTGCCCTGGTTCATTCTGTACTCCAAGGCCAAATTTGCCTGTTATTCCAGGTATCTCTTGAGTTCCTACCTTTGCATTCCAGTCCCCTATAACGAAAAGGACATCTTTTCTGGGTGTTACTTCTAGAAGGTCTTGTACGTCTTCATAGAACCATTCAACCATTCAACTGGCTGAGGCATAGACTTGAATTACTGTGATACTGAACGGTATCACAAAACCATTGCAGATGGTGATTGCAGCCTTGAAATTAAAAGACGCTTGCTCCTTGGAAGAAAAGCAATGACCAACCTAGACAGTATATTAAAAAGCAGAGACATTACTTTGCCAACAACATAGTCAAAGCTATGGTTTTTCCAGTAGTCATATATGGATGTGAGAGTTGGACTATAAAGAAAGCTGAGTGCCAAAGAACTGATGCTTTTGAACGGTGGTATTGGAGAAGACTCTTGAGAGTCCCTTGGACTGGAAGGAGAACCAACCAATCTATCCTAAAAGAGATCAGTCCTCAATATTCATTGGAAGGACTGATGCTGAAGTTGAAGCTCCAATACTTTGGCCACCTGATGCAAAGGACTGACTCATTGGAAAAAGACCCTGATGCTATGAAGGATTGAAGGCAGGAGAAGGGGATGACAGAGAATGAGATGGTTGCATGGCATCAATGACTCAATGGACATGATTTTGAATAAGCTTCAGGAGTTGGTGACGGACAGGGAAGCCTGGCGTCCGACAAAGAGTCGGACATGACTGAATGACTGAACTGAACTGAACAGTTATCTATGGAGTTGAGTTTTCTTCATCGTTTTTAGTCATTTGCTGCTGCTGCTGCTAAGTCACTTCAGTCGTGTCTGACTCTGTGCGACAGAAGCCCACCAGGCTCCCCCATCCCTGGGATTCTCCAGGCAAGAACACTGGAGTGGGTTGCCATTTCCTTCTCCAATGCATGAAAGTGAAAAGTGAAAGGGAAGTCGCTCAGTCGTGTCTGACTCTTTGCGACCCCATGGACTGCAGCCCACCAGGCTCCTCCATCCATGGGATTTTCTAGGCAAGAGTATTGGAGTGGGGTGCCATTGCCTTCTCCAGTTTAGTCATTTATATCCCTTCTTTTGTGAATTCTCCTGACTGTTTTCATCTTTAACGAGTTGTTCCATCATTAATTTCATTAAATATCTAATTATGTGGTACAAATGTGAAATTTAGAACTAAGAGTTGCAAATTTTATAACTGAACTAACTTTGTGTATACTGTTAATAGAGATTACTAATATACTCAAAGAGGTAGAGTAGTTTGGAGACCTAACTAAAATAGAATCCTGGAAATATTTTAACAGATTAGAAATGTTACTTGTGACAGTCTCTATTTATAGCCACCAACAATGGAAAATAACTTAGGTGTCCAGCAAAAGGGAAGGCCTGGGACCCCATGACAAGTATACCTGAGGAATGGAAGAGGAGGTGGGGTAGGGTGGGATGATAAAAGACTTTTTACTTTTCATTTCATATGTTTGAACTTCTTTTATTTTTACCAAGTACTTGAACTACTCCTAAAACTTAAAAAAGTTAAATTTAGATTTAAAGAAACTAACAAATATGTGACCAATATCATACATGATTAATATGAGACAAATAATAAAAGTAAAACAAAATTGTGCATATAGTATCACAAAAAAATTTATAAAGTTCACTTGACAGAAATATGGAGTGACATAATAAAAAGTTTTTCTGTGGAATCAAAAACAGTGTGGCTGCCAAAGAGTTTTATACATACTTTTTAATATGATTTTTCCCCCTCAAACAAAATCTTTTCATTGACCTAAGAAGTCTTATGAAAGGTGTTCTTCAAATGATCTACTTTACATTTTTGTGTGAGACTCCTATTGTACATACCTCAGAGGGCATAGCTTCAGTCTTTCTACCTTTGTGCTTGGCTATTACTTTTTTTAATGTCTGGGCATACCATGTGGCATGTGAGATCTTATTTCCCTGACCAGGTATAGAACTTTCACCCCCTGCATTAGAAGCGAGGAGTCTTAAGCACCAGACTGCCAGGGTAATTCCTCACCTATTTTAAAGGTGACATTTCCAAAGGGCAGTGTTCAATCCCTTCTGCCAGGTGGCAGCAGATAGTTCTTACTTTAATGGACACCAGGCACCTTGATAAATGAATCTACCTGAGATAGACACTCTGGAAATAGGAACTAAGGTGGGGGTGTTCACAAACAGCAAGGAGTCATTTCAAGTAATCTGACAGTAAGTTAAACTAAACAACCTACAGAAAGACCATCGCAACCACTCCAAGAGAAGCAATGTCTTAAAAGACCCAAGTCCTTTCCATGGGCTACCCTAGACAAGGCAAACTCTAAGTAAAAGGCTCTATGTGTAACTTCTGAGTCTTTGTTCCCTAAGTGTGTAAACTATTCAGTAATAATGTAGGGAAACAAGGGCTCTCATACATTTCTTATGCCAGTATAAGTTGGTAAAACTCTTGAAGGCAATTTAGTGATAAATTTCAGAAATAAAGAAGGTATATAGCCTGTGACACAAAAATTCTATTTCTAGGACTCCTATTTCTCTGGTAAGAAAATAATTGAACTTGGGTGTGAAAATTACTGTTAGAAATTTCATTACAGAATTAACTGTATGGGAATTCCCTGGCAGTCCAGTGGTTAAAACTCAGCACTTTCACTGCTGGGGACAGGGTTTGATCCCTGGTTGGGGAACTATGCCTGGTGATAAAGTAAAAAAAAATTAAAAATAAAAAGAAGGAAAATTAACTGTAATACTATTTAAACAGCTGAAAACTGAAAACTATTAACTAGTATTTAATAGTAGAAGTTGGTTAAAGAATTGCTATTTATTGGTCAACACAATGGAACAGTAAGCAGCCATGAAAAATGACAGACTAAATGTTTATTGACATTTGTAGCAGGCCATATTTTTGGTGCCAATTCTTTATCCCTCCCTATGTCCAGGCTCTTTGCCATATAACTTTGCAGTGCGCTCCCACTGTGGATGGGGCAGTGTCTATCCCTGAGCTCAGACATATGTTATGTCTGCATCATGTGATACAACCAGAAACTTCAAGTGCTCAAGCCTAACAGTTGTGTCTCTGCCATCAGTATGATAAGAATATACTTAAATTAGTCCTCTGGTCCATGAGGATGACAGACATGCAGAGAAGAGCCCAGCCTAGATTAGCCGACTACAGCCAGCTGTTGATGCATGAATGAGCCCCGATGAAACCAACAGACTGTCTAGCCACAACCAACCTGTATCAGCTGACACCTAGCTGACTTACAGACATATGAGCAAAGTAAACATTTACTGTTGTTTTAAGCCACTGAGTTTTGGAATGCTTTGTCAAATAACATTTTTGTGGCAACAGTTAATTGATACATTTAAAAGTCTAAAAGGAAAATGGGGGAAAATCTGGAAATATGTACCTCTAATGTGAGTTTGAGTGAACTCCGGGAGTTTGGTGATGAACAGGGAGGCTTGGGCATACTGCAGTTCATGGGATCACAAAGAGTCGGACCAGAGAAGGCAATGGCACCCCCACTCCAGTACTCTTGCCGGGAAAATCCCATCGATGGAGGAGCCTGGTAGGCTGCAGTCCATCGGGTCACTAAGAGTTGGACACGACTGAGCGACTTCACTTTCACTTTTCACTTTCATGCACTAGAGAAGGAAATGGCAACCCTCTCCAGTGTTCTTGCCTGGAGAATCCCAGGCAATGTCTCCTCCCAGGGACGGGGGGCTTGATGGGCTGCCCGTCTATGGGGTCACACAGAGTCGGACACGACTGAAGTGACTTAGCAGCAGCAAAGAGTTGAACACGACTGAGCAACTGAACTGAATGCTAATCAACAGAGGATGAGATGGCTGGATGGCATCACCCACTCAATGAACATGAGTTTGAGCAAAGTCTGCGAGACAGTGAAGGACAGGGAAGCCTGGCGTGCTGCAGTCCATAGGGTCTCAAAGAGTCGGACACGACTTAGGGACTGCACAAAAACAATAAATCACATGTATATAATTTTTTCCTCCAAAAAATCATTGAAATGACAATAAAGCACTAAAAATTGTCTTAAATCACAAAAGCTGGAGAAGAGGTTATAGTAAAATAAATTTTAATACAATAGTGGAAACATTAAAAGCAGGAAGAAGAGGGGACTTCCTTGATGGTCCAGTGGTTAGGAATTTGCCTTGCAATGCAAGAGATTTGGGTTCCATCCTGGTCAGGGAACTAAGATCCCACATGCAGCAGAGCAATTAAGCCTGTGGGCCACAACTACTGAGCTTGCGTGCTCCTGAGCCCTCGCATCACAACTAGAGAACCTGGGTGCAGCAACAAAAGATCCCACATGAAGCAAAAAATATCCCACATGCCGCAACTAAAAACCTGATGCAGTCAAACAAATATTTTTAAAAATGAAACAATATTAAGATGCATTAACAAAAACTATTTTTTAAAAAGGAGGAGGAAGAGGGATAAATGAGCAATATGGAAGAGATTACAACTTAATGGCCTGCAGAGATGAATACCAATAAAAATCAGGCCAACTCACCCCATTCTGAGAAATACAGCACCTTGAAGGTATCAGATACTATGGCAGGTGGGGTAGAGTTACAGAGATGAAAATCAAACTGAAAGGTTTTGTACAGGCCAGCCAGAACCCCAGGTCTCATCTCAACTATGTGCAATCAGTCAGTTGACTACCTCTACACAGCCTCATCCTTCACTCTACTCCACCCCTAGAGATTATAGTTCTGGAGAAAATTAACTAGAGGTCAAGGGATATTAAGCACAGTAATAGGCTAAAGAGAAGTGTGGACTAAAGAGTAGTAATGAGATTACATAAAAATGTAAGAAAGAGAAAAACAAATATTGTATATGAACACATACATATGGAATTTAGAAAAAATGGTACTGATGAACCTATTTTACAAGGCAGGAATAACGTGGAGAATAGACTTGTGCACACAGCAGGGGAAGGAGAGGGTGGGACAAACTGAGAGAGTAACTGACATATATACAATACTGTGTGTAAAATAGATGGCTAGTGGGAAGCTTCTGTATAACACAGGGAGCTCAACTTAGTGCTCTGTGATGACCTAGAGCGGTGAGTAGGAGGGAGGCTCAAGAGGGAGGGGATATATGCGTACCTATAGCTGATTCATCCCTGGAGGAGGAAACAGCAACCCACTCTAGTATTCTTGCCTGGAATATCCCATGGACAGAGGAGCCTAGCTGGCTACAGTCCATGGGGTCACAAAGAGTTGGACAGGACTGAGTGACTGAGCACACACATAGCTGATTCATGTTATTGTACGGTAGAAACAACACTGTAAAGCAATCATCCTTCAGTTAAAAAAAAAATTTTGTATTTCAACCAGCCCCCTCCCCTGCTACTGCCCTCACAACTCCAGCAGTCGATCACATGAACCCCTGTTACCCTTACGCAGGGAACTGGAAGATTCCTCTGTGGAAAAACTGAATACATTCAGAGGAAAAGAAAACCTATAAATGACGACATTTAGGGATCCCTCCATCAAAAAAAGTCAGCCAGTTGTCTGATCTTGCTGCAGTGAGAATGATCCATCAACAAGTCTTGCCCATGTACACAGTCTCAAATCAACAAGGTAGTATAACATCCTTTAAAAAGCAGACAGCTAAGGATCACTATAAATAAGAGAAAATCTCCCCACATGAAAGACAGAGCTCAAGATAAACAGAAAAAAAAAAAAAGGCAGCCATGGGTGGGGGGAAAGAGGGGTAGTTCAGGAAGACAAAGGGATCATGGTTAGAACAAATGGAAACTAAAAACAAAAACAAAACCAAGAAAACTCAGCTTAGAGAGGACACTGTGCAACAAAATAAGAATGATGCCTCAGAGAAACAACTGGAGACCAGCAAAGAACTTAAAAGTAAAAATAAAAATTAAAAATTCCATATAAGAGTCAAAAGATAAAAACAAGGAAGTATTCCAGAAAAAGAGGAAGTAAAAATGATGGGAAAAATCAACAGAAAATAAAACATGCAAATTAGATCAAAGCAGGGGGCCTGGGTTCGATCCTTGGTCAGGAACTAAGATCCCACATGCTGTAAGACCTCACATGCCACAATCGAAGAGTTCACATGCTGCAATGGAGATGGATGATCCTGCATGCTACAACTAAATAAATAAAAGCAATTTACAAAAACAAACAAACAATAGATTCTCAATGTAGAGGAAGCAGTCTTCTTTCAGAAGAAGATGCCATCAAGACTGTCACAGCTAGAGGGGAGAAGTCAATGCCTGGCTTCAAAGGACAAGCTGACTCTCTTGTGTGGGGCTAATTTTTTTTAATCAATAAACTATGTTTAAATTAAGCTATGTATATTATTTTAGATATAATGTTATTGCATACTTAACAGAATATAGTATAATATAGACATAACTTTTGTAGGTAACTAGGAAACCAAAAAATTCCTGACTCACTTGATTGCAATATTTGCTTTATTGCTGTGATCTGGAACCAAACCCACAATATCTCTGAGGCATGTCTGTATTATTAGGCACTTGAAAGATCTAGCAGAGGAACTGGGGGAAAAACAGTGAGTGGTACAAAGGATTAAGCACAACAAAAACAAGCAAAAACTCCACAATTAAAAAAAAAAAAAAAGGATGTACAAATAGAAAAAATAACCATAGCTACTACTTTTCCCAGTAGTGAATAATACCTATACTGTCATAAAATATAGGTACTAACTACTGATTTAATCAAAGCTGTGAAGGACTTCCCTGGTGGTCCAGTGGTTAAGATTCCACTTTTCCACTGCAGGGAGCACCAGCAAAGAAACAGGTATCAAAGAGCTAAATTGTTATCTCCCATAATGAGAATTAACAATAGATAATGAATATCTAAAATTCATAATTCATCAAACATCAACACTAGGTCTTATTTACAAACATGGAAATAGACACTAGCAAAAAAAATTAGCTCCTTCAAAGAACTTGAACTTGAGATAGGAAGGAGGCACAGTGCCACTGTTCTCATTGTAAGCCTTTTAGAATTTTTTTGTTTTTGTTCAAACTGTGTTAACAGTGACTCTCTGAGTGGCAGAATCAGGATGTTTTAATTTTTCTCTTGGCTTATCTGAAATTTCTAAAATAATATTATACTACTTGTATATTTTTAAAAATTCTTTTTGAATGCTTTTTGTTTTTAATCTACTGCATGAGTTTACAAAAACCCAGCACAAATCAGGAACTGAGGTTTGTTCTTTCCTTTGGGGCCTTACCTTTCATTGTAGCCAAAATGAAGAAAGCAATGAGGGTGTTGTTGATGGCGCAGGTAGACTTGGCAACACAAGACAAGATCGTGTAGGGATTTAAAAGATAGCTGGAGAAAAACACACATATCTGACATTAGTAATCCTGATCAAAGGACCAAGGGAGTCCTGGCCACCACAGACAGAAAGTTCTTGAGGCTTACTAAAAGCATACTTAAGGGAAGGCAACATCTTAGAAATGAGTTCTCCTAAGTAAAAGAGGATGGAGTAGGGTTGTGGCCAGTGAATAAAAGGCACTGAACATTTCCTGCTTATTCGTTGCCATGTGTTTTATAGGAAAACCATCATATTTCATCATCACAGAGATTCTAGAAACCAGCAATAACATTACTCCCATTTTGCAGGTGAGAAAACCAAAACTCAGTGGTTAAGTAACAAGCTTAAGGTTTTACAAGCTAATAAATACATTCAAAATCACATCTTTCTGGCTCTAAAGCCTATATTTTCTATTACTTCAGGCTTCAAAAATTATAAAATTCTACTAATTCCCACAGAGCCATATATTTTAGGAATGGCTACACTTGTCTCTGAAAAACAGCAAACTACCTTTTCCTCAATCAGGTTCCTAAACTCTAACACAGGTTACCCCCATTCAAGAGGTGAGTGGCTTAAGTTTAGTCCTCTTGGCAGTCAAGCTACATCCACCAAGCCAGATCCAAAGGACAGGATAAGTGTCTGCTGAACTCAACAACAGGAGACTAGGAGAGTCACACACAAGCTAGTGGCCACTGAACTTCACAGGACAGCTTGAACTTCCACTGGCAAGAAATTAAACTGAAAGTCTTTTCCTGAGGTGGGAAGGAATGAACTGAAAAAAAATGACTTTGTAACAATGAACAGTGAAATCTTAACACAGTCATACCTGTATTTTTATTTATTTTTATCTTGCTTCCACAAAAGATCTGAGGTAGCTCAAATGAGAACAGATGATAAAAGTGAGAGCAAAATTAAAATAAAAATAAAGACTTAAGACCAGGAAAAACATAAATAAAAGGAAAAAGCCAAGATCAGGGAAAGAAGAACAAATAGGTCTTCTACAGCATTGTAATAATCAGCTTTAAATCTGGCTCTGAGGAGTTTCCTGGCAGACACAGTGAAAAGGGAGAACAGTTACATAATTCTGATGATCAGATAGGAAGAAACATGCCAGTGTCTCCGGAAGAGATTATAATTATTACTCACAAATAAAGACCTTAAATCCAATACCTCTCAGAGCTGTAAGATTATCAGTTCTAAAGCCAACAGCCCAGAAATTGTTAATTTTTTTTCTAGCAATTATAGATAGATTTGTTACACAACCTTTAAGGAAATGACTGCTGCTATTACAAAACTACCCCATGAGTCCATAAGGCATTCATAATGCTGCCAAACTTCTATTAGGTAGCTCCCACCAATATTTCTGAAATACATAGATATGAACTGACACCTCAAATGTGCTTGGTGGGAGGGGGAAAAATGCCACTTCTAAACAGCAGGTGATGTTCAAGAAGCAGCTACACAGCCACCTATCTGGAATACTGAATAGGAGAGTCACACACAAGGCAGAGGGTTGAATAAACTGTCCTCGTAAGACCCCTTCTAAATCTGACATTCTAAGGTCATGTCTTTCCATGAGGAAACTGGTCTGCCTTGTTTACTGTGTATCCTTAGGAACAAGTATATTATTAACATTTACCATCAGTTGACTGAATAATTATTCCCATTTGCCTATCTCAGCAACATAAACAGGAATAACCTGAAAGAATTAAAAGTTACAGGCAGCACTGGTACCCCTAGAGAATTCTTTCATAGAACCTCAGTTCAGTAAGTTCTACTCTCCCATGCTCGTCAGCTGGGATGGGTCTGTTTGGCCCTTCAGTTCAGTTTTCTGAACTACAAATGGGGGAATAAATTCTACATGAGACATAGGAGTTGCTTGGAATAACAGCTGCATAAAGACCAGAATTTTCTGCAACCCATATATTACAACTGAAAAATTTTTTGTTGTTATTGTTTTTAGAAATACTGGTTACATGGAGGCTGGAACCCAGATCAGCATCGAGTGAAAAAGCATCTGTGAAGGGTTGATTGTGTGTGTGCCTGTGTGAGGCTTTGTCCCAACAGAGACAGAATGGCTCTGTCTCTTTTCCTGGCCAGAACCCCAGCTGTGCAACAGAACTATAGCAAACACTTGATGACTAAGACTCCAAATCTCCAAAAATACAACAAACAACATGAGAAAGTCTCATCAGATTTTCCTTGCGTTTGTTGGCACTGAGCCCCATTTGGTCAGAGGATACTTACAACATGGCCACTTTCAGAGGGATGTAACGCATTTCCATAGGGGTTCGGATGAGTTCGGCCACATCAGGGGCATACTGGTCTAGTTCTAGGAGGAGTTTCTGCTTTTTAAACTGAAAATAAAAGGACAAAACATGAAACAAGTAGTAACTTCCCACTGATTTTAGATTGAAGACAGAAGTCCTTCCATGGCCCATGCGGCCTGCCTTGCTTGGCCCTACTTCTCCAGGCTCAGCTCACACCCACTTCCCACACCTCTCACTTTCTGGGTTCAAGCACCATGAACATGCCACCCTTCTCCTGTTCCCAGGCCTCTGTATTTAACCTGGAACGACCTCTTCTTCTCTCTTCCCAGTTAACTCCCACACAATCTTTGATTTCCCAGTTAAATCATCACTTCCTCAGGAAGGCACACTCTCCACCGCCCTAACTGTAAAAATCTCATAACAGCGTTTACGGTGAGAACTTTTTATTAATTTATGTGACTGACTAACACCTTTCTCCTTCAGCAGACTATAAGTTCCATGAAGGCAGGGACCATGTTTATTTGACAATACCTGGCACAGTGAGCAAACAATAACTATTGGAGCAAACAATAACTATTGAACAGCTGACTGAATGACTGAATGGCAAGTCAATTTTTAGTCATTTTTAAAATATATCATCAGTTGCCCAAGGATTTCAAAGTTTCATCAAAGTGAAATATTTTCATACGAAGTGGAATGACTCCCCTGAATGTCATAATGTCCTGGGTTTTCTTCTATGCTATCTTCTTTGAAGTTGTTTAATATATATGTGTGTGTGTATATGTGTATATATATGTGTGTATATATGTATGTATGTGTGTGAGTATATATATATATATATATCTTTTGGCTGGCATACATGCTCTTTGATTTTCATTGCAGAATGCAAACTCTTTGTTGCGGTTTGTGGGAACTAGTACCCTGACCAGGGACTGAACTTGCAGCCCCTGCATTGTAAGCTCACAGTCTTAGCCACTGGACCACCAGCAAAGTTCCGTGAAGTTTTTAACTTCCACAGAGGAAGTGGGAAATGACCATGATGAAGAGAAGGAGAAGCGCTGGGTGTGGCTGGGCAGCTGGATAGTTAAAAGGCAGTGAAATGGAGGTAGAAAGCTCTCGCCTTCCCTTGTGTATGTCCCAACAAGTGCATGGGTGTGTTCTAGAATGAAAAAGGTCAGGCAACCCTATAAGCAAACATGGGTCAAACTACAGATAGAAAAAGCCTCTGAGGGACTTCCCTGGTAGTCCAGTGGCTAAAATTCGAGTTCCCAATGCTGAGGGCCTGAGTTCGATCCCTGGTCAGGGAACTAGATCCCACATGCCGTAACTAAGACCTGGTGCAGGCAAATAAGTAAATAAATATTAAAAAGAAAAAGAAAAAAGCCTCCAAACCCCATATGGGTACCCCTGCTGATTTAATGATCTTAGTATAAAAATCAATGCTGTAACCTATTATAAAACAGTAATTCAGAGAAGCCAAAGTAGTGTGTGATTAAAGATTTAAGGATGAAAACAAAGATGGCAACAGAAAATATACTGCGTTATACTACTTACATAAAGTTACAAGCATGCAAAATAATACTACATACTATTTAGGGATATTTACAAATGCAGAAGAAGTTAGGACCATGTGTGGAAACGATAAACACCAAAATCAGAACAGTGGTAACTGGTGAGAAGGGGAGTAAGGATATGGAAGTATCAGAGAGTCAACTACATGTGAAATATTTTACATTTTAAGCTGAAATAGGTTCAGAGTACGTAATATTTTTACATTTTTTTAATGTATTGGATATTTAAATTTTAAAATTAAAAAAAAAATTTAAAGAGCCATCTTTCAGTTCAAAAGAAAATCTCAGGATCATCACAGGAACACAGGTAACCCCAGATTTCCTGCACAGGTTCAGGCTGAGGCTTAATCAGAAAACCTGAACAAACTTCAAAACCTCCCTTTGATCATCTCTGGGAGTCCAGGTTAAGTGGTAGGAATTATCATCAGTAGGATTTTCATCAGTAGGATTTATGCTGCCATTCACAGCTGGGGTTATTTAATTAAAAGAGCAAAATATAAACTAAGGTGCTTTTATCAGAGAAGGGGGCTGGCTCAGCAAACAAAGCCTTTCATGAAGACAGCTGCAGCAGGGGTAGAAGGACAGGACGGAGGCCCCACTAGCTGGGGTTCTGGAGTTCAACTGCAAAAAGAAGGCCACCTGGAGGGCAAGAGAGCCACAAAGACAGGCTATTAAAAGGAAACAGGAGTTCACCCAGGAGCAGCCGGAGAGACAGGTGGGAATGCAGGCCCACTCCCCAGGCTGGAAGCCAACCAGCAGGACAGTTAAAGAGAGAAGGCAGTTAAACAGGGATGTGGAGGCCCCGGGCAAAGGTGACAAATGCCAAAAGGAAAGAATACTTCCGTGTAACCCCAACCTTCCAAAATACTTTAAAACAGAAAGATTTTATGCAAGGAGAGTCTCCATTAGAAAAGGGTAGTCAGGTCACCAGTCCTCAGACACTCTTCTGGCTCTCTTTTCGTCTCCCCCTAATCTCACCAGCACAGCTGCCATTATGTCTGGCCTCAGAGGTTCAATATTTACTCAGAGCCCTTATGCACAGACAAAATTCCTTTAAAACATCCCCATGCATCCCAGTTAGAGAAAGAAGAGTGGCTAAGAATATGAGGAAAACTAAACACACACCAAGAAAATATAAGAAGTATAAAAATAAATGGGATTAAGGAGTACAATTTAAAATCCAAAGATAAGTATCAGTATATTTCTAGATATATTCAACAGCCACAACAATGAGATATACAGCTATCATAAGAGAAACTAAAAGTGACATAAATTAAATATTCTGCTGAATTTTAATATAATTAAAAATTATATTTTTCTGTATTAAAAATTCTCCAGGGTAAAGTTTTCCTTCCCTTTACCCACTACTCCATGCAGCCATTTCCTCATCCCTTGGAAAACTGGTCTTTTCAAGGACATAATTCCCCTACTCCAAATAGAGAGCTTTTTCTAATCACTGAAGCTGTGTCTACACACTTTTGCATCCCCAAAATCTAGAGTGGAGGGTAGGGAATGAATTGTCCACCCCCACTACATCTTCAGCTGTTAGCATCAACACCTTTCAAATGCAGGAACCTACCCTCCAAATTCACAACCCTCTATGCATATCAGAAGATGGAAGTTTTTATCCCTCCCTATCAAACCACCTGCAGCTTTCTAACATTAATTCTGAATTCCAAATGAGCACAATCTCAGCAGAGGACAGACTAGACCAATTTTGCTTTTGTCAAGCGAGGCAGACGTAAAATGTCATGTGAACCAACTGGTCACAATCAATTAGCACCCATATTTCACATGCTGAAGCTGGAGATGGGGGTGGGAATGCAATCTTCCCTCTCTACCCTAGTTTTCCAGGATGCATTTGGGTGCAGATGGGCTTCCCTGGTGGCTCAGACATTAAAGAATCTGCCTGCAATGCAGGAGATCTGAGTTTGAGCCCTGGGTCAGGAAGATCCCCTGGAGAAGGGAATTGCTGTCACTCTAGAGGAGCCTGGTGGGTTACAGTCCATGGAGTGGCAAAGAGTTGGACCCAACTGAGCGACTAACAGTACTAATACTACTACTACAACTTCATTAGCAGGGATAAAAAGTCTCAAATTCTAGCAAGACCGAATTAAAATTATTGCTCCTCTAAATTAAAAGTATCTCTTTTACTGACACTAAAGCCTGACTTTGTTAGGAAACTCACTGAAATCTAGTTTCATTATTTCCCTATAAGCTTCCCCTCCCATTAAAAATTGTTTTAATTGGAGTATATGACAATTGGTCAGAAAAAAAAGGAATACATATGACGTTAGCATCTCTAATCAGCTTTCATTAAAACACAAGAACACAGATGAACATCTGTTTCATCTAAGAACACAGATACGGTTGATTGTGTTCTTAGATGAACGCTACCAACCCTCCCTTAGATATTCACAAATATCCCATATACATACAAACACACACACACACTGTTGAGTATAGACATGGATCTATTTTCTATTTTTTCCTCCAGTGTTTTATCTTAAAAACTTTCAAACTATAGAAATGTTGAAAGAACAATTCAAAAAAACACCTAGATCCACCAACTGTTAACACTTCCACATTTTATCTCTACACACACAGACAAAAACACACACCAGATGCATTTTTTTCCACAACTACTTTAAATTAAGTCACAGATATCATGGCCCTTCACCCCTAAATATTTTAGCATGTAACTTCAAAGAACAAAGATTGGAGTTTACATACACAATCTATCTTGGGAGAAGAAAATAACTACTACTATTTTATCTCTGAATTCCTCTGCTTAGAAATCTCATGCCCAGTCATTTCACCACTGGCCTTCCAGGGAATCCTGTTAAAGCACTCTGTATGTGTGTGTGCTGTCATGTCCGACTCTTTGAGATCTCATGGACTGTAGTCCTCCAGGCTCCTCTGTCCATGGAATTTTCCAGGCAAGAAGACTGGAGTGGGTTGCTATTTCCTCCTCCAAAGGATCTTCCCAAGTCTTTGGGAATGAAAGAACATGAGTCTCCTGCATTGGCAGGTGAATTCTTTACCACTAAGTCACCTGAGAAGCCCTAAAGCACTCTACATTAGCCCCCAAATTTTTTCTGTTCTCTTCCAGCTTTCTTGATATATAAGTGACACATAACATTATATAAACTTAAGGTATACATGATGGTATAAGGTTAAGGCTATACATAGATATTGCAAAATGATTATTACAATAAGGTTAGTTAACACATCTATCACCTTGCATAATTATGTGTGTGGGTGGGGGAAATGAAAGTACATTTTAGGTCTATTCTCTTAGCAACTTTCAACGAACAATATGATATTGTTAACTAGAGTTACTATGCTGCATAGTAGATCTCTGGAACATAATTATCTTGTATCTGGAAATCTGTACCCTTTGACCAACATCTCTCCATTTTCCCCACCCCCAGCCCCTGGCAACCACCAATATACTCTATCCTACAAATTCGACTTTTTTTAGATTCCACATATAAGTGAGATCACACAGTATTTGTCTTTCTCTGATTTATTTTACTTAGCAAAATGTCCTCAAGGTTCATCCATGTTGTCACAAATGCTCCATTAGTTTAAGATGTATACTCCCTGGTCTTAGTGATATTTAGTTTCTAGGATATATTTCTTAATTCTTTAGGGGTAAAATCAAGGACTTCTTGAGCGCTGGTAACAAATATGGGCTTTCTTCTTGGAAAAAAGGCATAGTACACACACACACAATTTTTCACATTTTAAGGATGTCTGCTGCTGCTGCTGCTAAGTCACTTCAGTCGTGTCTAACTCTGTGAACCCCAGAGATGGCAGCCCAGCAGGCTCCCCGTCCCTGGGATTCTCCAGGCAAGAACACTGGAATGGGTTGCCATTTCCTTCTCCAGTGCATGAAGGTGAAAAGTGAAAGTGAAGTCGCTCAGTTGTGCCCGACCCTCAGCAACCCCATGGACTGCAGCCTACCAGGCTCCTCCGTCTATGGGATTTTCCAGGCAAGAGTACTGGAGTGGGGTGCCGTTGCCTTCTCTGTAAGGATGTCTGTAGACCCATTAAACCTGAAAATGGACTCCAAGTAAGAATCCTCAGTTTAGATATTTTAAAAATCTCTTTAAGGTCTTAAATTCCAGAATTCAACAAGTTTATGTTATTGATGACCAGTACACAGAAATGCAAACAGCTAAATCTGATTGTATTGCTTGATAACAGAAGTGAAAATGAACCATAAACAGACAATACCAATGGGATGCAGCCTTCACTCACTACAGTCTAAATCCTCTCAGTGGTTCCCAGCCAATCAATGAGGACTGCAGCCAATTTTTAAAATAACTACATGAATAGTACACATGGTTAATCTGTTAACTCTCTCAGAACCTAGGAAAATGAGAATGAACCCAATACACAATTCCCCTGGGCTATTACATAGGGCTTTTAACAGGCATTTAATACATGTCAAATTTTCCAATTAAGACTGTTCTATGCAGGGGAACAGAAACTATATTGAGAATCCAGTTTTACCTTGGACAGGCATAAGACAGTGAGTTAAAAGCTATACTCATTTCCCTTTAGAAAGAAATACTGCTGAAAGCAATGGAGGATTTTTAAGGGTCTTAATTAATGTAACAGCAATTCAACTCCATTTGCTCCAGAAAGTCTGAACTTGGATAGGTAAGTGAATACTAAGCCACAAAGATTAAGCTGACCTTTCTGTAAGTAATTAGTAAAGCCATCTTGTTGGTTTGGGTTTGGACATTCCAGGGATGGTTGAACAAGCCAGAAGCTTCACTCCCACTTCTTAGGATTTTAAGGCAGTTGATCTTTCAGTACACGACCTTTGTCCCACCTACTGACTACTCACCACAACTTTATTGAAGTCCTGAATTGCAAAATACAGGGCAATGGCAGTGAGTGCATCAGTGATCTGTCAAAAGAAAGAGAAATAAGAGGAAATGAAAACCTACTAAGTGCAGGAGTAATGGAATGCCACCAGAGTCTGGAGTTTTTGGATGGCGGTAGACTATTATAATCAGGCAGAAAGTCAACCCTCACTTTGACCACAAAGATAAGGCCTTTTCAGGGAGATCTGACCAGAAAACTCTGAGGATTAGGACCCAGGCTTAATCAAAGTTTGGCATCCCGTATCTGTTCTATAATTGCAAGGTATTTCAGTTTTATATAAAAGGAGAATAATACCCATTGCTTTGCAAGGCTGACCCAACTAAAGTGCTTAGTACACAGTATGTCCTCAATAAGCCACAGCCATTATAATTATAAAGGAAGACCTCAGTGGACCTTTTACTTGACCCAGATTTTCAACTGTAGATCAGGCAAGTGTTTCAAACCACTGCACTCAAAACACAGCCCCATTGTCTTAATTTTAAGGTTCTCGCCCTGAAAGTCTCATCTGGCCTATGTCCTCTTCACAAAATCCCTTGGCAGAATGCTTAGGAAATTCAGGATGCCCTCTCCTGCGCCACGATTAAAGATAATCATAGAATCTTGAAGCTAGAAATTCAAGACTACAAAGTCCAGAAATGAACTTTTAAAGTAGAATGAATTAGAATTGGTCAGATGTCAGAGACAACTCCTCACACATCCATTATACTATCACAATCTCATGAATCCACATTTAAAATAGCTTTTTGCTTTTATGTTCTGAGAAATTCCTGAGCTCCTAAAATAGATTTTTTTTTTCTTAAAAACAAGAGGATAAAGGATTTTTAAAACATATATATATTGATTTTATGTAGAAAGTTACTTACCATAAATACCAATTCAGCATAGTCAATCAGAAAATGAAAGAGGTATATTATTAATGGAGTCTGCAGGAGAAAAACAAACAAATTAAATCTTACTGTTGTCAGTTTCCAGAGTAGCGGATAGGAAAGAGGCTATTCTGTCAAGAAAAATCTCTTCTTTGAATAATATTCTATGCTAGTTTGCCAACATACATATATGGGAGAATTATTTAGCATCACTTGAATCATTTTGTGCCAGTGGTACTGACTATCTGCTGAATTGACTAAAGAGAATAAACAAAATCTATGGGCTCGATAAAGGACAGAAATGGTATGGACCTAACAGAAGCAGAAGATATTAAGAAGAGGTGGCAAGAATACACGGAAGAACTGTACAAAAAAGATCTTCACTACCCAGATAATCATGATGATGTGATCACTCATCTAGAGCCAGACATCTTGGAATGTGAAGTCAAGTGGGCCTTAGAAAGCATCACTACGAACAAAGCTAGTGGAGGTGATGGAATTCCAGTAGAGCTGTTTCAAATCCTGAAAGATGGTGCTGTGAAAGTGCTGCACTCAATATGCCAGCACATGTGGAAAACTCATTAGTGGCCACAGGACTGGAAAAGGTCAGTTTTCATTCCAATCCCAAAGAAAGGCAATGCCAAAGAATCCTCAAACTACCGCACAGTGGCACTCATCTCACATGCTAGTCAAGTAATGCTCAAAAGTCTCCAAGCCAGGCTTCAGCAATATGTGAACCGTGAACTCCCTGATGTTCAAGCTGGTTTTAGAAAAGGCAGAGGAACCAGAGATCAAATTGCCAACATCCGCTGGATCATGGAAAAAGCAAGAGAGTTCCAGAAAAACATCTATTTCTGCTTTCTTGACTATGCCAAAGCCTTTGACTGTGTGGATCACAAGAAACTGGAAAATTCTGAAAGAGATGGGAATACCAGACCACCTAATCTGTATGCAGGTCAGGAAGCAACAGTTAGAACTGGACATGGAACAACAGACTGGTTCCAAATAGGAAAAGGAGTACGTCAAGGCTGTATATTGTCATGTATATATTATTTAACTCATATGCAGAGTACATCATGAGAAACACTGGACTGGAAGAAACACAAGCTGGAATCAAGACTGCCGGGAGAAATATCAATAACCTCAGATATGCAGATGACACCACTCTTATGGCAGAAAGTGAAGAGGAGCTAAAGCGCCTCTTGATGAAAGTGAAAGAGGAGAGTGGAAAAGTTGGCTTAAAGCTCAACATTCAGAAAACGAAGATCATGGCATTCGGTCCCATCACTTCATGGGAAATAGATGGGGAAACAGTGGAAACAGTAGCTGACTTTATTTTTCTGGGCTCCAAAATCACTGCAGTTGGTGATTGCAGCCATGAAATTAAAAGATGCCTACTCCTTGGAAGGAAAGTTATGACCAACCTAGACAGCATATTAAAAAGCAGAGACATTGTCAACAAACGTCCATCTAGTCAAGGCTATGGCTTTTCCTGTGGTCATGTATGGACGTGAGAGTTGGACTGTGAAGAAAGCTGAGTGCCGAAGTATTGATGCTTTTGAACTGTGGTGTTGGAGAAGACTCTTGAGAGTCCCTTGGACTGTAAGGAGATCAACCAGTCCATTCTAAAGGAGATCAGCCCTGGGTGTTCTTTGGAAGGAATGATGCTGAAGCTGAAACTCCAGTACTTTGGCCACCTCTTGTGAAGAGCCGACTCATTGGAAAAGACTCTGATGCTGGGAGGGATTGGGGGCAGGAGGAAAAGGGGACAACAGAGGATGAGATGGCTGGATGGCATCACTGACTCGATGGACATGAGTTTGAGTGAACTCCAGAAGTTGGTGATGGGCAGGGAGGCTTGATGTGCTGCGATTCATGGGGTTGCAGAGTCGGACACGACTGAGCAACTGAACTGACCTGAAAGTGTATAGTGTTTAATTTCCAATTATTTTAAAGTTTACTTTTTATTTTTGTAATTTATTTACTATTATAGTCATAGAAAATACCATGTATTTTCAATGATTTCAATCATTTAACATGTGTTGTGACTTGCTTTTTGTTCCATCATATGGTCAATTTTGATAAGTGTTCCACACACAATTAAAAAGAATGTGTATATTAACATTTTTGGTGTGATATTTTATGGATGACATCTAGGTTGTTTGTTAAGCATTTGTTCAAATCTGCTATGTCCTTATTGATTTTTGGTCTGTTTGTTATATCGGAGACTGAGACATATATGTTAAAATCTCCCTCTATGACTGTGGGTTTGTCTATTTCTTCTTTTAGTCATGTCACTTTTATAGATTTTGAAGCTATGTAGTTAGATGAATTTAAGTGTAGAAGTACTGTATCATCTGGGTGTTGATCTATTATTAAAAATAATTATCTTTGCCTCTAACAATGTTTTTTTGTCTTAAAATGTTCTACCAGGGTCCACTCTGGGCAGGTTGTTCTGCCCTCTGAGCATTAGTTTCTAGTTTCCTCAGCCATAAAACACATACAGTGACCTATTTTACATGGTTCTTGGGAGAATTAACTGGTAATATTCACAAAGTACTCAGCATAGTGCCTAGCAGACAGTAAACCTCAATATGTTAGCTACCTGAGATCAACTTTTATCTCCTTTTGAAAATAGGGGCCTCAGCTTTGCCTTTCAAAGCTCGAAAAGAATTAAACTTTTACAACTATCTACTAATGGATTCTTTTTTGCATTTATCTTTGTCTGTAAGAGGTAGCAACTTGATATTTATATTACCAATAGCCTACTTTTGAAATGTTTTGATGCTTCAGATAGTTTAGAATGGCAGTAAATAGAACAGAACAAAATGTTCTCAAAAAGTCTGTCAGCAAGGGGGCTTGTTTCCTTAATGAACTAACAAGTATATAGCGGTTAGTTTAACTGCATATTTCAACTCCCCTCCCCAGTTCTCACTTAAGCCAACATTTCTTATTTCACTGAGAAAAGAGAAGCAATTACATGAGAACCACCTTATTTTCTCACTACCCAGTTGATCAATTTCCTCTATCCATACTTACACTCTCTACTTTTCTTGTATTAACAATGGATGAAGTTCCATTCTTCCTATTTACAACCAAATCCTCCACGTGTCAACTGGATCCCATTCCTTCTGACCTCCTCAAAGACATTGCTCATTTGATCTTTCTTATATTCTCAACTTATCCACAGAATTCTTCCCATCAGCATTCAATATGCAGATCTTCATATTTTAAAAATCTTCACTAGACATCTCTATCCAGCTACCATACCATTTCTCTGCCCTCTTTTAGAGTGAAACTCCTCAAAGAGGTTGTCTCTACTCTGTCTTTCCATGTCTTTCCCTCAGTGTATGTTAGTAAGTCGCTTGTCCCTATACTCCACTGAAATTACTGCTGCCAAAGATCTCAATTTTGGCAAATTAATCATCAATTTTTAGTCTAAGTTTTCTCAACCTTGAAATAGCATTTGACATCGTTTCTGTTGTTGTTTAGTAGCTAAGTCATGTCGAACTCTTTGCTACTCCATGGACTGTAACCCAGTAAGCCCCTCTGTCCATGGGATTTTACAGGAAAGATACTGGAGTGGTTTGCCATTTCCTTCTCCAGGGAATCATTCCCAACCCAGAGATCAAACCCACGTCTCAGCAGGCAGATTCTATACCACTGAGCCACCTAGTAAGTTCTGACATAGTTTTACTCCTTCCTTAAAGCATTTAGCTTCCATGAACTACATTCTCTTGATTTTCTACCCTTTGAGCTCTATTTGCTAGTACCTCTTTCCCTTCCCAACCTTGACATACTGGATAGCTCCAGGTCCTCGAATTCTTCTTTATGTAAATTCACTCTCTAGGTATCTCAGTTATCTATTTCTGGGTAACAAATTATCCAAAAACTTAATAGTTTAAAACAGTACACATTTATTATCTCACACAGTGCCTAAGAGTCAGAAATCCAGGAATGGCTTAACTGGGTGGTTCTGGCACAGAGTCTCTCATGAGATTGCAGCCAAGCTGTCAGCTAGGGCTGCAGTATCTAAAAGAGCTTAAGTATCTGCTCCCAAGCTTACTCATATGGGTGTTGACAACAAGATTCATTTCCTCAACACAAAGGCTTCCTTAAGGTTGGTCATGACATAGCTTCCCCAGAGAAAGTCTACAGTGGAAGCTGCTAACTGGGTAGCTCCTGGGGAGATCATACACCAAGATCACAAGGCCACTGCTACCTCCCTGAAATCCTGGATTGAGACCCTCACCTCCAGGTCGGCTACTCTACCTGAGAATCTATCTGCTCTGACTGGGCTTCCTACAAGGCCAATGTGAAGGCTGGCTTAGCAGATAACTTTGAAAAAGAAGTTTAATTCCTTGCAGGTTCCCATGTCACAGCATAAATATACTATCCAGCTGGAGGCTAAAGAAAAAGATGATAATACTGTTCTGAGTTCTGTTTCTCTCAAAGGCCAGGACTAAGGAATAGGAGACAGCTGCAGAAGATAAAGAACATTTGATCAGTAACCATTAAGAACTTGAATGAAATCTTTCCAGAAACCAAATTAGACAAGAAGTAGCCCAATTTATGTTATACAGGAGGAAGCTCAGGCATTCATCTTACAAACACTGGACATCAAAAACAAACAAAGAAATAATTAAATAAAACAATTTTATTAAAAGATAGATAAAGACGACGGGTAAAGGAGGAGAAACAGGTGAGAGAGATTAAGAAGCACAAACTTTAAGTTGAAAAACAAATGAGTCACAGGTCTGAAATGTACAGCAGGGGGAACATGATTAGTAATCATGTAATGTGGTATTGGAGAAGACTCCCGAGAGTACCTTGGAGATCAAACCAGTCAATCCTAAAGGAAATTAGTCCTGACTATTCATTGGAAGGACTGATGCTGAAGCTGAAACTCCAATACTCTGGCCACCTGATATGAAGAACTGACTCACTGGAAAAGACCCTGATGCTGGGAAAGATCGAAGGCAGGAGAAGGGGATGACAGAGAATGAGATGGTTGGATGGTACCACCAACTCAATGGGACATAAGCTTGAGCAAGCTCCAGGAGCTGGTGATGGACAGGGAAGCCTGGCATACTGTAATCCATGAGGTCGCAAAGAGTCGGACACGACTGAGTGACTGAATTGAATATCCTTGTATGTTGACAAATGACAACTAGACTTATGGTGAGCACTTAAAAATGTATACAAATATGTAGTCACTATGTTATATACTGGGAACTAACACAGTGTTGCACGTAAAATATACTTCAAAAAGAAAAAAGAGGTAAGAGTAGAAGGGAAAACTGGATAAAGATAGTCAAAAGGTACAAATTTTCAGTTATAAGATAAATAAGTTCTGTCTAAGGATGTAATGTGCAATTAATGATAAATATAGGTAGCACTTCTATAGTTATAAATGAAAGTTGTTAAGAGAGTAAATCCTAAGAGTTTGCATCACAAGGGGAAAAAACATTTCTTTTTCATTAATGTTGTATCTACTGTGGTCATCATTTCATGATGTGTAAAAGTTAAATCATTATGCTGTATAAAACTTACACAGTGTTGTATATCAATTATATCTCAATAAAAGTGGAAAAGAAAAGATACAAAGATAGATAGGGAGATATACAGATAGAAAGAAAATCCTAACCATGTCTACAAAAAGTCCTGTATCATCAGGCCCCTAATTTCTTACAACTTATCTCTATTATTCTCCTTTGCTCATTCTGCCTTAGCAACACTGATCATCTTTCTGCAACTCACAAATGCCAAACTCACTCTCAAATCAGGGCCATCATATGGTTTGCTTGGTTCACTTAGATCTCTTATTCAAATCTCTCTTCCTCAAGTGAACACACTAAAATAGTCATATATATGACCACCACTCTTTATCCTTTTACTCAGCTTTATTTTTCTATATATACTTACCATTTAACTACCACATCAAACTTAACATCAACCTACCACACAATTGTACTCATCTCACACGCTAGTAAAGTAATGCTTAAAATTCTCCAAGCTAGGCTTCAGCAATACATGAACCATGAACTTCCAGACGTTCAAGCTGGTTTTAGAAAAGGCAGAGGAACCAGAGATCAAATTGTCAACATCCACTGGATCATGGAAAAAGCAAGAGTTCCAGAAAAACATCTATTTCTGCTTTCTTGACTATGCCAAAGCCTTTGACTGTGTGGATCACAAGAAACTGTGGAAAATTCTGAAAGAGATGGGGATACCAGACCACCTGACCTGCCTCTTGAGAAACCTATATGCAGGTCAGGAAGCAACAGTTAGAACTGGACATGGAACAACAGACTGGTTCCAAATAGGAAAAGGAGTACGTCAAGGCTGTATATTGTTACCCTGCTTATTTAACTTATATGCAGAGTACATCATGAGAAACGCTGGGCTGGAGGAAGCACAAGCTGGAATCAAGACTGCCAGGAGAAATATCAATAACCTCAGATATGCAGATAACACCACCCTTACGGCAGAGAGCGAAGAAGAACTAAACAGCCTCTTGATGAAAGTGAAAGAGGAGAGTGAAAAAGTTGGCTTAAAGCTCAACATTCAGAAAACGAAGATCATAGCATCCAGTCCCATCACTTCATGGGAAATACATGGGGAAACCGTGGAAACAATGGCTGACTTTATTTTTCTGGGTTCCAAAATCACTGCAGATGGTGATTGCAGCCATGAAATTAAAAGACACTTACTCCTTAGAAGGAAAGTTATGACCAACCTAGACAGCTTATTAAAAAGCAGAGACATTACTTTGTCAACAAAGGTCCATCTAGTCAAGGTTATAGTTTTTTCCAGTGGTCATGTATGGATGTGAGAGTTGGACTGTGAAGAAAGCTGAGTGCCAAAGAATTGATGCTTTTGAACTGTGGTGTTGGAGAAGCCTCTTGAGAGTCCCTTGGACTGCAAGGAGATCCAATCAGTCCATCCTAAAGGAGATCAGTCCTGGGTGTTCATTGGAAGGACTGATGTTGAAGCTGAAACTCCAAAACATTGGCCACCTGATGTGAAGAGTTGACTCATTTGAAAAGACCCTAATGATGGGAAAGATTGAAGGCAGGAGGAGAAGGGAATGACAGAGGATGAGATGGCTGGATGACATCACTGACTCAGTGGACATGGGTTTGGGTAGACTCCAGGACTTGGTGATGGACAGGGAGGCCTGGCATGCTGCGGTTCAGGGGATCGCAAAGAGTCAGACACAACTGAGTGACTGAACTGAACTGATCATTTAAGTGAAATCACATTTTTAAAAATTTAGCTTTATGGAGGTATAGTTGGTATAAAAAGATATGCAACTTAACATGTTCTGACCTATGTATATATCCATGAAAGCATTACCACAATCAAGAGGTGAACTTATCTACCACGCCCAAATGTTCACCTATTTTACTGTTCATTCCAAAGAACCAAATATATTTCTGTGCCTTTCCATTCTTTTTTTCTGTTTCATTTGTTTCCACTCAGGTCATTATTATTCCTGTTATTCTGCTTACTTTTGAGTTATCTTCTTTTCTAATTTCTTAAGGCAGAATGAGGTCAATGATTTGAGACTTTCTTCTTTTTCAATATAGGCATTTTACATCATAAATTTCCCACATATTTTGATAGGCTGCGTTTTCATTTTCATTCATTCAACATACTAATTTCCCTTCTGATTTCTTCTTTGATCATGGGTTATTGAGGAATATGTTACTTAGCTTGCAAATACTTGAGGATTTTTCAGGTATCTTTCTGGTATTAACTTTTCACTTGATTCCACTATGGTCAGAGAATATACTTTGTATGACGTCAATCCTTTTATTAAATTTATTGAGCCTGTTTTATTTCTCAGAATATGATCTATCTTGCAAATACACACTTGAAAGGATTATGTGTTTGCTGTTACTGGATGGAACGTTCTGTAAATGTCAATGAGGTCAAAATGGTTGGTGTATTGTTCAAGTCTTCTATATCCCTGTTGACTTTGTCTTGCTCTATCAATCATTTACAGAGTGATACTGAAATCTCAGACTATAATTAGAAATCTGTCTATTTCTCCTTGCAGTTCTATCCATCTTCATGTACTTTGAAAGTCTATTAGGTATATAACCAGGACTGTTATGTCTTCTGATAAACTGACTCCTTCATCATGGTGAAATTATTTTCTTTATTCTTGGCAATATTCTTTGCTCTTTTTACTAACTTATTGTCTGTTTCTCTCAGAAATATGAGTATAATAATGCCAAGGACTGTGTCTTATTTTATACCCCTAGCATCTAGCAGGGTAGCTGGTATTCGGTATGTACTTAACAACTCTTTGTTAAAGGAAAGAGAGAAGGGAAGAAGGGGTTAGAACACCTATGCAGATACAGAGCGAGGCACCAGGAATAAGTGATCAAAGGTGCCAGAACGTGTTCTAAGCAGCACATATCATAATGGGTAAAACAAGTACAGAGGCAGTTTCAAGAGTATGACATGAGTCATGGAAAGGATTAGCACAAGATGCTTTGAAAGATACAGGAGAAACATCTAACTTAGTCTAAGGTGATGAGGGATGGCTTCCTGGAGGAGGCAGAGGCAAAACCTAAGCTAGTATCTGAACAGCAGGGTCAACTACAAAAAGAGAGAAGAATGGCCCTCTATAAAAAGACAACAGCATGAGCAAAGACATAGGTAAGAGAGAATATGGTACTGGAGCATAATAAAACCATGTCAGAACTCTGTCAGGGGTTCCTATTCTGTCTAGAAAACATACTGCCCAAGGCACACAGCACACTGAGCTCTCCTGGCTACTAGGCTATGTTTGTATAAGCCCATACTCTTCTGTTCCCAATTTCTGAATTGTGTGCTCATGAAGAGTCTCATAGAGACTTCTTTGGTGGCTCAGACAGTAAAAGCGACTGCCTACAATGTGGGAGACTAGGGTCAATCCCTGGGTCAGGAAGATCCTCTGGAGAAGGAAATGGCAACCCACTCTAGTATTCTTGCCTGCAAAATCCCATGGACGGAGGAGTCTGGTAGGCTACAGTCGATGGGGTCGCAAAGAGTCGGACACGACTGAGCAACTTCACTTTCACTTTCAAAGACTCTCAAATTTTTCCTAATCTGTTTGTGCTAGCAGTTCTTGTTACTGTGGTTCAATTAGACAGTAATACAAAGATAACGAAATATGAATACAAAAGAGTTGTTACCTCCATGAGAACCAAGTTGAATGTTTTAAAAAGACTAGATAGGAGAACCAAAAAAACTAAAAATTAAGGACCAGATTGCCAAATTAGAAGACGTCTAAATGATAAAGCCCATAAAAAGGTCTGGGGGCTTTCCTGGTGGCTCAGTGGTAAGGAATTTGCCTGCCAATCCAGGGACACAGGTTCAATCCCCGGTCCTGGAAGATACACATGCTGCGGGGCAACTAAGCCTGTGCGCCACAACTACTGGGCTCAGGTGCTGTAACTACTGAAGCCCTCGGGCCTACAGGCCATGCTCCACAGCAAAAGAAGCCATCATGATAAGAACCCCGAGTGCTACAACCAACAGTAGCCCCTGCTCGGCAAGACAGAAAGCCCACGCAACACTGAAGACCCAGCAAAGCCAAACATTAAATTTAAAAAAAAAAAAATGGGGAGGAAGAAGTGGAAAGACATGATTGAGGGAGTGAGCAGGGCCCACAGGGCTCTGTATGTACCCTAAGGTGCTTGGATTTTATCCTGAAATCAGTGCCAAGCAGGACAGTGACAAAATCAGATTCACATTTCAGGAAGATGGCTCTGCCTACAGGATAAAATAAAAAGGAGCAAGACTGAATGCAGAAGACTTGTCAGGAAGCTGTTGTAGTAACCCAAATAAGAGATGATGGTGACCTAAGAGTGATTTTACTATTCTTAAGTAACTTAATGGGATAAATGGCTTTGGTGGGCTTTCTAAGAAACCAATACTGCTGACACAGTTTTCACGGGAAAGCATGTTCCAAAGAACAAATTATGCCAATTAGCATATAACCTATTCATGAACTACAAACTGTTTACAACTTATCTGCCAACAAAAATGGTAAGTTCCACAGAAGTCTCATCTGCTTCCCCAAATTACAATCTGGATCATTTCCACTGCAATTATGAAACCCTCTTCTTAAGCAGAAGACATCTTAAAAAAAAGGCTGTTTCTAAAAATGATTTTCAAAAATAGATCTTTTAAATGTTTCTACAAAACAGAGGTTAGGTTTGGCAACTGTGACTATAAACTACTCTTAGTACCCAAAAAAGAAAGCAAAAACACTTACTTCATGAAATACTGCTCCAGAATAAGGAGACACTCCCAAGTCCAACAGTGAGAGGCCTTCCAACCACTGAAAAGTAAGACATTCAAGTTCACTCTTACTTTAGAGACATATGCAGATTGGCCATAAACCAAAGTGCTAGATACTCCCAAGAATAAGAAGGGCTTCCCAATTTGTCTACCCCTCTTTTATCTCATTCCCAGCAAGTGATTTTAAGTCTTGATCATCAGATGATGAGGAACCTTCTTCCCTACAGAGCAACTCTTTTCATTGTGGGGCAACACTCATTATGAAAAAATTTTATATTAAACCTTAACATTCCTTCAATCTTCTTCTAACTTCCACCCACGCTAAAAAAGGTTTTGTTTGCAAATTCCCTGGTGGTCCCGTGGTATAGACTTGGCACTTCCTGCCAGAGGCAGGTTCAATCCCTGGGCAGAAAACTAAGATACAAGTGTTTCACTTCTACATATTCTGCTCCATTGCAGAAAACAGAAAAATAACAAATTAGAAGCTTCAGAAATGTTGTCCACAGAATAGGAAAATAAGCAGTCACTCTCATATGCTGACTGTTTAAGTGACATTTGTTACTAACTTTTCTGCAAGCAACATGTATTTTTAAGTGTGTTCCTCTTGATCCAGAAATGATTGTTCTTAGGGTAGTTTATCGGGGAAAATAAATGGACAAGTGCCCAAAGAAATATGTTCCTTATTATGCTCAGAGTACTAAAATATTAAAAATTAATATTTCATTAATGTTTCATTAATGAATATTTATATAAATGAATTAAGAAGTGTTTACATATATGTATGGGTAGATAGAGAAAAGTACTTTATAGTTAGAAATCATACTTTGCTATTAATAATTGAATAAATAAACAGGTAAAAGAGAAAAGAAAACTCTTCCTTACAGAGAAGTGTAAATGTCAAATGTAGAGGAAAGATGAAAATAGATAATCACCATTTTGCAGATCCCACAGTAATAATCATGAAAGGCAAGTGTCAATAATGGATACTAACAATTAGTGGGTAAAAATATGACTGGAAACAGTATTTGCAAGGAGAAAGATAAAAACTTATGTGGGTAAACCTGGCATTCACTATCTTTCTCAAGTGACCTACCTTAATATCACCAGTAATATGGTGACCAGTTAACATTATCAAGTTCCTCCTGACATGATTCATCATGATGGAGATAAAAACTGTGGCATTTATCCCAAAAATGTGGTTCTTACCAAAAAACATAACTTCAATCTCATGATGAGGAAACATCAAGAAAACCTAAACTGAGAGACAAAATAACTGGCCGACTCACTGGAAAAGACTCTGATTCTGGGAAAGATTGAAGGCAGGAAGAGAAGGGGACAACAGAGGGCAAGATGATTGGATGGCATCACTGACTCAATAGACATGAGTTTGAGTAAGCTCCAGGTGATAGTGAAGAACAGGGAAGCCTGGCCTGCTACGGTCCAGGGGGTCGCAAAGAGTCAGACACAACTGAGTGACTGAACAACAACATGAAGGAGGAAGTATCCCAGATAGGAAGAGACTAAGGATACACAACAATTAAATGCAATATGGGATCATGATGGGATCTTGGACCAGAGAAAGGACATTTGTGGAATAACTGGTAAAAATCCTATCGGTTAGTTAATGGTATTGTATCAATGTTAATTTTCTGGTTTAGCTCATTGTACTATCATTATGAAGGATATTAGCAGGAGAAGAAGCTGGGTAAAGGGCGGTAGTGGTGATTCAGTCGCTAAGTCATGTCTGACTGTTGTGACCCCAGACTGTAGCTTGCCAGGCTCCTCAGTCCATGGGATTTTCCAGGCAAGAATAATGGAGTGCGTTGCCATTCCCTTCTCCAGGGGATCTTCCTGATCCAGGAATCGAATCTGGGTCTCCTGCATTGAGGCGGATTCCTTACCATCTGAGTCAACAGGGAACCTATGGGATAATATTAAAACTCTAGCATTTAAAGTTTGAGAACATGAAAGGGGACTTCTGTGGTGCTGTTCTGTTTGTTGATCTGGGTGCTGTCTACATGGATGTAGACAGTTTGTAAAAATTTCTTGAGCTCTAAGTTTATTATACTTTAAGAATAAAGTTTTTAGAAAATCTTCAAACTCTGGCCCTAACCTCACCCCCCATCCCATTACTCACCTACTTCAGATATGTTCACTTCCTTCAACATTTCTTGATCCTGTTTATCTTCTACCTGGAACTTCCCTTTCTCTAATCTCCCTTTCCAAGCTCTGCATCCTTCAAGAGTTAGCTCAAATTCCATAGCCTTAAGAAACTGGAAAAGGAGGGGACGCTTTCTTCAAGATCAGAACTCCAAGGAAGGAACTGGATGTACACAGGAAGTACACTTTCCACAAATGATTATAATTATCTATTTCTCCCATTAGCCTGTGGATCCTTTGGCCCAAATTCTGTCCCTTTAATATAAAACAATGTTTGATAAAGAACTGCAAGACCTAGGAAGACACAGTAGGAAAAACTGCACTGCAAGTCCCAGGAGAACAGGCTTCCAAGAACACTCACTCACACCCTTTCCTCATTAGGGCAGGATCGGTCTCCGCACTAGGGCTCCCCTCACACACCACCTCACACCCCAGGGAACATCATGTGTGAATCTCCCGCCAAATGCACTCCTGCCAGCATGCACTTCCCTCATCCTGACCCTTCCTCAGACCACGCCTCTCAGCTCAAAACCCGTGTGGGACACACCCCCTCAGATCCCCACCCCGCAGGTGACCAGCCTGTAGGGCCCCAACCTCACCATTGCCCCACGCTCCCTCCTCCCAGCAGCCCCGCTCTCCCGCCTTCTCTAAGTACGCTTCAGTGGGTCAGTTCCCTCAGAATCGAGCTTGCGGCCAATGCCCCCGCCTTCCATTCACAGAGGCCAGGAGCGCACACGCGGGACCTGACCGCCTACTCGAGCCGGTGGCCTCACCTCTCTTCAAGAGCTCAGTGGGGACACCACCTCCACCCGCTCCGAGATGAACTCGGCCAGACTGGAGCGGAACAAGGCCGCCCGCACGGTCACGGCCACCACCAGCACCAGGGCCAAGGGAGCCGCCATGATAGCTGGGGCGGGCGCGCAGGCGGGGAGGGAAAGGCGAGTCGGAAGAGCCTGGACCTGCGTACCGCCCCCTGTAGTTCCACGGACCGGCGCACCTCGCTACTATCGCCGGAGCGGCCAGACTGGGGACTACCACTCCCCAGGAGGCCGTGCGGCGAAATGGGGGCGGGACGACGGCAAGTAGGGCGTCTCAACCTCACCTCAAAGGGTTGGGCGACGTCTCTGACGGTAGTAGGTGAACTGTGAATCGCCCAGAGAACGAAATGCTCCTGAAAGGAAACAGTTGAAGGCAATTGTCGTACTAGGATTGTGAACGAGATTTAAAAGACGTTTGTTTCACTCATGTCTATGTTTTTAATGCTTAAATTTTTCTTTTTATGTTTTTCAGTCAGTTCAGTCGCTCAGTCGTGTCGGACTCTGCGACACCATGGACTGCAGCAAGCCAGACCTCCCTGACCATTACCAACTGCTGGAGTCTATTCAAATTCATGTCCATTGAGTCGATGATGCCATCCAACCATCTCATCCTCTGTCGTCCCCTTCTCCTCCCGCCTTCAGTCTTTCCCAGCATCAGGGTGTTTTCCAGTGTTCTTCACATCAGGTAGCCAAGCTTCAGCATCAGTCCTTCCAATGATTATTCAGGACTGATTTTCTTTAGGATGGACTGGTTGGATCTTGCAGTCCAAGGAACTCTCAAGAGTCTTCTCCAACACCACAGTTCAAAAGCATCAACTCTTTGACGCTCAGCTTTCTTTATAGTCCAACTCTCACATCCATATGTGACTACTGGAAAAACCATAGCTTTGACTAGATGGACCTTTGTTGGCAAAGTAATGTCTCTGCTTTTTAATAAGCTGTCTAGGTTGGTCATAACATTTCTTCCAAGGAACAAGCATCTTAATTTCATGGCTGCAGTCACCATCTGCAATGATTCTAGAGCCCCCCAAAATAAAGCCAGTCACTGTTTCCATTGTTTCCCCATCTATTTGTCATGAAGTGATGGGACTGGATTCCATGATCTTAGTTTTCTGAATGTTAAGTTTTAAGCCAACTTTTTCTCTCTCTTTCACTTTCATCAAGAGGCTCTTTAGTTCTTCGCTTTCTGCCATAAGGGTGGTATCATCTGCATATCTGAGGTTATTGATATTTCTCCCAGCACTCTTGATTCCAATCTTGTGCTACATCCAGCCTGGCATTTCGCATGTTGTACTCTGCATAGAAGTTAAATAAACAGGGTGGCAATCATACAGCCTTGACGTACTCCTTTCCCTATTTGGAACCAGTCTGTTGTTCCATGTCCAGTTCTAACTGTTGCTTCTTGACCTGCATATAGATTTCTTAGGAGGCAGGTAAGGTGGTCTGGTATTCCCATCTCTTGAAGAATTTTCCACAGATTGATGTTTTTAAAGAGTATTAAATATGTGTTCATTGATTTATTCTACAGTTTGTTGTTGTTCAGTCCCTAAATCCCCTCCAGCTCTGTGACCCCATGGACTGAAGCATGCCTGTTCTTCGCTATCTCTGGGGGTTTGCTCCAACTTGTCCATTGGGTCCATGATGCCATCCTGCCATCTCCTCCTGCCCTCAGTCTTTCCCAGCATCAGGGTCTTTTCAGTGAGTCCACTGTTCACACCAGGTAGCCAAAGTATTGGAGCTTAAGCTTCATCATCAGTCCTTCCAATAAATATTCAGGGTTGACTTCCCTTAGGATGGACTAGTTTGATCTCCTTGCAGTCCAAGCCACTCTCAAGAGTCTTCTCCAGCACCACAGTTAGAAGCCATTAATTCTTCGGTACTCAACCTTTTTATTGTCCAGCTCTCTCACTCCTACATGACTACTGGAAAAACCATAGCTTTGACTACATGAACCTTAGATGTCAAAGTGAAGTCTCTGCTTTTTAATACACTAAGTTTGTCATAGCTTTTCTTTCAAGGAGCAAGTGTCTTTTAATTTGATGTCTGCATTCACCATCCACAGTGATTTTGAAGCCCAAGAAAACAAAATCTATTGTTATTTCCCCTTTTCCCACATCTATTTGCCATGAAGTGATGGGTCCAGATGCCATGATCTTAGTTTTCTGAATGCTGAGTTTAAACCAGCTTTTTCACTCTTCTCTTTCACGCGCATCAAGAGGCTCTTTAGTTCTTCTTCAGTTTCTGCTATTAGAGTGGTGTCATTCTGCATACCTGAGGTTGTTGATATCTCTCCCAGCAATTTTGATTCCAGCTTGTGATTCATCCAGCTCAGCATTTCATATGATATATTCTGTATATAAGTTAGAGAAGCAGGATGGCGATATACAGCCTTGACATATTGTTTTCTCAATTTTGAACCAGTCTGTTGTTCCATGTCCAGCTTTGATTGTTGCTTCTTTACCTGCATACAGGTTTATCAGGAGACAAGTAAGGTGATCTGGTATTCTCATCCCTTTAAGAATTTTCCATGTGCATGCTAATTCGCTTCAGTCATGTCTGACTCTTCGTGGACATGTCCATTGGACATATGGACATATGGACTGCCCATTCTCCAGGCAGGAATATTGCCAGGATTCTCCAGGCCGGAATACTAGAGTGGATTGCCATTTCCTCCTCCAGGGAATCTTCCCAACCCAAGGATCGAACCCAGATCTGTTATGTCTCCTGCATTGGCAGGTGGGTTTTTTTTTTTTTTTTTTTACCACTAACACCACCTGGGAAGCTTGTAATCCACAGTCGAAGGCTTTAGTGTAGTCAAAGAAGCAGAAGTAGACGTTTTTATGGAATTCTCTTGCTTTTTATATGATCTAATGGATGTTGGCAATTTGATCTCTCATTCCTCTGCCTTTTCTAAATCCACCTTGTACATCTGGAAGTTCTCAGTTCACATACTGCTAAAGCCTAGCTTGAAGTATTCTGATCACTACCTTGCTAGTCTGTGAAATGAGCATAATTGTATGATAGTTTGAATGTTCTTTGGCATTGCCTTTCTTTGGGATTGGAATGAAAACACCTTTTCCAGTCGTGTGGCCACTGCTGAGTTTTCCAAATTTGCTGAAATATTGAGTGCAGCACTTTAACAGCATCATCCTTTAAGATTTTTAAATAGCTTAGCTATATGACCCATCAATTCAACCCCTAGCTATATGTCCAACAGAAATGAAACATATGTCCACAAAGAAACTTGTGCAGAAATGTTCATAGTTTATTCATAGCTATTACATATAATAGCCCAAAAGTGGAAACAATTATCAACCTTGAATATTTTGTTTTCCCGTGGATAGAAAATCAAGATGTGCTATATCTATACAATGGACTATAATTGAGAAAAATAATAATAATAATGAAGTACTGATACATGCTACAATATGAATGAAACTTAAAAACATTATGCTAGGGACTTCCCTGGTGGTCCAGTGACTGACTTTGTGCTCCCAAAGCAGGGGGCCCAGTCAAGGAACTAGAACTGACAAGCCAAAACTAAAGATCCGCTATGCTGCAATGAACCTGAGTGCCCCAACTAAGTGCAGCCAAATACATAAACATATTTGAAAAAAGCCAGCCAAGTTCCTCTGTCCAAGGGATTTTCCAGGCAAGAATACTGGAGTAGGTTGCCATTCCCTTCTCCAGAGGATCTTCCCAACTCAGGGATCAAATTCGTGTCTCCTGCTTGGCAGGTAGATTCTTTTTTCCACCAAGCTACTTGGTAGTTAAACAAATGCATACACACACATACAGTACAGTTCCTGTAATTTCCCGATCACCACATGTGGATGAGGAAACTAAGACAAAAAGAGATTTCGTTTGTTTGGGGTCACACAGCTAATAAGTGGCAGAACCATGATTCACATGTTGTGGTTAAGCTGCTATGCCTGAGAAAATGAGAGGAATTTGGGTTGAATTAGGTTGGGTTGTATTGTTAATGTAGCTGAGAAGGAAGGGTAGAGAACTGAAACGAGGGAAATAATAAAGGAACAAACAAGGTGATATCTTTCTTGAGATCCTAGGTGATGTGTGGGTTGCCTAGAGAAGAAGGAACTGAGGCTCTGAGTCATCAGCCTTAAGCCATATACCCAGGTAGCTTTTTCTTAAGCACTTATTAAATACTCACCATTGCCAGATCCTGCACTAGACTATGGAAGTACAATCTATCAGGTCCATATTTTTTGTACTCCCAATAGCAAACTGACTCTGCCCATCTTTAACCTAAAGGAAATTAACTAAGAGGCTGTGAGAGAGCTCAACAGGATCAAAGAAAGCCTAGAGAACCAGACTTGGAATATCAGGACTCAAGTAGGCAGCAACACAAAGCCTGGGTAGCTGTCAAGACTACCAGGTACCACCACTGAAATGAGTGAACTTCAACCAGTTTTTAATGACCTTGCATTGTGCCATTCAAGAGTCACAATTCTGGGACCTCCCCGGTAAGAATCTGCCTTCTAATGCAGGAGACTTGGGTTTGATCCCTGGCTTGGGAGCTAAGATCCCACATACTACAGCTACTGAGCCTGAGAGCCTCAATGAAGAACCAATGCAACAAAGACCCAGTGCAGCCAAAAAAAAAAAAAGAAGAAGACCAAAGTTCTTGGACAGAGCATGGGATTAACTGAGATTAGGTTCTGTACCTACCTCTTGGCTGTGTGTAGGGCAGCAAGAGAAAAGAATCTGTGGGAATACAGATCATGAATTGATTGTATTTGCCTTAAGACAGTGCATCCTGAAGGCAATTCAGTGAAATCTTTTGGGTGAAGGTAAAAGGTGATTGCTGACAAAGGTATATATAGTCAAAGCTATGGTTTTTCCTGTAGTCATGTGCAGATGTGAGAGTTGGACCATGAAGGCTGAGCACTGAAGAATTGATGCTTTTGAGCTGTGGTGCTGGAGAAGACTCTTGAGAGTCCCTTGGACAGCAAGGAGATCAAACCAGTCTATCCCGATGGAAAACAACCCTGAATATTCATTGGAAGGATTGATGCTGAAACTAAAGCTCCAATACTTTGGCCACCTGATGCAAAGAGCTGATTCACTGAAAAATACTCTGACGCTGGGAAAGATTGAGGGCAGGAGGAGAAGGGGGCAACAGAGCATGAGATAGCTGGATGGCATCATTGACTCAATGGACATGAGTTTGAGCAAACTGTGGGAAATAGTGAAGGACAGGACGTGCTGCAGTCCATGGGGTCACAAAGAGTCGGACACAACTCCTTGCTGTCCACTGCCATCTCCCAGAGTTTACTCAAACTCATGTCCATTGAGTCGGTGATGTCATCCAACCATCTTATCCTCTGTCGTCCCCTTCTCCTCCTGCCTTCAGTCTTTCTCAGTATCAGGGTCTTTTCCAATGAGCCAGTTCTTCAAATCAGGTGGCCTAAGTATTGGAGTTTCAGCTTCAGCATCAGTCCTTCCAATGAATATTCAGGACCAATTTCCTTTATGATGGACTGGTTGGATCTCCCTGCTGTCCAAGGGACTCTCAAGAGTCTTCCCCAACACCACAGTTCGAAAGCATCAATTCTTCAGCACTCAGCTTGCTTTATAGTCCAGCTCTCACATCCATATGTGACTACTGGAAAAACCATAACTTTGACTAGATGGGCCTTTGTTGGCAAAATAATGTCTCTGCTTTTTAATATGCTATCCAGGTTGTTCACAACTTTTCTTCAACAACACAAAAAGTGATTGGATGCTGGATAGGGGGGAAGGAGCAAATATCCACCTATAAGGGTTTCCCCAGTGGCTCAACAGTAAAGAATCCGCCTGTGATGCAAGAGACTTACAGGAGATTTGGTTTGATCCCTGGGTCAGGAAGATCCCCTGAAGCAAGAAATGGCAACCCACTCCAATGTCCTTGCCTAGGAGATCCCATGGGACAGAGAAGCCTGGCAGGCTTCAGTCCATGGGGTCACAAAGAGTCAGACATGACTGAGCGATTAAACAACAACAACAAATCCTCTAATAATGCTGCTGAGAAACATAGGCACTGTCTTTCCCATGCTGGAGTTTTTAGTCTAGCAGGAAGTCATACAGAATAAGAGCATTAAGGCAAATAAAATAATTTGAGGTTATGATTAGACTAATGAGGGCAACAGATCTGGACCAATGATGATGAATAGCAGAGGACATACTATAGATTGAACTGGATCATTAAGGAAAGCCTGTCTGAGGAGGTGATATTTAAGCTGAGACCTAGGATGAGAAGGAGCTCTTGCTGTAAAGAACTTGCAATGGTGAGTTGTGTGTATGGAGAAGAGGGGACTAAGGTTACAATGCGCTTGCAATGAGGGAGGTCAGTGTAGGAGTAAAGTGACTGGAGGAATAAGTAAGAGTCAAATGGCCTTTGTAGGGACTTCCCTGATGGTCCAATGGCTAAGACTCCAAGCTCCCAATGCAGGGGGCCCAGGTTTGATCCCCTGATCAGGGAACTAGATCCCATGTGCCACAACTAAGAGTTCATATGCTGCTACTAAAGATACTTTGTGCTGCAACTAAAAGATTCTGTCCCTCATGCACAGTGAAGATCCAAGGTCCTGCAAACTATGTCCATGGGATTAGCCAAATTTAAATATGTCCATGGGATTTTCCAGGCAAGAGTACTGGAGTGGGGTGCCATTGCCTTCTCTGAAATTTAAATATAAATAAAGATAAATATTTCTAAAATGGCCTTTGTAGAGCATCATGCTGAATTGGACTTTTCGTCTAAGAGCAATGGGAAGTCCACTAAAGAGTTTCACGGAAAGTTGGAACATGATTACAGTTTAGATTTTAAAAATAATAGCCATCTGGCTACTGAGTGAAGAATGGATGGAGGGAGTGAGGAGTGGCAGCAGGGAGACCAGTGAGGAGGCTGCCCAGTTAACCAGGTAAATGCAGACAGTAGCTTGGCTCAGGAGGGTAGAGAGAAGTGGGTGGATTCAAGAGATATTTTGGAGGTAGCATTGATCAATTGTTTCCCAAATTCCCTTATTTCTTATGCCTGGCACTCAAACCCTGGCTTTTATAAAAGTCTGAGACATTCATTAATAAAAAATTGAGACAGAAACTGAGAGCAAAAAATCTCAGATTGAGGAGTAGATAAAATCTCTAAATCTTTTAAACACAACTGAAGCTGAAGGAAGACTTCCCTAATGGTCCAGTGGTTAAGAATCCACCTTCCAATGCAGGGAATGTGGGTTTGATTCCTGGTCACGGAACTAAGATCCCACATGCCAAGGGGCAGCTATACCTGTGTGCGGCAACTACTGAGCCCTCTAGCTCTAGAGCGTGTGCACTGCAACAGAGAAGTCCACAAGCCACAACAAATAGCCCCTATATATAGATAGATACAGATAGATAGATACAGATATAGCAACAAGCAAACACAACTGAAAGCTTTTCCCCTCCCTGGCTGCCTGATGAGTAGCTGCCATTATGTGACATGGTAACCAGCCAGGCAAGGAAATTCATGACTCACCAAACTGATGCACACCGAGTCAGTGGTGATACTGGGCCCAGAAAGCAGGGTTCTCAACATCTGTTTCCTATACTAGCTACTAGCTGCCTCTTGTTCCTGGGCTGGGTCTCTGGTAAAGCTCCTTGGGAAATCCATACCTGTTCCCTCCTCAACCCTTGGTCCCAAGTATTATAAAGGCCCAAAAGGAACCAGAGATCTGGTCTTACATAGTGCCCTGAGGACAAATTTCTCGTACCTGCTACCTCAAGACCTCTCAATTTCCTTCCTGTCCCCTACCACAAATACCCACCATTGCAAAAGTCATCCTGTTAGGAAGACCAAGTTATAAACTAGGCCTCCAAAGGCTAAAATTGACTCTGCTTCACCCAGCCTCTTCTCTCTGAACCTTTCTCCCTCCTTAAAGCAGCCATCCCTCCCCCAGTTATGCATCCAGACCCTTCATGTGCTTCCCCCAAGTACACACTGCTGCTCTGGGAAAGATGGGTATAGTGGGCTATGTTTACTGCTTTCTAGAATCCATTCTTTCTTTCCCTTTTCCAAATAGGACCCTGAATTTTCAGCCATGTGATCTGAGTAATATTGACCTCACCCCCCCATTTTCAAGAATGGGCCCTAAATGGCTTTAACTAACCAATACATCCCACATCCCTAGCCACAGTAATTGGTGCAGGCATGAGTACATGACCCAAGTCAGGTCAAACAGAGTCAACAAGACTCAGTTCTGGAATCTTGCATTGAGTCATTTGGGCAATGGCTTTTTCTTTTCTGCTAAGTTTGAGCTTGGAAGCACTCAGACCCAGGAGCAGAGCACAGTTAGCAGGTATTATATTCTGCAACGCCTTTCTGAATAGAGTAGGGAAGAAAGTCCTACAGCTCATCAGAACCCGGGAAGCAATAAGAAAACTGTCTCAGGGCAGCCTCCCATGGGAGACAGGGAGACAAGTGGAAGATCCTCTCATTACCTTACAAGCCTTCCACTCTCTCATGTTCTGGAAGGATCACTAGCCATTCTGCCAAGACTTAGATAAGCTGCTCAAACTTTTACCAGTGTGCCCTATATGAATGAATGTACACAAGGTAACCATGGTGTCCTGGCAGAGACCTTCCCCAATAGTATCACATGGGGAAGGAGAGGGCTTGTCAAGAATTAAGCTAATTCCTAGGAAGTGCTTTGGAAAAATTAGAAAAGACTGGATCTCAGTTCCATTATTTGAGCCACTTAATCAAACCTTGTCTGCAGCAATTTTTTTTTTTTTAACACACTTTTTAAAAATACTTTTGGCTGCTCTGGGTCTTCATTACTGTGTGGGCTTTCTCTAAGCAGCGAACAGGGGCTGCTCTTCCTTGTGGCCTGTGAGTTTCTCATTGTGGTGGCTTCTCTTGTTGGGCAGCACAGGCTCTAGGTACATGAGTTTTAGTAGTTGGAGCTCGAAGGCCCCAGAACAGGCAGGCTCAGTAGTTGTGGTGCACGGACTTAGTAGCCCCATGGTATGTGGGATCATCCTGGGTCAGGGATTGAACCCATGTCGCCTGCACTGGCAGGCAGATTCTTAACCACTGAGCCACAGGGAAGTCCCTGCGGCAATTACTGATGGACATTTCACCAATTTCCTTTTCTAATTTAATCTAGCTTGAGTTCAGTCGTTAGTCACTTGCAATCAAAACAATAGATAAGTTCTAGACTGGTTCTAGATTTAAGTGTAGAATAGATTTAAGTGTAAAAGAGATATAGGTAGGTATAGATATAGATGCTCCTCCTGGTGGCTCAGAGGTTAAAGCGTCTGCCTGCAATGCAGGAGACCTGGGTTCGATCCGTTGGTCGGGAAGATCCCCTGGAGAAGGAAGTGGCAACCCACTCCAGTACTCTTGAATGGAAAATCTCATGGACAGAGGAGCCTGGGAGGCTGCCATCCACGGGGTCGCAAAGAGTTGGACACAACTGAGCGACTTCACTTCACTTCACTCATCTATATCTATGAAGTGAAGTGAAGAAGTGAATAAGCCTTGATACCCTGCACTTTCCAATCCCTTATATACTTTCAAGCTTTGACCTAAATGTCAGTCAAATCTACCTACTCCTCTCTATCTTCACTGCCACCACTCTAATCTAAGCCACCAGCATTTCTCACTTACACATGTAGCTGCTGTTCTGTCTTGACTGGTCACCTGCTGCCACCCTCCATCCTCCAGCCATTCTTCATGCCTGACATTTATTAACTGAATGAATGAAGGGACAAGTGACTATCACTAACCCCTCACTTAAAATCCTTCACTGGTTTTCTTTTACACTTAAATCTATTCTACACTTAAATCTATTCTACACTTAAATCAAAGCCATGGGACTTCCCTGATGGCCTAGTGGCTAAGACTCTGTTCTTCCAGTTCAGGGGGACTGGGTTTGATCCCTGGTCAAAGAACTAGGGTTTCCCTGGTGATTTGAAGGATAAAGAATCTGCCTGCAACTCAGGAGACCTGGATTCAATCTCTAGATCAGGAAGATCCCTGGAGAAGGAATGGCAACCCACTCCAGTATTCTTGCCTGGAAAATTCTATGCACAGAGGAGCCTGGTGGGTTATAGTCCATGGGGTCACAAAGAGTCAGACCCGACTGAGAGACTAACTTTCTTTCAAGGAACTAGATCCCACATGCCACAACTAAGACCCAGCACAGCCAAATAAAAATAAATAAATATTAAAAAGAAACCAAAGTTCCCTTGTAAGACTGCTTACAAAGGCCAACCTGATCTGTCCCCCTACCTACCTCCCTTGCCTCATCCCTCACTTTTCTGCCCTATTTGCATCAGAAAAAATAAACTAACAATGATCATGCCCTTGGTACATTATACTTTGTACATCCCAACAACATCTGTCCTCATTTGGCAAAGTCCCACTTATCCTTCAAGGCTTATTTTTAGTCTCCTTCTCTGTGAAGACTTTGATTTCACCAAGGAATCTGTTCTTTCAATATGCTTCCAAAGCATTAGCAGCTGCCTCTAACCTGCACTCAATGATCACTATCTGATAATTCTGTTATCTGAAGTAGGTAGGAGTCTTGTTCTTCTGTGCATTTTGTCTACTGAATCTTTTTTTCCTCAATGACAACCTGTTTATTGAATTTTGCAGCAGTAAGGGGTATCTCTTATTGTATATTAGAACCCCAGGATTCAGACAGGTGATAAAGTGGTAATGGTGAATTGGACAATCTCGTCTCCCAGAAGAACCTTCCATTCTATCCCTGATTCTGCAGTAGCTGCCAGGCGGATCACGCTGCTGCTGGAAGCATCCTGTTTCATGGCAGTGGATTGCAGACATTCTTTCTTTGTCACGCCTTCCCGGTAGGTAGCCTCCACATAGCCACAGATATAAGAGCTCCCGGAGTCCCCAGTGGTGAAGGCCTACCTTACCATCATACCCTCCATAAGTACTGAGGACATCTGTCCCCCTTCTTGGGAGTCCCAGCCCTCAATGATGATTCCTGCCATCAGGTCTTCTCGGTATCGGTAACACATCTCCTTAAGGAGGCTGGCCGCCGTATGTACCAATGGAGGCTCAGTCAGCTCAACACTGTGCAAACCAAGCCGATAAGCGATTACATCAGCTTCTGCCTGAGTATCAGCTGCTGAGCCTGAGTGGCAACAGAAAATACCACCGTGAATAGGGGTCAGCTTGTCAGTCATTCGATTGGTGGTGTATGACTCCGTGGTTGTTCTGGAGTTGGCTTCTAGAATCATGTTCCCATCAAATTGCACGGCCATGATAGGGATCCCTGTGGAGACTTCCTGGTTTTCCCAGTCAGAGGCAATGGCCTTGGGCCCCCAGACTGGTGCTGGCCCCTCTCCCAGAGCAGCTGCTAAAGTGGCCGCCATCTTCCTGCACCGATATTGCTATGTCTACTGAAACTTACTCATGATGGATTGTTTCCTTGTATACTTTAGCAGTTGTTTCCTTGTGGATTATCAGCTGTTGGGAAGGGCTCTATATATAGGAACTCTGTGTAACCTGCAATGGTTGGGGGAGGAAGGGGGTCCATGGAGGAGATCTGGAGAAGGTTTGCATTAGTTTCTGCTAGGAATCTGAGAGTACTTTTGGAGTAGACCTCCTTAAATGTTAATTTCTCAGCCTTGGAGTTTCCTAGATATGCAGGTATGTAAATATGAACCCCACATTCATCACCTCATTTTCATCAAGGACAAGCATGCAATTTCAATTCTTAAAGACAGTTTCTTTACCCCATCCAAAGACCAGTTTGCTTGGACCTATATTCCTTTTGTCTTCTTTGCTAAGGACATATATCCTTTTTGTCTTCTTTTGTCGTCTGTACTCAGACATTTGCTTGTTTTCCCCTAGTCTGCACTTTTACTGTTGGTACAGCCTTTTAAGTGTCCTAGGTTTATCAAGGATCTCAGTTACAACCCTTAACTTCATATAAGTCAAAGCGTTCATCTCCCCCAAATGTCTATTAAAACCCAAATGGTTGCAGGTCCATTTGTGCATTTAAAAGGATGTTTATTGTTTTTATCTCCAGCAGTTCCATGTGCTGTGTAGCAGGAAGTTCCAGATATTATCAGAAAAGGAAGTCCAACTCAATAGTTAGTAGACAGAACTGTCACTGCCTGTTTACTTGTCTATTTTCTCCATGAGTATCAAGCCCTGAGAGGGCAGAGACAGGGTCTGACTCATCTCCGGCTCAAGACATCCATCTAAGAGACTTCACACAGAGTAGAAGCTCAGGGCATTTGTTAATACCAAACTTCCGTTCAAACACCCCTATTGATGGGGAGCTCAGTTTCTCCCACTCCCAAAGTAATCTTTCCTTTGGAGAGAGTTGTGTTATGTGGGTGACTATCTGGCTAGTGGGGGACAGCCCTGCCCCTTTTCTGTGTTTATTCTTCCCAACACTTGGCTTACCCATTCAGATTCTGCAGAGTAGGGCTCAGGGTCTGGATGATCCCAGTGATAACCCGTACTTTGAGTTTTGTTCCAGGAGAAAGCACATGGGCAGGTTCAAGAGCAGGTGACGCAGTGGTAAAGAGTCTGCCTACCAGTTTAGGAAACGCCAGAGAAGTGGGGTTCGATCCCTGGGTCAGGAAGATCCCCTGGAATAGGAAATGGCAATGCACTCCAGTATTTTTGCTTGGAAAATTCCATGGTCAGAGGAGCCTGGTAGGCTACAGTCCAAGGGGTCACAAAGAGTCAGACACAACTGAGTGAGCACACACAAAGTTCTCATGCACTGTTAGTGAAAGTCTAAACTGCCACGACATTTTGGAAGAGCAACTTGACAGTGTCTATTGAAATCTTAAGTATGTATAACCATCAATCTTGGAGTTAACTTCTCTGAATCTATTCTATTCATATTAATACAAGAAGAGCTACTGCAGCATTGTTCGTGGAAGCAAAAATTGAAACCCAACCAAATGTCCGTCAGTATGTGTTCAACTAAATAAACTTTCCACAGCCATAGCAGTGGGAAATTGTAAGATGGTCTTTGTTTTTAATGAGGAAGACCTAAGCATATTGACATAAGTAGAACTCCAATGTCATATTACTGAGTGAAAAATGTGAGTCTGCAGGACAGAGTACATCATATGACATACTAACAAAGAAACAAACAAACTCATAAGCAGTATAAATTGGTACATCCTGAAGGCTATTTGGCAGTTTCTATCAACTTTTAAAATACTATTTAAACTTTTAAAATAACCTCAGGTGACTAATCCCCACTAATAGGCATTCATCTTACAAATAAATAGGCAAAATAATGGATAAAATATTTAATTGCAGCATTGTTTGTAATAAAATATTAGAAACAACTTTTTTTTTCCCCATAGGGAACTGGATAAATATTGTGCATAAATATAATGGGATACCATGTATGTGTGAAAAAGGAGGCTATTTTCCATACTGATTTTAAAAAGTCTGAAAAATATACTATAAAATGAAGAAAAACAAGGTGCAGAAGAGTCTTTCTTTGGAAAATACATATATGTATTTACATATTGAGTTTTAAATGCTAGACTATCTCTGGAAGGAATTACAAGAAGCTAGAATTGGTGGTTGCCTTTAGGGGAGTAAAGAGACAATTGGGAACAGAGAAAAGAGGGACACCCACTTTTCACTGTTTTCCCTATTGAACCTTTGGAATTTTGATCTCTGTCCCTGTAACTGTCAGTTCATAAATTTTTTAAAGCATAATGCTTCTAAAACTAGAAGCAAAACAAGCCCTTGGAAACAATACACTTCCTGTGTGTACATACATGTGTGTGTAGAAACAAGGAAAATTCCAAATGAGGAGCAGTAGTGGAAGGTCTCTGGGATGGGACGAGGGGGCGGTCAAGGGTGGCCCTGACTTTATTTTGTTTTGGTCTTTTATACTTTTTAAAAAATTACAAAGTCTGCTTGTGCTTTATATAATACTTTATATAAATTGTTGCATCATTTAAGATACATTTTAATTCAAAAATTTTGTTATTTTCTGACTTCACCATGTGGCATGTGGGACCCTAGTTTCCTGATTAGGGACAGAACCTTCACCTTCTGCAGTGGAAACATGGAGTCTTAACCACTGGATTACCAGGGAAGTCCTTAAATACATTTTAATTTTTAAAAATAGACTTCAGGATATTTTCCTGGTGGTCTATTGGCTAGGAATCTGTCTGCCAACGCAGGGAACGGGAACACAGGTTTGATCCCTGATAGGGGAACTAAGAACCCACATGCCGTGGAGCAACTAAGCTCATGTACTGAAATGAAGAGACAAATAAATATTTTTTAAAAAAATAGACTTCAGGTGGATAGAATGCAACTACCCACACCCCCAGGCAAAGGAATGAGGCTGACCTCCTCCTTTCTGAGAGAAGGATTCACCTCATGCCATTTGTCCCACTTGACCTGCCTTCTCCAAGGACACCCTGGGTCAGATTGGGGCATCCAGCTTACACCTAGCGTCATCTAAAGAGCTTCTCCTGTCACCTCTTACCTACATGGCTCCCTGTCTCCAGTGTCTGGGGGTCTCTGGTCTTCAGAGCTGACTGACTGTAAAGTCATATTTTCACAGGGTCTCATCGATGTGAGGTCGAGCAGGGTCAGCCCAGGAAACTTGGGACACCTGGCTCTAGCATTTTACCTCTCTGGTGTCCCCTTCAATGCCCCATCACCCTTCTCCCCACCTCCCAATCTGTGTTTTTCTCAGAACGCTCAGTGGATAGAAGGCGTCTGGAAAACCCATTTAACTAAATGGGTAGGGGGGTGACTGCTCCCATTCTCGACTAGTTGCATTTTAGGAGGCATCTAGAGAGGGCAAGGCTTGGGAACTTCCCTAGTGGTCCAATGCTTAAGACTCCAGGCGGCCAATGCAGGGGGCACAAGTCTGATCCCTGGTCAGGGGACTAAGATCCCACATGCCACAGGGCATGGCCAAAAGATTTTTAAAAAAAGAAAAAAAGGCAGTGCTTAACTGTGAGGGAGGACCCAGTCAATGGTGGAATTTCTGGCTGTAGTGAGGAAGGGATCCTGAGGCAAAAGGGTTTTGCTGTCACTCTTAGGTCATTTTATAGGTAATGCTGTATAGCATTACCATATAGCACTTAAGCGCTATATGGACTCTGGAGTCAGGCTGATAGGGTTCATATCCATCTGTCATTTGTGCATGCATGCTAAGTTGCTTTAGTCATGGCTGACACTGTGTGACCCTGTGGACTGCAGCCTGCCAGGCTCTACTGTAGGGGAGAATTTTCTGTCAGACTTCATGCAGATGACTCAAAGTCTCCATGCCTGAGTTCCCAAACCTGCAAGATGGGGACCACGAAAGGATCTTCTTCAAAGGATAGTAGTGAATCTATATTGAGATGTTACATGCAAAACCTTTAGAACACCTCCTGGTACAGAGAAAGTGAGCAAGCAATGTTAGCCGTGGTTATTATTACTTGTACAAATGCTTTTTTTTCTTCTTTTTAAAGGGCACAAATTAAAAAGCTTTGATAGTCCCTGCAAGAAAAATCCAATCTAGCAATTTAACACAGCTCCTGGATAGACAGCAAAGAGGTATTAGTCACCAGCTTTGTAATCCCACCCAAGTCATGAGCCATGGTCATGACACAGTGAACAAAAGTCTAAAGGAAATGATGTCCTGACCAAAATCTGTGACGACTTCATCTCAGAGATGCAAGCCTCTGACCGGGGAGTTATGAATGGCTAAACTCAGAGGAGCTGGTGCGAATTGACTGTGCATGTAGGTCAGTGGTCACACTGAATTTTCTTAATTAAATTGAGTAAATATATTTCAATGCTGCCTTTTTTTTTTCTTTAAATCACTTTTTTGAGGTATAATCAATTTTGACAAATATATATACCCTACCATCCCACAATCAAAACAGAACACTTCTACCACTCTAGAAAGTTCCCTCACTCCCCCTTTGTAGTCAGTCCATCCGCTCATCCCCAGGAAGCTATGGATCTGCTTCCTGTCCGTATGTATTACTTTTGCCTGTTCTAGATATTCTTATAATGGAATCCTATGGCATGTACTCTTTTGCTTCTGGTTTCTTCTGTAAAGCATGATATATTTTTAAACATTTATTTTTATTTATTTTTTGGCTGTGCTGGGTCTTTGTTGCTGTGCACAGGCTTTCTCTAGTTGCAGCGAGTAGGGGGATTATCTAGTTGCAGTGTGTGGGCTTCTCACTGCGGTGGCTTCTCTTGCTGCAGAGCAGAGGCTCTAGGGTATGCAGGTTTCAATAGTGTGGCCCACAGGCTTATCTGCCTTGTGGCATGTGGAATCTTCCTGGACCAGGGATCGAACCCATGTCCCCTGCATTGGCAGGCAGATTCCCAACCACTGGACCCCCAGGGAAGTCCTACATTTTGAGAGAATAAAGATGAATTAAGTCTGAACTCCAAGAGGAGAGGGTGAAGAGGTTAGACCTGGAGGTAGAAGCCTCAAATTCCTGTTCTGTCCCTCTTGCTCACATATTCTGTTCCCTGGGCTAGTCCTACCCTTCTCATCCAGACTTCAGTTCCCATATTTGTAAATTTGTGGCACTAGATAATCTCTAAATACCATTCCATGCAATTCTATTACAGGTAGAAGGGATTTTTCTCCTTCAAGAAGGTACTTTTTTTTTTTTTAAGGTTCATAGGTAAGGTCCTGCCCCAGGATCTCGGAGTAGCCCCAGTGAATTCCTCTGGCAGAAAGGTAGGGCAAAGTCCTACCAACTAGCAATGAAGAAACAGAAAACCAACTAGCAATGAAGAATAAGCAGGGAGGCCCCAGGAAAGTCTAGGAGTAGATCAATAAGTATTTACACTCTACTCAGAGCCTCTGGGCTTCCCAGGTGTTGGGCTCAGTGGTAAAGAACCCACCTGCCAATGCAGGAGACACAAGAGATGTGGGGTTCGATCCCTGAGCAGGAGGAAATGGCAACCCACTCCAGTATTCTTCCCTGGGAAATCCCATGGACAGAGGAGGCTGGTAGGCTACAGTTCAGAGTGTCGTAGAGTGTCAGTCACGACTGAGTGACTGAGCACATGCACAGAGCCTCCGTCTCTGGCTTTTCTGCCCACAACTCCTGCCAGGACACTCTTGGCTGGGATCAAGAGTTCTGGAGGAGTTTTAAGACGCAGGAAGAGTTCTGAGGACTTCAGTGAGCAGGCCATAGTGAAGGGCTGAAGCTACCACTCTGGGCCCCAACAACAGGGTGGGCAGAACCGAGAGAAAAGGCAGTAGGAAGAGCTTGATCCAGAGGATGGATCAGAATCTGTCAAAAAACATCATTGTGTCCAAAAGCTCCAAGTATCCAAATAAATCCGAGGGTTCAAGTGGCTCAGGCTTAGCACCTTTAACATCACATTCAAGAACTGCAGTATGAAGGGCAAACTGTTACAAACAAACAAAAGGTTTAAATATAGGGGACTATCTGAATAAACTTCAATCCATCCTTAATGTGAGACAATGAAATACTATGTGGCTGTTAGCAAAGAATTGGGCAGCTCTGTATATACTGCTGGGGACTGTTCTCCAATGTGTATTGTTAAATTAAAAAAAAAAAGCAAATTTCAGAAAAGTGTGCCTGGTACGCTATCATTTGGTTCAAAAGAGGGAGATCATACCTACATGCAGAGATTATTTCTGACAGTTCACACAAGAAGCTGGTAACAGCAGTCCCCCTAGGGACTAGAAGTTGATTGGAGGGTCCCATAGGCAAAAAATGAGAGGGAAACTTTTACCCTTTGTTCTCTGAGATTTCAAATCATGTCCATTTTAACCTATTCAAAAATGGATAAAAATGTAGTAAATCCAAGAACAATAGTCCAGCTCCCAAGAGCAATTTAAAAATGACTCTAATATTTACCTGTAACTCTCGAGAGACATCAAAGGGTCTCCACCCCTTGTCAACACTCTTTAGAATCTCCTTTGTTCTCACCAGTCCTCCCAAGCCCCACTGCTGCTTCTCAGTGTTGCTCACTTACCAAATCTGTCATTTCCCATCAGAAACTGTCCCCCTACGCCCTTTTCCACAAGTCTTGCTTTTTTCTTTCCTTCCTTCTTTCCTGTCACTTCTCTGTTCTGTTTCTGTCTCCCTGTTATCCCAGTTCTCTACCTAAAAAGCCTGGAAAGTGGTCAGACAAGACAAAAACTCTCCTTAGAAAGCAACAGGCAGGAAAAAGTGAGCAGGCAAAGGAATTCCCCGTGTGTGTGTGCCAAGTGGCTTTAGTCGTGTCTGACTCTTTGCGATCCTATGGACTGTAACCTGCCAGGCTCCTCTGTCCAAGGGGATTCTTCAGGCAAGCATACTGAACTGGCTTGCCATGCCCTCCTCCAGAGAAATCTTTTCAACCCAAGGATCGAACCTGTGTCTCCTGCACCTCCTGCATTATAGGTGGATTCTTTACCATGGAGCCCCGGGGAAGCCCCAAAGGAATTCCCTGTCATGCCCCTACTGTGCAGACAGAGAAACAGAGGACCACTGAAGGTCAGAGAATCACCTAAAGCAAGTCAGAAGCAGGGCCAAGACAGGGGTGTAGGGCTCCTGATATATACATATATATTTTTAAATATTTATTTATTTGGCAGTGCCATATCTTAAGCTGCAGCATGCAGGATCTTCTATCTTCCTTGGAGGCATACGGGATCTTTTGTTGTAGCATGTGGGATCTAATTCCCTGACCAAGGATCAAACCTGAGCCCCTGCATTGAGAGAATAGAGTCTTAACCACTGGACAACCAGGGAAGTCCTAGAGGGCTCCTGGTTTGAATCATATTCCTGGCCTTTCAACCCCAAGGTCAACTTCTACTCATCCTTCAAAGCCCGTCTCAGATGTCTTCTTTTCCAGGAAGGCTTCCATGGATCCTCCCCTCCCCCCACCCCCGATTCCCCCAGTTCCTTGTTCTACTCACTATCCTAGCCTCTTGGGCTTCCCTTGTGGCTTAGCTGGTAAAGAATCCCCCTGTAATGTGGGAGACCTGGGATCAATTCCTGGGTTGGGAAGATCCCCTGGAGAAGGGAAAGGCTACCCACTCCAGTATTCTGGCCTGGAGAATTCCATGGACTGTATAGTCCATGGAGTCGCAAAGGGTCGGGCACGACTGGATGACTTTCATAGCCCTTATCTACCTGCATTTTAAAGTCTTTGATTATATTTCTGTTTACACTGAAGGGGCTTCCCAGGCGGTGCAAGTGGTAAAGGACCTGCCTGCAAATGTAGGAGACGTAAGATACATGGATTCAGTCTCTGGGTTGAGAAGATCCCCTGGAGAATGGCATGGATCTTCTCACAAGATTTTCAGGATCAAGTGATTCGAAGCCAAGAAACAAAAGCAGAATTGTCCCATTCCTCAATGGATCTGAATGAAAACTGATAATAAAATCAGGTTCAACTCCAAGAGAAGACACTGGAGAAGAACCAAGCTGGGTCTATAAGAAGCCTCCTATATAAAATGGCACACATGCTGTGTGTTAAGATCACTTGTATATTAACCAACCAAGTCTCAGTGACAACATCACTACTGTCTGAACAGCTTATGGGGGAGATGGAATGCTTGGCTCCTGATGTTTCCTGTTTCTTCACTAGCAGTCTATGAGGCTCAGTAATAAATATGTGAAACTTTAAAAAGGACATGTAGACTTGTAAGGGACCTATGGGAACAGTTTCTTACAGTGAGTTACATGAATGTATGCATCTGTCAAATTTTATTGAATCCTACATTTATTACTTGTGCACTGCACTGTAATTTAATCTCCAAAACAAGGCAAAATGATCTTGTAAAACAAACAAATAAAAAAAAGAGAATAAAGTGTGGACAAATTAATGAGGGGGGAAAGAAGGGCATGGGAATCCACTTCAGTATTCTTGCCTGGAAAATGCTATGGATAAAGGAGCCCGGTGGGCTTCAGCCCGTAGGGTAGCAAAGAAGGCGGACACGACTGATGCAGCTTAGCATGTTACACTGAAAGAGATTCTCCAGTATAGAAAAGGTTAGATATCTCCTGGAAAGAAACTAGGCATTCCCGAGTATGTGGTGAATTCAAAGTGTGCAGTGCTCTAAGAGACAGGCAGACAATGTGTTTGTTCTGGAGACTCTGAGGAGTGAGAGGTTAATTATTTTCAAAGACAGCTTGGAGAACTTATTGGAGGAAGTGCCTTTTGGCTGGGATATATGCCCTGGATTTGCATCCCACATATGCAAAGTACTCGATTTCAACTATATGACTTCAGCAAAAGAAAATATTTTCAATAAAACAAAATGTACTAGAGTAAGATGAATAACTCAAGCTGCTTTTTAATTTTCATGCAAAAACTTTTCAACACACTCACAAGGCTGAAATCAAGCCCGAGTTCTCATCTGGAGACCCAAATAGGGAAAGTTTGGCCCTAGGCTCCCTCATGTTATGGGCAGAATTCATTTTCTTGCTGCTGTACTACTAAGATTTCCATTTTCTTAGTCTTTTGGGCAGGGACCACTCTCAGCTTCCAGAAGTCCCTCTTGGGTCCTTGCCATGTGGCCATCTTCACAACACGGCAGTTTGCTCCTTCAAGGCCAACATAGGAGGGTCTGCTGCTCAAGAAAATGATTTTTTAAAAATACTGTACATTTTTTCACACACAGTCTTTATAGTTGTATGCTATTTATTATCGAACATATAAGCACATACAATACGGAGCCAGCCATTTTGCAGATGAGAAAACTGAGGCGCAGACAAAGAAAGTGACTTGGACAATGAGCCTAGGATAGAACCAGGATTGAAATCTGGATTTACTGACAATCAGGCCAAGGTTTTTTTCATGGTGTACACACACACACACACACCCCACAGTTATCCCCAATTCAAACATCTCTTGGTTGAACAACAAAGTTTTTTGAGTACAGGTTCTAAGGAAGTGCCCCTTGGTTAAGGTATAGGTCAGTCTTTTGGGGGAATATGGGGATTATGTTTGCCTTAGCTGGCTTTACCAATTAAATTTCTTTCCCTGTCTCAGTTTTGTCACCAGTAAAATGAGAAGAATAAATTTTATCTATATTAGGGGGTTGTGGAGATTAAAGGAGTTATCAACACAGGTAAGGATGTAGAATGGGCTTCCCAGATGGCGCTAGTGGTAAAGAACCCACTTGCCAATGCAGGGGACATAAGGGACATGGATTCCATCCCAGGGTCAGGCAGATCCCCTGGAGGAGGGATGGCAACCTACTCCAATATGCTTGCCTGGAGAATCCCATGGACAGAGGAAGCTGGAGGGTTACAGTCCATAGGGTCACAAATAGACATAACTGAATCAACTTAGCACACACATAAGCATGGATTTAGAATAATACCTGGCACATAGAGGTCCTAAGAGTGTCGTCGTTAATATGATTTGTTTAACTCTGTAAATCTAGGGCTAGTTCGGGGTGGAGCGTTGTGTGTCTAGAGTGATCAGGACATGCTGGTTTCATCAGATTCCAAACTGCCCACCAGGCTTGTCTCAGCCTTGCCCTCTATTTCAGAGGAGAAGAGAAGAGAGGGCAGTGGTGGGTTAGTTCTGCAGTGGGCTCATAACTTTGAGTACATGCAAGATCTCATGAGGGATACACCCAGGCTGACACATCTCTGCCCTTTGAAGTGGGGGAACCCCACGCCATTAGGAACCCCCAGAGTTCTGTAAAGGCAAGACCAAGGCCCAGATAGAAGAGAGGCCTCTTGACCTCCAGCCCTGCAGCCTGTAAAACTGGGCTAGTTTTGGGACTTCCCTGGTGATCCAGGGGTTAAGACTCTGTGCTTCCAATGCAGGGGACACGAGTTTGATCTCTGGTTGGGAAACTAAGATCCCATGTGCCCTATAGCCAAAAAAGAAATATTCGGCAGGTGCTTACATCTGGGCAAGAATTAGAAGGGTATGAACATCTGTTAACTCTGCAAATGTGAGCTCATGTGCACGTGTATGTTTGTACATGGATGTCTTCATGTATACACATAGATGCCCGTGTGTATGTGTGTGTTCAGGAGTGGCACCTTATGTCTGATTGGAAATGAGATTCCAGGATTACCTTCAGCATGATGCCCAGGCCAGGCCAGTGTCCCAGAATACTAAGCCCACTCCAGCACCAACCAAGGTCAGTAGATGACTCTGTTGCTTTATAATTCTAAATAAGTAACTTAATCTCTCTGTCTCAGGGTGCCTTAGTTTCTCCACCTATAAAATGAAAATTTGGGGATGAGCTGAGCTCTGAGGTCTTCTCCAGCCCTAACAGTAAATCTCTGCAGTAGAGAGGGATAGGTCCCAGGGGTTTCAGGAGGGGATTCTGCTAGGCTCATCCACCCCACTTTCATGGTACCTTTGACTCATGAGAAATGTAAGGCTGAGATCTGGCCTATCTGCCTGTACACAGGGTTTATAAGATTGGGAACAGAATCCAGGCCATTTAGGGGACCAGAGTGTATGACAAGAAACCCTTTCCCTGGGCTTGGGGGACCATAATCCTGTGCCCAATAGAATGCTTCCTGTACCAGGGTTAAGGGTCGAGGTATAGGAATCTTCTCATACCAATCATTTCTCTTTGAGTTGAGCCTTTAAATTTTTAATTGAAATATATTTTTACAATGTTGTGTTAGTTTCAGGTATACAGCAAAGTTATTCAGTTATACATACACATCTATATTCTTCTTTTACATTCTCTTCTATTATACATTTTTACAAGATGTTGAGTATAGTTCCCTGTGCTATACAGTAGGTCCTTGTTGGTTGTCTTATATATAGTATCATGTATTTAATTCCAAATTCCTAATCTATCCCCCGTTCTCCAACCTTTAACTGTTGAACCCTTGGTTGCATCTACTATATGCCAGGCCCAGCACAGGCTGAGTGAAGTATATAGACAAAGATCCTACCCTTGGGAGACCCACAGTCTACTTGGGAAAACACATATACACAATTAGTCATCATCACTTACTGTTTATTGAACAAATAAATGATTGTACCGGCCATCAAGGTAGTTCTGGACACCTGGGTGGGGACAGGAAATGTGACCTAGAGGAAGACGGAGTGAGTAGAATCTTGAAGACAGAAAAACTCTGAATTCAGAAAAGCCTGAACAGGGAATTCCAGAAGAAAACTTGATCAAAAGTATGGGTGTGGGAGAATGAAGAGACAATAGGAGTCTGAGCGTAGCACAAGGTGGATGTAAGTGAGGAAGAGAAATAAAGTGAGAGCACTGGGGCTGGATCATGGAAAGTACAAGTGCCATATTAAGGGGCGTGGTACTGGGGAGCCACAGGAGGTTTTAGCGCAGGCAAATGATGTGACAAGAGAGGCGTATTAGGGATTATCCAGTTTAAGTCAGCAAAAGGTGAAGAGAGGCTATGAGGTTAGCAGGAAGCAGATGTGATGGGCAGAGGCTCAGGGTTGCAAAGAATGAGGATGGTTTGGGGATACCACTCAGAGGGCCAAAACACTGCTCCCTCACTCCTACCCCTCCTCCTCCAAGCCGCTGGGTATTGTTTCGCAGTTCCTTCTCCTAGTTGCTAGGATTGAGGAGTCCCTCTGGGGTTTCAGATTAGGCCAGGACAGGATTTTATCAGCAGAGCAGAAGCTCTGGCCTAGTTCCCTTCCCCCGCAACCCCCTTCCCAGTGAGACAGATGGGCAGTGCTCAGATTCATCCCCACCAGCCCTGTTCTACTGAGAGAGGACGCACAACCTCTGGAGATGCTGAGGATGTGTACTTGTGGTCTTTCCAGCCTCTTTTCAGGCGACTGGGAAGGATGGGGGCCTAGAATATGGGACTGGAAGAATCCTGAGGGTGATGACTTTGAAAGAATCTCTAAAAGGTAACTTGGATGTTTCGACAGATATGAAAATTGAGGCCCAGAGAGATGATATGACTTGCTTGAGGTCACACAGCAAGTTTGGGGAAAGGACGAAGCCCAGGTCTCCTGGGGGAGGCTGAAGCACCCTCAGGATTTGATTATCTGGTGCTTGTAGAGAGCAGAGAGTGTTGGAGCCAAGAACTATGTTCAAATCCTGGCTTTGCCATTTACTATAACTGTGTGACCCTGATTCCTCAACTTGAAAATGAGGATAACACACACCTTTTCAGTTGCTGTGAAGAATAAAAACACGTATATAGCAGTAAGGCACAATGCCTGGCACTCAGTAAGTGCTCAAAAATGTCAGCTAATGGTCTGGCAGCAGCAATAGTTGTTGTTGAATGCATTACTGAATATGAATCTATATACTAACCATGAGATCTGTTTCCCTATGTGGTGGTGATGTTGTTTAGTCACCCAGTTGGGTCCCACTCTCTGCAGCCTCACGGACTATAACTTACCAGGCTCCTCTGTCCATGGAATTCTCCAGGCAAGAAAACACCGAGTGGGTTGTCATAAAATCTATCTCCGTTTCTCCATGTGTACATCAATCAATTAATCCCTCTCACTTTTCTGTCCAGCCCCAGTAGCAATATGGATTAAATGAGGTGTGTAAGGGCTTCCCAGGTAGCCAGGAGTAAAGAATCTGCCTGCCAATGTAGGAGAGGCAAGTTCCATCCGGAAGATCCCCTGGAGAAGGAAATGGCAACCCACTCCAGTATTCTTGCCTGGGAAATCTCATGGACAGAGGAGCCTGGCAGGCCACAGCCCACGGGATCACAAAAGAGTCGGACACGATTGAGCACAAACACGCGCGCACAAGATGTGTAAACGTTCCAGTGCAGAGTACTCGCTAGGTCAATGTTTATTTAGCCCAAAGCAATTCCTCGCCAAGTTCTACCGGCAAAATTTTCCTGTCAGCCTAACCAACTCGTCTATGCTTTCTGCGATCCCCTGAAACCAGGGAAGAGGGCTGTCCCCCACCTGTTAAGCTTGCCCAGCAGAGGAAAAAAAGGAGTGGGAAAGCAGCGAGTGTATGGATAAGAAAGGGAGACAGAAAAGGCAGAGCCGGGAGACAGGTGGTGAGGAGGCTGGGGTGCACGAACGTGATGTGGAGTTGAGAAAACTGTACAGACTGAGGGACTTGAGTGTAAGATGCAGGTGAAACGACAAGAGAGGCGACGGGAGAGGTGAGCTGACAGATGCAGAGGGTGTGCAGAAAGATGGGGGTCTCGTAGGAACGAGTGGGAACCTCCCTTTAGAGAGGTCCGTGGGTCGCCCAGAGGCAGGGCAGTCCAAGCTTCCAGCAGTTGTTTCTCCAGGCCTCCTCTTCCCTAGCCTGGGAGTCTGGGATCCCCGCGAGGGAGCCACTAGCCGGCTAGCCGCGGAGGAGGCGGGGGGGGGGATCCGCAGCCTGGGATTGGCCGCCGCTTGGCTGGGCGGTGACGCGAGGCGGGCGGGCCCCTTTGTGACGTCACAATCAGCTGTTTGAACGTTCCAATTTGTGCCTGAGTCCAGCAGCCGCGGCTGTAGACTCAAAGCCCGGTGCGTGAGCGCAGTCACTCTGAGCGCCGGACTCGCTCCCAACCCAGCCCCCGCGATGCTGCCGGGCCTGTGATCCGCCGCCGATCCCGGGACACTCCGCCTCACAACTACCTCAGCGCCACCTGGGCTTGCCGCACTGCCCCCAGTCCCCAGGTGAGTTCCCACCGGCTTTGGCCTGGGGGTTCCCGGAGCCTCGGGACACGCCCCGCGCCCCCAGTTCCCGGGGCTTTGTCAGTCTCAGCGGGCGGCTGCCGGGGCTGCATTCTGGGCTCCGGATTGGCTGCCCACGCCCGGTAGACCGTGACGTCTCTCTATTTGCATATGACTTTGAGACGTCACCAAGGCCGGCACCGCCCCCCACCCCCTCCCCGACTCGGGTCGCTTGTCCTCCGGTGACCCGTTGGGCGCTGGGTCGGAACTGGGCCCAAGAGTGAGGGACGCTGAAGGCAGCGGGACCGGAGGGCCCTCTTGTTGCCTGGGCTAACCGAGGAGCTGAGGTCAAACCTCTGATCTTCTACTTTGTCCTTGACACCTGAGAGAGGTTCGAAGAGACTTGAGAGAGGTTCCGAAGGCGCTACTGGGTCTAGATAGGGGAGGGGGTTGTCAGAAGTTCGGGAGCCCCTGAAGCTTGAACTCTAGATCGCTGGGGCAGCGCCAAGTGGTGGTGCAATCTCCTCCCTCTACACTGCGCCCCTGGGACTAACATAATAACATTCTCCTAATCCCTGACATGTGTGCAGCGCCTTAGCTGACGTCGTTCCCAGCCCCCGAACGAGGGGTCTTAGAGCCCATTTCAAGGAAGGAGAAACCGTGGCCCTGAGAGGGGAAGTGGCTTACTCGAGGCTAGTTAGAATCATGCCTCCCTAGTGAGTGGCAGATGCATTAGCCACTGGCACATACCTAGTAGAAGCTTATTACAAATAACAAGTTACACATTCTCCTTGCACCTAAGACTCTACTTGGGTTAGTTCAGTTCAGCGGCTCAGTCGTGTGGGACTCTTTGCAACCCCATGGACTGCAGCATGCCAGACCTCCTGTCCATCACCAACTCAAACTCATGAGTCGGTGATGCCATCCAACCACTTGGGCTAAGCCCCATCCAAATTTGATAATGCTCCCAGGTTTCCTCACTCCTGGATCTTTTCCAGGAGGTCTCTGGAGACTGAGTCCCCTTTTGAGGCCCCCATCCTCATTCTGTACCTCAGAGTTCTGGAACCCAGTAAAATCACTGCCTCCCAGCTGTTTTGGCCACAGAAAGGTGAGTCAATGGGTCAATGGCTGCATCAGGGTGTCTCCCAGGCCAGTGTTGGGATGGGGTGGAGATGAGAGTTCCTCTGTTTGGCTGTCCTTCACCTCCCACCCTGGTGGCTTAGATGGTAAAGAATCTGTCTGCAATGCAGGAGACCAGAGTTCGACCCCTGGGGTCGGGAAGATCCCCTGGAGAAGGAAATGACAACCCACTCCAGTATTCTTGTCTGGAGAATTCCATGGACAGAGGAGCCTGTAGTCCATGGGGTCACAAAGAGTTGGACACAACTGAGCAACTATCACTTTCACCTTGCACCCTCAGAGCTGCCAGCTAGAAAGGATTGACCTGGACTAGTGCTGGTGATTACAAAGCGTGTGCTCCCCTCTCTCTGCTCACAGAGAAGCACCAGACACCAAGCAGGAGAGCCTCTGACTTTCCAAATAGATGGGCCTATGGGTTGGACCAAGAGTCCTATCTCAGCCTAGACTCTGCTCACAGATGGGCTGGGGTAGAGGTGGCTTGGGGATCAAGTGTTATTCTGGGCACAGCTGTTGCAGTTATTAAAGGGAATGGTTCTCCCAGGAGCAGAACTGGGAATGTGAGAACCAGGAAGTTGGCAGGGCTGGGAAAGAAAAATTCTGGGAGCCTCCCTCTGTGGTCATGAGAGGGGGCGGGCACTGGCTAGCTGGTGAGGTTGTCACTTCTGGCTCTGTCACTGACTTGCTGTGTGACCTCGGGCAGGGAGCTTTCCCAGCCCTAAGCCTTCCCTACCTCAATCTGTTTGTAATTTGAAGAGGCCTGGAGCAGACTCTGGTACACAGTGGGTGCTCTGGTAAATGCAGGATGAATCTCGGTGCCAGGAACCTCAGACCCTTTTATAGATGGACAGAGGGGCCCCTGAGAGGGGCAGTGACTTGATCATAATCTGACTCCTGTCTGACTTCCCCCATCTCCCCTGCATCGTTATATTTTGGGAGATTGTTTACTGAGGGGTTCCTGACTGTGTACACTTTGGACCGAAGGCTCAGTGACCTGGAGCTAAGCCTGTTCTGCCACCATCTAGCTGTGTGTCTTTGGACGGACTTATGTCCTCTGATCCTCAGCTTATAAAATGGGCTGGGGAATATCATGGTTTCTGAAACACCTGTTCACTTTCTTTCCATTTTGTCGATGAAGCAGTAGGTCCTTGGAAAGAGGGTGTGCCTCATCAAGGGCCCAGTCTTTCCCTTCCTTCAGGAGGGGTCAAACTCTCTGAATTTTTGGTAACTGAGTCACTAACTCCCTGTGGCTACAAATGGGCTGGGATATGTGGCTTGTGCTGGGCGGGCACTGATTGAGGGTGACCCAACCTTTCATAATCCCTGAAAATCTACCACCAAGGAGGCCAACACCCAGGCACCACTTCCTTCTGGAGCCCACTATGGGGTCTGCAAATGTATACATACTCTCAGGGTGTAGAGCTTAGGTGATTCTGTGGTAAGTGTGAAAAATATACCGAGGGATTGGAAGAAGTGCAACAACCATAGAAATACCCCAGGTGGGTTTGCAATAAGGAGCAGAATGCCTCCAGGGAGTGGAAGTGTGACTGTATCCCCAGGGAGCTTTATAGAAAGTGTGGAAACATCCTTAGAGGAAGGTGACAAGTGGCTAAGTAGCAAAACTGTTGGCTATCTTCAGGAGAGTCAAGCTTTAGGGACATCCAGGGGCCTGGGCAGCAGCCCCTAACCCAGGTCTAGTCCTGAAGTAGGCTTGATGTTTCCATTCTTGGAGCAGGGAGTCTCCTTTCTTATCTTCAGCCAGGGAAAGACTGAGGGCTTGAGTCCTGGTCCAACCCTCAGTCCTCATCCTTAAGGGCTCTTGGGGTCTGCTAGCTCTCTCCCTCCATCATCACCTCCCACTGACCGGCTGTTTCCCTGGGACCAGGCAACCTGATCTTCCTCCCTAACCAGAGATGCAATCCTTGAGCAGGAGCTTGGAAATAGTGGGGATGAGGGTAGAGGGCCTGTGGGAATAGGACCTTCATCTGACAGACACAATTGAGGTTTATGTAATCACATGGTGAGATGGTAGCTGTTCTGTGGGATTTCTGCTAGTGAGCCCTTTTCAAGTCACACAGGCTCAAGTAGTGGTTCTTTGTTTTTCTTTTTCTTTGGCTGTACCAGGTCTTAGTTGCAGCGCTCAGGATCTTCAATCTTCGTTGCAGCATGTGGGATCTTTAGTTGCGGCAGGTGGACTCTTAGTTGCAGCATGTGGGATCTAGTTCCCTGACCAGGGATGGAACCTGGGCCCCTGAGTTGGGAGGGCAGAGTCTTAGCCACTGGACCACCAGAGAAGTCCCCTCAAGTAGTGATTCTTAATCTCTGGGGTCAAGGACTGCTGTTTAGGAAATCATGATGAAAACCAAGGTTCTTCTGTTCAGAAAAATACACACGGACCATGGTCCGAGGTCACTAAATTAAAAATGCCTAACCCAGACAGACACCCAGCAAAGGCAATGGAGTATAGTGATCTGGAATCTGCATGGATTAGAATCCTTCCTCTGTGTCTTACTAGCTGTGAGATTTTAGGCAAATCATCTTATGCCTCTGAGACTCCATTTCTTCACCTGTAAAAGAGGGCTAATAATTATATCCATTTCCTAGAGTTATTGTGACAATTACATGAGGTAATAGGCTAAAGGCTTAACACAGTACTTGGCACATGAATATTAGCTATATGATGATGATGATGATGATAAAAAATAATCATAATATTGGGCGATTTCTTCCTTGCCTGGAGAAGTGTTTTTACCCTTCAAGGTCCAGGTTGGACATGCAGTCCTTTGAGGACCTTTCCTGATAGAGTCTTATATATGAGTCCTAGAGCATGTAATAAGATTAACAATTATTAATAATAAACCAGTTGATTAGTTTATTCAGTGCTTAGTCTGTATCCAGGTACTGTTCTGAGCACTTTGTGTTTAGTTCATTTAATTCTCATGAGAGCCCAGAAGAGGACACTATTATTAGCTCATTTAATTCCTTTAAGGCCTGAGAGGAGGATATTATTATTCTTACCATTTGACAGATGAGAAAACTAAAGCACAGATACGTTAAACAACTTCTGCTGCTCCTGCTGCTGCTAAGTCACTTCAGTCGTGTCCTACTCTGTGCGACCCCATAGACAGCAGCCCACCAGGCTCCCCCAACTCTGGGATTCTCCAGGCAAGAACACTGGAGTGGGTTGCCATTTCTTTCTCCAAGGCATGAAAGTGAAAAGTGAAAGTGAAGTCACTCAGTCTAATCCGACTCTTAGGGACCCCATGGACTGCAGCCTACCAGGCTCCTCCATCCATGGATTTTTCAGACAAGAGTACTGGAGTGGGGTGCCATTGCCTTCTCCGAAATAACTTCATACAAAAAACAGAAAAGCCTGAAAGGCAGGCTGACTTAGCAGAAAGTGAACAAACAACACACACACACACACAAATGTGTTTACACACAGACACATGCACACACATAGGGCAAAGCTTTTCCACACATTTCCATTGTACTCTTATCAATGTTTTGGGTGCTGGGGAAGGTATCCCCAGCCAGGAGTTGAGGGGAGAGCAGTCCCTGGTACCTCTGACTCCTCTCTACCTCACAGGTTTCTGCACTGCCATAGACCATCCCCCTCCCCCAGGCCTCTCTGCTCCCCCACCATGCTTCAGCGCCTCACCAGCCTCTTCTTCAGTCCCCCACCACCTGCTGCCGAGGACCCTGACTGCCCCCAGGCCTTCGTCTCTGAGGAAGATGAAGTGGATGGCTGGCTCATCATTGACCTGCCCGGTGAGTCTGGGGCCAGAACTGACTCCTGAGCCTGTGAAGTTTTCATTAGGGCATGTAGTCCAGTCATAGAGCTGCTAGGGGACTGGAGAGTTCCCAAGGCAAATTGGGGCTGAGGCAGTAGCACTGGAGGTAGGGGTTAACAGTGCCATCCCATGCAAGCTGGGGCTCTCTCCTGGCAGAGGTGTTGCAGTCCACACCTCAAGCGCCCTAGGGCAGCAGGTCGAGACTTGTGGGTGCCCCGGGTGTGGCTGGAGGGGCTACGGGCCTGACTAACGATGCCCTTTCTCTCCCTGTCCCATTGTGTCCGGTGTGTGTGTGTGTGTCCGGTGTGTGTGTGTGTGTGTGTGTGTGTCTCCCCACTGCGCCCCCTCCTTCCGAAACCCATAGACAGCTTCACAGCTCCACCCAGCCCAGGGGCTGCCGCTGCCCCGGCGGGCCGCCCTCCGCCCGCACCCTCCCTGATGGATGAAAGCTGGTTTGTTACCCCTCCGGCCTGTTTTACTGCAGAGGGGCCTGGACTCGGGCCTGCCCGCCTCCAGAGCAGCCCCCTGGAGGACCTCCTCATCGAGCACCCCAGCATGTCCGTTTACGTGACCGGCAGCACCATAGTGCTGGAGCCTGGTCCTCCCTCCCCGCCTCCAGAAGACGACGAAGCTGCCCTGCCTGACGGAGACTCTAGCGATGGGTGAGCGGGCCGGGAGCGGAGACTGGAGGCCTAGAGAGGAGTGTCTTGGAGTCCAGGAAGCCCCTGGCACTGCCCAGGAGGACCCTTTAGAGGCGGGTGTTCGAGGCAAAGGGCGGGGCTGATGGGCCAGGATGTAGCTCGGCCTTAAGGCTAAGGAGCCTTTGAGATTGGGAAAGGCGTGGCTTCGTGGCTGGGGCGGGGCTTGAGAAAGACTGGAGCAGAGGCTTGGGGTCTGTTGAGGTGGAAGGGCGAGGCTGCGGAGCTAAGGAAGTGTGGGGGTAGGGTACAGAATGCCAGGGTTGAATCGGAAGTTGAAGCTGATCCTTCACGGGGCCACATTTACCCGTTTTAGAGTCTAGGACCGAGGAGGCATCTCCGGGGTGGCTTGGAGGACGGGCTGGTACCCACGAGAAAGGCGTTGGGCGCCCCCCTCTGAGCAGAGAGCAAACCTTGAGGAGGGTGCGGTGACAAATGGGCGGTGCCAGCACTCCCCTCGATCTGTCCAGCCCTGACTGACTCTCTGTCTCTCCCCGCAGGGAGCTGGCGCCTGCTCGCCGCGAACCCCGAGCCCTGCACCACGCCGCCCCTCTGCCGGCACGGGCTGCGCTGCTGGAGAAGGCGGGCCAGGCGCGGAGGCTGCAGCGGGCCCGGCAGCGGGCCGAGCGCCACGCACTGAGCGCCAAGGTGGTGCAGCGGCAGAACCGTGCCCGCGAGAGCCGTCCGCGCCGGCCCAAGCACCAGGGCAGCTTTGTCTACCAGCCCTGCCAGCGCCAGTTCAACTACTGAGCTTCCCCCGGCCATGCTGCAAACCCCTCGCTGACTCCCGACCCCATTCAGCCCCTCCTCCGCCGCAGCCAGTGTGCTGATCGAGGGGGGCGCCTGCAGCCCACCTCGGGCTGGATACCACAGCCTCCCTTAAGTGTGTGAAGAGGGCAGATCTCCCCTCTCTCCCACTCCTACTTCCCTTTCTCTGATCCTCTAGTCTGCCTCTGAACATCCCCCCTCACCCCGCCCTGCAACCTCACTCCCCCAGCCCCGCTCTCACCTTCTGGCCCCTTCTGGCATCTAATTCTCCATCTCCCCCACTGACAGTCCGTCTTTCCTTCCCTGGTTCCCTTTCTGGATCTTTGCTCTGACACTCTCCATCCCCATTCCTCCAGTCCTCTATTTCTGGCCCACTCCTGTTTCTGAGACTGTCTTCTTCCAGTCTCATATCTGGCTCATTTCCTACCTTCAGCTCCCACTTTACAAGCCTCACTTTATCTAACGTCTGGACCTGCATTCACTCCTACTTCCTTATAACTCAGTGATTCTCCCAGTGAGACTAGAGGGTTCTGCCTTTAGTCTCCCCCTTCCCCTCTCCTCTAGGCTGGGCTCCCTGAAGTTGCTCAGGCATGGAAAGGTAAGGTATGTGGGAAAGGACTGTGAGATGTGTTAGTGGGAGACAGTGGAGGGAATCGAGGAAAAGAGGAAACCTACTGGAAAGGTAGTCAGGTCAGGCGGGTTGAGATGCTGCAGGGAGCAGGGCACAATAGGGGCTCACACTGTGCTTGCTTAGAGAGGCCAAGCCTTGCTCTTAAGCTGGAGCATGGAGTCTACTCCCTCATCCCTTTTCTATAATTGACCTCCCAAATCTCTTCCTGAAATCAAACCCTCTGCAGATCCCTGTGTCTGAAGGGCTTAGTTAGTACCTTGCTGCCCTTACTTGCAACATGTCAATTTAGCAGTAAAGGCTGGGCAAAGCCCTGCCATCCTAGATATCTGTTCATATGCCCAAGGTGCTAGAACTAGCTTAGGAGAGATGCAGGCTGGAGGGATTCTAGGCAGGGGAAGGACACACCCCAGAATAAGAATGCAGAATGGTGATGCTGGGGAGGACAAGCTGTGGGGTGAAGCCATCCAAAGAATGGCACTGCAGCCTTTATCTTGCCTCTGGCCTGGTATTTCACACTCTGCCAGGATGGCTAATAAACAAGTCCTGGGTAGGAGGCCAGGAGCCCCACTGTCCCAGTACCCATAGTTCCTGCCCAGGTTCAGGGCCTTTAAGGAGGGCTCTCTTCATTTTCTTTCCCAGGGCTCTCTCCCTTTCTACGCTGCTGGGGAGAAATACGTACCCTACGGTTTCCTCTTCCCTTCTCCAATAAGTACGTGGGAGAGGGGACCTGGATACCTGGATGAGACACAGGGGACAGGGCAGTCAGCTTTCTCCTTCTCATGGCAGGATTGAATTTTGGGCTCAGACACCAGCAACAGCCTCTTGGGATGCCCCGAGTTGCTTCTCTTTTCCTTTTCTAACTGTCCTTTTCTAGTGTGTGCTCTTTCTTCCTTGAAACTTTTAATATTTCCTGTTACATATTAACATAGGTCTTCCCCCTCACTCCAGTTCTAGGTTTCTAGGCCTCGTGGCCAAGCTGAAGTTTAGAGAAAACTCTGCAGTTCCATGAGGGCAAAGGCAGCTGCCCTCCCTGACCTGATAACCCTAGGCCTCATGGTGGGTGTATGGATAAGGGAGGGGGGAGCCCTACAGATGTTGGGATGGGGACAGAGGAAGCCCTGTTGGTGTCTCCTACACAAAGGAATAAGCCACATTTACAATATAAAAGCAGTTCAAAGTCCCCATTACTGGTCCACTAGGGCTCCAGTAGTCGACAGCCTTGCCCCTCTCCCCAAGGTTACAACCTAGTCTCTGATTCTTCCAGCTACTCCTTGGTTACATCACAGCCAGCTTAGGGTCTTCAACACTTCCAAGAGCTGAAACTCCCTCGGGCACTTCTTGCCTACTCTTTCGCTGCCAGCTGGAGCTTAGGCTCAGTTCTGGGCAGTGCTGTTCACAACCCTTCTGGGGGGAGAAGTGAGTTAGACCATTTGGCTCCAGTTTTGGAAGGCCTCTACCTTACCCATAATTCTGTAAGGCTCCTGTAGTTCTAGAACCCTCCAATATCATCACCTAGCTGGTTGCAAGGCTCATATTTTTTTACTTTCCTGTAGATTTCTGTAGCATTTGAGTGTGGCAATATTTTAATTGTGTATAGATCTCTAAGAACCAACACTAGTTGGTCTCCTGTTAGTCTGACTCCTGAAGCATCAGACCTCGTCATACTGTACTGACTGTGTACGTGCCTTTCACCTTGAGCATGCTTCAGGATTTTTTTTTTTAAACCACAGAACTTGAATACATGAGGGAACCAGAACTCACAAAGTCCTATGCAACCTCAGACAGGAGGAGGTTAGAGAGTCTGTCCTTATGATGTTTTCAGAGACCCTGGAGAAGTCTGTTCCAGACTGTATTACTTCATGTCAGCACTACCAGCGCTTTGCCAAAACTCAGTTACATGAGAGGGACCCATTTCTAGAGTGTGTCCCAGTTACATTAAAAGACAACTTCCAGTAATTCCCCAATACAGCTCTCTTCAAGCTGGGTGTAATGTCCAGCTCTTGCCAGTCTGGCCCCACCAGGGTACCATGTGTGTATGAATGCAGTGTGCTGCTGTTTTGGAGTATGCTTGCTCCCTGACCCTTGTCTGGAACCCTGGTAGTCTGCTCTGACACATGATGTCAGGTACAATGAGGACCCCACCAGAGCTCCTGGATGACTCCTCAGATCCATGTGGCTTTCTGTGAGGGGACTGAAGGCAGGCATAACATGGCCCCTTGTACCTTTCCTCTTGCCCTGCCCCCTGGTTCCAGGTGGAACCAGCAAGATGAGTGCACCCCTCTTGGTGTTTCGTGTTGAGACCGGCTGAAAAGAGGAGACTCTGGCTGACCATGTTGTGACATGTTGCAGACTCGAGGACACAACCCCCTCAGCCTGGTCACGTGGCATGCCTGTGGATGTGTGTAACAGGATTCTGATTGTTAGACTGTAATGTTATTCCTCTATGGGAGAAAAAGTTAATATAAAGAAAAACAAATAAAAATCTATTTAAAGCACATTATGCTTTCTTCCTGAGTAGAGCTAAAGTTGGAGAAGCACTCTGCAATCTCAAACACAGTACTGACATAGTGTGTTATTATAAGGCTGGGTTTGGTTCTGGTTGTGTGTGTCACACAGGGGAGGAAAAGGATAGATGAGCTTGCTGGTGACAGAGCCAGATAATGTGGTGTGACTTAGAAATAACTACTTTTAGAGAATCCTTATAATACAAGAGAACGTTTCAAAAATGAGAATAAACATGAGACTAACCAATTCATTCTTTGGGTCTCAGGCACTGGGTTATGGAGCCACTGCAGGGGAAGGGATGGAGTATATGTCTAGCTATAGGAGACACAGCAGAAGGCTGGGGCCCAGACCAAAATAAAGACAAGACCTCAAGCACTGATGTCCCCTGAATGTTGAGGGTAGGAGAGGGGCAGAAGCAGTTGGTTTAGAGACCACAATTTTTAATGTAAGGATAGAGCCAGGAAGGGGAGAAACCTAGGCATGTTCATAAGTCACTCCAAGCAATGGTGATGCAAATTAAAAACAGAGCAGCCAAAGAGTGGAACACAGTGGGTATCTCTGAACTACATAATGCAAAATGACCCTTTTATTTGGGAGCTGCTCCATCTAACCACAGATATGAACTGAAGTTAGAAACCTGACCTAAACTGGGCTAGATTCTTGATGCTGTTAGAAAAAATCTTGCTGGTCGGTCTGGGCTTCTCTCTTGAATGGAGGAGGTGTATACATGCTTGTTTTGGAGCAATCAGGCGCATGGAGAAGCAGACGAAAGAGGTAGAGAAAAGTGCCATCTGATTTGCTGATTGCTTCCCGTTTCTAGATGATCTTGGGTGACTTTGATCCTACGTTGATTCTGTTGTTTTCAACCAAATGAAATCTGACCAATGTCAAAGTGCCTGGTACAGTGCTAAAAGAGCTAATTTTCCAAAGCCAAGGAATGAGCTGAGTGCGCAAGTATGTTCATTTCCCACAACTTCCCAGACGGGCATCTCGAGTGCGATGAGGACAAGATGGAATTCTAATTCACAAAAAAGGCTGTTCCTATTCACTTATGGTCCAAAGAAAGAGCCTGCTTACCCAATAATCCCTTACCAATAACATACGTTTATGTTCTAGGACAAAAGACATTTATTTAACACATTCAGTATTTCACATTGTACAAACCCTTAGATTCTCTTTATTCACTGGTCCATTTCTACAACGAATACATCCAAAACTATATAATAAAATTATTTACAACATTTCCAAATGAGATTTCCTGTTGCCCTACTACTGCTATTCACACACAGTACTTCCACGGCACAATACATCATTAGAGATCTAAAAATGCTCACCCTGTACTCTAGGCTGCTTAGGAAATGTGAAAACTAATAACATAATCGCATTAGCTCCTCTCAATACATGGCAACATTCTAGAAACCTTGAACTTCCTCTTGCAACACCAAAATGGTTCAACAACTCTGCTTTCCCCATTGCACTTTACGAAACAGGCTGCAGGGACTAGGAAAGGACCACGTTATTAAAATAACTAACTGTACAGAAATGGATTTTTAAAAAGTCACAGCTCAAAATTGCTTTTTGTAAAATTCACACACATTTACAAATATCAAGTTGTCGTCCAGCTTGTTTACTTCGATTTTCTTCGCTTGGATTGCACCGCACTGGTTACGTCTGTGGGGGAGATAGGAAAGACATGTTCAGCTGAGGCAACTTTTTACCGCAGTGCCTTTCAGGCAGTCCACAAGAACCAGGGCTGACCTGAGTGGAGGCCTACTGGACTCTGAGTCAGTCTAAGGGACTCAAAAGGCCCACTTAGTGTGAAGAGGGTCTCAGGCTTCTTGGCCTGATAAGACTAGGGCCTGGCTGGCAACTGGGGAAATGCTATACAGGTAGTAGGAGATGAAGCAAACATCATGGAAAAGGTGCCAAGGTGCAGACAGCCTCTTTAGTGGGGCAATTAACCTCACCATCTCCATCACCTGTTTTCATCACTCAACAAAATGATGGATAGACTGACAATGCTTTTAGTCAGAACTCAATGAGTGATGCTACAAGCAAGTGAATATATTGTGCCAGAGTGCAAAACAAAACAGCCTCTGGATCTCTTCTGGGGCTAAGCCATTTTTTTTTTGCACTGAAGAACTCTTAGCCATGTCATAGTCAAAGTCTCTAAATAACATGGCCATGACCTTGGTCAGGAAGTGTCTACTATGGCCTAATAGCAATTCGGAGCACACCACAGCCTGCTCTGAGCCCAGGTGAGCCTGACGTCTTCATGGAAGAGGTGGGAACTGAGAGGTTTATATCAGTGACAGGGTAATAGTGACATAAAAGGGAGGGAAGGAGTGTGTCTTCAACCAACCAACTTAATCTTCTCCCATATTTAAACCATCTTTCTCAAAAACTTTTCAACATAAGTCTTCTACAGCAAAGTAACAGTGAATTAACCTAAAGCTCTCCAACTGTAAACATTTCTTTAAAATCTCATATTAATATTAAAAATTCACCCTCATTCTTCATGCTGCTCCATAATAGATTATTTTTACTTCCCAATAAGGACCAAAAAGTGCTTTCTATTTAACATAAAGGTGTTGGATAAATTCAACTTACCCCTTTCTAGAAACTAGGCTGAATTTTCTGATGCTGCACATTATTAGGTTCAGTATTCTAAGCAATTTTTATTTTCTTTTTTGTATTATATTTTGAGAACCCAGACTTACAACGTACATGCAAAAAGCAAAAATTTCACTAAGTAAAATTTTAGCTAAGTAGAAGCTCTATACGGTCAACAAAGACAAGACCAGGAGCTGACTGTGGCTCAGATCATTAGCTCCTTATTACCAAATTCAGACTCAAATTGAAGAAAGTAGGGAAAACCACTAGACCATTCAGGTATGACCTAAATCAAATCCCTTATGATTACACAGTGGAAGTGAGAAATAGATTTAAGGGCCTAGATCTGATAGACAGAGTGCCTGATGAACTATGGAATGAGGTTTGTGACATTGTACAGGAGACAGGGATCAAGACCATCTCCATGGTAAAGAAATGCAAAAAAGCAAAACGGCTGCCTGGGAGGCCTTACAAATAGCTGTGAAAAGAAGAGAAGCAAAAAGCAAAGGAGAAAAGGAAAGATATAAGTATCTGAATGCAGAGTTCCAAAGAATAGCAAGAAGAGATAAGAAAGCCTTCTTCAGCGATCAATGCAAAGAAACAGAGGAAAACAAAAGAATGGGAAAGACTAGAGATCTCTTCAAGAAAATCAGAGATACCAAGGGAACATTTCATGCAAAGATGGGCTCAATAAAGGACAGAAATGCTCTGGACCTAACAGAAGCAGAAGATATTAAGAAGAGGTAGCAAGAATACACGGAAGAACTGTACAAAAAGATCTTCACGACCCAGATAATCATGATGATGTGATCACTCATCTAGAGCCAGACATCTTGGAATGTGAAGTCAAGTGGGCCTTAGAAAGCATCACTACGAACAAAGCTAGTGGAGATGATGGAATTCCAGTAGAGCTGTTTCAAATCCTGAAAGATGATGCTGTGAAAGTGCTGCACTCAATATGCCAGCATATTTGGAAAACTCATTAGTGGCCACAGGACTGGAAAAGATCAGTTTTCATTCCAATTCCAAAGGCAATGCCAAAGAGTGCTCAAACTACCGCACAATTGCACTCATCTCACATGCTAGTAAAGTAATGCTCAAAATTCTCCAAGCCAGGCTTCAGCAGTACGTGAACCATGAAATTCCAGATGCTCAAGCTGGCTTTAGAAAAGGCAGAGGAACCAGAGATCAAATTCCCAACATCCGCTGGATCATGGAAAAAGCAAGAGAGTTCCAGAAAAACATCTATTTCTGCTTTCTTGACTATGCCAAAGCCTTTGACTGTGTGGATCACAACAAACTGTGGAAAATTCTGAAAGAGATGGGAATACCAGACCACCCAACCTGCCTCTTGAGAAATCTGTATGCAGGTCAGGAAGCAGCAGTTAGAATTGGACATGGAACAACAGACTGGTTCCAAATAGGAAAAGGAGTACGTCAAGGCTGTATACTGTCACCCTGCTTACTTAACTTATATGCAGAGTACATCATGAGAAACGCTGGACTGGAAGAAACACAAGCTGGAATCAAGACTGCCGGGAGAAATATCAATAACCTCAGATATGCAGATGACACCACTCTTATGGCAGAAAGTGAAGAGGAGCTAAAAAGCCTCTTGATGAAAGTGAAAGAGGAGAGCGAACAAGTTGGCTTAAAGCTCAACATTCAGAAAACGAATTTCATGGCATCCAGTCCCATCACTTCATGGGAAATACATGGGGAAACAGTGAAAACAGTTTCAGACTTTGTTTTTTGGGGCTCCAGAATCACTGCAGATGGTGACTGCAGCAATGAAATTAAAAGACGCTTACTCCTTGGAAGAAAAGTTATGACCAACCTAGATAGTATATTCAAAAGCAGAGACATTACTTTGCCGACTAAGGTCTGTCTAGTCAAGGCTATGGTTTTTCCTGTGGTCATGTATGGATGTGAGAATTGGACTGTGAAGAAGGCTGAGCGCCGAAGAATTGATGCTTTTGAACTGTGGTGTTGGAGAAGACTCTTGAGAGTCCCTGGGAATGCAAGGAGATCCAACCAGTCCATTCTGAAGGAGATCAACCCTGGGATTTCTTTGGAAGGAATGATGCTAAAGCTGAAACTCCAGTACTTTGGCTACCTCATGTGAAGAGTTGACTCATTGGAAAAGACTCTGATGCTGGGAGGGATTGGGGGCAGGAGGAGAAGGGGACGACCGAGGATGAGATGGCTGGATGGCATCACGGACTCGACGGACGTGAGTCTGAGTGAACTCCGGGGAGATGGTGATGGACAGAGAGGCCTGGCGTGCTGCGATTCATGGGGTCACAGAGAATCGGACATGACTGAGCGACTGAACTGAACTGAACTGCTAAGAAGTGAAACCTAGATGATTTTCTAAAAGGTGGCCTGTGTGGTGATTTCAGGCTTCTGTTGGCAGAAGTTTCAATACATCTTGCTTCTTGTGGGGAGATCGTGATGCTCGAGCCAGGTGGTAGAATTAGTTTCTCTGATTTACTCATTAGTCTTTTGCTAATCAAAGGACAGTAAATCTGATACGATGTTGATAACAGTGTAAATTCCATGTAAATAAACCGAGTCCCACATAGCACACAACTCCCCATGATCAATCAACTCTTTATTTACATCCACCACCTCTCAACCTTCACTTTCACTGTAGATTTACCATTTGCAGTGAAAACATACAGGGTTTTGTCTTGACTAAGTGTTCATCCTTAGAAAAGTATCTGTTACTTAGGTCAACTTTGGGAGCTTCTCCTTTGTTATGAATGATCAAGTGGTGTGTCTAAGCAACACATGTGGCTGGGAAGCATGGTTAGCAGTTGGCGAATAAACAACCTTAGGCCCCTCCCCTCTCCATTCCCTCCTTGCTTGTTCCCATCTGTCAGTGCTCCAAAGCACCCAGGGATCTGGCAGGCTGCCTCTGCTTCTGAGGATGAATCAATGAATGAGGCCATGAGTAAACAAGTTATCTATGCTAGAAACTACAAAATAAATAAATAAATAAATAAAAGTCTTTTAGATACTAGGGTGAGAGGTGGCAGTGGTGGTGTAGGGTGTATGTTTATACTTCCATGAAAGAGAAAACCTGATCTTGAAGTCTCTATCACCTTCTCTGGATAAATCCAGCCAATCTGGTCACAAAGCAAAGTTACCTTTGATGTTTCTATAAACCTGAAAAGTTATTTTTATGGTTCAATTTTTTTTAATTTATGCATTTTTATTAAAAGAACTTTGTGACATAATTGCTTATCAAGTAATATGTAAATCATTTATCAAATCACTTTACTAATCTCTAAATAATTTAAATTTTATACTCCCTCTCCCTCTAAAATATTACGACATTTACCATTCCGTTGAACACAATAAGAAAATCTAGAAGCTAAGTTTTTAAGGTAAGGAATTCTGGGGAAGTAATGTAGTAGGTGAAGGTATATTCAGGATGTGTTTAATATGTAAGGCCTGCTCCTTATGGCCACCTAGCTTATCTGACTATGCATAATCCTACCTCAAGCCCATATTATAAATACCATATTGGGAAAAAAATCACATACATTATTGAAAAACTCTCATTTTTTTTTAAACCATCAAATATCTTTTTATTTTTGGCTACACTGCGCTGCTTGCCAGGATCTTAGTTCCTTGACCAGGGATTGAACTCGGGCCATGGCAGTGAAAGCCCAGAATCCTAACTACAAAGCCACCAGGGAACTCCCAACCTTCAAGAATTTTATAAATTAATGTCTTCACAGATACACAAATAGTCCAAAGACTAACAGTATAGTCACTTCGCTGATGTTCATATTTTGCAATCGACTCTATGGTAAAAGTGAGGGTCAGTAACAGTCTTTCAGGCGGTGTCTATGTATGTCCTTGGGATACATTTAAATTTGTAATTGAAAAGGGCATTTTTAAAGCATTTTTAAAGTAATTTTTAAATGACTGCCTCATTTTTTGACCTTAAGCAAATTTGGCCAAATCTATATAGTTCAAGGTTCTATTAAATCTTCTAGTATGTGAGCTTTACCTTCTACAGAGTTTTATAAATTAACCTTGACCTTGCTCACTTCATTACGCTTTTTACTATTCTTCTTCCAGCCAAGATTTCCACTTAATTGTAAAAAATTCTGGAAATTTCCTTTCAAAATGTGTATGGCTTGTTTCTAAATGACTACAAGAGTACAGGTTCAGGCAGTTACTGTTCAGGGTTTTCCTCGGTCTTCCACATGGCAGGCGGATTCTTTACCAGCTAAGGCACCAGGGAAGCTCTTTCCTTCCATAAGATGTAGCTAATTATGCTTATTCTATAATAACAACACCTACATTTTAAGTGTATTTGTATCAGTTCACTCAGTCTTATCTAACTCTTTGTGACCACCTGAGCCACTGATTCCAGTGTATCTGTATACTCTGTGCTTTTTAGATTGCTGCTTTTCAAGTCACTAGCTGTGGACAGGACAGAATTATCACTCCACTTTGCTGTCAGAGGCATCTAAGGGCACACCAGGGACACCCACAGCTACTGCTGATTACAGCTTCCTCTGAACTTCCCTCTTATTAGGCTATTTCCCTGGTACACCAAACTTTATCTTTTTAACTACTGATCCTTTTTCCCAGTTGAAAATATAACACAAAACTACTATAGACTAAGACTAAATATAGAATGACAAGGGAAACTAGAAAAATCATTTCTGTGTGAATGGGGAATTCATCATGTCAGGAAGGAGAACTACTCATCTGCATATCTGTAAACACATCTGATCAAGTGCAATTTTAAAAGTTCACTGATTGGTGGAAGCCAATTTTCACTGTCTGTAATTAAAAGTGGCAGGACAGGGACTCCGGAGGTCAGGTGATTAACAATCTGCACTTCCGGCACAGGGCCCTGGTCAGGTAACTGAGATCCCACATGACATGATGTGTGGCCAGAAAAACAAAAGTGGCAGGGTGCTGGGGGTTGGTGGTGGTGGTGGGGGGAACCCAACCAACCAAAATCAAACAACAGGTTGGAGAGAGTGACCCATCAGCCATGTGGGCCTCGCTGGACTTGCACAGAAATCATCCATCCCACCAGCTCCAATCTGGTAGTCCAGTGGCCCTTGGTTAGCATGAGGTAAGCAACCTCTTTTCTCAAAGCAGAGCCATGATGAAGGTTACTGGTTTTCCAATAATACAGAAAGTACCAATACTTCTCATTATAAACTGCTCATAATATTTCTCAGCTTTCAAGATTCTCATGAAAAAACACAGACTGTTTCTGATTTTGTTTGGGCATATATGACCAAAATCTTAAGAGTACAAAAAGGCAAAACCCGCTCTTCCTTTTAAAATTTGAAGAAGTACTGATGCTGCAGGAAGATGTTTCAGGTACCCAGCACTATATATGTCTACAAGTTTGGGACACATACAGCTTAGAAGCCAGCTTGATATTTTAAGACATTGGTTCATTTTTGGATACAACACAGAAGGCGAAATAATATGCATATTAATTGTTTAATTTGGATCCAAGAGCTCTAACACTTAAAAATCAAGAGCTATAGCTTTCATTTCTGATTCTAAAAGTAACTTACCCTAGAAGAGTTAAAGATAGATAGCCTGAGGGCTTAAAGCTGATGTGGAGATCTAGACAAGACTGTGATTCCTGGGGTCTGGCCAGAACCCTGCCATCCTCTAGGGAGATACTTATGCAGCATTGCTCCATGTAATATCGCAAAGCCTGTGAGTCATTATGACCTCTTCTAAGCCAGTTGCTAAGCCTCAAAGCATGGATGGGATAGGCATTCCAACATGACTACCATCACCTTGGGACAATGTTCAGTTTAAGTGTACAGGCCTGTACACCCCAACCCACTTCTAAAACAGGCTCCAGCTTTACATCTTTTCTTGGCTAGCAGTTATCTACAGAGTGGCTCTAATTTGGGCATCTCTTAACTGTCCCAGCTGCCAGATTAGTTCTTTCTGGTGCACTGTAAATGACATTTTTAGTATCCTGAGGCTCTGGGCTCAGGCCAGATTTCCAAAAATCTGGTTGTATGACATCTCTAAAGGTCAACACTTATCTTCCTGCTTTATTCTACAGCCTGGAAGACCGTGATCCTTTGGGAAAATACACAGAATTGAGTGGAAGCAGATTTCCTCACAGAACTCCAGGAATCTTCCACATTATGCTTCCTTCCAAACAAGTTTTGCCTAGGGAGATGACTCCCAGGGAGGGAGAAGGAAGTTGTTGGTTCCACTTCTGCATCCAAAGTGAGGATACTCACAGGATCCTGACTGTGGTATACATGGTATGTCTGGAGAGGAAAGAAGGCCCCTCCCAACCTCTCCCCTATCTGGCAGGCTGAGGTAAGGTGATGTCTACATCTCTGCTTTGCCTGTACTTGATCTGCAGATTTGTGGCCTCCTCCAGGAACTCTTGTGAGGCATTTGATTTCTGACCCAGAAATGTGACCCAGAAACAGCTGAGCTCTCAGTCAGTGTCTGGTGTTGGGGCATCGCAATCTGCCCTGGTCTTCAGGCTGGTATCCTAATGGTGTGTGACTGTTTTGCAGCAGCCCTGCTGATATCAGGCACTTGGCCAAGATCCCAGCTCTTGTCCAACGAGCTACTTAAGCTCAGTACACTTTCTGAGAAGATGATACCCTCCCTCAGCTCTGGTGGTTTGCACATGCTTTACCTTTACTTGGATGATGCTTCTTCGTTCTCAGTCTCAGCTTAAACATCATTTTTCTCCAGAAAGCCTACACCGACTTGACAGAAGAAGAAAGCATCCCAGGTACTGGGTTGACCAAAAAGTTACTTTGGTTTTTAAGTAATAATAAAAACATATTTTTCATTTTCACCAACATATTTACTGTTTTGTTCTACTATCTTCCGCCTTTTTCAGGCAACTTCATAATCCCATCTTCCCAAAACTTTTTATGTTTTTGAGCAAAGAACTCTCCCAGGTACCTTCTACAGTCTTCCAGGGAAAGGAAATTTTTTTCCATTACGAGAATTTTGTAAAGATTGAAATAAATAGAAATCTGAAGGTGTGATGTCTGGTGAATACAGCAGATGAGTCAGAATTTCCCAGCCAAGCTGTAACAGTTTCTGCCTGGTCATCAAAGAAACACGGGGTCTTGTGTTATCCTAATGGAAAATTATGTGTTTTTGTTGACTAATTCCAGAGACTTTTCATCAAGTGCTGCTTTCAGCTGGTCTAACCGGGAGTAGTACTTGTTGGAATTAATTGTTTGGTTTTTTTGAAAAGAGCTCCTAATAGAGGACTCTCCTCCAATCCCACCATATACAACATCACTTACTTTGGATGAAGACCTGCCTTTGATGTGGTTGGTGGTGGTTCACGCCACTTGCCCTATGATCTCTCCTGTTCCACATTATTGTACAGTTTCCACTTTTCATTGCCCATCACAATTTGTTTTAAAAATGGAACACATTCATTACATTTAAATAGAAAATCACATACAGAAATATTGTTAAGAAGGTATTTTGCTTATGTGGGATCCAAACATCAAAGTGCTTAACATAAACAAGCTGGTGCAAATGATTTTCAAGGCTTGATCTGGATATTTTGAGTAGGTCAGCTATCTCCTGTGTGGTATAACACTGACTATTCTCAATTAATGTCTCGATTCAATCGTTAACAATTTCAATGGGTCTACCCAGCCATGGAGTATCGTCCAGCAAGAAAACTCCAGCACAAAACTTTGCAAACCACTTTTACATGTTTGATCAGTCACAGCAGCTTCTCCGTACACTGGACAAATCTTTTTTTGCACTTCAGTTGTGCTTTTACCTCTCTTGAAATAATAAAGCATAGTATGTAGAAAATGTTCCCTGTTTTCTTCCATCTTCAATACTAAAATGGCCACACACAAAAATCACCAATTTTGATAAGTTTTTAAAAATGCACACTGATAATGATAGCTGTCACAATACAATACAAGAAAAGTGCTTTAAATGAAGTTAAAAACAACTAAGCACTACTAGAGCTATCTTATGGAAAACAAACTTTTTGGCCAACCCAATAAATACCTCTACAAACTACGTAACATTGCTATCATAAGAGCACCATAGCCAAATCTTTCTTGATAGCTTATAATCGACGTGACAAAGACTATGTTTTTTCACTGTTACATCCCCCAGAGCATGACATGCAGTAAGTGCTTAACATATAGTTGATAGATGGTTATTAACATAATAATTACTGATTGGTGGTGGTTCTTCTTGCATTTAGGCACCACAGTAAGCACCAGGCATACCATGGTGAGCAAAACCAGACATTTCCTGCCCTAATTGAATATGTATGTTAACTACTTACCACATAAATTGACATAAGTTACAACTGTGGTTTTACGAAGGAGAAGAACATGGTGCTGTGATTCCACATAGCAAGGACAACTGAGTTAAGATAAGCAGAAAGAGTGAGAAGTTAATGAGGGAAAAAAGGAAGAAAGAGAGACTACTCCTCACAATAGGCATCACATATAACCAGGCTCTGATGAGAGGATGGCATGTCCAAGTTGCTAAGGGAAGTCTAATGAGCTGGGAGAGGTTGACAGGGGCCAGACCAGACAGGATCTGGGGTTCATGCTGACGCTTTTAGACTTTAATCCCAATTATAATGGTAACCTATTAAAAGGTTTAAAGCTAGGGTAGCAGTGAAGATGGGGAAAAGTGGATGAACTTGAGTCATCTGAGAAAAAATCAGTAGCTTTCTGAGATATATGTGAGGGTGAAGGACACAGGTGTCAAGCAGGACATGCCTAATGGACAGACAGATGGGAGCAGGGGACCAACAGCAAAGGACCTGGCATCAGGGGTGAAAAATCACATCTGTTTTCAGACATGTTGAGTTTGTGGTCCTGTTAAGAATGTATGTGCAATTGTCTAAAATCTCTAGAGGTCAGTACTAGAAAACAAATGTATGAGTCATCTGTGAAAGGTTGTAACTAAAGAAGGGAGGCATGAATGAGATCACCTGGGGAGAAAATATAAGTTGAAGAGAAAAGGTGACTCAGGATTAAAGTTTGAGTAGGCCAACATCTACTGCATGGGTACAGAATCTGAGAAGGAATAGTCAGAAGACTATGGAGAGCTCTGGGTCAGAGAAGGCAAGAGCAGAGTTCATTTAAAGGAGAGACAGCAATCAGCAGAGAAGAGAAAACTGATGTGTCAGGTTCTTGAGAGGCTCAGAGAAGATGGGATCAAGAAGGCACTGGCCTTTGGACTGAAGGAGGGACAGTTACTCTACTATAGCATGAGCAAAGGAGAACACTGGTAGATTTATGTCCTGGTAGTGAGACTTCTCTGTGAAGAGGTGAAAGTCTCTGCTGAAAGAGAGGACACAAAGTAGGAGCCAGAGGTTTAAAGAGAGTAGAGAGAAGGAAAACAAGTTGGCCACAGAAACATAGGAAAGACAAAGGAGCCATTCTGAGGACCTGTCTGAAGCGACGATCATGAAGCAACCTGCCCTGTTACGTGCTTGCTGCTCTGGTACATACACTGCAAACACACAGTTAAATGAACTAACAAATAAAGGAAGGACCCACTAAGCGGCAGAAGTCAAAGCAACTTGAAAATGTAAGGAATGCAAGCAAAGATGAACGGCAAAGGCCGCTGAGCTGTGCTAAGAACCCTGTTCTTCTATGTGACCCAGAAACAGCATCCACAGCCCACTGCTAACCTTTAGTAGAGCTGGAGGCTGAAGCAGGCCGAGAGGATCGCTTTCGGTGTCCGTTTTCCACACTTTCAGAAGCCACAGCCGGCTCTTCAGTTCGCGAGTTTCTTCGGCTTGGAGTTTTGGACTTTTCAATTATCTCTTTGGGCTCACTGCTAACAGAGGGAAGCACAAAGTCCAAAGAGGTGAGGGAATCAAGTCACACAAAAATAAAGATTAACAGTTTCATTCACAAGGTAGGAGATTAAGAACTATATAATCATTCTGAGGAGACAATGTTCCAGTCTGGGACAATAATCACAGTTACACTCTAATGTTACTGACAATTTAAAAGTGAGTCCAGCTTGTTATATTAGTAAAAATAAAATAAATTCAAGCGTAATACTCGCAAGATTGTGGAAAAACAAGTAAAAGACATTAGGAACTTAGAACAAACGTCATCAAACTTCCTCACTCATTTTACTAAGATGAGGATACTTCCCTTCAAAAATTACCTTCAAAAAGTACAAAAAAAAAGTACCTTCAAAAAGTTCCCTTCAAAAGTACAAAAAATAGTACCAGGTTCGATCCATGATACAGGATGCTTGGGGCTGGTGCACTGGGATGACCCAGAGGGATGGTATGGGGAGGGTGATGGGAGGGGGGGTTCAGGATAGGGAACAAACACATGTACACCTGTGGCGAATTCATGTCAATGTATGGCAAAACCAATACAATATTGTAAGGTAAGGTAAAAAAAAAGTTAATAGCACCTAAAATCTAGGAAATGAATAACATACACTGACATTTACTACGAGTTAGATAGATAATGGCATATTACAAGTCACATTGGAGAATTTATAGGAGAATATATTTACAATACACTGCTGGGTATATTCCAGAGAAGGCAATGGCACCCCACTCCAGTACTCTTGCCTGGAGAATCCCATGGGTGGAGGAGCCTGGTAGGCTGCAGTCCATGGGGTTGCTAAGAGTCGGACATGACTGAGCAACTTCACTTTCACTTTTTAGTTTCATGCAGTGGAGAAGGAAATGGCAACCCACTCCAGTGTTCTTGCCTGGAGAAGCCAAGAGGAGCCTGGTGGGCTGCTGTTTATGGGGTTGCAGAGTCGGACATGACTGAAGCAACTTAGCAGCAGCAGCAGCAGCAGCAGCAGCAGCAGCTGGGTATATTCAGAGAAGGCAATGGCAACTCACTCCAGTACTCTTGCCTGGAAAATCCCATGGATGGAGGAGCCTGGTAGGCTGTAGTCCATGGGGTTGCTAAGACTTGGACACAACTGAGCGACTTCACTTTCACTTTTTACTTTCATGCATTGGAGAAGGAAATGGCAACCCACTCCAATATTCTTGCCTGGAGACTCCCAGGGACAGAGGAGCCTAGTGGGCTGCCATCTATGGGGTCGCACAGAGTCGGACACGACTGAAGTGACTTAGCAGCAGCAGCTGGGTATATTGATTGCTCCAATCCCCCTTTTAGTACATGAAGATTAAAAAACAGTAATATCCAGTATTACTGGGGGCATACGGACAAAAACTCGTGATGGAGTATAAACTGCACAACCCAATGATTCTCAAGGGGGCAGTTTTGCCTCTTAGGGACACTTGGCAATGTCTGGAGACGTTTCTGATTGTTATGACTGGGGGATGCCACTGAACATCCTATAATGCATAAAGCAGCACCCTCCCCCACACTCCACACAGAATTATCTGATCCAGTGAGTAACGCTAAGGCTGAGACACCCTGGTGTAATCCTCTGGCTCAGCAATTCTGTTTCTAGGTGTCTAAAGAAACAAATCTTTTTACAGAGCTCTGATTACACACAAGGATGCCAAAGCATTTTATTCATATTGATGAAGACAGAAGACCGAGATGCTTAACGATAGCAGATTAGTTAACTAAATCATGGCATATCTAAATGGAGCTATAAAAATCATGCCGTAGAAGGTTAATAATAAAATTGTTCATAATACATTGTAATAGGGGGAAAAAGCTATCACCATTATGAACAGTATAATCTCATTTTCATTATAACATACATTGAGTATATATATAACACATATGAATGGGTGTGACATATTTATATGTGTATACAACATATAGGATTTATATATGGATATAATACTACATATTAGATGTATACAAATACTATAGCATATATTAATATATACCATCCTTGGAGAGTTCTAACTCTATCTGTACATACTCTGTGAAGAGGACTAGAAGAACTAAAATAGACACAGTGAATATTGCTGAACTGTAGGAATACTGGCTAACGGATAACATTCTTCTTTGTAATTCTCTGATCTGAATTTCAATTATCTTTAGTAAACTCTCACTACTTTCACAGTTCAAAAAAATTCATGTTAAAGTCGTTAGGAAAAAAAAGAAGTTGATTACATTTACTTCAGACATGGAACTGAAGTTGATTACTTCAGTTCAGACATGGAACTGAAACAAAAGGAATACAACAAAAACAAAACCAAAAACCAGTCAAAGGGATGCCTCTTCTGAGAAGTCTTCCATGACCTCACTCCCCAAGAGGAGTTGCCCCTTCTGTCTTTTGTGTTCAGAGTCTGTGTCTGGCATTCTAGAGCACCCATTGGGCTGTACAGCATGTTTTCAGTGTCTTGTGTCTTCCACTACAACGTAAGCTTCTTAACCACGGCCTGTCAACTATCCAGACCCCTCCACTGCTTACTCCTGCCAGAGGACCCTTTGCCTGCCAATCCGGCCACAGAGTTCATTACCCTAGCTTTACTTTTAACAACTGCCTGGCAAGCCAAGGCAAGTCAAATAGGAGGCTGGGCTGGCACTGCAAGTCAGGGGGATGTACATATCCTTTTAGAAATGGTGTGTAAGGATGGCTTTCTGACTAGGAGTCCAGAAAAGGGTCAAAGACTCTAAGGAAGAAGATTCCTAATGGAGGTGCCTCTTTCTCCTGGTAAAACAAAAGCCTCAGCAATACCGTCCTGGTGTTTATAGGGTCAATGGTCAGGTGACTCGGGAACAACCAGCTATAAGGTATCTTTGGTCTGATTATCTCTTCCCTAGCGATACAGTTGGTGTAATACTTTGAAAAATGCAAATGAATTCAAACATAAGCCCAATCCAAATGAAACTAGACAGGCAGAGTGGTGGTGTAGGAATAGCAATGAATCTGGAGTCAGAAGAACAGGGGTCGAGTCTTACCTATGCATTTACTGGCCACGATATTTAGCTTTATGCTTCAGATTCTTGATCTATAAATTCCCATCTTATCTGCTGCAATACATTAAGTGTGAGAGCTTTGGAGTTAGAAGACCCAAGTTTGAATCTCAGCTTCACCATTTACTAAACCTGTGGTTCTGGGTGATTCAGTTAACCTCTCTGAGCTTTAGGTTCCTTATATGTAAGACAGAATTTTCTTTCCTAATAGATACTGTGAAAATTAAATGCAATAATACATCTAGGGAGCTTTTAGCCCAACATATGACATGGTATAGCATTCAAATAAACATTGGCTATTATTACCACCTCACAGGGTAGATATGATGATTAAATGAGAAAATGACTGTGAAGCTGTTTTACAATCTAGGTTGATACAGAGCATGACAAATTCTTTAAAATGCTGTCTAGTACATTCCTACACTAAAAGGAATGACTTTTTTAATACAGTAATACTCCTCCCCGTGGGGCTAGTGAGGCCGAAGCTACAGTTGTATTTCATCTTGTTAGGTTACATGGGACAGCCAAGTATGAGAGACAAAGCACGAGCTTTGTGGTCAGAGCCCATCTGCCCTTCTCTCACTTGAGGATCAAACAGCTACACTTAGAAGGTACTGCAAGGAAAACTATTAATGATAATGATGGCCACAATTCCTATATATTGAACACTTACTATTTACTCACTATGCTGAGTGCTGAAAAATGTTATGTGATTCAGTTTCAAAACAACTACAAAAGGCAGAAAACTGGCCACCAAGTTTTATTCAAAGAAATGTTACCTCTGAGAGGCTGGTACTCACGACAGCTCCCTACTTCAGCAGGAAGAAAAACTGGTACAAAGAGTGAAGGAAAAGGCCAAGGTGAGGAGAGGTTTAAAGGCTGAGAAAGCTGATACCTTTCAAAGAGGCTTATGCCATATTCATGCCAAGTCTATAGAAACGATCATCTTACCTTTGTCCAGAGACTATAGCAGCATTTGCCTCGAGTTCTGTTAAAAATACAAAGGACAGAAATGAGATGTAGGAGCTTCTTGTGTATATGTCCACTGGGAGAGGCTAGGTATCTGTGAGAATTCTAAATGCCCTGTTTAGGGTGCTGTGTCTCCAAGCATGGCAGGATCCTCACCCTAATGCAGTATAGAGACAGAGCTGGCATGGACACAACTCGACTGTCTGGGGCATAAGACACTAACTCATTCTATTTTCACTTCTCCTCCATACTGTGAAATAATTCTGTTTGGATCAACATAACTAAATTCACACTGCCTGCTTCATGTTTCATCTAGCTAACTAGATTAGTAAAACAATTGTCTTCCTCTCATGTAGAAAGAGACTGTTTTCATTCTTAGAGTACCTCTTCCCTCCTGACATATTTTTTAAACAGTAATCTTCAAATATGTCTTAATATCCATTAAGGATATATTCTTCTCCAAAGGATTTCCCCACTGAATTTTAGAGGGCAGACTGCTTTACTCTAAGGTATCACCTACAACCCCATTATGTCCCTCTCTTCCTCAACCTCTCAGCAGTGCCCTCTAAAAATGGAAACCCTCAGTAATTTGTCTAGCTGGGTTTTGCTTAAAGGAGCATGCTGTGGATTTACCAGGCACTTCTTTCTTAGCACCAGCAGGAAAACATCCTCTTCCTTCATTATCCACCTTTAGGTAGTCTCACCTTTTCCAAAAGACCATCTCTGATGCACCTGGTCTCCAAGAGTCCTTTCCCCATCCCCCCCACTTTCAGGGAATTCAGCACCTCAGACTCAGTGTACATGTAACCTACCCTACTTACTACAGAATAAACTCCTTGAAAGCAATGAAGTCAGAGTGCCTTGGTTATTTTTACCTCACTGCCTGTTAGCCATGTGACTTTGGGCAAACTTTTTGACCTCTCTGTCCTCAATGCCTCACCTGAAAAAAACAGGGATAACCATTTTACCCACTTCAAAGTTAAAAGATCCATCTTTTGGAGAAAAAGGTGGGTCAGGAGATGGAATTCTCTTCCCCTTTCTAGTTGCTCCTTTCCTCACCAAAAATGAGTTTAACTATCTATTTGCTCCATTCTTATCCTTCTCAGGTATCATGTGGGTAGTTGGGAGCAAAAAAATCTGGGTGGTTAAAATTGTTTTTTTACACCACTTTTTCCAGAGGTCTGGTCTTACCCAGAGAATGTACAATAGAAAGTCCTATCCATCATATAGGACATAGCACCCTGAGGCAGGTTTGAAAATAATCACAACTTTCACCTTACATTAAAAAAAAAAAACTTATTTTATTCATTTATTTATTTGACTGTTCTGTTCTGTGTGGCTTGTAACATTTTAGTTCCTTGACTGGGGGCTGAACTGGGTTCTCAGCAGTGAGTGTGGCGTCCTAACCACTGAACTACCAGGGAATTCCCAATTTTTACCTAACTTTTACTTACTAACTTGGACTCAAAATTAAACATTAAAAAAAAAAGTCTGTCAAGTGTATGAACTGTATTGTCAGTGAGATTCTAACCTCCTTGTGGAAAGCAGTCATACTCTTTGGGGGCATACCTACAATAACCTACAATGCAAAGAGCCAGGCAGGACTAAACTGTAACAAATCTGTGCTCTTTATCTGCTCTGGCACTCTAATCTATGAAGGCAGTGTGCTATTATTGCCATCAAGATCCTCATGCATTCAGAGCTGACCCAGCATCTCACAGTAGTTATCTGTCAGATTACCATGGACTCCACCTTCCAGAAACACCATCCGTAGTGCTATTTACAATATCTTGGTCATGGGAAGAAACTTAATGCCATCCAGAGATGACTGCAATGACTCTGACTCTCTAGAGGAGTGGCTGCCTCACCGCAGCCCAGGTTTTCGGAACAAGCCTCCACTTCTGTTACGACAGTGCGATTACTATCCCAATGCAATAATGCCTGCCATCCTAGGGAGTTACCACGTGCCAGTCAGTCAGCTGCCAAGGATGGGGGCAGGGTCATGGACCAGGGCAAACTGTGCAATGGAAACCACCCACGGCTGGGCAGCAGACAGACAATGGGCACTGAGATGCCCTTCTTGAGTTCCCTGGCTGACACCAGGAATGCGTCAGAGAGCAAGCTGCTCAAGGGAAAAATAACCTCAAACAGTACTGCACAAGCTGCCACTCAACCAAAGTCTGCCCTAAAGCAAGTAAGACAGTTTCAGCATTTCCTGGCACATTGAGAACAGCAGTGGTTCCTTCACACGCGATCAATTCCACTCGAGAAATTTTTCCACGATGGGCCTTACCTGGTCTGGGAACAGACCCCTGCAGTGCTGTGGCTGGAGTTTCCTTTGGGACTAAACTCTGTGAAGGAGCTAAGGCAAGAAGTAATAAAAGAGAAAGAAACAGGTCTTTAGCTTTCTTTTCTAAGCAAAGCAGAAAGCACCAAATCAAGAGCTAAGCAACTGCTGAAATACATATACTCTTAGAAAGCAGTACTTGAAGTTAACTTCTAAAGTACAGTACATTTCAAAACTGACCTTAAAAATTAATTACTTTAATACTCAGTAACAAAGACTACCGTGAGGAGAGTCTGTTTTTCCTTTTGTATGTACAAAGATCAAGGAAGGATATGGCCATAAGATAATAGCACCCATAATTTTTGCTTCTTGGGGCCAAGTTCTGTCCAGTATTCTAAAAAACCCCAAAGCATACTTTGGCAGGCAACCCAAACCTCTTTCAGAGGGACAATTATACCATCCAACCTTAGCACTGAAAAAACTGCCTCAATCCTCTAAAGACTACATTACTTGAGAACTGAAATGAATCATATAATTTATCTTGTACTTTTCTACAGTACCTGGCAAGTGTGATGGGCATAAAGCAGGTATTCAATTCATATTCAATGAAGCAAATCAATTTGATGTTATCTACTTATCTAACAGTTATCAAGAACTTTCTAGGGGGCAAGGCTCTGTGCTAGGCACCCTCAGAGACCACATTACATTCTTCTTGCTTATCAGAAATTCAGTCTAATATCAAAGATATATATACAACTGGCACTCAGGAGTGAACTGTGATGTTACAATGAAGTAGATTCATAAAGTACAAAGTGCTATGGGAGTTCAAAGCAAGGGAGATCAATTCTAAATTGAGAAATCTGAAGGTACCCTAGAGGCAGAAACATCAGATTAGGCTTTGAAGGACAAAGAGAACTTGGGCCCCTGAAGAGGAGTGGAACAGAATACACAATGTACTCTAGAATGGAAACTTCTTGGATCATACAGCAAAGATTGAGGGCATAGATACACCACAGTCACTCAAGGTTATGTCCTCCCACCTTGATACTCAAATCTCCTAGATAAATATAAGTTTTATTTTCTTGTGCAAATGTGACTCTTGCAGATTTCTCTCTGCTTAGTCAATGATGCATTTGTCTTAATTTATTTTGGATGCTTATATAATACAGTTTAAAACTATAACTTTTATTTTTACTCCAGTATTGGTTTCTCACACTTTTAAGATAAAATCACAAAAGGCCTTTGAAAAAGAATGGAAGTAATCTTATCTAAATTTGAGAGGTTTCTTTCCAACTACCGGTTCATCTCCCTAACACTCATGTATTTCTCTAGGATTATATAGGGCCCTGATATAATATTTTCTAAATCATTATCCTCTTGGTACCAGAGGGGAAAGTTACCTGAAAGGAAGTAGAATAGAAACATTTAATAGTGGAAAACATGTTTATGTCACATATATAGTTTTTAAATTATTTTAAAAAGTTTTAGGTTTGAAAAATTCTTAGGGCTCACCTACACCAACAGAACTAGAACCAGGAATCTATTAATACAGTACCCAGCTCTATGAGGTCTTTCTCCTCCAAGGACAGAGAGCTCCTTAAAGGCTTTTATCCCTCCCTGCATCTCTGGTACTGAAGTGAACAGGTGGAGAGGAGAATTAGCCTTTCCTGGGCTCTGTAGGAGGCAGTGTGCTGGCCTGTATGCCACGCACCTCAATGAATCTTTGTATCAGTTCTGGGAGGTACAGATTATTGACACAATCTCAGTTTACAGGTGAAGTCCATAGTTTATAAAAGGTTAAGGGATTTATCCAACCACGATTGGTATCAGTGGAGTTAGAACTTGAATTATGATCCTGTCCTGAAGCTTGTGTTCTTTCTGCCCCTCCAAGCATTTTAGCTGCATAAACAAGATAGGCGCTCTTCGCTGGCCTAGAATACAGCAAAGGTCCTTGAAGCTTTGGCAGTTTTTAACTGATTCTACTGTGGGGAAACAGCTTCTGTACCACTTAAACCTCACAGGAGGAGGAACAATATGTGTGTGTAGGGGTGGGGAGGTGGCGTGGGGTGGTGGTGAGGGCGACGCCAAGAGAAGGAAGGGAAATGTAAGGACACCTATATTTCCTATGATGTAGCCCACCTTACCAGTACATAGGAAATAATCTGATTTAGGAATACATCAATGGGATGGTCTAATTTTCAAAGAGACTTCATCAAAAGAAACTGGTAATAAGAATACTTATTACTGAATGATTACTATATTCTAGCCCTGTGCTAAGCATGTTATATACAGTATCTCATTGAATTTTTGCAATTACTACTGTCCCTATATGACAAAGGAGGAAACTCAAGTTTGGACTAAAGTAACCTGCTCATGAAACCTGGTTTTCTAGAAAGCTCTCTAGCCAGTTAGAAGGAAAGAATTCTTGGGAGAGAGTACAATGAGGAAGGGGCTATGAGAACCCTGCTCTGAACAGCTGAAAGCAAGTCTTTACCACGCTAAGAACCTGCAGGAGCTGCTGTTCACCGTTAAGAGACAAGGTTAAATTGGACGCTCACATATAGACTTTGAACAACTGAACTCTGAGCTTCCCACCTGTAGGAGATGAGGGTTACCTGACATGGTTGGTATGAAGACAAGGTAACGTATGTAAAAAATGCCTCTTTGTAAAATGAAAAAATTTATAAAAATATAAGGTATTTCATTATTCTAGAAGTTGAGAGAGAACCATATTAATAATGTAAACAATATGGGAATCTAGGAAGTTTATTTCCCAATGTACTTCAAATAAATGGAACTACCACTACAGCCACTTAGCCCACTCTTCTTCCTCCAAGTAGAAAAGGAGCCATGCTTTCTCTGGTGGGATAGGTCATCAAAAATTGACATGAGATGATGCCAGGTATCAAGTACATACCTATGCTGGGCAGAAGCTCTGGATGAGATCCCACCTTCTCCTCCACTAGGCCACCTGCAAGTGGCTCAGATGCTATGCCAACATGATTGCTTTTTGTGGTTGGCGCCGCGGAGATGAGTTCAGAGGGTACCAGAGCGGTTACTACCGAGCGTATGTTGGTGGGGGAGAGTACTGCTAGGTAAGCTGGGTCCTGCTGAGGCGGAGCCCGGGCCCACAGGGCTAGAGGTCATCTTTAGCAGAGTGGGTGCTGGGGGAGTTGGGGTTTTACTGTCCAGCTCTGTGCATAACTGCTCTGTTCCCAAGAGCCCTGGAGCTGGGGTCTCTAGCCCTTGGCCTTCAGTCTCTGCATCGGCACCATACTGCTCTTCCCCTTTCTCGAAGGAGCCTGTCACTTTTTTACATGCCTTGGTCAGCAAAATCTGGCCGATTTTGTCCACTTTTCCTTTGCCCTTACTAGATGAGACTGGGCTTCGCCGGTTGACAGAGGAGCCTGGACTGTTGGTCAAAAGGGAGAAACCACGGTGGTTGCCTGGGAAGAGGGCAGAGTGCTTGGATCTGCCGAGGTGCTCACCTGAGGGCTACTCTCATCTGGATTCAGTTCTTTTACTTGCTGGACAGGGGGTGAGGAGGAGCAACTGGAGAAGTTGTACAAGGCGGGGAAGGAAGCTGAACAGGGGTGGCTCGTGAGTTAAGGACCAAGGGTCGACCTGTCTGTATGTTTGGAGCAGGACTACTGGTGGGGGCATTAGGCAGCACGGGAGCCGAAGAAAATTTTATATTCTGAGGTATGTGTAAAGGGCCAACGACTGCAACGGAGGGAGGCATCAAGCCAGAGTTGGTTGTCAGTGGGGCTGCAGGAATTGTGCTTGGCTGTGATCCTTTCATAACCTGAATTATTGAAGATGAATTGATAAAGACAGGCGTAATGAACTGAGGCCGGGCATTTGACTGAGCAGCTGACTGTCCCTCAGAAACCATAACCTTGTTACCCACATTGGGCATTGTGACAACTGTTGACATTAACGCAGACTGCAGGTGAGTTGGCAGAGCTGCTGATGTGTTCGCTGAAGTTGTGATGGGATTGGAAGTCACGAAAACAGTTATCTGATTTGGGGGCAAAGGAGTGGAAATGGAGGAAGAGCTGACAGGTCTTGACATTACTTGAGGGATGCTTGGGGTGACATTAGAACTGACCTCACTCAATTCTGGATGCATAAGGGTTGAACACGGCTCGTTACTGTAAGGTAAATTTAGGGAACTGGAGGGTTCTTTAGAAGATGGATCCTGCAGGGAGGGAACGACAGATGCTTTTTTTGGTCCTCTCCAGACACTCCTGGAGGTGTTACTTCCAGATCTGTAAGCCCGGGGGCTTAATGGTCACGTTAGGAGCTCCAGAGTTGTCAAGAAGTTGACTTAGCGATGTTGGTGCTTCCCTCATAGCAGGAGACACCAAATTTTTGTTCTCTTCGACACTGGGAGGTTTGTTAGGATCCAAAGGCTGCCCATCCTTTTGCATTGATCTTCAGGGACAACCATTTTCACTTCTTGGGGAGGGACTGCTTTTAGCTCCATGTTTACCTGCTCCTTCCTAACCTGGGAATTCTGGCAATCACTGTCCTGTGGCATATTCAAGCTCTCCTTGTTATCCTCCAGAACACCCCCTATCGTGGCCACAGGTATGGTAGGGTTCTGAGGATTCAGCCCACTGTTGTTAGGGAAGCTCCCAGGTACGGGCGGATTGGCCAGAGGAGTAGGACTAACCAATACATTTCTTGGCAGCTCTACATTTTGCAACAACGCTGCATTTGTTTGAGAGGCAAGTGTAAGTTTAGGGGCTTTTGAATTCTGTCTCCCAGGACTTGGAGTGGTTTTCCTACTTGACCCAGGACTAGACCTGCGGCTGTTGCTTGGACTTGCCCGTTTTGGTGCTCCAGAATTAGACTGCTTTCCAGAATTCACCACCACAGAATCTAATTTGTGAGTCTGTGGGGCAGCAAAATTGGAGGGATTATTCATGGTAAGGTTTGAAGGTGCTTGCCCGATGGCCTTCAAAGTTGTCGGATTTAGGCCCTGTTGATCAAAGCCCCTGTTTAAATTTGGCCTGGGAGGTAAAGGAATATTAATCTGTGGGGGAAGAGTCCTGCAATAGAGGCATTGAGTCTTTCTGGTGAGAGACTGATCTCTGAAGGTTCTGTGCTGGGAGGGCGGTTGTTGGGTGTCTGAGGATAATAGGGTCTGGGGCTGGCTCTGTTGGGTGTTTTAGGCCTAGATGTTTGGGTGGGAGCAGCCACATTTGGAAAGTGGTGGCCATGAGAGCTGGGTAGGGAATTTACAGGAGGTTGCTGGGGAGTTGCACCTTGAGTTGCTGAAAGCGGTGATGGTCCAGGTTTTGGCCCTGTCATCATTAACTGATTCTGGGAGACCACTAAATGTGAAGGCATGTTATTTGGGCCTCCTGAGACGGACGGTCCTTCACTGCCACTTGCTTCTGGGAGCGAGGACATCTCCCCCAGTGGTGAGCTGGCAGGGTTCTGGGGGGTTCTCCTGGTACATCATTTTCCTTGAAGTGCTTCCCAGAGGAGTATTCACAGGCATTGGCATTCTCTGCTTATCAGGTGACGGTGGCACCGAGGCAGGGCCTTGCAGACTGACCATGACAGGCACGCTGCCACTCGGCTGCATGGGCATTCTCTGGGAGTCTGGGTTCAGCGGGCCCCTGGGGGTGGACATTCTGGGAGACCGGAAGCCTAACAGATTTGGGGTCCTGCTGCATCATGAGCATCATCATCATCTGTTGCTGCTGCTGCTGCTGCTGCTGCTGCTGCTGCTGCTGCTGCTGAGACTGTGGCTGACTGGGAGGTGGCTGCGGCTGCTGCGGTGGCGGCTGTGCTGGGGGTGCCACATGCTGCACGAGCTGAGGAGGCAGCTGCTGAAGTGGCCTCTGTTCAACTGGTTGAGAAGGATAACCTAAAACGAGCCCCCAAAATCAGGGAAGTTAGATTTTCAGCAAGAAAAGCTTTGCGACCTTTAGGGTATGGCCAAGCAATACTCATCTAGGTAGCACAAATAGCTCAGGCATGCCCGTTCCCAGTGGGGTAAGGGGCGGCCCCTCCTTCTCTGGCATAAGCAAAGAGGCACGCTGATTCAGGAAGCAAAAAGCAAAGCATTGAGAACCTTGAGCTCCTCAGTCTTCAGGGTTTGCATGAGGCATCACTGTACTAAGACTCTAACAGGCACTGTGCTATGCACTGAAACTGGCCAAGTCTATTCCAGCCTCACATTCAGATGAAATGAGGACAACTCCATCAACAGCACACAGATGACCACCCAGTACTGGGCTCTCATGCAGGCATAATAAACATTTCACTGGATTTGTGAATGAAGCATTTAAGATACACTTTTTTTTCTTTTAGCACAGATTTTTTTAAGACTTGGTTTTGTTGAAAATACCAGCATTGAAGACAGTCTTTTATTCTTTCAACAGAAGTAAAATATAAAGTTCTAGGGTTCAATTCCTTAAGAAAGAAGGATTTAAAATCACTTCAATCCATTGGCTTCACACACCATGCTGCACCCTCCAGGCTTGCTTCTTTGGGAAACCCAGTGAGTTAAACTGTCCCTCCGACGTAAGCCAGTTTAATAAATAGTAGGAGCTAAATAGAAGCTGATACACACACTGAAAGTAAAATGAGGGCACTGAAGTTCTTTTTACAAATGCGAATTTCCATTTACTTTTTACATGTCAAACTGTATTTGGAGAAATATTGTCTTTGAATCCATAAGTGGAGAATAAGTGAGCAAGAAGCATAGCCCTCAGGAATAAAAAATAATTTTGGGAAAAGAAGTCTGAGGACAATGCCTTATAGATTCCTAGAAGGCAACATCTCAAATGATTTTCTTTTGTGAAGATTTTATTTGGCATTTTAGAACCAAAACCTTACATAATCAGCAGAAAGGACCAAGAATAAAGGTGGTTCAATGGGAAAAAGTGGACATATAGCTGGGATACAATTTTACAAACTAGATTTATTTCACTGTTACATGATAAGGACAGCTGGCTGTAGTGGTTAGAAGTGCCGGCTCCAGATTTTCACAGAGCAGCTATCAAATGTTATTGATCCACAGGTTCACATCCTGTGTTTAATAGCTAATCAATGTTTTCTGGTCAATGACAGACATGACACCAATAAGTACAACTGCAGTTTTCTTTTTAATTATTTACTTATTTGGCTGCGCTGGGTCTTAGTTGTGGCATGTAAGATCTAGTTACCTGACTAGGGAACAAACCTGGGCCCCCTGCACTGGGTCCAGTCTTAGCCACTGGACCACCAGGGAAGTCCTCAGAATCCACTTTTGACTTTTTTTTTCAAATCCTTTTTTGTTTTAGGCCCAACTGACTTCTTTACATTTATAACGTCAACAACATATGGCATTTCTATAGGTTTAACTCAGGTTCTCATGTGAAGAAAACTGTAATTTCTGTAGAAATTACACAGCCCCTTGATGCCAGGGCTATGACACAAATGCCTTTGTCTTTAAAATTAGGGCGCCAAACAACATAAATACCAAAGAGAGCAGTAGAGACAATACAGCAGCCTCTTGAAAGTAACAGTTAAGGGCAAGGCTGCTATAAAGGTTCCAGAAGCTGGAGGCAGCAGTCCAAAGAGCACTAATGGTAAGAAGATAGACTGGGGCTGTGGTGACAGAATGGTGGAGAGGCACAGCCAGGACACACACAGTGCATATAACATAATCAAAAACCAAATTTATTAATTAAAAGATGAAAATTCATATGCCTTTAGGGTCCAGACTGGTAAAGAGGAGAAGTGGGTTGCTATAAGACAGCAGTAGTTCTGTGGACAGAGCCAAACTGCGGAGCGGATGCTCTACCTAAAGGCATCTAAAATCAGGTTTCTGTTTGCTTTCAGATTCTGCATGACAATTCAAATACACTGCAGGCTAAATTCAGCCTATAGGCTCCCAGTTTGCAAACTGTAGAAAGGAAACAATAATGTGTGTGAGAACCTCTGGGATTTATAGAATTCAGATGTGTCTGAGGGAAGAAGGTGCCTTCCTGTTCATAATGCCTCTGGACATACCCACCAAAACTGGTGACCTCCCAGCCTCAACTGTGCTGCTGCAATTCACCGACAGGAGGTGTGGTGTGCCCAAACAATTTGCAATCAATAGCATATAGTACTGACATCATAATGAATTTACTTTTTTTAATTCACTTTTAAAATACATAAATTAAGGATACTAAAGTTTATCCCTAAAATAACTTACAAAATCACTTCCACTTATAGGCCAAAAGGAGGTGGAATAACTAGAAAGGAAGGAGCAAAACATAATCCTTTGTACACACAGAAGTGTGGCCTACATGTGATAGGTTTGTGTGTCTTTGTCATAGGGGAATAAAGTTACAAATTACTGCTCAGGCTAACAGTAACCAGGTTTGGAGACACTGTGTCAGCTAGCCTTAGTTCTATAATAGCTAGATTAGAATGAATTAATTTTAGGAGACTTTTTTCTTTTCAACATTTCAGAGGATGGTATTATTTTAAAATCAGAGGGGGATACAACACAAAGGATTTCAACAATACTGGTCTTTTTATTATTAACCTGGGTAGGAAATACATGAGTATCTCTTTCATTACTCTTTACATATTTTTTTATGTTTAAAGATTCATAATAAAAGCTCTATTAAAAAATCTTATTTTAAACCCTAGTAGTTCTCTGCTTTGAGAAAGCCCCAGTAGAAAAGGCTGCAGGAAAGGCAGGCAAGCAAGATTAGAGTGAAAGCATCATTTCATTTAATCTTATTCCATTTTGATGCCAACTAGAACTCTGATATTGACAAGAATAAAGAGGCACTGACTAACTTTAGTTTGATTTTATGAGGACCTAATGTAACAAAAACTAATTTGAGCAAAATACACACACACAAACACATATACACCCACATTCACACACTTTCAGAGGTTATATTTGAAACTTTTACTAACAAGTAACAAGGCAAATACTAGACACATTAAGTTTCCAAATACTAGACACATTAAATCACTAGTCTAGTTAGCAGACAAAATAAAACACTATTGTTTCCTTGAAAAAAGTCTTATAAAGCTGTAAATTAATGATGACAAGTATATAAACTTTAGCTAACATTTTATCACCTGGTGGTCGGTTTGAAAATTCTGGCAGTTTAGGGCCTGAGCTGTCCAAGTTAATTCCTTGTTCTCCAGGCAATGGCTGTTGATCAGCCTCCTCCAGACCAGCTGGGCGAGTATCTGGGGTGCTAAAAATAAATTACACATTTGAGAGTAAGTTGTACAGTTTATACATGAAAACTGCTTAACCCCTCCCCTATATCTGAATAAATTCATCTGCATTATCATTCTTAGCATTATTTATATCTCTCTAGTCTGATAAAACATTCAATATTTGGCATAAAAAATCTGCCAGTTTCATTAAATGTTAAAATACACTTAATTTAATAAATGGCTATTTACTCGAGGTGCTTTCTACAAAATTCTGATATAATGATTTTCATTTAATTATCCATCCATCCAATGTTTTAAGACCCGATTTTGGGTTATCAGTATTGTACTGTTCCTATGAAACCACATTATCTTTGAGGTAGCTATCAAATTCAACCAGGGAATCCAGACTTTTTCTGTGACTATTGCAACGGTGGCTCCAACAATCCATAACACCTTGCAAGAAACTGTAGACTGGCTAATGAAAATGGTATTCAGAGAACAAAGAAAGCTGGAGAATACCAGAACAAAGCTAATTAATTTTGTTGCAGAATGTCTATTTAACAGACAACCCCATCAGCTTTGGGATGCTTTCATTTTCACCTAAGTGTACCTTACAATTTTATTAGAGAAGGAAAAAAATGAAGAAACACCCACATTCCCAAAGACCCAGGGCTCACAGCCCTCATTTCGTTTTTGCCCTGGTATTAGTCACCCACTTTTAGACAGTATTTTATCTCGTTGTACTCTGTAGTTTCATAAACCTTACCTTAAATCTATTTTAAAAGCTCTAGCACATGGGAATTTAGAACCTGAAGCAGGTCCTAAAGCACATCTAGATTCCTGTATTGATTTGCTCATTAAATGACTTCTCTCTTGCTTCAATTACAGGTAAGGATTTCTATAGTATTCTTTACTTTCAAAGAATTATACTGCTAAAAAAATATCTCAGGCCCAGCCACTTCATGTTACTGGATAACAAAACAAAGGCCTACAGAGCTGTAAGAAAACAGGCTGCAGATCCCATGGTAAGCTAGTGGTAGAGCTGGGAGCATGTGCTCTTCTTTCCATTCCTAGGAGCCTTGATGTGGTATAAGGCCCTTTCCACATTCTGTAGCTGTAACAAGTAAGCAACTCCCTAAGTGCTGGTACAGATACCAAAAATCTATACTAATGGCAACTGAAGAACCTTGCAGTGTTAATCCTAGATTACTGAGAGGAATAAATATTGACAAAGAAATATTATTCCCACACAGACTGATAGTAGTAAAGAATTTAACTTAGAGCTATTGGAAAAATCAAATAACCAAAGAGTTTACTAATTCTGAATTCAGGAAAAATATAGGTTGCTAATATACAATTATTTTTTTATTTATAAGATTCAAGAAGAAAGTGAATATGATATAGTTTTATAGTACCACCAAAGGCATATTGTAAGAAGACTGAGAGAAAGGTAGTGGGTTGGCCAAAAGTTCATCCAGTTTTTTTCCAGGTGTTATGGAAAAAACACAAACAAACTTTTTGGCCAATCCAATAGATGGTTTTATTTTAAACATTTATGTTTGATTAACTAAAGCTCCTCTATTCTCTTCTGTAATTCTAGTAATTTACTTGAATTAACCCGCTTTTATACTTCTTAGTCATTATTTTCTGGTAATAAATGTCTCTGGATTTCAGCTTTGTTATTAAAGGCAGAAAATCCAGTTTAATCAATATTCCTTTAGGAATCATTTTATCAAAGACAAAAATATGACTTAACACTTAGCTTTAGGAAACAAAATATAAATTAATTGCCCTTCCCACTGTGATCTTGCAAAAGACTCACCTTTACCAAAAGGGTAACTGATTGAAAAGGTCTAATCATCTTAGTATGAGGTTTTAAGCAGCTAAGGATGATAAAGAGCCTTTAAAAGAAAGGCACTTGCACACAAAAAAACATTTCTATTTGAGAGACAGAAGGGAGTCTCCATAAGTAGTTTTCATTCCTAAAACACATACAGCCTCTCTGGTTCCCCAGAAGTCGTTATAAGCCTGACATGCTTTGTAGAGTGTGGTAGCACTGGCTACTTCTCAGGCTCTGAATGGCACAATCCCCTCTGAGACTACAGACTTAAGAGACATGTATCATTTGACTGCAATATATGAAGCTTGTTTGGCTCCTTATTTGAATAAATTGTAAAACAAAACAAAACAAAAACATTTTGAGATAATCAGGGAACTCTGGACACTGTCTGAATATGTGAGAACATGAAGGGAGCGTTAGTTTTTTCCAGGTGTGCTAATCGTATTGTGTGGTCATAAAAAACAGAAAACAAAAACCAAAAACCTGTCCTTATCTTTTAGAGGTACACACCGAAATATTCAAAGTGAACTTGCTTTAAAATAATCAAGAGGTAATGGGAAGAACATGAATAAATGCAAGATAGATTATGAGCTGAAAATCTGAAGCATGGGGAATTTCATCATACTGTTCTTATACATGCTCAAAAATTTCCATCAAAAAAAGTTGTTCACATAGAAATAAACAAGTAAGATTTCAGACAAGACTATCACAACCTACTTTAGATCCTGCTGACTATTCTTCTTCTTCCGAGGGGGCTTCTTCTTCTTCGGTTTATTTGCGTTGGTATTGTTTTGCTTATTGTTTACCCCAAATGGCCCGCAGAGATATCACTCTGCAACAAGTTGACCAACAACGGGCTCGTCAGCGTGACATCCTTATTGACCGGGAAGCCTGGATTCTGACCACAGGACATCTGATTTCCATTGGGTGCTCCATTGAAAGGTGCATTGAAGGGCATCCCATGGCCTGAGAAGTGGTTTCCCGAGGCACTGTTCCCCTGCATGGCCTGAACGTGGGGGGGACCATGTTGCTTTGCTGCATGCTAACATCTGGCATCATCTGAGACAAGCTGACATCATTATTTGCTGTCGTAGCAGGATCACCATGCTGCTGGGCCATGTGGGGGCTGGGCCCTGGTGGCCGCAAGACCTGCCCTTGCATCCCCATAACCTGAGACGGACTGCTGTTCACGGGCCCTTGCTGCGGTAGCATCTGTCCTGACATCGGTCCTGTAAACTGCACCATGTTTCCTTGCAAGTTTGGCGTTGGTCCCCTCATTATCTGTGCTGGTCCCGGCATGACATTAGACTGGTTCTGAGTGTTAAACTGTTGCTTATTCCCCTGCATCTGATTGGTCATGATCTGCTCTATCATTGGATTCTGTTGGAGCAAAACTTGCCCCTGAGGCCCCATCATCTGGTTATGTGGTGCCATCATTTGGGGGCCCTGCTGGGGAAGCATCTGCTTGGGTGGGGTCATCCTTTGGGGCGAGGGCCCAAGATTTTGGCTCTGAGGATTCACCATCATCTGACCCTGTGGCATAAGCTGGGCCCTTGAAAGGATCATGGGGTTCTGAGGGTTCAAGGTTCCTTGTTGCTGGACCATCTGGCCCTGGGAGGGCACGATCTGCTGGTGCATGCTCATCAGTTGAGATGGTGGGCCCTGCTGGGGCTGGCCTTGCATGTTGCCCAGGTTCACCTGAGGAACCCCAGAACTACCAGCCTGTTGGTTGTTCATGTTGCCATGAATTCCCATGAGGCTGGGCTGCATCATATTTGGTGGCCCGTGGGACACCTGCATCTGGTTTTGAGGAGGACCAGCTCCTTGACCACCTTAAAAAAAAAAAAGGAACAGTTTCAGAAAGAAATACTATTATCTTGTTGGTATTAACATTCTCAAATTACCTTAATTAGAAAAACACCCTCGCCCATATCCAGTGATCAGCATAAACAGATGTGCTATGCTTAACATATTTCTGTGAGTTTTCTATAGTATGAGGCTGTGACTGTGGCATACATTCTCAGTGACCATACAATAGAGAAAGAGAAACCATTTCTTTATTCCTATTTGGTAACTTGATAACATTTTGAAGATCAATCTAGTTTTCTTTCTCTTAGACTAAACAAAGAGAAAGGTAGCATCTTATTATTTAAAAATAACTTGTAACTACCTTAAAATGAAGAAAATTAATGAAAAGTGTTATGGGGTAATGAAATAAGCTCTACTTTAGATGAGACAGGAAACAAAAAATGTGCTTCAGCCTTTTAGAAAATCCTCAGCAAAGCTGAGAAGACGTTTAACAATGCTCCTTGGGAAACTATAATTAAGACTCTCCAAGGTTATGGATGTGTTATCTGGATACTGCACATTAAAGAAAAGAACAGCTAATACTTCCTAAAGATAGGTCTCCTCCACCTCAATGTGGTAAAAATTATTTAATCTTGATCTGGAAGCTGAGCCTCTGGTGGAAGTCAACTGACAGACAATTAAGAAGCTGCAGACAGAGGACAGTCAACAAAGGATGATAAAGCTTCAGTGACCCTCTCCTATGGCAGTCCCTAGGAGACCACATGGGACACGTTTTAGTCTTCTTAATTATTTCCAATTCAGACAAAGAACACTTCCTGGCTTGCCACAGTGTATACTTACTGTTAGGTCTTTGGGATTTTCCTATAGCTGCTTATATTCTCTCTTCCTTTCTGCAGAATAACCTTCTAGCTTATTTTATCTCCTCCCCACCCTTTTCATTTTGAAATGAGGACTAAAAGTGATAGCCAGTCCATGCTCCAGCCAGGAGGCAAGGGACAAACTGTCCTTTGTTCATACGATCTAGATTTTTCCGGAATCTTAAGATCTTCCAGACCGGCCTTAAACTGAATTCCATGACCACTGTATATACTATATACACTAAATATTCCAGTATATATTCATTCACTTGACAATCATCTATTGAGTACCTAATATGTGCAAGGCTCTTCTGGTACTGAGGTAACATCAATAAGCAAGACAGACCAAATCCCTTACCCCATGGAGTCTAGTTGGCAAGAGTAAAATAACAAACAGACTAAGTACTTTCACAGGAAGAAGTAAAAGCTTAATAAGAGAAATAAAGTAGAGTAAGAGAACAGGAAATGACAGACAAGAGTAGAGCTATCTTAGATGGGATAAACGGAGAAATCAAAACAGTAAGTGCATGTGGAAGGCATCATATAAAAATATAAAACAGCTGCCCTTATGAGGAGGAATTATGAATGATTTTATTACTGTTTTAAAACTTCCTATAGAATGTGAATTTACATAGCTCAGGAATTACAGTTTTGCACTAGCAGATGGGGAAAGTCATGGTTTGCCCTACATTTCTCTAGCCCTTCAAGAGGTAGTTTGAACTTTTTAAGTTTCGAACTTTTCTCCTTCCTTAGTGATTTATAATTAACAGTGGAACCACACAACTAAACTAACTCCAAATGGCATGGGAACTCAGAAAGCATTTGTGCTACCTCAATCCAAACTCCCTATGAGAAAGGGTAAGAGGATTAATCATGTGCTACCTAATAGCAACCAGATTCATGCAGTCTCGGCTAATATAATATTGCTTACAAATATTTTCTAGCCATTCTGCTGTACACAATATGCCCTCCTAAATTTCTTCTTATATACAATACACTATTGGCATTACACCTGTATTGATAAAACCTGGTCTGCAAACACCACCTTGTAAACCAGAATTCAGACACTCAACATACACAATGTTAACATGAATTAAAGAGATTTTTAAATGCTGTAGTTGTTCAAAATGCCATGTACCTCCATGCCTTTGTACCTACCATCTCCTTTGCCAGAAATACCTTTGGTCCTTTTACTAGCTGAGAGGTCAGCAACCTATGATCCATGGATCAAATAAGGCCCACTGCCAGCTTGTAAACAGACACGAATTCACTCAGAGCTCAGGAACATAGTTTTGTATTAGCATACAGGCACTGTGGAACACTGCCATGCTCATTCTTTTCTGTACTGTCTATGGCTACTTTGGTGCTACAACAGCAAAGTTAGGTAGCTGCAACATAGAACATATAACGTGTGAAGCCTAAAATATTTGCTACTTGGTTCTTTTCAGGAAATAAAAAATGCTGACTCCAGGTCTACCTCTAGGTTTATCTCCTTTCTTTAGGTGTTTCTAGATTTTTCAAGACATTTTACCTACTTTTAATATAACAGTTATCGCCCTGAAAGAATATTTACAGGTCTGAAACGAAGGGCAAGGATCAAGGCTTACATTTCTCTGTATTTCCTTGTTGTCTACCTACCACAATGTTCAATAAATGCTGGCTGAATAAGTCATAGAAAACAAACCTGCATGCTGGACATTTTGATTTGCTTGCAGCTGAGGGGCTCCTGAATTCCCAGGGGTAGTTGCTGTGGTCGAAGGCACCTGACCTTGCATAAAGTTCGGATTGGCCTGTCCTGCTGAGAAGCCAGGTGGGAGGCGTTTAGGCATTCCTTAATAGAAAACAACGAGTAAGGCAGTTACCTAGCAAATTTATACTCTTGCTTAGATGTGGGATGAATAAGGAAGGATGAGCTGCATGAAGTCTCCACTGGCTTAGCTCTCTCTGTCACACTGGTAGGATCTTTAACAAGGTTGGGAAAGATGGTTAAAAAAATCAACACAATTTCTTACATGAGCATTGTCAAAATGAAAAAGAAATACTAAAAATTTACACTTTGAACATGCCAAGGAAAAGATGGCAATCTGCTCCCTAAATGTGATCTGAGGCCACGTCACAGCAAGGTTTAGGGCTCACTTTTCTGTAATACAACGGACCCCAAACCTTTACATACTTTAACATAGGTACCAAAGGAATACACTAAATTCTCTCATATTCAAACAAACTGATCAGAAATACTATAAAACAAAGACCTGGGTCCTGATATTAAGCATAGATAGGTGATTTTTTTTTTCCATTGAGGGAATAGATGACAATTTTCTTTGTGGAAAAATTTCTCCCCTGTATTGTGCTGGTCTCTTTGGAAGAGACAAGAGATCAGCAACAATTTATAGGAGCATCAAAGTGAGGTTATATTAAATTTATCATTATACCTTCCTCTCAAAAGGGTTTGCTGAAATTCTGACAGCTACGGTACCAAAAACTGTGCTCTAATGGAATCTTACTAAAGTAATACTTTCTTTTATAGGAAGGTTTAATTTCAGAAAACAAATCTGTAATAAGAAGAATCTCAGAACCCATTCACTGTTTATAACATAGGCCTGGATGTGGCCAGATCACCTAGGTGAGCACATCATTTGCTCTATGAAAGCATCAAGACCTAAGCTCACTTGAATTAGTCCATTTATTTAAGGGCCAGATTTTCAATGTCCTGAAAAACGCTCTGTAGACAAATATGCATTTGTCCTTTCTTTAGCAGTGACAAGTCCCCATTTGCATGCTTCCATTGTAATTATATCAATAATCACATTTGCAGGAGGGACTACCCAGCCCTCACTGATCCAAGGCTAGATGCCCAGAACAGTGAAGTTTGGAGCCAAAACATTCTTGCATTTTCTCAAAACTTCTTAGGAGTCAAATATTACAGCCTGCATGTCAGTAATTACAAGAGAGTGAAAAGACTGATGAGCGATTTAATTTTACCAGAAATCATGGGAACATGCCTTTGCTATGTTGCACTAAAGATGCAAGGGTTTTTTTTTTCTGGATAGGCAATGGGTGTCTTTGGTGGGGGGTATGTTTATCAGGTGACAGTATTACACTCTCTATACCTTACTGAAAAGCTCCAAGCACATTCATGTGCACTAGATCAATGATTAATAAGAATAAATAATAAACATGGAGATGGATAAGTTTTACTGTAATCGTTTTACCTCTCACACATTAAGCTCCATTGCTTTTTCTTCATACAAGAGGCACCTTACAAAATAAATAAATAAATCTCCTTTAGGTATAACTGGTGGAATTCCCTCTCTAAGGAGCAGGCATTGGCATTATAAAACTATAAAAGTCAATGATTTCTGAACTTACTCCCCTTTAATACTTTAAGCAAATTTAACAAATACCATGCTAATAATATTTTTGCTAACTAGGATTATCAAAATTGAAAAACACAAGGGCCATTTCCCCAACAAAACCCTACACTTATCTTTTCATTTTTGCTCTACTGCATAACCTTAATTTTTTCAACAGTGGAGCAGCTTAAGTTGCTAATAAAACCATGATTCTTCCGGACGCTTTAATTTACTAGTACAAGATCAGGCAAAAATATTTGAAAAACAAAATGAACATATATCTACATTGAATTTTACCTGCGTTTTTATCCAGAGGACTAGCTTAAACATAACCAGTAAGATGCTGCATAATGTATCAAGTTAACTAAGTCATATCAAGTGTCATCACTATATTCACAAAACCAAATAGTTACATCCTTGTTTCACTCCCTCCATTAACTCTAAAAATTGAAGTGCTACTAAGATCTAGCTCCAGTCAATTTACCAACACAAATAGCTCCAGTGTTCCTCACCTCCTAGGCCTGGATGTAAACTCTGTGGCCCCTGATTTGGTGGTTGCTGCTGCATCACCATGAAGTTAGGTGGCACGTTTCCCTGTTGAACCATAGGATTCCGACCCGGAGAGCTGACGGGCTGCTGAAATCCCTGGGGAAGTGGGTTATTTTGAGGTGGCCTTGGTCCCATCTGCTGCTGAGTTTGGTTAACCGTTGGGGAGGAAGCAGGGGATCCCTGCTGGAAGGAGGAGGGTGAGGAGGCAGGAGACTTGTTGGTGAGGTGGGGCTGCTGCAGGGGGTTGGGACCCTAGAGGGCCCTCCCTGCAAACTCTTCATCTGAGGAGCTGTGAACTGGCCTGGGTTGCTCATCTGAGGAAAGTTTGTATGGGCTTGTGAAGCTTGCTGGCTGCCAAAGGGATATGGAGGGGGAGGGTGGGAAGGTGTCTGTACCGTGGCTAAGGATGGTCTTGCCTGGAGTTGCTGTTGCATTGGGCCAGGCAAGGGAGCCTTCTTCCACCCTTGATTTGCAGTCATTGTACCCAGAGAACTCTGGGCTGGAGGAGGCTGAAGGGCTCCGGAAGGCAGCTGGTTCCAGCCTGGAGGAACAGGCACCTGAGTTGGGGCAGTAAACTGGGGTCGAATGCCCTGTGGCTGTTGCTGCTGATGTTGCTGTGGGGTCTTGCCTGCAGCTGTTGCTGCTGTTGCTGCTGCTGCTGCTGTTGCTGCTGCTGCTGTTGCAGCTGGGGAAAACTGGCTGGGTTTATTTGTCTGTTCACAGGGACGGGCTGCATTGGGTGGTGCGGGGGCGCTAAAGATCCTGAGGGATGACTTTGTTGCTGTATATGGAGCCCAGAGAGGAGTGGATCCATTGCATCTGTTTAAAGATAGTCAACAAAGCAATAATTAACTTACTGCAACCTAGATTCTAGAGCAATCTTAGAGTCTTGGCAATTCTGCAAAAACAGAGTAAAATCTTCTGGTATCATTTAATGTTTGTGAGCATTTACTATAATGCAAAACAACTATTGAGATGAGAGGAAGACTGAATCTTGTCTATAAAGAGCGTATGATTCTAAAGTGGATATAAGAGCCAGGTAAACTATGCAGAGCAGTATTCTCCAAAGCATATTCTGAGGAACTATGCTCATTAGTATTAGAAGAAAACAAAACAAAAAATAAAGTCAATCAGGTTTGGGAGACACTGGACCTAACAGGCTTAAGACAGGTTTCTTCACTATAGGACTTTCAGTGCTTCCAACATGTTACTTTTGGATCTCTGGGAGGGAGGATCTAGTAGGACACATTAACCAAATTTACTTCACTATAGAATTCTCGGTTATGTAGGAGCAGGATTAAGTAGGCCACAGAATACATTTTTAGGAATGTTGGGGTATAACGGATAAGAATAGTGAGAAACTCAGAAGAAATTTTGAAAAGGAAATGACTTCCAGCTTGAAGAAACTAGGGCAGATTTTATATAGAAAACAGCATATCAGCTGAGCAGTTAGAAATGTGGCATCAGAGAGACAGCTGAATTCTATGATGCTCTGTGCAGGAGTGCAGCCTCTTCAGTTCTCAAAGGTTGGCGGTCAATACCTGACTGAGAAGCAGGGCGAGGAGTCCTGGGCTGCAGTTCTGAATTGGGGCCTGGTGCCATCATGGAAGATGACACATTTCCACCCTGGGGTATCATAACAGTGGCAGGGCTGGTCATCCTTATTAACCCTAGAGGAAAAAAAAAAATCTCTAGAATAGAGTACTGGAATTGACACAATGCTTGTTTTTAATGAAATATTTCAAAGATGTAAAAAGAAAATTTTTATACCATTATCTACCTTATTTAAATGTAAACATTCTACCCTGCCTGCTTCATATATATATGCAAATATATATAAAAAGCCTCCTACTCCTTCCCAATCTCATTCCATTCCCTTCTTATATCGGGTTAACAGTTTCAAGTTTTTATCTTTTCTACATATATAAACTGTAATACATTTTTTGAATGCTTTTAATCTTTGTATAAGTGATACCATTCGATATGTATTATTCAATTTCCCTTTTCACTTAATACTATTTTTTTGAGATTCACCCATCCTGACTATAATAGTGCCCCACTTTATGGAGTCAATACAGCCATTTGCCTGCTGATGAACACTAACTTTTCATCCTTAGAATTTTGCAATGACATATATTTGTCCTGTATTCCATAGACATGTAAGAGTCTCTTTACATACTTAAAATCAGTAGGTTTTAAAGTATAAGCATCTTCCATTTTACTAGATATTGGTAAACTGGACTCAAAAGCAGTTATACCTATTTATACCTTCACTAGCAGTTTGAGAACTCCTCTTGATTCACATCTTGCTAACTTCTGATTCTATTAGATTTTCTAGGATTTATTAATAGCATCTACCTTTATAAGTGAAAATAACTTATAATTATCCTCTGCTCTCATCCTAATTTTAGCATCACATTGAAAACAATTTCAAGTGAGTTGGAAAGCATCTTTTCTCTTTTTCTATGCTCTGAAAGAATATGTGTATCTGTTCTTTAAATATTTAGTAAAATTCACCTGTAAAATCATCTGAGCCTGTGGTTATATAGTTGATCCACAGGGAGACAGATTATTTTATTCCTTAAGTAGTTGTAGATTTTTCACTTGATATGTCTTACTAAGTCAGTTTCAGTTAAATTATACTTTCAAGAAACTTGTTAATTTGCCAATGCTTTCAAATTTATCAGCATAAAGTTATTCATGGAATATTTTTTTCCCATTCTTTCTAAAAACTGAGATATAATTCACATGCCATAATAAAATACATCCTTTAAAGTGTACACTTTTTTTCATCCTTTACACCGCTCATGCCTCTCTCTCTTATTTGTCTTACTAGGATCAATAATTTTAGTTGTGTTTTCAGAGAAACATCTTTTGGTTTTGCTGCTCTGTTCCATTAGGTTTTTTAATTCATGAATTCATGAAAGTGATAGTCAAGTTGCTCAGTGTGTCCGACTCTTTGCGACCCCGTGGACTGTAGCCTACCAGGCTCCTCCGTCCACGGGATTCTCCAGGCAAGAGTACTGAAGTGGGTTGCCATTTTTCCTGCTCTTACCTTTATTATTTCCTTCCTCCTAAATTATTACTTTGCTGTTCTTTTTCTCATTCTTATGTCAGACACTTAAGTCTTTTAATTTTCAGACAGCTCTAGTATAAGGTCTGCTCTAAAATCTGAGGAGTCAAATTTTCTAGTCTACATCTCACAAGTTTCGATATGTACTATCTTCATTGCCATGTTATGTGCTCAGTTGTGTCTGACCCTTTGTGACCCCATGGACTGTAGCCTGCCAGGCTCCTCTGTCCATGAAATTTTCCAGGCAAGAATACTAGAGTGGGTTGCCATTTCTTCCTCCAGGGGAATCTTCCTGACACAGGGATTGAACCTGCCATCTCCTGCACTGCAGGCAGAGTCTAAACCTGCTGAGCCACTGGGGAACTATCCGCATTATTTCCTTCTAAATATTTTCCAATGTCCATCTTGAATGCTTTTTAAAAAAAAAAATTACTGGGTATTTAGAATACATTTTAAAACTTCTAAAAATATAGGGTATTTTAGTTTTTTCTTATTTTTGGCCACTGACTTAACTGCACTATGGTCAGAGAAAATGATCTGTGTGATACCTATATTTGGTATTTACTGAAACGTGCTTTTGGAATAACATAATCAGTTTAAACAAATGTCATTCGTGAGAAGATTAAGAATTCTTGAATTATTAGTACAGTTTCTAAATATCTCCATGTCTAATATGTCTCAAACTATTTTAATTATATTATTTGAGCTTTATCGTTACTAATTTTTGTTCGATCCATCAATTATTATTGGAGGTGTGTAAGAATCTTTAAGATTTGCTATCTACATGAATCCGGGCCATTTTTACTTCACATATTTGAAGCTAGTTTATTAAAAATACAAAAGTTTAGCTATCTTCCTGGATTTTTCCTTTTATATTATACAGTCATCCTTTTATCGCTAGCAATGCTTTTTATCTGATAAAAATACTGTCATACTCCTTTTTCTTGGTTAATATTCACCTGGATTCTCTATTTTCTTCTATCCTTTTAACTATGAACTGAGACCTTATGTTTTATATGATTCCTCTAAGAGTACATAGCTAAATCTGAATTGCTCAATCTGATTAATCACTTTCTTTTTATCAGTGCTTATAATCCACTTGCATTTATTGTTAATTATTGGTATATTTTATCATTTTATGATATCACTGTTTTTTACCCTTTTTTTCCTGTGCTGTTTTCCTACTTCTCCTGAATTTTACTGGACTTTTTTCATCATGTCCTTCCTTTCAACCCCTCCACTACTAGTTTACAAATTATACTTTCTATTTCTATTATTTTAGTGATATTTTTAAAATGTCAACAGGCCATGTATGATCATTATTATTACTAAGTAAGTTAATGTTTATTTACATTTACCCAATGTTTACCAATTATTTAGCTCACCATTCCTTCTTAGCTCTTATTTCTTCCATCTTAGGTTCAATTTTCTTCTTCCTGAAGTACATCCTTGAGCAGTTCAATTAGCAAGGGTCTGTTAATGGTAAATTTTCTTAGTCTCTTTAAAAGGTCTTTAATTCACACTACTCTTGATACTATAGCTTTTGTTTAAAATTCTAGGCTGTTAATTTTCTCATCACTTTGAAAATATTATCCTCATGTTTCATGGCATCAATGTTGCCACTGAGAAATTAGCTGTGGGTCTGATAATCTTCCCTTTGTAAATCACTGGGGCTTTATTTTGAATTGCTTTTAATATTCTCTCTGTTTTTCTGCTCTGCAGTTTTTCAAATTTGTGTCTAGATGTGAATTTATCTTTTTTTTTGTAGGGCTCAGAATTACTGGACTTCTGAATCTGAGGACTCATGTCTTTCATCAATTCTGGAAAAATTTCAGCCATTGTCTTACTATTGTGACTCCTCAATTTCCTTACCTTCTTCTGGAACTCTTTTCAGGGATATATATTAAGCTTTTTCATTTTATCCTTCACTTCTCTTGATCACTTTCATATTTCCATCTATTTATTTACTGTCTGTTGCATTCTGACTTGCATTTTTCAAATTCACCTTCCAATTCAGCTATCTTTAACTGGCTGAATAAGTTATTCACTTCAATAATTTTAAAATTTCTGTAGATTCTAATTTCCCCCTAAACTCTCTTTGTGTTTTGATAGTGTCTTGTTCTCTTCTTAGAATTTTCATTATTTTAAACATGCTGATATTTCTATTACCTAGAATTCTGGAAAGAGGGTCTAATCTTAAATTTATAAATTCAGAGAATAAGCTCGTTTATAATTGGCAGTAAGTATGAGAAATCTGCAATGGTTTGGGGTGAGAGCTTCAGTGGTTATTACCACTTTAGAACCACTTAATAACTTAGCTTTGCTGTTCCTGGGTCATTTCAGTGACACATGTCCAACATGTATGAGGACAGAGAAGACAATTCTATAACCACCCTTTCCCCAACTCAACTAGAGCCCAGACCAAGAGAGACAAGCTTTGCCTTCAGCCTCCTGTGCCAGAGAGTGAAACTTTTTCTTATTTACCTTTTACTGAAAATGCTGGCTTCATGAAGGATTCTGAATTCTAACTTCTTCTTTATGTGGACCCAAGGCAAGGCTTCCTATTTTATCCCTCTTGGCCATTAAAACTCAAATCCCTTGGCTCCTCACATGTTCTGCTGCTGCTGCTAAGTCGCATCAGTCGTGTCCAACTCTGTGTGACCGTATAGACGGCAGCCCATCAGGCTCCTCTGTCCCTGGGATTCTCCAGGCAAGAACACTGGAGTGGGTTGCCATTTCCTTCTCCCTTCACCTGTTCACTGTTATTTAAATGTTCTTCTTTGTTCTTGCCCTGAGGATTTTTCCTTATTGTCTTACAAGCTCATCTGTGCATTAAATGTTCTATTTTATCCGACATTTTCAGATGTTCTGTAGCTGAGACAGGGCAGTTAGGCAAATGTTTACCTGTTAAAAATGGATTTGTTTCTTTGGAACCCCACCCCACTTTCCAAAGATGGTAATCGGATATTAAGAAAGTTCATGGGAAATAAGATATAGGTTTTCTTAGTCTACAATCAGCTTCCTATCCCCAGAATCTTTAAGCACATGCTGGCTAACATGCTCAGGAGTGATACTGTAGAATACATTCTAGCACGATGTGGGAATCTTGACTACAGTCATAGCTTCACAACTGGGGGCAATTTTGCCCCCTAAGGGATATCTGGAAAGGTCTAGAGATAGTTTGTTGGAACAATTAGGAAGAAGGTGTGGTGGTGCTACTGGCACCTGACAGGCAGAGGCCAGGGATGCTGCTGAACATCCTACAAGGCACAGGACAGCTCCCCATAGGAAAGAATTATTGATTCAAAACATCAATAATGACACATGACTAAATGACTACTATGGTACCTCACTAATCTTGGGATTCTATGAAGCTATGAAAAAAAAACTGGCTATGGATTTTGTTTTCATTTCAAAAGACTCCTGCTTATCAGTCAAGTTTCTGTTGCCAATGCAAAGAGAATAAAGTAGTGTTAAGAATAATTTAGTCTAAGACATTCTAGATATACAATTCTAAAATTATTTATTATAGTTTTAAAGGTTAGTTAAGGTCTCTTTCCCTAGAAAAATTTGTTTAGTTTAACTAAATATTAAATTTTGTTTGCATCCACTGTCCCAATGGACAACAGAGAAAAAAACATTCTTATTTTAAGTATGCTTGGCAGTAAAAAGATACCTAGGTGTTAAAATATTACTGTGACTACAGATCATTACTAATTGATTATTCTTGAAACTTTATATTTTATTACAGTGTCCTTCATTAAATAATCTAATTTCAACCTAAATCTTTTAAGTTTCCTATATTGATAAGGAACTACATACATCACTAAAATTTACACTCACTTTTCAGAGATACTTAGTAAATATGCCTGCTGTTTACCAGATACTAGGAGAGCTTGCAATTAGTGTGCTGATACTGGCTTAATGGAGTCTTAACATTTTAAGGTTGGAAGGGATCTGTAATATTGTTTCTTGGACATAAATATGTTTACAGGTAACTAAGGCCAGTAACTATTAAGACATCTGACCAGAAGTTGAGACTAGAACCCAGATGTTCGTCTCATCCTAGGTCTGGTCTTTCTTGCACTAACTATATGCAACTTGGCTATACGCTGCTCACTCTTCTGGCTCTTCAATGGAGGCAACAGTTCAGTTCACTTCAGGCTCTTCAATGGAGGCAACAGTTCAGTTCACTTCAGTCTCTCAGTCGTGTCTGACTCTTTGCGACCCCCTGAATCGCAGCACGCCAGGCCTGTTTATCACCATCTCCTGGAGTTCACTCAGACTCACGTCCATCGAGTCCGTGATGCCATCCAGCCATCTCATCCTCGGTCGTCCCCTTCTCCTCCTGCCCCCAATCCCTCCTAGCATCAGAATCTTTTCCAATGAGTCAACTCTTCTCATGAGGTGGCCAAAGTACTGGAGTTTCAGCTTCAGCATCATTCCTTCCAAAGAAATCCCAGGGTTGATCTCCTTCAGAATGGACTGGTTGGATCTCTCTGCAGTCCAAGGGACTCTCAAGAGTCTTCTCCAACACCACAGTTCAAAAGCATCAATTCTTCGGCGTTCAGCCTTCTTCACAATCCAACTCTCACATCCATACATGACCACAGGAAAAACCATAGCCTTGACTAGACGGACCTCAGTCGGCAAAGTAATGTCTCTGCTTTTGAATATGCTATCTAGATTGGTTATAACTTTTCTTCCAAGGAGTAAGCGTCTTTTAATTTCATTGCTGCAGTCACCATCTGCAGTGATTCTGGAGCCCCAAAAAACAAAGTCTGAAACTGTTTCCACTGTTTCCCCATCTATTTCCCATGAAGTGATGGGACCAGATGCCATGATCTTCGTTTTCTGAATGTTGAGCTTTAAGCCAACTTTTTCACTCTCCTCTTTCACTTTCATCAAGAGGCTTTTAGTTCCTCTTCACTTTCTGCCATAAGGGTGGTGTCATCTGCATATCTGAGGTTACTGATATTTCTCCCGGCAATCTTGATTCCAGCTTGTGTTTCATCCAGTCCAGCATTTCTCATGATGTACTCTGCATAGAAGTTAAATAAGCAGGGTGACAATATACAGCCTTGACGTACTCCTTTTCCTATTTGGAACCAGTCTGTTGTTCCACATCCAGTTCTAATGGTTGCTTCCTGACCTGCATACAGATTTCTCAAGAGGCAGGTTAGGTGGTCTGGTATTCCCATCTCTTTCAGAATTTTCCAGTTTCTTGTGATCCACACAGTCAAAGGCTTTGGCATAGTCAAGAAAGCAGAAATAGATGTTTTTCTGGAACTCTCTTGCTTTTTCCATGATCCAGCGGATGTTGGCAATTTGATCTCTGGTTCCTCTGCCTTGTCTAAAACCAGCTTGAACATCAGGGAGTTCATGGTTCACATATTGCTGAAGCCTGGCTTGGAGAATTTTGAGCATTACTTGACTAGCATGTGAGATGAGTGCCACTGTGCGGTAGTTTGAGCATTCTTTGGCATTGCCTTTCTTTGGGATTGGAATGAAAACTGACCTTTTCCAGTCCTGTGGCCACTAATGAGTTTTCCAAATTTGCTGGCATATTGAGTGCAGCACTTTCACAGCATCATCTTTCAGGATTTGAAAGAGCTCCACTGGATTTCCACCACCTCCACCAGCTTTGTTTGTAGTGATGCTTTCTAAGGCCCACTTGACTTCACATTCCAAGATGTCTGGCTCTAGATTAGTGATCACATCACAGTTCTTCCGTGTATTCTTTCCACCTCTTAATATCTTCTGCTTCTGTTAGGTCCAGACCATTTCTGTCCTTTATTGAGCCCATCTTTGCCTGAAATGTTCCCTTGGTATCTTAATTTTCTTGAAGAGATCTCTAGTCTTTCCCATTCTGTTGGTTTCTTCTGTTTCTTTGCATTGATTGCTGAGAAGGCCTTCTTATCTCTTCTTGCTATTCTTTGGAACTCTGCATTCAGATGCTTATATCTTTCCTTTTCTCCTTTGCTTTTTGCTTCTCTTCTTTTCACAGCTATTTGTAGGGCCTCCCCAGATAGCCATTTTGCTTTTGCATTTCTTTTCCATGGGGATGGTCTTGATCCCTGTCTCCTGTACAATGTCACAAACCTCATTCCATAGTTCATCAGGCACTCTATCTATCAGATCTAGGCCCTTAAATCTATTTCTCACTTCCACTGTATAATCATAAGGGATCTGATTTAGGTCATACCTGAATGGTCTAGCGGTTTTCCCTACTTTCTTCAATTTAAGTCTGAATTTGGTAATAAGGAGCTAATGATCTGAGCCACAGTCAGCTCCTGGTCTTGTTTTTGTTGACTGTATAGAGCTTCTCCATCTTTGGCTGCACAGAATATAATCAATCTGATTTCAGTGTTGACCATCTGGTGATGTCCACGTGTAGAGTCTTCTCTTGTGTTGTTGGAAGAGGGTGTTTGCTATGACCAGTGCATTTTCTTGGCAAAACTCTATTAGTCTTTGCCTTGCTTCATTCTGCATTCCAAGGCCAAATTTGCCTGTTACTCCAGGTGTTTCCTGACTTCCTACTTTAGCATTCCAGTCCCCTATAATGAAAAGGACATCTTTTTTGGGTGTTAGTTCTAAAGGTCTTGTAGGTCTTCATAAAACCGTTCAACTTCAGCTTCTTCAGCGTTACTGGTTGGGGCATAGACTTGGATAACTGTGATATTGAATGGTTTGCCTTGGAGACGAACAGAGATCATTCTGTCGTTTTTGAGAGTGCATCCGTGCACTGCATTTCGGACTCTTTTGTTGATCATGATGGCTGCTAGTCCATTTCTTCTGAGGGATTCCTGCCCGCAGTAGTAGATATAATGGTCATCTGAGTTAAATTCACTCATTCCAGTCCATTTTAGTTCACTGATTCTTAGAATGTAGACGTTCACCCTTGCCATCTCTTGTTTGGCCACTTCCAATTTGTCTTGATTCATGGACCTGACATTGCAGGTTTCTATGCAATATTGCTCTTTACAGGATCAGATCTTGCTTCTATCACCAGTCACATGCACAACTGGGTATTGTTTTTGCTTTGGCTCCATCCCTTTCTTTCTGGAGTTATTTCTCCACTGATCTCCAGTAGCAGCTGGAGATCATTGGGCAGCTAATGACCTGGGGAGTTCCTCTTTTGGTATCCTATCATTTTGCCTTTTCATACTGTTCATGAGGTTCTCAAGGCAAGAATACTGAAGTGGCTTCCCATTCCCTTCTCCAGTGGACCACGTTCTGTCAGACCTCTCCACCATGATCCGCCTGTCTTGGGTTGCCCTGCAGGCATGGCTTGGTTTCACTGACTTAGACAAGGCTGTGGTCCTATCAAGCTGCCTTAACACCAAATGCTCAGACTTCTGCAGAGAACTAAGCTTATTTAACTCCCTACTATAGGTTCCAGGTTGGGTATTTTCCATTTACTATACAGTACTCAAAACAGCCCAACAACACAGGTCCTGACACACAAAAGGAAATCAGTGAAGGTCTGCTACATTGCTCAGGGCACATCCATCTTCAAAAAGAGCTCAAAAGATTATAGGGACTATTATCTCAGTGAAGAAACTGTTGCATGGAGAGGTACAGTGACACGCTTCAGGTAAACGTTAAGTGGCAGTGCCAGCATGAAAGCCTAGCTACAACTCTCCATGGCCAAGTCTTCAGCTACAGTTCAGAAAGAATGGCTTTATAGACTGAGCTTCTCTATCCTGCTGCATTTCTTCAAGAGCTACTGTGGTAGGTTGGAAGTGAATGATCGGGTATAATTTCACGTATTTAGATTCTCCTTCAATCACAGCAGCTGTGCTTTTCTGGCTTATTGGAATAAAAGTTCCAATAGCAGAAGAAGTCTGAAAGCTGCTAGTGCAGTGAAAGTAGCACTGACCTGGGGAGTCAGATTTGCCCACTGTTACTTGACCATGGGCAAACTGCTTCCTTTCTGTGAACTCCATAGTTCCCTCACCTTAAAATGAGAGTACCAACTCAATTCTAACCTTCTGTGACTCACCAAAAGTGGGTTCAGTCTCTACAGAAGAAATTTCAGGACTGCTACAAAGGTAGCAAATAATTTGTAACTGTCTCAAATTCTAAATGCACAAACTCCTGGATTCTCAGTCACAGAGAAAGGTGACTCTTTCTCTTTCATAACATAGAAGGCTATGTTATGCTATAAACACTCTGAGGATAGAAGATGTTTTATTCAGTTCTGCTTGCAACACTTAGCATAGGTCCCATCATACAATGAGAACTCAATAAATGTTTCCTGCATGGCTCAGGGCTCATCTACCTTTAAGTATGAGCCCCAAACATCGCAAAGACTAATATGCTCCATGCTCTGTGATTCTAGTCTCATAAGAGTCTAGATTCATGTCTTGTTTTCCTGAACCAATCAACAGAAATGTGTCAGGAACCTCCACCTATCCTGCAGGACTCAAACGATCATACGTTAGCAAATAAAGCCAAAAAAGGAAACTAGTCAAATGTCATACAGCTGAGTGGGAGATCTCACCTGGACCGCCTGCCATGGGAAATCCCGCTTCCATCCTAACTGAATTTCCAGCTCCCATGGGTCCATTCATTCTCACATCTTGGCTCCGGTTCTGAGCCAAAGCCAGGTTGATAGCACCTTCCCCTGAAAATGATAGTCAGGTTTAAAAAGAAATCATCAGAATAAGATGTAAATTTTTTTGAAAAACAGATATACAAGAGCTTTAGGTTTATGTGTTTTTAAAGAATTATGCTAAGTTTACCACCACAAAAAGGGTGAGTTCAATACTATACAGGCCTCTTTTCAACCTCACCTGAGCAGCTTCACTTACATGAAGCACAAGAAGAACATAACTAATTCTCACAATACAGTAGATGGACAGTCATTAATGATGTATGGCATCAGCAGAGAGCTTGGAAGGCGGAATATTTATTTTCAATCAATTCATCTTATATGTGTGTAGGAAGAAAATATTCTCAGAAAGTCTCAAATCCTGGATTACTTGTTGAGAATTTATGATCAGAAATTAGAAATATGAGTAGGTCTAATGCAGAAAGAACATACAATAGCATGGGGACACTGTGATATTTGTAAGTAAAATACCATTTTCCTTTCAACAACAACTGCAATATAAAGAGATATGCAGAGGAGAAACTCATGCAATGACGAGTAGATACCCTGGCTACTAATCTACCTCTGAGATATGATAAGAGCAACATTTGTATAGGGATTTTAATGCTTAAGAAATTGTATCTTATTTGAACCTCACAATAGCCTGGTAGGTAATGTCACTAGAAGTGTTCCAACTGAGTAGACTCTAAAGTTAGAGGAAATTTATTTTATTTTTTCAAAAATCAGAATGACATGATAAAATTTATTTTTTATTAAATATCAGGTACCCAGAAGAATGTATGAAACAAATTCAGTTCAAAGAATAATTACAACGCAAACCTCACATTACCACTATTCACTTTAAGGAGCAGACTCCCTGTAAGCCCTTTGTGCTCCTTTAAGATCACATGCTTTTCCTTTCCCGCTGGAGTTGACTACTAAAGTAAGGGGCAATTTAAACCTCACTTCATAAAAAGATCTCTCAAACAAGTTTTGGGATGCTTCTCAGCTTAAGCCCAAATTTTGACTATTCTTACTCTGGTAGACAGCACCACCTTGTGGACAGAAAAAAGTATAGCTAGCCTGTGGTTGAGGATTTGAAAGGCTGCATTCACCATGCTCCTTACCGTTTTAGGGCAAAATGACAAAGAATGAAGCCAATGAAGGCACAGCAGTTTCCTGTCTTATCACAATATAGGTCAGCTAGATAAATAGATAAAATATTAACTATTGTAACCAGGTAGATAGCTTGGTAATAGGGAACAAATATCTTAACAGTAAGTGACCAATTACCAGGGGTTATACAATGTTCTAAATCACCTATGGGAGTTAAGAATAAAAGAGAAAAAGAATACAGATCTTGAGGGTTTCCACCAAAGGGAAAGAACTATTAAGATACTAAATTTGCAAAGACGTTCTAGGTGGAAGAACTTTTGTTTTTGAAATGGACAACAGATCATAAAAGTGGCTTGTGGCTATTACTAACAGCTCAGATGTGGTCCTTGCCAGTCTCTCTAATCTCAATTCAAACTAGTTTCTCCTTCAATAACAAGGACTCAGGCTCAGTGGCATTTTTACTTTCTTAGGCACACAAACCCACTTTTCACCTTAAGGCCTTTGTACAAGTTGTTCTCTCTGCCTAGAGCAATTCTCCTGCACTCCTCACATAAACCATCTTCTCAATTTTCAGTGTAAGATTAAGTGTCACAAGCCCCCAAAGTCTTCTCCAGTCATTTTTTCCAAGGTCAGGTCACCCTTATCAAAACATCTTGTTACTTTTTCAGAGCACATCCCATGTAGTTATTCATTCACTTATTTTCTCGTCTGCCTCCTCTTTATGGGCTTCTGAGGTAGCACTAGTGGTAAAGAATCTGGCTGCTGATGCAGGAATGCAAGAGACATGGGCTCAATCCCTCGGTCAGGAAGATCCTCTGGAATAGGAAATGGCAACCCGCTCTAGTATTCTTGCCTGGAAAATCCCATGGACAGAGGAGCCTACAGTCCATGGGGTCACAAAACGTCACACTCCCTTATATCTGTTCTCCTAGGATAGTTATTAATAGTTATTCATAGTAACTCCATTTATTTTCAATTCCTAATTTAAATGATAAATTTTATGGCCACCTTAATTGTATCCTTTAAACACTGAACAGTGCCTGGTGTACATAACAGGCACTCATTAGCTATTTACTTGACTATATGATGAAAAGTCTTATCATAACCTTACAAAGAATCATAGGCATTTTTTCCACATGACAATTGCATTCCATGAAAACCTCACGGTCCATAAAAATCTCACACTGAAAATAATAGGCTTCATGGGAGAAACACTGTTGAGGCAAACTCAAAACCCATGCGGCTTTGTAACTAGAGCTCTAATGAAAACAAAAACTGGTGTAGGCAACACACCCGAACACTAGAGTGGAAATGCCTGGTTAAAGCTGGGAGAGAACGCAGATGCAGTGGAGCTGTGAGCTGGTGGGGCTGCCCTCCAGGTGGGCATGGGAGGAAGTAAAGTTCACAAGCTGAGAGCCATGCAATGCTGAGGGCATACTTCCGGGGTAGGTACCTGAGTGTAACTTCTCATTCTCAATTTTCTGAAAAAAAGTTGAAAGGACTCCCAGCCATGTAGCAACAGATCAAACGGTTTATGGACAATTAACCTTTTAATCCTACTATTCTAACTCCCTTTGCCCAGGAAAAAAAATGTTTGAATAAACACAATTTCCACACTATACTACTGTTATTTTCCTATTCACAAGCTGCACATAAGTTAGTTGTTATTAAGGAAACACACATAGAAGAGAACACTACTGGGTCTCCAACCTGCTGACTGGGGTTGGCAGACTATGACCCACGGGCCAAATCAAGCCTGCTGCCTGTTCAGATAAGTGTTAACTGGAACACAGGCACATTCACTCATTTACATATCGCTTTGACTGTTTTTCGCACTATAGCAGCAGACCTGAGTTGTTTTGACAGAGATCTTCTGGCCCACAGAGCCAAAAAGTTTTACTCTTTGACCCTTTACAGACTCCTACTTTAAATCAGAATGAATTTACAGAGGAGTCACAAAATGTCCTCAAAAGAGATGCCTCCTCAACTCCTTGGCCAAAACTCAAAAGAAGGGTACAGGGAGTGTTCTTCAATGGAGAAAAGACTGTGTGTCCTTGGGTGTAGGACAACCTGTCCCTCCAGCCCTGCAGCAGACACCACAATAGTGGCAATACCTCCTCTTACAACCTAAAAGGCATCAGCCCATCATCAGTTTCACAAAAGCAACAGCTGCTGCCACCACTTTCACTCCTGCCTGAATTCCCAGTGAACGTGGAAAGAGAAAAGGAGATCACCTGGGACATAGATGTACTCTACAAGTTAAAAAAAAAAACTCTTTTCTGTAGTATGATAATCACTGCCACATGTAAATTTCAAAATTTCTTATATGTTATCTATTTTGCTTCCATGCTGGTATTTGCATTTTAATTTATGGCTACAGGAATAAACAGGAGTCTTACTCTTTTGAAGATTTGTAGGAAGTAGGGATGATAAAGAGAAGAAACTTGGGGTCATACAGACAGCGCATTCTGCCCTGCTCACCGAAGTTCTCAAGCAAGCTACGCGTCTGCCCTTTTGGCTTTCTGAACGTCACCAAGACAGTCGGCAAGAATCAGCGCCTTACAAAAGGAGGCAGAAAGGGAGCCAAGAAGAAAGTGGTTGACCCATCTTCTAAGAAAGATTGGTATGATGTGAAAGCACCAGCTATGTTCAATACAAGGAATAGTAGGAAAGTACCGACCACAAGAACTCAAGGAAACAAAATCCCATCTGATGGCCTCAAGGATTGTGTTTTTGAAATGAATCTTGCTGATCTGCAGAATGATGAAGCTGCCTTTAGACAATTCAAGCTAATTACAGAGGATTTTCAGGGCAAAACCTGCCTGAGATTTCCATGGTATGGATCTTACCTGTGACAAAATGTGCTCGATGGTCAAAAAATGGCAGACCATGACTGAAGCGCACATTGATATCAATGTGCTTCATCTGTTCTCGTGTGTGTTTTACTAAAAAACGCAACAATCAGATTTGGAAGACCTCTTATGCCCAGCACCAGCAGGTGTGCCAGATTCACAAGATGATGATGAAAATCATGACCTGAGAGGTGCAGACAAATGACTTGAAGGAGGATGTCAATAAACTGATCCCAGACAGCACTGGAAAAGACAGAGAAAAAGCTTGCCAACCTATTTTTCCACTCTATGATGTCTTTGTTTGAAAAGTAAAAATGCTGAAGAAGCCCAAGTTTGAAGTGGGAAAACTCACGGAGCTACATGGTGAAGGTAGTAGTTCTGGAAAAGTTGGTGGGGATGAGACAGGTGCTAAAGCTGAATAAGCTAATGGATACAAGCCAACAGTCCAAGAACCTGTTTAAAATGCAGATTTTTAATGGTGACAAACAAAAGATCTTATTTGTGGTTAAAAAAAAAAAGGAATAAATTTGGTGTTTCCTTTCTCCACTGGAAAACACTACTAGAAAGCCCTTATAATTCAGGTAAACAGGTAACATAGACTATAAAATGTTTAGGGTTTTAAAGAAACTGCTTATATGTTTCTTATTTAAAAATGCATGCTGATGTGCTTATAAAACATAAACAACCTATATGGTGTTATTAACAATAGCTGTTTGACTTCTACTCTTCCCAAAAGTTCATCCTATATTTAATAGATTGCAGTGAATTAATTTTACTTTTCTGAATCCTTTTGGACAATCAAAACAAACTGGTTATTGTTTAAGCCACTATTCTCTTATTTATCAAATTATGGAATTCACTTCATTTCTCAATCTTGCTCCTTCTGGGGCACAATAACCTATAATCTTAACTGCACAAAATGTGTCTCACTCCTAAACATAAAATGTTGACCTTTCAGTTACTGAGGTTTTGTGGAACTTTTAGGTCCTATGCAAGCACAGGGTCAGAAGGGCTTGGCTGACAAGGGCAAGAGAAGGCTGGAATCACTCACTGGTTGCCATCTTGTTTGCATCAACGCAGGAAGGGGAAAGAAGGTTTTAGTGCATTGGGCACCAAAAGACAGACACTCCTCTGTGCTTCCTCATACTTGATAGTTACATCTCTCAGGTTTATCTCCCTCATCAAAGTCATGAGCTTCTTCTGAGTTCATAAAGGCAAAGCCTATATTTTGCTTATCATGTATTCCAAGAGCCGAAGCAAACTAGTGCTATTATATATGTGCTTCCTTTACTTTCATTCAGCATATGTTTAAAAGAACTTAACATGTACAGGCAAGTAAAGATACAACAGTCAACAAAACAAGATATGGTTTCTGCCCCTACTGGAGCTTGGAATCCATGGGGGAACAAAACAATCATCAAAATAATGCTCTAATGAAAGTGTAAGACATGACCAGAGCAGGGGAAAACCAGACTTTTGCAAGAGCATGTGAAAAAGATTCTGATTCAGTCAAGGAGTTCAGAAAACATCCTTAAGATTGAAGCTGATACTTGAAGGCTGGGTATATAACTAACAGAAAGGGGAATGGTAGGGGAACAATATCCATACAGAGGAGACAGCAATGCAAAGGACCTGTGACAGGAAGAAGAAATGTATAATCAAGGAACCAAAAGAATGCTGAAGAGGCTAGAACAGACAGCAAGGAGGAGGGAAGAGAGCTGGACAAGATAAGGCTAGATGAGAAACGTAAAGGTCAGACTATGCAAAGCCTGAGGTCACAATACAGAGTTTGGACATTATTCTGCAAATAATGGCCAGCCAGAGCACGGTTTTAAGGTGTGTGTGTGTACTGTATTTTCATTTTTAAAAGATCATGCTGACAAAAACATCTGCAAATGAATACGGCTACAATAAAAAATAAATAGTAAATCAGGCATATTGGGTGAAAGGAAGCAGATGAAATTAGGTATTTTTAAGGGTTTTTTTTTTTATGTGACCATAAAAAAAGACCATTTTTAAAGTCTTTATCGATTTGTTACAATATTGTTTCTACTTTAAGTTTTGGTTTTTGGCCTCCAAGGTATATGGGGTCTTAGCTTCCTGACCACTGATCAAATCCACACCCTCTGCATTTCTTTTCTTCTTCTTTTTTTTTAATACTTTATTCTACATTACAGTACTGTATTTGTTTTGCCATACATTGACATGAATCAGCCACAGGTGTACACGATCTCCCAATGCCAAACACTCTCTGCATTTCTGCATTTGAAGGCAAAGTCTTTACCACTGGACTGCTAGGAAGCCCTGAAATTAGATACTGTTTAAAAGACAAATCAGCCCTTGGTTAGGGTGCCAGTAAAACCAAAGTTGAACAGACTGATAGCCAAAATCAGTCGAAGAGAATGGAGTCAGGCTATGGATGCTGAAGCATCAGGACCCAACCAGCCTCAATTCCTTTTTATGTGAAGCACAGGTGACATGAGTAACTTGTTGTTCAGTCGCTGTCCTATCTGACTCTTTGTGACCCCATGAACTGCAGCACACCAGACTTCACTGTCCTTCACTGACTTTGCTCAAACTCATGTCCACTGAGTCATGATGCCATCCAACCATCTTATCCTCTGCCCCCTCTTCTCCTTTTGCCTTCAAACTTTCCCAGCATCAGGATCTTTTCCAAGGAGTTGGCTCTTTGCATCAGGTGGCCAGAGTATTAAGAGCTTTAGCTTCAGCATCAGTCCTTCCAATGAATATTCATGACTGACGTCCTTTAGGATTGACTGGTTTGATATCCTTGCTATCCAAGGGACTCTCAAGAGTCTTCTCCAGCACCACAGTTTGAAAGCATCAATTCTTCAGCACTCTATCTTCTTTATGGTCCAACTCTCACAACCATACATGACTACTGGAAAAACTATAGCTTTGACTAGACGGACCTTTATTGGCAAAGTGATGTCTCTTAATACACTGTCTAGGTCTGTCATAGCTTTCCTTCCAAGGAGCAAGTGTCTTAATTTCATAGCTACAGTCACCACCCACGGTGACTTTGGAGCCCAAGAAAACACAATCTGTCACTGTTTCCACTTTTCCCCCAACTATTTGCCATGAAGTGATCGGACCGGATGCCATGATCTTAGTGTTTTCAGTGTTGAGTTTTAAGCCAGGCTTTTCACTCTTCTCTTTCATCTTCATCAAGAGGCTCTTTACTTCCTCTTAGCTTTCTAGCATTAGAGTGGTATCATCTGCATATCTGAGGTTGTTGGTATTTCTCCTGGCAATCTCGATTTCAGTTTGAGCTTCATTCAGCTTGGCATTTTGCATGATGTATGTAAGTTAAAAAAGCAGGGTGACAATAATAGCCTTGATGAACTTCTTTTCAATTTTGAACCAGTTCATTGTTCCATGGCCGGTTCTGACTTGCTTCTTGACCTGCATATAGATTTCTTAGGAGGCAGGTAAGGTGGTCTGGTATATTCCCATCTATTTAAGAATTTTCCACAGTTTGTTGTTATCCACACAGTCAAAGGCTTTAAAGTAGTCAATGAAGCAGAAGTAGATGTTCTTCTGGAATTTCTTTACTTTCTCTATGACCCAACACATGTTGGCAATTTGATCTCTAGTTGCCCTACATTTTTTAAGTTAAGCTTGTACATCTGGAAGTTCTCGGTTCATGTACTGCTGAAGCCTAGTTTGAAGGATTTTGACCATTACAATGCTATCATGTGAAATGAGTGCAATTGTATGGTAGTTCGAACATTCTTTGGCATTGCCCTTCTTTGGGACTGGAATGAAAACTGACCTTTTCCAGTCCTGTGGCCACTGCTGAGTTTTCCAAATTTGCTGACATATTGAGTGCAGCACTGCAACAGCTTCATCTTTTTAGGATTTGAAATAGATCAGCTGGAATTCCATCACCTCCACCAGCTTTGTTTGTAGCAATGCTTCCTAAGGCCCACTTGATTTCACACTCTGGGATGTACAGTTCTAGGTAAGTGATCACACCATTGTGGTTATCTGGGACATTAAGATCTTTTGTACAGGTCTTTTGTGTATACTTGCCACCTCTTCTTAGTACCTTCTGCTTCTGTTAGGTCCTTACCATTTCAGTCCCTTATTGTGCCCATCTTTGCATGAAATGTTCCTTTGGTATCTCCAACTTTCTTGAAGGGATCTCTAGTCTTCCCCATTCTATTGTTTTCTTCTATTTCTGTACAATTGTTCACATATGAAGGTCTTATCTCTCCTTCCTATGGAACTCTGCATTCAGCTGGGTATACTTTTCCCTTCTTTGCCTTTTGCTTCTTTTCTTTTCTCAGCTATCTGTAAGGCCTCCTCAGACAACTACTTTGCCTTCTAGCCTTTCTTTTTCTTTGGGATGGTTTTGGTTACCGCATCCTGTATGCAATGTTGTGACCTCGGTCCACAGTTCTTCAGGCAGTCTGTCTACCAGATCTAATCCCTTAATCTATTCATCACCTCCACTGTATCATCATAAGGGATATGATTTAGGTCATAACTGAATGGCCTAGTGGTTTTTCCTACTTTCTTCAATTTAAGCCTGAATTTTGCAATAAGGAGCTGATAATCTGAGCCACAGTCAGTTCCAGGTCTTGTTTTTGCTGACTATCTATAGAGCTACTCCATCTTTGACTGTAAAGAATATAATCAATCTGATACCTGGTGATGTCCATGTGTAGAGTCATCTCTTGTGTTGTTGGAAGAAGGTGTTTGCTGTGACCAGTGTGTTCTCTTGACAAAACTGTTAGCCTTTGCCTTGCTTCATTTTGTACTCCAAGGCCAAACTTGCCTGTTATCCTAGGTATTTCCTGACATCCTACTTTTGCATTTCACTCTTCTAAGATGAAAAGGACATCTTTTTTTTTGGTGTTAGTTCTAGAAGGTATTGTAGGTCTTCATAGAATCAGTCAACTTCAGCTTCTTCAGCATCAGTGGTTGGGAAATAGACCTGGATTACCGTGATGTTGAATGGTTTGCTTGGAAATGAACAGAGATCATTCTGTTGTTTTTGAGACCGCACCCAAGTACTGCATTTCAGACTCAATTGTTGACTACGAGGGCTACTCTATTTCTTCTAAGGGATACTTGCCCACAGTAGTAGATATAATGGTCATGTGAATTAAATTTGCCCATTCCTGTCCATTTTACTTCACTGACTCCTAAAATGTTGATATTCACTCTTGCCATCTCCTGCTTGACCATATCCAATTTACCTTGATTCATGGACCTAACATTCCAGGTTCCTATGCAATATTGTTCTTTATAGCACCAAACTTTACTTTCACCACCAGACACATACACAACAACTGAGCAATGTTTCCACTTTGGCCCAGCTCTCTTTCTGGAGCTATTTCTCTGCTTTTCCCCAGTAGCATATTGGACACCTACTGACTTGGGAAGCTCATCTTCCGGTATCATATGTTTTGCCTTTTCATACTGTTCATGGGGTTCTTAAGGCAAAAATACTGGAGTGGTTTGCCATTCCCTCCTCCAGTGGACCACATTTTGTCATAGCTTCTTTGAGTTATGCAAGCTCCTTCACCATAACAAGGCTGTGATCCATGTGATCATTTTGGTTAGCTTTCTGTGAGTTACTTGGCATTGTGAATTCAACTTAGGAGGAACAGACAAAGCAGCACATGCTATAAATCATGCTATATTCTAGTATCCCTATAATCTGGAACCAGACACATACCTTCAATCTGAACGGAGAGAATTCCCAGATCCCGAAGCTGCTGGTTGTTGCTCTGGGCCAGGATCCGAAGCCGCTCCGCTGCTTCCCGGGGGATATTGAACGTCACACGCACGCTATTCCAGGGCTCCACCTTCTGTACCTTTAGCTTGCTGGATTCTTGGTCATGAAAGGAAGAGAATAATATTAGTAATGTTTTAGCCATCAGAAGACATGGAATGAACAACAACAAGGAAGTAAAAGAACAAAGTAGAATGCCAGTATGGAGTAGCTGAGAGAGCTTAAGCTTTGGTATTAGACCTTAAATTTAATCCCAGCTTTACCACTTAGCACCTGGGAAATCATGAACAAGTTATTTAACATTTCTGAAACTTACCTTTCTCTTCTCTAAAACCATGGAAAAACTACTTCATGAGACTGTGAGTGCTAAATTATATAATAATATGCCAAAAATAGCACCTGACATACCATAGGCACTTAGTAGATGGAATAAGGATCATATGAGAGACGGGAGAAATAAGCTTAAATTACTAGAATAAGGCCTACTTCTAGACTCAGTTTAATGTATGTGAACTGAGAAACTAAGAACATTTAAGTTTCAAATTTTAAGAGAAATTCTATAAAAACTCATCTGGCAGATATGCCAACTGTAGGATATCAGGGAATATGCAGCTACAATTCACTAAACTTGTTTAAAGAAAGAGCACTGAAAAGGAAGATAGTAGATCCACTTATAAAATGTTAAGCAATTATACTTCTTCAAATGAAAAAGTTGAACTTTTAGTACTCATATTTAAATTTTCACTGAGCATCTCTGTGAAACATATTCATAGATATAGGGAACAAACATTTCTTCCAATGTCCTGTAAATGCTTCAGTTTAAGGAAGGCTTAAGTCTTGATTCTTTATGTCTCTGATTTTTAATCTTTTTCTGTTTTAAACAAGAGTAGAATTTCCATTGAAGCACACCAAACTGAGGAGAAAAGCAACATAAATCTCACAACTATATTTCAGTTAGGATAAGAAAATATTACATTTCAGCAAACCTGAAAAGTCAATGCAAACTTCGAAGATGTTTTTAAATTATAATGCAAAAGTTAAACTAACTGAGGAGGTAATGTTGTTTGTAATTATAGTTTACAGATGGAAAGCAAATCCCAGGTCCAGTCAGATAATAATAAAAAAACATTTTTCCCCAACAACCCCCGACAAAATAATTTTCCATTTTGTTATAAACTCAGCTACATCAAATCTTTTGCAGCCTCTATTCAATTATACATTCAAGCATTGAGAAAATGGTCATTTAGGCATATATGTCTTCAAAATAAGAAATTTACATGGATAGGGGAAAGTATCTACATGTTACCTAAAAGCCTCTTCTACCTCCAAAATCACATATACATTATCAGTTTATCCAGACATGGAGTCCACTTGTTCTAATATGGAAAAAAAGAGACCACTAGCTAAGAGCACTGAGATATATAATCCAGGAAATTTAGGAAGGATTATGCATGATTCAGTCCAAATGTATTTTATTGGGGAGGAAACTGAAGCCCAGAAAATCTAAGAGATTTACCCAGAATCCAGTAGCTGCTGCTGCTAAGTCACTTCAGTTGTGTCCGACTTTGTGCGACCCCATAAAGGGCAGCCCACCAGGCTCTGCCGTCCCTGGGATTCTCCAGGCAAGAACACTGGAGTGGGTTGCCATTTCCTTCTCCAATGCATGAAAGTGAAAAGTCAAAGTGAAGTCACTGAGTTGTGTCCAACTCTCAGCCACCCCATGGACTGCAGCCTACCAGGCTCCTCCGCCCATGGGATTTTCCAGGCAAGAGTACTGGAGTGGGCTGCCATTGCCTTCTCCAATCCAATGGCTACCTTTCACTAAAATGGCATTAACATCCAGCTCTGATTTTCAGGCCATTTTCCTTTCCATGACACTTATACATCCAAATAGCAAAAGGCAGGGAGCTTGAGATTCTGCTGCCACAGAGGACAAATGCTGCAGGGCTTCTTCTCAGTCTAAACAGCATTAGAATCTTATGTCTACGTGGCCCAGACAGACATTAAACTTGCTTTTGATGTTACCTACTTGTGATAAGCCTACAAAAAAAGTTTTAACTATAACACTGTTATATTTTATCAAAAATTTTTTTCCTTAACTTTCATCATATTTGAGAACATCTAATTGAAACTACTTTTTGGATCAAGAATATAACTGATAACCATGTCTGAGCTGACTAACGTATTTAAAAGCCATTAATAAACTAATTAGCTATTTAAAAACAAAAAAATGTGGATAATTAAGAACAATGGACAATAGGCCCAGCTAGCCCTTAAAATATGATACATCATTAACATGATTATGGTGGCAATTACATCTTTCACCATAAAATTCTCTAATAATGTATTAAATAATCCATAACTAGAAAGAAGCCTGAAACAACAGTTGTTTTTTTTTTTAAAGAGCCAATAATTTAAAAAAAAAAGCTCTCCTCCTGATATTAATTCTAAAGAATAAGACCTCAAAACCTAAAAAAGTTGGTTAGCACTGAAGAGTTTCGATAAAAGGATAAAATCTAGGCTTTGCACTATGTCTGAAGGGATTAAATAACTGCACTAACCAGAAAAGATGGAGAATATATAAACCAAAGTTGACAAGCACAAATTCCTGTAAGACCACTATAGGTTATCTAAATGTGTGAAGAGGCCAGATGGGACTATGGTGAGGGGAAGGTATGTCTTCAGCGGCAGCTGCTACTTAGCACCACCTGGGATAGGAGAGTTCAATGTTATTAGACCTTTCCTGTATAAAGACAAATCCAAAATCTGAATTTTAACGTAAAATATCTATTTCTTGAAGCACTGGCAATAAAATTCAAACATTAAAAAACAAATAAACAAACAAAAAAATAATCAGAAAACTAAAGTGAGCTGTATGTAACACATGGCTGCACACTGGACCCAGCAGGCTATCGATTAACCTCTGATCCAAAATGCAAGAGCACAAATTTCAAATACATTTTAAGTAAGGCCGAAAAAGCCATGGAGTAAAAGATTTTTGAAAGCTTTAAGTGGCCTCAAAGAGCCAGTCATTTTATAGGAAAGGAAACTAAAGACCAGAGAGCTAAAAACAATAAATAAATTTGGGTCTGGAGAATTACTCCCATCCATTTTTGTTGTCGTTGTTTAGTCAGTCATGTCCAACTCTTTTGTGACCCCATGGACTGTATGTAGCTTGCCAGGCTACTCTGTCCACGGGATTTCCCAGGCAAGAATACTGGAATGGATTGCCATTTCCTCCTCCAGGGGATGGATCTTGCCTACCCAGGGATTGAACCTGTGTTTTTTGCTCCTCCTGCATTGCAGCCGGATTCTTTACTACTGAGCCACCTGGGAAACCCGCTCCTGTCCATTACAACAGATAATTTAAGCATCACAGTGCTAAGCAATGCTTTATATTCAGTTACTCCAGGTACTTAAAAAAATACAACAGCATTTCTATTTAAAAAAAATCCCAGAATTCCAACTTTGCAATTAAAATCAGCCTTTCAACCTAATACAGCACAGTTGTACTTTGTAAAACTCAAGATAACCACAGAAGGGCAAATCAAAAACAGTAACAAAAGGAAAAATAATTAAGCAAATTACCCATGTGTAACAAATTGGGCACATTCTCCAATATTGTGTCCAATTTCCATTTGAAGTCTTTATCATCTATATTTCCTTTGAAGGCCACAAAGATTGTGGAATCCTCCAAAATACTATCACTTTTTGAGTCATCATCTTCTAGTCCAGAGTCAAAATCCATCTCTGAGTCTTCTACTGTTGATGAACACAAGGAAGTATAGATGTCTTCTAAGTTTGGAAGGTCATCCAAAACCATGGTGAATATTATTCCAGAAGCATATGTCAAGTGGACAATAAAAAACCTTTCAAAACAGAAGATACAAAAAGTATTACAACACATACTTACACAATCAACAATATATAGTTCTATGAAAACTAATTTATTTGACAATAACAAAATACTATAAATTAAAAATTACAGCAAGGATAAACTATTTTAATTAAGATATTCTATAAGTTCTTAAAGATACTAGAAATAAAAATTTACCAGTTTTAACTAAAGTTCCTTTTATTTTGTCAGCCGAGAATATAAGCAGAAAGGAACAAGAGATCACAAGAAACTAAAATAGGTCTCTTCTAAGAGTTAATTCATATAAGCCTTTGGTTGACCCCCACAGAGCAAGATACAGGCTGACCACAGACCCTGCTTACTCCTGTCTTAACAAATGCTTCAGAGCAACCAAGGTTTCTAAAGTCCTCCTCTTCAACCTGCAAAGGACAACTTGACCTAACTAAGAGCATCTGCAGGACTACCTAAAATTCCAAAGTCTTTCACAAGGGCCATTTAAAATAACTTTTAAAGGGTTACTGATAGTGGCATAGCTAAAAATAGTGATTCAGAAAAAAGAAAGACAAAGTTTTGAAAGAAGAAAAGAAAAAAGAAATACTTTTGCAAAAGGAAAACAACTGGTTACCACATGTTTACAGAGGCAAAGAACTATGTCTAGGACAGAACCAAATTACTTTTCAACTTTCAGGTTTAGAGAACTCAAATTTTCTCCTATTTTCAGTTATGTTGCCTACCAAAGAATACAAATATTAAAGACCACACCACGTGGCCATTTCTTCCATTATCTCTGGGACTGATGATCACATTCTTAATCCAAAAGTGAATGAATAAACATCAATTTTTATTAATGTGTGTTAAGCAAGAATGGCAAGAAATAAGAACCTCACACAAATCTTCTAATTAAAATAAATTCCTTACATGAAGCATAATTACAACTATGGGTTTGTTGGGGTTTTTTTAAAGATGATTAAGAAAAAAAGACTGAAAATAAATCAACTAAAATACAAATAGTGATTGTACTAGGTTGGCAAGATTGCTGGTAAATTTTCCAAATATGCTGTAAGTCATTAGGAAAAGGGAAAGCTACATATGCTATACTATGATTATACTTCCTGCACAAACAGGAAAAAATAACTTTTAAAAATTAACGATTCTGTTTTAAATGGTCAGTATACTTCAAGAGCAAAGGCTTTTCAAAAACTAACCTAAGCAACCTTAAAGGGGAACATTTCTCTGTTGTGAATACAAAAAAAAAAAAAAAATTACATTTGAGCAGAGTACCTTATAATCTGGCAATTATAACCTTTTCTAGCACCATCAGTGTTACAAAGGAATAGTATAATTTGGATGGTTAAGAAAAACAGCATTCAGAAAATCCTTTATAAATACCATTGCCCTTAGTCAAGCACTCTCTACATTTTACTGATATCAAGGAATTTTAAAGGTAAATAAATGAAACTAAAAAATATTCTAAGGGTTTAAAAGCTGCTGCCTGGGAATTCCCTGGTGGTCCACTGGTTAGGGCTCCAGGCTTCTACTGCACGGGGCACAGTTTTGATCCTTAGTTTTGGTCAGGGAACTAAGATCCCTGGGGAAACTCCCCTGCAAAAGTCAAAGAAACGAAACCAAACAAATTCCTGCTTGGTCATGCCATGTAGGCTGTGCATCCAGATTTGGAAAACTCTCTACTGGCAGACAAGTCAGCTACTAACTTTGTTAGGTGTGATAATAATGGTGCTGTGGTTATAAAGGACAAGAGATATCTTAAGAGATAGTAAGTATTTATCTTTTGGGGCATGCCACGTGGCACACAGGATCTTAGTTCCTGAGGAAGGATCGAACTCTGCAGTGGAAGTCCAGAGTCTTAACCACTGACCCCTGGGAAGTCCCACGAGATGCATACTGAAGCATTTAGAGGTAAAATGTCACGATGTCTATAACTTAATTTAAAATAATTCAGGGAAAAAAACCAGATTAACCAAATGTTGTTTAGTTGCTAAGTCATATCCAAGTTTGTGACCCCATGGACTATAGCCCACCAGACTCCTCTGTTCATGGGATTTCCCAGGCAAGAATATGGATGTGGGTTGCTATTTCCTTCTCCAGGGCATCTTCCTGACCCAGGGATCAAACCTGACTTTGAAGGCGGATTCTTTTACCACTGACTCACCTAACAAAATGTTAATAATGGCTAATTACAGATGATGGGTATATGGGTGTTCACGGTATTTTTATTTGTACTATAATTTATATATATTTGAAATTGATCATAATAAAGAGTTAAAAAATTTTTTTTAAAAGGGAAAAGCAAGCATACAAGAAACAGTACTGTTTCACAGTAAAACTCCATCAGACATCAGAAATGTGAAACAGCTTATGAATATCTTCCAAATCACAGGTTTTAAATATATATATATTTGAATATATATTTATAAAAATATAAATTTACATATCACACATATATTTTTATATATTATATATATTTATATTATATATTTATTATATGTTTATACTTATATTTATATCTTTTCAGATATAAATATATGTATTTATACATATTCAGATTTATATGTGAATAATCATTAAAAGATTGTCACAGACTATTCAGATTATCTGCCATTTGAGTAAAAAGATAAGACACTATTATACACCTCAGAAATCACAAATTCACATACCTACATTCTTCAGGTGTGTAAAATAAGGGAAGAATGTTGAATATCAAATGTATTTGCATATACTGTATGAATGGTTTGAGCAATGGGAAACTCAAATACCCATCTATGCTAGGCACTCACTACTTTGCTCCACTTTATTACTTTCTTTCTGGAGGGATGGAAGGAGTTGCGTAGGCACAGGACTAACATTCTGAATTTTAAGAAAAGATTGGTGGCTCAGATGGTAAAGAATCCGCCTCCAATGTGGGAGACCTGGGTATGATCCCTGGGTTGGGAAAATCCCCTGGAGGAGGGCATGGCAATCCACTCCAGTATTCTAAAGAATCCCCATAAACAGAGGCACATGACAGGCTACAGTCCATGGGGTCGCAGAGTGGGACACAACTGAGTGACTAAGCACAAAATCCATGTTGTGTAAAATCTCCAAATTTAAGAACAGATTTATATTTCTGGAAAATACCCTATGGGCCAAATGAAACACACTGTAGCTGCATATGGCCCACCAGCCATCAGTTTTCAATTTCTAATTAAATCTAGTCAGTTTCTAATTAAGTCTAACTTTGACTTTTCACTTTCACGCATTGGAGAAGGAAATGGCAAGCTACTCCAGTGTTCTTGCCTGGAGAATCCCAGGGACAGGGGAGCCTGGTGCGATGCCGTCTATGGGGTTGCACAAAGTCGGACACGACTGAAGTGACTTAGCAGCAGCAGCAGTCTACGAGGATTGAGTTAAATCCAAGTATAACTTACAAAACTGGTAGAACACGAGAGTGTTAAGTCGCTCAGTAGTGTTCTATTCTTTGCAACCCCATGGACTGTAGTCCACCAGGCGCCTCTGTTCATGGGATTTTTCCAGGCAAGAATACTGGAGTGGGTAGCCATTCCCTTCTCCAGAGGATCTTTCCTATCCAAGGATCAAACCTGAGTCTCCTCAACTGCAGGCAGATTGTTTACCATCTGAGCCACCAGGGAAGCCTGGTAGAACAAGGGCCTCAGTGAATTATGCTGGGTTTGGTGGAATGCTGGAAGAGACCAGGTATTTAAAATGCATTTAAGTGTTATGATGCACCTCTTGGGAGGTCTGTGGATTCACAGAGAGAATTAAAAAGAGCAAGAGCAAGGTCTTAACCTCAGAGAAACAGAAGGCATTTAAACTTAAGAGAATTTCGCTATATAATTTTGGTAGTGTCATTCCACTGGTAGGAATTAAGTTCGAGCCATATATACTCTCATGTAAGTTTTCACTCACCAAAATGTTTTTCTTAATTTTTATCATTTGTCCAGGTCATCTTCTAAGTCCAAACAAGCTGGCATTTTTACGGCCTGTATTTTAAGGTAGCAGTCAAATAAATATCCTAACAACAACAAAAAAAAGGTAAAGTATTATACAGAAATTACAGAGGTGACCCATCCTTCCATCAGAACACAAACATGACAGTTTATCAAGTCAACTCAGACACATTCAGATAACAATAAAATAGGGTTTTCATGAAATATGTAAAGAATAGTTCCCCCCACCTGGAGATCTTAGAGCACTCATTGGGCTTCCCTGGTGTATCAGATGGTCAAGTATCTGCCTGCAATGCAGGAGACCCAGGTTTGATCCCTGGGTGAGACGGGAATGGCTACCCACTCCAGTATTCTTGCCTGGAGAATTCCAAGGACAGAGGAGCCCGGTGGGCTATTAGTCCATGGAGTTACAAATGTAAAGAATAACTCCATCAAGCAATTTAAAGAATATAGAAGCAAAACTCAGGGATGTATAGCAGAATTATGAAACTGGGACCCTAAGCCTTAGAAACCTCCCCCATACATTCATTTTTTAAATTGGTCAAATTAGAACACTCTTTGACATAAATTGCAGCAATATATTTTCGGATTCGTCTCCTAGAACGATGGAAATAAAAATAAATGGAAGAACCAAATTAAACTTAAAAGCTTTTGCACAGCAAAGGAAACCATAAACAAAAGACAACATACAGAATAGAGCAAATATTTGCAAATGAAGTGACCGACAGGGGATTAATTTCCAAACTATAAAACTGACTCACAAACTCAGTTTAAAAAAAAAAAAAACCTAATCAAAAAATGCATAGAAGAACTAGACATTTCTCCAAAGAAGACATACAGATGGCCAACAAGCACATGAAAAAATGTTCAACATCACTAATTAATTACTAAAGAAACACAAATCAAAACTTCAATAAGGTATCACCTCACTCTGGTCAGAATGGCTATCATCAAGAGTCTATAAATAATAAATGCTGGAGAGGGTTTGGAGAAAAATAAATCTTTCTACACTGTTGGCCAGTGTATAACTTGGTACAACCACTATGGGGGAACAGTATGGAGGTTCCTTTAAGCTAGTTATCTACATTCCCATTTCTGGGCACAGACTGAACAAAACTATAATTTAAAAGATATATGCACCCCAATACTCACTGTAGCACTATTTACTATAGCCAAGACATGGAAGCAACCTAAATATCAATCGACAGGATAAAGAAGATGTGGGGGTGTTTGTATACAGATACATACACACACAAATACTACTCAAGTATAAAAAGAATAAAATAATGCCATTTGCAATTATACTGATGGACCTAGAGATTATTTGAAGTCAGACAAAGACAAATATCACAGGACATGCAGAATCTTGAAAAAACAAAGAAGATACAAATCAATTTATTTACAAAACAGAAAAAAGACTCACAGAGGGAAAAAAAACTTATGGTTACTAAAGAGAAAAGGGGGAGTGATAAATCAGAAAGTTGGCATAACCATATATACACTACTATATATAAAACAGAAAACCAACAAAAACCTACTGTATAGCACAGGGAACTACACTCAATATTGCCTAATAACCTGTAAGGAAAAAGAATATATACATATACGTGAAGTGAAAGTAGCTCAGCTGTGTCTGACTCTTTGAGACTCTACAGACTGTCACCTGACAGGCTCCTCTGTCCGTGGAATTTGCCAGGCAAGAATACTGGACTGTGTAGCTGTTCCCTTCTCCAGGGGATTTTCCCAACAGGAACCAAACCCAGGTCTCCCACATTGCAGGCGGATTCTTACCATCTGAGCCACCAGGAAAGCCCAAGAATACTGGAATGGGTACCCTATCCCTTCTTCAGGGGATCTTTCTGACCCAGGAATCAATCAGGGTTTCCTGAATAGCAGGAGGATTTTTACCAGCTGAGCTACCAGGGAAGACCATATATACTACTTTGTATATATACTAAATACAAGACCTACACTTTTTTCCTATTTTATCTATACTAGCTATACATTTTATTTTTCATTAAATTTTCAGTTCAAGTTTTAAAGCATTCTTTATTGTACATATAGAAACTTATGTATGGAAACTGCATAATTCTGGTATGCATCAGAAAAAAATTTCCCTAAGAAAATATGTCTACAATGTCTTTAACTGGGCTGCTAACGTTTTACATTATTGCCAAATACAGATTTTATAATCTCAAATTTTTATTTATTTTAAAAAATTTTGGAATGTGCTGGGTCTTCATTGCTGCATGCAGGTGGAGAGCAGGGGCTACCCTCTAGTTGCAGTGGGTGGGCTTCTCAGTGAGGTGGCCTCTCTTGTTGTGGAGCAGAGACTCCAGGCACACGGGCTTCAGTAGCTGTGGCTCGTGGGCATAGTTGCTCTGCAGCATGTGGAATCTTCCTGGAACAGGGATCAAACCTGTGTCCCCGCAGTGGCAGATTCTTATCCACTGTACCACCAGGAAGTCCTACAATCTCAAAATTTTAGATAGGGCTTCACAGGTGGCCCAGTGGTTATGAACCTGCCTGCTAATGCAGGGGACACGGGTTTGATCCCTGATGCAGGAGGATCCCACATGCTGAGGAGCAACTAAGCTTGCGCACCACAACTACTCAGCCTACATGCTGAAACTACTGCAGCCCATGTGCCTACAGCCTCTGCTCCACAACAAGAGAAGCCACTGCACTGAGAAGCCTGCGTACCACAACTAGACAGCAGCCCCCGCTCGACACAACTAGAGAAAGCCCGCATGCAGCAATGAAGATCCAGTGTAGCCAAAAATAGAGAAACCTTAAAAAATTTTAGATGGATATATGAACTGCTGCTGCTGCTGCTAAGTCACTTCAGTCATGTCCGACTCTTAGCAACCCCATGGACTGTAGCCCACCAGGCTCCTCCGTCCATGGGATTTTCCAGGCAAGAGTACTGGAATGGGTTGTGAGTGCCTCCTCTGGATATATGAACTAGGTATTAATAAATAATTATTAGAGAAATAACTATTGCTTAACTATTTTTTATCAAGAAAAAGCTAATTTTTAAGTTTCTAATCAATAAAAATTAACCTTTAAGAAAGGCCATAAAGAAAATCTTAATAAATCCAAAAGTAACAATAGGAGATTCAAATTACTCTGGTGACAATGCACCAAAATTATAAATTTAAAATAAAACCATGGCTTTTCCACCTTAAAACAAAAACAAAACCTTTGGATCTGGGTTAAAAAGAAATCAAAACAGCAAAACTTTTAGAAATAAGGAGAATATTACATATTGAAACCTAAAGAATATAGCCAAACCAGTTGAGAAGAAAATTCACACAGCCAAGAACACGTATACTAGGAGAAAATAAAGTGAATTAAACATTTGGCTAAAAAGTTAGACATGGTATAGTCAAAACCCACATCCCCAGGTAAGGAACCCACAAAGGAGAGGATAATCACAGTTTCAGGGGTTTTCCCCAAGGAGTAGGGGGTTACAGACATACACAAGGATCCCTAGCGCAGGGATTCTGCACTGGCAAGACGAGTCCCCAGAACATCTAGCTCTGAAGGTCAGCAGGGCTTGTGTACAGGACAGCTAGAAGGCTGTAAGAAAGAGACTCTGCTCTTAAAGGGTGCACGTCAAATCTCACATGCTCTCCCAGCACAGAGGTAGTAACTTGAAAAGAGCCTGGGTCAGAAACACTTGCTAATCTTGCAGAGCCTCCGGAGAGGAAGGTATCAACTGGGACACTACCTGAGGAAACAGATATTGGCAGCAGCCAAATGGGGGAGCTCGATCTACCACGAGGATACTGGTGCTGCCAAGAGACATTTTGGAATATTCCTTCTAGCCCTCTAGCCTATTAGTCTTGGGGGCTTTACCCACCCGCTAGCAGGCCAGCACCAGCCTCAGCCTCATCTGGCCCCTCCCACCCATGGGCCAACACCAGATCTGAGACCCCTGGGATCCTGTAGACAGTTGTGCCAGGACCTAGGCCCACCACTAGTGGGTTGGCAGCCATCCATGAGACAGGACCTGGCAGCCAACTAGGCTGGGAGCCAGCCTTGCCTACCAGCATGTCTACAGTACATTGCCCCCAACAACAAAATGACCCACACAGTCCACAGAGGGCACCCCGAGAGTATATAGCTCCAAGTGACCATGAGTAGCATGCAGCCGGGCCCCATAGGACGTCTCCTGTATAAGGCTACTTCTCCAAAATTGGGAAATGTACAATAACTGACCTATTACATATTGGGTTGGCCAAAAAGTTTGTTCAGATTTTTCCATAACAGTGGAAAAACATGAATGGAACTTTTGGTCAAACCAATAGAAATAAATAGAGATTTAGGCAAAACAAGGAGATAGAGGAATATGTTTCAAACAGGGGAATAAAACCAAACCAAAGAAGAAACTAAAGTTAGTGGAGATAAACAATCTACCTGACAAAGAGTAAAGGTAATGATCATAAGATGCTCAACAAACTTGGAAGAATGAATGAACAAAGTGAGAAATTAAGAGTTAGAAAATACAAAGAAGAACCAAACAGAGCTGAAGGACTCAATAACTGAAATTAAAAATACACTAGATGTAATCAACAGCGGATTAGACAATACAGAGGAACAGATCAGCAAACAGGAAGTCAGAGTAATGGAAATCACACAAGCTGACCAGAAAAATCAATTTATGAAAATGAGGATAGCTTAAGAAATCTCTTGGAAAACTGCAAGCATACTAACATTAGCAGTTTAGAGGCCCAAACAGGAGAAGACAGAAAAGGGTAGAGAATTCATTTGAAAAATTAGTTGAAAATTTTCCTAACCTGGGAAAGGACACAGACATCCACATCTAGGACTTGGTACAGAGTCCCAAACAAGATGAACCCAAAGAGGTCCACACCAAGATATACTATAATTAAAATGGCAAAAGTTAAAGACAAAGAGAGAATCTTAAAAGCAGCAAGAGTTGGGGGTTCCCAGTTGTCTAGTGGTTAGAATTCAGCTCTTTCACTGCCATTGCTGGGGTTCAATCCCTGGTTGTGGACCTCAGATCCCACAAGCCACAGAGAGTGGCCAAAAGAAGGAAAAAAAAAAAAGCAGCAAGAGAAAATGCAAATAGTTACACACAAAGGAATTCCCACAGGACCATGAGCTGTTTTCAGCAAAAACTTTACAGACCAAAAGTGGCATGATATAATCAAAGAGATGAAAGGAAGAAACCTACAACCAAGAACAGCTTACCCAGAAAGGCTATCATTCAGATTTGAAGGAGAGATGAAGAGTTGTGCAGATAAGCAAAAACTAAAAGTTCAGTGTCACTAAACTGGCTTTACAAGAAATGTTATTAGGACTGCTCTAAAAGAAAAGACCACAACTAGAAATATCAGAATTATCGGGAATTCCCTGGTAATCCAGTGGTTAGGATTCTGTGCTTCCACTGGAGGGGGAACAGATCTGACCTCTGGTTGGCAAACTATGATCCTGAAAGCTGTGTGGCATGGTAAAAAAAAAACCACACCAAAAATTTATTTGTAAAGGAAAGCATACAGTAAAGGCAGATTGATCACATATAAAACTAGTAGGAAGGTGAAAAGGTAAAAGTAGTACATCATTTCTATCCACAGTAAGTAGTTAAGGGATACACAAAATAAGAGGAGGTAAAATATAATGTCAAAACATTAAATGTGGTTGGGGAGGGAGTAAAAATGCAGAGTTCTTAGAATGTGTCTGAACTTAATTTACACACCCACAGAGCTATATATGAAATCTCATGGTAATCACAAAGCAAAAATCTTTAATACACACATGCAAAACAGAAAGGAATCCAAACATAACACTAAAGATAGTCATCAAATCACAAGGGAAGAGAGAGAGAAAAAATAAGGAATACAAAAGAATCACAAAACAATCAGAATAAAATTAACAAATGGCGGAACCTGGTAGGCTACAGTCCATGGGGTCGCAAGAGTCGGACACGACTTAGTGCACTCTCATATACCATCAATTACTTCAAACCTGAATGGCTAAATGCTCCAATCAAAAGACACAGAGTTGCTAAACAGATACAAAAACAAGACCCAGCCTTCAAGAGACTCATATCAGATCTAAAACAAAACACAAGACCGAACATGAGGGTGTGAAATAAGGTACTACATGAAAATAAAAAGAAAGGTGGGGTAGCAATACTTGTATCAAACAAAATAAACTTTAAAACAAAGACTAACCAAGAGTATTTTAAACCTTGACTATTTGATATCAATGTTATCACATTTCCCTGAGAAACTGCAACTCATCTGGTACAGATATTGAAAACTCTTCCTTCTTCCACTAGTGGCTAGTCTCTACTCTTCTCTCATCTTCCTTCTTTCAAAAAGTTAACAGTAAGCTGGAGCTAAAATGGAGGCTACTGAACAATGCCTGGTTCATCTCTATCATCACCTCCATCCTAATTTTTCATTGATATACTTAAGGACACACTGAGACTCAAAGTTATTAACAGCACTGGCAACTAGGGCTGCTGCTCCAAACAACTGCTGGACTCAAAAATGACTTTTCTGCCAAAGAGCAGGCACAAATGGGAGCCAGGAGGATAGCAATAGATTTCTAGCTTCTTCCAACTACCTGTTCCTAAACAGCTTTCTCCAGAGGCAGCAATGGCAATGCTGTTACAGTACCCTTCTGTAAGAGATTCACTTAAAATGGTCAGTGCTATTAGTACTATATACCCACAACCTTCCTCCTGTACTTCAGATTTTATAACATACAAAGTAGTATCTACACCCTGAGATTTGAAGGCAAATGCAGGTAGGGCTGAGACAGCGAAAACCCTGGGAGCATTACATACTGGAAATCGTTTTTTGTAGCCTAGACTTCAAATTATCAAGAATAACAAAAAGTCATCTTTTTCAAAGTAAAATTACCAGGCCAGAGGAAGGAATTTCCTTTACTCAGTCCAGCAGGAAACACATAAATGACTGCTGGACACTCGGAAGTATTCAGAAACTATGTGAATCAATTAGTCCTTCAGTTTAACACCTTACAAAGAATTCCTACAGCTACCAAATAGACAATGAAGCAACAAGTCTACCCTATCTGGCACACACTAGACTTGTATACCCCTCTCCTTACTCAAGGAAGGAAAATTGAAGGGAGAGATAGAAAAATGTTCTGCAACATCAAAGAAGAGAAACTCTGCCTCTGTAATCCAGAAAATGAAACTATAAGGCAGCAATTGGTTAAATTTTATAAATCAGTTACATTGCTCTTAATAAACTTGATAAAGCACATTGAAATAAGAGCTCAAAGTTCACAGGCAGAAATGAAAAAAGCTAGTTGAGATGCAGGAATAAATACAACAAGGGGAAAAGAAAGGTAAAATTACAAATATACCAAAGCATAATTCAAATCTTTACTAGAAAAGTAAAGAGCAGAATACTTTATTAGAAACACAGGGACAACAAATTCAAAAATTTGTTTCAGAATGGAGTAATTCAGTTCAGTTCAGTCGTTCAGTCGTGTCGACTCTTTGCGACCCCATGAATCGCAGCACGCCAGGCCTCCCTGTTTATTACCATCTCTTGGAGTTCACTCAGACTCACGTCCATCGAGTTCGTGATGCCATCCAGCCATCTCATCCTCGGTTGTCCCCTTCCCCTCCTGCCCCCAATCTCTCCCAGCATCAGAGTCTTTTCCAATGAGTCAACTCTTCTCATTCAGCTTTAGCATCATTCCTTCCAAAGAAATCCCAGGGTTGATCTTCAGAATGGACTGGCTGGATCTCCTTGCAGTCCAAGGGACTCTCAAGAGTCTTTTCCAACACCACAGTTCAAAAGCCTCAATTCTTCGGGGCTCAGCCTTCTTCACATGACTACAGGAAAAACCATAGCCTTGACTAGACAGACCTCAGTCGGCAAAGTAATGTCTCTGCTTTTGAATATACTATCTAGGTTGGTCATAACTTTCCTTCCAAGGAAGTGTCTGTTAATTTCATGGCTGCAGTCAGCATCTGCAGTGATTTTGGAGCCCCAAAAATAAAGTCTGAAAATGTTTCCACTGTTTCCCCATCTATTTCCCATGAAGTGATGGGACTGGATGCCATGATCTTCATTTTCTGAATGTTGAGCTTTAAGCCAACTTTTTCACTCTCCTCTTTCACTTTCATCAAGAGGCTTTTTAGTTCCTCTTCACTTTCTGCCATAAGGGTGGTGTCATCTGCATATCTGAGGTTACTGATATTTCTCCCGGCAATCTTGATTCCAGCTTGTGTTTCTGCCAGTCCAGCGTTTCTCATGATGTACTCTGCATAGAAGTTAAATAAGCAGGGTGACAACATATAGTCTTGACGTACTCCTTTTCCTATTTGGAACCAGTCTGTTGTTCCACATCCAGTTCTAACGGTTGCTTCCTGACCTGCATACAGATTTCAACAAGAGGCAGGTCAGGTGGTCTGGTATTCCCATCTCTTTCAGAATTTTCCACAGTTTCTTGTGATCCACACAGTCAAAGGCTTTGGCATAGTCAAGAAAGCAGAAATAGATGTTTTTCTGGAACTCTCTTGCTTTTTCCATGATCCAGTGGATGTTGGCAATTTGATCTCTGGTTCCTCTGCCTTTTCTAAAACCAGCTTGAACATCAGGGAGTTCACGGTTCACGTATTGCTGAAGCCTGGCTTGGAGAATTTTGAGTATTACTTTACTAGCATGTGAGATGAGTGCAACTGTGCGGTAGTTGGAGCTTTCTTTGGCATTGCCTTTCTTTGGAATTGGAATGAAAACTGACCTTTTCCAGTCCTGTGGCCACTGCTGAGTTTTCCAAATGTGCTGGCATATTGAGTGCAGCACTTTCACAGCATCATCTTTCAGGATTTGAAACAGCTCAACTGGAATTCCATCACTTCCACTAGCTTTGTTCGTAGTGATGCTTTCTAAGGCCCACTTGTGTAGGGAAGGACAAATAATGCAAAGTATGAGAGAGGATTCATGAGAAGAGAGAAATAAACTTCAACTAATTTGCTATCCTGGAAACAAATGCAGAGAAATAATAATCAAAGATTTTTTAAAAGGAAATGTAAACTTTCCTGGATCAAAGAATGTTCTGCATCTCCAGCCCAAAAGAGCTCACAAAAGACCAGCAAAATTACTAAAAACAGAGTGACTGGATTTGTTCTAGTGAAACTTTCAGATTTTAAGGATAAAGAAAATGCCCCACAATCAACCAATAAGGAAAAGAGAAGTCACATACAGAAGACCAAAACTTGCTCTGGTCACAGATTTTTGCTTTGCAAGACCGGAAGATAACGGCAATACATTAAAGAATTAAGGATGGAAAAAACCAGGTGACCTAATAATTCTGCTCTCTTCCTCACCAAGTTGTCATTCACTGTGAAATCAACATGATACTTTCAGATGTATACCAATCATGTACCTTTTATTAAAAAGTACATAAAAAGTACATTGTCTGAATATAATTAACCAAAAACAAAGACCTTGAGAATAGGAAGGAAAAATGCAATCAGTTAAACATAAGACTGTGCTGTGCAGTGCTTAGTCGTTCAGTTGTGTCTGACTCTTTGCGACCCCATGGACCGCAGCCCACCAGGCTCCTCTGTCCATTGGGATTCTCCAGGTAAGAATACTGGAGTGGGTTGCCATGCCCTCCTCAAACATAAACACAAACATAAACATAAGACTAAGTCTAAATAGTTGTTATAAATATCAGTTCAGTCACTCAGTCATGTCCGACTCTTTGCGACCCCATGGACTGCAGCACACCAGGCCTCCCTGTCCATCACCAACTCCTGGAGTTTACTCAAACTCATGTCCATTGAGTCAGTGATGCCATCCAACCATCTCATCCTCTGTCGTCCCCCCTTCTTCTCCTGCCTTCAATCTTTCCCGGCATCAGGGTCTTTTCCAATGAGTCAGCTCTTTGCATCAGATGGCCAAAGTACTGGAGTTTCAGCTTCAGCATCAGTCCTTCCAATGAACACCCAGGACCGATCTCCTTTAGGATGGACTGGATGGATCTCCTTGCTGTCCAAGGGACTCTCAAGAGCCTTCTCCAACACCACAGTTCAAAAGCATCAATTCTCCGGTGCTCAGCTTTCTTTACAGTCCAACTCTCACATCTATACATGATCACTGGAAAAACCATAGCTTTGAGTGTACAGACCTTTGTTGGCAAAGTATTGTCTCTGCTTTTTAATAAGCTGTCTAGGTTGGTCATAACTTTTCTTCCACGGAGTAAGCGTCTTCTAATTTCATAGCTGCAGTCACCATCTGCAGTGATTTTGGAGCCCCCAAAATAAAGTTAGCCACTGTTTCCACTGTTGGCCTGTCTATTTCCCATGAAGTGATGGGACCAGATGCCATGATCTTAGTTTTCTGAATGTTGAGCTTTAAGCCAACTTTTTCACTCTCCTCTTTCACTTTCATCAAGAGGCTCTTTACTTCTTCTTTGCTTTCTACCATAAGGGTGGTGTCATCTGCATATCTGAGGTTATTGGTATTTCTCCCTGTAATCTTGATTCCAGCTTGTGTTTCATCCAGTCCAGCATTTCGCATGATATACTCTGCATAGAAGTTAAATAAGCAGGGTGACAATATACAGCCTTGACATACTCCTTTCCCGATTTGGAACTAGTTTGTTATTCCACGTCCAGTTCTAACTGTTGCTTCTTGACCTGCATACAGTTTTCTCAGGAAGCAGGTCAGGTGGTCTGGTATTCTCATCTCTTGAAGAATTTTCCAGAGTTTGTTGTGATCCACATAGTCAAAGGCTTTGGCATAGTCAATAAAACAGATGTTTTTCTGGAACTCTCTTGCTTTTTCGATGATCCATCAGATATTGGCAATTTGATCTCTGGTTCCTCTGCCTTTTCTAAATCCAGCCTGGACATCCGGAAGTTCATGGTTCATGTACTGTTGAAGCCTGGCTTGGAGAATTTTGAGCAATCTACTTTGCTAGCGTGTGAGATGAGAGCAATTGTGTGGTTGTTTGACTATTCTTTGGCATTGCCTTTCTTTGGGACTGGAATGAAAACTGACCTTTTCCAGTCCTGTGGCCACTGATAAGTTTTCCAAATTTGCTGGCATGCTGAGTGCAGCACTTTCACAGCATCATCTTTTAGGATTTGAAACAGCTCAACTGGAATTCCATCACCTCCACTAGCTTTGTTCATAGTGATGCTTCTAAGGCCCACTTGACTTTGCATTCCAGGGTGTCTGGCTCTAAGTGAGTGATCATACCATCATGATTATCTGGGTCATGAAGATCTTTTTGTACAGTTCTTCTGTGTATTCTTGCCACCTCTTCTTAATACCTTCTGCTTCTGTTAGGTCCATACCTTTTCTGTCCTTTATTGTGCTCATATTATAAATATGATTAATACCAAATGCTATTTTTGAAAAATTATTATTCAAAACAAAGATAAGGTACAAAATAAAAATTACTATCAGTCACCATGATCTTTATTTGAGTAGTATGAACAATTTAGCTAATGTGCTCTGTCATTAATTTAATGGGTTACCTGCCCCTCCCCATTAAAGAATAGAGAGTTTTAGGCTAAATCAAGGAATATTGGTCTATTCGAGATACCTCATACAATAAGAATCATACAATAAGTGGTCTTTTGTGACTGGCTTCTTTCACTTAGTTTTATTTCTCCAAGGTGCTGTAGCAAGTAACAGTACTTCATTATTTTAAATTACCAAATAATTTCCCTTTGTATGGGCTTCCAGGGCTTCCCTGGTAGCTCAGCTGGTAAAGAATCCGCCTGCCATGTGGGAGACCTGGGTTCAATCTCTGGGTTGTGAAGATCCCCTGGAGAAGGGCACAGGTACCCACTCCAGTATTCTGGCCTGGAGAATTCCATGGACACAGGAGCCTGGCAGGCTACAGTCCCTGGAGTTGCAAAGAGTCGGACACCACTGAGTGACTTTCACTTTCACGGGCTTCCCAGGCGGTGCAAGTGGTAGAAGAACCCACCTGCCAATGCAGGTAGACATGAGATGCAGGTAGACATGAGATGCAGGTTTGATCCCTGGGCTGGGAACATCCCCTGGAGGAGAGCATGGCAATCCACTCTAGTGTTCTTGCCCGGACAATTCCATGGACAGAAGAGCCTGGCAGGCTGCAGTCCACAGGGCTGCAGAGGCAGATAGGACTAAAGCGACTCAATATGCACACACACATCCCTTTGTATGTAAACACCATATTCATTCATTCATTCACTCATCAGTTGATAGACATTTGGATTGTGTCCACCATTCGCTATTATGACTAATGTTGCTATGAATATTGAGGTGTACAAAATTTAGGTGTGGATATATGTTTTTGTTTCTCTTGAGTATATATACACTGAAGAGAAAAATTGCTGGGTCATATATTATCTATATTTAACTTTTCGAGTCAGACTTTTTTCTGAAGGAGTTACATCATTTTGCATTCCCATTAGCAGTATACAGGAGTTCCAATTTCTCCATATCTTCACCAATATTTGTTATCTTTCTGATTATAACTATCCTAGTGGGTGTGCAACTGTATCTCACTGTGGTTTTGACTTCCATTTCCTTGATAGCTAATGGTGTTCAGCAAATGTTCATGTTTATTGGCTACTAGAATAATTTCTCTGGGGAAATATCTATTAAAATTCTTTACCAATTTTAAAATTAGAATGATTGTCTTTATTACTGAATTGCAAGAGTTCTCGATAAATTTTAGATATAAATTACTTTTTAGATATGATTTACAAATATTGTTTTACATTTTGTGGGTTGCTATAAGTGACTTTTTAAATTTGGTTCTCTTCTGATTGTTCATTATTGGATGTTGTATCATATGTCTTTACAGGAGATGACTTTATTTTGTAATTTGGGACAAATTGAGTATCTGGAAAAAGTTTTATTAAATTCTTACTTCAGGACTTCCCTGGCAGTCCAGTGGTTAAGACTCTGAGCTTCCACTGCAGGAGGCAGGGGTTCAATCCCTGGTTGGAGAACTAAGATCCTGCATGCCTCATAACAGGGCCAAAAAAAGCAAAAGTTAAATATGAAAAATAAAACTACAATCACATATTGGTTATATATTCATACACAGTATATTTATCACGTCATGGACTGAAGAGCTAAAGCAAAATATATAATATTATATAATATGTAATATTATGTATTACACAAATCATTATATAATTTCATTATTATTTTTAAAATTTTGCAGGACAAAGTACACAAGAGTAAAAAGGCAAAATATAAACTGGGAATTATATTTGTAAATGACAAAAAGGTTAATAAATAGAACATTTATAAAATTAGAAATAAAATTCATCAAATATAAGTTTATTCATCTTGTAAGTAATCCAAAAACAAAATGAAATATGCCTTTCTTCCAACATAAACATTTTTAATGAAATACTCAACTGCAGCAAAGGTTAATGTACGACAGATTAACATTCGTATTTTGCTCATAAATGTTCGTTTTCCTTAACATCGTAATTATAATCCTCATATCTAGGAATCTAACTTAATAAATAATTAAAGATGTGGTTAAAGATTCATATTCAAAGATGTTTATCAAAATATTGATAGTGAAAAACTGGAACGTAGCTCAAGGCTCAACAACAAAAGTGGTGAATCAATTTAAACGTACTCAAATATTGCTCCTCCATTAAAAGCCATGTTTTCAAAAATACTTAACATCATGGGAAATGCTCACATTTTAAAGATAAGAAGTATATAAAACTGATTCATTATTTTTATTTTCTTAATGTTTGTACACATGTTAGGAAAAAGACAAAGGAAACTCAATAATAAGACAAACAACCCAATAAAAAAATCTCCAGAAGATTTGAATAGATATATTACAGTATGAACATGAAAACACGTTCAACATCATTGGTCATCAGGAGAAGGCAAATTAAAGCTACACCTACTATAATGGCTAAAATTAAAAAGAATAATAATATCAAATGTTGACAAAGATGTAGAGCAACTGGAACTCTCGTGTTGGTGGGAATGTAAAAAGAAATAAATGATTTGGCAGTTTAAAGTTATATAAAGTTTCTTACTATAAGACCCAGCAATCACTCTCCTAGGTATTTACCCAAAATAAATGAAAACATGTCTACACAAAGACAAGCCTATGAAAATGAATAGAACTTTATTTACAATGGCCTCAATTGAAAGTAAATTGGCAACAAATCAAAGGTCTATCAGTTAGTAAGTGGATAAACTGAAGTATATTCCTATAGTAGAATACTGACAAATAATAAAAAGCATCGACTACTAAAAGGATTTTCAAGTAGAGCAGGGAGGGGATTTTGTCCTCTGCTGAACATCTGGCAAAGTCTGGACACATTTCTGATTGTTACCACTAGAGAGGGGAGTGCTAACGGCTTCTAGCGGATAGCAGTCACGGATGCTACTGAATAACCCACATGCACGGGACAATCTCCAAGACAAAGAATTATACTGTTCAAAATGTCCACAGTGCCAAGGCTGAAGAATTCTGAACCACTGATACATGCAACAAAGTGAATGAATATCAAAAACCTCATGGTGATCAAAAGAATATTTCTATGACATTCTAGTAGGCAAAACCAACCTACAGCAATAGGCATCAGACGGGTACTTGTCTGGGATTGGGGTGGGGACTGATTACACAAGGATGAGGTACCTTTGGAGTGAAAATGTTCTATATCTTTATTGTGGGGATATATACATCTATCAAAACTCAAACTGTGCATCTTACTATATATAAATAATACATGTAAGATTAGTAAAAAAATAAATTGTCAAAGCTGGGTTAAAGGTACATGGGGGTTCAGGATAGCATTCTACTTTTGTATCTGTCTCAAGTTCCATGACAAATGTTTAAAAAAAATTACATATATAAACACTAAATGATACAGGGAGAAGCCTTAATTGAATCTTAAAACATACACACACCATCCACTCAAGATTAAAATCTCACTGTGAGAATGATCTTTGTATAATGTCTCCATTCTTGAAGGGGAGAGAAGCTAATGTTAAAGACAGAAGGAAGAAAGAGATATAGTTTGATATAGGGAAGGTAAAGAAAATTTTACAAACTACTCCTCACTATCACTATACCCTTTAATATCCCATTGATTCCCAGCCTGGCACTAAGCCATGTCTTCTGTGGTAGACAGACTTTTAAGATGGCCACCAATTATCTCAGCCTCCTGGTATTTTTCCCTGGTGGCTCAGACGGTAAAGCGTCTGTCTACAATGAGGGAGACCCGGGTTCGATCCCTGGGCCGGGAAGATTCCCTGGAGAAGGAAATGGCAACCCACTCCAGTACTCTTGCCTGGAAAATCCCACAGACGGAGGAGCTTGATGCAGGCTACTTTCCATGGGATCGCAAAGAGTCAGGCACGACTGAGCGACTTCACTATAATCACCCCTGCCCCTCTTCCTCTCCCTGAATGTGGGCTAGCCTAGTGACTTACTTATAGCCAAATATATATAGTAAAGGTGATGGGATGGCATTTCCATGATTAGGTTACAAAAGAATGAGACTTCCATCTCCCTAGGAGACTTTACTGGCTTCTGAGCTTGCCACGTTGGAGGGGCTACAAGGTAAGAAACTGACGATTGTCTCCAGCCAATAGCCAGTGAGAAACCAAGGCCTTAAAAATCCAACACCCCTTGACAAAGTAAATTCAGCCAACAACCAAGTAAGCCTAGAGGAAATCCTTCTTCAGTCAATCACTGAGATGACTCCATTCCTGGCTGACATCCTGACTGCTGACTGCGAGACCCTGATACAGAGGGCCCACCTAAACTGTCCAAACCCCTGACTTCTGGAAACTGTGCCCTAATAAATACATGTTTCAAGCGGCTAAATTTGTGGTAATTTGTTATGCAACAATAGATCACTAATGCACCCTCCTTAGAAATTCTGCTGAACATTCACGTTTTTTTAAACTGTTTGGCAGGGACTTCCCAGGTAATCCAGTGACTAAGACTCTGCTCCCAATGCAGATCGCTGCTGGGAACTCTTGATCCCTGGTCAGAGAACTAGATCCCACATGCCACAGCTAAGAGCTCATAAGCTGCAACTAAAGATTCCATGTGTTACAACGAAGACCCAGCAAAGCAAAAGAAAGAAATAAATATTTTAAAACAAATAATAAACTGCCTGGCAGTTTCTTAACAAGTGAGATATACCAGTTTTGTTGTTGCTTAGTTGCTCAGTTGTGTCCGACTCTTTTGCAACCCCATGGACTGCAGCCCACCAGGCTCCTCTGTCCGTGGAATTTCCCAGGCAAGAATACTGAAGTGGGTTACCACTTCTTTCTCCAGGGGATCTCCTGACCCAGGGATCAAAACGGCATCTCCTACATTAACAGGCAGATTCTTTACCACTGAGCCACCAGAGAAGCCCAAGATATACCATACAACTTGCTTAAGGTCCTACTACTAAGCAACAGAGCTGTGACTAGAGCCCAGTCAGTTAGTCATAGAGGCTGGACTCTTCACTACCACCACCACCACCCCACTCTACTGTATATCTCAGACCCCTCGTGTACTAGGTAAAAGCATACTCAGTTCACTAAAGAAGGATAGGTTCATTCACCCATTTAACAAATATTTAAGCATACATGCCAGTTATTGTTTGAAATGTTAATGATATAATGGGGAAGAAAATATATACATGGTACCTGCTTTTATGAAGCTTACAGTCTGGTAAGAATTAGGTTTAAAGAACAGGATTCTAAAATAAAAATATTTATCCTTTATTCATATATTTATCCAAATATTTACACAAAAAAGTTACAAGTTGCGTAGTGGCCAGATCTGCTTTAACTAGCTGGAACAGTGGTTCCTAAACTTGTCGGCACTTCAGAATCCTGTTGGGATCTTTTAAAAATTCCTAGGCCATATCCCCAGGCCAATTAAATCACAACCTGGGGTGAGGTCGGGAGGTGGAACAAAGACATCAGTACTTTGAAAAGTTCTACTGGAGATTCCAGTGTAAAGACAAGTTTGGAAAATCACTAAGCTTGAGTTTTTATCTGTCTAAATAATGATAAAGTTCATTCATGGTGACACAGAGTGAGGTAAAAGAAAAACAGGAAAAAAAAAACAAAAACCCTGTATATACTTGCCCTTCCCTGAATAAGAGATTTGCAAGGTAAAGGTAGCTGTTTTTCCCAGTGTTATGAATTCTGAGAATATTAGAAAGAGAGCCAAATAATTATTTTCCTTCTTGGATTTTTCCATGCCTCCATTCTCCACCAGAATCACAGACAAATGAGATACTCACTTTTTCATCTTTTCCTGGTATTTTCCAGAAGCCAACAAAGAATTCTGCCATATAATATATAATCAACATAACTGATAAAGACATGACAATTGCTTTTCTGGTAAACAGATCTTATTTAATTGAGTCACTTTGGGTCCAATCCACACGCCAAACGCAGCTTGCTAAAGTAAATACCCTGCGGACATTGAGATCCAAATGGCTTCTTTTTAAAAAGGCTACTTCTTAATTCAATCCTTTGTTTAGGTTGAAAACAAATATTTTATAACTCAAACTTGCATTTGTATACTACAGAATCAACAGACCTGTTTAAGAACTCTCTGACCACTCTCAGAAAAGATAGTTAGAGGTTGAGTAGGACCCCTCTCCATTCCATCCAGGACCTAGACAGAAAGGGAAAAGGGCAAAGAGGAAGAAGAGAAACATCAGAAAGACAAGACTTAATATAATCAAAATAAACCTATTCAAAGCAAATTTTTGTGACTGGACAAATTCCTTCTCTCTACCCCGTTTCTGCTAATTTCAGTCTAGAAACAGTTGTAAAAAACACGAGATTACCTACAGCCGTAAGTCCAGTGATTTCTTTTAAAGGAAAACTTATAATCACCAAGGAAGCTTTTTCAAAGTACAACAGTAATGGTTATACAAGTATGTTCATTTTATTTATTTTTTTAGCATGTTCATTTTATAATTCACTATCGTTACGACTTGTACACTTTGCATTGTGTTATACTTTAGTGACAAATATTAAGAAAAAAGAGAGAGATATATTTGTTCTGGACAGAAGCCCTGAAGGATTCTAATTAAGGTGGCAGATACAGTCTCACAGAGGTTACCAGATTTGCCCTAGGTCACATGTGTAGTTAGTGGCCCCAGGTCACATGTGTAGTTAGCTACTGACTTAGTCCTTCAAGTCATTTTCCTACTTGTTTTGCTGTAAAACCGTAAATAAGCTAATAGTATTAAACTTTTAAATTTAACATTTACTCTCCTACTTATTCTCTGAAAAAAAAATTATTACAAATGACAACTGCAAAAAACAAACAAGTAAACAAATGGAAAACACAGATGTCCTGGGTTCACAACTGTGAAACACAGGCTAACAGAATGAAAAAAGAGCTAGGCTGAGCATGGCAGGGTGAGTGTGCTCCAAGTTCTAGCTGCGACCTTCCCATAAAGCTCTATGAATCAGGGCAGGGTGCACTCTCTCTGTGCCTGTGTGTGCTCAATCACGTCTGAATCCTTGTAACCCCACGGCCAGGCTCCGCTGCCTATGGAAATTCCCAGGCAAGAATACTGGAGTGGGTTGCCATTTCCTTTTCTAGGGGATCTTCCTGACCCAGGAGAGAGAACCCGTGTCTCCTGCACCTCCTGCATTGGCAAGTGGAATTCTTTACCACTGTGCCACCTGGGAAGCCCTATGATTCCTAAATTATAAAATGAGAGGATGGATCACTAAGCTAGAACTAAAGAGGATTACAGGTTCCTTCTAAGTTTAAGAAAACTCAAGGACTATTTATCCCCCTGGAGTAGGAAATGGCAACCCACTCCAGTATTCTAACATGGAAAATTCTATGGAGAGAGAAATCTGGCAGGTTATAGTCCATGGGATCACGGATTCAGACATGACTAAACATGCACACACGAAAAACAAACACACGGTTTCACTTTAACAAATAATCTCGCTACTCAAATGTTTTAAGTAGCTTTGTAAAGTAAGAATCCTAGAATTCCTCGGTCATCTGCCTCATGAAAGTGAAAGTGAAGTCGCTCAGGCGCGTCCGGCTCTGTGCGACCCCATGGACTGCAGACTACCAGGCTCCTCTTACCCCATGGACTGTAGACTACCAGGCTCCTCTGTCCACAGGATTTTCCAGGCAAGAGTACTGGAGTGAGTGCCACTTCCTTCTCCAAACACAAGTATATTCTTCAGCTTGTGTAAAATACAAATCTCCTTGGTTTGTTGTCTAGATGCAAATAATACAGACAACATCCTCACTACTTTACCACCACCATCAACATGAGACTTTTTTGCCTGAATTAAACTTTACATTTTGAAATCATTTCAGACTTCAACCTCCCTTTACCTATCACCTACTATGTACCAGGCTCTCTGCTAAACAGATTCCTGTTCCTGAGGTTACTACATAAGAAACAAAAAAATTGTGGAATGGATAATTTAAATAAGATTTTCATGAATGCCTAGGTCTGGATATTACACATATACTGCTTTAAAAGTTAAGTTGGCCTTTAAACCACATAGCCTTCAATGTTTCAAGATAAGGTATTTTAAAAATTGTATTAATACACAGCTAAATATAAACTGTCAAAGACAATTTGCCATGGCACAACTAGTGTAAGATCCAACTCTATCCTCCCTACATCATTTCATAAGATTCTTAAAAAACCTCTTACATGTTTCCTGTTCCTAAGTCCAGGGCTCCCAAGGGAAAATTTATGTAAACCTCCAGTCAAATCACAGAAACTTAGTGCCCTGAAAAGATGAACAAAATGCCTGTTGAGAAGACTTGTCATATCACTATTGTAAAATTCCTGGTTTGCTCTTTGTAGGCTAATAGATGATTTAAGAGATTAAGGAATATTAACATTAAATCTAAATTTCAATCCTGACATTTTATTAATAGTATAAGAAAAGATAAATTTGTGAAATACAATCTTTACCTCCAAGTCTCTCTTTTCATTTTTCTTATATTTCATATTCATAAAAGAACAGATGCAAGATATGTATAATTTATGAAGCCTCATAATAAAATAAATATTTGTGGGAAAGATGTGTGAAATACAAAATATGAAATTTGAAATCCCTAAACTAACACAGATACATACAGTTGACCCTTGAACAGCTCAGGAGTTAGGTGCTCTGATCCCAGGAGCATTAAAAAATCTGAGTGTAAGTTCACAGTCAGCCCTCCATACTTGTGGTTTTACATTCATGGATTCTACCAACTATGGATGTGTAGCACTGCAGTATGTATTTACTGAAAAAAATCTGCATGTAAGTGGACTGGCACAGTCAGACCATGTTGTTCAAAGGTCAACTGTAGTTAGTAATTTTAATTGAGCATAATCAGCAGAGTAAGTCAGAGGCTCAACAAGTTTTCCCATCTTGTTAGATACCATGGTAAGAGGATAAAGTAAAATTTAGAAAAAAACTACACTATACATCATGTTCTAATAGTAAACCACTACGCTCTTTCATTCAGAATAAAGCTTCAGTCAAAAAACAGTGCGGGAGGACTTCCCTGGTGGTCCAGTGGTTAAGCTTCCACACTTCCAAAGCAGGGGGCATGAATCTGATCCCTGCCTGGTTGGGAAACTAAGATCCTGCCTGCCACAAGGCCAAAAAAAAATTCTAGTCTTTTAATTCATGCTGTAATATACAAATGACACTGAAATGTTGACCAAATCTTACAATGTAGGAACTAATAATTAAAAAAAAAAAATCCCTAAACATAACTTGACAAGATTCTGAGCAACATCAGAGGGCCCCAGGTCCAATACCCTCATGGAACAGATAAAAAAAAATTAAGGCCCAAGTAAATAATTTGTCCAAAGCTTCTCAGTAGGAGGGAAGTCTTTCATTTCATGTATGACACCTCTTTCAAAAGAAATACTTCATTTTAAAAACAGCAGCAACGTATGTTATATAATGATAATGAATGTTGCCCTGCCTTAAGAAAGTGTTGGAAAACAACTTTAGAGAACAATGGCTTTCTTTCTCTATGAAGTTTCTAACAAGAAACTGTTAAATCATGAAATCTGGGCTCTAAATTACAAAAAGTCCTTAGACCATCATTCTAAGAGTCTGCCACTATCTTTTTCTCCACTATCTTAGCATACAGTCATCCCTCAGTATCCATGAGGGACTGACTCCAAGACCGTCCCCTCAAAACCATCATTCGCAGATGGTCAAGTCCTTCATATAAAATGATTGTAGTATTTGCATATAGCAGCACATCTGATCCATATACTAGAAATCATCTTTAGATTACCTATAATACCTAACACAATGTAACTGATATGTGAACAGTTGTCAGAACAGCTGTAAATACAAGGTAAATAGTTTCCAGTCCTGAGAAATTCAAGTCTTGCTTTTTAGAACTTTCTGGAATTTGGGAGGAGAATGTTTTCAATCTCCGGCTGATTGAATCTGCAGATGAGGAACCCACAGAAAGGAGAGTAAAATGTATTCAAAGACAGTTTTGTCAGGCCTTTTTTTTGGGGGGGCTTTATACCCTTATAATTGTCACTTTCTTTTAAAAATCAAACACTGAAGTCCATAGATCAGCTTTCTAGTTCTTTAGCTACCATTTCATCTTAATTGATGACCCAGAATATACTTGGCAAACCTGCAGACAGAACTGTTATTAGATGAATACATTATTATTTTCAAACACAGGTAGAGCATCCAAATTGACTTAGAAAAACCAGAAAAGCATTTCTTCAAAATCAAGAGAGACTGTTTAAAATAATTATATCCCTAAACAATGAAGAAAGAAGTTTTAGATCAAGAAAAGAAATTCAATAGCATAAGAAACAGGCTCATCTATATTAAACAACAAAGAAATTTCTGCCCAAGTTGCAAAAATGAGAAAAAAAAATTAAAAATTAACAAGACAAAAATATAGAAAAAAATTAGAATTATTAACTTCAGTGGAATGGTGGTGACCAAGACATGAACCTAGAGATCATAAAGAAAAAGACTGACTGACATGATTTGATAATTAAAATAGTCTATGTGTTGAACAAACCACAAAGTCAAAAGCCAACTGAGAGACCGGGATAATATATCTGCACCATGTGACAAAAAGACCCCAAATACACAAAATAGCTATTTAAAGTTGATAAAGAACTGAAAAGTTGATAAAGATAGCCAAATGAAACACTGAAGAGGACAAGAAACAAAAATAAATTCTGAGTGTTTTGGGGTTGGGTTTGTAAAACAACTAATGAATTCAGGACTTAACTCTCTTTCGAAAAGAAAAAGACATTGTTTTATTCAAGAGCTTTACGCTTCTTAGTTTTGCCTGCTTACAATGATTTTTTAAAAAGCAAACATCACAGGATTCTGTCAAAGAAATGTCCCCTACTGTATATATATCTGCAATCTGTAAGGTTTTCCTTGGTTAAATTATATTTGATTTAAGCTATACCTTAAAACTTGAAATTTATCTTTTATAACACATAATTCTTTGTTACACTATATAAAATTTTTAAATGCACAGTACAAACTTAAAAGGAAAATATCCAATCTACACAGAACAAACGGTCAAATGAATGAAAAACTAGCTCAAGACTAAAAATACTCATCAATGATTAAAAACATATTTTCTACTCACAAAAGAAAAAAATGCAACTTCACAGAAGAGATCTGGCAGTCACAATCTTAACTCTATGATCAAAGTTAACATCAACAGGGGAAAACCAGACATTTATGCACCTCGTGATATGATGCGATGTAAAAATGTATTACATATTTTAATCAAAATGTTAGGCTACAATCTAATCACGTCTTAAACCTTCCAGTTGAGGAAAATACGAGGAACAAGTTAAATGCCACAAAGAAAACAATCAGGCATATTCAGGATGTGGGACAAACAAGAAAAATGCTCAGGTCTCAACAAATCAATGCCTTGGAGGGTGGGGGGAGGTGAGAGAGCAGATAAGAAATGGGAATTGCTTCAGATTAAAAAAAAAGACTACAAAAATAACAAATACAATGCATAGTTCTTAATTCGATTCCACTTCGAATAAGTCAGTTGTAAAAGTCATTATAGGAACAACTGGAGAAACAAATACAAACTTAATGTTTGAAACATTAAGGACTTATTGATAATTTTGTTCCCTGTGATAATGGTGTTGCAACAATGTAGGAAAATGTTCTTATTTGTAAGAGATGAATGCTAAAGTATTTAAAGGCATACTAATATGATGTCTTTATTTTAAAAGGGTTTAACCTAAGAAGTATATTAGTAAATGTATGGCAACATACTGAATTGTTCATTGAACTATTTCTGGAAGGATCTTTTGGGAATGTCTGAAATTTTTTTTCATAACAAAACATTTAAAATATCAAAAATACCACAAAACTGTGATATATCACTATTAAGTGTGTGAGCCTGCTTAGTTGCTCAGTTTTGTCCAACTCTTTGCAACCCTTTGGACTTGTCAGGCTCCTCAGTCCATGGGATTCTCCAGGCAAGAATACTGGAGTGGGTTGCTATGCCCTCCTCCAGGGGACCTTCCTCACACAGGGATCAAACCCGTGTCTCCTGCATTGCAGGTGGATTCTTTACCCACTGAGTCATCAGGGAGGCCTCAATCAGTATTACACTAGAAGAAAAAAAAGTATAAAATCTACTGTTAACTATAGTAGAACTGTATAAACTGGCAGTTTTCTAAAGAATAATCTAACAATATAGCGAAAAAGTGATATATCCTTAGACCAAACTGAATTAAATGGGGGGATAAAAAGTTGTTCAGTTCAGTTGCTTAGTCATGTCCGACTCTTTGCGACCCCATGAATCGCAGCATGCCAGGCCTCCCTGTCCATCACCAACTCCGGGAGATCACCCAAACTCATGTCCATCGAGTCGGTGATGCCATCCAGCCATCTCATCCTCTGTCGTCCCCTTCTCCTCCTGCCCCCAATCCCTCCCAGCATCAAGGTCTTTTCAAATGAGTCAACTCTTCGCATCAGGTCAGTAGTATAATTTAGAATTGCAAATAAAAATAAAAACGAACTGGAAATCATCCAAATGCCAAATAACCAGAGAGATTTAAACTTTACTGCGGATTCATTGAAAATGATGACTATGTTGACATGTAGAAAAGTGTATCAATATAATGCCAAATGAAAGACTATAAAAAACTATATGAAAAGACCATATGCATATGATGACTAGGAAGTTGTTTGTAATATTTAAACATAATTTTTAAAATGTCATAAAAAAAGGAAAAAAAAATGTCATGAAGACACATGCTCTTAGAGAAAATATGTGCAATGCAAATACAGAACCAGGAAGAAATGCCTGGGCACAAAGGAGGAAATGCACCTGAGCACGGCTGTTGACCACAATTTGAATGAATAGTCATAATTTAATGTCTATAGTCCTATTGTGGACAAAAGTCAACAGAACTATCGATGAAAGGATACAGAAAAGAATATCAGTGGCTTGGATAGTACAGAATCTTCCTCACTTCCATTAGTCAGATGTTTTTAAAAGACATGGAAAGAAACTGAAAATGGTCGAGAAAAATCAAGAGGCAAAAAACAGGATGGAAAATCAGTGATTCTGAAGAAAAGTTTGAAGGGAAAATGAAGAACAACATGATTATAAATCCAAAGAGAGGCTTCTGAATAGAATAGAGACCCTAAAAAGCAGCTGTGTATCAATGCCCACAGGTGACTGACCAAGAGGCTAGTAAAATCCTCGTGAGCTGTGGTGGTGTTTTCTGCCTATGAGGAATTTCTGGACTGTCTTGGGGCAAAGTTACTGGCATGGGCAAATGAGGGAGATTGGGTGTGTTAAGTCACTAACTATTTGTTTATCCAAGCTCACCTGATCACAGAATCTCCCTAAAGCTTGAATTAATTATCCAAAGTCTGAATTAGTTATCCACCGTTTCAAAACTCTGCAAGAGCTATCCTGCTCCCACACACTACCTACTCAGCAGCACTCAAATATCTGAGATCTGTTATCTAGGACCGCAATGCATTTACTCTGCCTTCATCTTCTCACAACTCCTCAATACACCAGCAAACCAGACTTCTTTATCTCATTTCCTAAATATTCCTTACAATCTACTATGTCCATCATTCCCTTAGTTCTTTCCTTAACTCAGTTCATTCTAGTTTTACTCTTCCATTTACTTAGCAAATTTTAATTTAATACTTTTGTATTATGCCACCTGTTTTAAGTTGAATCTCATATCCCCAATGAGATTTATCCTAACCCTCAGTACCACAGAATGTAACCTGATTTGGAATCACTACAGATGCAATTAGTTAAGATGAGGTAGACCCCCAATTCGATATGACTAGTGCCCTTATAAGAAAGAAATTTGGATACAGAGGCACAAAGGTAGAATGCTATGTGACAACAGAGACATAAACTGGAGTGAAGTAGCCGCAAACCAAGAAATGTCAAGAACTGATGGAAGCTAGGAAGAGGTACGGAGAAGGCAATGGCACCCCACTCCAGTACTCTTGCCTGGAAAATCCCATGGACAGAGGAGCTTGGAAGGCTGCAGTCCATGGGGTCGCTAAGAGTCGGACATGACTGAGCGACTTCACTTTCACTTTTCACTTTCATGCACCGGAGAAGGAAATGGCAACACACTCCATTGTTCTTGCCTGGAGAATCCCCGGGACAAGGGAGCCTGGTGGCTGCCGTCTATGGGGTTGCACAACGTCAGACACGACTGAAGCGACTTAGCAGCAGGAAGAGGCAAGGGGAAGAATTCTACTCAAAGTCTCAGAGGGAGCACAGCCCCATCGACAACTTACATTCAGGTTCTAGCCTCAAGAACTGTGAGAGAATAAATTTTTGTTGTTTTAAGTCACCCAGTTTGTGGTAGACTGTTATGGCAGCCCTAGGAAACAAATACACCACCTTTTCTATGAAGCTGTCCCTGATTCTTCAAGTAGAAGTACTCTCCTGAGTTCCCATAGCACTCACTATTTCATTTAAAACACACTTTCCCCTCTTTTATTTATGTTCACGTCACTTTCCCAGATGAATTTTTTTCCTAAAAGGCAGAAGCTAACTAATCAACTGTATACAGACCTCAACAGTGGTAGGTAGTCAGCATATACTGACTTTCATAATTAACTTTTTCTTAATACATAATCTGACTGTAAAACTTCCGAATGAGTTATCCTCATATATATATATACTGAAGAGTTACACACAACCTCAGATGAAGATTCATTTTCTTTAGGAAGCATTCCTAGATCCAAATGTACTTATATTAATTATATCAATATATATTACACTTAGATATGTGCTTGCATGTATATTACATTCTATTGATAGCTAATATCCACAATGGAAAAGAATGTTATTGATTTGTAATCGATCTAGTCAAATGCTGGTTTACTTAATATCTTCCTACTTTTACTGGTATTTGGCAGTTAACCTGTGTCTTTGAATTTCTCCAAAATGTTTGAATTTTTAAGTCTGTATTTGATGTAAAGAACACAGCCTTACTTCCATGTAACATTTAAATTTATGGCAAGGGACTTAATCTTTTGACTAATTTCCCTGAGTAAAATCTGATTCACAGGCACCTGATTCACAAATCTGCAACTAGTTATTTCTTCCTGAGAGAAACTGCAGTCTGGTCTTCACTATGGAACTAATATTCAACAGGTTGAATATCAGTAAAGGAGCTGGTTATTGGCAATTTTTGTTGCCTCTTTGTGTATGGGGGGGACTTGCAGCTGATTAATGCTAAATACAAACCAATTATCTATTTAAAATATGAATACCCTCTGAATTTGGTGAGCATTAACATTATTAAGACTGACATAGTTTTTCCCCCAGGTTTATTGAGATATAATTGATATATAATATTGTACAGGTTTAAGGTGTACAATGAGATGGATACACATATATATTGAGAAATGACTATTATAATAAGGTTAGTTAACATATCCATCATCTCACATAATTAGCATTTTTATGTGTATGGTAAAAACATTTAAGATCTATTCTCTTAGCAACTTTCAAATATATAACATAGTACTATTAATTATAGTCACCATGCTGTACATCAGACTCCTAGAACTTATTCACCTTTTAAGTGTATACCCATTGATAAACCTCCCCATTTCCCCCATCTCCTGGCTCCTGACAACCACCATTCTACTCTTTTGTTTCTATGAGTTTGGGTTTTTAACTGACATAGCTAACATTAACTGAGTGTTAATATTCTAACTGAAACAGAATATACAATTCTTCACAAGTTAAAAAAGAAGCAGTTCTAGCCTTTCACTTTGTAGGCTCTCTATATAAAATATAGCTTATCACCAAATTATAAGGCTGCATTTACTCCCTCCAACAAAACCATAGTATTCCCTTTATGTACACATCTATATATACCTCTAGTCATTTATTAATTAACTCAGCAAATGTTTATTGAGCTCCTAGGCAGCCACCTTAAGTCCTTTTTAGAACAAGGTAAGGTAGAAAAAGATTATAAATTTTTTAAAATAAATAAATGTGACAGACAACACAGTAAGTAGACACCAGAGCTGAAGGAAAGGAGAGATACAGTCCCAGCCCTTAAAGAATAACCAATTTGGTGAGGAAGGAGAGAGGAAACTACTTCCATCTCTCTCCTTTCTCACCTTGCTGCTCCTGTATTTTATGACCAGGCTTACTTTCCCAATGTACAGATTTCATTATGTCACTGCATAGCCAAGCACTTTTGATGACTTCCCATTACTTAATCAATTCTCAACTTCTCAGCCTCGAACTGAAGAGGCTTCCATGTATAGTATGCAAGCCTTCCATGTATAGTATGCAAAATTAAGAACACAGGCTTTGGAATTGGACTGCCTAGACTCATTCTCTGTCAATTGTTAGTTCTATTTTTCAGTTTCCTTATCTACAAAAAGGGGATTTAAAATTAGTGCCTATCTCACAGGGTTATTGTGAGGATTAAATGAAATGCTGCTTGTAAAATGCCTGGCACATTATCTGGCAAATGGTATGCATGCGAAAAATGAGAGCTCCTACTGCTATTATTACTGTTGTTCAATCTCCACTTCCACCCTCAACTTTAACAACATTCCTGTGACAATCCTATTCTCCAACCAAACTAGACTCTTTACTATCTCTTAAACTCCCATCTCTACATTCATGCTTTCCCTCAGCCTGGAAAGAAATGGTCTCATCTTCAAGTTGTAAGATCCTAAACATTTTTGGCAATCCTGTTTAAAAGGCCTTCTCTTTCCGGTACCATCCTCTGATACCCCAGTTCCATAACATATTATATATACATATATATATAATACATATATATAATATATATATAATACACACATATAATATATATAATACATATATATGTATAATATATATAACACACATATATGTATTATACATATACATAATATATACAATACACACATATATATATATATACATATACATATTATATATACACTCCACATGACACAAATCCTGGCTAGATTTATCCTTGTATTCTGCAGAGTTCTAGCCCAGTGTACATGATAGGGTTCAATTTGTTGACAATTGAATAAATGCCTACATTTCCTGTCATCCAAATAAATGCTCTCTTGAAAAACCGCTCCCTATCACAAGTAAAGAGATCTCTTCTGTAGTAATTCATAAAGCTGGTCAGCTAGTTTTCCTTTCTATTACCTATGTGGTAATTTCTATTACAGTATCCAGCACATAGTAGATGCCTAAATATTCAATGATTTGAATTTCATCTCATCTTACTTCAATGATCAATTTATTCATTATGACTAAGAATGATTCAATCTTAAAAACATAATTTAGTTTTTACCTGCCCCCAAACTCATCTGTCATTTTCTGGCCATCCTGACAATATCTCGATATGTCCCTTGTTAGTTTGGGAGAGGTAATATATAAAACTTTGGTAAAGTCAGAACTAGAAAACCAAATGCCTGTAGGGAGATAAAGTAAATGAACAAAACAAGAGTAGTGAAAACTGCAAAGAACTACAGGAAGGAGTTCCACTCCAGCAGATAGTCTAAGGCAGCAGCTAAAAGTAAGCAGCCACCTGGAAGCATCTCCTGCAACACTTAGCTCTTGGCCCCTTTCAATCTGAAAACTGAATAAAGTCTACAACTGAGTTGAGCATATTGAGCTTCCACTCTTGCCTAGGAATCATAAATGAACAATAATGCTAAATAACAAATAATAGCTAACATTATTGAGCATTTTCTAGATGCCATTCTGTTCTACATGTTATAAGAATTAGCTTACTTAATCCTCACAACAACTCTATTTTCCTTATTTTAAAGATGAGAAAAGCAAGGCGCAAAGCAGTTATGCAAGGTGTCCAAGGTACAAATTCACAAACCATGGAGCTGGAAACAGGGCCTTCAATAGATTTCACCAAAAAGAGCTCACAATATGAAGACAGAGTACCATTCATAAATGATGCTGGGATAATTAACTGTACATCAGAAAAATGAAATGACTCTACCTCACACCACACATACATGTCAATTCCAGATAAGAGATCTAAACATAAAAGGCAAAAAGATAATATAAAGAATAGCTACTAAATCTTGGGAGAGAAAAAGATAAACTTGATTAAAATTCAAAACTTTTTAACAACTTAAAGATATATAAAAACATTAGCAGGAGATAAAAACAAACCAGGAAATGATATCTGTAATACATATAATCAACAAAAAGATTAATAATCAAAAAATATGAAGAAATCTTTTGGAAAAGACAACCCAATAGAAAAAAAATGACAAAACAGGGCCCAGGAAGGTCTAAACTGTGAAAACCTGGCAAGAACCAGTTGTCACACCACTGTCCACACAGGGGACTCCGAAACAGTAAACCATGGCACCACTGACCAATATAAAATATTCAGGGATCTATGTCATGCTGCAGATACACAGAGCATGGGGAATCCAGCCAGAAAGACAGTGCCAAGATGGTTATTCTTCATCACATAGGAATTGGATGGTAAATCAGAAGTTTAATGTCCAACATTCAGACACACAGATCAGGAACTGGCAAATATCTTTGGTAAAGGGCCAGAAAGTAAATATTTTCAATTTTGTGAGCTATATATTCTCTGTCACAACTATTGAACCTGCCATTGCTAGTATGAAAGCAGACAAAAGCAATATGTAAATGAGTGTGCCGATGCTGCAATAAAACTTTATTTATATAAACAGGTGGTGGAACAGATTTGATGCATGGGCCACAGTCTGCCAAGACCTGACACTGACAATTATGATTTCCCTACTCTAGGAATACTTTCCCAGTCTACTGACACATGATTTTCTTAAGCAATAAATGACATCACACTTGACAGCTCTGTACTGGCTTCCAAAAGTCTATTATTCTACAAAAAAACCTTTTTCCTTATTATCTGCAGCAATTCTCATTCATTTTCCTTTCACTCCTTTTTTAAACCTCTTTGACTGCCACCTCAAACTAGAAATCTAAAAATTCCCCTTCTCACTCATCACTCACAATGTAATTATATCAATACTTGAAAATTCTAACTCTATTCAACGTGCCCAGCTTGTCTTGGTTCAGTCCCTCATTCTCTCATTACTTCTTTTCTGCTCGCCAATCCACCCTCCCTCCAAAACACATTCATTTATCTCCTAAAAATTAAACCTCATCATAACTCCACTCCTTGAAAGCCTTGAACGCCTCTCTAAAAGCCAAGGATTCAGTCCAAACTCCTTAGCAAGGTCCTTCAACCCAGGTTCCAAACAACCTTCCCAGTCTCATCTCCAACCACTCTTTCACACACACACACTATGCTGCAGACACGTTAAATTACATTCCCTGAAAATATATGTCCTTACGTGAAAGCTCTTCTCTCTTCTGCATCTGGCAAACTCCTTTATCCTTCAGGACACATCTCAAGTCTCACTTATTTCCAAAGCCTTCCCTAATCCTAGAGCAGAGACTTGCCTGTGTCCTAAGAAACTGACAGCTCTCCTTTGGCATTTAACATCCTGAATGGTCACTGTTTATATGTTCACTTCTCTCATGGGACTGAATATCCAAAGTTAAAAGACTCTATCTTGCCTTAAAGATCTATGACCCCTCACAGCCTATCAGCCATTAGGCTGATATAAATAGATGTCTCAGTGAACAGTAAATGTCTGTTGAATGGAAGACATCCTTTGTGGTTCCTTAACCTGGCGTTCACAGATGGGAGTTCACAGACAGAATTCCGGGGGAAGGAGGAGAGGGGCTGTGAACTTGGATAGGAAAAAAAAAATTATTTTCACTAACTTCTAACTGAAGTTACCATTTTATTCAAATATGAATGTAGGCAGTAAGCCATTCTTGTATTAGCAGATCTGTGATTCTGCTACTGTAATCACAGATATCTTTATATCATATTATAGTTACTGCAGAATTATTATGCTCATTTGAGATAATTATCAGACCCATCACTAGATCTAATTTCTTAATTTGCTGATAAAGAAGTATATCTATATTACATCACAATTTGTATATCGCAATAACTGCATTTCAATACAAATGGTTTCTCTATAACCCCATGTATTTTGTTTTATGCAATTAAAAATATTATTCTGAAAGGGATCCATAAGCTTTGCTAGACTACTGACAAAGGTCCATCTAGTCAAAGCTATAGTTTTTCCAGTAGTCATGTACAGAGAGAGTTGGACCAAAAGGAAGCCTCAGCACTGAAGAATTGATGCTTTCCAACTGTGGTACTGGAGAAGACTCTTGAGAGTCCCTTTGAGTGTAAGGAGATTAAACCAGTCAATCCTAAAGGAAATCAATCCTGAATATTTATTGGAAAGACTGATGTTGAAGCTCCAATCCTTTGGCCACCTGATGCAAAGAGCCAACTCACTGGAAAAGACCCTTATGCTGGGAAAGATTGAGGGCAGGAGGAGAAGAGGGCGACAGTGGATGAGATGGTTGGATGGCATCATCAACACACTGTGCATGAATCTGAGAAACTCTGGGAGATAATGAAGGACAGGGAAGCCTGGAATGCTGCAGTCCATGGGGTGGCAACGCCTTCCTCCAATGCGGGAGACCTGGGTTCAATCCCTCGGTCAGGAAGATCCCCTGGGGAAGGAAATGGTAACCCACTCCAGTATTCTTGCCTGGAGAATCCCATGGACAGAGAAGCCTGGTAGGCTACAGTCCACAGGGTCGCAAAGAGTCCGACATGACTGAGTGACTTCACTTACTTTCATTTAGTGGCTGAACAACAGCAAAGGGGCCCATGGTACAGACAAGATTAGGCTTTTCTGCATTAGAAAGACCCAAAACAAATGAATCATGTTGCTGAATAAGGATACTGAACATATATTAAAAATATCATTGCTATGAACATCTTCATAACCTTTTTGTTGAAAGTCTCTTTTGATTATATGGGGGCCCTGGGACAACTATAACAAAATTGAGAAATTCTCTCATAGCCCATGGGGACTTTGAACTCCTCTATCATGATCAAACGTCAATTACAGTCATGATAGAGATCCACTGTTCACTGTTACCTTTTAGGTTTTTTTGTGTCCCTTTGCTGTACAGTAAACACCTAGAAGAGAAGGAGCATTTCTTAAGACTCTACATAAAGATAGAAGTCAAAAAGATTCTGAAGATAACTTCTTTGCACAAACAGAACTACACTAGAAATTATCAAATAGCTAGTTATCTATACTTTCCTCCCATCCTCCTCAGTTTTTGTACTGACAAACTCAATACAAAAAGAACTTACTTAGTAGTTCTTTGATATATGCTGCCATACTTGACTTTTTAATACTTTTCACCCACTTGGCAAATTCCTCTAAGGCAGTTGTGTTGAATGAGGAGGCAACAGGCCCGAGTTCTAGTACTACTTCTGCCATTTACTGGTTAGATCTTGAGAAGTCAACTTTACTTTTTTGTCTCAGCTAAAATCACTACATAATCTGAAATCATTACATGATCTAAGGCCTTTGCAGTTTTCACACATTTAATCCTTTACCATTCTCACGGCTTCAATAACGCCTTTCTGATGACCTCCCCAGGTGACACAGCTCTTAAAAAACAGTGGGCTGTCCCCTTCCTGGGAAGACACCTTGGGTCACCGCCCACAAACAGCCAGGTCCCTCCTTTTAAAGACACACACACAAACTCCCTAAATTGATGGAGGCTTTCTCTTCTTGCCAACCAGTTCCACTCTGCATTCTTTTGCTGGCCAGCTCCTGCACCCAAACCTCAATCCCCCTTCTCTCTCTTCTTCATCAAAGCATTACTTTTTCTGTTCCTCTTGCCAATACGGAGTGCAGGATCCTGGGGGCACATATGTCCTCAGTCCCTTGAGAGTTACATGGACTTGCCCCGCAACTCTAACGACTAGACCAGTCTGATATTCGCTTCTGTACCGAAAAGGCCCTTATTTCCAATCAATCCTTTCACCACCACCACCCCCCCGACCCCCGCAAAGAACTGTCCCAGCTCTGACAGCCTGGGCTCAGATCCCACGCCCCTCCGCGCCCTGCCGGCCTGGGGTCCTGAAAGTGGACCACGACCTAACCCAGCTCCCGTTCCTGCTCCCCAAGCCCCACGGATCCCGATCCCGATCCCGTTTGGACCCAGCGACCCTTCTCGGCGACCCCGGCCACGACCCCAAGTCCGACTCCCTCCAGTTCCTCAGGCCTGGAGCGCCACCCCGTGCAGACCCCGGCCGGCTCAGCACTCCCTCGGCTCGCGGACATCGAGTCCCGCACCCTCCCCACCACTGCCGGGCCCCCAGCAGTCCCCACCTCCCGCGCCCGCAGGCCCCGGGCCCGCTCCCCAACATGGCGACGGGGACACGAGCGCGGCGGGCGGGCGGGGCGGCTACGGGCCGGGACCGCACAGGGGCCGTGCTCCACGGTCCGCCGGCGCCATTTTCCCGCGCCGGGCCCGGGCGGCGCCTCCTTCCCGCGGAGCCAGCCGGGCCGGCACCGCGGACGCCCGGCGGGCCCACCCCTTACGGGCCCGCGTCGCCGTCAGCTCACCTGAGCGCGGCCCCAGCCCTCCCGGGCGGGCCTCGGAGCACCGGCCCGGGCCGTGCGTGCCCGCGGCCCTCCGTGTGTCTGTCGGTCCGTCCTCGCGTGCGCCCGTCTATCCAGCCGTCGGCGCCCGGCCGCCCGCAGCCCGACCCGGCTGGGCCTCAGGGAGCCGGCGGGGAGGGGGATGGGCCGGACCGGGTCGGGGAGGGAGGGGGAGGGAGGGAGAGAGGGTGGGAGCGCGGGAGAGGGCGGGGTAGGGCGGGGGCGGGGCCTTGGCCACGTGACCAAACGTCCCCGAGAGCGCGGGGCTGAGCGCGCGCCAGCTTGGTTGGGTGCAGAGCCGGGAGCCGGGATACGAGATTGTTTGTCTCCGGGCGCTGTAACGTTCCCAGTGGCTGCTGCCCCCATCTTGGAGTCACTGCACAGCCATATGGAAACCCTCTAAGCTGAGTGTTTTGGCAAGTCAACCCTCCAAGTCTCAGTTTATGTACCTGAGATATGGATATAATAACAGTCTTTGCAAAGAGGAAATGAGGGAAAGCGTGGAAAGCCCTTGGCACAGTGCCTGACGCATAGTATCTAATAACGCTAATGATGATAAAGATCATCTTTAGCCTTTGTTACTGATGTCTGCCTGTAAGTCCCATCACTGTGACCCTAGCAGACTCAGTGGCTACAAGGGAGTGTGGCCGTTTCCCTCTCTTCCCAAATATAGGGAGGCCTCCCGAGCACTGGGCTTGATGCCTGTCCTAAAGGCCTGGATTCAGATCTGGCTTTCACTCTTGATAGCTGTGTAATTTTCCTTTGCCTCAACTTCAACTTCCTCATTTGTGAAATGGGAGTTACGGGTCTATTAAAAGCACCATGTTAGATAGATAAACAGGGGATTGTTAGCTGATTGTACAGCTCAGACATATTGGTCTAATCTAAGAAAAGTCAGAGTCATTTCATTCCACCAATATATTTATTGAGCACACACCATGTGCTTAGAGTGGTGCAGTAGGCCTCTAAGGCCAGTCCACATTCTCCCTGGCTCCCGTCCAACCTATTCTCCAACCTGCTATCAGAGCAATATTTCTAAGTCAGAAATATGATCATGTCTCTCCTCTATTTAAAACTATTTGATGGTTCATATTGCTCTTATGATAAAGGCCAAATAGATGTCTCACTCTTGCCCCTCCCACATCGCCAGGCTTATCTCCTAGCACTCTTTAACTCTCTCTGGACTGTAAGTACATTGATCTTCAGATTCTGTACTTCCTTCCTTCTTAGGATCCTTGCACATGCTAATCAGTCCATCTAGTGTGCTCCCCCCTCCTCATTAGATAATTTGTCAGCCTTCAGATCCCTGTTCAAACATCACTACCCCAAGAACACCTTCTCTGTGGATTCTTTAGGCAGTTCTCTTCCTTGTCCTCAGTAGGACTCACTAGGTTGTTTATCCGGAGAAGGCAATGGCACCCCACTCCAGTACTCTTGCCTGGGAAATCCCGTGGATGGAGGAGCCTCGTAGGCTGCAGTCCATGAGGTTGCTAAGAGTCAGATACGCCTGAGCAACTTCACTTTCACTTTTTACTTTCATGCATTGAAGAAGGAAATGGCAACCCACTCCAGTGTTCTTGCCTGGAGAATCCCAGGGACAGAGGAGCCTGGTGGGCTTCCGTCTGTGGGGTCGCACAGAGTCGGACACGACTGACGCGATTTAGCAGCAGCAGCAGCAGCAGGTTGTTTATCACCTGTCTTCTCAAGGCTGTGGACCTCATTAGCAGGGAGAGTTTATCCATCTTATTTACCGACATTTTCTCAGCATTAGCACAGGGCCTGGCACAGAGCATATGTTCAGTAAATATTTGTTGTGTGTGAATCCTGAGAATGGTAGTGGACCCTAAAGGGCAGAGAAAAATAAAGAGAACCACAGGCAGCCAAAAGGGCACCTCGGACACTTGAGCCCAAGAAATTAACACCAAGAGGGTTTACAAGAACCTAGAAAAAAATTCTAAAGCTTTTTCTTCTTTTAGAAAATGGAGCATGATTTACATACAGGAAAATGCAAACATCTTAAGTGTACACCTAATACATTTTTACCTACGTTCCCGTCTACTATCACAGTTGTCACTTTAACTTCAAAAAGTTAAATATAGAATTACCATCTGATCCAGAAATACTACTTCTGGATATTTACCCCAAGAAAGTAGAAGCAGGGACTTAAACAGGTATTTGTACACTCATGTTCAATGCAGCATTATTCACTATAGCCAAAAGGTAGAAGCAGGTTGTATATCTGTCAGATGACTGGAGAAGCAAAATGGCGGCATATACATACAATGTAACATTAGCCTTAAAAAGGAAGGGAAATTTTGGCACATGCTATAACATTGCAGATATTAAAGACATTATGCTAAGTGAGATACTGCTGCTATTGCTGCTAAGTCGCTTCAGTCGTGTGCGACTCTGCAACCCCAGAGACTGCAGCCCACCAGGCTCCCCTGGCCCTGGGATTCTCCAGGCAAGAACACTGGAGTGAGTTGCCGTTTCCGTCTCCAATGCATGAAAGTGAAAAGTTAAAGTGAAATCGCTCAGTTGTGTCCGACTCTTAGCGACCCCATGGACTGCAGCCTACCAGACTCCTCCGCCCATGGGATTTGCCAGGCAGGAGTACTGGAGTGGGGTGCCACTGCCCTCTCCGTAGATGGGATAAGTGAGATAAGTCAGTCACAAAGATCAACTACTATGTGATTCCTCATAGGAGGATCCTGAAAAAGAAAGCTGAAACTGTTGGTAGCTCAGTCGTGTCCGGCTCTGTAGCCTTCCAGGCTCCTCTGTCCATGGGATTTCCTAGCAAGAATATTGGAGTGGGTTGCCATTTCCTTCTCCAGGGGATCTTTCTGACCCAGGAATCAAACCTGGATCTCCTGCATTACATGCAGATTCTTCATTGACTGAGCTACGAGGGAAGCCCCTATTAGCTATGTGACTAAAGGTAAATCCAGAATTCTTATCTAACGGATGATACAACTTGGACCAAAAGGAGAAAAATGACTCGTTCCACAGGGTCCAAAGTATTTTTCCCTTTGTTTTTAAATCCTTACATGGTTTTTGTTCCCAAAAGACTATAAGCTCTATTTTTGTAGTATCATAGCCTGTAATATAATTTAACATTTTTGTGCTACAATTGCCTCATCTGTAAGGTGCAAATAATAAGGGTACCTTACAGGATCAGACAGTAAAAGAATCTGCCTGCAATGCAGGAGACCCAGGTTCAATCCCTGGGTGGGGAAGATCCCCTGGAGAACGGAACGGCTACTGGCGCCAGTATTCTTGCCTGGAGAATCCCATGGACAGAGGAGCCTGGTGGGCTACAGTCCATGAGCTCGCAAAGTTGGACTCAACTGAGTGACTTTCAGTTCAGTCCATTTCATTCGCTCAGTTGTGTCCGATTCTCTGCGACCCCAGGGACTGCAGCATGCCAGGCTTCCCTGTCCATCACCAACCCCTGGAGCTTACTCAAACTCGTGTCCTTAGGGTCGATGATGTCATCCAACCATCTCATCCTCTGTTGTCCCCTTCTCCTCTTGCCTTCAATCTTTCCCAGCATCAGGGTCTTTTCCAGTGAGTCGGTTCTTCACATCAGATGGCCAAAGTATTGGAATTTCAGCTTCAGCATCGGTCCTTCCAATGAATATTCAGGACTGATTTCTTTTAGGATTAACTAGTTGGATCTCCTTGCTGTCCAAGGGACTCTCAAGAGTCTTCTCCAACACTACAGTTCAAAAGCATCACTTCACTTCCACTTCACTTCAAAATGAATTAGTAGATACAAAATGTTTAGAAGGGTGACTAGCACTTAGATAGCCTCAATAAGCAACAGACTACCTGAGGCTGCTGAAGAGGTTATCAGGCTGTTTCACAGAATTCTTTGAGCAAGAATAGCAGTCCTGAGACATCCAAGACTGTTCTGGATTCAGATTTAGATAAAAAGAAAGTGTTAGATGCTCAGTCATGTCCAATTCTTTGTGACCCATGGACTGTATGTTGGCTTCCAGGCTCCTCTGTCCATGGAATTTTCCAGCCAAGAATACTGAAGTGGATTGCCATTTCCTTTTCCAGGGGAACTTCCTGACCCAGGGATCAAAACTGGGTCTCCTGCTCTGCAGACAGATTCTTTACTTGTTTGATCCACCAAGGAAATCCAATAGATAAAAAAGCAAATCAATTATTCTTTGATGTGAACAATTTGGCCTTTTTTAAAATTGGAGGATAGTTGTTTTACAATGTTGTGTTAGTTTCTGCTGTACAACTATATGAATCAGCTATAAGTGTACATATCTTCTCTCCCTTTTGAGCCTCCCTCCCACCCCACCATCCCACCCATCTAGGTCATCACAGAGCCTGGAGCTGAGCTCCCTTTGTTATACAGCAGCTTCCGACCAGGTATCTATTTTACACTTTGTGGTGTATATATGTCAGTGCTAATCTCTCAATTTGTCCCATTCTCTCCTTCCCACTCTGTGACCACAAATCTGTTCTTTACGTCTGCATCTCTATTTTTTCCCTGCAAATAAGTTCATCAGTACCATTTTATTAGATTCCATATATATGTGGACGCTCAGATGGTAAAGCGGCTGTCTACAATGCGGGAGACCTGGGTTCAATTCCTGGGTCGGGAAGATCCCCTGGAGAAGGAAATGGCAATCCACTCCAGTACTACTGCCTGGTAAATCCCATGGACAGAGGAGCCTGGTAGGCTACAGTCCATGGGGTCGCAAAGAGTCGGCCACGACTGAGCGACTTCACTCACTCATTTATGTGTTAGGGCTTCCCTCGTAGCTCAGTCGGTCAACAATCTGCCTGCAATGCAAGAGACTTGGGTTCAATTCCTGGGTCGGAAAGGTATCCTGGAGAAGGAAATAGCAACTCACTCCAGTATTCTGTCGCAAGGATCAGACACGACTTAACGACCAAACCACAACCACCACATATATATGTGTTAACGTAGGATATTTGTTTTTCTCTTACTTTGATCGGTATTTTTTGAACATCTATTTTCATGTTTGTCTGATGGGCTTAAGCTTTGCAGTGGTTAAGACTGATGGTGAACACTGGAACCATGTCTTTAAGAACAACATCAAACAGGAAAAAAAAAGACTAAAGCCTACTAGAGAGCATCAACATGCTACTGTCTGTGGGATTCATCACGATGGTGCCAAATGGCAAGGTTATCACATTTGGTTAGGCAAGTTGTGTCTTGCTGGAGGACATCACTTGTAAGTGGATGCCACTCACTGGTACACACTGTAAAGTATACCTTTATTGTGGTAATTTACCAGTAGATGGCAGTAACGTGCCTTATTATTACAAAATCAGTTCAGTTTTCAGACAATAGGAAATAGTGTCTTGAAAAGGGATAAAAATTTTGAAAAATAGAATACACAATCAAAAAACATGAAAGCGTATCAAGAAGAGACCAAAAAAAAAAGGAGAAATATTCTAGGACTTATAAAACCTGATTTCAAAAATATTCTGAATATCAGACCCTGGTGGCTCAGTGGGTAAAGCATCTGCCTACAATGGCGGGATACCCGGGTTCAGTCCCTGGGTCGGGAAGATCCCCCTGGAGAAGGAAATGGCAACCTACTCCAGTACTCTTGCCTGGAAAATCCCATGGACTGAGAAGCCTGGTAGGCTACAGTCCGTGGGGTCGCAAAGAGTTGGACACGACTGAGCAACCTTCCCTTCCTTCAAAAATATTCTGAATATTTTAAACATTATATTAGCATATAACATAAAGACATGAAAATACACAACTCATAAGTGTAATGATGATTTTTCACAAAATGAACACACATGTCCAGTTCAGTTCAGTCGCTCAGTCATATCCGACTCTTTGCAACCCCATGGACTGCAGCATGCCAGGCCTCCCTGTCCATCACCAATTCCTGGAGTTTTATCCATTGAGTCGGTGATGCCATCCAAACACCTCATCCTCTGTTGACCCCTTCTCCTCCTGCCTTCAATCTATCCCAGCATCAGGGTCTTTTCCAATGAGTCAGTTCTTCACATCAGGTGGCCAAAGTATTGGTGTTTCAGCTTCAACATCAGTCCTTCCAATGAACACTCAGGACTGATCTCCTTTAGGATGGACTGTTTGGATCTCTTTGCTGTCCAAGGGACTCTCAAAAGTCTTCTTCAGCACTGCAATTCAAAAGCATCAATTCTTCAGTGCTCAGCTTTCTTTACAGTCCAACTCTCACACCCATACATGACTACTAGAAAAACCATAGCTTTGATTAGACGAACCTTTGTTGGCAAAGTAATATCTCTGCTTTTTAATATGCTGTCTAGATTGGTCATAACTTTCCTTCCAAGGAGTAAGCATCTTTTAATTTCATGGCTGCAGTCACCATCTGCAGTGATTTTGGAGCGCCCCAAAATAAAGTCTGCCACTGTGTCCACGGTTTCCCCATCTCTTCATATTTCTCATGAAGTGATGGGACCAGATGTCCAACCAACATCCAAATCAAGAAACAGAACGTTCGAGCCCCACAAAAGCTCCTTCTTTCTCCTTTTCCACACCTCTAAGGGTAAATAGTTAAATAGTTAAAGGTAAATAGTAATAGGTAAATAGTTTAATAGTTAAATATTAGGTTTATCAGGTATTAAATTTTATGTAAATGGAAGCATATAAAATGTGCTCTTCTGAGTCTGCCTTCTTTTGCTCAGTTTTGTGTTTTTGAGATTCTTCTATATTGTTGCAGGTAGTTGTGGTTGGTTCCATTTTGTTGCTACATATAGTTCCTTATTTTAATTTGTCACAATTTATCCATTCTACTGATGATGAGCATTTCAGTTTTCACTGTAGGTCAACTTTTAATAGTACTACTATGAACCTTCTTGCCTATGTATTTGAGTAAACACATGTATAGTTTTTGCTAGATTTATACCTAGGACTATCATTGCTCGGTTCAGGAGAAATATCAGTTACCTCAGATATGCAGATGACATCATCCTTATGGCAGAAAGTGAAGAGGAACTAAAGAGCCTCTTGATGAAAATGAAAGTGGAGAGTGAAAAAGCTGGCTTAAAACTTAATGTTAAAAAAATGAAGATCATGGCATCCGGTCCCATCACTTCATGGCAAATAGATGGGAAAACAATGGAAACATTGACAGACTTTTCTTGGGCTCCAAAATCACTGCAGATGGTGACTGCAGCCATGAAATTAAAAGACGCTTGCTCCTTGGAAGGAAAGCTATGACAGACCTAGACAGCATATTAAAAAGCAGACATTACTTTGCTGACAAAAGTCTGTCTAGTCAAAGCTATTGTTTTTCAGTAGTCATGTATGCATGTGAGAGTTGGGCCATAAAGAAAGCTAACCACCAAAGAATTGATGCTTTTGAACTGTGGTGCTGGAGAAGACTCTTGAGAGTCCCTTGGACTGCAAGGAGGTCAAACCAGCCAATCCTAAAGGAAATCAGTCTTGAAAATTCCCTGAAAGGACTGATGCTGAAGCTGAAAATCCCATACTTTGGGCATCTGATGTGAAGAACTGACTCATTGGAAAAGACTCTGATGCTGAAAAGGATTGAAGGCAAGTGGAGAAGGGGACGACAGGATAAGATGGTTGGATGGCATCACCGACTCTATGGACATGAGTTTGAGTAAGCTCTGGGAGTTGGTGATAGACAGGGAAGCCTGGCAAGCTGCAGTCCATGAGGTCGCAAAGAGTGAGACATGACTGAGTGACTGAACTGAAATGAACTGAACCAGGTCTTAGTTAGAGCATGTGGGATCTAGTTCCCTGCAAGGCGAAAAGTCGCTCAGTCGTGTTCAACTCTTTGACTCCATGGACTATACAGTCCATGGAATTCTCCAGGCCAGGATACTGGAGTGGGTGGCCTTTCCCTTCTCCAGGGGATCTTCCCAACCCAGGGATCAAACAGGGGTCTTCCGCATTGCAGGCAGATTCTTTACCAACTGAGCTATTAGGGAAGCCGCTAGTTCCCTGACCAGGAATCAAACCCAAGCCCTCTGCATTGGGAGCACAGAGTCTTAGGTACTGAACCACCAGGGAAGTCCCCCTTATCATGTATTTGGTTGCAAACATTTTTTTCATTTGGGGGTTGTCTTTTCACTCTCTTGATAGTGTCCTTTGATGCACAAAATTTTAAATTTTGATGCAGTTTAGTTTACCTACTTTTTTCTTCTGTTGTTTGTGCTTTTGTTTGCCACAGATCCAAAATCGTGAAGGTTCACTTCAGTGTTTCTTTCTAAGAGTTTTATAGTTTTAGGTCTTACATTTAGGTCTTTGATCCATTATGAGTTATTTTATGTATATGATGTGAGTTAAGGGTCAAACTTCATTCTTTTGTAAGTCAATATTTAGTTATATCAGCATAGTTTGTTGAAGAGACTATTCTTTTTCCATTGAATGATCTCGGCATCCTTGTGAAAAGTCAAGATAGATTGATCATAGGTAGATGGGTTTATTTCTAAACTCTCAATTCTATTCCATTGATATATTCATCCTCCTGCTGGTAGCACAGTGTTTTGACTCCTGTAACTTTGTCGTATAGTAAGTTCTGAGGTCAGGAAGCTTCATATCTTAACTAAGATATGAAGGAAATGCCTAAAATACCCAACTTAAGAAGCAAATGGGTGTATCCTGGAGTTATTTTAGGTTGGAGAGAATATTATAAAAGTTCTTTAAATTTCCAAGTTTTTTATTTCATAGTCAGCTAAAGTTAGCTTCTCGGTATGAGGTAAATTTATGCTTTCTATTTTGAACTGTGGTGTTGGAGAAGACTCTTTTGAGAGTCCCTTGGACAGCAAGGAGATCCAACCAGTCCATCCTAAAGGAGATCAGTCTGGGTGTTCATTGGAAGGACTGATGCTGAAACTGAAACTCCAATACTTTGGCCACCTCATGCAAAGAGCTGAGTCATTTGAAAAGACCCTGATGATGGGAAAGATTGAGGGCAGTAGGAGAAGGGGACGACAGAGGATGAGATGGTTGGATGGCATCATCCACTCAATGGACATGAATTTGAGCAAGCTCCGGGAGTTGGTGATGGACAGGGAGGCCTGGTGTGCTGTGGTTCATGGGGTTGCAAAGAGTAGGACATGACTGAGCGACTGAACTGAACTGATGGTAGATCAAGAGAGTAAAACCTGAATAAAGTAAAAATAATTAAGAAAATAATGTCCAGGCGAACCTTGTCTGTCTTCCTCATCAGTGTTCCCAGTGCATCAGGCAGTATATGGCACAGAGTAGACATTTAAGAAAATATTCATGAAATAAAATATGATATTTCACATATTGAGTGAGGAAGCAGACTTTCCAAGATATCAGAATCTTGTTTTGATAAATAAGAATTGTTCCACTTGACAAATCTTTTATTCAAAGCTGTCCTATCATTATTTGTATATTTAAGAAATAAAATGACCCCAAGATGCCCATGTAACCCTCCAAAACCTGCTGCATGGAAGGTCCTGTAACATCAGCGTAGGAGAGTTGATATGACCACAGGTGTTACTCAAGCATTTAAAGATATCAGGGCAAGGATAATCAAAGCTTTGTTGGAAACCAGTTAAAATGTTTAATGAACTATGATGAATCATTATAAATTATCAGGTAAATCTATATATCTTGATATTGACATGAAAAAATGTCCATGTTATATAGGTAAGTGAAAAAAAAAGATGTTGTAGACACTGTGACTAACATAATCCCATTTTTACTTTTAAAAAGAACAGTGAGTGACTTCCCTGTGGTCCAGTGGTTAAGACTTCAAGCTCCCAGTGCAGGCAGCCCAGTTTGATCCCTCATCAAGGAACTAGGTCCAACATGCCACAACTAAGACCCAACGCAGCCAAATAAATAAAATATTATTAAAAAAAAATAAATAAATAGAATGATGATGTATGTGATAGCTACAGAAAAAAGGTAGTTGGAGTAATATGTGAGATTTTTGGAGGAGTTGGAGGAATATGTGAGGAAGAGTGAGATTTTGAAAAGTTGAGATTTTGAGGGCATGGATCATTTACATTATATGCTTATGAAATGTTTGATATTTGAATGACTGTTACATCTGTAATCAGATAAAGCCATAAAGTTTTTTCAAAGAAGAGAGGGATGTGATCTTTGGAGTCAAACAAACTGCTTTTATATCATGGATCTGCCGGCTATCAGCTGGGTGACCTTGGACAAGTTATTTCATCTCTCTGAACCACAATTTTCATATCCATAAAATGGAGAAATTAGTATCAGCCTCATAAGAATGTTGTGCTGACCTTAACAATTTCAACACATACTTCCATTCTCTCAGTATGGTCTAGAATAGAGGTTGACAAACCATTGGCCTTAGGCCAAATTGGACCCTGTTTTTCTAAAATAAAGTTTTATGGACCACAGCCACAGCTATCTGTTTACCTATTGTCTATGCCTGCTTTTGCACTATAACAGCAAAGATGAATAATTACTATAAGGACCAGATGGCTTGAAAGACTGAAATATTCATACCTGGCCCTTTGCAGAAAAAAGTCTGTTGACTGATCTCTGCTCTAGGAAGAGTACACTGGTGTTCTTTCACCTCTTCACCATGGCATATTTGCATTTACTGTTCTCTTTGTCTAAAATGACATTCCCACACCCCACATCTAATATTTTCTGTCAGTCTTGCTCATCTCATTATCTGGAGGAAGCTGATCCCACTCCAAAACAGAACGAAATTACCTTTCCTGTTGTATTTCCTCATAGCTTTCCTCCTAGATCGTATCATGATGGCAATTACCCTAATTATCTGGGTTCTTATTTATTTACTGTTTGACTTCCCCTATAGAGTGAAAATCCACACACAAAAAATTGTCTGGGTTTTTTTTTTTTCAATCCTGAATTTCCAGTGCTTAACAAAGTACCTGTAACATAATGGGTAGATAACATTCATGCGTGAATGATATAATCTGTAAAATGTATTTATTATCCGATATATGTTGTATAAAGTATGCTTTATAATAAACAGTTTACCTAGTAGATGTTCAAATGGTTAAGACCATAGATTAGGAATTCAATATCCTGTGACTGAATCCCAATTCTTCCATTTAATACAGGAGGAACATTAAACTAGTTCTTTAACTTCTTTTTGCCATCTGTAAAATGGGAATAATATCAGTACCAACCTCATGAAGTCTGTAATGAAGATTTATAATGCAATTAATATTATCCACATAAAACATTTAGCATATAGCCTGGTACACAGTAAGTGTTCAATAGAGTCTGTCATTATAATTATTGTTATTAATTATTTTTATTAGTTTTAGTCTTGGATGCCTGCTACATGTTAAGTCAGCCATGCCTGATTCTTTGCGACCCCATGGACTGTAGCCCACCAGGTTCCTCTGTCCATGGGATTCTCCAGGCAAGAAAACTGGAGTGGGTTGCCATGCCTTTCTCCAGGGGAATCTTCCTGACCCAGGGATTGAACTCACGTCTCTTAATCTCCTACATTAGCAGGTGGGGTTTTTATGATTAGTGCCACCTGGGAAGTAGTCTTGGATAGATGGCAGATACTGTTATGACCTCCACAAAGTTCATTCCAGCTTTCCCTGGAGTCAGGACTACTGGGATAAGGTGAGCCAAGGTCTCCTCTCTTATTCCTCTCCCAGCACAACGAAACATAAGTCAGAGCCATGGTTAAGCAATATTCTTTCTTTAATTCCCTTTTGCAAATGGAAGCCCCTGAGCTGGTCCCCACCCCCACCCCTACCCCACACTTCAGGGCCCCCCAGATGTAAGGCCCCCACCTTAACCTGATGGGAGAAGGAGAAGAGCCCTCCCCCGCTCGCTTCCCTAGGATGGTCCATTAAAAAAAAATCCTGGTCATTTAAGAAATGAGGCTGGGGACAGGAGAAAGGAGCTGGAAGACAAGGCCAGGTCAGGCCCAACTGGCAATGTTGGGGTGGTGAAGACTCTTGAAAAGGGTTTGCAAGCACATCCCCTAAGCTCAGGGCCTGCATGGCTGAGGGAAAGGAGACAGACAGTCTGACTCCTCAAGGTTCTGTGGACACTGACACCACCACTGCCCCCACCACAGGCCTCCAGATGGAGAATTTCCCTGTTACTCTGGGATAGGGTTTGCTAAGCATCCCCTCTGGCCCCTGATCTGGGGCATCCCTGGGGTCCCTCTGAGACCAAACCTGGGAGAAGGAGGGACTCTAGGAACATGCAAAGGCAGGGAGCAGAGACTCCCGCCCCACCCCGCTGCTCTACAGGATGGTAGCTCCGGCTGCATCTGGGCTCCGAGGGTCCTTCACACCGATGATGAAGTTATTGGTTCTCCGGCTGCCATGGACCCAGGATAAGACATCTACCTTCTCCACGTGGTGACCCCTGGCTTCCAGGAACTCAATCTCTTCCTCTGTGAACTCACCTGTGTGAATTCCCCAACATACACACATTCAGAGAGTTTAGAGCAGGGGTCCCCAACCTCCAGGCCATGGACTGGCACCTCGTTGTCAGATCAGCAGTGGCATTAGATTAGAAATAAAGTGAAAGTGAAAGTCGCTCAGTCGTGTCCAACTCTTTGCAATCCCATGAACTATACAGTCCATGGAATTCTCCAGGCCAGAATACTGGAGTGGGTAGCCTTTCCCTTCTCCAGGGGATCTTCCCAACCCAAGGAGTGAACCCAGGTCTCCTGCTTTGCAGGCGAATCCTTTACCAGATGAGCCACAAGGAAAGCCCAAGTATACTGGAGTGGGTAGCCTTTCCCTTCTCCAGGAGATCTTCCCAACCCAGGAATCGAACTGGGGTCTCCTGCATTGCAGACAGATTCTTTACCAGCTGAGCTCTCAGGGAAGCTTTAGAAATAAAGTGCACAGTAAATGTAATGTGCTCGAATCATCCCCAAATCACCTCCCAGCCACTTTAGTCCGTGGGAATATTGTCTTCTACGAAATTGATCCCTGGTGCCAAAAAGGTTGGGGACCACTGGTTTAGGCTCTAACGAGCTGTGTGACCTTGGAAAATTGTGTTACCTCTCCGAGTCTCAGTTTCCTCATGTACAAAATGGGTATTATCTGAGAACTTACCACATAAAGTTGTTACAGGGACTAAAGCAGATATTACACACAAAGCACAAAACTCAGAGCCTCGAATATAGTAAGTGATCAATAATGTGTTGTCATTCTTAATATTGGAAAAAGGGCTTGGCTTTGGGGGTCTCATTCTATCTGTCTAGGCCAAGCTGCCATCATTACTTGCCAGCATTACCAAACAGTCCACTAACTGGTCTTTGTACTTCCAGTCCTGCTTCCCTACAGCCTATTCACGCAGCAGCCATTAGTCAGACCACGTCACTTCCCCTGCTCAAAACCTTCCAACAGTTTTGATGATTCTTAGAATGAAATCCAAAATCCTCACCTAAGTCTCTAAGGCCCACATTATCAGGAAACTCGCATCTCTTTAAACTCCTCTTCTCACTTCCTTTTACTATCTTCCTTGCTTAGCTCTGCTCTAGCCTCCTTAAGTAAATAAGTGTTAGTCGCGTCCAACTCTTTGCAACCCCAAGGACTGTAGCCTGCTAGGCTCATCGGTCCATGGAATTCTCTAGGCAAGAATACTGGAGTGGGTAGCTGTTCCCTTCTCCAGGGGATCTTCCTGACCTGGAGATTGAACCTGGGTCCCCAGCAGTTCAGGCAGATTCTTTACTCTCTGAGCTACCAGGAAAGTTGGCCTCCTTGCCATCCCTCTAAGTCAAACATGCTCCTACTTCAGGGCCTTCGCATCTGCTATTCTCTCTGCCTACAATGCTCTCCTACTAAATAATCACAAAACTGGCTCTCATACTTCATTCTAGTTTTCAAGAACTTTCCTGACCACTGTTTAAAACACCAGCCCCTGTTATCTTTACCTTGCTTTATTTTCTTTCAAAGTACTTACTGCCACCTGTAACTTGTTCATGTATTCACTAGAAAACAAGGTTTTGAAGGCAAGAATGCTGTCTTGCTCACTATTGATCCCCACTGCCTAGGACAGAGTGAGGACACAGTAAATGTTTAAAATTTAATGGATAAATGAAGACATCAATCTCACTCTCCTGTGTAAGTTCAGGTCTTCATCACCTCTTACATGGACCATTATCTCGGCCACTTTCTTGTGTTTCTCTGACTTAAGTTCTCTTCCTTTCAATCCACCTTCCCTACATAAAACAAATCAAGTCATATTCGCCTCCTGCTCACCTAGATAAAGTCCATACTCCTTAACATGAACCTTCATGGTATGCCATGTATCTTCACCTCCCACTGCTCAACAAAAATCTGATCATCTTATTTCTCCAAATGGGATGATTTGGGGGTACTTCTTGAGATAAAGACACACATTAAATAACATTACATCACCAAGTTGGAAATGTATTCCTTTTGGGGTTCACTTTTAGTCCTTTCCATAACAGAAAGGACTACATCCCAGTCTAGTCTCTAACATTTCTAATCTTTTCCTTTAAGAGAGAGCAGACCTCAGAACCATCTGTGGGCAAAAACATCTAACTAAAACCTAAAAATTTGATTATTTTTATTGCTGTTTACCATCTGTTTGTGGCAAATGATGCCATTTTTCCATTTGTGGTTATAAGATTTACTTGTAAAATACACTTAAGTGAAAAGGGAAGACCATTTGTAGACACACATTATGTAAATAATGCTTTAAATGGTGTGCAAATGTGGCAAAAGTCATGAAGGTACTGGATAAATTCTGAAGTTTGGGAAACCATGTCTCTAGTTCAACTGGCCTCTTGCTTGCTCTTTGAACCATTTTTTTTCTGTCTTTGCCCAAGGCGTACCCCTCCCCCTGGTCCAGAATGTACTTTACCTCCACATGCCAAACTTCGGCTCATACATCAAGGCCCAGATAGTTGTTACTTCTTCCATAAAGCCTTCCAGAGCCCTCAAATGCGTGAACTTTCCCTTCACCAAGCCTCCACTCTCCATATCCTTAGACTTGTGTGTCCTTCCAGGGAGGGCTGGGATGAGCACCCCTCACCCCCACAGTAACTCAGTAACCAGATAGTAACTCTATCTGGTCTTGATAGAGACCAGAAGATAGTAGCTGAGCAATATTCATTTTCAAGGAATTGACCTCATTACCCATCAGCTGGGATCCAAGGGACATTGGCCAACTACAGAGTTTAACTACTCAGTCCAGGAGATATCAAGAGCCATGGAGTAAAAAATTGTCTTTGGCATGTATCTGATATCAGTTCTGCCATTTACTGGTTTACCTTTGACTAATTAATAACCTCTGTGAGCATCAGTGTTTTTTTTTAATCTGTAAAATGGGGAGATTGAAAAAACAAGGACCATGTCTCATTAAATTCTATATCCCTTTTAGACTAGCATAATACACTGTTCTAATTAAAATTTCTCAAAGGTATACAATATTCCCCAGCTATGAAATTAAGTGGGGTCCAAAATTAAGCACCCATCCATCTTAGAGGAAAGTCTGTCTCCTCACCATAATCTGTAAAGTCTTTGATCTGGCCCCTGCCTGCTTCTCTGATCTTATCTCACCCTCAGTCACCCTGGTTTCCTTTCTACTCCTAAACCACCAAGTCCAATCCTGCAGTGAGTTCTTTGCATCTGTTCCCTTGGCCTACATTCCTGCCACAGTTCTTCTCCTGGTAGCCTCTTTCCCACTCTTCAGATCTCAGCTTAAATGTCACCAAAGAGAAAGCTTCCACAGTCATGGAGTCACTCATACATATCATCCTGCTTTAATGCTCCGTGGAGAATTTATTTCATTTTTTTATGTTTCCTTATTTTCCTGTAAGCCTGTAAATGCAGTGTCCCCAGCACCTAGGATAATACCTGGCACACAGTAGGTATTCAGTACAACTGTTGAATGAACAGTTTGCAAAATGAACAACTATGTCTTATTTTACAAATGAGAAAACTAAGGCTCAGAGTAGAGACCTGCATTTTGCAAGGCCACAGACAGGAAACAGCAGGGTAGATTTCAATTCCCAGACCTTTCACTGTTCTCCTAGGAGTTGATCGAAAGAAACCTGACTTTCACTGGCAGGGAGCTGGTGCTGGTCAGGGAAGGGGCACTCTTGGGAGGAGCCCCTTTCTCCACCCCTGCCCTGTGCCCACCCCATGGGGACCTTTGCTCTTCACTCACTGTCCACCTGCAGGAGGTTGGTCTGCAGGTCTGGGTGCAGGCGACCACGGGCCAGGCTGTCACTCAGGTTCCGGTTCAAGGTCAGGACGTTCAGCAGTACCTGCAGGCAGCCAAGGGGCAGAAGTCAGGGCTGTCCCAGAGGTGTAGGTTCAGGCCTCCACAGCCCTCGCCCCTGGTCTAGACTGCTTAGTATTTGAAACATTTACACCAGGTGTGTCAGCTGAGTTTCTGAACAGCCCCAGAAGACAGGCAGGCCTGTGATGACCGTCTCCATTTCACAGAGGGGAAACCAAGGGCCAGAGAAGAAAAGGGATTCATTCCAGAGTTTGGAAAGAACTAGGGAAGAGACACCACTAGTGCCCAGGCTCCTTTAATACAAGATGCAGCTCTCCTCCCTTCTTCTTGGCCAGGAGAGAGCCAGTAGATGGAAGTGGTCTAGGATACACTACGTGCAGATACTTACAGCTTTGGGGTTGGAAGTGTGAGTAGGCTCTGCAATCAAATTGTCTACTCATCCTTTTTTTTTTAAATTTAGATTGGAGGATGATTGCTTTACAATGTTGTGTTAGTTTCTGCTATACAACAACGTGTACATAAAACAGATGCTCAAGACCTTCATGGAACTGTAGTGAGATGTTTTAGAAGGGAGCAGGGCCTCCCTTTCAAAATCAGACCCTGAAGAGGGCTGCTTGTCATTTGTATATTGACTAGAGGCACAATGGGACTTGACATTGACCAAACCCAGGCAGCCCAGATGCTCTCTGACCTCTCAGTTCTACTGACCCTGTGATTCCCCTGAAACCTGGGATGACATGGAGCTTCAGGGCTCCATTTTTACTAAGAATGATGTAGTTCATGTCCCCAGCGCTCAGGAGGGGACTGCCACAAAGCAGCCTCAGCCCATGTTTGCTGCGTGAGTTAAGAGATGAGTACAGGGACTTCCCCTGGTGGTCCAGTGGTTGAGAATCCATCTGCCAGTGCAAAGGGACACTGGTTTGATCCTTGGTCAAGGAGATTCTGCATGCCACTAAGGCAGTGCACCACAGGTACTGAGCACATGCTCTGCAGCTGGAGAGCTGCAACTACTGAAGCCAATGCCTAGAGCCTGTGCTCCGGAGCAAGGGAGGCCACCGCAGTGAGAGGCCCACACACCACAGGGAAGAGTGGCCCCTGCTTGCTGCAACTAAGGAAATCCTGCACACAGCAGCAAGGACCCAGCACAGCCAAAAATAAATGTGCTTAGTTGCTTCAATTGTGTCCAACTCTTTGCGACCCCATAGACTGTAGCCTGCCAGGCCCTTCTGTCCATGGGATTCTTGCGGCAAGAATATTGAAGTGAATAGCCATTCCCTCCTCCAGGGGATCTTTTTGACCCAAGGATCGAACCCGCATCTCCTGCACTGCAAGTGGATTCTTTGCTACTGAGCCACTGGGGAAGCCCCCAAAATAAATAAACAAGAGATGAGGATAAGTCAGAGACATGAGGGGCATCCACAGCCCAGGTCACAGCTTGACTCCTGGCCGTGAAAGGCCTACCTGGGGAAACCTCACCTGGGTCAGGCCGCTGAGGCCCCGGGCAGCTCCATTGGCCCCCCAGGGCAAGGTAGGTTCCACAGAGTCCTTCTGCTGGCCGGACCACAGTGGGCAGCAGAAAAGACAGTGGCCGCTTCCCTGGCTGCACCGAGTTCTCCTGTTGTCAGAGATCACAGGGGAATAAGAGGTGGAACAAGACAGGAAAGGCTTACTCCACCACTCTTCCAACATCTCTCCCTCTCCTGAACCTTCCACAGCTCCAGTTTTCATGGGGACTGCCCATTCCCAGGCCACAGTTTGCTGTCTGTGAAATGGGCAGGGTCCTTGGAAACCAAGGTAGATAATGGATCCCCTGAACTGTGGGGCTGCTAGGGGGGCTACCATGGGTGGCGGGAGAGGGATCAAGCCCAGAAAGAGGACCATGAGAAGGAACAGATTCATCCCCACCCTGGGCATCTCTATCTGTCTTTATCTTGCTGGGACCCCAGCCTGCAGGATGCTAAGAACACTGCTCTCACAATAGACAATAATTCATATCTCTTTTCTCTTTGGGTCCCTCTTCAGTGCCCCTTCAGTGCTCAGCATCACATAGTCATAGACCGCCAATTCTGCAAAGTACCCAAAGCATTGGCCACCCAAGGTGGCCAATAGCCTCACTGTACAGTAGGTGAAGAAACTGAGGTCCAGAGAGGGGACAAGATTTTCCTTGGGTCACACAGTGAGATGATGGCAGAATGGGATGAGGTTTCTTGGGATCCACGAGGCTCTAAGCCCTGAACTTGGGCTGGGGAGGAAGTGGATACCTTGTTTAGCTGTTTTTCTTGATAATAATTTCCTAGAAGTAGGGAGGGAGGGGAAGTCATGCCATTGCACCTTCTACCTAGATCTCTGGGTCTCCAGGAGAGAAGGGAAGCGAGGGCCTACCAGGCTGGGTGCAGGGTGGTTAGCAGTCCTGTTGGGCCAAGAGAAGTCCAGCATCTGGCTGTTGAGCAGGATCCCCGAAGGGGTGATGAGGCCGCTGCCAAAGGGTCGGTTCAGGGAGCTGGGGACCAAGGTCAGGGCCAGGTGAGCCCTGAGCCTGCCCTTACTCCTACCCAACCCCCACCTCCTTCCTGGTCCCAATGATCATTTGTGCCAGGTTCTGATCTGAGCTGGCATACCTGACCATGGCCACAATGAAGTCGTCAGGGCCCATGATCAACACCTGGGCAGCCGTGGGAGCCCCATTGAGCTCATAGATGGGCAGGAGTGGGACAGGGGCTGTCTGGGAGTCATTGATCTGGCCCCGGAAGTAGGCAGCCTCCACTTTGCTGAAAAGATAAGAAGTAGGAGATGAACACACACTGGGTGCTCTTTACCCCCACCTGCCACACTTAGTGGAGTCTCTTTGTGCAGTTACTTGATTAATACCTGCTTCCCCCAGCCCCTGCCCCACTACTAAACTGTTAGTGAGAACAGAAGTTCACTTATTCCTGGCATATTGCAAATAAACAGGAAATAGTTATTGAATTGAATGAATTTATTTAGATGTTATTCAGTTTTTTCTGGAAAAAGAAGAAAAGCTCCTTCTTCCCAGGTGGTGCTAGTGGTAAAGAACCTGCCTGCCAATGCAAGAGATATATGAGATGCGAGTTCAATCCCTGGGTCGGGAAGATCCCCTGGAGGATCGCATGGTAACCCATTTCAGTATTCTTGCCTGGAGAATCCCACGGATAGAGGAGCCTGGCAGGCTACAGTCCATGGGGTTGCAAAGAGTCAGACATGACTGAGCGCCTTTCACTCACTGGGATCAAAAAAATCTGAGAGCTGTATGAAGTAGACCACCTTGTTGTACCGATGGGGAAACTGAGGCACACAGTGAGGCAACTAGTGTCACACTGTGAGCTGGGGTTGAGCTGACATTTACTTGGGACTGCAAGCCTCACTGCTCCACCAGCTGCTTCACCCGATTCTCTCCCCACACCTGACACCACACTTGCCGCCACCTCGGTAGTACTCAGGGTCCTGCTCCTGGGGGCCCACCTGAGCATGTCATCCATGCTCTCAGTGATGGTAGAATCATAGATGGGATCTCCCAGTCTGCTGGCCAGAGCTAATGCAATCTTCAGGGTCTGTAAACAGAGCAGGGGTGTGAAGAGGCTGCCAAGCCCCTCCCAGCACCCACACCAGGATCTTCCTGTGTGGAGGAAACTTGGAGGTGATTTAGTCAGGCCTTATGGCAGCACCCCATCCCCCCCACTCTTGTGTCTCCAGACCCAGGTGGAGCGAAGGGGTCAGCCTTACCTCTGCCACCCAGTGAAGAGTCTGCTCCCGGGATACCAGGCTGGTGAGATTGAAGCCCTCGAGGATGTTGAGAGCACTGATGAGGGCAGGGCCTGTGTGTGGGGGTCGTGGACTGAGAACCAGGTGACCTGAAAGGACAGGAAATGACCGATGGCAGGGGAGGGGTCATGGCATTTCCACATCCCACCATCACACAGACTTGAGACCACTGCACTGAACCTCCTCATCAGATAGGGAAACTACATTGAGAGGCAAAGGGCGCACTCAAGTTCACACGGTGAGTCAAGGGCTGGGCCAGAACGTTTGTCTTTTGTTTCTTCTTCCTCTTCCTTAAGAGGAAACTAAGGCTCAGGAAAACAGTGAATTGTCCAGAGTCACACTGCAGTCCACTGGCAGAGCAGAGAGAGGCACTCAGATGTCCAGACTTCTGGTCTACCATATGTCTCCTTTCTGCTCCTCCCTCAGGGCCCCTGCTGGTCCCATTCTTGAAACTTCTTGGAAATAGCAAATTTCTCTTCTAGTTTGAGGTCTCTGTTATTAGATGTTTGGATATCAAAAGAATAATAATACCTGACAACACTAATTAACTCATTTAATCCTCATAATGGGTACTGTTATCATCCCCATTGTACAGGTGAGGAAACTGCAAAATGAGGCAGCTGGTCCAAGGTTATAAGAGGTAAGGAAAGCCCAGAGTACTCAAGGTACTGGCATTTCCAAGAGAACCTGGTCTGGGGAGGGCAAATGGAAATCAAATATGACACATTCAGTGCCCACTCTGTTCAGGGCAACTTCCAACATCATCTCACCAACTCCTCTTGGTATCCTGAGAGGCAGGTACTATTATTATCTCCCTTTAAGAAAAAGAAACAAGGCTCACAGAGGGAAGTGGCTTGTTTAAGGTGAATGGCACAGCTGGTACCCAAAACCAGGTCTTCTGGCTCCAAGGCTACACTCATCCATTGCTCAATATTCCACCCCTTCTGGCAGAGGAGTCAGGCCTAAAAGATTGAGGCCTGGAAACCTGAACACAGAAGCAGCCTCTGCTGGAGCTTGAGGTGATCTGGGCCTCCTGAGGAGAGAAGGCCTGAGGGCCTTCTGAGGAACCCAGGAGCCCACCACTTTGGGTTCAACAAACATGGAGTTCACCCATGTCATAAGCTTGACTTTTTGGTTTCCTCATTGGTTTTGAGTTTGGTAGGTTTGGTAGGTTCAGTTCGTTTCCTCTCCAGGGCCTCAGTTTCCTTTTAACACAATGAGGAGGAGGGCCTCTGACTGTCTTGAAGAGTTTGTTCTAGCATGAAGCTAAGATGGATACTGGTCTTAAGGACTCATCTTAGGAAGTACAGGCAATGAGAGAGGGGCTGGGGAGGGGGCTGAGACAACACAGAACCCAAATCAAGAAAACCCATGGCCAGAACCCCAAACCCTAGGCTTCAGCCTTTGACCAGACCTCCCTCTCCATCTCCTAAATATTTGGGGTAACTGACCCCATGACTACTTCAGAAGGTAGGCTGGCTCTGGCTTGCTGCAACGGTTGGCTGCTTAGGCAGCTCATTGCCTCAGTTTCTCTCTTGTGAAATGGGGAGGAACCACTAGGCCAAAAGGATGTGGCCATGGACTGAGAGGCTTCTCCTCAGTGGGGACCCTGGGAGCTGAGGGAGAGGTCACCTCTGTACACGCCACACACAGGCTTCTCCAAGAGGGCACTGTAGTTGCTGAAGTCCTCCTCAGTTATGACGCCCCCTGCGTGCTGAGCCTGGAGAGGAGAGAATGACCCCCACCACCGTGAGTCACACACCACACTGGGAGCATGCAGTTTAGCTTAAGGTATATGTTAGGATCACACACAGATCAAATGTTTACAATTTTTGTGCCTTCTGCAATTCCCATCATGAGCTTTAGGGAACCCCATCAGCTGTGGCTACACGAGGAAAAAGGAAAGGGAAAAAGCACTAACGATAAGCACCCAGTACGTGCCAGGTGTTGTGCTAGATATGATCTATGAATAACCTCCTTAGCCTGGCATCCAAGGCCCTTTGTGACCTGGCCCCTGCCTACCTCTCCCACTTCATGTCCTGCTGCTCCCCAGTGAGCTCTGTACAGCAACCAGAGTGACCTGCAGGTGCTGGACTCGTGACTCTATGTCTTTGCACATACTGCCCCCTGCCTATGTAGAAGAAAAATTTTCCACTTACGACAGCACTTGCCTAGGAGCTATCAAAACTGAATTCTGTATTTCACTACAATCAACTAAAGTCACTCCAAAATCATGAACTATGGATGACCCTGGTAGTAACAACCTTTACTGGACATAACTGAGTACTCCACTGACCAATGATCCAATCTTGTACAAATCTATGGACTCATTCTATCCAACATCCTATTTTTTAATCCTAACTTACCATAACCACTAGGAATCCCCTCCTTTTTTTTTTTTTAAGTACTTTTTAGAACTTGAAACCTCTGGCTTCTAAACTACCCTCAGTGACCTACACATTGAATTTCTTGGCTTTGTCTGGTAAGTTAATAAACTCAACTGTGGGAAAGTTCTGATGGTCTTTTGTTAGAATTTTGTTCATTCCTTTCTCCCCCACTAGAATATATGCAACCCAGGTCTGGCTAATCAGGGCATTTCTTTCCATGCCACTGCGACTGGTTTGGGAATAGACCCATAATGGGCCAATGAGACCTAGCCTTGAGGCTTTGCTAGAACTACTGGAGTGAGAAGGCTCTTTCTCTGGGAAGGCTTGCTGGAAGGATGGCTGGTGAAGAGCAGGTGTGGAAAGGATCTGACAGAGAGTGACTTCAGAGGAAAACAGAGTTGTGAGACGGAAAGAGAGACTGACCAAGTATGGATGGAGCCCCTGGACCCAGGAGCTCTAAAGCCAGTACTCTGCTGGGCTTTCCAGGGAAATCCATTTGAGATGGGTGTCTATCACCACATCCGTAACACCAGTGCCCAGCACTGAGGCTGGTACAGAGCAGGTGCTCCATGAATGTAGAATGAATGACGGGCCTGTTTAATTCCCACCCCCAATGCACAAATGAGAGAATCACTCAGTTGGTCCCTGAGTCCTTATCTTGAACATAAGCAGGACGTGAAGTGGGTGGTTTTGAACTATCAACAATAGTCCAGAACCCATTACTGCCTCAGACTAAGACTCTTTGGAGTAGGTTGGTAAGCCCTTGTGTCAATCTTCCCTAATCCTGAGAGTCACCAATGACGACTGTGTCTCTCCCTAGAAAACCCAGGGAGCAGTGTGGGACTGTGGGCTCAGGGAAGCTGAGGCTGATCCTGGGTCCCCACGAAGCCTGGGAGTGCCAGGACAGCCCACTGTACAGCTTGGTCCCAACACTGGGGAGCTCAAAGATACCCCTCTCAATCAAGACAAAATATTCTCATCACCCTAGGAGGTTCTTTTTTCCCCTCCCAGTCAACTCCTCCAATCCCCAAACCACTGATCTGATTCTGAGGTTAGTTAGTTGTGTCTATTCTAGAATTTCAAGTGCATGGAATCCCCAGTAAACACGTAGAAAGAAAGCAGGAAGCAAGGGGGAAGAGGACTTCCCTAAAGTAGGGTCCTCCGAGGCAGGGCGGGGGTTGGGGATGTGCTACTGGCGCTTACCTCGGCCACCATCTCCAGCGTGAGGTTGCCACCTGCGTAGAAGGCGGCGGGGCCGTAGGTGCCGAGCACCTCCAGCACGGCCGCCAGGTCAGGCCGTCGCAGCAAAGAGCCAGGTAGTGGTGGGTGGCCCATTGGCAGGAACGTCTCACGGAAGCGGTCAGACGCATTGGGTGGCGGCTGTTCAGCCAGGGCTTGGGCTGCAGGCAGGGATGAGCGGCTAGGCTGGGGGCGTAGGGACTATACGCGCAACAGGTAGGGTGGATGAGGGCTGAGAGGTTGGCCCATAAGACCTCAGGCCCCTCCAGGAGCCTGTTACCGAGGAGGTGAGTTGTATATGAACCCCTCCCAGATGCCCTGATTTGAGACTCCCTCTCAGAGATGTTGCCCAGTGATAAGGAATCTTCCTGCCAGTGCAGGACAGGCAAGAGGCACGGGTTGGATCCCTGGGTCAGGAAGATTCCCTGGAGACGGGAATGGCAACCCACTCCAGTATTCTTGCCTTCTGGAGAATCCCATGGACAGAGGAGACTGGTGGGGTACAGTCCATGGGGCTGCAAAGGGTCCGACAGTACTGAAGCAACTGAACACACACACACACACACACACACACACACACACAGTGAAGGTACCAGTGGTGTGAGTATGGGCGTCTGAGGAGCCAGGGAAGAGAGGCACTTCCTGGCTTCGGACCCAAATCACAGAGGTTTCCTCTCCCCTCTCCATCAACCTCATGCCTTTCCCTCCACCCCCAGGCCCCACTGACCTAGATCATGGGTCACGTTGAAGCCATCTTGGGCCACAGCTGCTGCAAAGGCCAGGACTTGGGACCATGGCAGCCTGGGGGAGCCGGAGAGCAGGGGGTGGAGGAGGGTCCTGGGGGAAGGAAGAGGGGTCCTGGGGGGAGGGGGTTCCTGGGAAGGAGAGTCCTGGCAACTGAAGGGGATATTAGGAGGGGGAAGTTGGGAAGGGGAGAATCCAGGAAGGCAGGAGAAGGCCACCCAAGGAGGAGTGCAGGCAGGGGTCCCTGGTCCCCAGGGGGAGAATCCTTACCTGCCATAGAGCTGGTGAGCTTCGTGTAGCCCCCTTCACCATTCCGGGAACCCCCACCAAGAGCCCGGGCTGGGCAAGGCGGGCAGGTGAGGGAGAGAGGAGACCAGGTCACTGGAAGGGGGTGCTGGGCTGAACTCCGCAGAGCCCCAAGCCAGGGATGGGGGGCTGGCACAGGGGAGAGACACAGGCCAAGTATCCCAGAGGAGGGACAAGCTGTCCCCAGCATGCATTCCTCCCATCTCCCTGATTTCCTATCAGTAAATGCAGAACGGCTTCCTTTCTCTATTATAACCGAGAGATTTATAAATTAAGCAAACCCTTTTAAGGGCCGAGACAACAATTTAGATGGAAACCTGTCTATATTGGATTATACCTACTCTTGTCCTTTAGAACAGTGGACAAGGGACCTTCATTTAACCTTTTCATTATCACACCACCATTACTCTGAACTGTGATAATTCAGGGGTGAGTTGGGCTTTTGCTACTGCACTAAATATCTATTTCTCCAAGTTATTCTATTTCCTCCTTTGGATTCAGTAGATAGTGGGTTTGCTTCCAGCAGTTCCTCTATAATCTTCCAGTATGTCAGGGACTGGGAAAGTCACCAACAACAGCCTCAGAATGAGATGTGTGAGTGATAAGGCAGCTATTTTGTGACATCTCAGACTACCTAGTGGCCTTTCTTCTTCCTTCATATGTGCCAGATAGGCAAGGTCGCCAGAGAAGTCAGGGGTTATTTACTGCCTGTTATCAATCACTCAGATTTTTTTGTGCATTATTTTATTTTAGGGGCTGCCTATCTCCCTCATGGCCTAAGATCATCCTACTTAACTCGTTTCCTTGTCTCCATAGTAAATATTCAGCAAAGTAATGCTGAGTTTAGCAGAAGGGCAGTAAAGGGAGACACCCCCCTCTTCTCACCAGGGTCCTCACCTTGGTCTCCCAGGATCTCTGCAGGGCCTCTTCCCTGAGAGCCCCAGGTGCAGACTCCCGGAAATCAATTAGGTGGCTCTTATTTCGTCGGATGTCATGTACCAGCATCACTCCCCCTCTAGGATAGACACAGAAGAGGGAGAGTGATGATAAGATGCCACTCCTCTGAACCATTAACCTGCCATTCCTCAACCTCCCCCATGGTGATGGTTGTAGTCTATTTGTTATCTGGAGTCAGGGGTCTGAGCTCCCTCTCCAGCAGGGGCTCAGAGCCTGAGCTACCTGCCCAAGATGGGGAGTGAAATCAAGGGGTTTGGGAACTCAGAATCCATGGACCTCTTCCAGCCTGTTTGTTACTAGAGACTTTAATCCCTGATTAAGAAAAACCCAGAGACTGGGAAAGCAGGACATTCTACTCCCCTTCCCTCATTTGCCCCCTCCCCCACCAAGCTGGACCCCTGCCAGCTTCCTGCACCTGCCTCTGTGGTATGGCCTTGCTCCCTCTCCCAGGACTGAATTATGTAAGCACAGACAAAAGTACACAAAAGTTAGGGCCTGGAAGGCGTGTCTTGCAGGAGCCAAGATATGGACTTAGTCAGCCTGTCCCTGGTCTATGGTTTGTTTCCATCTGAGATGGGGGTTACATCTGAGATAACTGGTTTGCAGCCGACTCATGTAATAGAGAAAGCAGGACAGATAAACAAAAGGGAGTGGTAGGAACTATGACCAAATGGACAGTACAAGCCCCATCATGGGAAGCAGCTTTTATTCAGCTCCAGATAATTGCAGCCACATGAGAATGCAGGCCCAGTGTTATCAGGTCTCCTGACTGTCCAAGAAATATTAGAGATCTAGATTTTTATGAAAAATTCTCAATTTTTTAATATTAGCAAACAAATTTTTAAAAATTTAAGGGTGCAAACCAAACCAGGCTGTGTGCTGGGGGGTGGCCCATGGGTAGCCAGTTTACCATTTCTGTTTTAGGAGGGTTTACCCTGGGGTAGGGGGTTCCTAGGTAGCGCTAGTGGTAAACAACCCACCTGTCAATGCAGGAGATTAAGAGACATGGGTTCCACCCCTGGGTTAGGAAGATCATTGGAGGAGGGCATAGCAACCCACTCCAGTATTCTTGTCTGGAGAATCCCCATGGACAGAGGAGCCTGGAGGGCTATAGTCCATAGAGTCGCAAAGAGTGGAACTGAAGTGAATGAGCATGCATGAACCCACTGCGGGGGTGGGGGGTGGATTTATATTTGGAGGATAGAGGATTCATTGCTTTCATCAGACTCACAGGGATTTTTAAGGATTTGTAAACCCTAAAAGTTTAAGTATCACCGTCTTAATTAATGACAGCATACTCCCAGATGTATACCTCAGTTTATAGCTTTATGAAGTCATTTTCCCAGTTAAAGAAAAACACCTCCTCTGACTCCATGAAAAGACAAGGGGGTAAGACTGGGTGCAGAAAGAGCAAACGTAAGAAGTTGGGGCCATCTCCCCTCTGCTCAAACTAGACCTCTCACATGAGGATGATAGACCAAGAGACAGAAGTAGCCCTGGGGCGCCCCAGCCCTCACAGCTGGGAGCTTCTTACCCGCCCAGACCAGAACTGTGCGGAGCCACAATCCCCAAACACAGCGCCGCTGCGACAGCCGCGTCCACGGAGGATCCCTGTTTACTGAGCACCTCGATGCCCAGCGATGTGCAGCGGGCGGCATCAGTCACTACAGCTCCCTGGTGAAAGATCTGGAAGGGACAAGGAACTACATGGGACCGTAGGAGACCCTCTACCTCCCTAAGGCACCTCCACTAACCCCAGGACCTCCAACAGAGGCTGGGGACGGGAGGCCTGCCGTTTTATCCCCAAGACTTTTGCCTACGAGTCCGCCGCCGACCCGATCCGTTCCCTTCTGTGAGCTCTGTCCCCCTCACGCCCGGGAGCCCCTCCCTTGAGACCGTCCTTCCTCCAAGTCACCGCCCTCTCCCCTTTCTATTTGCTGACCCCCTTCCATCACTCAAGCCCGTCCTCGGTTCCCACGGTCTCCTCCAGCGCTTCCTCACCCCTCCTCTCCTGGTTCTCTCCGCTCCCTCTCTGACACCCTCCACCTCACCTGGGGGTCCCCGAAGTAGATCTGCATAATAAGCGCCACTGTGACCCCGGTGGCAAAGGTGAGACAGGCCGTGACGATCACCGTGAGCCCATCCTGGCGGCAGGAGCACTCGGACGCCGCTGCGGAGAATGGATCTTTGCGCGTCTCTCGCAGCGGCGACCCGTCCTGGCTGCCCATCTCCGACGACGACGAAGGCAGTCGCTGCAGCCGCGCCGACTTCAGGAAGGAGTCTGGGTCTGTGGGCGGCGGGCCTGGGGTCTGTCTGGGCTCCTCTCACTTGGCCCTACCCGCTCTCTAGGCGGGGCTGTTCTGCGTCCCTCTCCCCTCTCTCCGCCCAGATCAAACAGATGCCATCCGACAGTACTGCCCCCCTTTCAGCGTCTCTCCGAGGCACCCCAGGGAGGGCGGAGTGGGGGTGGGGAGTGATCCCAGATTGAAAAAGACTGGGACCCCCCTACTGGGCAGCAGGGTGGCTGGATTCCCTCCCGTCCCTAGACCAAATTGCCTGGGACCCAGGACCCAGCGCTGACTGAGAATACTTCCTGGAGAGGCCGGGGGTTGGGCTCTCCCTGGAAACCAGATCCTGCCCTAGCTGGGGCCCAGCCTTCTAGGCCACGAGGCAGCTCCATAAACCTAGTGGACAGGCCCTGGCTTCCAACCTTGTTTCCCTGATCCATCCATCCATCCATTCGCTCAACAAATATGGTGGGTCTGCTTGTTGGTCCGGTCCCATGCTAGATGCTAGGGGAATGGAACAGACAGCTTCTGCCCTTATGGGTTTTGAAGACCAGTGGAAAGAAGATAATAAACAAGTAAACAAAGGAGTATATCATTACAAGTTGTGGCAGGTTCTCTGAAGAAAAAGAAGGATGACATGGTCCTACTGTACAGCACAGAGAACTATATTCAATATTCGGTGATAAACCATGATGGAAAAGAATGTGTGTGTGTGTGTGTGTTTGCAGGCTTCCCAGGTGGCACAGTGGTAAAGAATCCATCTACCAATGCAGGAGATGCAAGAGATGCGAGTCCCTTCCAGGCCCAGAAGATCTCCTGGAGAAGGAAATGGCAACCCACTCCAGGATTCTTGCCTGGAAAATCCCAAGGACAGAGGAGCCTTATGGGCTACAGTCCATGGAGTCACAGAGAGTCCGACACAACTTGGTGACTAAACAACAACAACTCAGTTGATTATGTTTGCTTCCAACCCTCAGCACCAACACCAGAGTCTGTAAATAAAACTGGAATTCACTCAACAAACATGTTAGATTTCTCACTGTGGATCCAGAACTCTCCTTGTCTCCTAGAGGTTTCAAATGAAGGAAAGGGTTTTGAATTTAGATTTATTGATGCTAACTATACTAGGAACTTTATATACATTCCCTCCGCTCCCATAACTTCTGAGAGTCCACTTTCTCCATTATACAGAAAAGTAAACTGGGGCTGAAGAAGGTGATACTGCCTGCTTAGAGTAAAAATAAACAGATAGCAGAATCAAGAGTCTCCATAACTTGAAAACTTCTTTTCCATTGCTCCACATGGCATCAGGAGCCAGTTCTACTCTCAAAAATGAAACTTATACAATAATTCAAGTTTATATTTCCAGGCACTTGTCCTTAAATCTGTTTTTCCAATCAGATATGAGGAGCCAGAAGATAAAGGTTCTATGGCCCCATCACAATTAGATCCATTCAAGTCTTATTCTACCAATCGTTTATTATGAATATACAATATGAATATATAATATAATGTATATTACATATGAACATATAAATATATAAGTGAATATCATTTTCCATTTATTCAATAAAAATATTTACTGGGTACCAACTGTGTTAAGTGGTGGGGAGAAAATACCATTGATTTTACTGACGTGCAAGGACAACAGCAAGACACTGGGAAAAGGCTAGTTTGGGACCAGAAGAAATAAGTCTTTCAGAAGAAGAAAAATGAGTTTAACTTTTGGCTATTCTGAATTTGTGGGACAACAGCAGGAGCTATCCAAGGCAGTTGGCTTAGTAGGCATCTAATTTTTATTTGCTTAGACACCAGTCCTCATTCAATTTTCTTTTAAAGAACACCAGTTCCCTCTCTCATTCCTCATTCCCTCCTCCTGACCAGAGTGAGTATATAACCTAGGTCTAGCCAATCAGAACAGGGACCTCAGTACAGTGATTGGTTCAGATGCATGTGACCAGTAACAGCACCAATGATACTTAGACTCCAGGGTTGTTGTTGTTTTTTGGTTGCTTGCTAGAATACTGGGAAAGACAAAGACTTTCTTTCTGGCTAGGTTGCTAAGATGATAAGATGTAAGCCTGTTACTGCTGTGGGCTTCTTACCCCCACAAGATGAGAGGCTTTCTGAAGATGAGCCCACAATAATGAAGGCAAAGCAAAAGATGGAGAAAAGCCAATTCTTTTTCAAGTACTTCGTTGCAACTATGCCTGAAGCCCTGTATCCTGAACTTTTCAGTTATGCTACCCAGTAACATTCTCAGTTTTAGCTGGGTTTATGAGAGACGAGGGGCTTCCCAGGTGGCGCTGGTGGTAAAGAACCCGCCTGCCAATGCAGAAGGTGTAAGAGACGCACCCCCTGGGTTGGAAGATCCTCTGGAGAAAGGAATGGCAATCCACTCCAGTATTCTTGCCTGGAGAATCCCATGGACAGAGGAGCCTGGCAAGTTACAGGCCATAGGGTCAAAAAGAGCTGGACTGAAGTGACTTAGCACAGCACAGCACATAAGAAACGAACCCTAAAATAGTTTACTTGCTAGAACTCAGGAGAGAGAGCTTAGCAGGAGACTAGGATCATACCTGGCTTGCTTATTCCCTTGAGGGGAGAATCGTTAAAGATTTTTGAAATAGAGAGTGACATGATCAGAAATGGCAACTGAGTTGGGAGGGGTGGGGAAGAAGGAATGAGGCAGGAAGAATAGCTAGAAGCCTATGGGTAATACAGATCAAAGAGGATGGCAGCTTAGTCTACAGTGGTGATGCCAGGGATGGTGAGATGGAATTTGGAAGATACTTAGGAGGGGGGACAGAAACCATCTGATCACCATCTGGAAATGAGAGGAAGGAGAGAGAACCATGGGTGGCTCCAGGGCTTCTACTTTGGGACAGGATGAATGGCAGTGTCATTAATTGAGAGTGACATTGGGGGGAGAACAGATTAATGGGGAAAAGATAATGAGAACAGCACAGAACATGCTGAAGGTGAAGGACTTGCAGGACATCTAGTGGCAGATGTCTGGGAAAGAGAAGAACATGTGGGCCTGGAACTCAGAAAAGAGCAAAGAAAGTTCTCATCACCATCTAGCTCTGTTACCCACAGAGCCTACTGTGGGGTGCCTGATACTTGGTTCTGGGAAACAGCAGGCTAGAGACTAGCTGGGCACAACCAAAGTCCTGCATAAGAGGATAGGGGCAGTGCCACCCAGTGGAGCCAGGAGATTGAGAACATAGGAGGACATGTTAGCCAGTAGGGTGGTCCTGCTGATTAGAGGAGCCTTGGGGCTTGGAAAATAGTGACGAGAGACACGGCTACACAGGTAGGATGGCAAGGTCCTTGGAATCTTAGCACACAACTTGGCCTAAAGAGCAGGTTCCCAGAATCTCCAGTGACCACGGTCTTTATGGGATTTTTGTACACTTGTGGGCAGAACCTGTATTGACTCCTTGAGGAACACCCTGAAGTTTGAGAACTCCCTCCCCTGCCATTCTTTCATCTTGAGATCTCTTTCCATTCATTTATTTCTTCAACAATTTTCGGTGAGAGATTAGCACTGTGCTGGATGGTGCATAAAGGATGGTGAACAAGACAGCCGTGATCCCATCCTCATAGGGCTTGTAATCAAAAGTCACCCAAATAAATAATCACCAGTTTTGACAAATGCTAAGACATTCATAGGAAAGAAGGATAAAACATACCAGGGGTTTCCAATCTCTAGATTGGGAGATAGGCATTCCCAGTTTTGAGCTGGAAGAAGAAACTAAGGCCCAGGTCAGGGTATGTGTGCCCATAGACACACAGTGAGTCGGGGCAGTGTTGGGACCAGAAGTGGTATTCTTGACTCCTGTATAAAGAACCTGGTTTCAGTCCTGGTATCCACCAGGACATATCCTCCCACTTCGCTCCCACTTCCTCCTGATTCCGGGCTACTCCCTTTAAAAAAGAAGTTTTAATCTGCAGCTTTGACATGTGATGACCATAAGCCTCCCCATGGTTCCCTCAAATCCCCTCCATGTAGGCTACAATGGAGTCAGGTTGACAGGGGCTGCTAGTCAGAGCCAGGTGACTGGAGAGTTGTGGAGGGGGGGAGAATTGGTGGTTGTCAGCCTAGGAGTAGCTACAGAAGGGCCAGACTAGAGAGGGCTGGGCCAGAGAAGCAGAATCTGCCAGGCTGGTAAGGGACAGGGCTCAAGAGCAGGCACTGAGAGGAAGACAGAGTGAAGCAGAAGGATGCTCTAATGCCAGGAAGTGACGTTGATGGAACGAGGGATGGTGGGGGCTGGAGGATGAAAAATGGAGGGGAGGACAGAGCTGAGCCACATGGACAGGAGAAAGAGCATTAGGGAAAAACTGCTCAGAGAGCTTTCAGCTCCAGGTCTCCCCCAGCTCCTGTCTCCTGCCTCCCTATTCCCACCTCTTGCAGCTCCTGTAGAGTGCTGAAGATAACACAGTAAAATTCTGGAGCCTGCTTGCTAGGGGGCAGGGTACCTTACTAACATTCTGGCCTGATCCACTGCTCTGGGCAAGGTGAGGTAGCCACAGAACAGTGAAGGTGCTCTGGTCCCCCAAGGACTTTGAGAGGTCATATGGTCCATCCCCCTGTCTCCCAATACTCATCATTCATAGACAGCTGAGAACATAAAGAGATTCTCAGCTTCTTCTCATGGTCTTTCCTTCCCACAGTCCCTGGCTGTGGGGAAGTTCTTCTCAAGATCTAGCCTCTATCCATCCTGCTGCAGTCTCTGACTTGATTTCTCCTATCCTGTTCTCTGTGACTAGAGAAAATCCTTTGCTGGGTGATCACAACTGTTCCTTAGGAACTCCCCTTCGACATTCTTCCTTATTAGTTGGTTCTTCCCAAGGGGTAACCCCAACCCCTCCTACTGCAGTCCCCGGCATCCTTCTCCCTTGTCGCATCCTAAGCCTCCAAGGCAGAGATGCATCCCCAACCCACCAGAAGATTAACAGAGACAAGGGAGGAGAAGGGCGAGGTCCAGGAGAAGGGAATGAATTAGCGAGCTGGAGCTGGAGGAGGTGATGCTCCGCGCAGATGAAGGAGGACCAGAGACGTCCCAGGGGGCAGGGATGGGGCAAGCGGGCCTTACCGGTATCCGGGTCTCCCAGGAAGGCATCCTCGTCCTTGCGGCCCCTCAGAGGGACCGCGGGCGCCGGCTCATCCTCCGGCAGCCTCGGGAAGCTGGTGATGCTCATGTAGTCCACGGGCGAGTAGGCGCCCAGGGCGCTCTCCTGACTGGCCTCGTTCTCCGCCGCCATCCTCGCCCGCGCCCCCCAGCAGCGCAGCGCCTGCCGGAAGTGCTGCGGCGGGGGCCGGGCGGGGATGGGGGTGGGGGGCAGGGGGAGGGAGGAGGGGCGGGGCCTGAGCTCCTGGACGGCCGGGAGGGGGCGCCTCAAACTCTGACCCAGGTGTCGGGATTTGACGTGCCCCCTCCTGCTTAGCGTTATCAGCCTGCACCGGGCGCGTAGGTAGGGCTGAGGGTGTGGGTGCAGAACCTGGAGGACGATCGGGGTCGCGCAGTGGGGAATCAGGAGGGGAAGAGCACGCAGTAAGCGCGACATTAGTGGCTCGGGGCACCTCACGCAGCCCAGGGACCAAACCCCTTCTTCCTTCTAGTTTGAGTTAGAAACCTCCTCAGACTCCAGGTTCCCTCATCGGCTCGCAGTCCAGTTCACTGACCGCAAATTTCTCGTCGACCCCAGATGCTGTCTCTAATGCCAAACTCCTCAAACCTCAGACCCCTTCTTGAACTCCAAGATCCTTATTCTCCTATCTCATACTTCCTCCGACCCCAGAGCCCTCTTTCGACTTCAGACTCCGCCTTCATCACCACCTCCGCCCCAAGCCCCAGCCACCTACTTCATCCACAACCTGCTTCATTTTGAGACCGCTTCTTGGACGTCTCTCCTGGGTCGTCGGATCTTTCCCTGGACCACTCTGCTCAACATTTCGCCGACTCCTCTTTCAATCACAATCCCTTCTGGGAACCCTGACCTATTAGCAAGTGTTGAGCTCATGTTAGGATTTTAAAAGCGGGTCTCTAGATGGCATTCTAGCAATCATGATTTAGTTGGCTGGAATGGGATCTCTGGAACCTGCGTGTTTACCATTATTTAAAGAGTTTTTTAATGTGGTTCTGGAAAGGACACTTTGAGAAGGAAGAAATGGTGATGGTGGGGATGATACGGCAGGAATGGGCTGGGGTGGGAGAGGGTAGGGAATGGGTCTATGAGTTCTTCTATTCTGTCTGTGACCACTTACAAACTGTAATCTTGGGCAAAGTACCTAATTTCGTTCAGTATGGGTTTCTTCATCTGTAAAATGGAGAGAATAATAGCAGCCGTCTCTGGTTGTGAAAATTAAATCGCATATGGAAAGTTTTTAGAATATGGCTTTACACTTACTTAACACAGTAAATGCCATAGTCTTTATCATCATTTCCTTAATCTCGTGGATTCTCATCTTGTCCAACATGACCCAAACACTCCCCACTCTGACAAATTCCAGCTACACTAAAGCTTGCTCTACTATCCAGTCTCCAAGGATGGGATGTTGGTTCCTTTTATTATTAGGCCTCTTGTCCAAATTTCCATTTAACAGTCTATCCGCCTGTCTTCCAGTACTCACAGACAGATGAGAATCACATTTTCGTTACCCTTCCCTGGACATGAAGAGAATATCTGCTTTTTCTCATGGTCTCTCCTTTCCACAATCCCTGGCAGAGGGAGGGGCTGGTTAAGATCTTGGCCCCCAACCTCAGGCTGCAGGCTTAGAGATGACTTTAACCCTGTGAAATCCCTTTGGGGTACAGCATCTGCCATGCCACCTGTAGACAGGAGAGGGCAGCAGTGTGTGGGGAAACCGCTCTGGAGCTTAAGAGAAGAGCTGGGAGAAGGAAGAGGTACTGCTGCTGCTGCTGCTGCTGCTGCTGCTAAGTCGCTTCAGTCGTGTCCGACTCTGTGCGACCCCATAGACGGAAGCCCACCAGGCTCCCTCGTCCCCGAGATTCCCCGGGCAAGAACACTGGAGTGGGTTGCCATTTCCTTCTCCAGCAAGAGGTACAGGGCTGCCGAAAATTTTGTGTGTGGGATTGGAAGAGGACCGTTTATACTAGGACCGTGTTCCCTTGGACTAGAATTATTTGCCATCACTTCATGGCAAATAGATGGGGAAACAATGGAAAGAGTGATAGACTTTATTTTCTTGGGCTCCAAAATCACTGCAGATGGTGACTGCAGCCATGAAATCAAAAGACACTTGCTCCTTGGAAGAAAAGCTATGACCAACCAAGACAGCATATTAAAAAGCAGAGACATTACTTTGCCGACAAGGGTCCATCTAGTCAAAGCTATGATTTTTCCAGGAGTCATGTATGGATGTGAGAGTTGGACCATAAAGAAAACTGAACACTGAAGGATTGATGCTTTTCAACTGTGGTGTTGGGGAAGACTCTTGAGAGTCCCTTGGACCACAAGGAGGTCAAACAGTCAATCCTAAAGGAAATCAGTTCTGAATATTCATTGGAAGGACTGATGCTAAAGTTGACACTCCAATACTTTGGCCACCTGATGCAAAGAACTTACTCCTTAGAAAAGACCCTGATGCTGGGAAAGACTGAAGGCAGGAGGAGAAGGGGACGACAGAGGATGAGATGGTTGGATGGCATCACCGACTCAGTGAACATGAGTTTGAGCAAGCTCCAGAAGTTGGTGGTGGACAGGGTGGTCTGGCATGCTGTAGTCTATGGGGTCACAAAGAGTTGGACATGACTGAGCGACTGAACTGAACTGAACTGAATGTAGGATGTGCTGGGCATGAGATTAGTTGGACAAAGAACAAGAGAGCAGGTGGGAAGGGAGGCTGGGCCAGATGGGGTTCTGCTTAGGCTTCAGGAAGTGGGGGCTGCCTGCTTCTGGGCCTCAGAATCACTCTTGGAGTTAGGTACTTAAGGATCCTTACTGACTTGATGGCTGTTCTGTAAACAGATGGGTGGGACTGGGCCCTTCTTGGTGGTGAGTGCAGAGAGATGGAGGGTCCTGGCTTGTCCCTCCTTTTTGGAGTGGAAGGCATAGAGGGAAACTGGAGGAATTTGAGCCCAGGTGTCTCTTGATGAAGTAACAGTCTGGGAAGGAAAGAAGGGTGTGACTGATTCCTTCTGTTTGCCTAGGCTTTATTTCACAAGCCTCAGCTTCAGCCAGATAAGGTGGTAAAAACTTCTGGAGGCAGGAGACCTAGGTTTGGCTCAAGTTATGGTCTTTTTTTCCCTGGGACTTTGTACAAAGTCTTCCCTTTCCCTGAGTCTACAATTTATGCAATGAAATGGGTTTATTTGCAAAGACTTGAGGCACCTCCTAGTCTTAACTTAATGAATCTTTGCATTTTAGGTCTGAATGGAAATTCGTGGAGGCAAGGAAAGTAAAGAACTCTCCTCAGGAGTGGAAGAAAATCTGAGTTTCCTCAGGGTGGCGGTTAGTTCCCAGAGCGAAAGTGTGTCACCCGGAAAGGACCCTACTCCACCTGGCTTTTCTACTCGGTGGGGTGACAGGCTTGTGCAATCAGATCCCGGGGCGGCTCCTCGATGGGCCTGACCAAACTCCGTTGGTTCGTTAGCCCAGCTCTTTCCTGCTCATGCCCCGCCCTAACTCAACTTTGCATCTGTAACTCCAAGACCCCACCCCACCCTGGTCACTCCATGGTCCTGCCTCCTCTCCTGTCACATCCAGCCTTGCCACTCCCGGTCACTCCACGGGCCCACCCTCTCTCCTGTCACGCCTGGCCCCTCCCCTTCTACTTTCCCGCTGAGGCTCCACCCCCTTCCGCAAGTAAGCTCCGCCCCATGCCCCAAGCAATGCTCAACTTTGGCCTATGGGTTTCTTTGCTAGACCTGGTCCCAACACCACCAGGCACGGCTCCGCCCCTCTGGGCCTTTCCCACTTGCACCTGCATAAGCCCCGCCCCCGCCACCAGGCCCCGCCCTTTCTTAAGGCCCCGCCCTTCTGTTGGCCTGTTTTCCGTGCCTGGGCGCCCGCTGCCACCGCCAAGGCGGCTACAGTGTTCGGAACTTGAGGTAATGGGACTTCCCGAAGAGCGGAGCCGGAGCGGCAGCGGGAGCGGGGCCCGGGAGGAGGCTAGAGCCCGGAGCCCAGCGCGGAGCTGGTCTCCGCCGCCCGAGGTCAGCCGATCGGCGCACGTCCCCTCGCTGCAGCGCTACCGCGAGCTGCACCGGCGCTCCTTGGAGGAGCCGAGAGGTGAGGCGGGGCCCGGGCGGGCCTGAGGGACGTCAGCTAGGAGAGAAGTGGGGGTTCACAGGAGAGGGAGTAATTGGGGGTGTTCCGTCGGGAAATGGAGGTTCCGTGAGGAGATGGAGGTTCCCTTGGGAAACTGGAGAGTTGTTAAGGAGGTAGAGGTTCTGTGATGGAAGAATAGCGGTTCTTTAAGGAGATGGAAAAGGGGTTCCGAGAGGAGGGGGTTCCTTGAGGCGAAGCAGGAAATGTCGTTCTGTAGGAAATGAGCGTCTCCTAGGAGTTGGGGGTTCCTTTGCGACCTGGGGGTTTCGCAGGTTCTGTGAACGTCTGAAAGAGTGAAAATGTCCTGAGAAGAGAGTTCCTCATGTGAACAGTAGGGCTCTTAGAGGCCAAGAGTGCCTTGAAGGGAGGCGGGCCACGAAGAGAACTTTCTTTACCGCTTTTCAGCCCAGCTCACCCCGTGCCTCCTGACACCTTTCGCCTGTGAGTTAGTCTCCACTGCTGAGGGGCACTCGAGTCCCATCCTGGCACCCCCAAGTTAGTAATGGAGATCTATTTTTAGTATTTCAGAAATCTCGATGAAGACTACCATGTAAGACTGAACAAGTCACTAAAATATTGTCTTTAAAATAAAAAAAATTAGGGCTGGGATTGTAATAACTCCGTAATTCTGATAGGTAGTGCCATGTCTTTGAGACTCAAGCTAGGTAAGGGGTCACAGATGTAGCTGAATTGGAAGGCGGCATGATGCTGGCAGTGGGACATGCATGAACAGTCTGGATTTAGATCTTGGCTCTGCCACTCATTTGCTCTTTGGTCTTAAGATTTTAAAACCTGTCTGAAATTCCTTTTCTTTATCTATAAAATAGAGGTAATAATACCTGCCTCGATTTGTTTGAGGGCTAAAATGAATAGTAAGTACACTACAGAGTGCCGGATGCACAGCAGCTTTCACTAAATAGTGGTTAGTTTGATAACCATAAGAGCAATGTGGATGAAGCAACTATTGAGTAAACAAGATAAGATTAAATCAGGTGTAGAGCCGTTTATTGCTGCAGGCAATGTCCAAGTTTTAGTGCTCAGACCTCTCTTTTTTTTTTTTTTTAATGTGTTCTTATTTGTTGACTAAATTTGTCTTTGTAGACCACCCCTTAGACAAATATTACACTTAATCTTTTAATTGACTCTTGTGGTTGGTAATTCTTTCCTTGTCAAGTTCCTACTCTTTACAAAAGATTTCATAGTAGGTTTCCTTTAATAGGGAAATGAGCCAATATATTTAAATAAAAACACAAGCACATAGAAGTTTCATAAAACACACCTACAACACCACCTGTATTCACCAACCATCCCAGGATTCTGACTTCTTCGGATAACACTGTATTTTTGTTGGAATTCTCTAGGAATAAAATATAAAGGCCAATTCATATACTGGCTCTAAAGCAGTATCATATCTTCATGTTTCTAATGGAGACTTCCTAGTTGGCTCCTAGAGAGGTGATCTTATCTATAGACTCACTTCCTAATCAGAGTTCACCTTCAGATTAGATAACTCCAGCTTGTTTCTTTTTCTTTCTTTTTAAAATTGAAGTATAGTTGATTTATAATGTGTTTGTTTCAGGTATACAGTTCAAAGTAGTTCAATTATTTACACATATGTCCATATTCAGACTCTTTTCCCATATAGATTATCACAAAACAGAGTATAGTCCCTGTGCTATACAGTAGGTTCTTGTTGGTTATCTATTTTATGTATATTAGAGTGTGTGTGTGTGTGTGTGTGTGTGTGTGTGTGTGTGTGTGTGTGCTATGTTGCTTCAGTTCTGTCTGACTCTTTGTGACCCTATGGACTATAGCCTGCCAGGCTCCTCTGTCCATGGGATTCTTCAGGCAAGAATAATGGAATGGATTGCCATTTCCTCCTGCAGGAGATCTTCTTGACCCAGGGATTGAACCTGCATCTCTTGCATCTACTGTATTGGCAGGCGGGTTCTTTACCACTAGAGCTACCTGGGAAGCCTAGTACTGTGTATGTGTTAACCTCAAACTTCTAATTTATCCCTCTCCTCCTACTTCTCTTCCCTCTCTATATTTTTTCCTGCCATGAGTTCATGTTTCCCATGTTTCCATTTTTTAAATTAAGGTGACATTATTTAAGCTCCCTGTATACAACATTGTATTTCTACTTCTGTGTACACTATGGTGTGATCATCACCAAAAATTTATTTTCCACCCATCACCATACAGTTACTCTCTTTACTCATTTTACCCTCCCCACTTCACCTCTGGTAACCAGTAATCTGTTCTCTGTATATGTGTTTGTTTTGTTTCATTTGGTTGTTCATTTATTTTGTTTTTTTACGTTGCACATATGAGTGAAAGCATATGGTATTTTTCTTTGAATCTGCCTGAAATGGTAAGTTTTCATTCTTTTTATGGTTGAGTAATATTCTTTTTATGGTTGAGTTTTCATTCTTTTTATGGTTGAGTAATATTCATATGACTTTCTTGATGGCTCAGACAATGAAGAATCTGCCTGCAATGCAGGAGACCTAGGTTCAATATCCTTTGAAGATCCTTTGGAGAAAGGAATGGCAACCCATTCCAGTATTCCTGCCTGGAGAATCCCTTGGACCGAAGAGTCTGGTGGGCTACAGTCTGCAGGGTCACAGAGGGTTGGACACTTGGAGACTGACACTTTTTGACTTTAATATTTGTATATCTATATAGGTAAATCATATCTCTATATATCACATCTTCTTTATCACTCATTTATCAGTGGACACTTAGGTTACTTCCATGTCTTGGCTATTCACTGTAAACATAATAAACATAGGAGTGCATATATCTTTTCAAAATAGTGTTTCTGTTTTCTTGAGAAAAATACTCAGAAGTGAAATTACTGGATAATATAATAGTTCTGTTGTTAATTTTTTGAGAAATTGCTAAGTGGCTGCAACAGTATGCATTCCCACCAACAATGTATGAAGGCTCCATCTCTCCACATCTTTTTCAACACTTGTTTCTTACCTTTTTGATAATAGCCATTCAGATGTGTGTGAGGTGATATACCATTGTGGCTTTGATTTGCATTTTCCTAATAACAAGTGATATTGAACATCTTTTCATGTATCTGTTGGCTATCAGTATGTCTTTGGAAAGATGTCTATTCAGCACCTCTGCTCACTTTTTAATTGGGTTGCTTGTTATTTTGTTGTTGAGTTGTATGAGTTCTTTATGTATTTTGAATGCTAACCTTTTATCCGATATATGATTTGCAAATACCTTCTCCCCAGTGATGAGCTATTACTGTCCCAGTAACTCTTTTTATGTATACTTAGCTTTGTATCCAGGATCTCACTTATGCTCTAGCCTCAAATTTCATAGGTCTGTAGAGCATTTTATTCACATATCTTGATGTTATACCATATTTAACATTACTGTGAGTCAGATTTACCAATTTTCCCTTGCAAATCTGCTCTTCTTCCTAATATTCTAATCCCTGCCAATGGCACTATCCCAAATCATATCCACCTGTGTATCTTATTTATTTATAGGTTGCTAACTGCTTACTGGGCACAAATTCTGTTTGTTTGATGTCAAGACTATTATCCCCATTTTTCAGAGAAGGAAACTGACACTCAGAGAGGTTAACTAAATTGGACAATGTCACAGAGGTATTTAGTGGTGGAGCTGAGATGTGAACCAACATAGTTTTGACTGCAGAATCTATACTCCCAGTAGCTATGCTGGTCTTCTTCCCTGATCCACAGTCTGCCTTTTATGAAATTCTATCAAATACTCTTTCCAAATCCCTCTTAGCTTACCTTTTCTTCCTTTTCTATAGACCCTTTTAATTCAAGGGAGCAGCCTTCTAATTGGTTCTTTCTCCCCTAGTCTTACTCATCTCCATTATTTCTGGTATATTTAGAATTATCTAAACACTATTAGACTGATATGGAAATAGTGCTTTCATATGTCACTTCAAAAACTTTCAATAGTTCCCTATTTCCTACAGTTTAAAGTTAAAATTCTGCCTTTCTTTCAGAATCTCTGGATAACTAGCCTACCCCACCTTTCTATTCTTATCTTCTGATACTCCCTACCGCATGCCCCTCATTCTACAACAGACCATTCTTGTTGATATGCTGTATACACAAAAGTCCCTTTCCCATCACCATGGCTTTGCCCATTCCCTTCTGTTCCTCTCTACCTAGTCAACCTTCACCAGTTCCACAGAGCATTTCCTGATCATGCCAGTCCATTTTTATCTTTTCTAAACTTCAGTACTTAGAACATGTGCCAAAGAACCATCCAGAATTCAACAGCTCCATCATAAAAAAATAAAAGCAAGAACTAAATGATTATGCATTTCCCTAACATTCCAGTGGTTAAGATTCCATGCTTCCACTGTAGGAGGTACGAGTTCGATCACTGGTCATGGAACCATGCTGCCTGTGGCCTGGCGGGCCAGAAAACAAAACAAAACTAAGTGATTATAAAACTCAGATATCTTTACTTCTTGTTGATGAACATAAATATGGTTCATATATGGTTTTACATAATCTGTACCTACCATTGTCACTTAAAATGTATTTTTTTGAGTATACACATATTAAATGTAGTTCTAACAACATGGACTTTAGAGTTAGATCTTATTTTGTATTCAGGTTACTTGCTGTGTGATTCTTGGGAGAGTTTTCTATGTGTTCTGAGCTTCAGTTTTCTCATGTATTAAAATCAAGATCATCAGAGGGCCATATAAAGATTAAATGAAATTAGCTCAATCCTTGGACATTAATGGCATTCATTAAAATGCCAGTTCCCATTTGTTCTTTCATTAATGGCCATTTAGTATACTATTGTATCACCACCAGTGATTAAAGAGGTTTCATCTCTTTAGTTTTCATCAGTTTTTTCATTGTTGAGCTTTAGGGTCGTTTCTAGTTTTACTAGTATAAATGGTGTTAGTATAAACATCTCTTGAGTAATCACTTTTTTCCCTGTGGTATTATTTTCTTAGGGTGTGTTTCCCCAAAGTTAGCAGTTGAAAGAATACAAAACATTTTATGACTCTTGTCATACATTGCCCTGCTGTTCAGTAACATTGTGCTAATTTCTTACAATGCTGTTATCATATAATAGATCGGTTTTCTAGGGTCACTTGGGCATTGAGTTTAATATTTTTTAGTCTTTGCTGGTCTCAGAGGCATATGATGGCACCTTGGGATTGATTTGATTTGGATTTCTTTAATTCATTGCAAGTTGTATAGAAAGAAAAGAAAGTGAAGTCACTCAATTGTGTCTGACTCTTTGTGACCCAATGGACTGTAGCCTGCTGGGCCCTTCCGTCCATGGGACTTTCCAGACAAGAATACTGGAGTGGGTTGCCAGTTCCTTCTCCAGGGGAATCTTCCCGACCCAAGGATCGAACCTGGGTCTCCTGAATTGCAGGCAGACTCTTTATTGCCTAAGCCACCAGGGAATCTGGTGGCAAGATGTATACCATGTGATTTAGCTTTCAGTGTATTCTGTCTTGTAGACTCAAAAATATTTTATGTTTTAGTCTTATTGTTGCCAAAATCTTGTCTCTCTGTGCACCAATGCCAAACAGAAATACGGAGACAGAGTTATGGAGGAGAAGGAAAGAATAGTTTTATTACTTTGCCAGGCAGAGGAGGAGGCTAGTGCCTCAAGAACTATGCCTCCTCCCTGGTGAGAAGGGAAAGGTTATATAGTCAGGCCGGAGTATGTGATAAGGATCAAGGCAATAAGTCTTATAAAGGGGTGGGTTTCCTGACAAGATTGTATGTGTGGAGGGTCTTAGGTGGTTCACTGTCCTAACCTTGATGAGCCTCTCTGGTCTTTTAATCTTGATGTTTTACTGCTGTTCCTCCCTTGATGAGCAACTGTGATGCCATTTGGAACTGAGAGAAGGTCATGGAGGCTGGATTCTTGCCTATAAGAAATGGGGGACAAACAGGCCTGTGTCCCCAGAGGTCCCACAGGGCCCTGCTCAGCATCATTATCTCTTTAATCAGACTGTATAAACTAAATCATCCAACTTGAACAGGTCACTTTACTTCTATAAATTTGATTTCTTGATATCAGTAAAATGAGAGGCAGATAACCTCCAAATTTCCTTCCATTGTTATGGTTCTAAGTCTCTCTCTCTCCTCTAGCTTGTGATCCAGTACTTAGATTATCCGAGGTATTCTGCAACAGCATGTTTAACCTGTTGAGTACCTTTTCTCCAGAGTAACTAGGCAAATGTTTCAATATTATAAGTCTTCTCTAGTTAAAACCGTACAATGACTTTTCATTGCTCTTAGAAATGAAAACTGTTAGTTGCTCAGTCATGTCCAACTTTTTGTAACTCCATGAGCTGTAGCCTTCCAGGCTCCTCTGTCCATGAGATTTTCCAGGCAGGAATACTGGAGCAGGTTGCTGTTTCCTTCTCCAGGGGATCTTCCTGACCCAGGGAATAAACCCCCGTCTCCTGCATTGCAGGCAGATTCTGTACCATCTGAGCCATCAAGGAAGCCTATTGCTCTTAGGCTCAAATTCTCTATGCTTAGAAGGATTGCATGTTATCTTCCCAGTTTATGCCTTATTTTCTGCTATTCTTTCTCTTATTCTCAGTGCTTCAGCCTGAGGGAGTTCCTCTTAGTCCGCCAGGTTCCTCTCTCCATGGGATCCCCAGTCAAGACTACAGGAGTGGGTTGCCATGCCCTCCTCTAGGGGATCTTCCTGATTCAGGGATTGAACATGGGTCTCCTGCTTTGCAGGCAGATTCTTTAACCATTGACCCACCTTGGGCAAATTATTTAGCCTCTCTGAGCCTTGATTTTCAAACCAATAAAATAAGAATGAAAAACCCTACCTCCTACAGTTGTGGTAAGAACTAAATGAGATAATGTGTTTAAAGAGTTTAAAAGCCACATCTGGTACTTAGCAAGTAACACTTGGGCAAATAGTAGTAGGAGAAAGAGATGTTCATTAAGTAATTGCTGACAGAGTAAATGAACAAATTTTTCCTTGTCATGGAAGGCTCTGTGGATAAAGGATTTCTTCCTTTTACTAATTAATTCATTGGAAAAGTTACTGATTAACTACAGTGTACTAGGCATTGTGATAGACACTGGTTACAGTTTGAATAGATGGTGAAAAATGGAGTGGATATTTTGAGAAGGGAGGGAAGAAACTTGAGTCAAGATTCAGCCCATGGGAGTAAAGATGGTTTAAGAGTGTGGTGGGTGTTAAAATTTGAGAGGGTAGAAGAGGGACCCAGGTGATAGGTCCTAGAGTACAGGGCAGAGAAATTGTGACTTGGTGCTATGCATAGAATGGTAAGCCATCTGAGGATAAGTGTGCCTCAGAAGCTAAATGATGTCTGGTCTTCCTTTTCTGTTGTAGAGTTTTGGGGAGACATTGCCAAGGAATTTTACTGGAAGACTCCATGTCCTGGTCCATTCCTTCAGTACAACTTTGATGTGACTAAAGGGAAAATCTTCATTGAATGGATGAAAGGAGCAACTACCAACATCTGCTACAACGTACTGGATCGAATTGTCCATGAGAAAAACTTGGCGATAAAGTTGCTTTTTACTGGTAAAAACACCTATCTTATAGCCTGTGGCAGATAAAAAGTCACCCTGACATTTATATAGCATTTTATAGTTCACAAAGTACCTTAAAAATCCATGCATTTGATGCTTACAACAAGCCAGAAGAATAAGCAAAATACCATTAACTTAATGTCTCAGGTGAGGAAAAATACCTCAAGTTAAATGACTTCCCTAAAATCATGTAACTAGTATGTGACAGAACTGGCATTCAAAATCAAGTGTCTTGACTTCTAGTCTAGGGTTTTCGACTTGTATTTGGAGAGGAACAATGTGAGGGGGTAAATGGAAGCAAAAAGGACTATGTTGTTTTCTTATTCTTGCTTTGGGAGAAAAGTGGATTTTGGATTTTTCTCTGCCACCACCACTGTTATCATCATTACCTTTGATTGAGCTATATGCCAGATACTATGCTCAAGTGCTTCACACATATCCCTATTTGATGCTCACAACAACTAAAAATATATTATTTGTTTTCCTCATTTTACATATGTGAAAATGAAATTCTTAGATGTAAATAGATGACTTATTTGAAGTTATACAGCTAGTAATAAGGACTGATATTCACATCCTGGTAGCACAGTTTCCGAGTTTATACTCTTAACCATGATGTTAGACCATGCTTCTAATTTCTTATACGAGCCTCTCAACAGTTTTGCAAATTAGGTATTCTTAGCCCAGTTTTATAGCTGAAGAAATGAAGCATGCATCTCTGCTTCATAGTGAATAAGGTCTAGAGTGTGTAACTGTGGAGCCAGGGTTCAAACCCAAGTCTGTCTGATTCCTTGTTTTTAACACTCAGCCATGCTGACTCCTCCACTGAAACTAAAACCCCCTCTTCCTAGCAACATAGCTTAGAGGAGGTATTACTAAACTGAACCTGAAATAGGACCTTGAAGTTCCAGTTATTGGGGTGTTTCTGCCACCAACCATAAGCACTTTGAGAATTAATCTGTTTCTTTTTAAATGAGCCAGCAGGAGCATATTGGTATTTCATGGATGCATTAAATTTGTAGTCAGTAAAACGTTGCCCAGTCTGTGTGACATATTAAGAAAAACCCTAACCTGAGAGATAGGAAATTCAGTTTTTCACTCTAACTCTGCCATCCACTTGTTATATAACCATAGGCAAGGCATTTAACTCTCTGAGAGTCAATTTCCTTGTCCATAAAATGGGGATAAAATTAAATCCCACCCTTGCCTTATAACTGGATTGTTTGGAGAATCAAATATGATTTTGTAAAAGCATTTATTTATTTATTGGGAAACACTGTACAAATGTGAGTGGTCTGTTATCACATTACCATTGCTCAGGTTGGGGTCACTTTGCCACTGAAATTCACATCCATTATGCCTGTTGAGACTTTGTTTAGCTCCTGCTGTGAGACTTTATGCTTGAGCTCCAGCTGACACTTGGGCCCATCTCCTAGGTTCCTCAGAGATCAGAAAACCTTTAAAGATCTGGATAGGAGATACTTTTGTCTGAATTTGTCCCCTGGTTTAAAATCAAATGCATGATGAAAGACTGAAAAGGCACAGGCCAGAATTGTTTATTCAGTGGATATTGCTGCAGAATCCTGAGGCCCTTCTTTCTAGTTCCCCTACCATCTGTACTTGAACAGAGCCTGTCTTTCCAAATATGTAAAATGAAAGGAGTAGATTAGATCAGTGTTTTCCCAAGAATGCTTTTGGAACCACTAATTATTAGACATATTAGCAGGAACCTTTCCCCCCCAGTAGGAGCTTCTTGATTCATGAAAAAAAAAAAATAATAACAGACCGAGAAATACTGTATAATAAATTATCTTTCCAGGATTTCCATTGTGTATTGATACAGTAAAGGCTCCATGAAGTCCTACAGTAAAGATACCTGATTAATTTTAACATGGAATTTCTAAAGTTTATTTAAGCCCCAAACATTTTTTATAGCATGCGATTAACATCACAAGAAGCAGTATTCCATGGAACACTGATTTATGAAGCACTCAATATATAATCTCTACATTTACTTTTCATGCAAAATTCTGTAACTCTGTAACAAGACATTTTCACTCCATTTTTACATTGGTCAGTCAACAAATAAGAATTTTAAAGATATTGAGTACTCAGCCCTATGAGTGCTCTGGTATAGGGGTAAGAAAAGTGGAAGACAAGTACCACATGGGCCATTATTATTCAAGTCTCAATCTACAAATAAATCACATTTGTTAAAAGAAAGTAAAGTGCAAATATACCAGATATTTGTTTACTTCCCTTTTACCTCTATATTTTTAAAATAATATGCTTATATTGCAATTTCTTTTTTTAAAGAAAGCATTGACTTCCTTTTATGATAGATGAGAATTCAGTTCTTATATTCTACTCCAACTTCTTTCTCTTAATCTCAACATAATTATACCTCTATTTTTAGTTAATTTAAAATCAATGCTTATTTTAGAATAATATATGATTGTATTTCCTTTTATATAAAGGTTTTTGTTTTCAAAGAAGTTAAAAATCACCTAAAATTTTCTTATAGTATTTGCCTTTATCATATACTCAATATTTTTCAAACTATCATATAACTTATTCTATGAAGTTCTCTTTTCCCCCTTGGTCCTAGAGCCTACCTTCTTTCTGCTCTAATTTTTATTAATGTTTTTAAAGTGACATCTTTTCAGTGATTTGCTCCAGGTGTACACTTCTTATGGAGCCATAGTATGACTTTCTTTTCAGCCTAGACATTTAGATAACTAAAGTGGCTTTCTTTTCTTTTTCTGAGCAAACTCCTGGAAATAGTGAAAGACAGGGAAATCTGGAGTGCTGCAGTCCAAGAGGTCACAAAGAGTTGGACACAACTTAGCAACTGAACAACAACAACATAGTGGCATTAGAAAATCACATTTAGGGCATATCTTATATATGTACTGAAATAATCCACAAAATACTTCAAATTAGCCAAAATAGAACACTATTAAGGAAGAATTTGGCTTTTAACTTTTGACTTGACACATTGTAAATATTCATGGAATAATAGTATTTTTAGAATTTGAAGTGATTGTTTTATTAGAATCCATCTAGGCCAACTGTCTTTACAGATGTAAAGGGTTTATGCCGGGATCAATTTATTCATTAAATACTTATTAAGGACTTACTATGTACCAGGCAGTATTCTGAACAAACAAACACTCTACCCTCTTGGAGGTTATATTCCAGCTTAAGGAGACAGACAAACAAATCAATAAATATATGACAGGTAGTGATAAGTGCTGTAGAAAAATACAAAGCAGTTTAAGGAACAAGGAATGACAGTGAAAAATGGGGATTGATATTGGCAGCCCTCTCTGATAAAGGTGACATTTGAGCAGCAATATGAAGGAAATGCAAAATGTCATGCATATAGTTGGTTTGGGAAAGGAAACTATTCCAGGTACATGGAAGAGTAAGTGTAGAGGCCCTGGGACAGGAGTGTTCTGCTACCTAGTGTGTTTGCATACTAGCTAGGAAGTTAGCATAGCTGAAGCAGTATTAGTTAGAGTGATAGGGAATGAGGTCAGCAGGACACTAGATTGTATAGATTGAAAGATTTGGGGTTTTTTTCACAGTGAAATGGGAAACCACTGGACAGTCTTGAGCATAGAAGTGACAGTGATTTGACTTATGTTTAGAACCTGTCTTTATGTTGAGAATAGACCGTTGAAGGGCAAGATTAGAAGCATGGAGACTTATGAGGCTATTATAGAAATCCATGTGAACAATGATAGTGATTGAAGGTGCTTAGAAGTGGTCAAAATCTGGATCTATTTTGAGTGAAGAGCCCATGGAATTTGCTGACTTGAATTGGATATAAGGTGTGAAAGAAAAGGGAATCAAGATTGTATTCAACAGTGGTGAGGTCCAGGACTGGGAGATCTTGACTATTTTTGGACACCTATGAAAAGATTTTATGCAGGGGAGTGATGTCACAGCTGGGCTCAAGAAGATTAATCTGGATTCCTATGGAAGTGAGAATATAAAGGCGAGAGCTGAGAGTTTTGTTATTCAAGTAGAGATGCCTAAACTGGGATACTGGTTGTGGGAATGGAATTGAACAATAAAATTTTACAGTAATTTAGAGGAGAGAAACCGATATAGGTAACTGGTTGTATAGATGCAGGAGAAACAGGCAAAGAAAGTAAGAGAAGAGTCAATTGTTCCCTTGGTCTTTCTAGCACTTTACCTCTCAAAGGCACATAGTCATCTGGTACAAAGGCTAAATTTACCCTCTAGACAAGACTATGGTTTCAACCTCTCTTGTACTTTCTTCCCCCTACCATAACAGGTAGGGGTGTTAGTGGGGATTTATGTGTATATGTATGAGAAAAAAATCAGGGACAAAGTTATTAGAATAGTCATTCATAGAGAGATAGTCAGTAAGGGACATTAGAGGTGGCTTTGGGAGTGGGGCCTGACTAGTTAAAGGGATACTGGCAAACAGAGAGAGATTGGAGGATTAAGTAAAGGGTTTTTGAGGAGAGGGTAGAAAGAGAGTTTGGTGGTTGTTTTTCTGGTGATTTATACAAGCTGCTCAGTATCTAGGTTATTCCAGGAGAGGAGCCCAATCTCTCAAGCCCCCAGAATTTGGTTTAGTCCATTCCTTCTACTTTTTGCTTTGAATTGCCTCTGTCTATCATTATCTCTGAACCATCTCCTACCTCAGTCTCAACTGAAGTCTCTTTCCACAGGCTCTGGCCATTTTTCAGTGCTTCTTTAGAAACTTCTGAGGAAGCAAGTGTCTTTAAGAGTGACCTCAGGGCAGAGGCTCTGCTCTCAGGATCCTTGTATGTTCCCAAATATGAATTCGAAAGTATGTTATTTAGAGCTGTCCAGATCCTGGGGTGGTATGAGTGAGTGTGTGTACTTGAGGAGATGGGGATGGTTGAAAAGAGGAGATGAGCCCATGGTCTGGCAAGGAGAAGACTGTCAAGGTGACATGGAAAACCACAGCTCTAAAGTGTGTTGTCTTAGCATTCATGTCCAAGGACTCTATTCATTATCTAGGTCCATGACCTGGAGTTCATTTCAGTGAACTTTTTTGTTTCTCTATCTGTATCTTTACTAGTTTCACAATAGTGTATTTACTTATTAAAATATACCATTTGACCCTTGAACAATGTGAGTTTACACTGCATGGGTCCACCTATAATGCAAATATTTTTCAACAGTAAATTCTACAGTACTGCATGGTCTGTAGTTGATTGAATCAGCAGATATGGAGGAATCAAGGATATGGAGAGGCAACTGTAAGTTATAAGCAGATTAACCCCCATGTTGTTCAAGGGTCAACTGTACTTGCTAAGGAAAAACATTCATTGAGAAGGAAGATGGCCTCAGACCATTCCCTTCCTCTCTCTGGGCCTTCCCTTTGTGGAAATGATGGGAGGTGAACGACTGATACTCTGCAATGCCCCTTCCTGCACTGATGTGTCAGGATTCTATGATTGTTTGAAGAGGAAGTGGTTCTTAGAAGTTCTATTGCAGCCTGTAGTGACTCAGTAGGCAGGCTGGTCTTCTGTTGATACGGTGAAGAAAAGGAGGATTTTAGAAGGTTTGGGGTGAAGAGGCTAAGGAAGAGTCTACTCTCCTTGCCTGGTAACATGAACACTTTAGCACAAATACTTTAAACTAATGGGAGATATGTGGGGAAATAACTATGCTGGGAACAGTCTGTCTCCACTTGAATCATATGGGCAGATTGTGGAGGAGGGCAGGGGGATTTCATGTTTAAGGTGTATCGTTAATTTTCTTCTCTTACTTCTCCCTGAGTTTTATGACCATTGATGCCTTAAAGAGCAATAAGTGGTGAAAATGAAACAAGTAGGCTGTGCTGTCCAAGACAATAGTCACTTTTTAGAAGTAGGTGGGATCTGAATAACATGTATAATAATAAATAGAATATGTTATATATTAATAATATTATTATATGTACTAACATATGTAACAATAAGTGTGTAATAACTGGAGACTGTCTTGAGGCCTGACACTAGTGTCCTGAGCCACGTCAACTACCTGTGTTTGTGTCTGGGCTGACTTCCTTTACACGTGTATTGAGTAAATATTTAATGAAGATAATGACTTTAGATAATGCCTTTTTCTGAGCCTTCTTAATCTCACTATAAACAGAGGTAAACAGGATACTTGCTAAAGTTACTTCTGTCACTGATCTTTAGAATTTCTATCACAAATCTAGGGAACTGCTGTGGCAAGGCAGCAAGGAGGAAAGTTGGGGAAAGGGGAGGAACCCAGTACTGGCCTCTTGCCCTTGATGAGAGCTGGTAGGTAGGTAGGGGCACAGGTTCTTGCCTTAGGGCAGCCTCACATTTACAACAGTAAATACAGAAGGCTTAGAGCTGTCTGCCTTTTCCTGGATTTGGTATGAAAGAGTTGGGTCACTGGTAATGATACTTAGTGTTTGATAATCATACTTTGAACCTTTATGAGAATTTGAGACTCCCAGACCTTTGAGGTCCACTTCCTGTACAAAGCAGGAGTTGTAGCCCCTGAATCTTCATTCCCAACAATTCTCATAAGTGATCATTCTGATTCTGGAACACTACCAAAACCACAGAGTTCACACAATACCTATCACCTTGTTAGGCACCCTGTTACAAAATTCTTAGATATATTCCCTCCCTATAACTTTATCCCTACTTATGCTCTTCCCATGGTCTTAATCCTATGTTCCGGGGTCACATAGAATAATCCTATTCTTTTTCCATGAGACATCTCTAGGTATTTGAAGGCAGTTATTAAATCCCTTTGCCAAGCTGAAGGTAGGAATCTAAATCTAGAAGATGGCTTGAAGATGCCTTCCATTGTTTCCCCATCTACTTGTCATGAAGTGACGGGAGCAGATGTCATAATCTTAGTTTTTTGAATGTTGAGTTTTAAGCCAGTTTTTTCACTCTCCTCTTTCTCTTTCATCAAGAGGCTCTTTAGTTCTCTTTGCTTTCTGCCATAAAGGTTGTATTATCTGCATATCTGAGGTTATTGATATTTCTCCTGGCAAATAAAGAACTTAGTGCTTGGCAAACAATATATTAGCTATTTTTATGATTATGCCAAAGCCTCATTCCTAAAACAAGAAAGAGCAGAGCTAATCTAATTGAAACATAGATTGAAGGACAAGAGCCACATTCTATTGGCTTCTTTACCTTGTCATTGTGGTCCCTGTGAGATATGTGGGTGGAACCTCTGGGGATTTGCAAAACTCAGTTTGGAAACCCCTGATCTAGTCAGTGCCCTTGTTTTATGGATGAGGTAATCTTAAAGTTCCTTGTATAGTATAGTTTCTAGAACAACTCTATCATGCATGTTGGTTTCCTGTAGACATTCTCTAGTTGGCCAGTATCACTTATTAAGTACTCTACCTACGGTATGCCTTGGACAGGGAATTACTGCCGTTCTTTGCTCTGACCTTGCATAGCTAAGATCACATTAGACCCACTGACAGCCATACTCTACCACTCAGTCTCCCATAATGCCTAAGACTTTTCTATTTGTTCTAATAATAAACTATGTCTCGTCTGCATTGTATGTGTATAATTGTTCCCTTGTTTTTTTGAACAAGGGTATGGTTCACAGCAATACTTGACAGATGAGGAACTTAAGGCTCAGATTGGAAGTGACTTGGCCAGATCACATAGCAGTTGAACTTGTTCTAGAGAGAACACTTATATTCTTTGTTATAGACACTATGCTTCTCCTTTCACAGACCTAGCTCCTCTGACTGTCTGTCACTTATTTAGCCAGTGATTTACTTAGATAGTTTCAGTTCAGTTCAGTTCAGTTCAGTTCAGTCGCTCAGTCGTGTCCGACTCTGTGTGACCCCATGAACTGCAGCATGCCAGTCCTCCCTGTTCATTACCATCTCTCGGAGTTCACTCAGACTCATGTCCATTGAGTCCGTGATGCCATCCAGCCATCTCATCCTTGGTAGGGTTGGCTTAAGAAGTGTTGACCGCAATTTATAATGATAATTTATAAGGCTAAACGCATTAAAGGGCAAACCTCAAGGAAGTAAAAATCCTTTTCTTAGCTGGGATGTGTTCATTCATCCATTCATTAAACAACTTTTAAAAACTGAATATCTACTATATATAGTCTGCATGGGGCTTCCCACGTGGTACTAGTGGTAAAGAACCCACCTGCCAATGCAGGAGATGTAAGAGATGTGGGTTCGATTCCTGGATTGGGAAGATCCCTTGGAGGAGGGCATGGCAACCCATTCCAGTATTCTTGCCTTGAGAATCCCACGAACAGAGGAGCCTGGTGGGCTACAGTCCAGAGGGTCACAAAGAGTTGGACACAACTGAAGCGACTTAACAGAGGATGACACATAGTCTGCATACTACCTTGAGAACAGTGGGTGGGAGGCACAGGGTAATAGCAGGGGAACCAGTAAGGGTGCATGACAGCAATTGAGATAAGATATGATAATGGAGATAACAGTAGAAGCTGTGAAAAGTGGTCAGAATTTGAAAAAAATTTTTTTTTGCTGTGCTGTGAGGCTTATGGGATCTTAGTTCCCTGAGACCAGGGATTGAACCCACGCCCTCAACAGTGAGAGCATCAGGGAATTTCTCAGATTTTGGAATTTGTCAATATTTTGAAGGCAGAGAGAACCAATAGAATTTGCTGATGAACTTGATGTCGGGGGTATAAGAGTCAAGAAATAAAGGTGTTTTTTTTTGGTCTGAGCACTGGAAAAATATAATTTCCATTAGTTGAGTTGGAGAAGAAACCGGGAGGAAAAGCTTTGAGGAAGGATCAGAAATTTGTGTTCATATACAGCTGTAAAATTGCAGCTGTGACATGTGTTAGGTAGCCAATAAAGAATCTGAAGTAGAGATATGACATATCGAGAGTTAAACTTTGAAAATATCACTCTCTTGATCATGTATATATTTAAAAAATAAAATAACACCCCCTGCCCCCCACCAAAGCCTATTCAAGGATCTGCAGGCAGAGGTGCTAACCATTGCTTTATGACCTTTGGCAAGTGATGAAACCCTTCTGAGCCTCAGTTTCCTGACCTTTCAAATGGGAATAGCAAATCTTGTCCTGCCAGATTCAAAAAATTCCTACAAGGATTAGCTGAGATGAAAGACAAGAAAACACACCGAAAAGGTGTGTTATTATTAATTGGTGCTAATACTTACATACTCACACATATTACACACGTCCAGAGGATAAAGCGTCTGCCTGCAGTGCAGGAGACCTGGGTTCATCCCTGGGTTGGGAAGATCCCCTGGAGAAGGAAATGGCAACCCACTCCAATATTCTTGCCTGGAGAATCCTATGGACAGAGGAGCCTGGTGGGCTACAGTCCACGGGGTTGCAAAGAGTCGGACACGACTGAGCGACTTCACTTTCACTTTCACTTTCAAAGGATATTATAGGACTTCCCTGGTGGCTCAGACGGTAAAGTGTCTGTCTACAATGCGGGAGACCTGGGTTCAAGCCCTGGGTTGGGAAGATCCCCTGGAAAAGGAAATGGCAATCCACTCCAGTACTATTGCCTGGAAAATCCCATGGACAGAGGAGCCTGGTAGGCTACAGTCTATGGGATCACAAAGAGTCGGACACAACTGAGCAACTTCACCTTCACATAAGGGTATTATTAGGCAGAAGGATTCAGGACTGGCAGCCACACATGACTTCTATCCTTTCCAAAACGTCCTTCTTTCCTCTGATGAGCATAGCCTCTTTTCTCAGACTTGGCTCAGAATCCACAGTTTCTAGGAAGGGTTTCATGATTGGTCATGCTTAAGTTATTTCTTTGCATCCTTTTTGTTAATTTCCTACTTCTGCGTTTTCTTGTTCCCCTTGGTTGCTGTTTCCCAATATTGGCCTGATATGGTGGGTGGTTTAGATCTCTCTAATTAGAGATTTTAAGCATCTGAAAGTAAGGAATAATCTCTTACTCCCTGACTTTTGTAATTTGGCAAACAGAAGGCACTGATCGTTGGGTGGCCACTCTGGCGAAGATCATCCATTTCCAGTCCTCTGTGGCTTGGGAGTTTAGTAGGTAAAAGTTTTGGAGAAGGGGAAGAACCTTTAGTCTAGGAACCTCTCCCACTCTTCTTTACCTACAGAATAAAATTTAAACTAAACATTTGCGGCCCTATATATGTATGAGCCATCTCTAGCCTGTATTATTAATCTTTAAAGTTTTGAAACATTCTTAAACTGATAGAAAAGTTACAAGTACAGCTCTTTCTCAGTTACTAGGGCCTGTATTTAAGCAGAGGCAGGAATGTGGAGCTGACAGGCCAATGGCGTTGTGCTGGGTCTGTAGCAAAATGTGACCTGTTGATAACCCTTTAAATCCTCCTTCAACCAAGAGGTGAAGTTAATCAGTGAATCTGGGGCTCTGAACACACATGGAGTCTGGAGGGTCAGCTTTTCTCTGGCCGAGGCCCCCCCCCCCCCCCTTTTTTAAAAACAAACCCTTCCCGCCGTGACCCACCTGCATCCAGGGCTGCACGGGCGGAGCTGGTACCTGGGCCTGACCCGGGTTTTTGGAGATGTCTTCATGCTTCCTTGGCTGGTCCTCCCCTCGCCTGGTGCTGCCCGGAGTCTGGGGGTCAGCTTTTCCTGGCCGAGGCTGCTGCACACCTCTATTTGAAAGCAACACCTTACTGCAGTGACTCACCTGCATCCAGGGGGCTGCACAAGGGCAAGGTAAAGCTGGATTACCTGGGCCTGACTATCAAGGGTTTTTTGGAGATGTCTTCATGCTTGCCTTGGCTGAGTCCATCCACCTCGCCTGAGTGCTGATCTGCCAGCACCATATCAGAGTCTGTAAGCAGGTAGTGAACACAGAATCCTTCATTGTCTGCGAGGCCTCCCAGGAAGACGTTTGTCTTTTTCCCCTTTTATCCTTACCAGGAGGCCTCATGAAGAAGGAAAAGAAAGGCCAACCTGGGGCTGGACCTGGCAATAAAGAGCAAGTTTAAGCTTGCCCATTACCACCTGGACTGGTGAATTGTCTAATTTTCTAGTCAGATAATAAAACAGGATCAACACTTAAAGAGAAAAAAAAAAAAAGGAAAAGGGAAAATTGCATGTACAATACAAATAGCTTTTTTCTTGAACCATTTGAGAGTAAGATGCAGACCTTGAATAGTGTACATTTCCAACAAAGACTTTCTCCTGTATAACTGTAATACAGCTATCAAAATCAGGAAATCAATACTGATCCACCATTATTATCTAATCTTCAGATTCCACGGAAGTTTTGACTGTTGTCTTAATAATGTCCTTAATGGCAGAAGGATCTAGTTCAGAATCACACGTGACGTGCAGTTTTCGTTTCTTTTTAGTCTCCTTCAATTTAGAATAGTCCCTTAGTCTTTTCTGGATTTTCATGGCCTTGACATTCTATCATTTCAATCTTATAGGCTATAAAATACAGCTTAAGGGTCTAAATTGAATTGGCTGATCTTTCATTTTATACCAATGATTGAGATTTTAAAAAATTATGAATTTTTCAGCAAGGACTTCCAAAGAGTTGCCAGTTTAAAATTGTATGAAGTAAAGGTTGCTGCTTCTGCTGCTGCTGAGTCACTTCAGTTGTGTCCGACTCTGTGCAACCCCATAGACGGCAGCCCACCAGGCTCCACCATCCCTGAGATTCTCTAGGCAAGAACACTGGAGTGGGTTGCCATTTCCTTCTCAATGCATGAAAGTGAAAAGTAAAATGAAGTCCCTCAGTCATGTCTGACTCTTCACGACCCCATGGACTGCAGCCTACCAGGCTCCTCCATCCATGGGATTTTCCAGGCAAGAGTACTGGAGTGGGTTGCCATTGCCTTCTCTGAAGTAAGGGTACTTTTGTGCAAATTCATACATTGAATTAGAGGTAAACAGTAATCTAGGTCTGGTGACCCAAATATTTACCTGAGGATATTGTTAATAATCCAGATTCCTGCATCCCATCCAGCCTATTGAATCAGAATTTTCAGAGGATAAGATTTCTGACTTGTATTTATTAAACTTCCTCACAAGTTTTTGATATGGCGGGCAGTGGCAGGATCTCTTTGAAAAGTAATTATTTATGTTAGTGACCTAATACCCAGAAGAATTTTGATATGTAACTCTTCATACATTTTAAAGTTCAGATTTAAACATTTTATCAAAAGATTAAATAACTGCAAAGAATCTAATTTCTAATGTGTTTTTATTGTATATATATATATAATATATCTTTTTCAAAATCTTAAAGCTGCACATTTAGCTCATATAATTTATAGATAATGTTCACCATATAACCTAATTTGTACAGACAGTTCTGTCAACATGTTACTCCTTTCAATACTGATTTCTTATAGAAGCTCTCTGGTTTGCTTCCTTGGGGCTCTCTCTCTAAATTTATGCATTCTCAAATTGTCCCTTTGTTGGCACTCTAGAGGTGTTTTGTTGTTGTTGTTTTTTTTTAAACCTCAGCATTGTATAGGCATAATAAAGTTTGGGATAAAAGAGAGACATGGCATTTTTTTGTAAAGTGGGAGAAAGAAAGTGGGAAAGGAAAACCAATTTAGGTCACTGTTAGGAAAGAGTACATATGAAAGTTGAAACTCTGGACACTTACTCTCTTAAAACTTTTCCTGCTCAGGTACCCATGCTGCTGCTGCTGCTAAGTTGCTTCAGTCGTGTCCAAATCTGTGCGACCCCATAGACGGCAGCCCACCAGGCTCCCCAATCCCTGGGATTCTCCAGGCAAGAATACTGGAGTGGGTTGCCATTTCCTTCTCCAATGCATGAAAGTGAAAAGTGATAGTGAAATCATTCAGTCGTGTCTGACTCTTAGCGACCCCATGGACTGCAGCCTACCAGGCTCCTCCGTCCATGGGATTTTCCAGGCAAGAGTACTGGAGTGGGGTGCCATTGCCTTCTCCACAGGTACCCATAGGAATAGAGTACTATACCTTAAAAATTACTAATTTAAGCTATATCTACCTAAATAGCAAAGAACTATTGACATGAATCTTTTGCATGTGTCTGTTATACTTGAGAGACTTGTTGTACATGTAGTGTGTTGTCCCTGCAGTTCTTCCCACTTGTTTTTTTCTAATCTAGGCATATTCTTATCTAAGGCAGCATTCCAAATACAGTGGTAATAAAGGGGCTGAGAGGGCTGCCCTCATTCATTTATTTTGGGGGAGACTAGCATGGTAGGAACAAGTGGATGATAGGAATGAGTATGATTTTCCTCCTATAAGAAGGCATGTAGGCATCGGGAGAAAGGTTACCTTCTATACTAGCCCAGGCCTGCCTTCTCAACAGAGAAGATGTGTAGAAACCAACTGGCACCAAAGCCACTTTGGCCAAGGGGAACAGGCGCAAGGTCTCTGGCTCAAGGCCTAAAAATAGCTGGCAGGAGAACAGGGTGTATTAATAGCTCAGATTGCAAAGCATGTGTCCCATAACCTGAATCTCATATTCAGGGGCTTCTTCCAGTCTCTTTCATTGCATAGAGTCCAGGATTGAGTCCATTGTAGGGGCTCAAGAAACTTTTCTAGATATGTTTCCAAATCCCATTCCACAAGTTTTAAACTTTTCCCCTCTGTCTACCATTTCCCCCTGTCTGTTTAGCATCTGTCTTCTTCATTTGTATCCTCTATAATCCCCTCTTTCCTTCCATGTTTCCTCACTCTGATCAGCCTAGATCTGGCTGATCATGTAAGCAGAGAAACTTATTCATTCATTCTTTTATCCACTCATTTCATAGTTATGTATTAAGTGCCTACTATGTGTCAAACTTTATGCTAGGCACTGAGGAGGAAACAGATAAAAAGATATCCTGTCTGCTTTTAAGAAACTCACAATCCAGTGAGGGAAACAAGTGTATACTATGACTATAATGCTAAAAATAAAATAAATAAATGCTAGGTCTTTAGGTAAATAGAGACAGTATGAATGAATGCATAGTGCTAAGGTACAATCTTTCAGGAAAGAAAGATTTGTAAAGATGTCTGTTTTTTCCAAATTATTCTGTGTGCTTATTGCAGTTCCAGTCAGAATTGGAATAAGTTTTTTAAATTTGAGATATAATTCATAACATACAATTTGCCCATTTAAAGCACACCTCAGTGATTTTGGCATATTCACAGAGTTGTACAAACATCATCACAATCTATTTTAGAACATTTTCACCACCCCAAAAGAAACCTGATACTCATTAGCAATCATCTTCATTTTCTTCCAACTTTCCTTGCTGTCAGGCCTAGGCAATCACTAATCTATTTTTGTCTCTATTCTGGACAGTTCATATGAATGAAATCATACAATAAGTGACCTTTTGTGTCTAGCTTCTTAAACTTAGAATAATCTTTTCAAGGTTCATCCATGTTGTAGCATGTGTGAGTACTTTATTCCTTTTTGTACAAAATAATACTCCATTGTATGGATATGCCACATTTTATTTATCCATTTTTCAGTTGATGTATACTTGGATTGTTTTCACTTTTTGACATCATGAATGATGTTGCTGTGAATCTTTGTGTACAAGTTTTTGTATGGATATATGTTTTCAGTTCTCTTGGGTTATTATAGTTTTACTAAAATCCATGCTTGGTGGACTTTAACCCCACAGTTCTCAGGGCTCCTGCACTTTGATTTTCTTCTTTCTGCTAATCCTGGGTTTTGGAAACATCTCTCCTTATATAGGCCAGTTCATTTAGCAGGAGAATGCCCTGAGGCATATAGACTCTAGAGCTAGCCACAGGTGAATGTTAATATTTAAAATAGATTAAATTAAAAATTCAGTCACCCCAGGACATTTTAAGTGTTCAGTAGCTATATGTGGCTTGTGGCTACCATATTGAATAGCTCTGCTTTACAATAATAGTGCTGCTAAGTGCTAAGTAACCTCCAGGCCATCACTTCCCATCTGTGCATTTGGTTTCTCTTCTGTGAATAAGGGTGGTGAACATCAAAAGCCCTATCTTCCTCTGGCATTCTAAGTGATTTATGATTCAGTCTTTGGTATTTGCCTCCTCCCACCTCCTCCTCCAGCCCTTTTCCTTGTTCAGCCAGGAGTATCCAGAGGGAACATTAAGCTGCTAATGTGTCAAGCTATATTGTTCCCACACCCCGCTCCCTTGGTGAATGGGAAAGTGACTTGAGGATATACTTATGTCTAAGTGCTTCACATTTGTGCAGTGCTTCATGGATCATAGAACACATTATTTCTTAATTTCCCCAAATCAAAGAATCTCAAAACTGGAAGAGTCTTAAAGGTCATCTGAAAGTTCACTGAACATGAATCACATGGATTGCTTATAAAATGAAATTCCAAGGACCCCACTCCCTCGAGAATGATCAAATAGATGACAGGGTTTCCCTGTTCCAACCTGCACAATCCTACACTTCTGGACAACTCTGGCATTTAGAAAAAGTGTTAATCACTCAATTGTGTCTGACTCTTTGCAACCCCATGGACTGTAGGCCACCAGGCAACTCTGTCCATGAAATTCTCCAGGCAAGAATGGAGTGGGTAGCAATTCCCTTCCTCAGGGGATCTTTCTGACTCAGGGATTGAACCTGGGTCTCCCTCATTGCAGACAGATTCTTTGCCATCTGAGCCACCAGGGAAGCCTGACATTTGGAAGGGCTTTCTTTATATTGTATTCTCCCAATTAACCTAGCTCTTCCAATTATAGTTACAAAATACTAATTTGTTTCTTTCCCATAATAATCCTTCAGGTTCATTCATTTATTCAGAAAGTATTTGTTGAGCACCTATTATATACAAGGTTCTTTGCAAGGTGTTAGGGATTCAGTAGTGAGGACTAACTTGGTCTCTGCCTTCAGGAAGCTTACAGTCTAGTAGGCGAGACAGACAATTAGCAACAAATCCCCCAAAACAGTAAATAAATAAGACAATTACAAATTGAGAAAAATGCTATAAAAATAAACAATTTTGTGATGAAGAATGTCAGGAAGGACTGATGCTGGTCATGGAAAGCTTCACTAGGGAAGTGACAGTTAAACCAAGATCTGAAACATGAGGTAGAGCAAACCATTCAAAGAGTTCAGGAAAAATAGTAAAAGACCATGGCATGTTCTCTCAGTCAGAAGGCTAATGTGTTCGGAGTCTGGTAAGCAGAATGGAACAATGGCACATAATGAGTTGGAGAAGATACTGTAGACTGGTTTGTGTTTATAATAGATCATTTTGATTTATGTATAGATTGGAAGGGGGCAGGACTATAGTGGGAGGCCAGCGTGGTGTGACTGTGGTCATCTAGGCAAGACATGAAGGTGGCTCGTACTACGGTGGTGGCAACAGAGATACAGGTGTTTGAGACTTACTATCAGGTTTCTCATTATATTCTCACCTCCAGGCTAAACAGATAAGTCCAGTCTTCCTTTTATAACAGTTTTGACTCCTCTCATCTGGGTACTTCTCCCCTGGAAGACCTAACTCACTAGGTTAGATCCTGCCTTCTGATGCTTCTATGAGGAACCCAGTTTTCCCCATCTTTTTTTTTCCTTTCCCTCAGCTCTTTCCTCCTATCTTGTGCTTTACTTTTCTGCTAATTTAGGGAACTAAAATCTCCAATTCAATGACTATCCTCATACAAAGAGAAAGAGCTCTCCAGTCTTCCCTTGTCATTAATTAGTTATAAGTTTTTCACTGATTTGACCATGAACCTTAAGTATTTACTGTGCCAACTGTGCTTAGAGAAAACAGAAAAGAAGAAGACACAATTCCTTCCCTTCAAGAGCCCAGGGTATAATGGGAACAGGAAGGCCCCAATAAATGTAATACAAGGTAGAACCAATAGATCACAAGGAAAGTGAGATAAAGGGTCTTGGAAGGAAGAAAAAAATTTTCCACTTTGAGGTAGGTGAGGAAAAAGGGAAATTAGCGAAGACTTTCTGGAAGATGTTACCTTGGAGTATCTGAGACTGGGGGTGGACAGTGCTTTTTATATGGCGTGATCAAGGATGACCTCACTGAGAAGCCAACATTTGAGCAATAACTCAAAAGATAGGGGATAAATCATGTGGCTCTCTGGGGGAAGAACTCTCAAGTGGAGGGCAAAAGTTCTGAGGTTAAGTGTGATTGGTATTGCCAAACAGTAAGGAGGCTATGTGGCTGGAGCAGAGAGGGGGAGAGGAAGAGAGAATGAGAGTATTTGAGGACAGAGAGGTAATGAGGAAATCATGTAGTACGTCAGTGTGAGGACTTTTACTCAAAATGTTATGGGATGACATCTGAACATTTTGATCAGAGGAATGACATGGTCTGACATACTTAATGGTGACTTTGGACTATGATGGTAGTAGATGTGAAGGGAAGTAGTCTAATTCTGAAGATATTTTGCATCAGTAATGGATAACAGTGAATATGGAGAGTGTAAGGATAAGCTAGTTGTAGAAGTTTTCCTTAAAAAAGATTATATACCTTGAGCTGTCCCATACCACATGGCTTCCAGGTGAAAGGGAAATAGCTGGGTCTGCTGCAGGGTTCCCCATCTGTAGCCCATCAGCTAAATCTTTCACTAATAGTTTTGTTTGACCACAGTGTTTAAAGTTAATTGCATCAAACTTAAAAATTCAGAAACAGATTCTAGGTCTTTCTTGAAAAACTGAAAAATTGGGTAGTATTGAGACCTTATTTCCAAAGGGCAAAAGTTAATAGGCACTACGTTTAAGTGTTAGATGCCTCCTCTTTCCAGAGCATGTATTCTCAAGTTTTCCAGTCCCTGTACCTCCCTATTTTTCCCCCTAAAACTAAGTGTCATTGTGCACATGCTGCTGTTTGCTTTCTTATTTTTATTTTTGATATAGTAAAATATTTTACTTATTTTATTCAAAATTTAAAATTATGAAACATTCCAAATATATAAAATGTAGAAATTTATATTATAGGCACTCACTTATTCATTTTATATGCTTATTACATACTGATATTTCACCTAGTCTTTTAATTATTTATTTATTTATTAAAATTTATTATTTAATATAAATTTATTTATTTTAAGTGGAGGCTAATTACTTTACAATATTGTATTGGTTTCGCCATACATTGACATGAATCCACCAAGGGTGTACATATGTTCACCTGCTGCTGCTGCTGCTAAGTCACTTCAGTCGTCTTTTTTAAATTGAAGTATAATTTGCTTACAATATTGGTTTTAAGTGTATAGCCTAGTGATTCAATATTTTTGTACATTACAAAAATGATCATCAAAATAAGTCTAGTTACCATCTGTCACCATACAAAGTTTTAGTATTATTACTATATTTTCTATGCTATATATTACATTCACAAGACATTTATTTTATAGCTGGAAATTTGTGCCTCTTAAGCTCCTTCACCTGTTTTACCCATTCCCCACTCTCCTCTGCCCCCAGCAACAACCCCAGATCTATGAATCTCTTTCTGTTTCATCATGTTTGTTTATTTTTAGAGTCCACATATAAGTGAAATCATAGGGTGTCTGTCTTTCTCTGATTTACTTCATTTAGCATAATATCCTCAAGTCTGTCTATATTATCACACATGGCAAGGTTTCACTCTTTTCTTATGGCTGACTAATATTACATTTTTGGGGGTGTGTGTCCCCATGCACATGTGTGTGTGTGCATGCGTGCTCCCTCCCCTCTCCCAACCATCCAGGGCCCCAGCCGGGTGTGTATGTCAGAGAAAGAAGACACTGGAAAGAGTAAGGTGCCTATATCAATAATGTATAACTTGAGCACAGAGCCAGGGAGAAAGATGTACACTTTGTGTGTGTGTGTGTAACTGGAAGTGGGCTCAAGTAAGCTGCCCTTGTGTTCTTGTATAGGTTTGTTCTTATCTGTTCCTGTGCACCTTCTATGTACCAGTCTCTATTCTAGGTATTGAATCTCATTGCTAGGGATGTAGCAACTAACAAGAGAGACAAGGTCATTGTTATCATGGAGTTTATATTCCAGTGAAAGATACAGATAATACACAAGTGAATAAAATACATGAGCTAATTTCAAATCATAGAAAGTTCCACAAAGAAAATAAAACAGAATAATGTGATAGTTTCTGGAAGGTGCACATAGGTAGATACATAAGTGTGTGGTGCATATACTTGCAGATGGACCCATGTTCAAGTCCTATATCCATATATTAATGCTATTTGTTCCTATGTGTGCAAATGAGCAGTTCATATGTCTGCAATGTTTTTTTTTATATTAGTATACCTGTTTTTATGTATGCAGGGGTACACAGGTCAGCATACATATGGGGACACGTATGCATGGGTGTGAGGTGTACGTCAGCATTTAGCTGTAACTAGAGACGTTCTTGTGTGCCACTTGTCAGTGAGCCAATTAAGGAAGTGACTTTTTCTGCATCTGGCATTCAGGGCCATTTGCCAGCTTCCTCTCTCCCAGTTCCTTCCCACTTTAAACAGCTCTATGCTTTTCTCCTCTCAGCCCTAGGGAGGTGACGCCAATGAGAGGATAGTAACTAACTCATTGAGCCAGGAGCTGGAAAGAAGCTGATAACCTTCCGTAAAATCGCCAAAGACCTGGCTTCCCTACTAGTCCCTGTCCTTCACACTATGAGGAGAAACAGCTCTGACTTGAAGTCAGAAGATCTGAAGATCTATTCTTGGCTCTGCCACTTATTATTGTGACCTTGACAAGCTCCTACCTCTCTCTGGGTTTTAGTTACCTCCTTGGTAAGTTCTCTGGATGGTAAGGAAGGAGAGGAAGCACGGTGACCTTTATGGAGGGCTACGTGGTGCAGCCCAAAGGAGGTTCTGAACTGGGGCATTGGTGTGATTAAAATTGTAGAAGTGGCACTTTGTGTATAAGGGAAGCCAGGAAGAATCTCCTTAGAATAAAATTCAAATTTCTTACTGTGCCTACAAAGCCCTATGTGATCTGGCTGCTGCCTACTTCTGATTCTTACTCTCCTTCTTGTTCACTACGCTCCAGCCATATTAGCTTCCTTTCTGTTCTTTGAATATGCCAAGCTCTTTACTACCTGCCCAGGATACTTTTCTAAAGAACTTATACATTTGCCTACTCTCATTGCTCAGGCTTTAGCTCAAATGTCACCTCTCCAGAGAGAGGCCTTCCCTGACCATCCTACTTAAAGAACTTATCCTCTAATATTTGTCAGTATTTAAAATGTCCATATCTTTGACCCAACAATTTCACTTCTAGTAATTCATCCTGCAGATACATTTTCAAGTAAGTAAATGACATATTAATAAAGATACTCATTGAAATATTTATTTGTTAAATAAATTATGGTACACACAAATAGAACATTATGCATATGACAAAGAAAATGAAATAGCACTGTAAGTCTTGGTGGAAAATGATATCCAGATATATTGTTAAATTTAAAAATTAAGCAAGATGATCAAGCTCTATATTTAAGATTTGTGATAGTCAATAAAAAACAAGATATAGAAAAATAAATATTGTATGCCACCATTTGTATAGGAAAAAGAGAGTATATAAACATAGAAGCATGTTTATATGCTTGTCTAATAGGCCTGTCCTGTGCTTAAAGCTGTTCTTTCCCACCTCCCCATTCTATGTTTGTTTGGGGACTGTGAAGTATTTATTTCTCTTCTGAACAGCATTAAAATTCAATTTTCAAATTCATTTTAAAAATTTACATATCTTTTTATGTTCAGTTCAGTTGCTCAGTTGTATCCAACTCTTTGCGACCCCATGGACTATAGCACACCAGGCTTCCCTGTCCATCACCAACCCCCAGAGTATGCTCAAATTCATGTCCATTGAGTTGGTGATGCCATCCAACCATCTCGTTCTCTGTTGTCCCCTTCTCCTCCTGCCTTCAATCTTACCTAGCATCAGGGTCTTTTCTAATAAGTCAGTTTTTTGCATCAGATGGCCTAAGTATTGGAGTTTCAGCTTCAGCATCAGTCTTTCCAATGAACATTCAGGACTGATTTCCTTCAGGATGGACTGGTTGGATCTCCTTGCAGTCCAAGGGACTCTCAAGAGTCTTCTTCAACACCACAGTTCAAAAGCAGCATCAATTCTTTGGCGCTCAGCTTTCTTTATGGTCCAACTCTCACATCCATACATGACTATTAGAAAAACAATAGCTTCAACGAGACAGTCCTTTGTCGGCAAAGTAATGTCTCTGCTTTTAATATGCTGTCTAGATTAGTCATAGCTTTTGTTCCAAGGAGCAAGCGTCTTTTAATTTCATGGCTGCAGTCACCATCTGCAGTGATTTTGAAGCCCCAAAAGATAAAGTCTGTCACTGTTTCGTTGAAGTGATGGGACTGGATGCCATGATCTTCATTTTCTGAATGTTGAGTTTTAAGCCAACTTTTTCACTCTCCTCTTTCACTTTCATCAAAGGGCTCTTTAGTTCTTCTTTGCTTTCTGCCATAAGTGTGGTGTCATCTTTGTATCTGAGGTTATTGATATTTCTCCCGGCAGTACTGATTCTAGCTTGTGTTTCATCCAGTCTGGCATTTCACATGATGTGCTCTGCATATAAATTAAATAAGCAGTGTGACAATATACAGCCTTGACGTACTCCTTTCCCAATTTGGAACCAGTCCATTGTTCCATGTCCAGTTCTAACTGTTCCTTCTTGACCTGCATACAGATTTCTCAGGAGGCAAGTAAGTTGGTCTGATATTCCCATCTGTTTAAGAATTTTCCACAGTTTGTTGTGATCTACACAGTCAAAGGCTTTGGCATAGTCAATAAAGCAGAAGTAGATGTCTTTCTGGAATTATCTTGCTTTTTCTATCATCCAACAGATGTTCCAATTTGATCTTTGGTTCCTTTGCCTTTTGTAAATCCAGCTTGAACATCTGGAAGTTCTTGGTTCACGTACTGTTGAAGACTATCTTGGAGAATTTTGAGCATTACTTTGCTAGCGTGTGAGATGAGTGCAATTGTGCAGTAGAATTACTTATTTAAAAATCATAAAATTGAAAAATAATACTGAAGGGGATATTCTTACAGTTAAATCTTTGTATACAGTCTGAATCCTTAAGATGTCTTTTTAAAAATTTCTTGGTCATTATTATGTCATTTTTTATATCTTTCATAATTCTTATCATAATTGGAAATTAAATTATCGGTTATATTTTTATTTGTATATTTCCTGTACTATCATTGGACTATAAGCTTCATGTTGGGAGGGATTTTGCTTATTTTATTCTCAGTTCCTTATTTCTATTCATATATATAGCACATAGTAGTTGAATAAGCAAATGAATCGATGAAGAAATGACTGAAGGAAACCAAGCTGAAGCCTAGAAAGGAGTAGGAGGCAAGGCTGAGGAGATAGACAGCAAGAAGTTGATAGAGGGTGGTGATTCTCAACTTTAAAGGTGCATCTGATTTACCTATTGATTCTTTATACCAACTTGTAGTAAAGAAAAAGATTCTTGGGTCTTGTGACTGTGATTCTGAGTTTGGGCTCAGGAATCTACATTTTGACAAGTTCCCTAGGGTGACTTGGATACAAGTAATCTAGAGACCCCATTTTGAATAACACCAATGCAATGCTGACATCACTTTCAGGAAGAATCACATTCGTGATACCATTTCTCCTTAATACATGCCTCGAATGGGAAAGAAGACCGTGATCCCATTTTATCAAATGAGGTTCAGAGATGGCAGTGCATTTTCCAGTGACACACAGCTTGTGTATAAAGTATATCTTGTAAGGCCAGTGCGTCTGATCAGTCAGCTCAAGGTGTGGTGGCAGGTGGCTCACCCTCACAGAATATTCCCAGGGCTTGGTGTTAATGAATGGATTTTATGTCTGTTTCTATTTTTGTTTGTTTGGGGAAGAAGTCATACTCCCTAATGACTGGCTCTTTCTGATACATCTCAGGGAGGGCAATGAGCCAGAGGAAACCACCCAGATCACATACCAAGAGCTTCTGGTCCAAGTGTGTCGGTTCAGCAATGTTCTCCGAAAACAGGGTGAGTGTGGGGATATAGGGAGAGGACTGGAGAGCCCAGCCTGGGGGTGTCTGAGGACTTGGGGGAAGTTGACAAGGAAAAGAAGGAATCTGCTAACAGAGGAACAGAAAAGGTCACCTGGGAGGGGAGGAGGGTGGGTGGCAGATAATTGGATGAGAAGGAACACGTAGCAGCAGGTGGGATCCACCATGGTCCATGATCTGTGTCCTTTACCTGCAGGCATTTGCAAGGGTGACCGAGTGGCAGTCTACATGCCCATGATCCCAGAGCTCGTGGTGGCTATGCTGGCGTGTGCCCGCCTTGGGGCTCTGCACTCCATTGTGGTAGGAATTGGGGCTGGAGAAAGGGGCCGGGTTGGGGGTAGGGCTCAGGAAAAGTAGGTTGAGCCTGGATGATGGAGGATCTGAAAAACTAGACTAAGGCATTTAGAATGTTTGTGTCATAGGTCCCTTATTCCTTTTCTTGTTCAGTCAGTCTTTGGGTTGCCCTCTTTCTCAGTCTTTCTTCCCTTTTCTAGTTTGCAGGGTTCTCTTCAGAGTCTCTTTGTGAACGGATCCTGGATTCCAATTGTAGCCTTCTCATCACTACAGGTGACTAAGTCTCTCACCCTCCCCTAAAACCCCCACACTGAAAGTCTTGGTCTTCAACCAGCTAGCTGATATTTGGGACTGCTTAATGTAAAGGGTAGGGGCAGCCTACCCCTTATCTCCTGCTTCCACCTCAGCCTACCCTCTGTTAGCTCAAATTAGCTGGAAGATCCAGAGACAAGAGGCCTACCCAGGAAGGACTGAACATTGTACCCACTAGGGATAAAGGGGTAGAAGTGTGGTGCCTTCCTAAGGGCTTGGAATATCTGTTGCTCCCCAAAGATGCCTTCTACAGGGGGAAAAGCTTGTCAACCTGAAGGAGCTGGCTGACGAGGCCCTGGAGAAGTGTCAGGAAAAGTAAGTGTGTTTGGTCTGCTGGCTACTGCCCTGAGTTGACTGGGCATTTCCCCATTGCCAGGTCTCCTTTGTCCCTCCTACCCTAGATAGGCATGGTGGGTCTTGCCAAATTCTCCTTTGAACCAACTAGCCCACCACTTCAGGCTTTTCTTTCCTCCAGGGGTTTCCCAGTGAAATGCTGCATTGTGGTCAAGCACCTGGGGCGGGCAGAGCTGGGCACAGGTGACTCTCCCAGCCAGTCTCCTCCGATTAAGAGGCCTTGCCCGGATGTGCAGGTGAGTCTGGTACTGTTATGCCCTCCTCTGGGCTCCAGCTGGCTCCCTCTTCCTCCCCAGGAAGTTCTTGATGTCTGTCTTTGTTTCCTTATCATAATGCTGAGGATCTAGGAGCAGTCCTTGGAATGGCCTCCCTGGCAGGGCTGACTGGAGATAGGGGACTTTGACCTTGGATGTAGGTAGGGAGCTTTGGGAACTTAGCACAAGAGACTGTGAGGAAGACTCCTTTGCTGGTTGGAGTATTCTGATGGGCATCAGGGATCTTTAGGGATTGGGCTTGGGCTAGAAATGGGCTTACCTGTGTGACTATAAGTAGTCATCTTAAATACTGGGCTTTGGTTTGGGGTGGGCTACCTATGTGGTCCCACCATGGAAAGACCAGGATCTGCCACTCAACAGATGGCCCTTGATAGCTTTGGATACATGCTTCTGATGAAAAAGCCCAGTGGTGGCCTCCAGGTCTAAGGAGCATGAAGGATAAAAGCTCCAGGGTCCAGAAGGACAGAGAGTTTCTGAAATTCTGTGACTTGAGAGGCTTTGAGTAGTCTTAGAGCTAGACAGACTTCAGTCTGGTCTAGGAACATTGGAGACCCTGTCAGCATTCAGGGTTCTGAGTGTATAGAGGTTGTGAACAGAATCAGGAAAATGGAAGCTGGGAGGACCAGTGAGAGAGGAACCAGAGGGAAAGGGAAGCAGCCAGAGGTTTGGGGCACACTGACCCTTCCCTCCCCCCTCCCCTATCCTTGGACCCTGCTCACCACCCTTTCCGTGGGCTCTTAACAGGGTAAGCCGAAAGAGAAACCCAAGCACATCCGGCCCCAGGTATCCACCTCTGTATTGCCTTGGGCACTGCTTTCCCTGCATGCTTGTTTGCTTGCCAAACTGCTCTTTGCCTGTTGGCCCCATTGAGGTGACTGCCAGACCTAACCCCCTTCTCTCTACCCTTAGTTAGTCTAAGTCATTCTGAAGGGTCATGAGACCAGATGCTTATTGTTCTGAATTGGCATAGAGCTTGGATCTCAGAGAGGTAGCAACAGACGTTCCATTTCACTACTGATTCTCAGGACCATTGTGGGAGAGAGGACCAAGCAATCTGTCAGAAAGTTTTTACTGTGCACTTAGCTGAGGCAGAACCAGGAAAGGAATAGGAGGAGGAACAGGCAGAGGAGATGCAGACCTTGACCTTGGGAATCACCATCAAGTTGGCAGCTGAGAAGAAGCCTCCTAAATATATTTATAAACTACTTGGGGATTTACAGACTACACATAAACTCTGATATAATTAAATGCTAAATTGAACAAAAGTTATATTGTAGGTGATTCTAAGAAGAGAGATTCTTAAGTGGGGACTCAAAGCTGATTAGTATAGGGAACTCAAAGCTGATTTGTGTAGAGGAGAGACTGGGTTTTGAGTCCAGAGACCAGTTTTTAGCTATATGACCTTAAATGAGTCACCCCTTCTCTTTGGACTTCAGTTCCCTTATCAGTAATGGAGACATGATAGTAAATGCTTTAAAGGAATCTCTTTCCTTACTAAAACAAAACATAAAAGCCACTATTCCTCTGAGTTTTACCATCCTCATAGGATGTCTTACTTTAAATCTGCTATGATCAACTCCCTTAGGCTAATGGTAAATACAATACACCTTTTCTCTATTCTCATTAGCATGGTGGAGACAGATCTGAGTCCTAGGGGGAAATGGGGGACCTAAGACTTTTCTCGAAAGAGGAAACAAACTTAGTGGTTGGAATATAGCTTTGGAGTCAGACCACTTGGCTTCACATCTTGGCTCTGTTACCTGCTATATGGGAACTTGGGCAAGTTTCTTAAGCTCCTTTACTTCAGTTTCCCCATCTCTAAAATAAGGATAAAGTTGTACCTACCTGACAGGGTTTTGTCAGTATAGGTAAGGTGTTCGACACATAGTAACTGCTCCATAAATGTTAGCTTTTATTATTTCTAATATAGCAGACAGGCTGGCATTTCTAAAAGGGAGTTTAGAAAAGAAATAAACTCTTATAATTCTTAATACCAGAGGTTGTCAGGCCACAGGCTACTGGAATTTTATTCCTTAGAGGTAAAAGACTCAGTTACCAAAAACCCAAAGACCATAAAAATCGGCTTACAAAACCCAGGGTGGTTGGCCTGAGAACTGTAGTCAAAACTGGAAATCTTGGCAGAGCTCCAAACCCCTCATTCTTAAGCAGTCTTCAAGGCAGGGCCTGTTACAGTTGGCAGGGACCTTCCTCAACCATATTACCTATGAGCTTCCTCATATTCCTCTCTCACACCTGGCAGCTGCCCTCCCTAAGGCTTTCCTGGTCCAATAACAAAGGCCAGCTCCTTGATTATTATTTCAGAAAATGCAAACCTTTTCCTGGTTCCAAGCCCTGGGCCCTCATAGGTATATACCTAATTTACAACCAATATGTGTGCCACTGATTGCTCTTAGCCTGCTTCCTGTTGCTGGTTATCAGCTCCACACCTAGAGTACCCACCCCACCGTCCTTACCCACACCCACAAAGGAAACAGTTTTACCAGATTACAAGAGTCCCCTCATTGCCACAATGTAACTGTGCTTTGCCCTTACATGTACCTAGTGCCTTTTCTGTGACAATCCACACCAGCACCATAGACTAGCTCCATTTGCTCAAAGCACTATTGACATACTTCTTAAACACATTAATGCCCTCATCTCAATTAGATCATCTGCTGAGCAAAAAATTATTCATGTGTCAATGTATGTGTAAACCCGTATGGCTATTCCAATTTAAAAAAAAAGGTAGGGTGTATTTTTGTATTTTCTAGCTTGTTGGGGACCTTCTCTGTTCTTTTTCTTCTTAATGGTGTCTCTCTTGACCTGGACTTGCCATGCTTATGTGCCAGAAACTTCAAATTCTCCAGAGTAAGAGACAGATAGTTCAGAAAAAGGAGAATGGTGATTTTATAATTTATCAAGGTATGTGTCTAACACTCTGGGGCTTTTAAAACAAATATGCACACAATAAATTACTATATAACCATATAATGAGAGGAATAGGATGTTTCTTCTTATACTATCATATCTACCTGTCAATTGGGCCTATAGAACAAGGAAGTAATGAATATGAAACAGTTTTGTGACAGTTAAACCAAACCCACAATAGTTTCCATCATCACACTCTTATTTCACCTCCCAGAAGAGTTCAGTGGAACTGAACTAACTTTTCACCTTCCTGACATTCATCAGTCTCCTCTACCCACCCAGACAATCCAAGGCTTGATGTTTACTAGGTAATAACAGATTTCCTTTGATGTTTCCAAAATCCTGTGAGACTATCAGGGCAAGAATGACTATCCTCATTTTAAAAATGAGTCACCTGAGGTAGAGTGGCTTGCCCATGGTCATATATATCTAGGAAGTGGCAGAACTGGGAATCAAAATCCGACGCAACTTTGGACGAATTCAGGGAATACTTCACTCAGCAAAGAGTAGACTTAAAACCAGTTTTTCAAACAGGTGATATAATTAAGAAAGTAAAACAGTTTCAAGGAGAGTTTAGAAAAATTTCAGGATAACAGATCTGAAAGGCACTTCAGTATTAGAGGGACATCCTTCTGCTGGGAGAAATCCACCTTGATCCTTTTCCACCAACTTAAAGCAAAGTTTCCTGCTGAATGGAACCTTAAGAAAGTGTCTTTATGAGAAACCCATTGGTACCACTGGTATAGGGGCAGGGGCAGAGCTGGAGTAGGGACCTCCAGATGTGGATGATGTCCGGACATGTGAAAAAAGAGGCTTGGACCAACATCTGTTGACTCTTTTGCTACTAACGATTGGGGTCAGGTACCCACCTCACCTGCAGGCTCTGACTAATTCTGCATTTCTGAATTGTGTGGTATCTGCATCCCTGCTGATGATCCACTAGTCCCATAAGTACATATGTGTGTATACAGGCCTGTCTATGCATATTCATTCATCCAACAAACTTTTACTGAGTGCCTGTTGAGTCCTAGGCATTTTACTAGGTGTTGGAGATTTAGGGGAGTGGACAAAAAGATAGACATGCCACTGTGCTCACAGAGGTCACTATCTGGAGAGACAGTAATCAAGTAAACAGCTAAATAAAATAACTGGAAATATGTGCTATGTGGTAAAGAAATAAGGTGCTGTGATCAAGAATTATAGCAGGGGTGGGAATTCCTTGGCCATCCAGAGTTAAGACTCTGTGCTTTCACTGCTAAGGGCCCACATTCAATTCCTAGTTGGGAAACTAATGTCACAAGCTAATTTAAAAAAAAAAAAAGAATAATAGTAGAGGTGAGGGTGGGTCTGGGAGCCTATGAGATGCCATTTAGGTTAAACCTTTCCAAGAAGATGACATTTAAGCTAGGAATTGAAGAGCGAGAAGGGACCAACCAAAGGGGCCCGCCTCAGCCTGAGGCCAGGTGAGAGAAGTTCTGAAGCAGGGTGCTGGGAGTACCCAAGAAGCCTCCTGTTCTGTTTCTGATCTCCCTGCCCCATCTCACCCTCACTGGGGCCCTTCCTCCCTCTCAGGACCTCCATCTGCCACTCCCACCCTGGCCTTTCCAAGTGGCAGGTAGGGGTGAATTTTGCCCCCAGCCTGACCTGTTCACAATTCCTCCTTGCCCATTCCTATTTTCTTCCCCCTGCAGATCTCCTGGAATGAGGGAGTTGACTTGTGGTGGCATGAACTCATGCAGAAGGCAGGGGATGAGTGTGAGCCTGAATGGTGTGATGCTGAAGACCCACTCTTCATCCTGTACACCAGTGGCTCCACAGGCAAACCCAAGGCAAGTGTGTGTGTGTGTGTGTGTGTGTGTGTGTGTGTGTGTGCATACACTGTGTAAGGGTGAGAAGTGAGTTTCTTAGGAAGCCTGTAATGACATGAAATTTACAACTCTGAGTTTCAGAAATATCACATTACCTTTTCTAAATCAAATTGATATAAATCCTCAATCACTGATGGTGAAGCCCAGGGTGAGACAATTCAAGTGGGGAGCCTCAGGGTGCCCAGAAAAGGAGGAAAGGATAAATCCATGGGGCTGACATCTGTGTTTCCTGCCCATACCCACATGGTTTGGTTAAAGAAGAGCTACCTGTAAAATCAAGGCCAGGAGTGGGCACAGGGATCCCTCTTGGCCTTCTTGACTACAGTTCTTAGAGTTCAATCCCTTCCACATGGCACACTGGTAACATCTAGTCCCTCCCAGAGCAGTGTGGGAACTGGAAACACTTAGAACTCCGACTTAAAAGATACATCACTCTACCTTCCACTTGCCGCATCCATAAATTATTCTTTCCACATGCTTTGGAATATTCCTCAGTGAACCTTTAGAGACACAATTTGGGCCTCTCCTTCCTTAGAGAAGGAAATGGCAACCCACTCCAGTATTATCGCCTGGAAAATCCCATGGATGGAGGAGCCTGGTAAGGATAGGGTATTAATGGAGCAAGCAAAGAAGATTATCTTTTTTCCCCACTCTCATTCTGTCAACGTATAATTGAGTGTGTGTGCACAAACACACACTCAAACAGCAGAGACACTATTAGATGTGAGTGTACCGAAAGGGTCCAGGTGTGTGAAAGTAATGTGAGTGGTTCAGAAATACCATCTTAGGGTGTGGGTGTGGATGATGGACTGACTATATAAATATATGTGGTGTGTGAGATGGGAACATGGAGGAAGGAGGATGGAAGAGAAATGGATGCTGTAAAAGCAGTGCTGGCAGGGCCAGAATCCCTGGGGAGGCTTTTCCTCTACATTTGGTAGTCAGTGAGTGTGAGCCCAACTTGAGGCCCTATTCTCTCCACAGGGCGTGGTACACACAGTTGGGGGCTACATGCTCTATGTGGCCACAACCTTCAAGTATGTGTTTGACTTTCATGCGGAGGATGTGTTCTGGTGCACCGCAGACATTGGCTGGATCACTGGCCATTCCTATGTCACCTATGGGCCACTGGCCAATGGTGCCACCAGTGTTTTGGTAAGAAGGGTGCTGGGACCCGTGGCTACCTGGTTTTTAGGGGATGGATAAGATGATCCTGGGTGATGACCTTCCAAAGCCACCTTGCCTAGAGGCAGAGAGACTTATACAATGATCTGTTTCCTTGAGAAAGTTCTCAGAGAGTTGTATATGCTGAGTGGGAAAATCTCTTGGCTTGTCTGGTAAGGGTGTGAAGACAGGGATTTGTCAGAAAAGGCAAAATACTGAGCCTGAGGGTATGGTAGGGGAATGGAGGAATACTGAGAAGGACTGAAAATGACCAGCCATTATTGGGGTCAGTTTGAGGGGATTCCCACATATCCGGATGTGAGCCGCCTATGGAATATCGTGGAGAAGTACAAGGTGACCAAGTTCTACACAGCACCTACAGCCATCCGTCTGCTCATGAAGTTTGGAGATGAGCCTGTTACCAAGTGAGACCCCTCTCTGGCTGCTGCTCCTTGAGTGTCCCTCAGAGCTGGTGCTGGCCTTTGCACAGTCCTTTCCATCCCATTATTCTAATACCCTGGCTTGGACTAGGGAGGGGGCAGAAGAGCCTGTGCACGTCTTCCTGGTTCCTAGTGGTACTCAAAGCCTCCCTTTCTCCCCACTCTCCTGCCCAAGGCACAGCCGGGCGTCCTTACAGGTGCTAGGAACTGTGGGCGAACCTATCAATCCCGAGGCCTGGCTCTGGTACTACCGGGTGGTAGGTGCGCAGCGCTGCCCCATTGTGGACACCTTCTGGCAGACAGAGACAGTAAGTAACAGGTTCAGAAGGCTGGGGCTCAGGCAGTGTGTGCGAAGAGTGAACCCCTGATCTCTGACTTCCACAGGGTGGCCATATGCTGACCCCCTCCCTGGGGCCATACCCATGAAGCCTGGTTCTGCTGTGAGTGAGGCTCCCCTGGCTGGTCCTGGGCTAGGGCCAGGGAGAGTCTTGGGGCATTCAGCCTAGGTAGAGGGTGGGGGGCTTGACTGATAGGTTGGGGGAACTGGGGGCTCTGGGACTCCCTAGAGGTAGAGAGTTGAGTCAGAGTTGTCTCATTCCTCCTTGTGAGTCCTGTCTCCTGTTTGCTTCTAGACCTTCCCATTCTTTGGGGTAGCTCCTGCGATCCTGAATGAGTCTGGGGAAGAGTTGGAAGGTGAAGCTGAAGGCTATCTGGTGAGATCCTGGCCCTTGTGGGTCTTTGATGAGGGGGAGGGAGGGATGGTCCACAAAAGGGCACAGTGTGTTTTCCTTTAGAGTTTAGAACCTAACCTTTCCTGGTAGCTGCTTTAGGCTAAAGCTCCTTGGTTGAGGGTTTATCCTCTGCAGAGAGATCCTAGTGGGGCAATCCTTCTGGATATTTTGCCTGCCTCTAGGCCTTTTGTCCCACAAGGCTCTTAAGGGCTCTACTCAAAGATACTTGATGGTGCCTTTTTGGGTCTGAAAAACACAGTGGAAAATCATATAGGCTCCAGAGTCAACTTGCCTGGGTTCAAACCTGGCTCTGCCTCTTTGTGACTTTAGATAAATTACCTAACCCCTCTGAACATAAATATTCTCATTTGTAAAAGAGTTACAATAGTACCTTTGTCTGGAGAAGGAAATGACAACTCACTGCAGTACTCTTGCCTGGGAAATCCCATAGACAGAGAAGCCTGGAGGGCTGTAGTCCCTGGGATTGCAAAAAGAGTCGGACATGACTTAGCAACTAAACAGCAATAGCAGCAGTATCTTTATCTCCTGTGGTTGCTGGATTGACTAGATGATTCATGTGAAGGGTTTATTTAGCACAGAACCTGAGAGTTGGTGCTTGATAAATGTAAGCTGTTGTTGTGATCATTTAGTAGTTGTAGGGAGATCATTAGTGCCCTCACCCTCCAACCCACTTTGTTTTTACCAAGAGTAAGCTTCCCTGGTGGCTCAGACAGTGAAGAATCTGTCTGCACTGCAGGAGACCTGGGTTCAATCCTGGGTGGGGAAGATCCTCTGGAGAAAGGAATGACTACCCAATCCAGTATTCTTGCCTGGAGAATCCCATGGACAGAGGAGCCTGTCAAACTACAGTTCTTGGGGTCCCAAAGAGTCGGACACGACCGAGTGACTAACACACTTTTAAAAGAGCAAGTTAGTAACGTGGGCAAGACTTGAATCCAGGTCCTCTGACTCTTAGAATAGAGTTCTGTCCATCCCACCAATGTGCTGCCACAGGACATTACTGATTGGGGCAATACTTATTTACTTATGTGTGGGTCCTACATTTTTATGTAACTGCTTTCATTTGCAACAAATTGTACTTACATCCCTGAGGGATTACCTAAAAGGAGACTCAAGGTACTTCCTTTGTCCAGTAGCTAAGACTCCACATTCCCAATGCAGGGGGCTGGGTTCGATCCCCGATTGGGGAGCTACATCCTGCATGCCACAACTAAGACCCAGCAGAGCCAAATAAATAAAAATAATTTTTTTTTAAAAAGGAGACTCAAATTTACTAAATGCTTATTACTAACAGAGCATGTACTAGGCAGCTTCCACATACTATTAATTTAATCCTCAAAATAACTTTGGGAGGTAGAAATTATTTTCTCTGATTTACAGATAAGGATCCTGAAACTCAAAGACATAAAGTTACTTACCTGAGGCCACACAGTTAAATAAGTGGGAGAGTTAGGATTCCAAGCCTAGACTATCTGTCTCCAAAGCATATACTTTGTTCTACTTCTTGGGAATGGCATTCAGGCTATTTCTCCTAAGGTTTGGCAAAGACGTAACTGTCTTCCTGTGAGACAGTGTAGCAGACGGTTACCACTTCCTCATCCTCCAGGTGTTCAAGCAGCCCTGGCCAGGGATCATGCGCACCGTCTATGGGAACCACGAACGCTTTGAGACCACCTACTTTAAGAAGTTCCCTGGGTACTATGTGACAGGAGATGGTGAGCCTTGGCTATCCTTTTCCCACACCTCCCACTAAGACATGTACCATCCCCTTTCATTTTCAATAAGAGTTGGTTAGGGATGTGTCTTATGTATCAATGTGTAATATCCAGTCAGAGATACAGAGAAGACCATAAGAACAGGAATGAGTGTTGCAGGAAGGCTCTCAGCATAGTGCTGAGATTTGATGTATGAGGGAAAATGTTCTTGTTTCCATCACTGCTGGGCTGACAGAGAGGCAGCACATGGCAGTATGTATTACCATGTCATGTGTGTCTCTGTGTCTGGAGCCTATGTTTGCCCATGTGTCCATCCACCAATCCATTCTTCCATAAATATTTATTGAGCACGTACTACTTATCTAAGCACAGATGTTACCATGAATAAGATGGGCAAGGTCTCTGCTCTCATGGGGTTTACATTCTAGTGAGGAGAGACAGGCCGTAAATTCAGCAAATAGATACTGCAGGGACAGCCACCATACATGGGGTGGTGAGAAGTTTCTTTGAAGTGATATTTGACCAGAGACCTAAAGAAGCAGTCAGGTATGGGAATATCTGGAATAAAAATGAATGTTCTGTACCAGAGAGACATAAGCATGGAATGTCTGAGGAACAGACTGAAGCTTGTGTAGCTGGAATGTAGTGAACAATAGCAAGAATGTTGTATCAAGTGGGAGAGGGAGATAATAATACAGGGCCTTGTGAGCCATGGTGAGGAATTTGAATTTTATCCAGTGTATGGTGGGAGACCATCAGGCTTTTAAGCAGAGAAGTGATTATAATTTATATATTATTTAGAAAATAACTTTGCTTGTTTTATGGAGAATAGACTTTAGGTCAGTATGTTAGTTATCTATTGCCATGGAACAAATTAACTCCAAACCTGGGAACTAAAAACAATAATTATCTCATAGTTTCTGAGGATCAGGATTCTGTGAGTGGCTTCACTGGTGGTTCTCATTCAGAGTTTCTTATGGGTTGCAGTCAACCTGTGGTTGGAGCTGCAGTCGTCTAAAGGTCTGACTGAGCCTGGAGGACCCACTTCTAAGCTCACTTATGTGGCTGCTGGCAGGAACCTTCAGTTCCTTGCCACATGGACCTCTCCATAGGGCTACTCATGACATGGCAGCTGGCTGCCCCCAGAGCAAAGAATCAGAGAGAATGCAACCAAGATAGAAGTCACAGTGTCTTCTATAATCTCATCTCAGAAATGACATCCTATCATTTCTGCCAAATGCAATTGCTCATGAGACAAACCCTAGTACAGTGAGGGAAAGGACTACACAGGGGTATGGTACCAGGAGACGGAGGTTGGTGTGACTGTCTTGGAGCCTGGCTAGCACAGCAGGAAGACTTGTTAGGAGGCTGTTGCCGTGGGTACAGCAGTTGGGTGATGCGGATCGCTGCGGTATCCTACTGTGGTGTATTTATTTTCTCCTCCCAGGCTGCCGGCGGGACAAGGATGGCTATTACTGGATCACCGGCAGGATTGATGACATGCTGAATGTATCTGGTGAGGGCGAGGGACCATCTTCCCTTCTCATTAACCCTGCTCGCCCAGCAACTCCCAGCCAAAGCCTTCTAAGAGAGCCAGACCACACCTGGAGTGCAGCGTTCATTTCTGGGCTGAAGAGTACCTGGAGGAGGGGAACCAGGATGGTGGGGCAACGATGTCCCTTGAGGAATGAATGAAAGGCTGTCCCTTTTTACCAGACCGGGACCGCCTTACTGGGACAGATGGAACAGGGGCTGGGATCTCTCTCATGGCAACTTCCTTTTCCTTGACAAGGACACCTGCTGAGCACGGCAGAGGTGGAGTCAGCACTTGTGGAACACAAGGCTGTTGCAGAGGCAGCCGTGGTTGGCCACCCTCATCCTGTGAAGGGCGAGTGCCTCTACTGTTTTGTCACCTTGTGCGATGGCCACATCTTCAGCCCAGCTCTCACTGAGGAGCTCAAGAAGCAGAGTAAGGAGCTTCCCTGGGCAGGGATTGCCAGGCCTGTCCTGATGGCCCAGTCACCACAGCAGGTTGTTGGGGAGGGGCTGTAGTGAGCTAGTTCCTCAAACCACAGACAGATCCCAGGGGCTGACTGCCCTCTTCCCACTCAGTCTCCACCATGTTAATAATGATTGACATTTGTAGAATTCTTTCTTTGTGCCACTGAACTAAGCATTTTAAACGCATTAATACATTTAATCTCTAGTCACCTCCATGAGGCTTCCCAGGTGGCATAGTGGTAAAGAATCTGCCTGCCAATGCAGGAGATGCAGAAGACATGGGTTTGATCCCTGGGTCGCGAAGATCCCCTGGAGTAGGAAATGGCAACCCACTCCAGTATTCTTGCCTGGAAAACTCCATGAACAGAAGAGCCTGGGGTCACAAAGAGCCAGACACAAATGAACAACTGAGTGCACACACCTCCATGAAATAGATCCTATTGTTACTCTCATTCTAAAGATGAAGAAATTGAGGCTCAGAGAATTTAGGAATAAATCACTTGTTCGAGGCCACACTGCAAGTAAAGTGAATTTCAACTCTAGCAGGCTGATTCTAGACCTTGAGTTCTATGAAAGTGAATTAATATACAGTGAGAGAGTAAAAAGACAATGTGTTAAAAAGAGAGAAAGACAAAAAGCGAGCCTGAGAATGATTAGTTTGGGAACAAAGCCATCTGTGCCTTGGTTTTGGGCAGCCTGGGTAAGGGTACTGGAAAAAAGTGTAATGATTTGTTGGTTACAGTTAGAGAAAAGATTGGCCCCATTGCCACACCGGATTACATCCAGAATGCACCTGGATTGCCTAAAACTCGCTCAGGTATGTTCAGAGGCCTCTAGGGTTTGGGATTGGATGGGCCAAGGCTCACTGGTGGCGAGTATGCATGGATGGAAGCTTTTGGCAGGGCCGGAGTGGGTCAGTGTGTTGTCACCAGGTAACCAGAAGCCTGTGGACCCCCAGGGAAAATTATGAGGCGGGTGCTTCGGAAGATCGCTCAGAATGACCACGACCTGGGGGACACGTCCACTGTAGTCGACCCATCCATCATCACCCAGCTCTTCAGCCACCGCTGCTTGACCATCCAGTGAATAAGACCCTGCCTGGAACCCAGGATTACCCCTGCTTGGCTTTCCAAAGTTTTTCCCACCCTCCCTGCCCCCATCTAGGAGTGCTGAGGGCCAGTGCTGACCCACAGCACTTCCCTTGTCCAGCTGTCTGGGACCGAGGACCATCTTTGCTTCTGGGTGGAGGCAACTTCCTGCGACCGCCAGGCAGTTGTGAGAGGGCCCAGGTCAGCCTCAGGCTGTGCCCCTAGACTGCAAAGAGCTCTTGGAGCCCTGAAGGGACCTGAAGGTCAAGTCCCAAACCCAAGTTAAGTGTTCAGTGGGCAAATGAAGGCATGGACTGAAACAGGGAAGCAACTCTAATCCTATGTCATCTCTCTCAGGAAGCACCAGTACTTATCTTGGGCATGCACTTGCCCCGAGAAATGCCTGTTTGTGAGTCATGAAACAATGATTATTTTTTAAAACATTTTGTTGCTTCTCTTGTGGGTCTAAATTCCCTTTTGTACTGGATGGCAGTGCCTGTCTGCCATTTGTTCCAGGGGCTCTGCAGGCAGGTTCAGTTTCCAGAGGGCTTTCAGATCATTTGCGTCTTCGAAGGAGTACATGTGTTACGCTCCCAGGACCAGAGAAGCTCGCTTTTCTTGTCCTCTGTTCCCAGCCTCCCCTGAACAGTCTTGCCCACGAGAGACGTTCTCAGATGCTCTCTTTTCCCTACCCCAGTTGTACTCAGGCCCTGTGGTTGTAGGAATAAAGTCTGTGACTTCATGAAGGTGGTGACTTGCTTTCTCAGTGTCTTACATGGTGTTTACTTACTGGCTGCTCTGATTTGTGTGGGGGATGGAAAGGGGGAGTGATTTTCCTCAGGAATACTCCAATATTCCTTCCAGAATTTGGGTCTAGGCAGCACTAGCAGGGCAATGCTGGAGACCCAGGTTCGGTCCCTGGGTCGGGAAGATCCCCTGGGGAAGGGAATGGCAACCCATTCCAGTATTCTTGCCTGGAGAATCCCATGGACAGAGGAGCCTGACAGTCCATGGGGTCGCAGAGTCCAGACACGACTAAGCAACTAACACTTTCATTTTTACCAGAGCTTCTAGGCCCTTTGACAAGCTCCTGAACTAAGCAGGAAAGCAACTAAAGCCAAATTATAACTGTAATGCTTGATCATGGTTGCTCTCCCTGCTAGAGACTGTCTCTCTTCCCTGTGATCCTGTGGAAGCATTAGTGAGTGACTAAGGACTGAAATTTCGACTGAAGGACTGAAATTTCAGGGTCCTATCCATAGGATCTGGAGCTAGGGAGACTGATTATAGCCGAGTTCCTTCCCCTGCTCCAATCTATCTGAAGTGGGCTGACTAGGATTATAGCTACTCCCTCCCCTAAATGTACAAACAAAGGAATCACAGAATCAGCCAAGTAGTTTTATTTAAGGCAGAGGTGAGGAAAGGCTGTGCCCCTACCCTTTTCCTCCTACCCCTCAGTCCTAGCCTAGATCCAGATCCTGCTGGAAAGGCTGACAAGGGGCTAACAGGAGGATGGCAAGGTTATGGACCCTGACCTCAAATCAGCTTCCTTTCAGCTGTATCCACACCCTGAGGATTTAGGGGCCTCTAGATTGCACCTAAGGGAAACACAGCTTTTCTGGTTCTCAGAAGGGAAAGCTCGGGGTGGGGGGGTGGGGAGAGGGGGGAAGGTACCCAGCATCTGCCCTTCCATGAAGACCCTGGAAATCTCTAGAAGAGACCAGCCTTCACAAGGTAAGGGGAGGGCAGCCCCTCAGGAGGGCAGGCGAGGAATGACCGGACAAAGGATGGAAGGTCTTTGCAGTGCAGTCGGGCAGGCCCGGCTGTGCCCTCACACAGGGTACGGGTTGTCCAGGACTGCCACTCCAGCCGCCACACCACCGTCTGCGTGCTCGATGGCTTTGGTTCGAAGCAGATGTCCCACGTGCTTGTTTATCACAAGTGTCTTTCCCTCCCTGTAGAAACGGGGGCAGGAGACACACAACGCCATCACCTGGACTCATCCCTCAAACCCAAGACCTTTCTTGGTCCTGGCTGAGCAGTACATGGGTGACTGACTACACCTGAGAAAGTGCTCAGATTTCTGAATCAGATTTGGGTTTGCATCCTAGCTTGGATATTATTAGCTCCGCCTTTGAAACAAGTTACTCAGCCTTTCTGAATATCAATTTCCTCAATTTAAAACAGGGATAATGCCTCTCACTTTTTAAGATGGTGACAAGGTTTAAAGAAAATCAGAAAAGTATTTAGCATGATGCCAGGCTCACATTTCATCTTCTGTAGCTCTAAATTTCCTTCTCTACCTCTCTCAAGATGGCGGTAGCGGGTGGGGAGGAATTGGCAGGCAGAGATGCTCTAAGTGGAATGGTTGGAGGGGAAGATGATAGAGAGGGCAGGCTCTGGTGGGGAGCATGGGAGGATCTGGTATTCCTTACTTGCTCTGATCTTGGAGTGAGTAGCAGGAAGTAGTAATGAGGGACCAGAAACTGTTCCTTACAAATTCCCCAGTTGTCTTCTTCCTGATTCACTAGTGCTCAAGTCCAAGCCCAGGGGCCACTCAGCTTTTCAAAGCCACTGTTAATCCTCTAGCTGGCCCATCCCACCTTTCCCCAGCATCCCAGGTGCCCTGGGACTGGACCTAAACTTTTCTTCCCTGGAGTCTCCTAGTCTAGGGTTATATTGTTAGCCATCTTGATATCACTTGGAATTTCCTTTATAGTTGCAAAGCACTTGTTATCTGGACTTCATCTGCTAGCCTTGTGAGGTAGGCAGATCTTAGGTCCTTGGCCTCATTTACTACATAAGGAAACAGGTTGCTTGGCTCACCTGACATAGACCCCGAAGATGCCAAGCTCTGAAATGCATTGGATCACTCGGGCAGGGCTGCCGGGTCGTAGTAGACAATTCCTAAAAGGTTCGGGTTCAATCTTCTCCATGAGGATGTAAGAGGCTCTCTCCTCACTGTCCTTCAGCCGCTCCAAGGCTTGTACCATCTCCTCCCCGTATAGGTTGTTACCTGCAATTTCACTAAGCGGTCACCCTGGACCCTCTGCCCACCTTCTCTACTCTGTACTCCCACTTCTAGGGCCATGTGGGCAGGTCAAGAGCATCAGTTCCTGACGGCAGTTCAGTGAACCCAGGGCCGGCTTGATCTCCAAGGAGGAAAATGTCACCTTAATAGGAGAGCTCTTACAAAAGTGGACACACCTCCCACCATAGCATCCTGCCCTGGTTCTCCTCTTACCTGACTATGGCTGTTCCTTCTCAGCCTCCCTGACTGGCTCCTGCCCCTCTTAAATGTTGGGGTTTCCAAGGAATCATTCCTCTACTCTTGTTCTCTCCTCCGTGTTTGCACTATTTTTCAGGGAGATCTCTTCCAAGGCTTCATCTATAGCCTATAACTTGTTAACTCCCAAATTTTTAGCTAAAGCTCCCTGCTCTAAAGATCACAGATATCCCAGGGGCTACCAAATCCAACTCAGCATGTCTGAACAGAACTCGATACTTCTGCCTGGGTCTGCTCCTCCTAGGCCCTCCCACACCCAATCAAGTGAAAGGCATTCCCAAGTCGCTGATCTCCCTGTCCATTACCTGTCACTAACTCAGACATGTCTCTTCAGTCTGTACTCCACACTGTCACAGGCTCTGGCCCAGCCTTCTGCATTGCTCTTCTGGACAACTATACCAGCCTCCTCTACGGTCTCTCCACCACCAGTGTCTCCCCGTGTACTCTCCCATGGCTGAAACACGGATCCATCATGTGTCCCTCCCCTCCTTTAAACTTGCTAATGGCTTCCCACCACCCATAGGATAAAGCCCAATTTCCTACATATATTCAACATCCTTTATAATCAGGTCCCAAGCCATCTTTTTCAAACCAAATTATTCCCTCTTCCACCTCCCACGTTGCACTTTAGCCTCAGCAGTTAACTTATTAACCTCCAAACATACCACACTTCCATGGACCAGTGGAAGCCTATGCCTCAGGTTGCTCCTTCTGTATGGAATGCTCTTCCCCATTTTCTACCTGTGAAATGCCTACCCAACCCTTAAGGCCAAAGTCAAAAAAAAAACAACCACAAAACCATTTCTGGATCCATGAGGCAGATATGATCCCTGCCCTCAAAGACTTCAAACCAGGCAGGAAGGTATCCAACCTCCTGATATGCCCCCTCCTGCGCTTTCACGGGCACCTCAGACTATACTTGCCCACACCCTCCAGTGCTGGTTAATCACACTCCGTGGTGCTTGGGCGTTTCTGTAGTGTAGAGGTCATCACGTTTGCCTTACACATTCTCTTGTGCTCCACAGCATGTGATCACAGGGTCTCCCGTGACACTGTCCAAGGTGGGGAACCTGAGTCAGTTCCTCTCGTGTGCCCTGGAGCCTGGAACTGTGCCCACAGCAAGTGCAGGTCAGCACTGGTGACCTCCTGCAACCGCCTTCACTGAGCAGCCCTGCAAAGGGGGGCACCACCTACCTCCACCCTCTCTCTGAGGCTTTAGCACGAAGCAGCTAGGGGCAGCAATGGCCTTGGTGATAGCCTGGTCCCCTTCTTCACCCTGGTAGGAGGCAAGAGAGTAGCCACTAGCATCTTAGGCCAAAGAGCACAGAGCCAAGGTCCTGCTGGTTGTGCAGAGCAGCATTAGAGGAAGAGCAGGAAGAGAAAGGGCCATAAAGCCCCTTAGGCTGGATGCTACTATCTGGACAAGACAACCCCAGTGAACCCCCTATAGCAGGGAGTACCAGCTTTCTCTGGTGACAGTTCAGGAGTAGCCCGAGGCCTGCAAAGCAGGTAGATACTCCTGAGTTCTTGCTGTCTACCTCAGCCCCATTCCCTGGTTAGCATCCCCATTTCCATCTTTGCGGAGGGAGCTTACAATGGATTCCAGCCCCACTTTCCAGGGTTCCAGGGGACCTCAGAGCATCACTGACTCAAGTCCAGCCCAGTGCCAGCTCCAGCCTCCCCAACACATTGGGCTCTGGGTCCCCAAAACTGAGGAAGCCTAAGCTGGGAGAAGTGCGCTGTCCACGCACCAGGTCTAGTGAGTAGAGGCCAGCAAAGGTGGCGCGGAGGCGGGCCACAGCCTCGGGCTGCCCGGGGAGCAAGGACTCCAGCACGCCCGCTCTGCTCAGCTCCTGCTGCACCTTCTTGGTCCCGGCCAGCTGGGTGGCAATGTCTGGGCACTTGACAGCACATGACCTCTCCAGGAGCAGGCGTGCTTCCCAGTTCTGCGGAGTGAAGAAACAGAATGGAATTCTGCTTTGACTTTGCTGACCTTTGAGCATCCATCAGGTGCCAGGTATCCTCACACGCATCACCTCCCAGGGCCCTTGTAACACACTTGTGAGGCAGGTGTGGCCTCCTCCTAACATGCAGGATTCTTGCCCTTGGGGAGCTCACAGCCTAGCACAAGGACACATGACTGTAACTAAAAGGGGAAATGACAAAAGGTGAAAGGGTGAGCAGTGGATGAGGAGGTTTGAAAGGGGAAGGAGACACTTGTTTATGAGCTCAGATTCCTATTGTACTACAAATAAAATACAAACTGCTGTTCTTCTCCTATAAGGGAGTCCTGTAAGGATATACTTCTTGTCTCCTCAACTTCGTTCCAGGCCATCCCTTCACCCCACTCCCACCTTGCAGCCACACAGGTCTGTCAGTTCTCGGACACACACGTCATGTCTACCTCTGGGCCTGCAGTTGCTGCACTTCCCTCTGCCTGGGATTCTTGTCATTTTGGCTTTTCTAATGGATGGTTGGATCCTTTTCATCCTTAAGTCTTGGCTCAAAGTCACCTTCTCAAAGCACCCTATTTAATGTCATTTCTCCATAATTCTCTATTGTTTCCCCCAGCTAGGAAAAAAAAATTTTTTTTTCTACTTTTGTTTACTTTCTGATGACCATCCCCCTGAGCACACTGTGAGCTCCACAAGAACTGGACTCTTGTCTGGCTCTCATTTCCTGTTGTATCCCCTGTGTTTAACACAATGCCTGAAGCTTTGCAGGTGCTCAGTAAATATATTGTTGCTTAATGAGGGGAAATCTGACAGAACAGGGAGAGTGACAGATGAGACTCAACAGGGAAGAGGTAGTCAGGTTAACAAAGTAATATGAGCAAAGGTCTGCAGGTGAATAATCGCAGGATGAACAGTCTGGTGGGCCAGGAGTTCAGGGTATGAGAGGCAGGGAAATGTCAGAGGACCATGCCCCACTTCCCCCACTCTAGCCTCTCTTCTAGGGCACTAGTCAAGTCTGTCCTTGACTCCAGACCACAACAAACTGCCCACAGCAGGATCAGGGCCAAAGCCAAAGGAGCACCACCACCACCCCATGTCATTCTCACCCCGACACGTGATCTCCTTCCCCTGATGCTCACCTGCAGCACCTCTGCCTGGTCTTCACCAATAAGCGCAGACACCTAACAACTGAGCTAGTGTTCTGGGTAGAGCTAAAAGTACCCTGCATGTCGAAGAGAAACCCAGGAAAGTACCCCATTGGGGAAAGGAGGGAAAGCAAAACTCAGAGATGAGCAGGGGGCTTGCTCACCGTCTCCTAGCAAGTCACTAAGCCTAGAGGATTTGTCTCCATGTCTAAACTTGGTCTGAGCTTCTCAGTTCCCTAAAAATGTTCTTCTTGGCATTAATTTCCTTCCTATTAACTCTAAATAAAGTTTTCTTTGGCCCTTTCTCTCAAGCCCCTTATCCTGGAACCTGGATCCATTTTTCCCAATAGACAGTTTCTCTCTTCTCTAGTCAGCAAGCTCCTACCACTAACCACTTTCTAGAGGAAAGGGCCTCCTATGGAGCTGCCACCTCTGTGTAGCTGCTCCCTGTACAGGCTGGGCCTCAGAGAGGATCTTACACTCAAAGAATTATAGATATGGAAAGACCTTCCTCAGTTTTCTAGTATAGTCCTCTCACTTTACGGAAACTGAGCCCAGAAAGACACAGGATCCTGCCCATGGTCACCCAAAGGTGGAGTCAAACTCTCAGGATCCCCAGACTACTGCTCATGGTTTTCTCTAACTTATTTTCTCCTTTACCTTCTCCCAATTGAAAGAAGGGCTTCCTACTAGCTTCTCCATGCTGTGGATCAGAGGCAGGAGGAAGAGAATGATATGCTAAGAATGACACTGGACTGACAGTCAGAAGGCCGGGGAGCTCCCTGTGGGACCTTAGATAAGAACCTACAAATCTTAGTTTCTCCATCTATATAATGGGGATAATTATACACCTCATGCAGTGTAAGGATTAAATGAAAAAGTAGATATGGAATGCAATTTTGAAACTACATGGTAAGATAGTAAGCTAAGGCGATATCATTAGTGTCCTTAGTATGAATGGACAGCAGATAAAAACTTTTGGACGCAGATAAGAGAGAAAAAGAGCTGGCAAGAGGGAACTGGTCACTGGTGCAGTGAAACTGGTTTGCATTGGCTAATGAGAGCTGATTGTGCCCATCTCTTCCCAATTCTATTCAGAGATGTTAAGTTGGGTAGCTTTGAAATTGGTCATGATGGGAGTAGTTACAACAGAAATCAGCAAATGCTATAAATAAGGGCGTGCCTCCCCAGAGAGATTATGGTTACATATTTACCAGCATAACCCTAGAAACTAAGGTGAATGGCTGAAGCATTGTGGATTTGCGAGGATTTAGATTCTGGCAGGCGGTGTGTGTGTGTGTTTAGGGAGTGAGAGGTAGCAAAAAGCTTGTGGGAGGAGAGGAAGTTCCTGGAAGAAGAACTGAAGCCAGGGCCCAGGGAAAAACCCAGGTTGTTATGATCTGATCCATGTGTGGAATCTCTGAGGAACAATGGTGGGTCCAAGGAGGCAGAGAGTGGGCTAATGGAAAGCACCAACCTGTAAGCTGTAATGGCCTGGCATGTACCCGTCCCGGAAGTAAACCACAGCAACCTCCTGGCCGTCCCTAGAAGACAGGATGGAGAAAGCTGCTGTGTTAAACGAAAACTGATGTGTTCGGTGGTTCAGTCTGCTTCAGGCTGCATCAAAACACCTTTGACTTCTTTGAAAGTCAGCCCATGGGGGTGGCCTGAACAGGGATTCACTGGAAGCATGACATAAACACCCACACCATCAGTGCTTCCACTAAAAACTGGAAGGGAAAATGCTCTCCAATAGTTCCAGATCTAGAGTCATTCTAGGAAGGCTGCAGGGAAAAAAAGAGAAGGTGACAGAATCAAATTAGGTAAACTTTGAAAAAGTGGGCTCAAAATTACTGAGCAGCAGAATCATATTGCTAGCAAAACACACTTGTATTTACACACTGCTTAAAGTAGCTGAAACCAGGCTGTTTTTTTAAATGGTAGCGGGGTGAGGGTGGGCAGATACAAAATATGAATCTAGTTAAGCCACAGACTGTATTTTGGAACTTCTTCCCCTTTTCTTTATTTGATATTGTTTGATATATCTGGAAAGTAAATTAATGAATTTGTTTTGTTAAGATAAAAGCACATTTTGAAAACAGTTAAGTGTGAATTCTCTGGCAGCCCTGTGGCTAGGACTTGGTGTTCTCACTGACAAGGGCCTGGGATTCGATCTCTGGTCAGTGAACTAAAGTCATTCCAGCTGCATGTCATGGTCAAAAAAAATAAAACAAGGAAGAAGAAAAAAGAAAAGAAAATAGTGGTATTGTGAAATGCAAAGAGGTTCTTAATTTTAAGAATCACAAATTTCCAGGTCTAAATATGTGATATTAATACTAAAGTCACCTGGTAGACTTCTCTTGCGGTCTAGTGGTTAAGAATCAGCCTGCCGATGCAGGGAACAGGGTTTCAATCCCTGATCCAGAAAGATCTTACATGCACACCATAGAGCCCATGCTCCACCGTAAGAGAAACTACTGCAGTGAGAAGCCTGAGCACAGCAATGCACAGCAGCCCCCACTTGCTGCAGTTAGAGAAAGGCTGCGAGCAGCAACAACAGGCCCAGCTCACCTAACAATAAAATAAACATCAATCTCTAAAAATTAAAAATTTAAAGTCAAGTCACCTGGTGGTGGCCTATAACGGGAAGCATGGAGCCTGGCTTGGAGCACAAATCCAGCCCCCGTGAAGTCTTGCCTGTGATCTCAGAGAAGCAACTCCCAGAACCAATCAAAGAATGAGCTGGCTACTCTTCTTCCTCCTTGACTGCCCAACCCAATTGCTCAAATCCGACGTGACTAGTCAAGAAGGGCAAGAAAACTTTGAGGAGCCCAGAGGCATATGAAAAACAAGGTTATCCAGAATGTCAATAGTTCTGATACAACCCTCCAGAAGCAGAACTAGGCTTCTCCAAAACTGCCTCGGATAGTGGAATATTTTCAGTGTTCACCCTAAAATTCAGAGAGAAGGAAGCAAGCCATCACATCTCCCAGAAGAAAAGGTCATTTAGGGGAAGAGGGCGGCAGGATGAGTTTCCGAAATCAGCCCTCTACTGGATCCTTGGGAATGCTCCTTGGACACTTACATAAATAGTCTTCGGTCTTGGTCTAAAGACCCTTTTCAGAGACATCTTCGAACCTTCGTCGGATTACATGGATATTCCTGAGAAAGAAGGGCAAGGGTTAGAGAGACTGCCTTCTCTGCTCTGATTGGCTCTCCGCAACCCAGGGGCCACACATGCAGGTCTCCCCTCCTTTACTTACCTAGCCAGTAGCTCATTCTCTATGGCACGCTGGTCAAATATGTTCCTTTCCTTCTCTTGAGCAATCAGTAGCACCTGAGCACTGGGGAAAGAACACTTGTGGCCCCAGGTGACCCCACACCACCCCCTTCAGCACTGAGAATGAGAACACAGCTTCCCAAAAGAGAAGACATTCTCTCATCTCAGGACTGCCTCAGGCACAGATACCTGAAGCTACAACACATTATTTCCTGAAAGTAGAAAACATGAAAAAATGGAGATCTCTTTGCTCTTTCGCCAGTAGGCAGATGTAGTAATGTCAATTTTCTGTATAAATTAAAATTTAGATTTAAAGCCATCTCAAAAACCCAAAAGGACTTTTTTCTTAGAATTTAACATAAGTAAGTAAGTAAAGTCGCTCAGTCGTGTCTGACTCTTTGCGACCCCTGGACTGTAGCCTACCAGGCTCCTCCCTCCATGGGATTCTCCAGGCAAGAGTACTGGAGTGGGTTGCCATTGCCTTCTCCAGGGGATCTTCCTGACCCAGGGATTGAACCCGGGTCTCCTGCGTTCCAGGTGGACGCTTTAACCTCTGAGCCACCAGGGAAGCCCCTTGATTCTAAAATCTACTGGAAGAGTAAAGAGGTAAGAGTTGTTGTTTAGTAGCTAAGTCATGTCTGACTCTTTGTGACCCCATGGGCTATAGCCCACCAGGCTCCTCTGTCCATGGAACTTCAGAAGAATATTTTGTAAGAGAATAATGGAGTTTGGGGCTTAATGACCCTATTACTAGATTGTGAAACATATAATAAAACAAGACCCTATTACTAGATTGTGAAACATATAATAAAACAATGTGTGGTTCTTGAATAAAACACTAGAATAGCTCAGCAGAATCCTATAGAAACTCTAAAGAGCAAATTATGAATAACGCCTTATTTCCTGGGGCCTCCCAACATTTCTGTGTCGCACATGGGGCCATGTTTGGTCCCACAGTATTAACAGGATCACTGGGGCTTACCTGGCCTCTTCCTTTCTGCTTATCCACATGTTTCTTAAAAGAACAAGAGCTCAAGGACTCAGGGAAATGCTACTGCTAAAGAATTGTCTGTTTGATTACCAATCAAGCTATTTTTAGTTGTCAAAAACAGGTCCAGTTCCCAGCCAGACTCTCTTAGGGCCAATGTTTAGCAGTACCAAACTCCATTTTTGCTGTAGCTATACTGTTCTGTATCCAAGGCTTCTTGCTAAGACTCTTGAAGAGTGGACAGACTTGGCTTAGGATTCTAAATGTGGATTTCTGACCTACTGTACTTGGCCTCTTGTCTGTCTGTCTCTGCTTCTCTCTTCCTCAGCTAAACCTCTTGGGCTACACTTTGCCTAACTCTTCTCCACTTAGCTAAAACACAGTTCCTGCTATGACCCCTTTCCTAGTCGGCCCTGAAATCTCTTGACTTCAGACCTGATATTAAGCTGAGTCTTGGCTTTGAGTTGGGTATCGGAGAGACAAGCTAAGTGCTTTCAGAAGCCATCTTGCCTGGAGAGTCGTGAGGGCCAATGACTGCTCTTAACTTTGTAGCCTGATCTGCTCTGCTCATGGGTGGGGATGTGGCACTTGGCCCAGGCTGGCCCACCTCCAAGAAGAGGTGGAGGAGGGAAGCTGTAGGGTAAAGTGGAACTGCATGCTCTGGTTAATGAAGTCAGCCTGCCCCCTGCCAAATAATTGGACTCAGACTCGGAAAACATTCTACCTCTTCCTGCCTTTAGTTCTGATAGTCTGCTGGGAGCAGGACTGGGAGAGTGTTCAGCTAAGGAAGGTGAAGTGGCAGGAGCTTGCTGACGGGGAGTGGGCACCCTGACTCCCAGTCCTGCCAGGGACCTATGGTACACCCTTGGATAAGTCAGTTTCTTCCTTTGGGCCCTGATTTCCCCATTTATAGGTAAGAGAAATAAACAGGTCATAGTTGCCAAACTTTATATTAAGAATCATCTCTTCTTATCCCTACTCATTCTAACCACAGACATTGCATTTTGAAAGTGTTTGAATAAATGTCTAAATTGAAATCACAATTCATTTTCCAGGTTAATTTTTTAAAATTCTTTTTAAAAAGTATGAGATAATTGACAAAAATTCATCTGCTCTACAAATGCTTGCACCTCAGTTTTTCAGTCTATCCTATGGGACCATTCCTCTTAAAAGAACAGTGTAACAGAGAGATCACAGGCTTTAGAGGCAGATAAATATGAATTCTAAACTTACTAGCTGTGTGACTTTAGGTAAGTCATTGCAACCTTTCTGAGCCCTCAGTTTGCTCTTCTGTATAATAAAACTAGAACTCTTTAAATGGTAGTTATTATTACTATTGTTATTATTGGAAGTACTACATAATGACCCTCAATGAGTGTTTTTAAAGCATTTTTCAAATCTATGGTTTCATTTAATTCTCAGTACCATCCTTTTAGGTATTATTATTACTTCCACTTTACAAGTGAGGAAACTGATATTCAAGGAAAAGAACAGACTTTAGCAAAGGTCATATTTGGATCAGCAGAAGTACCTATTTGACTCTCAAAATGAGGGTATCCACTCTTAGCTCAGGGACCCCACACCTCCTAATTACGAGTGCCTAATTCTGAGTACACAAGTCTTTTATCTCCACATTATTCACAGCGTAGATAGAGAAATCCCCCACAGCATTTGTTTATCGGCTGTTTCCTAGCTGGCCCATCTCTTGGCTTCACTCTTAAAATAAAACCTAGCCAAGAGTTCCACTTGACAAAACATTTGTCTGATGACTCCCAAATGCTCAGAGTCTGAGGGTTCTTGAGTCTCAGTGAAGCTTAACAAGCCCAGGGAGGCTCTCTTGAAGGCAATAAAGTGATGAAGACTGCAGTTTCTAGAGGGAGATGGACTCGGGGCTCCATCACCAACTTCACCACTTGACCTTGAACAATTCACTTCACGTCTCTAAACCTCAGTTTCCTCATCTTTAAAGTGGGGGAGATGAATAGTATCTACCTCAGAGTGTTTGAAATGAGGATTCACTGAGACCCTGTATATGAAATGCTTAGCACAGAGTGTGGTACTAGTGGGTGCTCATTAAGGGTTAACTTATAATATTATGTTAACATTGCAGTAATTGTTAGTACAGTGGCTGCACATTCATCCAGAAGTCACTTACCTAGCATCTTTACACATCTGGAACACAGGTGAGAAATAAGAAGGAAGCAAAAATGCCTCTGAACAGTTAAAACAGACACTGTAAAATCCCTAAATCAAAGTTTATGCATTTACTCATTAAAGAGGCCCTCAAACATAACAGATCAATTTCTTTCCCAAACTATAACAAATCAAAAGGAGGTATAAGAATGGGAGTGCAAAAGCTTTTAATTTTAATTAGATCCCATTTGTTTATCTTTGCTTTTATTTCCAGTATACTGGGAGTTGGATCATAGAGGATCCTGCTGTGATTTATGTCGGAGAGTGTTTTGCCTATGTTCTCCTCTAGGAGTTTTATAGTTTCTGGTCTTACATTTAGATCTTTAATCCATTTTGAGTTTATTTTTGTGTATGGTGTTAGAAAGGGGTCTAGTTTCATTCTGTTACAAGTGGTTGACCAGTTTTTCCAGCACCACCTGTTAAAGAGACTGTCTTTACTCCATTGTATATTCTTGCCTCTTTTGGTCGAAGATAAGGTGTCCATAGGTGTGTGGGTTAATCTCAGGGCTTTCTATTTTGTTCCACTGATCTATATTTCTGTCTTTGTGCCAGTACCATACTGTCTTAATGACTGTGGCTTTGTAGTAGAGCCTGAAGTCAGGCAAGTTGATTCCTCCAGTTCCATTTTTCTTTCTCAGGATTGCTTTGGCTATTCGAGGTTTTTTGTATTTCCATACAAATCTTGAGATTATTTGATCTAGTTCTGTGAAAAATACTGCTGGTAGCTTGATGGGAATTGCATTGAATCTGTAGATTGCTTTGGGTAGTATACTCATTTTCACTATATTGACTCTTCCAACCCATGAGCATGGTATATTTCTCCATCTATTAGTGTCCTCTTTGATTTCTTTCATCAGTGTTTTATATTATAATAGCCAGGACATGGAAGCAACCTAGATATCCATCAGCAGATGAATGGATAAGAAAGCTGTGGTACATATACACTATGGAATACTACTCAGCCCTTAAAAGAATAAATTTGACTCAGTTCTAATGAGATGGATGAAATTGGAACCGATTATACAGAGTGAAGTAAGCCAGAAAGAAAAACACCAATACAGTATACTGACACATATATATGGAATTTAGAAGACAGTAATGATGACCCTGTATGTGAGACAACAAAGAGACACAGAGGTATAGAGTGGACTTTTGGACTCTGAGGGAGAGGGAAAGGGTGGGATGGTTTGGGAGAATGGCAATGAAACATGTATATTTTCCTGTAAGAAACGAAGCGCCAATCTATGTTCAATGTAGGATGCAGGATGCATGGGGCTGATGCACAGGATGATTCAAGTAGAGGATGTGGGGTGGGAGGTGGGACGGGGCTTCGGCATTGGGAGATTGTGTTCACCTATGGCTGATTCGTGTCAATGTATGGCAAAACAAATACAGTATTGTAATTAAAAAAATAATAATAAATAAATTAAATAAAAATTAAAAAAATAAAAACTGAAAAAAAATAAAAATAATAATAAAAACAAACAAACAAACAAACAAAAAAAAAAAAGAATGGGAGTGGAGGATTCTAAATTCAAGCCCAATGACAGCAGTAAGAAGTAAGAGCTGTTATTGGGGAGACAGACAGAAAAACCATGAAGATAATGAATAAGAGCTTAAAGCCTAATAGCTGGGTTATTAGCGCAGCCAAACAGCCTCTCACACCTCTTGCTCTAAGCAGCTGCAGCTTTGCATTACATCAAGATGCAATCAGTGACAGTTATAATGAATGACCTGGAGCCAACAAGAAAAGATTAAAGTGTCATCAAAGATTAAATTATATCACCTCTTACTTAAGAAGACCAAAACTCCAGTAAAATAATTTTGACATGCCAAAGCATAAGCTTCTGTTTCAAGAAAAATTCCCTCATTTCCTAATGATGTCAGGCCAAGAAGTTACTGCATCCATGAATGCTGAAGCTAAAGCAAGATTCTGTCGCCACATCTTTCCCTTACTTGGCTGAGCCATAGAGCTCCCAGGCTTTGGCAATCCCCACGGCCAGGCCTTTGCTGGGATTATTGGAGAGGATCTTGGCAGCTTCTTTGGTCTTACCCAGGACACTGAGAACATGTCTGTGGAAAGAGAGATGTCTTAGCAATTGGATGGACCTTGAAGCCTCTTCAGCTTGTGACTCATAGACACTTACTGGAAGATTACTTTGAGAATCAGCTGAGCACTAAGAAACATCCTACCGTGATGCCCTCAGAGGATCCACCTCAGGCTGGAATGTGCTGGGCTGCCCTAAGCCTGGCGGCTGGTGTACACACCAGAGGAGCCCTGAGACCCTGTGTTTCCACTCCACACCAGCCTCCCAGTAAACTGAAGCCCCTTTCCCTGAGCCCCACATGCTGTCTGGAATCCTGCTACAGACTGTGTGGAATCACAGAATCCTACAGCACTACTACCAACCAGATGTGGATGCTACTAGGGTCCAGCCTTCAAAAGGGAAGCCCCTGTTCCCTCTCTGCTTGGACTATGACCTCCTTTCAGGTCTTTCTTACCTCAGGGCCCTCACAGATACTGTTCCTTCTGCCTGGAACAGTGACTTACACAAAGAGGGGGCAGGATGAGATGAACCACAAAGTCCCTTCTCTCTCTGACATACCAAGACCTAATTACAAGTGGAAACTGTGTTATGAAGTAGAAACACAGGACCCAAGGCCCAGGAGGGTACAGTCAGCATTGGAGATCCCTGCCCCCACCTGTGACTGTAGGCTCATCAGGCTGACACCTCACCTGTGTGCCCAGGACTGCCCAAGGGACTCACCGATGCACAGCTGGGGTCCGGGAGGCTAGGCCCCCAAAGCTGGCAGAGATGGTGTTGATTTCAATCTGTTTCAGGGCTGCGGTGCCATCTGGATTGCACTGGAACATGTAGTCCGAACGATTCAAGCCCAGGAACACGGTCTAGGGGAAAAACTGAAGGCTTAGGACATTTGCCCAGGGGCTGACCCCGAGGGCCTAGCCACAGAGCCAAAAGGTGCCGTAAATTGTACGCAGAGATTAGAGGGGCCAGCTGACTCTCCCACACCCAGTGGAATCATTCCTCTGGTCATCCCAGGATTGGCCACTAATGTATAAACTCCATGGGGACCAATGCGAGGCAGATTCCCATGAGCTCAGTGACTAGGCCAAATTTTTCTGGTAAAAAGAGAGAGAGAAAAATGGGAAGGGCAGGTGTCATCTCAGACCGGGGTGAATGGAGAATGGTTACCTGGGCAATGCCTTCTTTTAGGACTTGCTTGTGGATGTCAAAGAGACGAGCAGTAAAGCTGTCCCTTTTGATGGTGCTGGAAGAGGAAGCAGGGTATTTTCTAGGCTACATGGGACATTAAAGGCCAAGGATTTCCACTATTTCCTGAATCCTCTCTAGGTCTACTGGCCCAAACTTGAATACCCACACCCACCCCATAGAGAACAGTAGTTTGAAACCCAGCTCTAGAGCCAGATGACCTGGGTTCAAATCCCAGCTCTCCCTCTCACTACTAGGCAACCTCAGACAGTCGCTTCACCTCTATGTTTCAGCTTGGTCATCTGGAAAAGGAAGAGAAATAAAAATTTGTAACAGCGCTGTTGTTGTTTAGTCCCTAAGTCATATCCGACTTTTATAACCCCATGGACTGTAGCCCCCAGGGTCCTCTGTCCATGGAATTCTCCAGGTAAGAATACTGGAGTGGGTTGCCATTCCCTTCTCTAGGAAATCTTCCACCCCAGGGATAGAACACACATCTCCTGCATTGGTAGGTGGATTCTTTGCCACTGGCTACCTGGGAAGCTTAACACAGAGTTATAGAGAAGAGTAAATGAGATATTACATGTATAGAACTGAACATAGAGTGTGGCCTCAAGAATTCAAAACTAGCATACTGCATGACCATTATGTAGTTGGTAAGCTTTCTAGCCTGGAAAATCCTGTGGACGGAGGAGCCTGGTAGGCTGCAGTCCATGGGGTAGCTAAGAGTCAGACATGACTGAGCGACTTTAATTTCACTATTTACTTTCATGCATTGGAGAAGGAAATGGCAACCCACTCCAGTGTTCTTGCCTGGAGAATCCCAGGGACGGGGGAGCCTGGTGGGCTGACGTCTATGGGGTTGCACAGAGTCGGACACGACTGAAGCGTCTTAGCAGCAGCAGCAGCAAGCTTTCTAGGTGACCTAACATTAACTCTCTAGAGCTTCCCCTATATTCTGATATCTCCCAGGACAAGTCCTATCTGCCTCTTGCTTGGCAGCCTCAGATTAGAAGACAGCAGTTATGCCTGGTGCCTCAAAAGATTTTTCTGACTCTAGCTAAATATCCTCATTTTTGTCTTCAATGAGTCCTCATAGGAAGCCTTCCATATCTGGGTCAGATACCCCGGTGTGCACTCCCATAGCATTGTGGTCCTCTCCTGTATAGTGCTGCCTACAGTTATAATGTTCCATTTTATTTGTGTGATGGTTAGCGACATCTCTCCTGTTTGACATGTCTGTGTTAGCTCATGCTCATGGACAAGTGTGCTGCTGTGACATGGGAACATCAGTATGGTTTTCTGGAGCCTTAGGAAGAGACACCCACAGATAAGTAACTTGTTGCCTCTCGAGATTCAGGCATGAATCTCTGCGTATCTGCTCAAGCCTGACTCTCAGGCTCACCCTGCTACAGGGTCCCCACTGAGCCTATGGAGCTCAGGCCTGCCCTGAAGTTCCTCTGCTCCCCATCAGCTCTCTCAGGGGGTCTCCCAACCCCTGGTAAGGAGGAGAGACACCAGCTGGCCTTCTGCCTCTAGCAAAATTGAGACATGTTTACCCTTTTTTGAAGAGATGCTCCCCTTCAACCCCAGGGCCTAGGCTGCTATTCCAGCTGTGATCCTGGCCTTTTCTCCCCTTATAAGTGTGTATTTTGGAGGAGAAGGTAATAACAAAGGCAGGGGTTGCAGAGTTGGGCTCCCATGTAACTGCAGCTTTGAGGTAAAGGTCAAAAATCAGGCTGCTCATATTTCTCCACAATCCAGAGTCACAGGTACGAAATCTGGGCCTATCCCAAGAAAGACCCAAGGAAAATGTACTGGAGAAGTTTGTATACTCATGATTCAGTGGATTTTTAGCTCCACATCAATGGTTTCCAGGGGCTTCCCTGGTAAAACTCAGCTGGTAAAGAATCTGCCTGCAATGCAGGAGACCCCGGTTCGATCCGTGGGTTGGGAAGATCCCCTGGAGAAGGGAAAGGCTACCTACTCCAGTATTCTGGCCTGGAGAATTCCATAGACTATTCCATGGGGTCTCAAGGAGTTGTACATGACTGAGCAACTTTCATTTCACTTCACTTTAATGGTTTCCAAACTTCTGACCATTATGAACCCTTCTCCTATTCACCATCACACCAAATTGCACATTTTTAAAAGATTTTGTGTTTAACAAAATAATTTTTTGATAAATTAATCAGACATGCAATTATATTTATATGCTTATATATGTGTGTATTCTCTATCTACATACACACGAATATTTAATTCTAATTTCATTCTAAAATAAATATCCATTGCCCCAGGGCCTCAAGGGAAAAAAAGAAGTTAAGGGAGAAGAGACAAAGAGGGGTGGATGGAATGAGCCATTTCAGGGGTTCTGTATCCTCATGAACTGGTGTGGCCTAGTATGCACCCCATCTCATCCAGAATGAGAGACCTGAGGTGACAAGAGCCACTACTTAAGATGAGTAAAAATCTGACTTTAACCCCAATAACCCCTCCTGCCCTCTATTTTCTCTAAAACTAGGCTGCATGCATGCGTGCTAAGTTACATCTGACTCTGCGACCCTATGGACCGCAGCCCGCCAGGCTCCTCTGTCCATGGGCTTCTCCAGGCAAGAATATTGGAGTGGGTTGCCATGCCCTCTTCCAGGAGATCTTCCCAACCCAGGGACCAAACCCAAGTCTGTCTACCTGCATTGGCAGGCAGGATCTTTACCACTAGCGCCACCTGGGGAGCCCTGAAATTTCCTTTGGAAAGGAAAGGGGGCAGGTCAAAGCAGGGGGCAGGTCATAGGTCAGAGAATCACAGAATGTCAGTGTTGGAATGGATCTTAGATTTAGGCCAACCTCCCTTATAGCTCAGTTGGTAAAGAATCTGCCTACAACACAGGAGACCCCGGTTCAATTCCTGGGTTGGGAAGATCTGCTGGAGAAGGGACAGGCTATCCACTCCAGTATTCTGGCCTAGAGAATTCCATAGTCCATGGGGTCACAAAGAGTTGGAAATGGCTAAGCAACTTTCACTTTCCCATTTTACAGATGAAGAAATTGAGGCCCAGAGAAAGAAAGGGACTTGTTTGAGGCCATATAAGCAAGTGGTAGAGCCAGGGTTAGAAGCCAGCTCTCCTGACTTCTATTCTATTAATTTTTCTTTCTCCTGCCTTCCCCTACACCCCCCTCCGTACCTGGAGAGAGTCTGCTCCAGAAAGACAGCATTTTGGCTGACCACATCCACCAGGAGGTTGAAGTCCGCCTGCACAGCATAGGCCTGCTCCAGCAGGGCACTCGGGACCGGTGAAGGGAAGAGTGTGAACGGTGCATAGCTTACCACCTGATCAAGGAGAGAGAGTGGGCATGGGCAGAATGCCTGTGAGTGTGTTGTCTTCCTGCAAACATAACCCCATGGCAAGTGTCCCCATATTACTGAAAACACACAAATTGCAGAATATTGGTTACCTCTGGGAAGGGAGGGAGAACGGGATGAGGAATGGGTATTAAGAGAACTTCTAGACTTTGTTTTTGACCAATCACTTCTGATTTTTTAAAAATGTAAACAGATAAAAAATTACAAAATCTAGACAAATAAGCCAAAAAATTATTGCACATTGACTGTATGCTCAGTACTGTTTTAAATACTTTACATGGATTCATCATTTAACCTTTTGAGAAAGATACTATTATTATCTATACCTACTAAACAGATAAGGGAACTAAGTCTCAGAGAGGTTAAGTAACATGACCAAAATGATACAAAGCTATTAAGTGAAACTGGGATTTGAACCATGATGGTTTCTAAACAACCACCACCCCACCCCCCCACACTTCTCCTGGCGGGTTCACATCCAAGCCAGTACCCTTGCCTTCTGATGGAGAGAGAGAGTCCCGCAGGTACCGCTGTAGCAGAAGCGGACTCTGGCCCCCAGAGGAGAAGCCAGGGGTGGTTTACCCCTAGTGTTGGAGATGGTGACCCAGGTTGCCAGGCCTGGAATTCATTCAGCTGCATTCTGAGTTCTCTGGACTTTGGCAGTCAGGAAACCCAAATACCACTTAGAATACTATTTTTAGAAGGGGATAATACATTCTGAGATTTCCAACAACAAATGAACTAGAACTTGGGAAAGGGAAGATGACTTTGTGACTTATATTACGACTTTGTGCTTATATTATATTATGAAGCATTACTGAGTCTAACCTCTGAGTTAGTATGTTTGTCATTATGGTAGTATAAGCTAGTGGTGTTTGAAGTTGCCATTTATAAATTAATTTTAAAAATATTATTATTTTGAATAGATAATACAAATACATAATATAAATTCAAAAGACATAGTGAAAAGCATGTCTCACTTTCACCCTGTCCCCAATGGCCCAGTTCTCCTCCCCATGATATACTCATGCATTCATGACCATGCGTGCATGCTCAGTCATGTCTGATTCTTTGCCACCCTATGAAAAATTATATACTAGTGTCTCACATACCCTTCTAGACTAATGTGTATGTATACATACATACTTTCTCTTTTTAACACACACAAAAGCATATAATATGTACATTGTTGTGTCCTTTGCTTTTTAAATATTTCAGAGACATTTCCAAATACATTCGAATAGAATACTTTTATTATTTTCAGTAGCTGTATAGTATTCAATTTTTATATATATCATAATTTAGTGAATCTAGCCTTCTAGTATGAACATCAAGGTGGTTTCCTTCTCTTCCCCTTCATTACAAATAGATGCTTCAATAAACATTCAAGAAAATACATTCTAGAAACACTAATGAAGGAAACAGAAGATGATTCAAAGAGATGGAAAGATATCCAAGCCTCTTAGATTGGAAGAATTAATATTGTTAAAACGGCCATACTATCCAAAGCAACTAATTCCTATCAAAACAACCATGATATTTTTCACAGAACTAGAACTAATAATCCTAAAATTTATATGGAACCATAAAAGACCCTGAATTGCAAAGCAACCCTGAAAATAAAAGAATAAAGTTAGAGGTATAATTCTCTCAGACTTCAGACTATACTACAAAGCTAGAGTAATCAAAACAGTGTGGTACTGGCAGACAAACAGACATATTGATCAATGGAACAGAAATAGAGAGCCCAGAAGTAAACCCATGCACCTATGATGAGTTAATCTACAGCAAAAGAAGTAGGAATACACAGTGGGTAAAGATGGTGTCTACAATAAATGGTACTGGGAAAACTGGATAGCTAAATGTAAAACAATGAGATTAGATCATTCCCTCAGATCATATTCAAAAATAAACTCAAACTGCTTTAAAGACTTAAATATAACACCCAGCCCAGCCACAAATTTAAAAAATCATTTTTAAAAAAGACAAAAAAAAAAACCTCCTAGAAGGGAACATAGGTGGAACACTTTTGACATAAGACAAAATGAAAAGACAACCTACACAAAGGGAGAAAACATTTGTAAATGATATGACTGACAAGGGGTTAACATCTAAAATTTACAAACAGCTCATATAGCTAAATATCAAAAACCAAACAACCAATCAAAAAATGGGCAGAAGACCTGAACAGACAGTTCTCCAAAGAAGACATACAGATGCCTAACAAGTACAGGAAAAGATGCTCAAGATCGCTAATGAGAGAAATGTAAATCAAAACTACAATGAGATTATCACTTCTTACCTGTCAGAATGGCTATCATCAGAAAGACTAAAATAACAAATTTTGGAGAAAAAGGAACCCTCAAACACTGTTGGTGGGAATGTAAATTGTTTCAGCCAAGTATAAAAACCTGAAAATGGAACTACTGTATGGTCAAGCAATTCTATTCCTGGCTATATATCGGATGGGAATTAAAACACCAATTCAAAGAGAATTATAATCCTAAAGCCAGAGGCAGAACTTTTATAGTATCAGTCTGCCTTAGGTGACAGTCATTCTCATTCACTTGGGCCTCAAACCCGTTATTAAGTTTGGACCCTCCACCAGGCCCTTAACTAGGTTCTGGGCACAGAGAGACAAAAGAGATGCTGCTTAGTAAAAAAAAAAGATGGTGGCAGCTTTAACAGACTTCTTTGTGTGAAAAATGGGAAAAGGAATATATACATATTTTCTTGTTAAGAGTAAGGTAACAATAAACAAGAATGCTGAAACATGGGTTGCCTTTAGAGCAGGAGAACTGGGTGGTTAGGGAATGTGGAAGGGAGGACTGAACTGTAAACTCTTGTACCTTCTGAGTTTCAAACCATGAAAATGTCTTACCTGGTCACAAAAAAATTCTTTTAAAGGGATGAGTTTTTTGTTTGTTTGTTTTGAGATGTGGTTTAGAATAAGCAGTTCTACTTTTATGTATCAACCCTAGAGAAACATTCATACAGGTGCCCAAACAGGCATGCATGTGATTGCTCCCCGTAGGGCTTTATGTAATCATAAAACATAAGAAATCACCAAAATAGCCATCCATAAAGTTAAACTGTGATCCATTCACACTTGGAATACTACGAATGAAGGGAGTTGGAAAGACTTCTAAGGCAGATTGTTAAATGAAAAACAAACATATACCTCATAGAATAATATACTTGATCCAGCTTGTTTCTTAAAAACTATATATAGTTGACCCGTGAACAACAATGGGTTTGAATTGCACAAGTCTACTGATACATAATTTTTTTCCACAGTAAATATTACAGTACTACATGATCTAAGGTTGGTTGAATCTGTGGATGCTGAACCTCTGATACAGAGGAACCATGTATATGGAGGGCCAACTGTAAGTTACACGCAGATCTTCAACTGTGCAGAGGGCAGACACTTCTAATCCTTGTGTTGTTCAATAGTCAACTGTATTTATTTATATATGTGCATGCTAAGTCTCCTTAGTTGTGTCAAACTCTTTGCGACACTATTGACTATCCATGGGATTCTCCAGGCAAGAATACTAGAGAGGGTTGCCATGCTCTCCTCCAGGGGATCTTCCCGACCCAGGGATCGAACCTGCATCTTCTGTGTCTCCAGGATTGGCAGGTGGGTTCTTTACCACTAGTGCCACCTGGGAAGCCCCTCTTTATATACTTACATATGTATATAAATGCACAGAGAAAAACCTGTAAGGATATACCACAAACCAGTTACAGGGAAGGTACTATGATTCAGTTCAGTTGCTCAGTCATGTCCGACTCTTTGCGACCCCCATGAATTGCAGCACGCCAGGCCTTGCTGTCCATCACCAACTCCCCGGAGTTCACTCAGACTCACGTCCATCGAGTCCGTGATGCCATCCAGCCATCTCACCCTCTGTCATCCCCTTCTCCTCCTGCCCCCAATCCCTCCCAGCATCAGAGTCTTTTCCAATGAGTCAACTCTTCTCATGAGGTGGCCAAAGTACTGGAGTTTCAGCTTTAGCCTCATTCCTTCCAAAGAAATCCCAGGGTTCATCTCCTTCAGAATGGACTGGTTGGATCTCTCTGCAGTCCAAGGGACTCTCAAGAGTCTTCTCCAACACCACAGTTCAAAAGCATCAATTCTTCGGCACTCATCCTTCTTCACAGTCCGACTCTTACATCCATACGTGACCACAGGAAAACCATAGCCTTGACTAGATGGACCTTCGCCGGCAAAGTAATGTCTCCGTTTTGAATATGCTACCTAGGTTGGTCATAACTTTTCTTCCAAGGAGTAAGCGTCTTTTAATTTCATGGCTGCAGTCACCATCTGCAGTGATTCTGGAGCCCAGAAAAATAAAGTCTGACACTGTTTCCCCATCTATTTCCCATGAAGTGATGGGACCGAATGCCATGATCTTCGTTTTCTGTATGTTGAGCTTTAAGCCAACTTTTTCACTCTCCACTTTCACATTCATCAAGAGGCTTTTTAGCTCCTCTTCTCTTTCTGCCATAAGGGTGGTGTCATCTGCATATCTGAGGTGATTGATATTTCTCCCAGCAATCTTGATTCCAGCTTGTGTTTCTTCCAGTCCAGCGTTTCTCATGATGTACTCTGCATAGAAGTTAAATAAGCAGGGTGACAATATACAGCCTTGACGTACTCCTTTTCCTATTTGGAACCAGTCTGTTGGTCCATGTCCAGTTCTAACTGCTGCTTCCTGACCTGCATACAGATTTCTCAAGAGGCAGGTCAGGTGGTCTGGTATTCTCATCTCTTTCAGAATTTTCCACAGTTTACTGTGATCCACACAGTCAAAGGCTTTGGCATAGTCAATAAAGCAGAAATAGATGTTTTTCTGGAACTCTCTTGCTTTTTCCATGATCCAGCGGATGTTGGTAATTTGATCTCTGGTTCCTCTGCCTTGTCTAAAACCAGCTTGAACATCAGGGAGTTCACGGTTCACGTATTGCTGAAGCCTAGCTTGGACAATTTTGAGCATTACTTGACTAGCGTGTGACATGAGTGCAATTGTGCAGTAGTTCGAGCATTCTTTGGCATTGCCTTTCTTTGGGATTGGAATGAAAACTGACCTTTTCCAGTCCTGTGGCCACTGCTGAGTTTTCCAAATTTGATGGCAAATTGAGTGCAGCACTTTCACAGCATCATCTTTCAGGATTTGAAACAGCTCTACTGGAATTCCATCACCTCTACTAGCTTTGTTTGTAGCGACGCTTTCCAAGGCCCACTTGACTTCACATTCCAAGATGTCTGGCTCTAGATTAGTGATCACACCATCCAGATCATCTGGGTCGTGAAGATCTTTTTGTACAGTTCTTCTGTATATTCTTGCCACCTCTTCTTAATATCTTCTGTTTCTGTTAGGTCCATACCATTTCTGTCCTTTATCGAGCCCATCTTTGCATGAAATGTTCCCTTGGGATCTCTAATTTTCTTGAAGAGATCTCTATTCTTTCCCATTCTGTTCTCTTCCTCTATTTCTTTGCATTGATCGCTGAAGAAGGCTTTCTTATTTCTTCTTGCTATTCTCTGGAACTCTGCATTCATATGCTTATATCTTTTCTTTCTCCTTTGCTTTTCGCCTCTCTTCTTTTCACAGCTATTTGTAAGGCCTCCCCAGACAGCCATTTTGCTTTTTTGCATTTCTTTTCCATGGGGATGGTCTTGATCCCTGTCTCCTGTACAATGTCACGAACCTCATTCCATAGTTCATGAGGCACTCTATCTATTAGATCTAGGCCCTTAAATCTATTTCTTACCTCCACTGTATAATCATCAGGGATTTTATTTAGGTCATATCTGAATGGTCTAGTGGTTTTCCCTACTTTCTTCAATTTGAGTCTGAATTTGGTAATAAGGAGTTCATGATCTGAGCCACAGTCAGCTCCTTGTCGGGATCTTAAAAATAAGTTTACTGGACAAGGTGCTTCATGTGAATTATCTCCTAATTCTCTTACCAACTCCATAAGGTAGGCCCCATTATTATCTCTTTTTATTTCTGAAGAAACTGTAGCTGAGAGAGGCTAAGTAACTTGCCTAAGTCACAGTTTAAGCTCTTTAGACTTAAAGTTGATTACTCAACTTAAAGCATGATGCTTTTTAATATTACAGAGATAACTTTAGAGATAAATTTTATAGAGATAAAATTAAGATAAATTAAGATAAGATAAATTTATCTCTATAAGAGATAAATTTAAGCTACTGGAAAAAAAATAAAGCAAAAGAGATGTGGGCTTTAAATCCAAAGGAACTGCCTCCACCCTAGCAGGGGCCTTGTAGGATCTAAGCTGTGTGGTCAGTGCTGAGAAGAGGGGGTAGAGGCTTACATGCGAGGAGCTAGGTGCCTGTGAGGTCCTCAGCAACACACCCTCAGCCAAGGCCCGGTCCACAGCCTGCCTTGCTAGCTCCTCCAGCTGCTGTTCATCCTGCAAGAGGCTCCCCCAGCCGGTGGCCATCCCAACCTGCAACAGAAGGAGAGAGGAGGGCTTAGTGACAGACGGCCTGGGGCCCAGCAACTGGCAGTGTGGTACAGGGAAGAGAACACTGGCTGGCAGCTCTTAACGACTTCCATGAGCGCAAAATGGAAAGTCTGACTAAGCGTTTCCATTGACAGTCTCTCTTTTGAGTCCTAATATAATGACAGCATTATTCTCCCAGTAAGGAAGCGGAGGCTCAGAGAGATGAAGTGACTTGCTCAAGATAATGACTAGCAAAATCTGGACTTGAACCCAGGTCTCTGAACTCCCAGCCCAATGCTTTTCATTGGAGAGAGAGGCGCTAATGTCATATATGACTGGGACAAGTTCTTTCTCTTCCCAGAACTGCAGGTTCTCTACCTGTGAAATAAGGGTCTGAACTAGACCGTGGTTTCCAAACTGGCTGAATACTCTGCGGAGTATTTGGAAAAGAGTACAGATCCTAGGCCCTGCTAGAGATTCTGATTCAAGAGGTCTGAGTGGAGGGAAGAGCTGAAGCTCTCTTTTAAATAAATATTCCTGGAATGGGAACCACTGCAACACATTGTTAATTCCCTTTCTAGCTCCAACAACCCACTTAGGCAGGTTTCAAATAAATTATGCAAGAGTGGGGGAAAGGAGCCCTCAGCAGAATACTATTAAATGCAAATAAAGTGAACCCCTCCCTCATACTAACCAGAGGCAAAATCACTAGCAGGAAATGATGACATTCCTTGTATGGACATCTATCATCGCAGAACCAAACACAGAAAACATTTCTGAGAAGTCCTATTAGCAGGATAGGAATAACTGAAACCCAAGTTCCCAGTGTACTAAGAGTCCCACTGGCTGCCAGAGACACACAGGGGGAACCAACTCACTGACTTTGCAGCAGGCCCCAGGGGTTTAAGAAGATCTGAAAGAAAAATTGTGGACAGAACATGGCTGCTCAGCTCAGTGGTCATAGGAAGAAAGCTGGAGAATGATCTCCATCATATTCAGCTCCATCCCCCACTCCCCATGACAGAACTGGTGCTAAACCAATCATGAAAGTCTGTGGGCCTCAGCACAATGTATTGAAAGAATGAGCATGTGATTTCAGAAGGGTCCTCTCAGGTGAGACACAGATAAGGGCAGTCATAGTAGAGAATGAAACTCTGGGGTCAGTCAGATGGGTTTGAAGCCATAATAATTACTTCTTTTATAAATAAGGACACTGTGTCGATTAAATGAAAAAAAAAAAAAAAAAAAACTGTGTGCAGTGCCGTAGCAGTGTTTAGAGTTTTATATGTGGGAGCTTCTTCTCTGGCTGTACCCATTTTACAGTGAGAATACTTGTCAGAGGTAACGCAGCAGCCTTGTGGCAAAGCCAAGACTAGCACCCGTGACTCTGACTTTAGAGCAATGGAACCCTCCAGTGGCCCCCATCTCTTCACAGCTCTGGGATTCCAACATCTTTGCCTGCTATTGGCCTTTTGTTTAGCTGGTAAACACTGACTGGCATTTAAATGCCAGGACACAGACTGAGGATGCAAAGAAAGATAAGAGAAAAATAATTACTATGAAAAATACTGATTGGGCCCTTTCTCATTCTACAGTCTCAGCCCTTCTTGTGGCTTTGTTTTGCTGATGACATCAAATCTGTAACTTCACTATAGTGCTTTTCCTGACCTTCAAAGGCGAATATCCAACTGCTTACTGACAGTCTCCATAGAATCAGAATAGAATGTATTGTCGGCCCATAAATCTGCTCCCGCTCTTGATGAACCCCACCAGGCACCCAAAGTGAAAGTCGCTCAGTTGCACTGGACTCTTTGCCATCCAATGTACTATACAGTTCATGGAATTCTCAGGCCAGAGTAATGAATGGGTAGTCTTTCCCCAGGCACCCAAGCCTTGTATATACTTCTTGCGTACACCCTTTCTGCCCCAATCCTCTGGATTCTAAGTATATTGTACTCTGAACTCCTTGATTTCTCTTCACCTCCACTGTTGGCAGCCTAATTCCGAATACTGCCGCCTCTCCCTAAGCACTGAACAGGTTCAGAGTGATATATCTTCAAGACACACCAGCTTCTCTCCTGCTTTCAGACCTTGGCATTTGTTTCTTTGGGACAGTCCTCACCCCTCCCGACCAGCTTTCACGACTTAAGTTGCAAGAAGCTGTCCCTATTCCCCGCCCGGGGCTTCCTTCTACAGCTCATTAGTTTTCCCTGTACGGTAAGGAATAGGGTCTTGATCACTTCTCTAGCTCCAGCGCCTACTGCTGAATTCGATGAATGGTGAATGAATGACAAGCTGGAGCCCGATCACCAAAAGCTTTAACACGCCCGCAAGAAAACCCGGTCGGACTTTAAGCCAAGGGCCAGGTCAATGCTTGCGGGAAGCCGGGGCCAACAACACGGTCTCTTGCCCAGGCTTGCCCTACCTCCTGGGCCCGCTTGCTCTCAGTCGGGGCAAAGTTTGGTTCTAATCCTTTCCCCTTCTGTTGTGTTTAAAAAAAATAAAACCCCAAAATCCCAACAACTCCGGCTCTAGTCTCACCGGCATCGAGTCCCCGACACCAGCCCGATCTGGAGTCAGATCTGGGGAATCTGGAATCAAGAAGCACCAGCCCCCGCGCCCCCGCCCCCTCACTGGACACCAGTTTCCAGGTCCCTGCCATGGGTGTGAGCGGCAACATCTCCCGGCCACCGGGGTTCCGATCACTGACCAGACCCCTCCCTCGTGTCCTTCCTCCCGAAGAAACGTGACCCTTGCGGGCCGCCGTTGCTGTGCCCCAACCTACTCTTCCGTCGTCCAGCCGCGTTCCTTACTCTGGCCTCGGACGCCTTAACCTGAGCTTCAGGAGGCGGGGCCTCGAGGAGACCCAACGCGCTTGCGCGAACCGACCCGGCGGGGCTTAAAGAGCAGGGGCGGCGCTGGACGGCGTCTGGGAGGGGACAGTCCGTGGCTGGACCCAGGGGAATGGGACCTTAGGAAGGAGGGGAGTGCAGAGCACGTAGGGCGTCAGAGCTGGCTGTGTCCGATGCAAGATGGGGGAACCCGGTGGCCAAAATGGGACAGTCACTACATAGGGGACACACAGTTGATGGTGGTAGGAGTGGTCATAGAGGCCGGAGAGACACAGAGACCCGCACAGGGTCCCCATAGCACGCTGAAGGCCGAGCCGGTGTTGGAACCCAGGCTTCTGTTTTCTACTTAACTGCGTCCCAGAAAACAACACCCGATTTCTCCAGCCATGGGGCAGCTTCAGGAAAAAGATTAATGGCAGAAGCAAAGTAGTTTCTCATTTTTCCTGCAGTTTTAAAGTAAGGAACTTTGAGGGTTATCCAGTGCTTCACAAAATGTCCAATATCACTTACACCAGAATCTTCTGCAGTTTTTTTTTTTTTAATGCAGATTTTTGATCCCTATCCTTCCTCACCCCTTGGCAGCGCCCCAGTTCTTTTAACTGTTCCTTCCTTCTGGGTTGTGTGATAGGTTCTTCTCAGTCTGAAGCACCTGATATAAATTTTAGTTAAACTGAATTTATCCGTCTAGGCTCTGGGGAATTAACCACCAGAAAGACAGAGCCCCTCTTTTTACATCTGATTATTAAAGGTAGATAGGTAAACTCTTTCTCTGGGGAAGTAGGGAAGCCTTCCAGGGTCTTGAAGGATGGGTATGAATATGTAAGCAGTGAAGGAAGTAGGGGTGGAGGTGAGAGGCAGGAATGGGGACAGTGTACCAAGTAGCCGGAGCACAATCAAAAAGCCGAATAATGAATGCAGCTAGTTTTGTTTTGGAGACAAGGAGGCGTCTGGTGTAGACACTGGAGGGTTGGAGCAGCCTCTTAGGAGCTCATTCTTGGAGAGGAAGCCTTGGATGCTGGGCTAAGAAGTTTAGCATTTGTGCAATGAATTATCTAAAGATATTAAGCAAGAAAGAGATGTGGTGTATAAGATACTGGTAACAGCATGGCTGATGGTTTGTAAGTGCAGAGACCAAGGCCAGAGAGAGAGCTCAGAGGGAGCTAAAGTATGAAATTATGACGCAGGCCTGAGAAGATGGAGAGACGAAAGAGAGATTTAGAAGAGAGAACTATGACTGATGATAAATCAGTGGCCCAACTCAGGGGACAGGGTGGTTCCAACTCCTTAAACAAAGTATGTACATGCTCTATCTACAGGACACACAGCTTTCCAGTTTTGTTGGTGGGAAGGAAGGGAGAGGTGGTCTGCTTGTTGTCACAACAGTGATTCCACTGTTTTGCCTGCTTTTGTACCTAAGAGAGAGACTGAAGCAGCAGTTAGGTGCCAGGAAAAATCCTGTGTTAACAAGAAACAAAGGAATCTATTTCTAGTGCAGCGTGAAATTAAAAATAAAAAACCGTGACCCAGTGTTCTCGGTGCAGGTTCTCCTCTTTCAAGTTGGGTGCCGAATGATTTGTATCCGGTGCCTATTGGTGAGATTTGGAGAGTATCCCAGACCTTAATACCTCTTTGGTTGAGTTCTCTCACATTGTGGCAGATAAGGCATCGTCATTCCCATTTTGTAGATGTAGCAGCTGAGCCTCCAGAAGTTACATGACTTGTTCAAGAAACCCCAGTTTGTGGTGAGACTGGGAGTAAGGGGCTGTTGGCCATGGATCTTTTCAGCGAGGTTTTACCTTTCTTGCTCCCTCTACCTAGATGCTTTTTCCCCTTATTGTTGCTAAGTTGTGTCTGACTCTCTGCAACCCCATGGACTGCAGCATGCCAGGCCTCCCTGTCCATCACCAGCTCCTGAAGTTTACTCAGATTCAAGTCCATTGAGTCGGTGATGCCATCCAACCTCTGCTTTTCCCCATAAATCTTGGCATAACTGGCTCCTTCGTGTTCAGATATTTCCTCCTCAGGTGACATCCCTATCTGATCAGCCTGTATCACATTTTCCTGTGTATTTTCTGCATAGCACTTCTTAGTATCTGAAATTATTAATGTTATGGGCTTCCCTCCACTCAAAAGTGAGCTCCATGAAAATAGGGGCAGTATCTGTCTTGTTCACCACTTTAGCCTCAGCACCTGGAATAGTAGATAAGGGAGGGAAACCAAGATTAGGTTAAATCATGGGATGTTTCAAGTGCTTTTCATAAGCTGTCTTATTTGATCTCCTCTCAGCCTTTCCAGGTGGGTACTGTATCTCCTTTAGATGGATAAGAAAAACACAAAGTGAGGTTGAGTCTGTGGTCTGCTGCTTTTGAGGCCATAGACTCCTTTGAGAATCTCCATTAGATGTAAACGTTTTACAGACCATGGGGACCTCTCTGGGCTGACTCAGGTATCCCAGATCAAGGAAGCCAGGATTAGGGAACTTGCCCAAGGTCTTTCTGGCCTCATGCCTTTGCTGGTTCCTCACCCCATGGCAGGGATAGATTCCCTTTAGTGGACAACAGGGAACCTGCCGAAGATTTTGGAGCAGACAGAGTTTATGATGCCCCGAGTCCTTCGATGTCTCCAACACGAGTTCAAATCCTGACTCCATAAATTACCAGTGTGACTGTGGGCAAGGCTTTTCACCTCTCTGGATCCCCTCATTTCCTTCACTTTCAAAATGGAATCTTTTTTTTCTAATAATAGCTAATCTTTATTTGATCTGCTCGTTATGGGCTGGGTACTTGGGTACTGGTTTTGCAGTTGCTATCTCACTTTCACCACAACCCTTGGAGGTGAGGACTGTTATCATGTCCATTTTACAGCTAGGGACTTGGAGGCTTGAAGAGATGCCCTGACTTGCCAAAGATCATGGAGCTGCACACTCTTCGCCACTGTGCCCCTACACGTGCACCTTGGGGTGTGCCATGAGCTCAGGCTTCACAAAGCTGACTTTGGAATCCATTGCAAACTCTGTTCTTAGGGTTTGTGGGAACAGTTGAATCTGGATGAGGTTAAAAGAGAGAAGAATGGCTACACTGCTGTGTGAATGGAAGCCAGTCTCTTGAATTTGTATGTTACCTTTCGCCCATGAGGGCCTCTGGCCAAGCCTAGACTGGACCTCTTGACTGGGACATCTGTGTTGTCCCAAGGTCTGCATTTGTGCACATGGCTGCTGTCTCTTTTTAGCAATGGCATCACTTTGCCTGGAATTATGAGGCTGTCTCCCTACCTGGCTGGGGGCCACTGCTTGGCCATTCAGAGTAGAATTCCTTTGTCTTCCAGCCCCTAGCACAGGCCTGGCCCAGCAGTGCTGCTCAGGAAATGCCTTGGGAATCAAAGGGAGGACTTCTCCATGTGTTGAGGATTTACTGTGTGCCAGGCCCGTCCCAGACACTTTATATGTGTTATCTCATTTACACGCCGCAGGAATCCTAGGAGGGAGAAGTCACTGTTCCCATTTTGCTGAGAAGAAACAGACTCAGCTGGACTTTGCCTTAGGCCCACTTGGGATAATTGATGGCATCAGGACTGATGCCAGGGCCTGTGTGCTCATGGTGTGTGATGAATTCTTGAAGCTGTAGGCTGATAAAGGGGAGACACACTCCTCAGCACCTAGGATCCTCAGAGACTTTCTACTCAAAAGCTTCTAGTCCAGCTCTCATTTCATCCAAGAGGAAGCAGAAGCCCAGGGAGAAGCGACGATTTACTCTCTGACAGTCCCTTTTTCCACTTACTACTATCCTTATGGGCCTTCCTGCAGGGCAGGGTGAGATCCGATTTTACCCATTATTATACCACTCAGGGGAGCTTCCCAGGTGGCCCAGCATTAAAGAATCAGCCTGCAATGCAGGAGACGCGGGTTCAGTCCCTGGGTTGGGAAGATCCACAGAAATGGCAACCCACTCCAGTAGTCTTGCCTGGAGAATCCCACCAACAGAGGAGCCTGGCGGGCTACAGTCCATGGGGGTCACAAAGAGTCGGACATGACTTAGTGACTAAACAATACCAGCCAGGTAGACGGTATTGTTGACACTCAGTAAATGATTTTAAATTTTATTTATTATGAAAGTATTGAGAAAAGTATAAAGATTAGTGTAACAGACACCCATATACCCACCACCCAAAAACTGCTAATGTAGCTGAAGACCCCTCTGTGTCCCTTTAAACTGCCCCACCCGACCCCCAGCAAAGTTAAGAGTCTCCAGGATTTGTTGTTTGTTATTCTATGCCATTTTTAAAATTGAGATTTAATTCATATACCATAAAATTCAACCTTTTCAAGTTTTTCAGTTTAGTGACTTTTAGTGTATTCACAAGACTTCATCTATCATCACTAATTTCAGAACAATTTCACCCCTAAAAGGAACTCTGTACTCTTTATCAGTGACTCTCCCCATTCTTCCCTCTCTTCAGCCCTTGGCCATCACTAATCTGCATTCTGTCTCTATGGATTTGCATATTCTGGACACTGAATGTAAGTGAAATCCTGTACGTGGCCCCTTATGTATGGCTTCTTTCATTTATCATAATGTTTTCGAGGTTTATCCATGTTGTAGTACGAATCAATATTTCATTCCGTTTTTGCCTGAATGGTATTCCATTGTGTGAATACAGCAGGTAGGTGAATTATCCATCAGTTGGTGGAAATTTGGGTTGTTTCTGCTTTTTGCTATTATAAATAGTGCTGCTATGAACCAGTTTTTGTGTATATTTTCAGTTCTCTTGGGTATATAAGTGGATTCGCTGGGTCACATGGTAACTGTTTTACTTTTTTGAGGAACTGCCAGTGTTTCTAAAGTGGCTGCACTATTTTACATCCCCACCAGCAATGTACGAGAGTTCTAATTTTTATATCCTCACCACTTGTTTGTTTGATTATGACAGTCCTAGTGGGTGTGAAGTAGTATCTCATTGTGGTTTCCATTTATATTTCCCTAATAACTAAGTTTCCCTGGTGGCTCAGACAGTAAAGAATCTGCCTGCAATGTGGGAGATCCAGGTTCAGTCCCTGGGTTGAGAAGACTCCCTGGAGGAGGGAATGGCTACCCACACCAGTATTCTTGGGGCTTCCCTGGTGGCTCAGATGGTAACAACTCTGCAGTGTGGGTAACCTGGGTTCAGTCCCTGGGTCAGGAAGACTCCCCGGAGAAGGGTGTTGAGCATGTTTTCATGTGCCTATTGGCCATTTGTATATCTACTTTGGAGAAATGTCTGTTAAAGCCTTTTACCCATTTTAAGGGCAGAGAATATTGCTGTTTTAAGAATTGTTTATATATTCTGGATTCTTTTATGATATATGTAATATATTTCTAAAATATATATATATACACACACTCTTATACCAGGTATATGATTTGTAAATAGTTTCTCCCATTCTGACAGTTTCCTTTTGGCTTCTTGATAGTATCCTTTGGAGCACAAATGTTTTAAATCTTTATGAACTCTAATTAATCTATTTCTTCTTTGGTTGCTTGTGTTGAGTGTCATGTCTATGAAACCATTGCTTAATCTCAAATCATGAAGACCTAGAGCCAGTTTTCTGAAGCAAGAGAAGCTACCGCAACGAGAAGCCTGTGTACTGCACCTAGAGGGGTAGCACCCACTCTCCATAACTCCAGAAAAGCCCGCATAGCAATGAAGACCCAGCGCAACCAAAAATCAGTCAATAAAATTATTAAAAAGTTTAATCACAAAATCATGGAAACTTAAAACTTTACACCTATGGTCTTTTTCTGTGAGATTTATAGTTTTTGCTCTTCAATCATTTGATTTATTTTTGGTTAATTTTTGTATATGGTATGAGGTTGGTCATATGCATTTTTAGTCCTTTTACTCGGTGTGTGTTTGTAAAAAATAAAAGTCTGTTTTTCCTGTTTTTTGGACTTTAAATAGCATACATGTTCTTATGCACCTTGATTTTTCTCATTCAGTCTTCTGGTGGGAGAGTCATCCATGTTGGTAAGAGTAATCAGTTCATTTGTTTTCACTGTTCTACAGGTTTCATTGCATAAAAATACCACATTTCATTTGCCTTTTATCCTATGAATGATCCTTCCAATTGTCTCTAGTATTTTGCTATCACAAATGATACATAGTCTAACATGTGCCTCCTTGTGCAATATGTTGAAGGTCATGGGCATATTCAGCTTTACCAGATAATACAAAATTACTCTCCTAAGTGGCTTTACAAATATGTATTCCTGCCAGTGATGTATTAGAATTGCCCTTATACAGCATCCTCACCAGGACTCACTCTTGTCAGGCTTTTTGATTTTGTCAGGCTGTATGCATGCGGGGATACTAAGTTGCTTCAGTCGTGTCCAACTCTTTCAGACCCAATGGACTGTAGCCCAGCAGGTTTCTCCAGGCAAGAATACTGGAGTGGGTTGCCATGCCTTCCTCCAAGGGATCATTCCCAACCCAGGGATGGAACCCACATCTCTTATGGCTCCTGCATTGGCAGGTGGGTTCTTTACCACTAGCGCCAAGTGGGTGTGAAATGGTATCTTATTAGGACTTCCCAGATTAATAGCAAAATATTTATTTTTCAGTAAATATTTGCACGACTGAGTGGATGGCATGAAAGTAGAATGAATTCAGCTCTTTGATGAGATGACCCTTGGCTCTGCCTGTGGCTAGAGGGTGGCAGGGCTCTGAGCCTAGATTGTGGGCTATTTGTAAGGAGACCCTGAAACTAGGAAGTGTTGAGTGAGACTGACAACTCTGTATAGGGGGGAAAAGCAGTGCTCACCTTGAAACCAGTGATGGGACTGTTGCCTCAGGGAGAGGGTATTGTCTTGCCCTTCCACCTCCCCAAACTTTCACCAAGAAGGAAGGGAGGTGGAGAGAAGCCTGAAGGGAATTGTATAGGATGACAATAGGGTCCCACCATCTTAGGAGTGACCCTTTCTTGAGGACCTTCTCATGGTCTCTGTATAGACGGTATGTATTTTCCTTGTTTAGTCACTAAGTTTGGGAATGATGATAACGATAATAAAAATAATAGTAAGGATTGTGTATTGAATACATTATATGTGGGGCATTGCGCCTTTTCCTTTTATAAGTAATATTTAACTCCTGTGGGATGTGCTGTGTGCTCAGTCATTTCTGACTTTTTTTCGACCCTATGGACTGTAGTGCCTGCCAGGCTCCTCTGTCCATGGAATTTTCCAGGCAAGAACACTGGAATGGGTTGCCATTTCCTCCTCCCACCCAGGGATCGAACCCATGTATCTTGCACCTCCTGCTTTGGTAGGTGGATTCTTTACCATTGCACCACCTGGGAAGCCCTCCTGTGGAGTAGGTACTGTTATTACTCCTGTTTCATGGATGAGGAACAGAGGATCAAAAGGACAGGATAACTGAGGATTTGCACTCATGCAGTCTAACTCCAGAACTCCTCCTAAACATTGTGCTGTATTGTTAGCCTGGCTCAGCTAAACCTGAACAGCGAAGAAAGGAGAAGCTTGCCCAGGCTTGGGTGGTTGAGAAGCATAAGTCACAGTATCAGCTGGGTGTGGAGAGGGCAGCGGGGAGCAGAACGAGAGGCCCCTGGGAAGATAGCTCCTAAGAGGCAGATTCCCCGCCCCCCGCAGTGGACATGACCTATTGGAAAGGTCCTCATGGGCACCTCTTCTGTGCCAAGTCCTGTGCTGGCTGCTGGCAAAGCACAGTGGGATTCACTCTTGTGGGAGAGACGGGTGGTAAATAAGCCAACCTACCAGTACAGGTAAGTGCGGGCTTCCCAGATGCTGCTAGTGGTAAAGAGCCCGCCCGCCAACACAGGAGACATAAGAGATGTGGGTTCGATCCCTGGGTGGGTAAGATCCCCTGGCGGTGGAAATGGCCACCCACTCCAGTATTCTTGCCTACAGAATCCCATGGACAGAGGAGCCCGGCAGGCTGTAGTCCATGGGGTCGCAAAACACTGGACACGACTGCAGGGACTTAGCACAAATGCACCAGTAAGTGTAACTTAAAAACTGAGATATATGATACCAAGAGGGGAGAGATAACATTTGTAGAAGGGACCTACTTTAGCCAGTGTAATCAAGGGAGGTCTCTTTGAGGAGGTGACATTTGAGCTGAGACTTAAAGGACAGGAAGGAGGCAGCCATGCCCTAGTTTGGAGTGGGAGTATTCCGAGTAAGGGAATGGCAAAGGGAAAGTTCCCAAGGAGGCAGAAAGGAGATTGGTGTTGTTTATAAGCTCTCAGAAGCTGGTGGGTATGTAGTGGAGTGAGTGGGAGGGTGGGGCTGCCTGAGGTGAGGCTGAGGAGTTGGCAGGGTCTCTAGGTCAAGGGCAGCAGACAAGTTTACAGTCTGCAAGTTTAAATGAGGTCCAGGGACTCCTTAGATACTCTCCTCCTGTTTGTCTCTAAGGACGGGGGTCTAAAATACTCAGAAGTAACTGAATCCTAATACAAGTATTCTCCACTTTTTGAAAGTTGGATTTACTTCAGCTTTCATAAAAGACTTTCTCTTTGAAAAATATTTATTTTTATTTATTTGGTTGCACCAGGTCTTAGTAGCAGCACTGAGGATCTTTAGTTGCGGCATGCAAACTCTTAGTCACAGCATGTGGGATCTAGTTCCCCGATCAGAGTTTGAACCTGGGCCCCCTGAATAGGGAGTGTGAAGTCTGAGCCACTGAACAACCAAGGATGTCTCCATAAAAATTTTTCCTTCACTTTTATAAAAGATCTATCTTAGAACAGAAGGCCACCCACTCCAAGATTCTTGCCTGGAGAATCCCATGAACAGAGGAGCCAGCCTGGTGGGCTACAGTCCATTGAGTTGCACAGAGTCAGACATGACTGAAGCAAGTGAGCATGTACATTGATATAAGCAACAGTTTGAGTTAAGCTCCAGGGAATTATGCAGGGTGAAAAAAGCCAATATCAAAAGATTACCCACTGTATGATTTCATTTATATAATATTTCTGAATTGACAGTTTTAGAAATGGGTGACAGGAGGTTGCCAGGGGTTAAGGATGAGAGGGAGGAGGGTATGATTATGAAAGGGAGCACCTTTGTGTTGTTGGAACTATTGAATATCTTGACTGTGGTGGTAGATCCTTGAATCTGCACAGATGAGAGAGTTGCACAGAATTTAATACATACATGTACAGGCACACATATACACACAGGGTGTAAAACAGGGAAAATCTGAATAAACTTGGGGGATTATATCAGTGTCGATATAGGGGATCTCGCTCTCTCTGTTATTTCTTTTTAACTCTTTGAAAAAAAATTTTTGTTTTAAAAAGAGATATTTACTTGTTTGGCTATGCTGAGTCTTAGTTGGAACATGCGACTCTTAGTTGTGGCATGAGGGATCTAGTTCCCTGGCCAGGGCTAGAACCTGGGTCCCCTGCATTAGAAACACAGACCCTTAGCCAGTGGACCACCAGGGAAGTCTCTGTATTATTTCTTATAGATGCTTGTGACTATATAATTATCTAAAAATTTCAAGTGAAAAGTGAAATTTAAGACCCCAAGTGTTAGGTAGGAAAATAGAGACATTTTAATAACAACAGTTTCAACCTATTAAAAAAAAATCCCTGCAGGCTGTCCTAAAGGAGACCTCTCACCCTTAAGTTTGCAAAGTCTAGATTCACAGAGAGGTGGGCAGTATACCCTGAGATGTGAGAGAGCACAAGGTCACCCAGCACACCTCACGATTTCCAGGGTAGACTGTTTGATTCCCAGGGTAGACCGTTTGGGTTGGCTTCCAAGCCTAACTCGTTGAGCCTCTGTCTGCCCTTCACTCCCTCACCCCAAGCTGATGGACCATGATCACAAAGGCATAACCACGAGCTCGTCCCACTGTCCATCCGTCTCTAACTGGTCTTCTGAGAGTTCTTCCCTCATTCTCCACTCCAAAAACAGATACCTGGACCTTAGGAGCAAGCCTAGAACCAGTCCCAACCTGGGAGGCATCAGAGATTGTTGAATGCAATGAAACAGGAAGTTGATGTAGGCTGGGACAAGCCTGTCCTGATCCTGAGACCCCAGGGAGGGCCTAGGCTGTGGCACAGGATTTTGGGGTGGCTGTGGTCTTACAAGATTCTGGAACCTCCGTGGTAGGCCTACAAGGATGTTTCTTCTAGAATGTTGATTGCCCTGGACACTATCTCAGATTCCATCCCAAGAGTGGAAGACCCAACAAGGCCTTCCCACTAGACGATCCCGACATACTCATCACTGCAGGGCAGGTGTGTTCACACTGTTGACCTCTTACCATGGGCTGAGCACTCTGGTTCATTTGTAGCAGAGGTCACCAGCCCCCCAGCACCCCACGATATGGGACGATGGCCTGTTAGAAACTGAGTCTCACAGGAGGAGGTGAGTGGTGGGTGAGCAAGCAAAGCTTCATCTCTATTTACAGTCGCTCCCCGTTGCTCACATTACCTCCTGAGCTCTGCCCTGTCAGATCAGCAGCGGCATTAGGCTCTCATAGGAATGCGAACTCAACTGTGAACTGCACACCCAAGGGATCTAGGCTCCGCGCTCTTTATGAGAATCATCCCCAAACCATCCCCACCTTCCAAGGTCTGTGGAAAAATTGTCTTCCATGAAACCAGTCCCTGGTGCCCAAAAGGCTGGGGACCGCTGGTTTCTATCTTTGAGCAACATTTTAAGGCAGGTACTCTTTGTATATCCATTTTTCAGAGAAGGACCTCAAGGCTCAGAGGGGTTAAGTTACTAGCTCAGGGTCACTTAGCTTGTGAATGGTAGAGCAACAGTTTGAAGAGGTGGTCCTAAAACGTGCTCAGCCTCATCCATGTGATGCAAGGCTGAAAAAGAATCATCGCCTGCTGGATGGGGCCAATGATGCTGTCGTCAAACATTTACAAAGGGTGTGTATATGTCAGACACAGGCTAAGCTCTTTACAGACCTATTTCCTTGCCTCTGCATAACAATCCAGTGGAATAAGATCATGCTAGTTTTATGATGGAAATTGAAGCTCCAACAAAAAAAGTCACCTGCTTAAGCTCACATAGCAAGTACGTGGCAGAGCTGAACAGTCTGACTCTGATTTTTTTTTTTTTGGCCACTTTGCACAGTATGTGCAATCTTAGTTCCCTGACCAGGGACTGGATCCACACCCCCTACATTGGAAGTGTGGAGTCTTAATCACCGGCCACCAGGGAAGTCCTAACCAGTCTGACTCTAGAGCCATATCTATGGGGCCCTCTTCTGCCAAGTTTCCTCTTTTTATCCCCTTCTCCCCTCCTCCATCAGAGAAGGTGATGGCACCCCACTCCAGTGTTCTTGCCTGGAGAATCCCAGGGACGGGGAAGCCTTGGTGGGCTGCTGTCTCTGGGGTCACACAGAGTGGGACACGACTGAAGTGACTTAGCAATACCAATACCCCTCCTCCATACACTGACCCTCCCAGGCTTTCTTCTTGCTGCTCTTTCCTCTCTCCTCATACCTCGGGCTCACCCAGGTCCAAAGCCCCCCACCCCTCTCATTCATATGCTGAGCATAGTTTGGAGGCTGGGGTTGGGTCAGACTATGTGAATGGTGACCTCCAGGGGTCAGCTCACACCCTAGAGTGTCCTTCAGCCCTTCCTATTTTTACCCAGGTGCCTGGCAAGGGAAGTCCTGGAGGGGCCCACCTGCCAGTCCTCTTACCTATACGCCATGGCCAGAATGTGGGGGGCCTGCAGGACGCGGTGGACAGAGCGAGCAGGACACCCCTCACTGGCAGAGAGGCCACCGTGCCAGGCAGGGGGCAGTGCTGGGCCTCTCAGGGCCGGGTGTTTCTGGAAGCTGATATGAGCCACAGCAACTGCTGGCATTATCTGGGTTCTAAGAATAGCCTGGGCTGAAGAGCTGGGGGGCGGGGCCAGGGAAGAGAGCAGGAGCCTTTTTCCACTGCCCCCTCCGCCCCTGCTGCTTGTCCTAGAAATTGGGAAGCCTTCCTTCTTGCTTACCACATGCTCTGGGATGATTCCTCATGGATACACCTTGTCCACCTTTGGGTGGAAGATAGGGGGCATCCCAGGGATTCAGACCCAGGGCTGAGAACACTGAGTCTACACTCTGAGGTCCAGCCTTCCCCCAGGCCCTTCCCACGGGCAGAGTAGGGGCTTGCTTTTTCAAGGACTGATATTTTGGAGGCGACCTTTATTCATTTAGCAAACACTAAGAAACAAGTAGACACAATTCAGAATTCAAAGGTACAACCACCATGTATAAAACAGATATCTAGTGGGAGGCTGCTGGATAGCACAGGGAGCTCAGCTTGGTGTTCTGTGATGGCCTAGAGGGTGGGTTGGGGCAGGTGGGAGGGAGGTGGGAGAGAGTGGGTATATGGATACGTGTAGCTGATTCACTTTGTTGTACTGCAGGAACTAACACAATGTTACAAAGCAATTATACTTCAATTAAAAAAATTCAAAGGTGCAAAAAGATATACAAGCCCTTTCCTGACCTCTAGCCACCTAGTCCTCTCTGCTCCTCACTTTTCTCACTTAATGAAATATCCTGAAATTACGGTAATGTAAATCACAGTAATACATTATGAGAGGAAACCCACATGTCACATTGTGAGTCTCCACTATGTGCCAGGCACTGTTCTAAACACTTCAGATGTTTTAACTGGTATGGTGCTCATCAGAATCCTACGTGGTGGGTAATTAGTCTGAATTTCCATTGTTAAGATGGAGAAGGCAATGGCAACCCACTCCAGTACTCTTGCCTGGAAAAATCCATGGATGGAGAGGCCTGGTAGGCTACAGTCCATGGGGTCGCTACTAGTCTGGCCCAACTGAGAGACTTCACTTTCACTTTTCACTTTCATGCACTGGAGAAGGAAATGGCAACCCACTCCAGTATTCTTGCCTGGAGAATCCCAGGGACAGAAGAGCCTAGTGGGCTGCTGTCTATGGGGTTGGACAGTCAGACACGACTGAAGTGACTTAGCAGCAGCAGCAGCCATTGTTAAGAGGTCAAGTATTTTTCCAAGACTTCATTGCTGGTAATTGATCAGAGCCAGGATTCAATCTTAGGCAGTCTGACATTAGACAAGGTATTCCTCATCACTGCCCCCAACTGCTGTTCACACTTACATCCCATTCACTACGCACCACACTGTTGCTCTTCCTAAGGGCCAAAGCCAGAGATGCATTGCCATGGCCAGGCTCAGGCTGAGCTGTAACAAAGAGCAAGAAAGCCGAGGTCTCTGCCCTCTTGGAACTGGCATCCCAGTGCTCATGAGTATATGTCAACCAAGGTAGGAGGAGGGAAAGTCACGTGTCACTCACGTGCTTGTCTATAGTCGGCTGTTCATACACACCTCGTCCCTTATCCACCAGCCCTTTACTCACTCGGCCCCTGAGCAGCAAGGCCTGAGAGCTCAGAGCTATAGGTAGGTACCTATAGGTAGCTATATGGAGGGCCAGACAGAAGTAGACACAAGAGATCAGAGAGGCCCCTGTGAGCTTCATCTCCTGCCCCCAGGATCCATTTCAGCAGGGCCGGTGGGAGGGATGTCTCTAATCCAGGGCCCAACTATTGTTTGAAGTAGGGAACAATTGAAGGGCAAGGGAGCTATAGATAGACCCACAGCTGCTGTCACCTGTTCCTGCCTGGGCACTGGGCCCGAGCATTGTCTCCAGGGGGTACTCTACCAGTGAGGGGCCCTGGGGGTGGGAGCTTGGTCCAGCCTAGTTCAGCTCCACAGAGACTGAGTCAGAGGCCAAGGCAGAGAAATAGAGTCTCGGCGGGCCAAGAGAGAAGGGTAACACAGAAAGACCAAGACCCTTGAGGCATACAGAAGACTCCCACCCAGCGTCAGAACCTCTGAGACTCGCTGGGGCTCTGGGAGGGTCACGTTCCCCAGATGCCTCAGCGGCTGCTGAAGGAAGGGGCTTGGGGAGTACTCTGGGAGACCCCTGAGGTCTACGAAAGGGAAAGGTTGTGCTTCTGGGTCTAGCTGCAGCTTTCATTTACTTCTCATTCACTCTGTGACCTTGGCCAAGGACCTGCTTCTTCCTCCTTGCCTCCGTTTCCCCAGCTGTCCAATGAGAGAGAGGGTTTGCATGGTCACTGAAGGGCCCCTCCAGCCTCTGGTGCCTGTCTGGATGTCTTCCTCATGTGTCTAACCTCTCTCTCCCTCTTGCTGCCATGGAGGCCATGGTCCCCTCCTTTGCTCGCCCTTTGTGAAGATGGGGGACAGCTGGTCCTGCAGCCCCTCCCCCAGTAACCTTTGGCCATAAATCCATGCTGAGGCGTCTCTCCACCGGATAAACAGCCCTGATACCTTTTGGCTGCCCTCATCCTATTTTCTGCTTGAAGCATCAGAGCCAGGGGCCCACTCGGGCCCTCTGCAGCTGCCCAGGGCCCCAGGACGGGGGACAAGCCTGGGATGAGCAGGCCCCCCTCCCACTGTCCACCCCCAGGGTGCCATAGAGAAGGCCCTCTCTGGGCCTCACCCCCTCGCATTTGGACCCTTATGGCAGCCGCCTCCTAAGTCAGTCTTCCTGCCCTGGTCTCGCCCCTGCAGCCAGTTCTCCACACCAGCTGCCGTGGGGATCTTGTGAACACATAAATCTGGCCACACTGTCAGATGCCCTTGCTCAGAGCTCTTTGATGAAAAATATAAAATAAAAATGCCTTTGATGACTCCCCAGCTCCAGTGGGATAAAGCACTGAATCCTAAACTGGCTTCTGAAGCTCTTCCTGATCCAGTCCCAACTGCTCTGCGCGGCCTCAGCCCCCTTTATACCCGGGTGGCTGCTCTGGCCTTGGTCTGGGTTCATGCTCTGCATCCTGGACCTCTGTCTTCAGTGCCTCTCCCCGCCCAGGCCCCTCCTCTGTCCCTGGGCGGCCACAGCCTCCTCCCCTGGCCTGCCCGTGGCATCTCTCACCCTTTCCAGTCCCTTCTCCATACGGCTGCCAGAGTGATCATAACTTAAACGTCAACACTTACTCTCCTGCCCCGTCCCTTCACACTTGGAATAAAGTCCTTGGAGATTCCCAGTGATCCAGCCCCTGCTTACCTGTCTCACCTCACCTCATAAAACTCCCCAAGTTCCCTCCCCAGCAGCCCTAGCCTTGCATGGCCTCAGACACACCAAGCTATGTTCTGCCTCGAGGCTTTTGTATTTACTGTTCCTCCTGGATGGAATCTTGGCCCCTGGCTCTTCGCCTGGCTGGCTCCCTCTTATCGTTCAGGTTTTTGCCTTACAGGTTACCTCCTCAGAGAGTCCCTTCCTGACCAACCTGAACCGTTAACACCTCCATTACCCTTTCCACCACCCAGCATGGCGCCTTCAAAGCACGTGCTACAATCTTTTATCCTTCAGACTCCTCCGTTCTGACATCTTTCTTCAGTGTCACTCCTTTCCTGGATAATCAGTGTTGTGTTCCCCTCCTGGCCACAGAAGAGAAGCTGCCGGATGCATACTGAGTTGAATTCATGTACCTCCCTCCTTAAGGTTTCCCAGGTGGCTCAGTAGTAAAGAATCTGCTAGTGCAGGAGACCTGGGTTCAACCTCTGGTCAGGAGGTTCCCCTGGAGAAGGGACTGGCAAGGCACTCCAGTTTTCTTGCCTGGGAAATATCATGGACAGAGGATCCTGGTGGGCTACAGTCCATGGGGGGTTGCACAGAGTCGGACACAACTGAGCAACTAACACTCCCTCCTAACAGAGTCCTTCAATGTCTTTATCCAGAGAAGGACTTTCGAGGCACTGGGGGCATTGGTGGCAGATATTATTGGGGGCTGGGATGGGGTTCCAAATTCATCTTCTCTGCCTACCTTTCCACCCTTGCTTTCTTCAGTACTCAGATCCCACTAGTATTTTGGGCTAGAAGAGGAGAGGTCAGCTTTTTTTTTTCTTTCCTTTTGGGCTTTGCTGCATCAGCTCATTTCTCATGAAAATCTCCCCAAAATAGTCCTGCCTCCAGGTCTGGCGACTACTAAGCTGTGGGTCCCAGGACTCTTGGCAATTGCTGATCGGAGGCCTTTGGTGGAGAGGAACTGGGGACCCCTAGACCCAGCTCAGCTGTAGCTCCCCTGCATCCTAAGACTTTCAGTCTTTCCTTCAGCCACTTTACTCTCCTGACTCCTGCTTCTCCCCTCCCACTCCCCTGGTATAAATGGGGGTAGGCAGGCAGCGTATCAGCTTTTGAGGGCAACGACTGGCCTGTCTAGGGCCACCTGGGTCTGGGAGCCCAGGGCCACGGGCTAGAAAGCCTGATGCCCAGCTCTCCCTGACAGCCCTCCCCAGGGCTGTCAGGCACTCTGTGCATGCTATGCTATGTCGCTCAGTCATGTCTGATTCTTTGTGACCCCATACACTGCAGCCCACCAGGCTTCTCCATCCATGGGGATTCTCCAGCCAAGAATACTGGAGTGGGTTGCCATTTCCTCCTCCAGGGCATCTTCCTGACCTAGGGGTCAAAGCCATGTCTCTTATGTCTCCTGCATTGGAAGGTGGGTTCTTTACCCCTCGTGCCACCTGGGAAGCCCAGAAAAGATACAGGAAAGTACAGAAAAGAAGCCATTGCACATTTTGGCATATTTGCTTCAAGTCTTTGGACCCAGAACTCTAGCAGGGTTCTAATGGTTCTAACTCTAATGGTTCTAATAGGTTCTAACTCTAATGACCCAGGGTTCTAACACCCCAGGATTCTAAACCAAGATGCACATATGTCTTGTCTCTGTACTTGTAACATTGGAAAGAGAGGCAGAACAAAAAGCTTCAAGTTGTCCACGCTGGTTACTCAGTGGGTGGGTTAGTTGGGATGAGAGGATGGTTGTTAGGAAACAAAACTTCCAGAGGGTCTAAAATTCTGGAACCCTAGAGTCCTAGAGGGCAATGGCACCCCACTCCAGTACTCTTGCCTGGAAAATCTCATGGATGGAGAAGCCTGGTAGGCTGCAGTCCATGGGGTCGCTTGGAATCAGACACGACTGAGCCACTTTACTTTCACTTTTCACTTTCACGCATTGGAGAAGAAAATGGCAACCCACTCCAGTGTTCTTGCCTGGAGAATCCCAGGGATGGGGGAACCTGGTGGGCTGCCGTCTCTGGGGTTACACAGAGTTGGACATGACTGAAGCGACTTAGCAGCAGCAGCAGCAGAGTCCTAAGGTTGGAACAAATCACAAAAGTTGTCCAGTCCAAGGCCTCAAGCCCTGTTGCAACCTTTCCTTGATTGTTCTTTGCTTTTGGCAGGCTCACTTTCTTCTAAGGCAGCCTTTTTCTTTGCTGATTGGCTTCAAGCATGAGAAAGTCCTTTTGTGTGTGGTCTCCAAACGCTGCTTCCTTGTAACTGCACCATTGATCTGCTCCTGAAAGAGTTAGTTGCTCGGTTGTGTCCAATTCTTTGTGATCCCATGGGGTGTAGCCCACCAGGCTTGTCTGTCCATGAAATTCTCCAGGCAAGAATACTAGAGTGGGTTTCATTTCCTTCTCCAGGGGATCTTCTAGACCCAGGGATCAAACCTGGGTCTCCCGCATTGCAGGCAGATTCTTTACCATCTGAGCCACCAGAGAAGCCTGTTCTGCTCTTAGTTAAGTTGCTTAGTTGTGTCCGACTCTTTGCGACTCTATGGACTGTAGCCTGCCAGGCTCCTCAGTCCATGGGATTTCCCAGGCAAGGATACTGGAGTGGGTTGCCATTTCTTCCTCCAGGAGATCTTCCTGACCCAGGGACCGAACCTGGGTCTCCCGCACTGCAGGCAGATTCTTTACCATCTGAGCCACCAGGGAAGCCCATAGACTCCCTCTGCTCCAGAACAACTCCTTAAGTGTTTAAAGTTGGTATCTTAAGTCCTTGCAGATTGTAGCATTTGTTGCATCTCTCAGATGCATCTTGGGCTTCCCTTGTAGCTCAGCTGGTAAAGAATCTGCCTGCAATGCGGGAGACCTGGGTTTGATCCTTGGATTGGGAAGATCCCCTGGAGAAGGGAAAGGCTACCTACTCCAGTATTCTGGCCTGGAGAATTCCATGGACTGTATAGTTCATAGAGTCGCAAATAGTTGGACATGACCGAGTGACTTTCACTTCACTTCAGGTCCATCCTAGGTTTTCCCATTGCTTTGCCATGTTTGCCTGTGAGCTGATCTCAGCAGGAAGGTGTGCCCTGCATAGTAGAAGTGAGCTTTACAAGGGCAGTTCCAGAACCATTTCTCTGGGCTGGTTTTTCAGTCCCAGATTTCTACACCAAGCAGTTAATTCTAGAATTCAGATCCACGTTATATTTGGTACAGGCTAAGCTTGTTAGAGGTTCTGATTCTCCAGACCAATTCTATTGCTTGGGCCTTAGGCACAAGGCCCTGCTTTCTGAGCATCTTTGAACAGGAGCATCGTTTTCCTTACCTTTTGGCTTTTTATAAATTGCTCAAACCCAGGTCTTTATCTTCTGAACCCATATGGAAATTACAAGTCTATAATCTAAACATTAATCAAGTTCATTTATTCTTGTTTCATTCTCTTACTTCATGGGTATTTATTGACTTTCTATTACATGCATCTCCTCTGCAAGGTGCTGGAGACGCAGACCAAGCTCTTGTGCTTTTAGAGTGTGGGTGTGGGTAGGAGGGAGGGGCAGGGGAAGAAACAGTCTAAGTTCTATGAAGAGCATTAAAACAGAATGATGTTCTCGAACTTCTCTGGCAGTCTAGTTGTTAAGACTCCAGGCTTCCACTGCAGGGGGCGTGGGTCTGATCCCTGGTCAGGGAACTAAGATCCTATGTGATTCTGCCAATTAAATAAATATCAGGTTATTTTAAAAGAAAAGAAAAGAAAAAGGGACTTCCCTGGTGGTCCAGTGGCTAAGACTCCACACTTGTAAGGTGGGATTTACTGGGTTTGAACCCTGGCCTGGGAACAAGATCCCACATGCCAAAATCAACAGTTTGCACATCACAACTAAAGATCACAGGTGCCTCAACAAAGATTGAAGATCCCATGTGCCGCAACTAAGACCAAATACAGCCAAATTACAAAAAAGAAAAAAAAAGATGATGTTCTCACAAATATGTGGAGAGAAAGAAGAAAGCAATACATATAAATTTCGAAACAATCTATGATATTTAGAAGTCAGAGCAGTAGGTGAAGGAGTGATAACTGAAAGAAGGTTGAGGGGGATGATGGTAATTTGGGGAGGGGTGCTGGTAATTTTGGGTTCTTGAAAAGAATGTGTTTATTTGGGGGAAAAATTCATCAGACTGTACAAGAATATTCACTGCAGCCCTGGCTGTAATGGCAAAAAGAGAACAATCTAAATGTCCACCAGTATCATTTTGTAACATGGGGAAATACCTGTAGGGTAAACTACTAACAGGGTCTGGGTGATTGTAATTTTGATAGACACTGCCAAAGTTGGCCATGCTTTTTCTTTTTTGGCCACATCGTGTGGCATGTGGGACCTCAGTTCCCCAGCCAGGAATCCAACCCACAACCTCTGCTTTTGAATCGCAAAGTCTTAACCACTGGCCTGCCAGGGAAGTCCTTCGCAATGCATTTTAAACTAAGTTTTCATGTAATACACATATCATAAAGTGCATACATCTTAAGCTTACAGTGTGATTAGTTTCAGAGAGAACACACCTGTGTAGCCACAGCCCAGCTCAGTTTATAGAGAATTTCCTGCATTTCAGAAGCTTCTCCTGTGCCTTCTCCCATCCTTACTTTCCCTCAAAGGACTACTCTTTCACTTTTATCATCATTAGCTAGTTTTGCCTGTTTTGAACAATGTACAGTTGAAAAGGATCTTTGAAATTATTTCCATATATTTTATAGACTATAGATATGTCTATATATTTGGTGCTGGTAGCTGGTTGGTATGGAAGATTTCTCTTTGTGAGCTCAGCCCAAAACACCTGGCGAGAATCCTGGCTCTGGACCTCTTTGTGTCAAGTGTCGGAGGTTCCAGGATCCTTTGATTTTCTGACTCTAAAATTCTGTGGCACCACCAGGGCTTGAATGGGGTGACGCACAAAGAGAGCCCAAAAGTGAGGAAGGCGGCTGGAGTGTCAGCACCCCCAACTCCTGATGAGAGTAGGGTGCAAGAGAGGGCTAAGCTCGGAAGTTGGCTTCCTGTGACTCTTCAATGCTAGGATGAAGGAGGCTCCTAACTGGTCTACATTTCCTCTATTTTCTTCCTCTTCAGCCAGGTTATTCCTTTTCACCTGTGGTTCGAGACCTGCTTTTCTTCTTGTGTGATTTCCCCAGGGATGGACCTGGGAAAACTGCGGATAGAGGGGAGCAGAAAGGGGAAACGACAGCATCCAAGTGCTTGGAGAGGGATGTCTCACTCTCTCTGCTTCTCTTTGTTTCTTTATTTTTTTAATCTTTTGGCCATGCTGCATGACATGTGGGATCTTAGTTTCCCAACCAGGGATCAAACCCGCGGCCCCTGCCCTAGAAGCGTGGAGTCTTAACCACTGGACCCCTGCTCCTCCACCCAGGGAAGTCCCCGCTTCTCTTTTTGACTTGATCTCAGCCACCGCTTTTGGGAGACTTGACCAATGGTTTCCTTTCCCTGGGCCTCATAGTCCCAGAGTGCATCCTGTGATTCCTGCTCTCTGAGTTTTCTTGCTCTTCATTCCTGGGCATGTGGACATTTTTCTGGGTATATCAGACTTCTTGAGACTTGGTTTCTCTCCCCCAGCACCTCAGTCTTCCCAAATCTCTCCCTGCCTTGTCCCTGCCCCTGTCAGTTTGAATCTCAACCTCCCAGTCTCTGAGTGGAGCGAGTGTCTCTCTCTGCCTTTGTGATCCCTTGACAATGGGAGGTAAAAATAGCCCAGGGGCCGAGCTGGTGGAGATAAAAGGAATTTGCCTTTTGTGTCCTGTGGCCAGGCTGGGGGGGCTGTGACACGTGGAGATTGCTGACATAGCTCTCCTCCGCTGACCTTGACGGCGGCAATAAAAGGGGGAGCTCAGCTCCCAGCCCTCACCGTGGTGCCGAGGTGGGTGATCAGGGCTGGAGTGGGAGCCCAAGGGAGGGCAGATAGGCTGGTGGGTGAAGGTACTTGTGGGTTAGCACAACTCTCTCCATTTCTGTGGGAGAGGATGCTCTGGTGTCTGAGAGGGTGCATTGCATGTGTTGGGGACTTACCAAAGAATCACCTACTATTAAGTCTTGTGGGTTGGTTGATCACACCCCAGTTTGAGGCCCCTGCCCTCAGTCCCCTCTCCGTGCCATCTTCCAGTGCCTGCTGCCTTGGACCGCCTTGAAACTCCAAGATCTCTGCTGCTGCATCCTTCGCCTCTCAGTGCCACTACCATGATGGATGTGAGTGAACTTGGGGAGTCTGCGCGCTACCTCCGCCAGGGCTACCACGAGCAGATGAAGGTGCACACTGTCCTGTGGGATGGTAAGTGAGGGCAGAGGTGGGCAGAGCCACAGAGAAGCTCTTAAGGACTCAGAACAGGAGTGGGGAGGGGTGGCACTCCCCTCGGGTCTGAAGAAGCCCTCTGGCCTGACAGCTTTAGCCCCAAGAAGAAAATCCCAGAGACTTAGTGTACCTCACTTGTGTGCCTGTGAGCAAGCCTTGGTTTGCTCCTCTGTAAAATGGGACAGTATCGCCGGCCTCCTGTGACTGCCGTCTGCGGCCGGAGCCTGAGGCTTCTGAGACAAGAGTGACTGGTGTGTGTGCAGGCTGCCTCCACGTGTCCATAAAACCTGTGCTGGAGTTATTTTTAGTGCTTTCCCTAGAGCCAAACCCTCTGTTTATTAGGGACAGGAATAAAGGCGACTATTTATGACCCGGTTTGCTCATAGGACAATAATAACAATAGGCAATGTGTATCAAGCACTATTGTGCGCCAGGCCCAGAGCAGATGACTTTCCATGCATCATTGCAACAACCTGGGGAGTTGGTGACCAGGGCCAGGGCCAGCTTCGTGGGTGTGTGACCTCTGCAGCTGCACTGGGGCCTTTTACTCTTTGCTATCACCATCTTGAAATTTTAAATGATTTCTTAACAAGAGGACTTGCATTTTAACACTGGAGCCTGCAAGTTATGTAGCTGGTCCTAAGGTACTTGGCTAGTAGGTGATAGGATACCTGAGTCTTTAACTTTCATGATGCCTTTAACCACCATGAAATATGGGCTCCCTGGAGCTCTGGGACCGGCTGCCTGGGCAGGAAGGAGCATAAGACAGACTTACAAAGTGCAGGGCTTGAGTCTTGGGTGAAATAGGGGAGACAGAACCCACTGATATTAAGTGCCTGATACTGAGGATTGCTCCAGAGGAGAACTAAGGCGATGCTCACAATGTGTTGCCTTTGAGGGACAGGCCCAGAGAGAATGAGGGATTTTCCACAGGTCGTAGGGCAAATACAAGAGAAGCATGCATCTGAACTGAAGTGTGATCCAGGGCTGCGGGGGACCCTAACTTCAGTCAGGGGATCCTTTGAGGAGATCTCTAGGAAACCTCCCAGTGCTGCCTTTTCAGGAAACAGGGTCTGGAGGGACCTTTCCTGGGTACTCCCATGTCCTGATGGAGGGGGCTCCTGGGAGGCACACAGCTCTAGGGGACACGACAGGGGCCCCCAACCCCTGGATGTGCATCAGCCTCTTTCAAAGCCCCAATGCTCTCCCGGAAACCCAGGGAAGAAGCGGGTCTGGGTACCTGATGAACAGGAGGCTTACGTGGAGGCTGAGGTCAAGTCGGAAGCCACTGGGGGCAGAGTCAACGTGGAGACCAAAGACCAGAAGGTTTGGCTCCCCCCTTTTCCTGGAATTAGCTCCTCTGCCTCCCCGACGTGTAGCTCCTGGAAGGCATGCTCTGGATGAAAGGGGGTCTGGGGGCGCACAGGGGTGAGAGGCTGAGGTCACTTGGTTCCTGCCCCCGCGATATGGCCTTCCTGGCAGGTGCTGACGGTTCGCGAGGCTGAGCTGCAGCCCATGAACCCGCCCCGCTTCGACTTGCTGGAGGACATGGCCATGATGACGCACCTCAACGAGGCATCCGTACTGCACAACCTGCGCCAGCGTTACGCCCGCTGGATGATCTATGTGAGCCCGGAGCCGAGGGAGGGGCCACGGGTGGGACGGGGCTGTGCGTGGTGCGGGCGGGGCCCCTGGCATCGGGGGCGGGGCTAGTACTAGAGACACAGCTCTGCGGGGTCGGGACCGTGGGGAGAGCGCGGGACTGTGTGCGGTAGGGGAGCAGGGCTAGAGGTAGGGTAGTGTGATGTCACGGGGATGAGGGGGCGGGGCCACCGGATGGTGGGCGGAGCTGGAGGTGGGGCTGGAGGTTGGACTACGGGACTGTAGGGGCGGAGTGGCAGCCGCGGAGTCGCTGAGCAGTGGGCTGTGGAGGTGGGGCCACGGGCTGAGGGCAGGGGAGAGCTAGGGCGGGGCCAGGATGGCCACAGAGGTGTGGCGTCACACCTTAGGCGGCTCATTTGGGGAATTTTTGCAAAGATCATAGTTTTGCGAGGGCTAGAGCTTGAGGACGGGAACTTGGCCTCCAATAACCCGTCTATACTCTCTCTCCCCAGACATACTCGGGCCTCTTCTGTGTCACCATCAACCCCTACAAATGGCTCCCTGTCTATACAGCCTCCGTGGTTGCCGCTTACAAGGGAAAGCGCCGCTCGGAGGCCCCGCCCCACATATATGCGGTGGCGGATAACGCCTACAATGACATGCTGCGCAGTAAGGGCTGCCTAGACTCCTCTCCATGAGTCCTCTCTCTCCTGAGACCCCCTCCCCCGGCTCCCGGATCCCCTTCCCTCCACTCGCAACTGCCCTCTTTTCCATCCCGCTGGATACTGAAGCATAGTCGTTCTGTCTCTTCAAGGGGGAGGTGGCCTGCAGTCTGAAGGTTCCCACCTGGTCCTTCCCATTTCTGGCTCTGGGTGGCGGAGGGGCTGTCCCAGCGCCAAGGATACCCCAGGTGTTCCACCTGTGGCTGGTCCCTCACTTTGGCTAACTTCTCTGTCTCCTCCCCTTTCTTCCAGACCGAGAGAACCAGTCCATGCTGATCACGTGAGTGTGGGGCTCTGGAGATGGGGTGGGAAATGCTGGCCATCTGGCAGGGAGGGAGTGGAACTAAAATCATTTCCCGAAATTGAATAATTGAATACAAAGTGCTAAGGGCAGGGGTTTTACCACCTAGAGCCAGTGTCCCAGGTGAGGCTAAATTATAGCGACTTCTCTGCCCCTGTTCTGAGCAGATAAGTAGAAAAGGAATGCCAGACTGATCACCCACCCTCATACCCGCTGTTCCTAGGGCCTGGAATCTTCTCTCACCTTGATCTTTTGGGAGTTCTGATTCTGGCTCAAGGAGGGGGAGGAGATCCCCTTCCCTTTCCTCTTTATTGTTGTTATTGTTTAGTCGCTCAGTCATGTCTGACTCTGAGACCCCATGGACTGTAGCCCATCACACTCCTCAGTCCATGGGATTTCCCAGGCAAGAATACTAGAGTGGGTTGCCATTTCCTCCTGCAGGAGATTTTCCTGACCCAGGGATTGAACCCATATCTCTTGCATTGCAGGAGTCTTCTTTACCACTGAGCCACCAAGAAAGCCCTTACTCTTTATTACCAGCTTCTTATTTCTGTATCTTATTTATAACCCTTTGTTTGCCTCCTTGGGAAAGTGGTAGAATTCTTACATACCAAGTTTAGGTCCAGCCAAGCCAATATGGACATTGGTTGCATGTGAGTGTGTGTATGTGTGTGAGTGTGCAGCCTGCTGGTTAAGAGTAAGGCCTTTGAAACCAGAAAGACCTGGATTCAAGTTCTCATGGGTCCACTTCCTGCTGGTGCCCTTGGTCCTCTGAATCTCATCAGTATAAAAAGGCCAGTCCTGCTTACCTACTGCAGAGCTGTAGGAGTCAGCTGGTGAATGTTTTACCTGGCACCCAGCAGAAACAGCTACATGACCTCTCTGAGCCACAGCCTCTTCTCTGTCAAAAGAGGGTGATGATGGCGCCCGCCTTACAGGGTTCCTGAGGCTTCAGTGAACCAGTTCAGGTGCAGCACTTGGCCCAGGGCCTGGCAGTAAGTTAGCGCTCAGTGAACAGTGGTATCATGTGTTTTCTCATCTCACTGGGATGATTTATGCTGGTTTGTTTTGTAAACAATTCAACACCTCTGGGAGTTGACCCTTCTCTGAGGAGTTTTGGGTTGGGGGCTCCTGAGTTGGGAGCTGGCTGTGGGGAGGGCAGAGGCACCCTGCTGGGGAAGTAGGGTGCTGGGGGTGGGAGGAATTAGAGAAGCCAGATAGACATTGGTGACTCATGTTTGTGTCGTCCAAGGGGAGAATCGGGGCCGGTAAGACCGTTAACACCAAGCGGGTCATTCAGTACTTTGCCATCGTCGCTGCCCTGGGAGACGGGCCGGGCAAGAAGGCTGTAAGACTTGCCCACGTGGGCACTGCTCCCTGCTGCTTCTCACTGTTTTTCTTTTCTTTTTTTTTCTCCTTTTCTTCTTCTTTTTTTACAAGTTGATTCCCCAGAGCCTCTAGCCCTGCCTGAGCCTCCCACCCTGGTGGCAGACTCTGGCCCGAGCAAGGCTTGACCAGAGAGGCTGCGGCCATTCTCTGTCACGTGATGCAGTTCCAGGCTTGCCTCACTGTTCCCATCTGTAATGCAGAGGGGCGGGACCACATTGCTAGTCCTCAACATTTCATGTAATTTTTCCCTTTCATATTTTCACGACCTTCATATTTTAAAAGTTTACCAAGCAGGCTGTTTTTACCAAGAAGTAATAATCAGTTTCTTGGTTTTCATGCTGCAGTTACCTGCTGTCAGTCAAACAAGGCAGGTTCAGCCAGAGCCAAGGGCACTTGGCCTTCTCAACAGTCAAGATTAAGGGGCAGTTTTGCACCCTATGATTTCTTTATGGTTTTTGAAATTTTCTGAAACAATGGGGGACCAGTATTTTGGGGTTTTTTATTTGTTTTCGAGGTGCAGTTTTCCTTCCTAGCCCTATGGCCAGCTGTTTAGAGATGTGTGGACACTGCACACCCACCCCCAAATGGATTGACTTTTTCTTTCCAGAAGCCTAAGGCCTCCACCCACCCAGCCCTCACTCCTGGTCTTGTTGAGCCTTGCTTTTATTCTGGGGCATTTTTCTTTCTTCTTTTTTTTTTTATCTTTTTTCCATTTAAAGCTTTTTTTTTTTTTTTTGCCTTTTCCTGTTTTCCCATTTGATTTTTGGTGTTTTTTTTTTTTTTTTTTTTCAGTTTTGGGGTTTTTTGTTGTGGTGGTGGTTGTTTTTCTTGTTTGGTTTTGTTTTTGCTGTTGACTTTTTGGTACTCTTTCCTCCCTCCCCTCCACCTCATTTTCCCAACTCCCAAAATGTCTCTGAGGATGCTACAGAAAGTTGGGGCTTGGTCCAGGAATGGGAATGGAGGGCGGGAGCTGACAGGGATACAGCCAGAATGGGTGAGTCTAGGGGGCACCTGGACAGAAAGGAGCCCTGCATCGTGGATTTGAGGTTTAGGGTAGCTTGTCAGGCAAGGGAGGTAGAGAGAAAGGCTGGCCTACAGGGGCCATAGGTGTTGTAGCTTAAAAACCTTATCAACCTGCCTCCCCTCTGCCCCAAATTTGACCACATCTATCAGAAGGAGCCCTGTTCAAAAGTCCTGGAGCTCAGTGTGTGGGGTGGAGCTCAGGGAAGGGCTCCTGCCATCTCTCTCCTGCCCTTGTCTCCCTAGCAACAGCTCAGGGGGATTTTTAAGTCTTGGGCTCCCTGGAGGTGAGTGAATCACCAAAGTTTCATGGCATGGGGCAGGTGGCATGGCACCTGTCACTCCAGAATCCATTCCTTCCTTTCCCTCCTTTTTTCCCAGGCTGCTGGGATCCCCCTATCTTTTCCCAGGCAGGGAAGAGATAGAAGGGTAGATGGAGGGAAGGCAAGGCTAGGAGAGCAAATGGGGAGGAGTCCTTTGGTTCAGCAAGTCCCTCTAGATGAGAGACAGGTGGCTTTGGGCATCAAGGGAAGCAGGATGCCCCTGACTTACTGTGTCACCTTGAGCAGATCACTTTCCAGTTCTGAGTGTTCCTCATTTGCAAACTAGGGTTAATAATATGCACCTGGTGGGGCTATTTTGAATAATAATTGATATATAGTTGTACAGTGAAAATGCACCCAATCATAATAGAAAGGAGAAGTGTGAAGAAGGGCCTTCACAGAAGGGGGTCAAGGGTCAGAAGGTTTGGGCAGGAAGAGTCTCTTCCAGCCTCAGAGAATCAGGGAAGACTTCCTAGAGGAAGGGGCTTTTGAGTTGGGCCCTAAAGGGGAGTAGATTGTAGTTAGGAACCTCTGGGGCTTGAGGAAGTGTCAGTTCCGGGGTTGTGGGGAACGAAGGGATATGGAGGAGGCCAGAGACAGAGCCTTGAGGCACTGTGGGTAAGGGGACACCCACACACAGCTCCTGCCTCAAGCCCCTCCCCTGACTAGTGCCCTGCCTGCCCCATTTCTTGCATTTCTCCATCTAACAGCCCCTGGAGGGTCAGGCATAGGGAGTGGGGTGTCATTTGGGTGACTAACGTTCATTGTCCTGCTAACCCACCCCACTCCCCCACTGCCACACTCCCTCCTGGTGAGACCTCACACCTTCTAACTTTGTCTTCCTTCTCCTCCCAGCAATTTCTGGCCACGAAGACCGGGGTAGGTATGGGGCTTGTATGAGTGGAGCAGGCAATTATTATGAAGTCCTGGGGACCCTCCCTCCCTTTCCCCTTCCCCTTCCCAAGCAGAGGTGGTCTGGGATGGGCTAAGGCCCAGGACCACGGGGTGAGAGACCCTCATCCTGCCACCAGGGAACCCTCGAGGATCAGATCATCGAGGCTAACCCCGCTATGGAGGCTTTTGGCAATGCCAAGACCCTGCGCAATGACAACTCGTCCCGCTTTGTGAGTGGCTTCAGGGGGAGACTGGGTGGGGTTGGGGCAGGAGGGTGGGGGAGGCGGGGAGACACAAGGTCTGGGGAGCCCTGGGTGGATGGGCTCCCCCAGCACTGCCTGGGTCCCCGACTGAGGCTGCTCCTCTGCCCACAGGGCAAGTTCATCCGCATTCACTTTGGTCCCTCTGGGAAGCTGGCATCTGCGGATATTGACAGCTGTGAGTTCAGAAGAGGGTGGGGAAGGAGGAGGATGGGAGAGGCCCAGGCCTGCACCTTCCCACTCACATTGAGCAAGTTTCATCAAGTCCTTGGGGCTCCCACCTGCCCCATATGCTGCTCTTTATCCCCAGGCCACTGCCCAGCTCATGCCACCTCACCTCTCACTTGGAACTTACCCACTGCCTCCACTTGGTCTCCCAGCCTCCATTCCTCTGCCTGATCTTTCAGCCAGAGTGATCTTTTTTTGGCTACTAATCTGACCACATCGCATTCCTGCCTAAAAACCTTCTCCAGATCCCATCACCTTAAGATGGAGACCCCCACCCCTTATTTGGCCAGTTAGGCTCCTTGTGATTGGGCCCCTCCCCCTACCACAACCCCAGCCTTTTCTCTGACCCTCCATCCAGCAGACCTGTGCCCCTCATGCCCAGCCTCATCTCTGGGCACCTTGAGACACTGTCCTTCCAGGAAGGTCTCCCCCAGTGTGTCTCTGCAGTCATCAGCTATCCCTCCCGACCCAGTCCAGCTACGCAGACACTGGGTCTCCGGGTTACATGCACAGAGGGACCCCCTCCACATTGACTGCTCCCCGTCTTAGGATGCAGGGCCAGATCCTGACGGACAAGTATAGGCAGGTGGTGATGGGAGGAAATGTAATTTACACCCTGACGGGCCAGTGTGCAAACACACGGAGGCTCTGCTCTCTGCACACACTGGTACACCAGCACGGCTCTGGGGGAAAGGAGAAGTCTGTGGGTGGAGGAGTGACAACCTAGAGGAAAGAACAGACAAACTGAGATCCACACACGGGATTTCCCCGGTGGTCCAGCTAGGACAGTGAAGACTTGGCACTCGGTGCTGAGGGTCCGGGTTTAGTAGTCCCTGGTCAGGGAGCTAAAATCCCACAAGTCATGTGGCCAAAAAAAAGACCCCGACACAGACACTCACATTAATACACGCACACTGGTGTACAGACACCACATTCCCACACTGTGTCACATGTGCCAATGGAGAGACCTCCTGCAGCGCGTGCTGGGGGTGTGGGGGGGTGGATGTGCAGACACCCTTGCCCTGGCCGGCCCCTCCCCACTGCTCCTCAGCCCTAGTAGGGTGACCCACTCAGGACAGTAGGCCGGCTCCTCCCTCTCCCCCAGATCTCCTGGAGAAGTCACGGGTGATCTTCCAGCTGCCTGGTGAGCGAGGCTACCACGTCTACTACCAGATCCTTTCGGGGAAGAAGCCAGAGCTGCAGGGTGAGGGCCAGCAGCCCCCCGACGGGGTAGGGAGTCAGAGCCCGCAGGTCTGGGTGGCAGTGGGGCTGCCCAGCCCTGTCCCAGGACCCCTCAGACCAGGCCCTGGGCTGCCTGTTCCTCTGCTGTTCTGGGGTCTGTGACATCCCTTCTTCCCTAGTGACCCAGCACTCCTAGCCACCCACCCCCTTCCCGGGATTTCTGGCTCCTGCCGAGCCCTGCTCCTCGAGCTGGGGAACACGCCCCTCAGCACCACTGCCCTGGCCAGGTTGTCTCTCCTGCTGTCCTGAGACTAGGGAGGGTCCCCCAGCACCAAGCAGGGAGCAAGGGCTCCATCTGGGCCTGGCTCACCTCTCTCGCAAGCCCCTCGAGGGCAGAATCTGATCCTCCCAGTACCTGAGCACCCAGCATGGGGTCTGGGCCAGAGGGGTGGCCATGAGCAAGGGTCAAAAGGTGAGTGAGAGGTAGGGACTGTGGCTCTTTTCCCAGACTCATAAAGAAAGAGAAGCCTTGGTCATTGGAGTGGAGGAGAGAAACTCCGGGTACAAAATCTAGAGAGGGCCCTAGAGTCTCCTGCTGCGAGAGCCCCCAGGACCCACCATGCTGGGATCAGGGGAAGGAGGAGAGCTGGTGAACCCAGCCAACACCCCCTTGTCGGCCCCGTGTCCCCCAGACATGCTGCTTCTGTCTATGAACCCCTACGACTACCACTTCTGCAGCCAGGGCGTCATCACCGTGGACAACATGGATGACGGGGAGGAGCTCATGGCCACTGACGTACGTCTGGTGTGAGGGGAGCAGGTCCCGTGGCTCCGCTGGACCCTGAGGAGCCCAGAGTTCTCTGAGTCTTCCCATCCCCCACAGCACGCCATGGACATCCTGGGCTTCAGCGTGGAGGAGAAGTGCGCCTGTTATAAGATCGTGGGGGCCCTCCTGCACTTCGGCAACATGAAATTCAAGCAGAAGCAGCGGGAGGAGCAGGCTGAGGCCGACGGCACTGAGAGTGAGGCGCCCTGACCCTGACCTGACCTGGTCATGCTCTTGACCCTGATCCCAACCTCCAGTCCGTGACCGTGATCCCTGAGCCTTGTCCGCAACCTTTGACCTCAGTCTGGCCCTGATTTGTAAACTGTGACTTCTCAACTCTAGCCCTCACCCTTCTGAGCTGTACAGTTTGCTGACCCTGAATTGACCTCTCCCAACCTCCCTTTTCTAACCCTAAGTTGAGACCAGTAGAGCCCCCAAGAACCCCTATTCTTGGCCGCCTTCTCATCTCACCTGTGTGTCCTGCTAGGTGCTGACAAGGCTGCCTACTTGATGGGGGTCAGCAGTGGGGACCTCCTCAAAGGCCTTCTGCACCCCCGAGTGCGTGTGGGGAATGAGTATGTGACCAAGGGTCAGAGCGTGGAGCAGGTGAGCTGCTGGCAGGCTGGGGCCCACCCTGGGATGGCTGGGGCAGGGTCCGCTTCTTGCCGGGTCCCAGCCCAGCCTCCCCACGACTCCAGGTGGTATTTGCCGTGGGGGCTCTGGCCAAGGCCACCTATGACCGGCTGTTCCGATGGCTGGTGTCTCGGATCAACCAGACACTGGACACCAAGCTGCCCCGTCAGTTCTTCATCGGCGTCCTGGACATTGCGGGTTTTGAGATCTTTGAGGTGCGGGCAGGCCCATGGCCCCAGGCGCTGTTCTCTCCCGGGTGGAGGACCATGGGGGTGGGGGCAGGAGCCCTGGGGGTCTGCCTGGAGGCGGGGGTGAAGTCTCGCACATCCCTGTTCTCTGTGGGCCTTCATGTCCCCATCTACAAGGAGGCCGGCTGAGCCGGGCACTGCCCTCTACAGTTTAACAGCTTCGAACAGCTGTGTATCAACTTCACCAATGAGAAGCTGCAGCAGTTCTTCAACCAGCACATGTTCGTGCTGGAGCAGGAGGAGTACAAGCGGGAGGGCATTGACTGGGTCTTCATCGACTTCGGCCTGGACCTGCAGCCCTGCATCGACCTCATTGAGAAGGTGGGGCCCGGGGCCAGGTCACTCCGGCAAGGGAGTGCCTGTGTGCTTGTGTATGAACGAGCGTGTGCAGGCATGCATGTGCGTGTGCATTGAAGTGAGCGTGTGTATATGAGCATGGCTGTGAGCGTGTGTGTGTAATGTGTATATGAACAGAAATGTATGCGGGTGTGTGACTAGGTGTGTTGGAGATTGAGTGTGACTGTGTGTTGGTGAGCAGGGCGCGTGTGTGAGCGTGCATCCCCGTTGCACTGCTGACAATAAGCAGACACAGTTTCACTGGACCCTCAGAACTGTCCAGACTACAGGGCAGGGTAGGGTGTGTTTGTTTATTTCTTTATAAAACATTACACATATTTTCCTATGGTACAAAGACTAAAGGAAAGAAAAATCAAAGAAAAATGGAAAAATCAGAAATAAAGGGGAAAGAATATTTCCCCTAATCCTACCACAATGTGCGTCCTCTCCATCCTTTATCCTTGGCATCTCTTTTCTCTAATGGACACAGACTCACTTCTCATCCTACCTTTTCTCTGAAAGTGTATTCTGGGCATGGTGCTTTGTTGAAGAAGGCACAGTGGTTCACACAGCAAATGATGCCCATGCATTTCTGTAATCTCCTATCTGGGCACATTCAGGTGGTCGACAATTCTTTGCTATTATGGCAGCAATGAAAGTATTCATTTTGCAAGTTAGAAAACTGAGGCTTAGAGAGGTCTAAGGGCCCCTTAACCACTAAGTGAGGAAGCCAGAATTTGACATCAACTGTGTTTTTTGACTGCACCATGTGGGAGAGTGTGAGACCACAGATGTCAGGGGTGTGTGGGTACAGGGGTGCTGGTTTGAATTTGCACATTTATAAGCAAAGAGAGCAACTCAGGGCTGTGAATTGGTCAGAAGCAGGTTGAAAGCCAAGCCACAAACTTTCTTTCTTAGAAATCCTGGGTGCAGATCCATTCTGCCTCCCTCTGGGCAGATGGTGGCTGAGGTACGGGGGTCTGGGGAAGCTCCCAGAGAGAGAGGCTCCAGGAATTGGGGGTCCAGCCCAGCCTGGATAGACTGGCTTGATGGAGACCCTTCACGCTTGCGCCCTGTCCCCAGCCGCTGGGCATCCTGTCCATCCTGGAGGAGGAGTGCATGTTCCCCAAGGCCTCAGATGCCAGCTTCCGGGCCAAGCTCTATGATAACCACGCGGGGAAGTCACCAAATTTCCAGCAGCCACGGCCTGACAAGAAGCGCAAGTACCAGGCCCACTTTGAGGTGGTCCACTATGCAGGCGTGGTAAGTGCCTGTTGAAACTCCAGCTCTTGACCTCCCTCCTCCCTTCCTGGGGTTCCCCTGCCCCTCCGGTCAGCACCTGTCTGGTCTCTGGCAGGTGCCTTACAGCATCGTGGGCTGGCTGGAGAAAAACAAGGATCCACTGAATGAGACGGTGGTCCCCATCTTCCAGAAGTCGCAGAACAAGCTCTTGGCAACTCTCTATGAGAACTATGCTGGCTCCTGCTCTAGTGAGTACCAAGTGGTGCAAGTCTGCAGGGGACTCACAGAGGGATGTTCTCTGCAGTGAGTGACTGGCCCCATGTCTGTCCTAGCTGAGCCCCCCAAGTCCGGGGTGAAAGAGAAGCGTAAGAAGGCAGCATCATTCCAGACCGTGTCCCAGCTGCACAAGGTGAGGCCCCGTCTAGGCCCCGTGCAGGCCCCCACCCTGCCGCCCCAACTCGGTCCTGGCTCCCTGCTCTGTCCCCTGCACCCGGGGCGGGCGGCTGTTAAGACTTGCAGTGATGTTTAACTCCTCTCCACGTGAACATCACAGCAAGTCTGTGCTGCTTCCCGTCCCCACGCTGCCTGGGCAGGGTTTGGGGTGGGGGGGTGGGAGCCATGGGGCCTGTGGGAGGGCTGAGGGAGAGGTTGGGGGGCCCGCCTGGTCAAATGGAAGAGGGCCAGGGGTCACAAGGAGAGTCAAAGGGTGGCGCTGCAGAGACCCAGTGCTGAGGTGCCCAGTCCTTAGCGGGCTGGTCCATCCTTGTGGGCTGGTCCACTGCGGCTTCCAATCCCGCTTCTCTGCCCTCTTGTGCTTTCTCCCCTCTCCCTCCCCCAGGAGAACCTCAACAAGCTGATGACCAATCTGCGGGCCACACAGCCCCACTTTGTCCGCTGCATCGTCCCCAATGAGAACAAGACCCCAGGTAGTCACCCCAGGGGGCTGGTTCCTCATGGGGGGACATGGGAGGGAGGGGATGGGGTGGACCAGAGCTGGGTCATCCCTCTCCACAGGGCCTGTGTGGCCTCGAGTTCATGAAGGTGTGTCCCCTGACTGCTAGTCTTTTCCTTTAACCTCCACTGTGCCCAGGGGTCATGGACGCCTTCCTGGTGCTGCACCAGTTGCGCTGCAATGGGGTGCTGGAGGGATCCGGATCTGCCGACAGGGGTTCCCCAACAGGCTGCTCTACACTGACTTCCGGCAGCGGTGGGTGTCTCCCAGCCCCAGCCCTGGCTCCTCCCGAGCTCCCCCACCAGCCACCTTCCCTCTTAGCTTCCTCCCAGGTGGAGGCAGAAGGCTGGGTGGGGGTGGAAAGGGCACCAAGGAGGATGCAGGAGGGCTGGGGAGGGGGGCTGAGGGGTATCCCAGTGGGAAATGCTAGTCAGTGAGACCTGAGGGAGTGGGTTTGGGAGAAGTGAACAGGCTCTGGGTAAATACTGCAGGTTTGGCCAGTAGGGTTTGCGAATGAACTGGAAGTGGAAAGAGAATGAAGAAGACAGGGGTGACTTCCAGGTGTTCGTCCTATCAGCTGGGGAGTTGGTGGTAGATTTACTAAGAAACCAAGACAGATTTTTAGACTTTTGGTGGGGGGGAGGTAGGTGGACAGTGGATTGAACTCTCCTTGGAACATTTCAGATTTGAAATGTCTCCAGCAGGAAGCCCAGGAGGGAAGTCGGGCAGGCAGAGCCAGGTGTAGATTTGGGAGTTGAACGAGGGTTCACATGGACTAGGCTTTATGTAATGCCTGGCAATGAGCACTTGGTCAGTGCTGTGGTCTCTCTGCCTTCCCTTTATAGATTTGACTTCTGTCTGGCTGCAATTGTCCATGGGTCCCTCCTCCTTCAGAAGCAATTGAGGGCATCCATGCTGACCATTATACATGTGTGTCTGTAGAAATACATTACACATGAGTGCACACACATGCACAAGCACACACACACATGAGCACACCCGCATGAGCACACACACACATGTTCTCTCTGTTTTTTCCCTGTAACCACGTCTTGGGGATTGTTCCTTGTTAACAGACATAAGTCTGCATCATCACCCTTTTAAAAAAAATTAAAACTATTTTTCTAGAGTAGTTTAAGGTTTGCAGCAGAATTGAGGGGAAGGCACAGGAAATTCCCACAGTCCCGCTGCCCCTGCACAGCCTCCCCCGTTGTCAGTGAAGCCCACCAGACTGGGGCATCTGTTACGGGGGTGTGATAATCACTAAGTGTCTATAGTCACCATTACAGTCCACTCCCGGCGTTGTGCCTTCTAGGACTTTGGATACATGTAATGACAAGTAGCATCATCTACTTTGTTATGGAGTCAAGTATTCTGTAATCTAGTGACCTGTGCTTTGTAATCAGTCCCTTAGTGAGGGGCCTTTTGTGTTTCCAGGGTTTTGCTTTCACAGTGTGGTCACCGCAACCTGACCCACATGGCCCTGTACACACGTGCAAGTGTGCCCTTTTAAAAATGGGCATGCCGGAACCCTTGCTCTTGTTGATCACAATTCTCTCCCCATGCTTCTTCAGTTTGTGATATGCTGTAACGCATCACCTTCTTTACTTTTTTATTGCCTTCTCAAAAAACTGATAAAGTATTAAAAATTATAAGTTAAAAATTGTAACAGTACCATAGGCCTTCTGCCACCTCTTAAAGAACTACTGAAGCCGTTTAAATATTACCTGAGCTTTTAAAGCAGAGTATGCCCACTCCCCCAGTATCACGAGGCTGTCAAGTGTCACCTGCCAGCTTGTTCAGTGGAGCCTGAACAAGCCTCCAAGAGGCCAGCCTCTCCAGTCCTCTGCTCCCCACCCAGCACCCTCCTCACCAGCCCTTCCCCACCCCCTCAGGTACCGCATCCTGAACCCCAGCACCATCCCGGACGACACCTTCATGGACAGCAGGAAGGCTACAGAGAAGTTGCTGGGCTCGCTGGACATCGACCACACGCAGTACCAGTTTGGCCACACCAAGGTCGGGGCACAAGGGAGACAGGGTCCTGACCCAGTGTGGGCACACACTCTGTGGGGGGTCATGCAGACGACTGAGGGTTGTACCCACCGTGCCCACCCCAGGTGTTTTTCAAGGCTGGGCTCCTAGGCGTCTTGGAGGAGCTTCGCGACCAGCGTCTGGCCAAGGTCCTGACGCTGCTGCAAGCGCGGAGCCGGGGCCGCCTGATGCGCCTGGAGTACCAGCGCCTACTTGGAGGCAGGTGGGTGGGGGGCAGGGGTTGGGACACAGGGTCGGGGGTCAGCCACTGTCCCCCAGCTCACAGAACCTCTAGGCTCTCTGAACCTGGTCGTACTGTCCTGTGGGTCAGATTTTGCGTATGGCTGGTTGAGTGTCTCCAAAGGGGCAAGGCTCTGTGCCCATTAGCCCCCACTACCTGCCACTTCCTCCCCTCAGAAGGTGGGGAAAGAGAGTCCATCTCTATTCCAGGCCATCCCAGAGTGTGGTCCAGAGTGGGAATAAGGGCATCTAGTGTTTTCTAAGAGTCTTATGTGCCAAGCCCCGGGCAAGATATTTTGTTTGAATTTATCTTGGTTAAGGTGCAGGACGGACTTCTCAGGTGTCTCTGGTAAAGAATCCACCTGCCAGTGCAGGAGATGCAGGAGACACCGGTTTGGTCTCCGAGTGGAGAAGATCCCCTGGAGAAGGAAATGGCAACCCACTCCAGTATTCTTGCCTGGAGAATCCCCTGAACAGAGGAGCCTGGTGGGCCACAGTCCATGGGGTCACAAGGAGTCAGAATAGGCTGAGCACACATGCAAAGCACAGGATAGTCCTAAAAGGCAGATGACCATCTCTGCTCACCAGGCGGGCTGTCTGAGCCGAGAGAGCGCTGTCAGCTGGCTCACGGGGAGAGGTGGGAGGCTGGGATGGGAGCCCAGGCTGTCCAACCTTATATGACAGTCAGTGGCTTAACCACCTCTGGTGTCCTGTCTTCAGGACCCTTGCAGGGACCACCAGACAATTCAGGGTTTGTGAGCTCCAGCCCTGGACACAGACCTGCATGCCCTGGGCCTCTCCCTCAACCTCATCTGTAAAGCAGAGGATTAGGACCTATTTGAGAGGCTGTGGGGAAGGTTAACATGATCGACCACACACTGAAGTGCTTAGTGCAATGTCCGGCCCAGGGGAGGTGCTCAGGAGCATCGGGGCTATTACTATGAAGGGGCAGCTGTGAATCTGCTGACCACCTGCGGTCACTTCTCCCCAGGGATGCCCTGTTCACCATCCAGTGGAACATCCGTGCCTTCAACGCTGTCAAGAATTGGTCATGGATGAAGCTCTTTTTCAAGATGAAGCCGCTGCTCCTCTCGGCGCAGGCTGAGGAGGAGCTGGCGGCCCTGAGGGCGGAGCTGCGGGGGCTGCGGGGGGCCCTGGCCACCTCCGGGAGGCCAAGCGCCAGGAGCTGGAGGAGACGCACGTCAGCGTCACCCAGGAGAAGAACGACCTGGCCCTGCAGCTGCAGGCGGTGAGGGGGAGGGGCTGGCTTTCTTTCTGTGACCTGGTGCCCCCACCCCCGGGCATCCTCAGGGAACCCCAGGCTGCTCCGAGGAAATGGCACAGGCAGACCCACCAGGGCCCCCTACCCCCGCCCGGCCAAGGCCAACCTGGCCTGTGCTGGGTGCTCAGGCTTTACCTGGGTCCTTTTGCTATTCTGGAGGCTCATGGGCTCATACCTGCGTGCAGCCTCCTCATACCCAACCTCCCACCCAGTCTGTGCATGTGCCTCAGTGCTCCCACACCCTGGGCCCCCATGGCTTCCTGCTAAAGCCTCCGTGGAGCCCCATCTCTCCAGCTCTCCCCTCCGCTCTCTCCCTGAGACAGTGCCAGGCTCCCTTCTCTGGTTAAGGGCCACGGGAACCCAGGCAGCAGGTAACAGTAACGACCAGAGGGCACAGATCAAGGGTCCAGATCCTCCCCCAAGTCCATAGAGCCTTTCATTCCTTTGGCAAATGCCTTGAGTGTCAGGCCCCACAGAAGCTCTGGAGATACACTGGTGGGAAGACAGACGGGCCTGTGCTCACGAACCGACCCGCTAGAGCAGGAGATGGTTATCCGGTCAGGTGGTGAGGAAACAGCACGGTGGACGAGAACTTGAGCCCTCTGTGGCCCTGCAGGGCCCTCCCCACCCCAACTTCAGTGAGGGCAGACCTGGCCATTGGCTTCTCTCCTTGAGCCCTTGTTTGGTGCTTTCTCTGGGTCACCCCACAGCCTAAGGTTCCCCTCTTGTCCCCCAGACCATCCCTCCACTTGTGCCCTCATCCCACCACATCTGATTGCCTTCAGGGCCCAGAACAGGTCATTGGCATGGCATTCCTTGGTCCCAGAACCCAACTGAACCTGTGTCAGGCCTTGGCACAGACAAATGAGCTTTCTGTCCAGGACCTGGCCTGGGGTCCCTCGGCTGTCCTGACTCTGCGCCATTCCTGTGTCCCCCTCCAGGAGCAGGAAAACCTGGCGGATGCCGAGGAGCGCTGCCACTTGCTCATCAAGTCCAAGGTACAGCTGGAGGCGAAGGTGAAGGAGCTGAGCGAGCGGCTGGAGGACGAGGAGGAAGTGAACGCGGACCTGGCTGCCCGCCGCCGCAAGCTGGAGGACGAGTGCACGGAGCTCAAGAAAGACATTGATGACCTGGAGCTGACGCTGGCCAAGGCCGAGAAGGAGAAGCAAGCCACGGAGAATAAGGTGTGGGTGCGGGCCGGGGTGGGTGGGGCAGAGCTGTGGGGGCAGAGCTGTGGGCCAGGCACCTGCAAGTCCCACACCTGTGTGGCCCTGGGCAGGTCTCAATCTCTGTGAGCCTCAGTTTCCTCTTCTGTCTAATGGGTCTAATAGCAGCACTTCCCTAATTAGGGCAGGTGAGGATTCAGTGTGTAACTAGTCTGTGCGAGCACTCACCACCGGGCCTCGCACATAGTAGGTGCTCAGCAGATGCTAGCAATCATCATCCACCAGGTCCACGTGCCCCAGGTGTCTTCCCTCATTGAACCCTCCAGAGAGCCCGTGTGGATCACACTCTGGGGGACTGACTCCATTATACAGGAGGGGAAAGTGAGGCTCTGGAGGAGGGGGAGCTGCTTATTCAGGTTCTCACAGGTGCTCCCCGAGGAAGCCAGGACTAGGGAACAGCTGCTTAAGCACCCCTGAATCCCCAAATAGCTGGCATCTGTTGATAGCTCAGTGCCAGCCAGACACTGGGAAAGGGCTCAGTAATCCCTCGAGGAGGAAGCTACAACCATCCCTGAAGGATGAAGAAATTGAGGCTCGGGACGAACTGACTCGCCTGAGGTTCCCTGGCTGGAAGGGACAGCTTCTCAGGGCAGAATTGGGGGAGGCAGCCCCACGGTGACCTTGGCCCCAACACAGGTGAAGAATCTGACGGAGGAGATGGCGGCGCTGGATGAGTCTGTGGTTCGGCTGACCAAGGAGAAGAAGGCCTTGCAGGAGGCCCACCAGCAGGCCCTGGGCGACCTGCAGGCTGAGGAGGACCGTGTGGAGTGCGCTGGCCAAGGCCAAGGTCCGGCTGGAGCAGCAGGTGGAAGACGTGAGTTGGGGCCACAGCAGGGGGGCTGCACAGAGGGGCTGGGCTGGCCAGGACAGGGGGAGCCCACCCACCCTATCCTGCCCCACAGCTGGAGTGCTCCTGGAGCAAGAGAAGAAGCTGCGCATGGACACGGAGCGGGCCAAACGCAAGCTCGAGGGGGACCTGAAGCTGACGCAGGAGTCGGTGGCAGACGCTGCCCAGGACAAGCAACAGCTGGAGGAGAAGCTCAAGAAGTAAGTGTGGGGAGGGCCCAGCCCCGACCTCCTGGGCGTGGGGGCCTCCTGAGCCTGCAGCCTGCTTCTCGTTGCCCCCAGGACCCTAGTCAGTGTTGCATCACAGCAGAGGTTGAACCGTAGGGTGAAGGGGGGCTCACCTAGGGCCAGGCTGGCTCCAGGGCCGGGGCTTGAGAGGGAACACCAGGGAGGTCTTGAGGGCTACTCCAGGCACAATGCCAGCGTGTGTGCTGGGGGGCGGTACCCAGGGGCCCCAGGCAGGTGGGCAGCAGTTAGGACCTGGGATGGCTCATGCCCACCCTCTCCTCCAGAAAGGACTCTGAGCTGAGTCAGCTGAACCTGCGGGTGGAGGATGAGCAGCTCCTTGGAGCTCAGCTGCAGAAGAAGATTAAGGAGCTGCAGGTGCGTGAGGGACAGGGGTGGGCAAGGACTCGGGTCAGGGGCCCATGGAGGTGACCCTGCTGTCTGCCCGTCCCCAGGCTCGGGCCGAGGAGCTGGAAGAGGAGCTGGAGGCCGAGGCGGGCGGCCCGGGCCCGCGTGGAGAAGCAGCGGGCAGAGGCGGCCCGGGAGCTGGAGGAGCTGAGCGAGCGGCTGGAGGAGGCAGGCGGCGCGTCGGCCGGGCAGCGCGAGGGCTGCCGGAAGCGCGAAGCCGAGCTGGGCCGGCTGCGGCGGGAGCTGGAGGAGGCAGCCCTGCGGCACGAGGCCACGGTGGCGGCCCTGCGGCGCAAGCAGGCGGACAGCGCGGCTGAGCTGGGCGAGCAGGTGGACAGCCTGCAGCGGGTGCGGCAGAAGCTGGAAAAGGAGAAGAGCGAGCTCCGTATGGAGGTGGACGATCTGAGCGCCAACGTGGAGACCCTGGCCCGTGGCAAGGTGTCGGCCTCCTTCCTGACCCCGACCTCTGACCTGCCACTAGCAGCCCAGCCTCACCGAACCCCTCCTGACTGCAGCAGCTGACCCCACCCTCTGAGCCCCGAGCACCCCCTGCCTATCTGACACCACACTAATGCTGACCCTGCATCTGATCCTGATCTCCGGCCCATTCACCTGGCACCCAGCCCGAAACCCCTCACCAGTTCTGACCTCAAACCCTACCTCCTAAACTCTGTGCCCTGATGCCAGAGGATTTTGACCCAGTATCCAATTCCAACTTCCAGTCTTTGACCTTTGAATTCTGACCTCATCCCTATCCTGTTTGGGCTTCCCTGGTGGCTCAGATGGTAAATAATCTGCCTGCAATGCAGGAGACCTGGGTTTGATCCCTGGCTCAGGAAGATCCCCTGGAGAAGGGAATGGCAACCCAGTCCAGTATTCTTGCCTGAAGAATTCCATGGACAGAGGAGCCTGGTGGTCTATAGTCCATGGGGTCACAAAGAATTGGACATGACTGAATAAATAACACAGACCTGTCCTGACTGTTCTTGTCCTGAATCCCAGCACCCAACCCTGACCCCTGACCTTTGTACCACCTAATCTTAACAGCTGACCTGTACAGACCGCTGTCCCCAGCTGACTTCAGACTCTGGTATCCTAACCTCATCTTGACCTACTGGCCTTAGGACTAGTTCAGCCTGCTCACTTCTGACACCCATGTTTTAAGCCATAGTCCAGCACTAGCATCTCTGATCCTGAACTTGGGGTTCTGTTCTCCCTTTGATTCCTGGGCACACGTCTAGCCTTCCAGTTCCTGGCTCCAGACTCTCTGATTGGCAGCCCTAGATCCTGCCTTGTGAGTCTCTGACTTGTTCTGATCCCTGACCCTGGTTCCCAGGCCAGTGCAGAGAAGCTGTGCCGGGCATATGAGGATCAGCTGAGCGAGGCCAAGATCAAGGTGGGAGGAGCTACAGCGGCAGCTGGCAGATGCGAGCACCCAGCGTGGGCGGCTGCAAACTGAGAGTGGTGAGGCGCGGAGCTCGGCCGGGCCACGGCGGGGCCTCCGTGCTGCCTACCCGCCTTCACCTGACCTGCTGGCTCCCCTTTGGCCTGCAGGGGAGCTGAGCCGCCTGCTGGAGGAGAAGGAGTCTCTGATTAGCCAGCTGAGCCGTGGGAAGGCCTTGGCCACCCAGAGCCTGGAGGAACTGCGGCGGCAGCTGGAGGAAGAGAGCAAGGTGGGCCAGCCGTGGGCAGCCGCAGAATGGCGGGGGCAGGGGCACAGGGCCACCGGCCGGCCCCATGCTGAGGTCACCGGTCTCTCTGCAGGCCAAGAGCGCACTGGCTCACGCCGTACAGGCTCTGCGGCATGACTGTGACCTCCTGCGGGAGCAGCACGAGGAGGAGGCTGAGGCCCAGGCCGAGCTGCAGAGGCTGCTGTCCAAGGCCAATGCCGAGGTGGCCCAGTGGAGGAGCAAGTACGAGGCAGATGCCATTCAGAGGACCGAGGAACTGGAGGAGGCCAAGTGAGTGCCCTGCTGGCCTGCCAGCACCACCTCGGGCGGGGTAGGGTCAGGGAGGATGTGGAGCTCAGCTACATCCCACATCTGCTCCCGGGGCCCAGAAAGAAGCTGGCGCTGCGACTGCAGGAGGCAGAGGAGGGGGTTGAGGCTGCTCATGCCAAGTGCTCATCGCTGGAGAAGGCCAAGCTGCGGTTGCAGACCGAGTCGGAGGACGTGACCCTGGAGCTGGAGCGAGCGACCTCTGCGGCTGCAGCGCTGGACAAGAAGCAGCGGCACTTGGAGCGGGCACTGGAAGAACGGCGGCGGCAGGAGGAAGAGATGCAGCGGGAGCTGGAGGCGGCCCAGAGGGAGGCCCGCAGCCTGGGCACCGAGCTATTCCGGCTGCGGCACAGCCATGAGGAGGCCCTGGAGGCCCTGGAGACGCTCAGGCGGGAGAACAAGAACCTGCAGGGTATGGCCCACCCTGGGGTCAGAGCCACCCTGGGGGTCACTGGGAGTTCCCTCCGAGTCACACAGGCAGAGTGCCTGGCGGGGCACCCTGGAATTACAGGGGGGTGAAGTGATGTGGCTGCAGTATGAGCGGTGGTATGGCCCCTCAGTGCCCTGTCCTCTCTGCAGAGGAGATCAGTGACCTCACAGACCAGGTCGGCCTCAGTGGGAAGAGCATCCAGGAGCTGGAGAAAGCCAAGAAGGCGCTGGAAGCGGAGAAGAGCGAGCTCCAGGCAGCACTGGAGGAGGCCGAGGTCAGGGGTGGGGCGACACTGGCCCACTGGCTCCTCTGGCCTCCCCTCTCGTGGACCTCCTGGCTCAGTGGCTTGCTCTGTACCCCAGGGGGCCCTGGAGCTGGAAGAGACCAAAACCCTGCGGATCCAGCTGGAGCTTTCCCCAGGTCAAGGCTGAGGTGGACCGGAAGCTGGCGGAGAAAGACGAGGAGTGTACTAACCTGAGGTGCGGGGGGCTGGCCCTCCTCTACAGGCCGACAGCCTCTCCCATCCCAACCACCTGAGAGCAGAGGACAGGAGGTGTTGGCTGAGCCCCAGCGTGCACACGGATTGGCATGACACCTAGTCCCCCACCCCAGGACTTTCTTTGGGGGAGGAGTGGATTATTGTCCAGAGTTCAGAGGTAAACAGAGGAGAGGCCAGAGGACTTGTCCAAGGTTACACAGTAGAGGCAGAGCCAGGGTTCAGTCCGTGTCTGTCTGCTCCAGAGCCTCACTTTTGCCTGTGAAGTTGCTCTGATAGGCAACAGGCAGTCACGAGGGGCTTGAAACCAGGGAGAGACTGGTCACTTAGTTTGGTTTACGTCTCCAGCGTTCCTTTTGCGCCTGTCAGCAGGTGCGGTGCCCGGGCCCCTGCTCCTTGCAGGTCACCAAGCCTCCTTCCGTCCATCCCAACCATAGGCGCAACCACCAGCGGGCAGTGGAGTCCCTGCAGGCCTCCCTGGATGCGGAGACTCGGGCCCGCAATGAGGCACTGCGGCTCAAGAAGAAGATGGAGGGCGACCTCAACGACCTGGAGCTGCAGCTGGGCCACGCCACCCGCCAGGCCACAGAGGCGCAGGCTGCCACACGGCTGCTGCAGGCCCAGCTCAAGGAGGAGCAGGCGGGGCGGGACGAGGAGCAGCGACTGGCAGCAGAGCTCCGCGAGCAGGCACAGGCCCTGGAGCGGCGGGCCGCCCCTGCTGGCTGCAGAGCTGGAAGAGCTGCGGGCAGCCCTGGAGCAGGGCGAGCGCAGCCGGCGGCTGGCGGAGCAAGAGCTGCTGGAAGCCACCGAGCGTCTCAACCTCCTGCATTCGCAGGTGGGCACAGAGGGGGTCACCAGAGCGTGCGGGGTGGGGTCCTGCTTGGTGTGGGCCTGCAAGGCCCGACTCTAAAGCTCTGCTTCCCTGCAGAACACAGGTCTCCTGAACCAGAAAAAGAAGCTGGAGGTGGATTTGGCCCAGCTGAGTGGGGAAGTGGAGGAGGCCGCCCAGGAAAGGCGGGAAGCCGAGGAGAAGGCCAAAAAGGCCATCACTGATGTGAGGCTGGGCTGGGGCTAGGGGTGCCAGACAAGAGTCCGAAGGGACCGTCACCTCCTGACCAGACTGCCGCCTCCCCGCAGGCAGCCATGATGGCAGAGGAGCTGAAGAAGGAGCAAGACACGAGCACACACCTGGAACGGATGAAGAAGACTCTGGAGCAGACGGTGCGGGAGCTGCAGGCCCGGCTGGAGGAGGCAGAACAAGCCGCCCTCCGGGGTGGGAAGAAGCAGGTGCAGAAGCTGGAGGCCAAGGTGTGTGCAGCCTGCCTCCCGGCCTGCTGCCCTGGACAGTGGGTCAGCCCTGGAGAGGGCAGGCCAGGGGCACCAGGCCCACCCGGCTGGCTGTTTGCAGGTGCGAGAGCTGGAGGCCGAGCTGGATGCAGAGCAGAAGAAGCACGCGGAGGCCCTCAAAGGGGTGAGGAAGCACGAACGCCGGGTCAAGGAGCTCGCGTACCAGGTGGGTAACCAGGACCACCTCGAGGGGCGGCCCTAGAGCTGGCCTGCTTTGGGCAAGACCTGAATCCGCTCTGCCTGCCCAGGCCGAGGAGGACAGGAAGAACCTGGCTCGCATGCAGGACCTGGTGGACAAGCTGCAGGGCAAGGTCAAGAGCTACAAGCGTCAGTTTGAAGAGGCGGTGAGCGCACGGGGGTCTGGGCTTTGGGGCCTAGTACCAGTCAGGATGCCAGTGGTCACCCCACTTCTACAGCTGGCCCCAGTCAGTGGGGATGCCAGCAATGGTCAGGCCTGTTCCATCTCTGAGCTATTATTTCCCCCATGGTGGCTTTGTGTGTTGGCTGGGACAGTGACCCCACTGCCCAGTGGGAAGAAAGACAAGTTTCTAACAGCTCCAGCAAGACACAAGACCTAGCTCTGTCTCTGAGGGACCTCTCTGCTTTCCTCTTCCAGGCAGGTCTGGCACCCGGGCACCTCTGGAACGAGTGGCTCCATGCCCTTCCTTCCTGCTGTGGGGACTGGGGAGGGGTGGGGAGGGCCGTGGGCAGCGGTGATGAAACAGACTGGAGGACCAGAAGCCGGCCCCTTCTGGGGCAGCTGACCGTCTTAGTGGTCAGAGAGTGAGTAGGCCTGCCTGTGCCAACAGGAGCAGCAGGCCAACACTAACCTAGCCAAGTATCGAAAGGCCCAGCATGAGCTGGACGACGCAGAGGAGCGGGCAGACATGGCAGAAACCCAGGCCAACAAGCTGCGGGCACGCACCCGGGACGCCCTGGGCCCCAAGGTGAGGGGTGGTGTGGGGCACCTTCCCTGCCCTCTGCCCTGGGAGCTGCTCACTCAGGCACCCCTCTCCCTTTAGCACAAGGAGTGACGCTGGAGCCCTGGGCTCTGAAGAGGGACACCTGCTCTCTGCCCCACCCTGATCTGGCCTCTCTTCATTCACACCTGCTAGAGCCTCGCCACCCCAAGCCCTACTCCACGCTGAATAAACCACGTGGCTACAGCTCTGTCTGGGTTCCCGCTCATTCTTTGGGGTTCAGGAGAGGAGGGGAGCACATGGTCTCACAGACAAAAGTCAGGTCCACATCAGTCATTTAAAATAAATTCTTTAATAGTCTCCATTTAATTGGTTTATTTGTTGTTAATAAATTGGCAACACAAGAAGGGGCCGGGGTGTGCTCCCAGGCAGGCTCCCGTGCGGGCAGGCTCAGGCAGGAGATGCTGCCTGGGGGTGGGGGCATAGCCAGCCTGTGCCCCAGGGGATTGAAGGAGAAAGCCCCCAACTTCTGGGGAAACCCCTGGGATGAACACAGCGGCCAATGAGCAAACAGAACCAGAGGAGCTAAAGGAAAACAAGGGAGGGAGGAAGGGAGGGACAGATGGGCAGGCCTGGGGGAAAGAGGCATTCTCCGGTATCCCCCACCCCTGCCCAGGGGCTCAGGAAGCCTTTGCCTGGGTCCAAAGGCCAGGGCAAGCTCGGCTCACAGATTGGGGGAAGGGGCCCACATCTCCCTCCCCACGCCAGGACTGACAGTCAAGAGCCCAGCAGGAGCTCAGACAGAGCTGTTTTTAAAAGTCCCCTTAGCTCTAGGTGGGCCAGGGCCCCAGGGTTCTGAATGAAGGGTGGGCACAGCGCCCTGTCCTCATCATGGTGATCTTGAGGGAACTGAGGCACCCCAATGACCCAGAGCCTCAGAAGCCAGGGGCCAAGGGCTTCTAGATGCTCCCTCCCACCCAGCCTGTACCTGAAGACCCGGGGCAGGTGGAGCAGCAGGGAGGCGGGGGGAAGGGTGGGGGGCAGGGCGTGAGGCACGCGTACCCCGCTCACCCACGCTGGCCCAGCAGCCACCCGAGGCCTGGGCCAAGATCACTCCTCGGTGAAGTCCCTGTCTATGTCCATGTAGGGCTCTTCAATGTAGCTGACAAGGGCAGAGGGAGACTGGCGGTCCGGGTTCAACAGGATGGACACGGTCTCTTTCCAGTATGAGAAGCTGATGCACGAGCTCTGTGCACAGAGAGAGGGGCCACAGAAGTGCCCTGGTAAGGGGTAGAGAGCTGCCTTCCACAAGGCCCTGGTGGGAGTCAGGCACCCCAGACACCTGCCCCTCCGAGGAGCCTGGGCCGGGCGTGCCCGCAGCCTGCCTGCCACCCTCGGGCGGGGCACTCACGTTCTCCAGGCAGGTGCTGTCCTTGTCCTTGTGCAGGTAGTGCTGCTGCCAGAAGCGCAGCAGGTTGTGGAAGTTGTTGAGCAGGAAGCCGGGGTACTTCTTGCTGTGCTCCATCCGCTGCAGCAGCCGCAGGTAGAGGGGCAGCCGCTCTTTCCGTCGGGCCAGCATCAGGATCACCAGGCTGGTGTTGAGGCAGCTGACGTTCTCCTACAAGGATCAGGCTGTGCGGGTCAGGCGTGTGCCGGCAGCCCAGGGGCCCTGGTGGACTGGGGCAGGGGTAAGGGGGTAGTGGGCAGGGCGGAGGTGTCCATGAGCCTCACACAGTGCTGCCCTGCATAAAGCCAACAGAGGACTGCGGAGAGGAACGATGAGGTTCCTGCCCCCAGTGCCTTCCTGGCCCTCACTGTCCCCTTCTCCCGCCCCAGAGGTGGGGGGGAGCGGCACTGTTAATCTAGTCAGTCCATGCCTCCTCCAGAATCAGCTCAGGCACGGCTTCTTCCTGGGAGCCTCAGTCCCTGGGGCGGCTGGGCGCATGCATCTCTCTCATTCAGCACTAGACTGGAAGCATCTTGGTCTGTTTATTCACTGTGTGTCCCCAGCCCAGGATCTTGCCTTAAATGTTTGTTAGATGAAGGAACAAAAGAAAACCTCTGTGTGTCACCCCCATTTTAGAAAAGAGGGTGTAAAGCTTGGAGGAGGGCAGCTGCACAATTGTTTGTTGAAGGAGATGGGTGTCAACATCAGATCCAACCCCAGGTCTGTACTGTAGGCGGGGCCTGGAGAGCACTGGACAAGGAGTTAGAACTCACTGCCTACCCAGACTCTGCCCAAACCACTTGTGACCTCAGAGCCTTGCTCCTTCCCCAGGTCCTTTCTGTAAAATGGGGAGCTGATCCCTTATTGGAACAAGTCCTCAGAATAGCTGGAGGGTCTCCTAGGAATGAAGGGGTGGGTGACAGGAGAGGTACTTCTAGGGTGAAGGTGGCCCTGGGATGAGGGTAACTTTCCAATCCCCCCTTTCCTGGGGGCAGGTCTGTAGGCCTCTCACCTGGGTCAGCGTCTGCACGTGAATGATATTGATGAGGCGGAAGAGGAAGGACATCTGTGTGGGCACCTGGGATATGTAGGCGAGCAGGCGGCACTCGGACAAGACCTCCGCGACTGCGGACAGACAGGCAGAGGCGTGAGCAGCAGGTGCAGAAGCTGCTGGGCGGCCCCGGGGCCCGACACCCAGGCTTCTAGTCAGGCCCCCCTCGGGTCCCGACTCTGAAGCTGGGAGCCCCCACTGTCAAAACGACTACAGAAAAGCTGGGCTGCGCAGGAAACAAAGCTCCAGCTGCTCTGCCACCATGGCCAAGCCTGCGTTCCCATGAGAGCCCCAGCCAGGGCGCGCCTTCACCCTGTCCCTTAGGCCCATTCTGGGGCCGTGCCTCCCTGAGGCCCTCCCCAGGCTTCACCACTTGAATCCTTCTCATCCAGGCAATTCCAGGCCAGGAGAGGAAGGGATGAGTTGTTTTTTGCATTTTGCTGGCAACAATGTTTTTTTTTTTTTTAACCTTCATTAAAATCTCACACATGCCCATCAGAGAGAGCCACTGCCCGGACCCCACCCATGTGGACGTTTGGTGTAGTGACTCTCAGAAGCTTCTGTCTCAATGCGAGAGGCTGGGTGTTCGCCACCAGTGCAGCCACAATGGATGGACTCACTTTGGCACTGGGCCTTTCTTACCTTTCACGTCCACCTGGCTTTCGAATCGGTCCAGTGACAGAGTGACACAGCGCACCAGCATGTTGGAGTCCACCAGTGAGCTGTTGACCTGCTTCAGGAACACCTGGAACTGGAGTGGGGCCAGGCTGATGGGGGGTGGTGGACTCTCGGCTAAAGACGGCCAAGGCCCAGGGCATGTGGTCGCCGCGGGGACACCCACCTGCCCTGGCCCAGCTGTTGCCAAGGGGAAGACCGAAGCTCAGAGGAACTCAGTGCCCTGCCCTCCCCACCTAATAAGCAGTCCCAGCGAGAGCTGAACCAGATCTTCAGACACCACGTCCAGTGTTTTCTGCACCAAAGGGACTGCTGTCATTTTTACTTCAATTAGTCTGGGCTGGGTTTCTACCACATACACCCTGAAAGCTTAACACATCAGGCCCCGTCCTGCCCTTCCTGGGCCCATCATGGCACCTGGCACACTGCGTCAAGAGTCATTTCCAAGCTCACCTGCTCCCACCTGCCCACAAGCAGGCGAGACTTTCATCCCTGCATACCTAGGGTCTAGCGCAGAACGCTAACTGCCATCTGCCTGCTGACCCCAGGTCTCTCCAGTATGAAACCAGCACCTGAAGACTGGCAAGGATCAGGGCTCTGACATAACTTCTGGGCAGAGCAGCAAGCTCATGAAGCCTTGGCTTAGACCTACCTTTGCATCAGTGTTGATGTACTTATTGAACCTCTTGAAGGCATCAGCGTTAAACTTCATCAGCTCCCCAAGGAGGTCAAAGTAACTCTGCAGCACGTCCCGCGACTTGCACTCGCTGTCCACGATGCAGTAGAGGATGTGCTGGGGGGAGGGCAGAACAGAGGCAGGGAAAGGTGGCTGGTCCCCGGGGGCCCCAGGCCACACTCGTCCGAGCTGCCCCCCCGCCCGCCTCCCCTAGCCCTGGTATGCAGCTCAGCCCATGTGCTGTTAGCTTCAAGCAAGCATCCAGGCTGATAGAACCTGCTCCCCTGTCTAGATTCTGATTGGAGGACGCTGGTGGCTCCAAGGGCAGGGCCAGGCCTGACACACCTAGCCAGGTAGTGGGGCGGGTAGGGGGTGAGGGCAGGTTGGGGTATGCAGCCACAACCTCTCTTGCTTGCCCAGGTCTGAGCTAAAGTCTTTTCACGATGGCCAGGCTCTCCAGCTCACAGGGGAGGGAGCTGTCTCCAGAGGTAATATGGCCCCCGGCCTGAGCACTGAGGCCATTCAAGTGAAGCATGGGGTTTAAGGATAGGAGACACATTTTGACCCCATGGTTCATGTTAATAAATGGAAAAGGTTACAATGAGTGAATTTTTACAAGACAGTTAAAGTGTTTCCTTTTCATTTTCTATATACTGATTTAGATGAATTCCTCACCTTATAGATTTTATTACAATTCATGGGTCAGTTTCTTATTTGTATTTTTTTTTTTAAACCAATTGTAGCTTTGGACATTTTGCTCTACCCTCTTTTGTACATTTTTCTTTTTCTGGAGGCCATTTTTCAATAAAGGGAAATTAAACAGTCAGCCCCAAAGTATCCTTGGGGTCAAAAAGCCTTGCTGAGCAACTTCACAGACTCCTATAATCCTCCACGGCCACCCCTCAGATCCCTCAATCTCCCAGTAAGCACCCATGAGGAACCCAGAGCTGAACACTCAGGGGAAACACCAGAGAGATGTGCACTGGCATTTGAAGATAGAGTCTGGTCTGCTTCTGCCAGCTGTCTAGGTCTCAGGGCAGGAAAGCAATGCATGAGGCTGGGGGAGAAGGGGACACCCGACACCCTGGCTCCTCCAGGCCATTACCTCTAGAAGGCCTCGCTTCAGCAGGAACATCTGGTCTGCATAGGAGGTGGTCCCTCGGAGGAAACTCTCCACAGCCCGGGCTTGCCAAAACCTGCGACCCAAATGTTGACCCCTGGCCCAGGTGGCTAAGGCTGCCCTCTTCTGGCCCACGTTCCATTCACAGAGGGGCTGGGAGATGTCTATTGCCCTTTTCACTGATCCAACACACTGAACACTGGGAGATGTTTACCGAACATCTCCCAGGCCTTGGGCCTCATACAGAGCACTGGGAACACGTGGCGAGTCCCCATCCTTAGGGAGCTGACGGCTCAGTGGGGAACAGTCCTCTGTGTGGTTTGTCTGAAAGGAGTATGTGGGCTCAGAGGACTGCCCCAGGAGTCACGTGTGAAAACATATTCTAGGCTCTGCTCCTTCAGAGGAACAGGAGGACATGGAAGAGAGGGGGAGTCAGAAATGCATGAGGGACCAGATGGGCATGTGGACAGGTCACTGAACTCACTTCTGATGGGCTGTCCTAGAGAAGAGGAGGGTGATATTGACTGAGTGGCCCCAGAGGGCAGAGCTTGGATCCGCGAGGGGACGAAGGGACAAGGTAGGCTGAGCTGACAGAGGACCCTTGGGTGTGGAGCCTGCTGACAGCTCACACCCACCCTGAGGGAATGCCTCCCTCAGCGGCTGTCCTGTCCACAGCCTCTAAGACAACATGGATGAGTCTAAGGAACTGGGACGCCCTCCCTGTCTGCACCCACCTCCCCCCACCAAGCCCTTCCTTCGCTCCCACAGTCCCCAGGGCAGGACCTAGCTCTGAGCCCTTCCACACTGCATCCCCACACAGGGGTCTTTCCATGCTTATTTCCTGCAAGCCAGGGGCCTCCACATGGGTAGGGATTGTAGATCCCATTTCTCCCCGCTTGTCCAGCATCAGCACAGAATAGGTGCTTGCTGAATGCTGGCTCAATTCCTGAAACACACTGCCAGCACACAGCAAAATCTAGTACGTGCTGAGTCAACACCAGGGAGCCAGCAGATTCCCTCTCCCTGACAGTAACCAGCTATGTGGGGTGGAAGCTGGTGACGACAGAAGGCAGCAACGACAGAAACGCTTGGTTTCTGCACCCTCAGGAGTGGGAGGTGCATGTCCAGACCTACCTGAAAGATGACTCAGCTGGCTCCTTCTTCATAACCTGCAGCAGACGTGTTAACAAGCCCCTCTTCCCATCACATACCAAACTCCTGAAAGGAAACAGACAAAAATCTTGATGGCAGATTTGAGAGGCCGACAGAGGCCAAATTCCAAAGGGCAGAAGAACTATGTCTTGAGACCCTGGGGCTGGGGGGTCTTTGCTGACGTAGGTGGGTAAAAAGCAAAACAAAACAAAACATGAGGACATTTCTAAACCTATAGGATGTCCTCCTGCTGCACCTGGGTCCAGAGCACCCTAAGGACTCCTGCAGTCTCAGAACTAAACAGCCAAATGCATTCTCACATCTCAGGGCAGCCTTCCCTGCCCAGGCTTGCTAACAAGTGACCAGAGGCCAAAAATGCATCCAGAGTCATATGGGGCTCAGAACTGCTGGAGGGAGGGCTGCTCGTGACAAAAGTGGGTTTGGATCACCATGACAGAGCCTAAGAGATGGGGCAAAGTTTGCGCCACTGATAGGGAAAGTAAGGCAGGGAGTACCCTGGGCCCCAGGTTTGGCTTCAGGTGGCCATGGACACATACTCAAGTTCCTGGGCCTCTACTTCCCGGTATAGGAAGCAAAGACAGTAAATGAGAAAAGCACTCAAGCTGCATTATGGAGGAGAGAGGAATAGCAGGCAGCGACTCTAGGCCCTTAAACCTTCCCTTCAAATAGAGCAGTTCTACTGTTCACCTACTACAGGCCTTGTGCTGTGTGCTTGACTGCTCAGTCATGTCTGACTCTTTGTGACCCCACGGACTGTAGCCCACCAGGCTCCTCTGTCCATGGGGATTCTCCAGGCAAGAATACTGGAGGGAGTTGCCGTGCCCTCCTCCAGGGGATCTTTCCAACCCAAGGATCGAACCCAGGTCTCCTGCACTGCAGATAGATGTGGGACTACATTCAATTTCATTCGAACAAAGATTTCTACTGCTTTTAAACCAAAAATAACAACAAAAGACCAGAGAATTATGACTCCTGTTGCTGCACAGAGTCCTCCTTGCCCTGACTCCTGTGAGCCTGAGAGCCCCCTGCTCTGCTCCAGAAAGTGAGGTATTACTCAGCTAATGGGTTTTGGCAGAGGGCAGGAGAGGAGGAGGCCAACGAAGCTGAGTGAGCAGGGAGGGGGCAGAGCATTCACGACCTTTGGCGGGTGCCCTCGCTGAGCCCCTGCTCCCGTTTGTAAAGTGGGTGACAATGGCACTTCCCTCCGAGGCTGCTCAGGGGCGCCAATGAGACAATGCAGGTGGCGGGAGGACAGAGCCTGGTACACGGGAGCCCTTGGCATGCCAGTTACATGTGGGTGAGAAAGGACAGGTATGCAGACCTGGGTGCACCTGTCTGTGAGCCCCGGGACATGCAGGCAGCTAGGCGGGCTGTGGGGCCCCACGCTCACCTGTCAGTGTTGAGGACGGCTTCCACCTCAGGGATGTTGGCCTTGAGAGAGATGGCGCTGAGCTCATTCAGCTCTTGGTTGTTGAGCAGTAGGTATTTGTTCCTGAAACAGATGTGTTGGAGGCGGAAATGGACAGGAACTGGGGTTGCCACATCCACACTGGACCAGGCTCTTGCTGCCCACTTACATTACTGGTAGCCGCCCTGAAGACCACCTACCCCAAGGCAGCATTCTGGGGGAGGGCATGGAGCCCAGTGCTCTTCAGCTGAGGGAGTCTACTTGGCCCCAACGCCCACCCTCTGGAGGCCTGCATGTTCACTAACAAAGCCCCCTTTCCTTAGTATATGTAAGGCCTTTCTTTTGCCACTGCACATTTCTATTTAATTTCTCAAAGGCACTTCCAACTCCATGATGCCCAGACTCTCATCACTTTACTCAAGCCTGGCCCTAGTCCAGCTCTCCCACTAGGGAGGCCCGAGTGTGACACTCTTCCTTCCCCCTTCACACCCAGGCCTCTCGTCACCAACGTCACGTGGACAGAACCAGCTTCCTAAACGGTCTCCCACAGGAATCCATCCCACACACAGCACCCAGAAACATCTTTGGAAAACTGGAACCTGACCCTGGCACTCCCAGGAAAAGCATGCCCCCTTTCCTGCTGCTGCAGAGTATACACAATCCAAGCCTGCGAATGTGAACTGTCAAAAGACGGAAGTGAGGGAGCCGGGTCTTCAGGGAAAAAAGGACACGTTTAGGACATACTGGTGCCATTTTTCGGAGAGTTGCCACACTTCCTGGGGCTTAAGGCCTTCAAACAGAGAACCTCTCAGAGAGGATGAGCCCTATCACCCACACAAAAGCTTCAAGGTGAAGGCCCCTGAGGCCACATGGGTCCTCAGGCACGTTCTATTAGCTTACACAAAGAATCTAAACCAGCACCTAAAAGTCAGGACCTTGCACACAAATCTTCATTTCTGGCTTCTCTTGGGGGAAAAACTCAGAAACTATACAACAGTGGGCCCTGTTTCCTGTACCTAACAGGTGGTAAGAGCTGAGTAGCACCTGCTTCTGTTTGCCAGCTCACCAACGTCTTCCCAGTGTCAAGGTCAAGGGTCAGCTGCCACTTACCCATCCCCTGCCTGCACTGTTCCCTCACAGCAGAGACTCATTCTCCTCCACATCCTCCATCAAAGGCTGAAGAGCGAAAAATGCGAGGGCAGAATGTGTTCCAAGGAAAATGGGAGAAAGCACATCTCCTCGTACAGGCAAAGAATATCCCACCTGTTCAACGTATAAATACTCAGCCCACTCTGGCCAACTGAGGTTCCTACAGGCCCCTGTGAATAGCCAAGCTGTCTACTCCCGGCTCAGAGGGGCAGACGGCTGAGAGCTGCATTGACTCCAGGGGTATTAAGGGGCCAGCAACCTCCACGCTCACTTCCAAGGTGGCCGTGGGGGTCAAGGGGAAGTTCAGGTAGCGCCTGGCATAAAGGAAGGGCTGGACAAATGGCGGCTCTTATGGAAGGGCAGCCTCGTGGTCACACTGAGGTGACAGCGGCTCTCACGGCTCCTGGGTCCTCCTCAGCCGAGGTCAGTGATGAGACAAAGGGAGAACAGAGACAGCAAACCAAGTCTCCTCTTGGGGACAGCTTGTACTTACTCGTGGTGGTCGCTGAAACTCTGGAGGAGCCTCAAAAACTGGATCTTCAAGGTGATGTCCTAAAATACACGTGCATCCTCGATGTTAAGACCACAGTCACAACATTCAAAGAAAACAAAAGGCTTTGGTGAGAGCCTGGGCATCCTGCCGCTTCTCTGAGTCCCTATCCTGGCGCACAGGGAGGACTCCTCTTTAGTCAGAAAATCTTTTGTCCACATCTGGCCAACAGTGGATTAAGCTAAGGCAGAACCTTTCTGTTAAAAACACTCCAAGATACTGGATACAAAATAACTGAAATTATTTTCAATGTGAGGCTAAGCACATAGGAAAGAAAGGAAATTCCACTAGAATTAGAAATGAAGGAAGGACTGAGTTCAGAGCAGTGAGCACAAGAGCTGATGGCTGGCAGAGAAGGGAAAATGAGACTTATCTGGGCCAGGGCTCGGGTTTCAACACTCTGTAGGGACCAGACAGGACCTTGGGCCTATGCAAAGCCTGTGGAGCTGATACGTTTAGTGAAAAAAAGGGTTAGAAAAACCTCACCTACTAGGCCTAGGAGCTGGCAAAGAACTCTGTCTCTGCTGGTGGAGGGGAGTCCCCAGGTCCGCAGGACCCTGGGCTCACACTTCCAGAGGGGGAGGGCAGATGCTCAATGTGAAAACTTGCACTGGGACACTGCTCCCTAAAGCACCTGGCAGACAAAAGCCAAATGTTCTATGGGCCTACTTCCAGTATCCCCAAGGAAAGCAAGTCCCCTGAAGGCGACCTTCTATAAACGGTACAGAACACAAGGCGACACTCCACCCCAAGCTGAGTCTGCAGACGCAGACACAAGTATTAGCACTCTGCGAACAATCCAGAAAAGACCATAAAAAAAGTATGTTATGAGTAACTAAAGAGATGAAATTAAAGACAGAAAATGCAACAGAAGAAGAAAATATTTAACATAATCAATAGAAGACCAAATACTTTTTGACAAAGATCCAGACAAAATGTCTAGAAATGCAAAATGTATGAACCCAAATGGATCTGTTGAAAGGTAAATCTGACAAAGCCAAGGAGAAAAACAGCAAACTGGAAGACATGGCACTGAGGGAAGTCCCCAGAATGCAGCAGAGACCAGGCGGGACCCACGGCACTGGGCCCTGGTAGCCGTGTGGCACTGACGTGGTGCTGATGGCCGATGACTTAGACTCCCCGTTCAGGGCTCTTTAGGGCACTGTGATGAAAACCAGGTAGACATGAGCCCTTGACCCTTAAAAAAACAAAAAAAACAAAACTTCCTAAAGTCCTTTTTGGAGGCCAACCGCTGCCGTGGTTCTGGGAGGCAAACCTAATATTAGGGATGTCAATTAGAATGGGGTAGAGAACAGAATGAGGAAAAACCTGCTGCCCTGGAGTGGAGTGCATGGCCCTGCCTGGAGGCGAATGAACACTGGGAGGCTGCTGGAGGGCCTCCAAAGGGATTCCTGGGTAGGTGGAGGGTGGGGGTCAGATCCTTCCCCAAGGTGGCTTCCAGCTATGGGAGTACACGGGCTGTGACTTTTAGTTTCTGCTCTACTCTCAAAGGAGGAGATTTCAAAGGGCCAACAGCAGGTCTTGAAACAACCACTCCTGGCATCTGCCGTCAGGGTCCCTGCTCACCGGGCTACAGTCACAGTTCTGGTTGTGACCGTGGAGCACGAGGGCAGATGCTGAATGCTTCCTCCAGATCAGTTTGTCAAACAAATTATTCAGCCCAGGGATCAGCTTGAACTCTGCAATCATTCTGTGAACCTGGAGGGGTAGGAAGGCAAAAGCATTAAGACAGATGTGAGTTGAAGGTCTATCAAAAGCCCAGGCATATATGTACAAGAAGCCTTCAGGATGAAGAAAGCAATGCTGAGCTTTACAGCAAACATCTACACTTATTCTCACTACGCACCAATACACTTTCACACTCTCTAGAGACATTAAAATTTGGTAAAATTAGATGCCTCATGGAAGAACCTTGAATATTCAGGATCAGAGGGGAGAAAGGCTTCATTGATACTTATTTATACCTCAGTACAGAACTATGTGAATTACTGACCTATTAAAATAATCCATGTCCCTGCAGTACCTGGCACACAGTAGGAACTCAGTAAATGCTGACTGTGCAAATGAGGACACAACAGCATCACACTGGTTCTCAGGAAGGCAGGGTCTTGAGGCCAGCTGGAAAGGGCGGCTGTGATCAGTTTAACAAAGACCACAAAGGTTCATAGAAACTTGGTACCGGGGAGACTAAGGGAGCAGGGGAACTATCTCGGTGAAGGGACAGAGAGAAAAGTCAGAGTAGCAGGATTTAAGTCCTGCTCTGACGATGCCTGGAGACTGAGAACATGGCCCTTATATAGGTCTTGGTTTTCACAAATATCAAGTGGGATGAAGGCCACCATCTGCTGTGTAACTTACTAAGTACCCGCAAATTCAAATATGATGACAGAAGTGTCTCGAAAAGAAAAATCACTCAACACAGGTAAGACATCGTGACTAGTATTTTTATATGAAATATATACCGCATGGAAGGAAGGAGCCCCAGTGCTGTGGACGTCATGGCAGGATCTCATCCAGTGTCCTGGTTTTAAATGCCAACCACAGGTTGACAATTCCCAAAGTTATGCCTCCAGGGCCCATCTCGCCCCTAACTCAGGGGCAGGTAACCCCAGTGCCAATTCTAATAGACCCCTAAACTTAACCTGTTCAAACCAAACCCTGCCCCTTCCTCCCTACAGACGTCTGCCCCTCTACTCCTTACCCACTAGTCTTAACCATCTCAATAAACGGCAAACGATTCCTCCCACCTGCTTGGAAAGAGGTAAAGAAGTCATCTTTACTTCCTCTCTCCACTTAAGTCCATACCTAACTTCTCAGAAAATCTTACCTGTTCTACCTTCAAAACAGATGCAGAACAAAAGCAGTGCTCACCACCCCTGCCATCAACACGTGGGTCCTAGCTACTGTCAGCTCTTGCACACAGCAGCCTGAGGAATGGTTTTCCGTTTCACTCAGGGTGAATGCCAGAGTCCTTAAGTGGCCTATGAAAGCCAGAGGCAACCTGGCCCCCGGCGACCCCTCAGCCTGCCTCTCCTGACTGCTGGCTCAGTACACCCCCAGCTTTCTACTGTTCCACTGAACCACCAGGCCGGTGCCCACCAGGGCCTGCTTCCTGACCTGGTAGGCCACATTGGGCGAAGCGGTCAGCATGCCTGGCTCCCTTGCTTTCTTCAGGACACTGCCAGGCCAGATGTCATCTTTTCAGCCAGTCTTTCCCCTTCCACCTTCTCTAAAACTGTTCCTCTCTTGCAAACTTGTGATAACCGCATCCATCTCAGAAAGAGCTGTGTGAGAGAACAGTCTCTGACTCAAAACGGTGCTTGGGGACTGCCGAGCTCCCAGCTCCCCTCAGGCCTCTCGCTACATCCCTAGGAGGTAGGGGGGAACGGGAGGGGGCCACTTGTCCATCCTGGGGAGAAGCGGGGTGCGCTTCCAGAGCACCCCCCATCCCTCCCTCCTGGAACTACTTCAAGACTGAGGGAACCTCTGCACAGCAGGACCCTTGGTAGCTGCCCAGCTGGCCCACCGCCCCAAGCCCCCATCAGACTGGCAACTCCTCCAGTGCCATCTGCAGGGCAGACACCCACCCTTTACCCTGGTATTAACAAGGTCGGGTGACATGGCTATGCCACCCACTTCTGCCTGGGGCCCCAGAGCTGTCTAGAAACGCTGCCCCAGTATGCTGCGGTGGGAGGACTGTGGGCTCTGGAATCAGACTGCAGGGCTGAGGAACGCGACTCCTCGCTGCTGAGCCAGGGCCCGGGCTGCTGTGGAGGCAGCCGAGGATGGCCCGGGAAGCGGCCGTCCCGCCCCCGCGGCCTGGAGGCGGCCGGGCCTCACCTGGTTGCGCTGGCGCCCCATCAGCAGCACGCACAGCACATACAGCACCTCCAGCTTGTACATGATCTCGTGCATGATCTTCATCGACTGAGGCAGCTGAGTCCTGGTGGAGCTGTGAGGCGGGCCGTTCTCCTCAGAAGCCCCTGGCGGAGGGAACACAACGGAGGCTGGCACAGCCACCAGGAGACAGGCTTCAGTCACTGCGCGTGAGGAAACACGTTTCTGCCCCTCAAACCTGCTCTGTGAACAGACCTGAGGGGACAGCCTTTAGACTGGGGCCAGGGGCCAGGGAAGCTTAGACGCGCAGCAAATACGGACTCTGCAATTCTACCCCATCCGCTTTTAACACACTGACGCAGCCCACGCAGTACCCTAACTCATTCTCTGCCCTCATCGGCACCCCTCACCCACCTCTGCCCCCAGAAGGCACCCAAACACATGTCCAGCAGGAAACTGTCAAATTTTCTTCAGGTCACAAATGACTCTGAATATGTGGTCATTCTGCCGAGATTCCACAAGGGGGCACCGCTGAAGGACTAAAAGGGATCTTTCTAAAAGACTCTTTTCCTCCAATTGCTCAAACAGCAGCCATGGGAAGTTTCCTAAGGCAGACGAGGCATCACAATCGATACTAGAGATGGAGATGAACATACTACCTACTAGCAGATTTTCATTTCCCCCGATTTCATTATTAACAATGACAGCAACAGCTATGTAGTACCTATGGGACACGATGTGTGTCAAGCACTGTGTTCTGGGCTTTAGATAAACCATTTACCCCAGTACCCCACTAACAAAATAGTCTCAGTGAGTCACACAGTGGAGGGTACTCTCAGGAGCGTGGCAGAGCAAAGGGATGAAGACTGAGGGCTGTGGAACGACAACCTGCCAGCTGTGGGACCCTGGGCATGTCACCTCCTCGTCAGGCTTTCAAGGGTTCTGTGAATGGGGAGAACAGGAGTGCTGCAGCGGTCAGCTAGAGATCCCGTGCAGAGTGAAGGACACAAAAGCCCAAACCTGCTTCTTGGGAAGCCTCACTCTTGCTGTGCTGTGCTCAGCTGTGTCCGACTCTTCGCAACCCCCAAGACTGTAGCCCACCAGGCTCTCTGTCCGTGGAATTTCCCAGGCAAGAATACTGAAGCATTCTTCCTGGAGTATTTCCTTCTCCAGGGGATCTTCCAGACCCAGGGATCTCACCTACATCTCTTGCACTGGCATGGGATTCTTTACCACTGAGTCACTTGGGAAGCCCTGGTCTCACTCTTTGGTCCCTATTATTTTAAATGCTCAGAGTCAGGAGACCTTAGGATTTACTTTCTCTTAGTTTTTCTCATCTTTAAGGTGAAAGAATGTATCAATAACTACTGAGGTCCTTTCATACTCCTACTGAACTGCTGCCCTGGAGCCTTTTGGAAAGGCCAGAAAATCTGTTTGTTACAGAGCAGTGGTGCTAAGATAAACCCAGGTGAGGAACTGACAGTTATGATTTCTGTATGGTGATATCATGCCACAAGAACCTAACTTACTCCACCCCATGAACTCGGAACTATTTTTCCAGCCATGTTAACCATCACTAATATATAAGCTGGAAGACGACCAGTTGCTGAAAAAAGCATGACTGTAGCACAGTGGCTAAGACTTGGAGCCAGACTGTTAGGTGGCTTTGGGAAATCTGTTGACATGCCTATGCTTCAGCATCCATCTTTATCTATAAAACAGGAGTAACGGCAACAGTGTGTGTGCTGTTGCTCAGTCACATCCAACTCTTTGCAACCCCCTGGACTGTAGCCTGCCAGGCTCCTCTGTCCATGGAATTTTCCAGGCAAGAATACTGGAGTGGGTTGCCATTTCTTGCTCCAGGGGATCTTCCTGTCCCAGGGACTGAACCCACATCTCCTGCATCTTCTCTCTTGTGTCTCTTGCACTGGCACAAGGATTCTTTAATATTGCAACACCAGGGAAGCCCAATGGCAACAGTATCTATCTATTACCAATGTTGCAAAAATTAAATGACTTAATATGTTAAAGTGCTTAAAATTGCCAAGCACATGTACCCTACATACAAATGTGTGTCAAACAGAAGTAAAAACTAACTCTGGGATTTTCAGTTAATGCTTGCTTGCTACTTGTTTTCTTTCTTGTAATCTGCAAGCTCTTAATGGCAACTAAAGAGGCAGTAGGCAAAAAATAAGAAACATTTACTCATGAAAATCTAATTGAGAAAATGCTATTTATTGACATATATTTTCTTGCATGTTGGGAGAAAAACCATCATTACTCAGTTTTATGTCTTGGGACTCCTTGGCCCAGCTCCCAAAACAGATTCAGAGTCAACTGACTGGTAAAGAGAATCTGATGAGTTATCACGCAGAACTACACCTCTGCTGCACACCTGCTGGGTGCCGTGAAGCCTCTGGTGTCTCAGCGGCCTCATCACCCTAGACTAGGGTTTTTTTGGGGGGGGGGGCAGGCACTGCGGGAGAGGGCCTGTGTGGAAGGAGCAGGTGTGGTGGATGGCACACAAGCCCTCCTCAGTAATGAACCTCTGTGAAGAGACACAGGCAGCTCGGAGTCTTCCAGGTCACTGCCAACTTTTGCTGCCTGGTTTGCAAAGGCCTCATAAGAAACTCTCTGGGATAAATATTTCCAACAAACACAGGCCTCAAAGCAATAGCCAGCGTGCAGGAACAAGATAATTCCTAAGGATGAGGATGGGAAAACTCATTTAAGAGGCCTGGCCTTCCCTCCACATCTCTTCAGTTCCACAATACTGATCAAAGTGGGTATGACCCTCCATACATCTGTACTGTACCCTGGAGCACACTAACTTAAAAAAAATAGCTTTGAGCTGTAATTCACATACCATACAATTCATCCATTTCAAGAATATAACTCACTGGTCTTTAATATATTCACAGAATTGTGCAGCTATCATCACAATCACTTTTATCACCCCACAAAGAAATCCTATTTGCTTTAGCAGCCACTCCCCTTTTCTCCCCAAGCCCCTAGAAACCCAGGCATCCATTAGACTATGTTCTGTCTCTTTCTACAAATGGAATCATATAACTTGTCATTTTTTGTTTCCAGCACAATGTTTTCAAGGTTTATTCAGGCTGCAGTATGTATCAGTACTGAATAATAATCTATTATATAAAACATATCAATTTTGTTATCCATTCATCAGCTGATATCTGAGTTGTTTCTGTATTTTGGTTATAATAAATCTGCTACTATGAACATCCATGTGTAAGTTTTTGTATAAACATATATTTTCATGTATCCTGGGTGTATACCTAGAAGTGGAATTTCTAAGTCATACAAAAAACTTTTGAGTTAACTGCCAGACTGTTTTCCACAGTGGCTGCAAAAGTTTGCATGCTTACCAACAGAGAATGAGGGTTCTGATTTTTCCATTTCCTTAAGGACACCTGTTACCAGTCTTTTTGATGACAGTCATTCCAATGTGGATATGAAGGGATATCTGATTGTTGGACTGGATTTGCATTTCCCTGATGGGTAATGATGCTGATCATGTTCTCATGTGCTTGCTGGTTACTTTTGTATCATCTCTGGAGAAAGTCTATTAGATCTTTTGCCCATAATTTGAAATGGGTGTCTTTTCATTATTGAGCTGTAAGAGTTCTTTATATCTTCTAGATACAAGTCCCTTATTAGATATATGGTTTACAAAAATGTTCTCTTCTACCCTCCAAAAGTGTTCACCCATTCTGGCTTTTCCCTTTCTTGATGTTGCTTTTTGAAGCACAAAATATTTTCATTTTAATGAAGTCCAATTTACCTAGTTCTTATCTGGTTGCCTGTATTAGGCATCATCTAAGAAACCACTAGGGTTTCCCTGGTGGCTCAGTAGTAAAGAACCCACCTGCCCTCGCAGGAGATGTAGGTTCGATCTCTGGGTCAGGAGGATCCCCTGTGGAAGGAAATGGCAACCCACTCTAGTATTCTGGCCAAGAAAATCCCACAGACAGAGGAGCCTGGTGGGCTACAGTCCACAGGGTCACAAGGGGTCGGACATGACTGGACCACCATCACCACAACAAAGAAACCACGACCAAATCTAAAGTCCTAAAGAGTTATCCTTGTTTTCTTCTAAGTGTTCTCAAGGATTAGTTCTTACATTTAGGTCTTTGATCTTTTTGAGCTCATTTTTATATATGATGTGAGGTGGATATTTAATGGTCCCAGTACCATCCGCTGAAAAGACTACTGTTTCCCCAACCAAATGGTCTTGGCACTCTTGTTGAAAATCAACTGGCCATATAAGTGAGCATTTATTTCTGAATTCTCAATTCTATTTCATTGTGTATATCTCCTGAAGCCAGCAGCACAATCTCTTGAATTTTATAGCTTTGTACTAAGTTGAAAAATTAGGCAATGTAAATCCTCTACTTTGTTCTTCAAGACTGCCATAGCTATTTGAGGCCTCCTGCATTTCCAAATGAATCTGAGGGCCTACTAGTTCATTTCTGCAAAGAAGTCAGTCAGGATTGTGACAAGGACTGTGCTGAATCTTTAGACAGATCTGGAGATCAAGGTGTGAATTACTGCTACTTTAATAATATCAACTCTTCTGATTCATGAACAAATGCTTTCTTTACAATTTTTAGGTTTTCTTTCTTTCAGTAACAATTATGTTTTGTAATTTTCAGAGTGTAAGTTTTCTATTTCTTTGTTAAATATGTCACTAAGTATTTTATTCTTTTCTGATGCTCTTTTAAATGAAATTATTTAAATTTCGTTCTTGGTTTGTTCATTGCTACTGTACAGAAATATAACTGATTTCTATATACCTACCTTGTATGCTGAAACTGTTGAATGAACTTGTTTATTGGTTTAGCAGTTTTTCAGTGGATCCTTAGGTTTTTCTATACAAGAGATCATGTCATCTGTGGCTAGAGACATTTTACTTCTTCCTTTTCTTTTTCTTGCCTAACTACCTAGCCAGAACTTCCAGGACAATGAACAGAAGTGTTAAGAGCAGATATCTTTGTCTTGTTCTAATCTTAGTAAGGGAAAAGTTATCAGTCTTTGCCCATTAAGTGTTATAATATTGGCTGTGGGCTTTCTTAGATGCCTTTTAACAGGTTGCAGAGTTCTTTTCCATTCCCACTTGGAATGTTCTTATCTTAAAATGGATTCTGTCAAATGCTTTTTCTCCATCTACTGAAATAATCATGTAGTTTTTGTCCCTTTTCCATCAATATGGTATATTAAATTGACTTCATATACTGAGTCAACTTTGCATAAATTCCATTTAGTCATGTATACATACTTCATCAGGTATACAATCCTTTTTGTTGCTGTATTTGGTTTGCTAGTATTTTTGTTGAGGTGTTTTGCATATACGTTTGTAAGTTACGTTAGTCTGTAATTTCCTTGTGATGTCTCTGGTTTTGTTATCAGGGTAATACAGTTTCACAGAATGAATTAAGAAATGTTCTTTCCTCTTCTACTTTATAGAAGTCTGTGATGTACAGGCATTACTTCTTCTTTAAATGGTTGGTAGAATTAACCAGTGAAGCCTTTTGAGCCAGGACTTGTTTTCGGGATAGTTTTTCATCACTAATTCAATCTCTTGTTATAGGTCTGTTCAGATTTTCTATTTCTTCTTGAGTCAGTTGCAGAAGTTTGTGTCTTTCTTACAATTTTTCCATTGCAGCTGGGTTATCTAATTTATTAGCATATAGTTGTATATAGTCCTTTTATCTTTGTAAGGTTGGTTATAATATATCCTCTTTCACTCCTGTTTTTAGTAATTTGAATCTTGTCTCTTTTTTTGCTTGATCAGTGGAGCTAAAGATGTGTCGATTTTGCTGATATTTTCAAAGAATGTCAACTCTTGGTTTTGTGGATTTTCTTTATTGTTTTTCTATTCTCTGTTAATTTCTAATTCAATCCTATTATTTCTTCCCATCTGTCTGCTCTGGGAATGTGGTTTGCTCTTCTTTGTTCAATGACTTAAAGCAGAAAGTTAGGTTATTTTTTTGAAATCTTATATGTAGGCATTTATAGCCATAAATTTCTAAGCATGCTTTAGTTGAAATTCTGTAAATTTTGGTATGTTGTATCATCATTTTAATTTCATCTCATTCATATCAAAGTATCTTCTAGTTTTCTTTGTGATTTTTATCTTTGAACCATCAATTATTTGGAAGTGGACTGCTTAACTTCCACACATTTGTGAATTTCCCAAATTTCTTTCCACTATTAATTTCTAATGTCACTCTATTTGATTTAAGTATATACTCTACAATTTTAATCCTTTTTAAGTTTTCTGAAATTTTTTTAGGATTTAGTGCATACACACACACACACACACACACACACATATATATCTATATATTTAGTCTAGTTTTCTTACTGTGTTGCTCAGGTCTTCTATTTCCTTGTTGATATTCTATATAGTTATCCATTACTGAAACTGGGTTATTAAAGTTTCCAACTATTATGTTGAACTATTTCCTCTCTTTGAATCTGTTAGTTTTTGCTTTCTTTACTTATTTTTGGCTCTGTTGTTAGACACACATGTGATTTTAACTGCTAAATCTCAATAGATTTACTATAAAATCTACTTATAAATCTCTGATAACTTTTTGTTTTTAAAGTCTCTCTTATAGTACAGCCATTACAGTTTTTATGGTTATCTTCTGCATGATACACTTCTATCATTTACTTTCAACCTATTTCTATCTTTGAAGAGAAAGTGTGTATCCTATAGGATGCATATAATGGATCATTTTAAAAAACCCAACATGGCAACCTGTTTTTTGAATGAATTGTTCAATCTATTCACATTTAATGTTATTACTGACAAAACTGAGTGTACTTCTGCCTTTTACTTTTTGTCTTGTTAAAGCTCACTTGTATTCCCCTAGTTCTTCTTTAACACTTTTTGTATTAAGTAAATATTTTCTAGTGTAACAATGTAATTCCTTTAACTATATTTCTAAAGTTACTATGTCAGCAGTCACTACAGGGCTTGCTTGCCATATACATCTTGACAGACTCTTTTTAGATTTAAACTAACTCCAGGGCTCTTATAGGTCCCTCTCCACCCTTTTGTGCTATTATTACCATGCATACTACATCTACATATGCTGAAAACCAAATAATACAATGTACTATACAACACATTGTTACACAACATGGAGTAATTTTTCACAAAATTGTATGTGCATTAAAGAAGCTAAGAAAAGAAAGGAGAATAAATATTTATAATTTTCTATAACGACCCTCTTTATTTACCATTTTGATTTTCTTCAGATTCCTGTCAATTCCTGAGTTACTATCATAACAATTTCCTTATTCCAACACAACTTTGGTCCCACCCTCTTTCTTTGATCTGTTATGTCAAATATATCACTTTTCTATTTGTTATAGGTTCAACAATATAATTATAAACACAGTTTTACACAACTGCTTTTGAAACTAGTTAAGGAAAACTATGCACTTATATTGTCTTTTAAATTATTATAATTACCTTCACTGATGCTGCATTTTTTGGCGTGTGAATCTAAATTACTGGCTGAGGTCACTTGCTTTCAGCCAGTATTTCTCATAAGGGAGATGTGCTAGCAGCAAATTCCCTAAGTTCTTCTTTATCTAGGCAGTTTATCTAGGTGTTTATTTCACCTTCATTAAAAGAAAAAAATTTTTAATTGAAGCATAGTTCATTTACAATGTTGTGCCAATCTCTGCTATATAGCAAAGTGACTCAGTTATATGTGTATAGACACTCTTTTTAAAATATGCTTTTCCATTATGGTTTATCACAGGGTACTGAATGTAGTTCCATATGCTATACAGTAGGACCTTTTGTTTATTCATCTTGTATATGATAGTTTACATCTGTTAATCCCAAACTCCCAATCCTTCTTCCCCCAACTTGTGGTTGGCAGCCACAAGTCTGTTCTGCGTCTATGAGTCTGTTTCTGTTCTGTTCATTTGTGTCGTATTTTAGATTTCACATATTAAGTGATATCATATGGTATTTGTCTTTCACTCTCTGCCTTACTGCACCCAGGATTAATCATCTCTAGTTGCATCCATGTTGCTGCAAATGGCATTATTCGCTCCTGTTTATGATTGAGTAGTATTCCATTATGTGTACATACCACATCTTCTTTATCTATTAGCATATGCTGATGGACATTTGGATTATTTCCATGTTTTTGTCTACTGTGAACAGGGGTGCATGCACCTTGTTGAATTACAGCTTCATCTGGTTATACGCCTGGAATAGGGATTGCTAGACCATAGAGTGATTCTTAGTTTTCTAAGGAGCCTCCACCTTGTCTTCAACAGTGGTTGTACCAACTTACATTCCTACCAACAGTGTAGGGGAGTTCCCTTTCCTTCACAACTTCTAAAGCATTTGTTTGTAGACTTTTTAATGATTGCCAATCTGACCAGTATGAGGTGGGACCTCACAGAACTTCTGATTTGCATTTCCTTAATATCAAGTGATGTTGAGCATCTTTTCATGGGCCTACTGGCTATCTGTTATGTCTTCTTTGGAAAAATGTCTATTAAAGTCTTCTGCCCATTGTTTGACTGGGTTTTGTACGAGCTGTTTGTATATTTTGGAGATTAAGCCCTTGTCTGTTGCATCATTTGCAAATATTTTCTCCCAATCCATAGGTTGTCTTTTCATCGTAGTTGTTTTTTTTTTATGGTTTCCTTTACTATGCAAAATCTTGTAAGTTCAATTAGGTCTCTCTTGTTTATTTTTGTTTTTATTTTTATTGCCTTGAGGGATAATACACCTTCATTTCTGAAAGAAGGTTTTACTGGATATAATTCTTGGCTGAGTTTCTTTCCCAGCACTTTGAGGAGGTCAGCTGTCAGTTCACTCCCTTCTGGCTGCTATCATTTCTGATGATCTTAGTGAGATAATCTTGGGCATGATGAGTCATTTCTTTCTTGCTATTTTCAAGATTTTCTCTGTCTTCCAGTATTTCCATTATGATGTACCTGGGTATAATTCTTTTGAGTTTATTTACTTGTAGTTCTTTGAACTTCTTGGATATGTACACATTGATCAAATTTGGGGAGTTTTCAGCAACTACTTCTTTGAATATTATTTTCCTGTTCCTTTCTCTCAGTGAACTTTTCATTCCAATTATTGTAGTTTTCATCTCTGGAATTTCCTTTTGACTTTTTTAAATCTGGTAATTCTCTATTTGATGACTCACTGAGCTTCTTTGAGCATAGTTACCTTTAGCTCTTTGACCATAATTATGATGTCTCTGTTAATTCTAACATCTGAGCTCTTCCACAGGCAATTTTTTTTGCCTGCTTTCTCCTATGTGTGGGTCATATTTTCCTGTTTCTTTGCATGTCTCAATTTTTGTTAAGCATTGGACATGTTAGGTAAATATTATAGCAACTCTTGAGGCTGATTCCCTTTCCTCCTTTCAGGGCATGTTGTTCTCTTGTTTGTTCAGTGACCTGCCCAGCCACTTGTGGTAAAGTCTATTTCTCTGAGGACTGATTTGTTGTTTTCTTGTTTATTTGTTTAGTGACCTACCTAGCTACTTGGGGATAAAGTCTCTTTCTCTGAGGACTGATTCGTTGTTTTCTTGTCTAGTGACCTGCCTAGCCATTTGTGGTCAAGTCTACTTCTCTGAGGACTGATGAGCCCCTCTGCCGGCCTTGGGCATGTGTCCCTGGATGACAGTGTTTTAGCAGGGCTCTCTTTGTCTGGATCTTTCCCTCATCTCTCTGTTAAACTTTCTGCCTCATCTGATATGAAACTCAGCTGTCAGGGTCCACTAATTGCTAGCTGACCGCTCTACTGTTTTTGACAAAGACTTGAGGCATAAATTGCTCCAGAGTCTGATTCAATTAAATTCAGGCAGGGGTAGTTTTTGAGACTGAGGTTTCTTGTGACCTCAGCTTTAAGCTCTTCTCAGCCACCTCTTTCCCTGGTTCTCTGGGGAACTAGCTGGCGTATGGTTTGACTTTTAATTCTCAGTTAAAACTAAGTCCTTTTATTTTCTTAAAAAAATCTACATTGTTTCTGAGAATGACCTTGAGCTCAAACTTCCCAACATTCTGTTCTTACTTATTACCTCTCTGCCTGGCAAAATCTCAGTGCTACTACTCTGAGCAGGACTGATAGCCTCTACTGTCTTCTCAGCTTTCCTCTCTCTATGTGGTGGAACCTCTGCCCCACAAGTGAACTGGGGCAAGGTGATAAGGGCCACAGAATTCTTGGCCTACTGGGCCAAGCTTCTGAGCTATGAGTATGGTATGGAGGTGGATGGAAAGAAGGAGCCCCTGGAATTACCCTAAGTAAAATAAGTCAGAGAAAGACAAATACTGTATAATACCAATTATATGTAGAATCTAAAAAAGCTGAATTCAGAGAAACAGAGTGGTGGTTACTAGTCGTTAGGAGTTAGGAAAACGAGAAGTTATTGGTTAAAGAACACAAACTTCCAGTTATAAGATTAATAAGTTCTGTGTGTCCAATAGAGAAGATGGTGATTACAGCTAATAATACCATTATCATATACCTGAATGTTGCTAATACAGTAGATGTTAAATATTCTCACCAGAAAAAAAGAAATGTTAATTATCTGATGGGATAGAGGTGTCAGCTAAGGCTACAGTGGTAATCATTTTACAATACATAAATGTATGAAATCAACACATTAGGAAGGGAAAGGAAGGGAGAAGGAAAGGAAGGGAGAAGGAAAGGAGCCCCTGCCTTCATGGCTGTATTCATCAAGAATTCAGCCTCTTCCACTTGAGCTAGAAGAATGAGAGCCTGTCCCTCCCAGTGAGACTCTATATCCTTATCTGGGAGCTGAGGGAGCCTTGTCTTTCTGAACACACCTGGCTAGAGTGGAACTTGCATCAAGCAGAAATTCCAGCGTCACAAGCTCTCAAGGTTCCCGATTTTAGTAGATTTTTCTGGAAGAAATGTTTCCCTACTCGCTGTATGCTCTAAGCACAACTTCCACAGACTTTACATGGATGTCTGTTGCTGCTGCTGTTGTGTTTCCCAGGAATGAAACTCCTCCCTTCACTTTCCAGTGGGAATTCTTGTGTTTGTACAATTGGACCCCAGAGTCAAATGCTTTGGGCTGAGCACCTCATCTAAAACAGAGCGGTTCACCGAGAAGCTGAAGCTGAGACTAGGAGTCCACACATTTCCAGGCGGCATACTCATCAGAATGGAGAACGGAGAAGACTAAAGAAATGTGTAGGAAGAAGCAGGGACACAGAAAGGTCCTCTGGGCTGCTAAGAATGTTCTGGTAATGCTTTTCCAGTTGGTCCTTTGGGTTCTGTAATAAAGGTCCTGTCCCTGAAATCAGGTCTGCTTTGAGGGAGCTCCAAGAAATTTTGTCATTTTCTATTAAAATCTGAACAATCATGATTCAGGACCGCCCTGAGGGAGATTCTTTTTGAGTCAATTTCAACTTATTCTCCTTGGAAAAGAGGTCAAGAATGGCTCTAGGAACCCACAGGAACACTCTCCACCTCTCAGGAGACCTGCCCCGGGTACCTTGATTGTGCTCAGATTCTTCATTAGCCACTCGCATCAGGGCATCTAGCACCAAAGCATTGTCCAGCCACGTGTACCACTCCTCCAACTCCTGCAGGAAGCTGGCTGTGCCTGTTGATTCTGATACCTTTCGAGTTGCCAGCTTGCAAAGCCTCTCGACAAAGCCAGGGATGCTGAGGAGGGCCGCTGCCGAGGAAAAACAAGAGAGGAAATGTGACCACAGAAACCAGTGCTACAGCTCTCAACAGACAACCAGATCCTCACGTGCATGAGAGGAACGATCTTTTTTTTTTTTAAGTGAAAATTCTGGGTTTTTTTTCCTTTATTTTTTAATTGAATATAATTACTTTATAATGTTGTGTTAGTTTCTGCTGTACAACAACCTGAATCAGCTCTACGTATACACACATCCCCTCCCTTTTGAGTCTCCCTCCTGCTCCCTGCATCCCACCCAGAGGAATGACTCTTAAGCTGACAGCAGTTAGAACTTCCTTTAAAAATGAAATGCCCACCCAAGGTAAAATAGTAATAAAGGTAGAGAAAGAAGAGCAGTTTTAGCAGGTGCAGGGAGTCAGACTCTCTCATATCAGTTGGTGGGACTATAAACTGGAATAACCTCTAGACTTTGCATCTCTGTCTTTGAGCTAGAGGTCCATTTCTGTGAATTCACCATAAAGAAAATAATTAATTACATACAGATAGCTAGCTAGCTAGCTAGGTATCTGTATAGAGAGGTTCACTGGTGTTTCTATAATAGTGAAAGTCACAAAGGACTATATGTTCATTAATAGCACACTGATTAAAGACAATAGTGGAGCACAATACACAGATACTAAAACAATGGCACATATGTCTTTATACAGCAACTCTAAAGAGGTGTTGAATTCACTTCTTAAAGAAGTAAATTATTAAACAGTATTGGCTTAAGCCCAATTTCTTTAAATTTTAAAGTTTTCTTCTTTAAAATATGCACATTATATATATACACACACATGAAGAATGGAAGGATATATACCAAAGTATTTACTGTGGCTGTTCCTGAGTAGGAAAGGATACAAATACTTCTTTTAAAAATTACTTAACTATCTGATTTTCTTATAACACACACACCAGAAGAAAAAATGATAGTCCTTTTTTTTTTTAAAGGTAAAGAAAGCAACTTAACCACCCAACTCCTATTCACATCGGTTCCATTGTACTCACAATGATGAGTAAGACAGAAATGCTGGTCAGCATAAATGACATAATAAACTTTGAAGGCAGGGAATCCAGGTTCAAATCTTGGCTCCAAAAATTAATGCTCTTTAAAAATAAAGCTAATTTCTGTGCCTATTTGCTTGTGGATATACTAAACCTTGGAAGGACAGAAAAGAATGGTTGCCAAACGCAAAGAGAATATGGCCATTGGGAATAGAGTGAGGGGAAGTTTTCAGTGAACACTTTTCTGAATTTGTGATTTTCTGAACCATGAAAATGTAACATCTAATAAAAAATTAACAAATAGATATTTCAAAATATCAAGATATTAATATTACTTTGGGAGAGTATAATATGGTACTAACAGTTATGGTTCAAGAATCACCATCTTATAGAAACACTGAAATATATGCAGGTGAAATCTTATAACCTCTGGGATCTGCTTCAAAATATCCAAAGTGAGGAAGGGAGGAGTAAAGGAGGGTAGAGACAAAGACAGGCCATCAGTTGACAACTGTTGAAGGTAGGTAATAAGTAAACAGGGATCATTATACTGTTATATACATGTGTCTACTTTTATATGTGTGAAGAGTCCCATAACAAAAAATTTTAAAATAAATCCTAAAAGAATACAACTTTAAAGAAAAGTCTTTAAAAATAGAATAAATAAAAACAAAATAACTAGTTAGGAGGATTATGTCATATGAATTTAGTCCCAGCAGAAATTGGCAAATTATCTTAGCCCCCCTTTCTATCCTCTACAAATTAGTGACTAAAATAATGTATGACCTCACTAATAAAGATGAAATAACACTACATTTAAACTAACTTTTCCTCAAAAAGTTAAACACAGAATTATTATACCATATGACTTAGCAATTCCATCCTAAGTATTCATTCTGTAAGATCTTACAGAAAAATCTGAATGAACTTTTAGGCCAACCCAATACATACCCAAAAGAAGTGAAAGTAGGTGCTCAAACAAATACATGTGTTCAGAGCAGCACTATTCACAGTAGTCAAATGGTGTAACTAACCCAATCTCCATCAATAGATACACAAATTGTTATATACACACAAAAAAGAATGAAACACTGACATTCAAACAGCACTGATGAACCTCAAAAACATCATGATAAGTGAAAAAGTATGAGATGTGATATAAAAGGTCACACATTTTAAAAATCCACTTATACGAAAAACCCAGAATAGGTGAATCCACAGACAGAAAGCAGATGACGGCCAGTGGTTGGGGGTCAGAGTGTCCCAGGTGGCGCGGAGTGTAAGAACCCGCCTGCAATGCAAGAGACCTAAGAGAGGCAGGGGCCGGGTCCCTGGCTCGGGAAGCTCCCTTGGGGGAAGGCAATGACTACCCACTCCAGTATTCTTGCCTGGAGAATCCCACGGACAGAGAAGCCTGGTGGGGTCGCAAAGAGCTGAACACAACTAAGGACACGGGGGTGGGGGGGCAGGGGCTGGGGAATAACTGTTGAATGTGTTCAGGGTTTCCTGTTGGGGTGAGGAAAATGTTTTGGAACTAGATGGAGGTGGTGGCCGCACAAACTGCAAATGTACTGTAAGTCACTGAATTAAGTGGTTAGTTTTTAATGTAACTGTCACCTCCAGTAAGAAAAATATACTGGGATAGAATTTTTGGTTTTGTTTTTACATTTGTTTCTTTTGAGATACCATTTCTTACTTCTCAGGTTGGACAAATATCAAGAAATCTAAAATAGCCCTTTACTGGGAAGGGTATACAGGGTGGGAAGATGAACTAGTAATTTCTATGGAAGGCAAATCTGTTAACATCTATCAACATTTAAAAGGCAAATATCCAGCACATTAAACTCTATACATCAGGATATTATTTGTAGGAATAAAGACGAAGGAAACCAAATTTCCATCAACAGTGGACTAATTAAATAAATTGCGGTACGCCCATACAATGGCTATCCACTTGTAGAAAGGAATCAGGTAATTCTACATGTACCGGAATGGGATGCTTTGCAAGATAAAGTTATCTGAAGAGAGTCAGAGGCAGAATGGTGCTTATTTTACATCATCATCAGTACAAACAGAAAGGAGCCAGTCTTCTCTCATTCCCCCTCCACCCCTGTGGCTGGGCGTGTGCAGATTACCTCCAGAGGGACAGACGAGAAACTGGTAATACGTCACCAATGGGAGGAGAGAACAAGCTGTCCGCTGTACACCTGCTATTCGTCTTGTAGTTTGTGAATTAAAATTAAAAAAACAAAAACTGTAGATTTCTCCCCACAAAAATAAAATAAATGAGTTTGAATTCTAAAAATTTCTAATTTTGAAAAATTTCAAAAACATGGACTTTTAGTCACACCTTCTTTCTCCAGGTAAACAGCCCAGTTTTCCTGACTGTTCCTCGGAGGGCAGTTCCTAAGACCTAGTCTACACACCCTGAACACCAAACACAGCCATTCAGGTATGACCTGCCTAGTATTTAGGATTCTGAGACTGATTCCCACCCCACAGGGTCCTGAGCTTTCGTTAGTCACTCATCTCTGATAAATGTTATGGATTCTCTGATGATGAAAGCTGATCAAAGTTATGGATTCTCGTCTCAGAAAAAACCCACTGGCCTCATTTTACTCACCAAGTTACGCACCATCTCAGGGGACCGGCGCCCCAGCACTGTACAATCTTTGTACTTCTCACAGCTTCACCGCTAGCTACCACACACACTGTTGGCTAATGTTAAACCTGCTGAACATTAAAACATCCACAACTTCCAATAATTTCTGCAAAAGCAGACTTCATCTTTCTTATTTGTTAAAACATCAGTATTTCCAAAATATTCCTGTAGATTTTTCTGCTGCAGTTGAGGCCCTGCTTTCCAGATCTCTGAGAGGATTCTGAATTCCATTCTAGCTCATATGCTGTGTAAATCAGCCCCTCTCATCCTGGTGTCACCTATAAATTGATAACTGCCAGGCCTGAGGCTTTATTTACATCTCTGACTAAAATTTGAAAGACTTTTTCCCCCACAGATGGATCCATTTGTTCCCATCTGAATCGACAGAAGAGATACTTGGTAGTTTCTGAGCAGCCTATAAAGTGCTCTGACATTTTTATTAACTGAGGGGCAGGAAGATAGCATAAATCATCATTTTGCTGGTCAAGAAAACTATTTCCCAGCTGCAGTTTACTAGAAGCAAAATAAAAAACTTTCTGGCAACATCCTACACACTTTAGCCTTCCATACTATAATGGAATGAATTGTGCCCCCTCCCCCACCCCGCCCAATTCTTATGTTGAAGCCCTAATCAACAACATGACTGTATCTGGAGGCAGAGTCTTTAGGGAGGTAATCAAATGAGGTCATAAAATGAGGTCCTAACCTGACAGGAATGGTGTCCTTATTTAAGAGGATGAGATACCAGAGCTCTCTGTGCATGTGCAGAGAGAAGGTCACAACGAGGCCACAGTGAAAAGGTGGCCATCTGCAAGTCAGGAAGAGAGGCCTCACCAAAACCACTGCTGATGGCACTTGCATCTTGGACCTGTAGACTCCAAAACTGTGAGAAACTAATTTCTGTTGCTTAAGCCACTCAGTCTGTGCTATCTTGTTATGGCAGCCAAAGCTGACTATTATGTATGCCTTTATTTCCTTTAACAACTAAAAACAGAGCTACCAGGCAGATCCTGCAATCCCACTCCTGGGCGTATATCTTGGTGGTTTAGCCACTAAGTCGTGTCCAACTCTTGCTACCTCACAGACTGTAGCCTGCCAGGCTCCTCTGTCCAGGGGATTCTCCAGGCAAGAATACTCGAAAGGGTTGCCATTTTCTTCTTCAGGGTATCTTCCCAACCCAGGAATCAAACCTGGGTCTCCTGCCCTGCAGGCAGATTCTTTACCACCTGAGCTACAGGGGAAGCCCTGCATATACCTGGAGAATACCATCATTCAAAAAGATGCACACGCCTACAACATTCATCGCAGCACTATTTATAATAGCCAGAACACGGGAGCAACCCAAATTTCCACTGATGGATGAATGGATAAAGATGTGGTACATATACACAATGGAGCATTACTCAGCCATAAAAAATGAAATAATGCCTCTTGCAGCAGCACGGAAGGACCTACAGATTGTCATACTGAGTGAAGTAAGCCAGAGGAAGATAAATACCATATAATACCCCTTATGTGTGGAATCTAAAAGGAAAAAAGGTACAAATAAACTTATTTAGAAAACAGAAATAGAGTCATACATGGAGAAAACAAACTTACAGTTACTAAGGGGAAGCGGGGGAGGGATAAACTGGAAGACTGAATTGACATATATACACTACTATAGATAACTAGTAAGAAACTTGTGTACAGCACAGGGAACTCTACTCAGAATTCTGTGATGACCTATTTGGGAAAACAATTTCTTAAAAAGTGGATGCATGTATATGCATAACTGATTCATTTTGCTGTAGAGCAGAAACTAACACATTGTATATCAACTATACTTCAATAAAAAAGAAACTGCTAAAATGACAAATGATTGAAGAATATTACATAAACTTAGTTGATAAAGCAACAGCAGGGTTTGAGAAGACTGACTCCAACCTTGAAGTAAGTTCTACTATGAACAGCATTGCTTGCTACAGAGAAATCATTCATGAAAGAGTCAATCCACGTAGCAAACTGCTGTCTTAAGAAACTGCCATAGCTACCCAAGTTTCAGCAACCGCCACCCTGATCAGTTAGCAGCCCTCAACACTGAGGCAAAGAGATTATAACTCTCTGAAGGCTCAGATAATGGCTAGCACTTTAAGCAATATTTTAAATTAAAGTATGTACCTTTTTTTAGATATAGTGCTATTATTACACACTTAATAGACTAAGTATAGTATAAACATAACCTTTATATGCACTGGGAAACCAAAAGTTTCTGTGACTCTATTGTAGTATTTGTTTTATCACAGTGCTGCAGATACTGGAATCGAACTTCCAGTCTCCCTAATGTATGACTGTATATATCTTTCTCTGTGTGTGTGTGTGTGTGTGTATACACACACAGTTAAGTCGCTTCAGTTATGTCTGACTCTTCACATCCGCATGGACTGTAGCTCACCAGGCTCCTCTGTCCATGGGGTTCTCCAGGCAAGAATATTGAAGTGGGCTGCCATGCCCTCCGCCAGGGGATCTTCCCCATACAAAGACACATACACACACATACACACACACACACACACACAGCACATAGCATCAGTCAGTATCAGTTCAGTCGCTCAGTTATATCCGACTCTTTGCGGCCCCATGGACTGGAGCATGCCAGGCTTCCCTGTCCATCATCAACTCCTGGAGCTTGCTCAAACTTATGTCCATCGAGTCAGTGATGCCATCTGACCATCTCATCCTCTGTCGTCCCCTTCTCCTGCCTTCAGTCTTTCCCAGCATCAGGGTCTCTTCCAATGAGTCAGTTCTTTGCATCAGGTGGCCAAAGTACTGGAGTTTCAGCTTTAGCATCAGTCCTTCCAATGAATATTCGGACTGATTTCCTTTAGGATGGACTGGTTGAATCTCCTTGCAGTCCAAGAGACTCTCAAGAGTCTTCACCAACACCACAGTTCAAAAGCATCAATTCTTCAGTGCTCAGCTTTCTTTATACTCCAGCTCTCACATGCATACATGTGAACTGGAAAAACCATAGCTTTGACTAGACTGACCTTTGTCAGCAAAGTAATGACCAAAGATCTTTTGCATATAGCATAAAGAGCCAGAAAAGGTGTAGTGGAATAAAGATATATGTACTTTTAATTTTGATAAGTAATGGTGCTTCATTTTTTGAAATTCTGGATCTATTAAAAAATCTGATGGTTATGGACTTGGTCCCCCAAATAACGAACAGATACACACAAATTTTACATACTCTAAGTGGACCCAAGGAGCCTTCATATGGATTCAAATCTCTAGACATACTGGAAGAAGATTAGGAAGGGATCTCAGTGCTACAATGTCAAAATTCTGACAACTTAGAGAGTTTACCTTGGTTAATTTCAGCTGCAGAAGGCCCCAAGCTCAAGCTCTTCTTCTGCTGAGCATTTTTGGCAAGAAGCGTATGCTTGTCATCATTCCCTGTATCCATCTCTGAAATGGTGACAGCCAGAATCCGGCAGAAATTAGCAAGCTGTTGCTGATCAAAATTGGATACTAAGGAACTCAGATTGGGGACTTCATCTAGTCGGATCATTTCCTACAAAAGACACAAACAGAACAATTCCCATGCTCAGTTCATTTGAGATTCAATGTGCCACTCTGCTGCATTCCCAAGAATGAGCTTGGTATCTAGACCACTTAGGTTCAAATCCCAGCTCCGCAATTTGAAGCTGTGCAACCTTAAGTAAGTCATGGAACTTAAGTCTTTGTTTTCTCATTTGTTAAATGGAACTAATCTACCTCACAGTCTTGGTTTGAGGATTAAATCCTTTGAGTGCCACTATTTATATTCTCTACCTTTGCTCATATGTCCCATTTTGGCTTAAAAAAAAAAGTCTACCATTCAAGTTTTATGAATGAGAAATTGCCACAGATGTTCTCTTTTTAAGACATAAAATATTTTAAACATAGCTGAAGGACCCTGTGTGTCCCTATCCAGTTGCCTTCACTCCCTTCCCCTCAGAGGTAACCATTACTTTGAACTCTATTATTTCTATACATGTTCACACTTACAAATATTTCTACAACAATACACGTTATTGTTCACAACCTACTATGTATAAAGATATAACATATAGCAAAGGGAATGCAGCTAGTATTTTATAACTTCAAATGGAGTATAACCTAGGGACTTTCTCGGTGGTCCAGTGGTTAAAAATCCCTGCAATGTAGGGGATGAGGGTTTGATCCCTGTTCAGGGAACTAAGATCCCACATGCCTAGGAGCCACTAAGTCTGCATGCCGTGAACTACTGAGCCTGCATGCCACAGCTAGAGTCCATGTGCCACATCAAAAGATCCCATGCGCCAAAACTAAGACTGGATGCAGCCAAATAAATTCTTAAAATAAATTTTAATGCAGTATAATTTTTAAAATTTTGAATCACTAAGCTGTATACCTGAAACTAATACAATTATACCTCAATGAACAAAAATATATGGTTTTGTTCTGCATGCAGTGGGACTGACATATTATACCTTATTTTTCACAGTCAACACTATAATTTAACTTTATTGATACAAGTAAGTCCGGTTTATTCATTTCTCACTGTTTTACCCTATGATTTATTCAATCTTTCTCCTTTTAAAATATGTGTATGTTAAGGTGGACTACAATTTTTCACTACTAAACAAATGTGCAATGAACATTCCCACAGGTGTCTCCTTGTGTACCTGCTTATGTAACCAATTATCAAGAGTAAATGATAGTAGACATTCTCCCTTTTCCTGTAATAGAAGTATTCCCAAAGTTTCAGGTTCAGTTTGATGTCTGCTGTAAATTTTAACAGACAGTCAATATCACCTTAAGGAATTTTCTTTCTATTCCTAGCTTTATCATGAATGAGTACTGAGTTTAATGAAATGCTTTTTGTTGTTTGGTTATATTCTCATTTCCTTTCTTAATAGCCACAAATATTGCACATATATCACATGAGTTTCTCTCCTTGAGGCAGCCTGACATTCTTCAGATAACACCTGCTACCCCTCATCTCATAAATTTACTCAACCTTCACTGGATTGGGTATTTCTCTATCACTGAACGTATCACATGAACTTGAAGTCTTCTATTCTTGCATCTAATTTCCTGAATAAACTGACACTGTCTTGAGGGCGATGTGTGTCTTACCTTCTCTCCAGAGCTTCAGTGCATAGAACCTGGTAGTGAGGGTCTCAGTAAGTAGGTACTGAACAACTGGATGATCCCTGGAAGCCCTCCTGAATCCTACTCCCACTTCTGGTTGTCTATGGCGGGTATTTGAGAACAACTTCTTCCACCTTTGCTTCTCAGTAACAATAGTAACAATAAATGTTGGCTACTGTTATTATTGAAAACTGGGACTTTCAGCTTATCAGTTCCTCTGCTGTTGCTGATGCTAAGTCGCTTCCAGTCGTGTCTGACTCTGTGCGACCCCAGAGACGGAAGCACACCAGACTCCCTCGTCCCTGGGATTCTCCAGGCAAGAACACTGAAGTGGGCTGCCATTTCCTTCTCCAATGCATGAAAGTGAAAAGTGAAAGAGAAGTCGCTCAACTCTTAGCGACCCCACAGACGGCAGACTACCAGGCTCCTCCGTCCATGAGATCTGACAAGCAAGAGTACTGGAGTGGGTTGCCATTGCCTTCTCCCTCAGTTCCTCTAGCCCTGGCTAACTTAGGGTGTGGGGTTACAACCCAGGCCCTCCCACTCTTCAGGTGCACTTCTCCGTGTTATTTTAATTTTTATTTAATATTTGGTGTAATACATGCTACAAAGTAAAACAAAGTGAACAGCTATGTGTGCCTTTTCTATCACATTTCTCTGTCTCTCTACCAGAGGTAACCACTATCCTGAATTTTATTATTGTTTTTTCATTGAAAAAAGTTTTGTATAATTTGAGTTTGTCTTATTTTTGAGCTTTGTAAAAATGATATACTATAGACCATCTTCTTTGACTGACTTCTATCAATAATTTCTATGATTTGGCTATGTTGCTGCTTATAGCAACATGCATTGTATAATATCCCATTGTGGGAACAGAGGACATTTATCCATTTTCCTGTTGATGGATCAGAGAGACCTGATTTTAGGCTCTTAATCAATAATGCTATAAACGTTCTTACGTGTTTCTTGATGCACAAGTACAGAAGTTTTTCTGGGGCAGTGGCTTCCAAACCATTCTGACAATATTCAAGAGTGAAAAATAAAATTTCCATCACAACCTAGCAAATAGACATGAAGTGAAGTGAAGTGAAGTGACTCAGTCATGTCCAACTCTTTGTGACCCCATGGGCTGTAGCCTACCAGGCTCCTCTGTCCATGGGATTTTCCAGGCAATAGTCCTGGAGTGGATTGCCATTTCCTTCTCCAGGGATCTTCCCAACCCAGGGATCAAACCCGGGTCTCCCGCATTGTAGACAGAAGAGGTGAACGCATAAATATGTGTATAAACATGAAACAAAAAGTTAGTACCCTTACACAATACATTTTGATCTTTTCTATTAGCTGGTAGATCCACTGAATTGATTTCACACCCTCGTGGCTTCAATTTAGTGTTTTTATTTCTAAGAATCACTGTTCTGGGGACTTCCCTAGTGGTCCAGTGGTTAGGAATCCGGCTGCCAATGTGAGGGATACAGGTTTGATCCCTGGTCCAGAAGATTCCACGTGCCATAGAGCAACTAAAAGCCCTCATGCCACAACTCCTGAGCCTGTGCTCTAGTGGCCGCGAGCACTATCCTGAGCCCATGTGCTGAAGCCTGTGCACCCTAGAGCCTATGCTCCAAAAATGAGAGATAACCCAATGCAAGGAGGAAGCCTGTGCACTCCAATTAGAGGGGGAGCCCCTGCTCGCTGCAACTAGAGAAAGCCTGCATAGCAATGAAGACTTAGCATAGCCAAAAATAAATAAATAAAAGAATCACTGTCCTGGAATTGAGCTTCCCCACAAGCCTGCCTGGACATAGGTTACAGATGACCTAGGCCATGATACTAATGCCTCAGTCCTCAAGGAAATGCTTCCATAGGTGTGGGTCACAGGGAAGGCACATATTCAACTAGAAAACAAAATAGGTTTACTCCATTGATACAAAAAGGTGACCGCAGTAATGTGTTTGCAGTGATACACATCCTCATGGAAGTTAAACATCTTCTATTTATGGATCATTTGTCTCTCTTCTGTAAAATGCTTGTTCCTATCACTGCCCATTTTTCTACTGGGCCATTTGTCTCTTCCCTGCTGATGTGTAAGATTTCACGATAAATTCTATTGTTGCTTTGGTCATTTTTGTTGTTTGTCTGGCCATGCCACGAGGCATGCGGGACCTTTGTTCCCTGGCAGGTATTGAACTCATGCTCCACGCAGTGGAAACTCAGAGTCTTCAACCACTGGAGTGCCAGGGAATTCCTCATGATAAATTCTGAATACCAATCTTTGGTTAGGTGAATGAGTTGTAAATATCTTTACCCAGTTTGTGGCTTGTGTTCCCACTCTCTTTATGGTATCTATTCTTTCCAACCAACATCTAGCAGAACTCATCACCACTTTTGGCAACACAGAAAAGTATGAGAGGGGAGAGAGCACACAAGGGACAAGGGGGCAAAGTTATGAAGGAGCAATCCCAGAGTCTCATGCTGAGATTTTCAGGGAGTTTGGAGTTTCCACCTTGGAAGCCCCTTCTCACAAACTGGAACATACAATTATTGGAAAAATAACAAAGCCTTTTCATCAAAGGGCACAAAGGGTCTGTCTGGGACCTGCGCACATCTCCAGTGTGTTCCTACAGACAATGGGTCACTTGTGCATCTGTGGCCTGGGCAATGACAAGCAGAGCCCGGGAAAGTGCAGCAGGATGACAGAAGTGAAAGTGGGGATCTCCACAATGCACACGGTGCTCTTTCCACCGCAATAGCAACTCTAAGAGCAACGCTAACACCCACCTCCTCAGTCGTAAAAGAAAGAAATCTACCAACTGTAACTGACACGGACTGGGGGAAGAAAACCAGGTTCTAACAAGCATTATGCCAAAAATCTAATACAGTGCTTCTCTAACATGTCTACAGATGTGTTCTGGGGAGGTCTGTGAGTGCTTGATGACAAGTTTTTAACTTGGTGCTTTCGATTAGTTTGCCTTTAAAAAAAAAAAAAGCATATTTTGCATCATTTGAAAGTCTGTCTTAAGACCAAGTAGCAGGATTTCAGTGCTCATATTTGTTATTTCCTATGTTGGTCTCAATTAAAACTAAGTGCTGAAGATTAATGAGAAAAAACACAGGTGAATGTAACAAGTGAAAGTCAAACATCACCACAAGAAAGCTTCACAACAGTTCAAATACAGAGAAGTGGTAGCAAAACAGAGTCCCTGCACAGCATACAGCAGAAGAACTATGCGAAAAGGATCCTGCATCATAAGAGAGGGACAATTTGATTTCAGTACAGTAACATTAGCTGACACATTAAATTCACGTCAATTTGTCCTTTTGAGTTTTATAATTAGTTCGATTTCAATCTGTCTTAAGTTTTACAGTCATTTAAGACGTGTTATAAGGAGCATAACCTAGTAAATATATTTAAGTAACAAAAAAATAACTTTTTTGTGTTACTTAAATATATTTAAGTATTTAAAAATGTCTTTAAGTATTTATATATTTATATATAAATATTCTGTTAGCATATACTATAATAAATATTATATATTTATAAATATATGGCTTGGGAACTGTTGAAATGTGACTTAGGAAGCGTTTTAGGTGGCTCAGAGGTTAAAGCGTCTGCCTCCAATGTGGGAGACCCGGGTTCGATACCTGGGTTGGGAAGAGCCCCTGGAGAAGGAAATGGCAATCCACTCCAGTATTCTTGCCTGGAGAATCCCATGGACAGAGAAGCCTAGTAGGTTACAGTCCACGGGGTCGCAAAGAGTTGGACATGACTGCGCGACTTCACCTTACCTTACCCTCACCTTATAAGGAATATGGTAAAATTCTTCTTTGAAAGAAAGAGCTCTTGTATATTACTCATGTTTAAAAATACAACTGTCTGAGACATTCTGCTCCACCCAGTCATACACCAGCTAGAGGACCCAGCTCACCTTTTTAACACCCAAAATATCTTCAATGAGGGTTGCTGTTTGTAAGAATGTCTTCTTACTCGTCATCAGTGTAAACAGGAAGATCACAAAGTCATTTTTTTCTGCCAAACGCTTTGTAACCCCTTCCGTCTATCAAGGGGGAAGAAAAGACAGAACAGGTTAAAATCACAAAATAAAATATGAAGGGCAAAATATCCCCTCCAGACACTGGAAAAGCAATTCCATGCTATACCAGGAATTGTGGCTGAGACCTTAAATTCCTACAACTATATATAAAACACTGTGTATGAATGCATTTTTGGGGGAGGAGTTTTTAAATAATATCCATCATAGAATCTTAACCTAGTATCTGCCTAGTATTTAAATCAAGTGCTACAAACCAGCACATAGTAGGCCAAGTTTTATTTGGCCAGCAGCACCTTTTAAATTTTGAATTTAAGTCTTTAGATAGGACAATCTTATTCCAGGTTAGTCACAAGTTCCCACTCCAAAACAGGCAAACCTTTCTTGTTTTCTACTTGATCCTTGGAGGCACTGGTATTTGCAACTTTAAAAGCCCTAGGTTTCCATCTAACCTGGATGTAACTCAAACCAGCACAAGGTTGGATCACATCATCCAATGTTCCACTTTCTTTCTTTCTCTTTTTTTCTTTCTTCTTTCCCTGTCTTTCCTTCCCTTCCTTGCCCTTTATTAAAACTGAACTGTGTTCTACTGGAGTATCATTAACATTAGGTATCATTATTAAGAAATACTCTCCTAAGACTGCCCCATAAGACTATTAACAGCATGGAAGCTGTGAATGATGGAGTCTTCACATCATACATGCATCATCTTGTTTTTAAGAACAGTTTCTTACTGGCTTTAGTTATAAGAATAATTTCACACTACCTGAACAGTTAGCTTATTTTTATCTTATGGGTCTGTTTGTGCCTACCTGTGCCACTAGCTACACGTGACTACTGAGGACTTGAAATGTGGCTAGTCTGAACTGGAGATGTGCTGTGAGAGTAAAAGCTACACTGGATTTTCAAAGTTTAAAACAAAAAAAGAATGTATCATTAATAATTACTTATACTGATTACATGTTCTTTCACTAATAATTACTCATGTTGATTACATGTTGGAATAGTATTCTTGACATACTCAGTATTAAAATACACTGTTAAAATTAACTTCAACTATTTCTTACCACTTCTTTTCTTCCTTTCAAAAAAACTGGCTACAAGGACATTTAAAACAACCTAGTAATCAGAGAAGGCAATGGCACCCCACTCCAGTACTCTTGCCTGGAAAATCCCATGGACGGAAGAGATTGGTAGGCTGCAGTCCATGGGGTCACTAAGGGTCGGACACGACTAAGCGACTTCACTTTCACTTTTCACTTTCATGCACTGGAGAAGGAAATGGTGGCCCACTCCGGTGTTCTTGCCTGGAGAATCCCAGGGACGGGGCAGCCTGATGGGCTGCCGTCTATGAGGTTGCACAGAGTCGGATATGACTGAAGTGACTTAGCAGCTGTATGCTGGAGTGATGAGTTATTTCATCTGTTTTTGGAGTATTTTTATATTATACTCTAACATTCTTGAGAGACCAGTATAATACATTTTTATACTTTTAAAAATGTGGTACACAGAAGCAAACACAAAATATACATAGCCTCAAGTGGAGAGTGAAAAGGTTGGCTTAAAGCTCAACATTCAGAAAACGAAGATCATGGCATCTGGTCCCATCACTTCATGGCAAATAGATGGGGAAACAGTAGAAACAGTGTCAGACTATTTTGGGGGCTCCAAAATCACTGCAGATGGTGATTGCAGCCTTGAAATTAAGACGCTTACTCCTTGGAAGAAAAGTTATGACCAACCTATGACAGCATACTGAAAAGCAGAGACATTACTTTGCCAACCAAGGTCCGTCTAGTCAAGGCTATGGTTTTTCCAGTAGTCATGTATGGATGTGAGAGTTGGACTGTGAAGAAGGCTGAGCACCAAAGAATTGATGCGTTTGAACTGTGGTGTTGGAGAAGACTCTTGAGAGTCTCTTGGACTGCAAGGAGATCCAACCAGTCCATTCTGAAGGGAGATCAGCCCTGGGATTTCTTTGGAAGGAATGATGCTGAAGCTGAAACTCCAGTACTTTGGCCACTTCATGCGAAGACTTGACTCATTGGAAAAGACTGATGCTGAGAGGAATTGGGGGCAGGAGGAGAAGGGGATGACAGAGGATGAGATGGCTCGATGGCATCACTGACTTGATGGATACAAATGTGAGTGAACTCCGGGAGTTGGTGATGGACAGGGAGGCCTGGCGTGCTGCGATTCATGGGGTCGCAAAGAGTTGGACATGACTGAGTGACTGAACTGAACCGAACCAAATCAATGAATAAAAATGCAGATTAGGTGCAGGTTTATTACATAACTCCTTTTTTTTAAAAAGAAAACAGGTCCGAATCTTCACGGTTTTAAAATTCTACATGTCTTTTACATTTTTATTTAAATGACCTCTAAATGGTTAATGTACAAATGAATACTTTTTTTTCTGAAACTGAACCATGAATTCTGACCTCATCAATATGATTATTCTAAACAGAATAAGAGAGTGTTGGGAAGGGCTGTGTGCTGCTTGGAGACCACCACCAGCACATGTCTTCTTGTAGAATCTAGGCAACCAATCTGTGCAAAATGCTTTTGAAGACTAATGAGTATGGCTGATTTTAAAGTCAGTCAATGGAATCAGAGTTTCTTTGTGTTTTGAAACATCAAATGGCATTAAAAAAATAAATGAAACAATTTGTTTTCACAGTCTACAGAGGTAAACTCAAAATTATGAATATCTGCATGCAGCAACACTCCTTTTCAAATATTTTTGAAGAATTTATACATTTTATAAAGCATGTCTTAAAGAGTGTAAGTTTTCTGATACTGGTTTCACAAAAGGACAAATGCTGCTTACAATAACTAACACTGAATATCTAAGTTCAAGCTAATGTATATGTAACAGGCAATTAAGGTGGCTAATCAGAAGCCACAATGCACATTTTCCCTATGAAAAAATGAACTAGTTTGATCCACATTTCTAGAGTTACTTGGGTAGAGAAACAAAAACAAAAACCCCTTTAATTCAGCTGAGAGTTTTGATGAATTTATTGTTCCTAAAATGTAACCAGGTAAATAGTAAATGATATGTACCACTGAACTATACTATTATTTTAACTTTTCTATAAAAAGATGGCCTGCTGTGTTGGAAGGGATGAATGAGCACTGTTGGACAAATGAGAAAAATGTCACAGAATGTCTCAGTTTCTTCCATAAATTATACTTTCTTCTTCCATGACACAGGTTTCACTCTATAAAACTTTGTCCCCAAAGGAACTTTAAATCTGTTTTGTGCCTTTTTGGCCTGACAGTACTCCTTCTCCATCACTTTTCCCAGGACCCATGGTTTTTAAGATGTACCTGAAGCCTGGACTGGGATGCGGGTCCACCCGGTGGGCACGGTGGCTGGGAGCTGGAGAGTGGGGACTGGAGAGCAGTCCCGGGGCCAGGACCCCAGGACCGTGACCCATCACAGAGAGATGGCCTGAGGGAACAGGAAGGAGGAAATTTCTGGCAAGGAGTGCCCCCAGAAGAAAGCTGCACAGCCATGGAAGCAGAGCACCACTGCTGAGTCACACATAGGGGTGCAACTTGCAACTCCTTTTAAATACTTTGACAGATCAGTAGACTAAGCTTGTTTTAGCCTTTTTTGGTGACTGTAGTCTTTGATGAATCCTTTTGAACTCTGAACTTACTGACAGTTTAGGCCCTTAAACTATTTTGCATTTGTATGCTGGAATCAAGATTGCTGGGAGAAATATCAATAACCTCAGATATGCAGATGACACCACTCTTATGGCAGAAAGTGAAGAGGAACTAAAAGCCTCTTGATGAAAGTGAAAGAGGAGAGTGAAAAAAGTTGGCTTAAAGCTCAACATTCAGAAAACGAAGATCATGGCATCTGGTCCCATCACGTCATGGGAAATAGATGGGGAAAGAGTGGAAACTGTCAGACTTTATTTTTGGGGGCTCCAAAATCACTGCAGATGGTGACTGCAGCCATGAAATTAAAAGATGCTTACTCCTTGGAAGGAAACTTATGGTCAACCTAGATAGCATATTAAAAAGTGGAGACATTACTTTGCCAACTAAGGTCCGTCTAATCAAGGCTGTGGTTTTTCCAGTAGTCATGTATGGATGTGAGAGTTGGACTGTGAAGAAGGCTGAGCACCGAAGAACTGATGCTTTTGAACTGTGATGTTGGAAAAGACTCCTGAAAGTCCCTTTGACTGCAAGGAAATAAAACCAGTCCATTCTAAAGGAGATCAGTCCTGGGTGTTCTTTGGAAGGAATGATGAAACTCCAATACTTTGGCCACCTCATGAGAAGAGTTGACTCATTGGAAAAGACTCTGATGCTGGGAGGGATTGGGGGCAGGAGGAGAAGGGGACGACAGAGGATGAGATGGCTGGATGGCATCACCGACTTGATGGACATGGGTATGGGTGAACTCCAGGAGTTGGTGATGGACAGGGAGGCCTGGTGTGCTGCAATTCATGGGGTCGCAAAGAGTCAGACACGACTGAGTAACTGAACTGAACTGAAGACATACCTCCCTTGCTCAGGACCTCAGTTTTTATTTCCTTTATGTTTATAGTTTTATCCAAAGTTACCCCTTTTTAATTTTTTTTATTCAAATGGTCTATCATGTATGTTGTCAAGATCTTTGTGGATGTTGATTTTTACCTTAGGATATCAATCCTGAACTAATTAAACATGTTATTCCTAAAGGTAAAATAAAAAGAACCTGAGTGTTTTGTGTTATATTTCTATTGCAGAGCACTGTTATAATAGATGCTTAACTGTGTTAAGCACTGAAACATATTTCCCTATTTGTGCTGGTTGCTAAGACGCTTAAACCCAAATCTGCACCCCAATTCACGGTACAGATGATTTTATGTTCAGCCCAATTCCTGGATACCTGCTTCTAAATTAATGATCTTGGTAGATTTTACATGCTCCCAACAAGGTACCTGAAACCTTTCTTTGAATGAGGCAAGCAATGAAAAGAAATTAAATATTCCTTTGGGCTTTGACTGCATATAGGTTTCACTTCTACAACAGCATCTGTTTCCTTCTATTGTATATGATTCACTCTTTACAGTTTACCACATAAGCTCCCAAAGACAGGTACTGTGTCTTACAAAAATTAACACTGTATATTGCTTTACAAAGTGCTTTCACATCTATCTCACTTAATCCTCACAATAACCCTATGGTGTTATTACTATGATTACTAACCACACTCTACTAAGAAATGAAACTGAAGCAAAGGGAGAATGAATAAGCAAGAAGACAAGAGCCAGAACCCTGAGTCAACTTCCAGCACTAAGTGCTATGCTCTCTCTACCAAACTGCTTCTTCTATTTACCATTCTTTCTCAGTGATCAACCTAGATGAGCATTCTGCTCAACAAAAGGTGGGCCTTCTGGTTCTTGTTCTGTTTTCTAACAATAAAAATGAAGGAGTAGGTACAGCAGAGTTTAAAGAAATCCTAAAAGGTCATAGACACTCTTCCAATGCTTGCATCCATTTAACAAGTATTTGTTCAGTCTCTGCTTGGACTCCTCCATGGCTAGAGGAGCTCAGTAGCTGTTCAATCAGCATGGTTCTTAACAATTACTATGAAATTTTGCCACCCCACAATTTCTACCTGTTGGTTCTGGTTCTCGGGCACACATAAGTCCATAAGTTCAATTCTCCAATGTGTGAAGATAGCTGTCATGTCTACCACCCCCATTCAAATCTTCCTTCCTCAAGCACTGCAGATCTGGTAGGGAGATAAATGAGGTGCCAGTGGCAGGGGTACTTACACAGACACAGGTATTATACAAGATGCTCAAACAGTCCTTGGACATTTCATCACTTACTGAAAGTGAAAGGGGAACAAGTGGTTAATTTTCTCATTGGAAAGACAGTAAAGACAATCAAATTTTTGAACATAAGAATTGTTCCTCATAATTCCAAAATGATTATTTTCCTTTTAGCATACCTCCTTCCAGTCCTTATTTACCTGAGTTTCAGGATGCCTATCAGAACCTATTAACCAGTTTGTATATAGCTTTTTGGTCTGATATACTATTATGCTTATTAGGCTCCACAGTCTTCATAATTTCAACCTGTTGTGGTGTTACCACTTAATAAGCCATGTTCCCTTTGTAGCTTGCTTAAAATCATATCCAGCTTTTCTTTTTTACTTTTGCTATTTAAATAGACTAGAAATAACGTAATATACAGCCTTAATTTTATGCTTGTGTTGAACTGGTTCCCTAAAACACATTTCCAAAATGTTAAGAATTTTAGTGGATTGTTAAGAATCCACTAAAACTAAAGATATCGGCACCATGATTGTTGTTATAAATCTCCACTGAAAATTCTATTAGCAGCAAACAGGGAAGTCATTTTTACTCCAGACTCAAAGTGTTCTGTTTTATTATTCGTGCTAAATAAAAGGCTTTTAATCGCTAACCTACTGACTCTAATAAAGAACTAGTTACTTTTCCGTGAGCAGGAACAGAAGAGTATGACAAAATGGAAAATAAAATTTTCATGACCTCAAAAACAGGAGATAATAAAGCTGAGTATGAACCACGGATAAAGTGTTTTGTTTGGCATCATTTTTTATTTTTAAATACTGTTTACATCCATTCCCATGGTGCCACAAACTCTAAAATGTTAGCTTCTCTTCACAATTCCAGTGGGCAGCCCTGCCAAGCTAGAGTGACCAGAGGGCTAACTGACATAATCTTGAGACAATGGAGATATCCTATATCCCTCACCACCGCTTTTCAACCTAACGGGGCTTTTTGGTTTATTTCATGACTTCAGAGCAGGCTGGAACACCAAATCAGTGTATTTCAGTACTTCTAGACCTTCGTTTTCAAAGGGAATTGGAATTCACTCATTCATCAAATATTTATTTAGCATCCACTCTAGAGCAGATACAGAATATACAGAGGTTAGCAGGGAGACAAAGCCTCATAGAACTTATAAATTTAGAGGGAAGAGAGAATAAGTAAGTGCACCAACAGGTAATTACAAGATGCTACTTGCTACGAGCACCAAGGACATGAAGAATCAATTTAGACAGGATACAAATGTACAACATGAAAGATGAATAGAAATCCTCTTAACCGCTCCTGCACATATAAACAAGGCCTTCCTTATACACTATGTCATGTTGATTTTGTTTAGAAGAAAAATTTTTCATTAAAAAAGAAAACAACTGATGTTTGTAGTAAACATTCATCATATGTTAACTGATCCCTGGCTTGTAATGTCAAAGTAAGTGTACTTATAATTTTTTAAAAAATGATAAAAGGACTACCTAAAAATAGTATTTGCAACATGTGTAAGTTATAAAGACTAATAATAGGACAATACCCATATACCCACCACCCAGTTCAAGAAATTATGTGCTATCTTAACACTCTGACTTTTCACCATACACATTCTGGTAGTAACGGAACTTTTACAAAGAGCATGAATAACCTCATAACAACAAAAACAAGACAATAATTTAAAAAAATAAATGATCTTGCCAGTTTTTTCCTTACTCTCTCAATTAATGATATGAGAAATAAGAATTTGCAAAGAAAACATAAAAGCTGAACCCAAAGACTGTTAGAAATTACAAAGATGCAATTCTTTTAGTCCAGTAGTTTTCACACTTTTTGATTTAAAGCACCAGATTTGTATTTTCTACCGAGTATGCAATAAAGAGAGCAGTTAGGGCGGAGAATGTTCTACAGCTGAATGTAAGGCATGTCCTCAGCGTGAAGGGAAAGAAGGGACACTCCTGGGAATCACCACAACAGCAGGTTAGGAAATGAGCACCAGCGGCTGCTGAGGTGTACTTACTTTTCAGCTTCTGTCCCCGAATAGAAATTGTAGGCCTCATAAGAATTTCTACAAGGAGCTATTTAAAAAAAAAAAAAAGGATAAAATCTTCAAAATTCAAAGCACAACTTATAAAACAATCTTTGCTGTGATAACTCATGGCCCAAATATCTGTCATGGTACTGCAAGACCCTTCTGCTCCCGATACAGGGGGAAGGCAGTGAAGTTCAGGGAAATGAGCACTGGGTTCTAGTCACAGCTCAGCCACCTATTCTCCATGTAAGCTTGGGCAAGTCAGGGTCCCACCGTGGTCTCAACTCTCATTTCAAAAGAATGTTAGATTAGTTAACCTCCGGGATCCAATATGACTTCAATTTTTAAAAGCTGCAGAACATTATAACAATGATTACCCTTGCTTTAGAATGTTTATGTTCTTTTATAAACACAAGTTTATAAAAGAATCACAAAAGATACACCATAAACTGTTAATACTGATTTCCACAGGGGGCTGGAGAGGATATGCATTCACTTATCATTTTACAAACCTTTAGTACAACATGTAACTGCTTAAGGGCTTCCCTGGTGGCTCAGACAGTAGAGACTCTCCCTGCCATGTGGGAGACCCAGGCTGGATTCCTGGGTCAGGAAGACCCCCTGAGAAGGGAATGGCAACCCACTCCAGTATTCCTGCCGAGAGAGTCTCGTGGACAGAGGAGACTGGTGGGCTATAGTTCATGAGGTTGCAAAGAGTCAGACATGACTGAGTGACTAACACTTTCACTTCATAACTGTTTAACCTGTTTATAATAAATATGCATTTAAAAGCTAATTCTGAAAAAAAAACCCACACATTTTGTTGAAAGAGAGCCAGTGGAAAAGATATAACAATAATAAACATATATGCATCTAACAACAGAGTCTCAAAATACATGATGCAAAAACTGACAGAACTGAAGGAAGCAGACAAGTCAAAAAGAGTAGTTGGACAATACAATACTCCACTTTCCAATAATGGACAGAAAATGAGGTATCACCAAACAGAAGACCTGAACACGATAAACCAGTAAGCTCTAACAGAGAGCTATAAAATTCTGCCCAGCAAGAGCAGAAAACATGTTCTACTAAAGCACACATGGAATACACACACACAGAAGAATACTACTCAGCTATAAAAAAAAAAAACCAAAAATTTGCCATTTGCAGCAATATGAACAGACTTGGAGGACATTATGCTAAATGAAATAAAACAGAGAAAGACAAACACTATATGAATATCACTTGTATGTGGAATCTAAAAATAAAAAAAATAGTGACTATAGTAAAAAAAAAAGAAGCAAACTCACAGATACAGAGAACAAACTAGTAGTTACCAGTTGTGGGGAGGGGCAACATAAAAGTGGGGGAAGTACAAACTACTGAGTGTAACACAGGCTACACGAATGTATTATAAAACAGGGGGAAGATAGCCAATGTTTATAATAACTAAATACGGAGCATAACCTTTAAAAACCGTGAATCACTATGCTATATATTTGTAACTTATATAACATTGTATAGCAACTGTACTTCAGTAAAAATGCAAAAACTTCTCTTAAAAGAAAAAAAAAAGGAATTATCTCAAACCAATAGCCTAACCTTTTACTTCAATTCACTGGAAAAAGAGGTGTAAGCCAACCCCAAAGCAAGCAAAAGAAAAGAAACAATGAGGATTAGAACGGAAACTAATTTAGCAGAGAACAGAAAATAACAGAGAATATCAACGATATCACCACTGACCTTATGGAAAAGAAAACCTACCTTCCTCCTGATGAATATTTTTAACTATTATATGTAATGTCACACTAAGCATTTTTGTATACAAAGCTTTGTCTCATTTTGACTTATGTCCTCAGAAGAGATTCACATAAACACAAATAGAACAAAATCAATAACGATCTAAGATTTTGAGATGTACAATACAAAAGCTTTTCAAAGAGATGCCCTGCTTCTCAGTCATCCCAGGAAAGTATGAGGAGCTCATCCTGCATAGATTATTATATTTAACATAAATTGTCTTCAAATAGATGATGTACTATGTCAATGAACAAATTAAAAGTCCTTGAATGCCAAGCACGGATTATACCTGGCCCACAGCCGTAATTCATGTGGTCCACATCTACTAAAAAGCTGTGATTCTACTTACGAATCTAGATTTCCTACATCCCTGAGGGCAAAGGTCAACAGAAATGGAAGTCATTTCCCCATAAAAGCAGGCATGCACTCTCCAGTTCATCTCAGTCCCTGCAGTCATTTAATTTATGTAGATCATCTTACTCTGGGCCTGCTTCACTATATGCCTACTTGATCCTATAGGCATCTAACTTTACCAACTCTAGTATACACTTTCCAGTGTTACATTAGGGGTTTGTTCAAGTTGACAAGGAATGGTCTAGCCACCATTCCACTTCAGCTAAGCATTGGGCAGCATGTTGAAAAGGGAATTACTTTGGAGCCTTTCTGGGGACTGGCAGAGGGAGAAATACAGAACTTTGAAAGGTACTTTTAGAAGCAAGATGACAAGAGTATTCAGCAAGAAGAAATGCACCCAAATAACGGTTAGTGAAGAACAAAATGATCCAAGCAAAAGCCTCTATCTGTAAACAGACTGTAAACAGATTCTTGGAGAAGCTAACTTAACTCAAAGCAGGGAAGAAAAACTTCGCAAAATCAAGAACTAATGATCTGAAGATGTGCTAAGATGGGACATGTACCTGCAACAGAAAAGCCTCGTTCCCACTGCAAATAAGACACCAGGCGAAAGACTCCTATCTTCTTTTTCTTCCCAGGAACACACTGATTTCTATTAAGCAAATTCTTTGATGAACGATTCAGAAGTAAAGGCCCTTCAAACTGGCCAGTAAGTAACTGCGACAGGACCGCTGGGATTGCTAGAGAGGGAATGGTGAGCAACAGCTGAAGGAATACAGTCTGCGACTCACGCTATGGATGTACACTTTCAGCACTCAAATTCTGCTTTGGGGGAAAATGGCATCTTTAAGGAAAGGAAACGGTTTTTCAAACTGAAATAATAACATGATAGCAAACACCCTCTTCCAACAACACAAGAGGAGACTCTACACATGGACATCACCAGATGGTCAATACCGAAAACAGACTGATTATATTCTTTGCAGCCGAAGATGGAGAAGTTCTATACAGTCAGCAAAAACAAGACCAGGAGCTGACTGTGCCTCAGACATGAACTCTTTATTGCCAAAATCAGACTGAAATTCAAGGAAGTAGGGAAAACCACTAGACCATTCAGGTATGACCTAAATCAAATCCCTTATGATTATACAGTGGAAATGAGAAATAGATTTAAAGGACTAGATCTGATAGAGTGCCTGATGAACTATGGACAGAGGTTCGTGACACTGTACAGGAGACAGGGATCAAGAACATCCCCAAGAAAAGAAAGGCAAAAAAAGCAAAATGGCTACCTGAGGAGGCCTTACAAATAGCTGTCAAAAGAAGGGAAGCAAAAAGCAAAGGAGAAAAGGAAAGATACATCCATTTGAATGCAGAGTTCCAAAGAATAGCAAGGAGAGATAAGAAAGCCTTCTTCAGTGACCAGTGCAAAGAAATAAGAGGAAAACAACAGAATGGGAAAGACTAGAGATCTCTTCAAGAAAATGAGAGATTCCCAAGGGAACGTTCCATGCAAAGATGGGCTCAATAAAGGACAGAAATGGTATGGACCTAACAAAAGCAGAAGATATTAAGAAGAGGTGGCAAGAATACACAGAAGAACTGTACAAAAAGAGCTTCACAACCCAGATAATCACAATGGTTTGATCACTCATCTGGAACCAGACATCCTGGAATGTGAAGTCAAGTGGGCCTTAGGAAGCATCACTATGAACAAACCTAGTGGAGGTGATGGAATTCCAGTTGAACTATTTCAAATCCTAAACGATGATGCTATGAAAGTGCTGCACTCAATATGCCATCAAATTTGGAAAACTCAGCAGTGGCCAAAGAACTGGAAAAGGTCAATTTTCATTCCAGTCCCAAACAAAGGCAATGCCAAAGAATGCTCAAACTACTGCACAATTGCACTCATCTCACATGCTAGTCAAGTAATGCTCAAAATTCTCCAAGCCAGGCTTCAACAATATGTGAACAGTAAACTTCCAGATGTCCAAGCTGGTTTTAGAAAAGGCAGAGGAACCAGAGATCAAATTGCCAACATCCGCTGGATCATCAAAAAAGCAAGAGAGTTCCAGAAAAACATCTATTTCTGCTTTACTGACTATGCCAGTAGTTAAAGCCTTTGAGCTTTAACTAAAGGCCTTTCTTAAAGCCTTTGACTGTGTGGATCACAATAAACTGGAAAATTCTGAAAGAGATGGGAATACCAGATGACTTGAACTGCCTCTTGAGAAATATGTATGCAGGTCAGGAAGCAACAGTTAGAACTGGACACGGAACAACAGACTGGTTCCAAACAGGAAAAGGAGTATGTCAAGGCTGTATATTGTTACTCTGCTTATTTAACTTATATGCAGAGTGCATCATGAGAAACGCTGGGCTCTAGATGAAGCACAAGCTGGAATCAAGATTGCTGGGAGAAATATCAATAACCTCAGATATGCAGATGACACCACCCTTATGGCAGAAAGTGAAGAACTAAAGAGCCTCTTGATGAAGGTGAAAGAGGAGAGTGAAAAGTTGGCTTAAAGCTCAACATTCAGAAAACTAAGATCATGACATCTGGTCCCATCACTTCATAGCAAATAGATGGGGAAACAGTGTCAGATTTTATTTTAGCGGCTCCAAAATCACTGCAGATGGTGACTGCAGCCATGAAATTAAAAGATGCTTACCCCTTGGAAGCAAAGTTATGGCCAACCTAGACAGTATATTAAAAAGCAGAGACATTACTTTGCCAATAAAGGTCTGTCTAGTCAAGGCTATGGTCTTTCCAGTAGTCATGTATGGATGTGAGAGTTGGACTATAAAGAAAGCTGAGCACTGAAAAACTGATGATTTTAAACTGTGGTGTTGGAGAAGACTCTTGAGAGTCTCTGGGACTATAAGGAGATCCAACCAGTCCATCCTAACGGAAATCAGTGCTGAATATTCATAGGAAGGACTGAAGTTGAAGCTGAAACTCCAATACTTTAGCCACCTGATATGAAGAGCTGACGCATTTGAAAAGACCCTGATGCTGGGAAAGATTGACGGTGGGAGGGGAAGGGGACAACAGAGGATAAAACGGTTGGATGGCATCACTGATTCAATGGACATGAGTTTGAGTAAACTCCGGGAGTTGGTGATGGACAGGGGGCCTGGCATGCTGCAGTCCATGGGGTCGCAAGAATTGGAAATGACTGAGTGACTGAACTGAACTGAAAAATATGACAGAGCAAAGAGTATAAATTGTAAACACACAGCTCCAGTTTTTACAAAGTGCATCTTATTCCAACACAATCAACACCCAGATCAAGATACAACACAACCACAACACCCTGAAAGCCTCCCTCATGCTCCCAGTAACAGGGGAAAGGTCAGATATCTGAGAGAAAGGCAGCAGGATCCCAGTATCTTCACTCATTACATAAAGATAAATTTCAAGTGATGCAAAAATTAGTCATACATGATAAAACTTTGAAGTATTAGATGGAAATAAAGACATAGTTTATAATTCAACAATGGGCAAAGAAAAACTCTGAACCCATGAATGGAAAGACTGATCAGTTTGACAACCTAAAAGTAAACCCAAAAAGTTCCAGATTAAAATGTATCATAAACAAAGTCAAAATTCAATTTTCAAACTAGGGAAAGAAATAGAACACTTATGACAAAGGATCTTTAAAAAGTGAGTATTTACAAGTTACTATAATCTGCACGTTAGTGTCTCCTGAAAATCATGCTAAATCTTAATGCCCACTGTGATAGCATTAGGAGGTGGGGCCTTTGGGGTGATTAGGTTATGAGGGTAGAGCACCCACGAATGGCGTTACACCTTATGAAAGAGGCTCTGGAGATTCCCCAGTCCCTTCATCATGTGTGGACACAGGGAGAAGCTGGCAGTTTGCAACCCAGAAGAGGATCTTCAGAGACACCAAATCTGCCAGTGCCATGATTTGGACTTCCCAGTCTCTAGAACTTTGAGAAATAAATCTGTTGTTCATAAACTATTCAATCTGTGGATTTTGCTACAGCAGCCTGAACTAAGACAAAAATCAGTAAGAGAAGGGCCTAATAACTACTTATAAACACATGAAAAGATATTCAATTTTACTCATTGAAAGATATAAATTTTTAAAACTATAGAGATTATATAAAAGGGCTCTCAGAATTCATAATAACAATATTTTCCAAAGAAGACAAACAAATGACTTAGAAGCACATAAAATAATGTTCAACAGCATTAGGCAACAGGAAAATGCAAATCAAAACCACAATGAAGTAACAATTCACACCCAGTAGGATGGCTATCATCAAAAGTAGAGAGAATAGCCAGTATTGAAGAGGATGTGGAAAAAATTAGAACCCTTGTGCATTGCTGGTGGGTATGCAAAACGGTGCAGCTGCTTTGGAAAACAGTCTGATAAATCCTCAAAGAATTAAATACAAGAGCTACTATATGACCCATCAACCCCACTTCTAGGTATATACCCAAGATTAATGGAAAGATATTTCTACACACAAACTTGTACACAAATGTTAAGAGCAGCATTATTTGTAATAGTCAAAAGGTAGAAATAGCCCAAGTGTCCACTAACTGACAAATGAACATACAAAATGTGGTATATCCACACAGTAGAGTATTATTCAACCATAAAAAAGAATAAAGTGCTGAAACATGCTATAATGGGGATGAACCTTGACAACATTAAACTAAGTGAAACATACCAGTAACAAAGATCACATATTATGTGACTCTGTTCATATGAAATGTCCAAGACAAGGTTATCTATAAAGACAAAGTGGAGTAACAGTTGCCTATGATGGGGCTGGTGGTTGGAGGAGTGGGAGAGTGATAGCTTAAACATGGAGTTTCTTTTCTGGGTGATAAAAATGTTCTAGAGTGACTGTGGTGGTGGTTTCACATATCTACAAATACACTAAAAACTACTGAATTGAACACTTTAAATGGATGAATTATATGATGTGAACTATATCTCAGTAAAACTTAAAAAAGCTATGAAGAAATATCATTTTTCTCATATCTGCTTAGCAAATATTTAAAATACTTAAAACATATTGCTTAGTGAAGGAGACTACTATGTGTTGGTAACATTCTATTTCATGGTTTGGTTGGCAAAGGTGAATTTATCTTCGCATAGTTACTGACATACTTCACTGTATGCAAGTTATACCTCAATAACAAAGTCCATAAAAATACACATACACACACCGTGTTGGTGATGGAGTGGATAAAAAGACACTCTTCTTCTTTGTTACTGGGGATGTAAGTTGATAAAAGTCTTTCAGGTACATAAATTGGAAAGTTTATAAACAATAAAAGATATATGCTTTGACCCTGAAAGCATACAGTACTCACATGTACAAAAACTTTCACTGCAACCTTGTTTGTTATAGGAAAGGTGTTGAGAAAGCTAAATGTCCATCAATTAAGTCCTGGGTAAATAATGGTATAATCATACCAGGGAATACTATATAGCTGTTAATAATAATGAGGCAGATTTACACATATTAAAATGAATCTACCCCCAAGTTACAGAATCACATGAAAAAAGCAAGCAAGGTACCTGTATATATATGCTACTTCTATGTGGGGAGAATATAAACCTAAGGTGGGGGCAGTCAGGGTAACTATTTACACACATACGCATATATATATATTACATCTCTGGAAGGACAAAGAAGAAACTAGTAATCACAGCTAAACTAGGAGACATTAACTTTGTGCCTTAAAAAGTTGATATTATCAATTCACATAAATCGACTCTTTCAATGTAAAAGCTATGGTATTTCAACACAGGTGAATATCATGGAGCTTCTAAAGGAGAAAATTCTGAAATGTTTGCTATAAATTCTAAGGTAACGTAAGGTAAGGCAAGGTGAAGTCGCTCAGTTGTGTCCGACTCTTTGCGACCCCGTGGACTGTAACCTACTAGGCTTCTCCGTCCATGGGATTCTCCAGGCAAGAATACTGGAGTGGATTGCCACTTCCTTCTCCAGGGGATCTTCTCAACCCAGGTATCGAACCCGGGTCTCCCACATTGGAGGGAGACGCTTTAACCTCTGAGCCACCTAAAACGCTTCCTAATTCCCATTTCAAAAGTTCCCAAGCCATTAAATAGCAGTAGTAATAATAAACAATGACTTACATCAACACCTCCAAACAAGTCAAAAATATAAGTATTTGGATAAGTGGTTTCTTGGGTAAGTTTCCTCTCTTCAGTAACAAATGCCATAGCCTCCATGGAGAGAAGAGGAGAAATTTCCTAGTGAAAAAGGATACCAACAGACACTGAGTTTTATTATCCAACACAAACCAGACACCAAAAGAACTGTTTGCATTTTAGTCACAACTTGAATTCCCATGAGAGCAAAGACAGCCTCCAAAATGAACAATAAAAAAAAAAAGCCAACTCACAGAAAAGCTGACATGATAAAAGTTGTTGTAATCGTAGTAGAAGCTAACTTATTAAATGCTTATTATGTACCAGGCATGGTTCTTCATAAATTACCTCTTTTAATCCTCACAACTCTATGATGTAACAGTAACGTATTGGCCCAATTTTACAGATAAGAAAACTAAGACACAAAGAAGTTGTCAATGTCAAACAGGGTAATGTGACAGAGTCAGGACTTAAACCTTGGATGTCTGGCTCCTGAGTCTACGCTTACAAAAGAAAGCATATCTACTGTGGGTCAAACAGCAGAAAGAATAGGAAGAATACAGGGTCCTGCTCATCATGCTCTCTTCTTAGGAACCTCAAGGAAAGACGGAACCCACTGGACTAGAGCAGTAGTTCTCATACAGTGGTGAGCATCCAGTCACCTGAAGGACATGTTAACACCCAGACTGCTGGGTCCCACCTGCAGTTTCTGATTTAATAGGTCTGGGCTGGGGCCTGAGAGTGTGCATTTATCCTAAGTACCCAAGTGATGTTGATGTTGGTCCAAGTACCACTCATCAAGAAAAAGCAGAACTCTCTCTTACAGATAACCTATTACATGACAAGCACCGGTTTGTATACTTAAGTCCATTTAATCCTTAAAATAATTCAATGAAGTGAGTATAGTTTGACCCATTTTACAGGTTAAAAAACAAAAATCACAAAGTTGTACAAGGTCACATAATTAGTGGGAGAACTACTTCCTCTGGGTTTCATTTCTCTCATTTATAAAACTAGAATGTAATTCTGCTGGCAACACTGTACAATGGAAGCTGGTTTCAGGAGTAGGACAAATCTGGGCTCATCATAATGATAACCACATGATGGTGGGTGGATTATGCTGAGTCTGTTTTCTCAACTGAGAAAGGAAATGGAGAAGACATCTGGATTTTCCTGCTCAGTATCCCCTTTTCTCTTCTTCAGGTAACAGTCTTACTTCTGTGGAAGAATACGAGGCCACACACTGATGTCAAGATAAAAATAGACTGCCTAACTCTATTTGGCCCCTGAATTCACATCTGTGCTTTCTGAAGATGTGAGACAATAAATAATCTTTTTCACTAATCTGAGTGGGTTACTGTTACATGCAATCAAAGTATTTTGGACTAATCTACTAATACCACCCATCTCACAGAGTTATCATAAAAATTAAATATGCCTGGTACATAGTAAATTTCAAGTATTTGTTGAATGCATAAAGAAATGATGATCACATTAGCAAGCACTCACAAATATGAATTTCCCTCTTTCATCTACCTCATATCTCAGAGATTTTTCAGGACTCAAATGAAATAATGTATAATTCTTCACAAAATGTTTTCAAGCAAGCATAAGACACTATAATTATTTCTATCCTAAATCAAACTTTGAGAAGATCATGAACACAGACGTCTTTTTATAAATTTTTACTTGGGAATGATTTTCAATTTACAAACAAAGCTGTGTAGACAAAACAACTCTTCTGAAAGGTAAAGATTAAACTTATCTGGCCCTATTAATATTTATAAATGATTTATGTGAAATAATAAACAGAACTTCACATATGAAAAACGATTTTATTATGATCAAATATAACTTGAATAGATTTTAGCTACATTAGAGCCAGTAATCTAAATTCAAAGTTGGACCTGCTTTCCCAGAATGAAGTCTGACCTACTAAATCAGAAACTCTGCTGGCAGGGCCCACCACTAACAAGGCTTCCAGACTGAGAACTGCCTGCCCTGGATGTCTCTGCACTCTTTCCAAGTCCCTTCACCTTCAGATGTCGGTCATACTTATCAACAACCACAAGGCCACTTCCTTGAAGTCTCACCAAAATGGGACCTTTTAAATCCCATTGAAGAAGAATATATCCCAATCCCAGGGCAAGGCCTCCTTAATTAGGCAAGTACTAGGACAAAACAAGTGTGAATAAAACCCAGAAGTATATACACCGGGAATTTAATGGTGATTATCTTTGGGTGGTGGGATTATAGGTGATTTTTATTTTCTTCTTTGCACTTTTTCTGAACTTCCCAAATTTTCTACAGCTTACTTAATAAATACAGGCTATTTTAAAAAGCAGACTGAGGAAGAGGAATAACCCAGATGTCTAGTATCACTTGGAGGCCCTGAATGCAGCCCCTCCAACGCCCCTAACAGTTACCTTGAGGATGTTTTGGCATTCAGCGAAGTCACTGTGGAGGTGGCTGGTCGCATACAGCAAGGAGCAGCTGTGGAATTCCACTCCATTTGGACTGTTTGTCCCTTTCCGTCAAAAAGGTTTCAGTGAACTGTAAGTCCAATGGGAAAAAAAAAAAAAAGGAAACTATTACTGGTGAGGAAAGAACTACTAGAACATACAGCAAAAGAGAGCAGCTGGCTCCCAAATCCACTCAGGACAAGTCAGTCAAAGGCCTTTCTAGAAACCTTCAAAAGTTCCCCGACAGCCTGTAAGGTCAAGTCCAGCTCCTCATTTATGATACACTCCCTTCCTAGTCTATCACCGACTTTCCTCTCTTAACTTCTTCTTTGCCAGTGCACACTCTAGGCTCCAAACATATGTGTTCTCTCTCTATGCTGTGCATGTGTTATTCCCCTATACACGGCTCTGCACAGGCATACAGGTATGCCACCTGTATGGGTAGAAAATAAACCCAAGGTGGGAGCAAGAGGGCTAATTATTTACACACACACATATGCAGGTTTGAACTACGTGGGTCCACTTACATGAGAAATTTTTTTCAATAGTAAGTACTACAGTACTACACAATCCATGGCTCATTGAATCCACAAATGCAGGGAAACTGTGGGTACGGAGGGCTGACTCTTAAGTTATACAAGAATTTTGACTGTGAAGGGGCCCCTACGCCCCTGTGCTGTTCAAGGGCGGACTCTATGCCACAGAACACTTCTGGGTGTCTTTCCTACCTGGAAAGCTCCTCCTCCTCCCTGTCTCTTCTAGCTAGAAAGTTCCTTCCCTTTCAAAATGCAAGCCATAAAAACAGAAACTTTCCTTGATAGTACTTCCTCTCTCTCCTTTCTAAGAGGGTCTGGGACCTTATCTAACATTTACACACTGTATCATAATTACTGGTTCATTTGTCCTAACCATCGCCCGCTGCTACAGAGCAGGTGCCAGGCTGTGTTTATTGTGCACATCTTCTTTCTCTCAAAGAACGCCAGGCGCGGCGCAGGGCCTCAGTAAGTGTCTGAAGGCATGAGCAATAACCTAGTCTAATGACAGGTTCATTAATCATGGCAATGTCTATTTTGGGGATATGGCATTATCGGTGCCAGAAGTGAATTATTTTCATGTAGACTTGTCCCTCAATTAGATCCAAAGCTCACTGCAGCTTACAAAGGACATGCAGGTCTTCAGTAACAGCTTGGCCTATCCTGATGCACATCAGTACTCTGATCTTGGAAAAGTCCCATTACTCTTCCTGAGCTTGTTTTCTTAGATTGTAAAAATAAAATAATTCAAGGGTCATGAAAGATAATGAAATGTTTCTGAGTATTTGTATTAGGGTGAACCATAGGAAATTACCATTTCTGTAGGTCTAAACGATTATCAGAAATGTTATATTCTTCAAGCACTCAAATTAAGGCAAACCCAAAAACAATGGAAAAAAAAAACAAAAACACCTTTCCCTTCCTTGAAAGGAAAAAGACAGAAAACAACAATGGCTTCATGGGACTCCATAAAGCTGTACTTACAAGTTTATAGCTATGAACATTTATATTAAAAGGAGAGCAATCTCAGATTATCTTATATTCCGTCTTGAGAAACTAGGGGAAAATGGAGTAAACCCAACCCAAAGCAAGAATGAGGAAATTTAAAAGATCCTTGCAAAAATAAATTATATAGAGAAAAGAAAAATAATAGGAAAAAAATCAACAAAATCAAATTTGGTTCTTCAAAAAGACCAACAATATTGAAAATAGTTACACTGACTAACTTACATTGACTCAAATTACTATATATTCAGAAATGAAAGAGGAAACAACTACCAATTTTAAGGAGATAAAAAGGTTTACGTGGAAATACTAGGAGCAACTATATGCCAACAAACTACATAATTTAGATGAAACATACAAATTCTCAGAAGGACACAAGTAACAGAAACTAACTTAAGAAGAAACAGAAAATCTGATATACCTAAAACAACTAAAGAGATCAAATTAGTGATTTAATATAAAATGAAGAAAAAGAGGGAGGGATGAAGGAAGGAAACGACCCATAAAGAAAAGCCCAAGTCCAGATGCTTCACTAGTAAATTCTATTGAACATTTAAACAGAAATTGGCAAATACTTCACAAATTCTTCCATAAAAGAAGGAACACTTCCTAACTCATTCTATGAGGCTAGTATTACCCTGATACCAAAACCAAAGACATTAAAAGAATACCTAGAAATAAAACGTAATCAAGGAGGTGAAAGACCTATACTCTGAAAACTATAAAACAATGATGAAGAAAACTAAGGATGATACATAGAAATGGAAAGATATCCTGTGTCCTTGGATTAGAAGACTAGTTAAAATGTCCATACACTCAAAGCAACCTACAGATTTAATACAATCCCTATCAAAATAGCCATGGCATTTTTCACAGAACTAGAACAAATTCCTAAAATGTATATAGAACCACAAAAGATCCACAACTGCCACAACCATCCTGGAAAAAAAAAGAAAAAGAACAAAGCTGGTGGTATCATGCTCCCTGATTCAGACTATACTACAAAACTACAGGAACCAAAACTGCACAGTCCTGGCACATGGACGCAGACACATAGGTCAATGGAACGAAATAGAAAGCCCAGAAATAAACCCACCACTTATGGTCAATTAATTTACAACAAAACCAACAAGAGTATACAACAGTGAAAAGACAGCTTCTTTAATAAGCAGTGTTGGGGAAACTGTACAGCTATATGTAAAACAATGAAATGCGTAACACAACATTGCAAATCAACTATACCTCAATGAAATTAATTAAAAAAGAAATTTGAACATTTTTTCACACAATATAAAAAATAAATTCAAAATAAGTTGAAGACCAGAAACCATAAAACTCTTAGAAGAGAACAGAGGCAGAACACTCTCTGACATAAATCATTGCAGTGTGTTTTTTCTATCTGTCTCCTCAGGCAAAAGAAACAAAAACAAATAAATGGGACCTGATTAAACTTAAAAGCCTTTGCACAGCAAAGGAAGCCATCAACAAAATGAAAAGGCAGAACCTACTGAATGATAGAAAATATTCGCAAATGATATAACTAATAAAGGATTAATATCTAAAATATATAAACAGCTCACACAACTCAAAACTACAAAAAACTAATTAGCACAAATTAGCATAACATTATAAATCAACTATACTTCAACAGAAAAAATAGAGGAAAAAATATAAACAACCCAATTTAAAAATAGGCATAAGACTTAAACGGACATTTTTTTCAAAGGAGACCAACACACACACACTTAGAGCTAATAAATGAGTTTGGCAAGGTTTCAGGATACAAAATGAATATACAAAAATCACCTGAATTTCTACGCATCTGCAATGAACAATTCAAAAGTGAAAATAAGAAAGCAATCCCATTTGTAACAGCATCAAAAAGAATACTTATGAATAAATTTAACAAAATATAAGATCTATACAATGAAACACAAAACACTGTCAAAAGAAATTAAAGAAGAAAAGAATGCCTAAATAAATGGAAAACCATTCATGTTCAGAGATTGGAAGACTTAATATTTCTAATATGACAATATTTTCCATATTGATGAGATGGTTGGATGGCATCACTGACTCAATGGACATGAGTTTGAGTAAACTCCAGGAGTTGGTGATGGACAGGGAGGCCTGTTGTGCTGCAGTCTATGAGGTCCCAAAGAGTCGGCCACAACTGAGTGACTGAACTGAACTGATCAAAATTCCAGATAGCTTCACTGCAGAAACTGACACTACATTTAATAGTTACTCTCTATACATTCTTTGCAAGTACACAGAACATTTACAAAATGCGCAGCTGCTGGGCCATGGAACAAATTTCAATACATATCTAAATGAATCAAAACACAAACTATGTTCTCTGACTGCAGTGCAATCAGCCTAAAGTCTGTAACAGTAAGATAATTATAAAACCCTGATGTTTATAAATTAAAAAGTATACCTCTTAAAAATGCATAGGTCAAAGAAGAAATCCAAGGAGAAATTTTAAAATACTCTGAAATAAATGACAATGAAAATACTACAGATCAAAATTTGTGGGGTCCAACTAGAGCTATGACTAGTGGCCAGGATAAACTTGATACCAAAACCTGGTGAAAGGAAAATTATGGCCATTCTCATTCATAAACACAGAAGGAAAAAAATCCTAATAAGAAAATTAGGAATCAAATATAGCAATCTATAAAAAGGATGAAGTTTTGAATCAGAAATTCAGACTTGGTTTAATATTTGAAAAGTTTATTCAGTGAATTCATCATATTAATAACACAAAGGAAAACAATTATATTAACATCTCCATGCAGGAATAGCATTTTGATAGAATTCAACACAAAAACTCAGAAAAGAAGTGAAATAATAAGAATATCTATATAAAATATTCAACAAACATCATACTTAATGGTTAAATGTTTAAGGCTCTCCCTCTTAAATCAGTAACATGCCACTTCAATTCACTGTAAAGGAGCATCCCAAACAGCAGTTAGGTAAGAAAAAAAAAATCGTAAGATAGGAAGGGATAAAATAAAAGCTTCATTTGCAGATATACTTGCAAATGACTGTACACATACACAATCCAAAATAATCTAAAGTATTAAAATACAGGAGCAATATAAACGCTGCAGCAATACAAAAGCCAATCTTGTTTTTATATTACAGCTACAGCTAGAAAACGCGATTTTTAAAATGCTATTTACAATACCACCAAATCACATCAAATGCCAAGGAATGAATCTAACAAAGACCACTACATAGAAACTGTAAAATATCATCAAGAGAGATTAAGAAAGATTAAATCAGAGAAAAGAGATGTAAGGGAAGGAGAGAATGAGTGTGCGGTATTGAATAGACTGAAAGCAATCCCAATCAAAATTCTGTTGTAAAAATGTTTATACTCATTCAAAAATATATATGGAAATGGCAAAGGACCAAGAAGAGCCAAGGAATTCCTGAAGAAATGTAGGAGAAGCTATTCTTCTGATTCAATATTCTATAACCAAAATCAACACATAAAATTACAGAAAATAAGACAACATGATATCAGCATAAGGGTAAATGGACAAATCAGAGGAACAGAACAGACGTGAAAACAAACACTACAGAGCACTGGAGGGACAAAAAGACTTTTCAATAAATAACTGGTCAACTTGATATCTCTACGGAAAAGCTCACACCACACCCAAAAATAAATTCCAAGCAGAACATATATTTCAATGGCAAAGGCAAAACCGTAAAGCTTCTAGAAGACAAGCAGAGTATCTTCATGACCTCAGAGTAGGTAAAAATTTACTAAACAGAATACAAAAAGCACTAACCATAAGGGAAAATAGTGGTATTAAAATTAAGCGCTTCTGTTTACCAAAAGGTCTTCTGAGAGACTAAAAAGCCAAGCCACCAAATAAGAGAAGATATCTGCCAAATATAACTACAAAGGGCTCATATCCAGCAAATAAAAAGAACTTTATTTTAAATGAAAAACCCCACCAGAAAAATATGTAAAAGATTTAGACAAGTAATCCACAAGACAGAAAGTCCAAATGGCCAATAAACTCCTGAAAAGATGCTTATTCACTAGTCATGAGGGAAACACAAACTCAAATCACGAGACACCACTTCTCACACACTAGAATGACTAAAATTAAAAAGACTGGCAACACCACAGGTTAGTCAGAACACGGGAACAGGAGCTCACATACACTGCTGGTGGGACTGTGATTAGTACAACCATTTGGGAAACTGTTTAGCTGCTAATGCTAAACCTATGTATATCCTATAACCTAGCAATTCTATGTTTAAGTATACACCCCAAAGAAATTGCACAGATACGCTTAAAGAGAGAAGTATAAGAATGTTCACATAAACATTATTCAAAACCACCAAAAACTGGAAAGATCCCAAATACTCATCAAAATTACAATGAATTAACTGGGGTTTAATACTATATAGCAATGAAAATCAATGAACTACTGGAGAAGGGAATGGCAAACCACTTCAGTATTCTTGCCTTGAGAACCCCATGAACAGTATGAAAAGGCAAAATGATAGGATAGTGAAAGAGGAGCTCCCCAGGTTGGTAGATGCCCAATATGCTACTGGAGATCAGTGGAGAAATAACTCCAGAGATGGCATCCCTGACTCGATGGACATGAGTTTGGGTGAACTCCAGGAGTTGGTGATGGACAGGGAGGCCTGGCGTGCTGCAATTCATGGGGTCGCAAAGAGTCGGACATGACTGAACGACTGAACTGAACTCAACTGTGGTTTAATACTATACAGCAATGACAATGAATGAACTACAGCTTTACCTGTCATCACAGATGAGTCTCACAATGTGGACTGAAAGAAGGCAGAAGGCAGACGTAGTACATACTGTTTGATTCTATGTATGTAGGTATGCATGTGTGTGCTCAGGCATGTCCAACTCTTTGTGACCCCGTGGACTACAGCCTACCAGGCTCCTCTGTCCATGGGATTTTCCAGGCAAGAATACTGGAGTGGGTTGTCATTTCTTCCACCAGGGAATCTTCCCAACCCAGGGATGGAACCCGCCTTTCCTGGATTGGCAGGCAGAGTCTCTACCACTGTGCCACCTGAGAAGCCCTGATGCTATTTGTATAAAGTATAAAAACTAGTATGACTAAATGCAAAGTTAGAAGTTAGACTAGCGATTTCATTTGAGGGGAAGAAGAGTAGAGAGAGAGGTTAGTAAGGAGTACAGAGGTGATGTGGTATTTGCTACACAGTGATAATTTTGAGCTGTTCATTTATCTTTGTGCATTTCAACACAGAAAGTTTTGTACATGCCTAAAATAAAATAATCTTATGTAGTGATTATGGAAGGATCCCTAAAATACATCTGTAAGTGAAAAAAGCTAGAAGCACATAGTATGTATAGTATGTATACATACTACACAATAGTATGTATAGTATAGTATCACTTGTGTAAGGAATACTATAACGACGTATTTGCTTTCCTAAGCTTAGATAAGAGGGATCCACCAGAAATCAATAATCAGAGTTGCATCTGGGAGTAGAACTGGAGGGAGATAGTAGAGGCCATCTGTAAGGCAGACTGACTTTCCTCCCTTTTGTACATGTGTATATGTTACTCAAAACAAATGTTACCTCCGGCAGGGAGGGACTGACATGAAAGGGGCATTAAATATATTAATAACTTCTCAAATTTGGCCATGGGTACATGTTTACTGTGGCAACACACTGGTATTACTTATTACAGCTTTTTAAAGGTCAAATATGTATCAATAAACTTAAAAAAAAGCTAACTATTTGCACAATGGCACACTGTGGATGTCCAATAAATGTTAGTTACGTTCCCCACCCTAATCCCAAATATCTAAACTTATCTCCCACTGATCTCCTACAGGAGCACTTCACTTTTGCTTCTGTCTTCTAATGGCCAGTTATTGGGACTTTCTCAATGACATTCCTGAGAAATATCTATGCTACTGTTAAAAGTCTACTCATTTTTCAGAACCAACTCACGTCTCACTTATTCTATGAAGTTCTCCAAAGCAATCATAGCCCAAACTTCAAAGGAGAGAAAATGTCTTTTAAAAATAGGAAGATACTAAGAGAACACTCAGTGAAATCATTTTGCAGAGAGGTTAGTCAGGTGATAGACATGACTTCATTATAGTTGTTACATATTTTAATGTACCAAAGTGTACCCACAATGAATAAGAAGACTTTCATCAATGCATATTATAGATAAAATTACAGAAGACCAGAAAGAGAGACAACCCTAAAAGCTCTTAGGAGGAAGGAGTGGGAATATAGGTCATGCACAAAGGATGGGGAATGAGAACAGAACCTTTCGACAGTTATACCAAATGCTTAAAGATAATGGACTAATATGCCATTAAAACTTTAAGGGAAAATAACTTCTAACTTAGAATTATATACCCAGCTAAACTAAATACTCAAGTATAAGGAAAAAAAAGACATTTTCAGACATACAAACTTAAAAGAAAGTTAACCTCCCATGTGTGCTTTCTTAGGTGGCTACTAGAGAATGTACTCCAAGAAAAAGGAACACAGGATTCAGAAAACAGAGATCCAAAACATGAGAAAAAGAAATAAAATGTCCTGAATTTGGTGAAGGAAACCCCCAAAATTCAGCTATACAGTTATTCTAGCAAGTAACTAGTCCAAGCTGAAGCGGGCCAGAGGGTTCCAAGAAGAATTTCTTTTAAAAAGAAAAAAGTAGGAGTTTTAGAATTTGGTAGTAAATTGTAATAAAAAGTAAAGCACATTTTATAAGGATGATTACAGTGAAAGAAGCCAGACTCAAAAGTCTACATATGGAATGATTCAATTTCTGTGACAGTAAAACAGCATAATAGGACAGACAACAGACGAGCAGTTGCCAAGGGATGGCGGTGGGGAAGAGTAGACTACTACAGGGGAGCTTTCTGAATCTTAACTATGTCTGTTTGTCAAAACTTACAGAACTATACACTGAGAGGGTGAATTCTACTATACCTAGGTCTCAATTTAAAAAGTAGGGGAAGAAAGGCCAGCTTTTAACTAAAACACATTATACAGAATATAATTGTTGCATACTACATGGCTCTGCCGTAAACAAGTATATCTTATCACTATCATCATAAAGAAAATACCAATGGCCAAAACTGACATAACCACATAAGGAGAATCACAGAGACCAAATGTGTGGCACAGGGTGCTGTGGATTAAACCCTAATCCTCTACAAGAGGAAGAGAATAGATAACCTTTACAACTCTATAGTCAAGTATTAGCCTTATGTCATTTAGAATATTGGCTTTCCTGTTTCATGGACTCTTCGCCTGCAAAAGAAAAACAGCCACAGTGTGGACAGTGACTCCCTGGGGAGAGTGGAACTTGGGGTGAAAAGTGGGGGCACTGCTGTTATTTTTACAAGGTTCATGATACCCAGAGTCTCCAAATCACATTCAAAATATTCAACTTCACATGGAATTTCTTTTACTACTACCAGTTTGTCATACAAGGCATTTACTCTCATTTAAAAATAATCATCTGGATTTTGTTTTCCTTGTGAACATCTGAGTAGTATGATGAAAAGAGCCACCATCCAGGCATCTTCAAAGCTGAATTTCTGGCAGGTGTTGTATGGGTTTTTCTCTTGGAGTACTTGTGGTTTGACAGTTTACAGGAGTGATAATCTCTTACATCATGCTGCCTAAGCTGTCAACCTACTTAGTAAATGTGACACTTCCAGACATTTACAGTTTTTGTTGACTTATTTTTGTCTTTAGTGCTTTTCTTTTTAAATAATTAAATGCTGAACTCCATAAACACAAAATGTATATTTTATTTGTTTAGTTCTAAGTGTAAGATATCAAATGCCTCGAAATAAATTAAGTGCAAGTAAATAGCCTTCTTAAAGATTAATGAAGATTAAATACCTTTAATTAATGAAGATAAAAGCCACTGTTAGATTATTCTGGTAATATTAACCAATGAATGCTCGCAGCCACTTTAATGGGATCTGTTATGTTTTAATATAATTAAAAGTGAATTTTATGATTTGTGAATATAAAAACCTGTTTAGATCCATATTTTTAAAAGAATTTATCCTACTGGGGGGTTTCCAATATCAAATTATCCTTGACAGGCAAAGAAGACAGTATTTGATTTGAACCTCTAGGTTTCAAATGTTAATGCTTAGAACGAGGCTGAAAGAGGCAGTACCAATTGAAAATTTAAAAAAAGAGGGGGGTCAATCTAAAAAGATACATATGAGGTAAATAACACTCAGGTAGAATTTAGATACACCAATAATCACGAAGGAAGTGATGACTGGAATTTGGGAAACAGAACAGGATGCCATAACCTAGCCTATCATTAGATTTCCAAACTCAAGTGGTATCTCTAGGTGTGGTAGGTCATGACCTGCTGAGTTGCCTTGCTTAGGCTATCCCTTTCCTGCAATTCCCACTGACCATGCAGGGTCCTGTGCACCCCAGGGAAGGAAACTGGATTTGATACCAACTGCCATGGGATGCCACTGGAGGGCTTTAGGCAAGGGATTATAAGATCTGATTTGTTTTAGGGATCAAATGTGCTGATAAATCTGGACAGGCTCTGTAAACACTAAAGCATCATACCAGCATATTTTATTACCCTGACAGACGACAAACGGAAAGGGAGAGATGAAAATAAGGCACACTAAAATCCAAATAGGATAGGCCCACTTTAAATCATTCAGCCCAGAGTCTTCTCCCAGGCTCCTCTCAAGTTCCATTTGGGACTTGAGGAAGATCAGGTTTGGTAGGCTGTATTTGCCATATTAAGTTTTTGAGGTGCCCATTAGATGTCTGTGTGGAGATGCTGAGAAAGTATTTGGATATATCCAACTGGAGCTAAAGGGGGAACCAGGATGGAAATACAGATTTAGGATCTATCAGAATATAGTTTTGCTAAAAACAATACTTGCTAATCTTTATAGCATGCCTACTATATTTTAGACACCATTTTAAGTGCTTTACATGCATAAATGCTCTTGGTCCTTACCACAGCCTTACCAAGCTAGAGCCCATGATTATCTCTATTTTATAAATGAAGGAACTGAGGCAATAAGAGATTAAACTACTTGTTCAAAGACACACAGCAAGTATGTACCAGAGCTGGGATTCAAATCTAAGTAATCTGACTCCAGAACTCTTTAAAGCCATGGGACTGTGTGGGATATACAAAGAGACAGCACTAAGAAAGACAAAGCCCTCAGATACAGTATTTCAAGTCAAACAATTTCCTGAGTCCTGAGGATCAAATGACTGGTGCTGTTTCAGGCTCTGCAGACACATAAAAAAATAAAACACAGTCTTTCAAGAGGCCCAGTCTCAGATCTATGAGCTGATGACAACTATTTACTGAGCATCTACTATATGCCATGTACTGGGCAAGCTTTTAAGATATATTATTCTACTTACTCCTCCCCCAACAGCACTAAGAAGATGTTACCATTGCCATTTTAGAAAGAAACGAAACTGAGGTTAAGGGAGGTTATATAATATAAGCTAGCAATAAATGACAGAACTAGGGTTCAATACAGGTCCATCTTACTTCAAAATCTGTTTTTTCCCAAGGAGTTCCTGTTACATGCTACAACACAGATGAACCTTGAAGACATTGTGCTAAGTTGAATAAGCCAGGCACAAAAAGACAAACAATGCATGATTCCACTTATATGAGGTATTTAAAATAATCAAATTCATGGAAACAGAAAGTAGTAGAATGGTGGTTACCAGGGGCTGTGAGAAGGGGAAAATAGTAGTTTAATGGCTCAAGTTTCAGATTTACAAGATGAAAAAATTCTGGAGATCTGCTTCATAACAATGTGAATACTTTCTGACTGCACACTTAAAAATGAATGAGTTGGTAAACTTTACGTTATGTGTTTAAAACGCAAAGAAGAAAATTTTAACCTGGTCTTTCCAAGTATTCCACAGGCCATAAGAGAATATACTCACTATGTCATGGAAATACCTGTGAGGAAATCATTTACTCTGCAGTGTGGGGGAGGAAAAAGAGTGAAACAAGGAAGAGACCAAATAAAGTTACTAAGAAGCGACACATTTGAAAGATGAAGATCCCCACTTTATCTTCACTATAGTTTTGGGAAGGAACCTCAGTCTCAACCTCTCATATAGAGCCCACACCTGTCTGTATACAACTCGATTACCATACTAATGGTGGTAATTAATGTGGTAATCAATTATTACCACAGACTATAAATGAGGCTCAAGAACATTACAGCACCTTCTATCCAATGAGTTTCTCCAGTCTCCTTCCACTCCAAGTCATCCAGCATTGGGTAACAAATAAATGTAAAGAACTTAATTTTCTTTCATTCATTGAGTTAAAGAACTCTGGTGGCTCTCTATTGCTCTCAGAACACAGAAGATTATCAAGAAGAGTGCTTAGGAGCAAATTACCTAATCTTTCTGAGCCTATGTTTCTTCATCGGTGTTAAGAGATGAGTCCTGACACTTGATTCAAAAGACTTGAGAATGAAATAAAGACACTGCACAATGCTTGATCCAAAGTATGTACTCAATAAAGGTGAGTTGAGTTCCCTTTCTGCCCATTCCTACCTACTCAGGTCAGTAAGAGTCTTTGGGTTAAAGGACAGAGCAAGTATTCCAGGATCGTAAGGCAGATAGAGAAGAATGCAAAGGGAAAAAAGTTGCTCATCTATAGTTGTCTTAGTGAAAGTGAAGTCGCTCAGTCGTGTCCGACTCTTTGCGATACCATGGACTGTGGCCTTCCAGGCTCCTCTGTCCATGGGATTTTCCAGGCAATATAATGGAGTGGATTGCCATTTCCTTCTCCAGGGGATCTTCCCAACCCAGGGATTGAACCCGGGTCTCTCACATTGTAGACAGACACTTTACCATCTGAGCCACCTTATGGCAAGGAAAATACTGCTCACCCAGAACTGCTTCTTCATCTGTAACCCTATACAAACATATACACATATATATATGCCCTTTTAACCATATCATATTAAAATGGCTCAAAACTAAGTTACTATGAAAAATCTCACTCTCATTCTCTCCCTCATCTACCCAATTCCCACTCCTCCAATCACTTTATTAGTTTCCTGTACATTCTTAAAAGTTTCTTTATGCAAAAGCTGTCCTTAAGTTAAGCTAATGTTTTACAGGGGTGTTTACAAGGTAACTTCTGGGAACAAGGTGAGGGGGAAGGGGAGGAGCAAGCAACCTTGGTCTTATTCATCCTGATTTACCCTAAAGCAGTGTCCTTCATTCATTTAAAAAAAAAAAACTAATCATATAATAGACACGTAGAGTAAGCTAGATAACAAGTACTTCATTAACTGATTACTCTTCAGCTTTTTACTATGCACCAGAAACGCAGTTAACGCTTTACACAATTGTCTTTGATCCTCACAACACCTTAACAGGTTGGTTACTAATTATCATCTTCATTTTACAAATGAGGAAACTGAGGCACAGAAAGGTAAACTTGCCCAACCAAGAGACAGCAGGGTTCTGAATCCAGGCCTGACTCCGGAACCCTAGCTGTTAACCATGACGCTGTACACACGCAACACACAATCCCTGCACCCGTTGGAGCTCAGCCTAATGTAAGATACAGGCGAGAAAAAGAGAAGATAACAAAGAAATATGTAATTAGAGACTAAGAAAGTAATGTGAACCAAACGAATTCTGGGCTGTAACTGGATAACAATGGGGACCTACTTTAGAAGCGGGGAGGGGTCATGTCAAGGAAAGGCCTCTCCAAGAGAATGACATTTATGATGACTTAGGAACCGTTTGGTGTCTGCAATGATGACCCACCGCCCAGTTCAACGCGGAGAAACTCGCGGCCCGTAGAGGCTAAAGCAAACTCGCTCAGGGTCCCCCAGACGTGCAGACGTGGCGCAAGGAAGGGAGGATCCAGGAGCTGGGCCCAGGACTCGTACACGCCATCAGTGCCCGATGCAGCCCAGCCCGGCTCGGCCCCTAACCCGGAGCCTCTAGCCTGCCGCTGCCCACTGCCCCGCCGCGGCTGACAGCGTCGGGACAGCCTTCAGAGAGGCCCAGGGACCGGCCAAGAGAGGTCAGGCCCGTACTGCGGCGGCCTGGAAAGGCCTCTTTCCCGGCCCCCCGCCAGCTCCCGCCCGGTCCACCCCGCCCCGCCCCTCCGGGCCGGCTTCATACCTGCACGGCCCGGGCCAGGCCCCGGCCGGTCAGCTGGCCCTGCCGCAGCTGCAGCAGAATGTTACCCGGCCGCGGCCGGCCGCCCCATCCGCCCCAAGCCGCCACCGTTGCCGCCGCCCGTCGCCCTCGGCCGGCCCCAGACCCAGCAGCCGCCGGCGCCGCCGCCATGTCTCCTCGTCCTACAAACAGGAAGCAAGCGGCCCCGGGGCCGCGGAGATTTCTACGGGGCGGCAGAGGGGGGTCGCCGCAGCGCCCCCAATGGGCCGACGGCGGAGGCGCAGGCCGCGTGGCAGGGGCTGTGCGTGCCGCGGGGGCTGCTGGGAAATGTAGTCTTGCTCGCAAGCGGGCAGATGAGAGAGATGCGTTTCTTGCGCCACTTGTCCTTCTGGCCTCTCGGTCCAGCATTTCACTGAGGTCCCTCGAGGTCGAAGACAAGTCCTTGAGTGCGCAGTCTCCCATTTCTTGCCAATTTGGGGGAGGTTACAGTCAAATGACTAGGAAAAGATCTTGGGTTCCAGACCAGGAATCAGGCCGCCTGTTCTGATTCCCACCTGCTTCTTTCTGCTGAGACTCGCCACGGACCTCTCAGAGCCTCGTTTTCCCGAGTTCATTCAATCGGTAGTTCCTGGGAGCCTATTCAGCCAATACATAGTTCCTCAGGGCCAGCTCTGCTCCCAGCACCGAGCAGTCCCTGGAAAAGCAGTGGTGAGCAGAGAAGATAACTAGGTCCCTGTTCTGGAATGCGAGTTACAGGGAAAGACAGCACATCCCTACTCAGACGCACAGTAGGGTAAGTTGTGTAACTTGGTAGGTTTCTGTGAAGTTAAATGAAATAATGGAAGGGAAAATGGTTGGTAAATTGTGACATCATATTCATTGTCAGAAGAAACTTGACCTGATATCTCCCCACCAGTATGTTATTACTCTACTCTGAACCCACATAATTATGCTTTGGGCAAACTTCTCTGGCAGGATCGTGGCGTCTCCTTGCCTTTTTTCGTTCTAGGAGGGAGTCTTGTATTAATAACGTAAATGAAAGAAGAATGCTGGGTGTGGTGCAATAAGGAATGGTGGCGATTGTAACTCATAATTTATTGCCAAACCAGAACACTTTTAAAAATGAAAGAGTGCTATTAATTACAACAGGACAGTAGGCATATAAAGAGGCTGTTTCTGGTAACCTGGGATTGTGGTCATCATCCCCATTCCCATCTGCAGGGAGTGGGCTCTATTCGTCTCCAGCAGGTTGTTGCTAAATTGTCTGGTTTTTTCCAGAAAGGCCAAAAGTCTGCATTTTTATGTGAAATTACCCAATTTTGAAAACCCCATGGGCCAAATAAAACCCTATTTGTGACCCCCTGAAACAGAGATCAAGATCAGATTCAGGTATGCATGGAAATTTAACATGTGGTAAGATGGTGACTGCAGCCATGAAATTAAAAGATGCTTACTCCTTGGAAGAAAAGTTATGACCAACCAAGATAGTATATTCAAAAGCAGAGACATTACTTTGCCGACTAAGGTCCGTCTAGTCAAGGCTATGGTTTTTCCTATGGTCATGTATGGATGTGAGAGTTGGACTGTGAAGAAGGCTGAGCGCTAAAGAATTGATGCTTTTGAACTGTGGTGTTGGAGAAGACTCTTGAGAGTCCCTTGGACTGCAAGCAGATCCAACCAGTGCATTCTGAAGATCAGCCCTGGGATTTCTTTGGAAGGACTGATGCTAAAGCTGAAACTCCAGTACTTTGGCCACCTCATGCAAAGAGTTGACTCACTGGAAAAGACTCTGATGCTGGGAGGGATTGGGGGCAGGAGGAGAAGGGACGACCGAGGATGAGATGGCTGGATGGCATCACTGACTCGATGGATGGGAGTCTGAGTGAACTCCGAGACCTGGTGTGCTGCGATTCATGGGGTCACAAAGAGTTGGACACGACTGAGCTGAACTGAACTGAAGGGAGACATTTCAAATCAATGGGGAAAGAAAAAAAGTTAGGTGTTGAACTTTACACCAAAAGCTAAAATGAATCTCAGACATACTAAAAGCTGTATGTAACAAAATCAAAGCACAGTTTTAAAGCTGGATTGTGCTAATGGTTACACAACCGTAAGTTGGCTACAAATCATTAGACTCAAGGTGGGTTTTATTGTATGTAAATTATACCTCATAAACTTATGAAATGTAAGTTATATATGTTAAAAATCAAAGTATAAAAACAGTAGAAGTGAATCTATGGGACTACTTTTGTGATTTGGGGGTAGGAAAGTTCTTCTCAATCATACAGCCCAGAAGTCATGAAGAGGAAAAGATTAACAAGTCTGACTGTAACAACATTAAAGCCTTTTGTATAAGACACTGTAGTGTTAGTCGCTCATGTCCAGCTCTTTTTGACCCTTTGGACTGTAGCCCGCCAGGCTCCGCTGTCCATGGGATTCTCCAGGCAAGCATACTGGAGTGGGTTGCCATTTCCTTCTCCAGGGGATCTTCCCAACCCGGGGACTGAACTCAGTTCTCCCACATTGCAGGCAGATTCTTTACTGTCCGAGCCACCAGGGAAGCCCCATAAGACAGCAGGCTGCTGCTGCTAAGTCGCTTCAGTCGTATTCAACCCTGTGCGACCCCATAGATGGCAGCCCATCAGGCTGCATCATCCCTGGGATTCTCCAAGCAAGAATGCTGGAGTGGGTTGCCATTTCCTTCTCCAATGCATGAAAGTGGAAAGTGAAAGTGAAGTCACTGGGTCGTGTCCAACTCTTCGAGACCCCCATGGACTGCAGCCTACCAGGCTCCTCCGTTCATGGGATTCTCCAGGCAAGCGTACTGGAGTGGGTTGCCATTGCCTTCTCCGTAAGACAGCATAAACAACCAAGGCAAGGAATATTCTGGGAAACAGTCAGTATCCAGAACGTGTGAGGAACTTACAGTGTGCTCTCAGCCAAAACTTCTCATCCCCAGGAAACTTTCTTAATGGCTTGCTTTCTCATGTACTCCAGTTTTCTATTCAAGGAGAGACCTTCCCTACCATCCATATAAAAACAGCCCTCGCACTCCTTACTCACGCTCTCCATCTTATTACCTGCTTTGTTTGACCTAACATGGTTTTTCACTTTCTGCACCCCTGCCTAGAGGATAATCCGGGTCTTTGCTCATTGCTGCATTCATATCCCAGCACATAGAACTTGACACATAGTAGGTGATAAAATATGTTTACTGGCTCAGTAAATTAATGAACAGATGCGGTTTTCAGTTAAGTTCAGTCGCTCAGTCATGTCCGACTCTTTGCGACCCCATGAACCACAGCACGCCAGGCCTCAGGCCTCCCTGTTCATCACCAACTCCCAGAGTCCACCCAAACCCATGTCCATTGAGTCGGTGATGCCATCCAACCATCTCATCCTCTGTCGTCCCCTTCTCCTCCTGCCTTCAACCTTTCCCATCATCAGGGTCTTTTCCAATGAGTCAGCTCTTCGCATCAGGTGGCCAAAGTATTGGAGTTTCAGCTTCAACATCAGTCTTTCCAATGCTAGCCCAGGAATAATCTCCTTTAGAATGGACTGGTTGGATCTCCTTGCAGTCCAAGGGACTCTCAAGAGTCTTCTCCAACACCACAGTTCAAAAGCATCAATTCTTTGGCACTCAGCCTTCTTCACAGTCCAACTCTCACATCCATACATGACTACTGGAAAAACCATAGCCTTGACTAGACGGACCTTAGTCGGCAAAGTAATGTCTCTGCTTTTGAATATACTATCTAGGTTGGTCATAACTTTCCTTCCAAGGAGTAAGCGTCTTTTAATTTCATGGCTGCAAGCACCATCTGCAGTGATCCTGGAGCCCAAAAAAATAAAGTCTGACACTGTTTCCACTCTTTCCCCATCTATTTCCCATGAAGTGATGGGACCAGATGCCATGATCTTCGTTTTCTGAATGTTGAGCTTTAAGCCAACTTTTTCACTTTCCTCTTTCACTTTCATCAAGAGGCTTTTTAGTTCCTCTTCACTTTCTGCCATAAGGGTGGTGTCATCTGCATATCTGAGGTTATTGATGTTTCTCCCGGCAATCTTGATTCCAGCTTGTGTTTCTTCCAGTCCAGCGTTTCTCATGATGTACTCTGCATATAAGTTAAATAAGCAGGGTGACAATATACAGCCTTGGCGCACTCCTTTTCCTATTTGGAACCAGTCTGTTGTTCCATGTCCAGTTCTAACTGTTGCTTCCTGACCTGCATACAGATTTCTCAAGAGGCTCCTTAGTCCATGGAAATTTTTCAGGGAAGAGTACTGGAGTGTGCTGTCATTTCCTCCTCCAGGGGAATCTTCCCAGCCCAGGGATTGAAGCCCCAGGTTTCCAGAAGCCTCTGGGTAAAGGCACTCCCACTTCATCTCTTTTCTGCTGGCCTTTTCCATAGAAACCAGATGAGTGTCTTTCACCACCAGAGGGCGTAGGACCCCTCCCAAAAGAGCCCAGTTGATGTCAATTGGGGTCACGGTTAGAAAAACTGAAGCTTCTTAATAGGCTAATATTTCCCCCACATTAATCCCAAATGGTTTAACCAAACATGCTGATACTACTCAGAGACTATCACTTCTTGTAAATGAGTTACTCAACTGGGCAGATGGATTTTCTGGGGCAATTAAAAAAAATTTCAACATAGAAAATCATTTTAATCAAAGCAACTGGCACAGTTATATTCAGACCGTAAAAACAGCTGTTCATATATCGTCCTTTGCTGTTATTTCCAATGATTATATTTTACACATTACATTTCTAATGTACAACGTTTGAAGGATTTGTTTCAAAAATGTTTGTTGGGTACGTTTTCACTTGCCAGGTGCTCGGGATACAGTGCTAAATAAAAGAAACAAAGTCTCTGCCCTCATGGAGCTTATATGCTTATGTAAGACCCACCCTTTTCTTTTTTGGGGGAGGGCATTTACCATTGGCCAAGCAGTTTATTTGCAATATTTTATTTTCCCTCCAGTTTTTTTGGGGAAATTTTCAAATCTTCAGAAAAGTTGAAAGAATAATACTATGAATACTCAGATATCCTTGCTTAAACTCAATTGTTTACATTATTTTATCTTTATTTTTCTCTATCTGCATATATTTATATATACACACATACACATCAAATTTATTCCCAAATCATTTGAAAGTAAATTACAGATATCATGATCCTATACCTCAATACTTTAGCATATTATTTCCCAAGAATATGGACCTGCTTCTAATAACTATGACACCATCACATCTAAGAAATTTAATGTTATATAATATCACCTTCTATTCAATTGTCTGAAATTGCCCCCAAGATGTCCTACAGGGTCTTCACCCCACCCCACCCCCAACAGGATTCAATCAAGGATCATGCCTTGTTTTTGAATATCATGTCTATTTAGTATCTTTTAATGTCTAAGAGTCCTCTCATCTGTTCTGTCTTCATGACACTGACAGTTTTTAAGGGTCCGGGCCAATTTTGCTGAATGCCCTACTATCTGGATTTCATTATTAGATTAGGGTTCAGATTTTCTAGCAAGAATACTATATAGTTGATGGTATGTTTCCCACTGCTTCACATCAGGATGAAATAATATAAATTTATCCCATTATTAATGATGCCAAGGTTGATCTCTTGGCCTAAGTGGTATTTGCCAAGTGTCTTATTGGAAAGGTACATTTTTTCTTTTGTAATTAATAAGTAATATGTGGCCTCAAGACTGAAGCTATCTTGTTCCCCCCACCAACTTGTTTTAATTGCTAAGTCATGTCCGACTCTTTTGAGACCCTGTGGATTGTAGCCTGCCAGGCTCCTCTGTCTATGGGATTTCCCAGGCAAGAATACTGGAGTGGGTTGCCATTTTCTTCCCCAGGGGATCTTTGCAACCTAGAGATCGAACCCACATCTTCTGCATTGGCAGGTGGATTCTTTACCACTGAGCCACCTGGGAAGTCCAACCTTTTCCCTAGGATGATAGTAATTAACCTTTCCTCTGTTGTCAAAGGAGCTTCCCTTGTGGCTCATCTGGTAAAGAATCTGCCTGCAATGCGGGAGACCTAGGTTCCATCCCTGCCTGGGTTGGGAAGATAAGGAAATGGCAACCCATTCCATTATTTTTGCTTGGAGAGTTCCATGGACAGGGGATCCTGGTGGGCTGCAGTCCATGGGGTTGCAAAGAGTCAGACACAACTGAGCGAGTAACACACACATGCACACACACCCCTGATTCCCATCATTCTTCCAAAGAGTCTGACACAACTGAGCAACACACACACCTCACCCTGATTCCCACCATTCTTCCACATCCCCTCCAGACTTGGATCCTTAGAGACCTCCTGGGTGAGAAGACCCAACTCCTGCAAATCCCACATTTTCTTTAAGACTAAGTTCCTACTCTTTGCAGAACTCCGGAAGCATTTCTGGTCAGACTCTCACAACCTAACCCTTGCTCACCAACATTTTTAGTATTGTTCTATATTTAGTTCTCTCGTGGTTTCTTTCAACTTCCTGGTAGACTGCATCTGACAGAAGGATAAAGTAACAAGATTACTTCCCCTCCTCCTAACATACATATAGTTGAAAAGACATTCAAAACCTTATTTCCTGTAATTGTATAATTATCCCTTTTTGAAACTCCTTTTTGGAAAGAATCAAAAAAAAAAAAAGGTCTCTTTTGAAAAGAAAGAAAAAAATCTAAGTAAAAGCCACTGCCTCTGAGTCTTTCCCCGTAATTCTTGGGAACTTCTTGACATGTGACAAGTTTGACTTCTCTGGTGAATTTGAGTCTCAAAAGCAGGCCAAAGTCCTTGAGTGAAACGATGAATAGTGGATGATTAATACCATTTTTTTGTTCTTAAATTTTTTTTTAAATTTGGAATAATTTTAGATTTACTAAGGAGTTGCAAGAATAGTACTAACAGTTCCCTTACACCCATATCTCATCTTTCTCCAATATTTACATCTTACATAACCATCATTTTTCTGTTTTTTTTTAAAGCTTCAGTATAAGGAAAAGAAGTCGCAGATTGACTGTTGTGCTGCAATCCTAGAAAGCAATCAATCAAATTAGAAGAACCCTATGAAGAAAACAGAATAGATTCCCACTAGGAATTAGTGTCAAAAATTGAGATTCTTCAGCATTCAGAAACTCCTAAGAGGATATAATTACAATTTTATGCCTAGACATTTAAAAATTTAGATGGAATAAAATTTCTAGGAAAAAAATCTATACCTAAATGAACACAAGAAGTAATAGAAAATTGGGATAATCCCATAGCTATTAAGAAATTGAAAACCTTCTCCCCCCCGCCCACACACAAATTCAGTCCCAAATGGCTATGAAATCTACCAACCTTTTAAGGAAGAAATAATACCAGTAATATATAATTTCTTCCAAAAGCCAGATAAAGAAGTAATATTCCCCGACTGTTATTGTGAGGCCAGCATAACATTAATACCAACAATAAGAGATAAGGGGCAATGAAAATCTTTAATTTTATTTCATTTAATTTGAGCTGCTTTCATTAATAAGGTTTCGTGGATTTCTTGCAACAATGATGGGGCCATCAAATACTCTGGTTCTGAAACGTGAGCTTACATCAGAATCACCTGGCCAAGTTGAACGTGCAAAGTTGCTTCAGTTGCGTCCACTTCTTTGTGACCCTGTGGACTGTAGCCCGCCAGGCTCTTCTGTCCATGGGATTCTCCAGGCAAGAATACTGGAGTGGGTTGCCCTTTCCTCCTCCAAAGGATCTTCCCAAATCAGGGATCCAACTCGCGTCTCTTACCTCTCCTGTATTGGTAGGCAAGTTCTTTACCACTAGCGCCACCTGGGAATCAGCTGACGGCTTGTTAAAACACAGACTGCTGGCCTTCCCTTTTCTGAATCAGAAGTTCTGGGGTGAAGCCCATGGGTTTACGTTTGTAACAAGTTCTCTGGCGATGCTGCTGCTTCTGCACCAGGGGCCACTCTTGAAAACCATGGAACCACTGGCCTGTATTAGGTTGGTACCGAAGTAATTGCAGTTTCGGACCGTGAATTTTAAATCATTATAACGAGGATCAGCTTCAGCGGTTGCTCTCAGTTGGTCGTTCTCAGTTTCCAACGAATGGCCACTATGCGCCTCAGCTTTAAGGCTCTTGTCTCCTTTGCAAAACTTCTTGAACCACCACCGCACTGTGCATTTGTTACCAGTTTCTGGGCCAAATCCATTGTTGATGAAGCTAGTTGTCTCCACTGCTTTATGATCCATTTTGAACTCGAATAAAAAAGGTCGCTCAAATTTGCTTTTTGTCTTAACATCATTTCTATAGTCCAAAATAAATATAAAATAAACAGCAAGTAATGTCATTAGCAAAAAACCAGAAAGTGAGAAATGCAATTAAAATGATGTATAACATCTATAGGACATTTCACCCCAAAACAATGAACTTCACCTTTACTCAAGTGCACATGGAACCTTTTCCAGGATAGATCACATTCTGGGTCATAAATCTAACCTTGATAAATTCAAAAAAATCAAAATTATTCCAAGCATCTTCTCTGACCATAATGCACTAAGGTTAGATCTCAATTATAGGAGAAAACTATTAAAAATTCCAACATTTGGAGGCTGAACAACACCCTTCTGAATAATCAACAAATCACAGAAGAAATCAAAAAGAAATCAAAATATGCATCGAAACGAATGAAAATGAAAACACAACTACACAGAACCTTTGGGACACCATAAAAGCAGTCCTAAGAGGAAAGTTCATAGCAATATAGGCATACCTCAAGAAACAAGAAAAAAGTCAAATAAATAACCTAACTCTACACCTAAAGCAACTAGAAAAGGAAGAAATAGAGAACCCCGGAGTTAGTAGAAGGAAAGAAATCCTAAAAATTAGGGCAGAAATAAATGCAAAAGAAACAAAAGAGACCATAGCAAAAATCAACAAAGCAAAAAGCTGATTCTTTGAAAGGATAAATAAAATTGACAAACCATTAGCCAGACTCATCAAGAAACAAAGGGAAAAAAATCAAATCAACAAAATTAGAAATGAAAATGGAGAGATCACGACAGACAACTCAGAAATACAAAGAATCATAAGAGACTACTATCAGCAATTATATGCCAATAAAATGGACAACCTGGAAGAAATGGACAAATTCTTAGAAAAGTACAATTTTCCAAAACTGAACCAGGAATAAATAGAAAATCTTAACAGACCCATCACAAGCACGGAAATTGAAACTGTAATCAGAAATCTTCCAGCAAACAAAAGCCCAGGTCCAGACGGCTTCACAGCTGAATTCTACCAAAATTCCGAGAAGAGCTAACACCTATCTTACTGAAGCTATTCCAGAAAATTGCAGAGGAAGGTAAACTTCCAAACTCATTCTATGAGGCCACCATCACCCTAATACCAAAACCTGACAAAGACACTACAAAAAAAAGAACTACAGGCCAATATCACTGATGAACATAGATGCAAAACTCCTCAACAAAATCCTAGCAATCAGAATCCAGCAACACATTAAAAAGATCATACACCATGACCAAGTGGGCTTTATCCCAGGGATGCAAGGATTCTTCAATATCCGCAAGTCAATCAATGTAATTCACCACATTAACAAACTGAGAAATAAAAATCATATGATTATCTCAATAGATGCAGAAAAAGCCTTTGATAAAATTCAACATCCATTTATGATAAAAACTCTCCAGAAAGCAGGAATAGAAGGAACGTACCTCAATATAATAAAAGCTATATATGACAAACCCACAGCTAACATTATCCTCAATGGCGAAAAATTGAAACCATTTCCCCTAAAGTCAGGAACAAGACAAGGGTGTCCACTTTCACCACTACTCTTCAACATCGTACTGGAAGTTTTGGCCACAGCAATCAGAGCAGAAAAAGAAATACAAGGAATCCAAATTGGAAAAGAAGAAGTAAAACTCTCACTGTTTGCAGATGACATGATCCTCTACATAGAAAATCCTAAAGACTCGACCAGAAAACTACTAGAGCTAATCAATGAATATAGTAAAGTTGCAGGATATAAAATCAACACTCAGAAATCCCTTGCATTCCTATACACTAATAATGAGAAAGTAGAAAAAGAAGTTAAGGAAACAATTCCATTCACCATTGCAACGAAAAGAATAAAATACTTAGGAATATTCCTACCTAAAGAAACTAAAGACCTATATATCGAAAACTATAAAACACTGATGAAAGAAATCAAAGAGGACACTAATAGATGGAGAAATATACCATGCTCATGGGTCAGAAGAGTCAATATAGTGAAAATGAGTATACTACCTAAAGCAATCTACAGATTCAATGCAATTCCCATCAAGCTACCAGCAGTATTTTTCACAGAACTAGATCAAATAATCTCAAGATTTGTATGGAAATACAAAAAACCTTGAATAGCCAAAGCAATCTTGAGAAAGAAAAATGGAACTGGAGGAATCAACTTGCCTGACTTCAGGCACTACTACAAAGCCACAGTCATTAAGACAGTATGGTACTGGCACAAAGACAGAAATATAGATCAATGGAACAAAATAGAAAGCCCTGAGATTAACCCACACACCTATGGACACCTTATCTTCGACAAAGGAGGCAAGAATATACAATGGAGTAAAGACAGTCTCTTTAACAGGTGGTGCTGGGAAAACTGGTCAACCACTTGTAAAAGAAATGAAACTAGACCCCTTTCTAACACCATACACAAAAATAAACTCAAAATGGATTAAAGATCTAAATGTAAGACCAGAAACTATAAAACTCCTAGAGGAGAACATAGGCAAAACACTCTCTGACATAAATCACAGCAGGATCCTCTATGATCCAACTCCCAGTATACTGGAAATAAAAGCAAAGATAAACAAATGGGATCTAATTAAAATTAAAAGCTTCTGCACAACAAAGGAAACTAAAAGCAAAGTGAAAAGACAGCCTTCTGAATGGGAGAAAACAATAGCAAATGAAACAACTGACAAACAACTAATCTCAAAGATATATAAGCAACTTATGCAGCTCAACTCCAGAAAAATAAATGATCCAATAAAAAAATGGGCCAAAGAACTAAATAGGCATTTCTCCAAAGAAGACATACGGATGGCTAACAAACACATGAAAAGATGTTCAACATCACTCATTATCAGAGAAATGCAAATCAAGACCACAATGAGGTACCATTTCACACCAGTCAGAATGGCTGCAATCCAAAAGTCTACAAGCAATAAATGCTGGAGAGGATGTGGAGAAAAGGGAACCCTCTTACACTGCTGGTGGGAATGCAAACTAGCCCAGCCATTATGGAAAACAGTGTGGAGATTCCTTAAAAAATTGCAAATAGAACTGCCTTATGATCCAGCAATCCCACTGCTGGGCATACACACCGAGGAAACCAGAATTGAAAGAGACACATGTACCCCAATGTTCATTGCATCGCTGTTTATAATAGCCATGACATGGAAGCAACCTAGATGTCCATCAGCAGATGATTGGATAAGAAAGCTGTGGTACATATACACAATGGAACACTACTCAGCCCTTAAAAAGAATAAATTTGACTCAGTTCTAATGAGATGGATGAAATTGGAACCGATTATACAGAGTGAAGTAAGCCAGAAAGAGAAACACCAATACAGTATACTGACACATATATATGGAATTTAGAAGACAGTAATGATGACCCTCTATGTGAGACAACAAAGAGACACAGAGGTATAGAGTGGACTTTTGGACTCTGAGGGAGAGGGAAAGGGTGGGATGGTTTGGGAGAATGGCAATGAAACATGTATATTTTCTTGTAAGAAACGAAGCGCCAATCTATGTTCAATGTAGGATGCAGGATGCATGGGGCTGATGCACAGGATGATTCAAGTAGAGGATGTGGGGTGGGAGGTAGGAGGGGGCTTCGGCATTGGGAGATTGTGTTCACCTATGGCTGATTCGTGTCAATGTATGGCAAAACAAATACAGTATTGTAATTTAAAAAAATAAATTTAATAAAAAAATAAAAATAAAATAAAATAAAATAAAATGATGTATAACATAACCACATTTAAGAATGTATTCTAATACAAAATAGCAAAGTTCAGCAGTGCAAAACCGCAATTACTTTTGCACCAACCTAATGTATTGAAATTTTGCTTGCCATTGCAGTAATATCATTTGAAATGCTTGGATAGGCTTGAAATGTTGGACTGGGTTTCCTAAGAACTTTCTAATTTAATTCACTAAGAATGTTAAAAATATATCAGTCAAATAGGCCAACATTGTTATTCCAAAAAAACAACTTTGAAAAGATTTCCCAAATGAGACTGTTTTTGGCTAGAAAAATAGGAATTTTATTCTTGTATTCTTGTAATGTACTTCAGACTTTCCCTTAAGACCACCAAATAACTCTGATATGATAAAATAAGTGGTAGGTCACCTCTAATCCCTGAAGAATTTTTTTCCAAAAATTAGCTATTCTGTTGACTTCTTTTAATAAAATGAACAACTTCCACTGTTTCTGCCAAACATACACATGAATTTCAGCAAAATTTGTTTTCCAAAGATTTACAACCTGTAAGACTATGCCAAATAACATTGTTGTCAGATGCTGCTACCATTTTTAAAATGCCTTTGTCATATTTTAATTTTTCCAGACTAATTTATATTGACCAAAATTGCACTTGTCAATTTTGTAAACATTTTTAATCCAGTTTTGTGTGAGGAGAATAACTAAATATGTAACAAGACCCTCCTTAAAATGGCCTTACCACTCATCTCAGGCATAAACTAAGCATTATGCAATACCCAACTTGTCTTTCTCAAGTTAGATCACAAAATCAATACCATAATTAACACTACTTTCAAAATTCTGCAAAGATTCAAGGAGAAATCACATTATTGCTAAGATGTATGTTTATTGATTTACCATTGATTACCATAACGTCTTTATTGATTTACCAGTACACAACAAAAAATATACCAGAAGATTAAAAACCTTTAGCACAGGGAAGGAAACCATCAACAAAACGAAAAGGCTACCTACTGAGTGGGAAAAGGTATTTGCAAATTTCATATCCAATAAGAGGTTAATATCCAAAAGAGACGAAGAATTTGTACAACTTAACCTCCAAAACAAAACCTAAGTAACCCAATTAAAAAATGGGCAGAGGATCCAAATAGACATTTTTCATACAGATGGCCAACAGGCACATGAAAAGATGCTCAACATCACTGATCAACAGGGAGACGCAAATCAAAACCACAATGAGATATCACCTCCCACCTGTCAGACGGCGATTATCAAAAAGACAACAGATAACAAACGTAGGTGAGGATGTGGAGAAGAGAGAACCCTTTTGCACTACTGGTGGAAATGTGAATTGATGCAGCCACTATGGAAAACAGTATAGAGATTCCTCAAAAAAGTTAAAAATAGAACTACTATACAATTCAGTAGTTTCACTCCTGGGTATTTATCTACAGAAAATAAAAACACTAATTTAAAAAGATATGCACTCCTGTGGTCACTGCAGCATTATTTACAACAGCCAAGATATGGAAGCAACCTAAGTGCCCAATTAATAGCTGAATGGATAGAGTATGTGGTATAAATATATATTACCCCGCCACAAAAAAAAAAAAAGAAATATTGCCATTTGTGACAACTTGGATGAACCTAGAAGGTATCATGCTAAGTGAAGTAAGTCAGAGAAAGAAAAATGCCCTACGATTTTACTTATATGTGGAACCTAAAAACTGAAACAAAGCAACATAACAAAACAGAAACAGTGAGATACAGAGGACAACCAGGTGGTTGCAGAGGGGAAGGGAGTCAGGGGTCGGGAGAGGAAAGAGATGAAGGCGATTAAGAGTTCCAGAATTCAAGTTACAAAAGAAATGAGTCAAGGGTATGAAATGTCCAGTGTGGGGAATATAGTCAATAATTGTGGGGACTTCCGAGAGCAGTCCAGTGGTTAAGACCTTGTGCTTCAAATGCAGGAGACGTGGGTTCAGTCCCTGGTCCAGTAACTAAGAGCCTGCATGCTGTACAGCAAGGCCAAAATAAGTTTTTTAATAAAATAAATAATTATGTAATGTCTTTTACAGGGACAGACTGTAACTAGACTTACTGAGGTAATCATTTTGCAATGTCTAAAAATATCGAATTACTATGTTGTGTAACAGGAACTAACGCGGTGTACACAGGTCAGTTGTACTTCAAAAAGAAACTCAGAAAAAGAGATCAGATTTATGGTACTAGAGGCAGGAGGTGGGGGCTGGGAATTGGATGAAAGTAGTCAAGAGGTATAAACTTTCAGTTATAAGATAAATAGATACTAGGGATGTAATGTACAACATAATAAATATAATTAACACTGCTATATATATGAAAGTTAAGAGAATAAATCATAAGGGTTCTCATCACGAGGAAATATTTTTTTCTATTTCTTTAATTTTGTATCTATATGAGATGATGGATGTTCACTAAACTTACTGTGAAAATCATTTCATAACGTTATGTAAATCAAATCATTATACAGTGCTTTGTGTCAGTTTATATCTCAATAAAACTGGAAGAAAAACAAAAGCAAAATATATATATGCCAGAAGAACAGTTTCTTATTTTTTCAGGAGCTTTGTGAGCTTTGGCACCAAATATACAATCCAATACAATGATAATAAGGATTTTTCATTAATAGCTACATCATGGCTCAGAAAAATCTGTCCCATCACATTATATATACTTTTCTTTTTTGAAAATATTCAAGGGACTGATTCAGCATGTCATGTTTCCAAGTATCTTTTTAAAACTACTACTATTAAGTCACTTCAGTTGTGTCCAACTCTGTGCGACCCCATAGACGGCAGCCCACCAGGCTCCCCCATCCCTGGGATTCTCCAGGCAAGAACACTGGAGTGGGTTGCTATTTCCTTCTCCAATGCATCTTTTAATATTGCTGGCTTATTGATGCTTTCATTGGCAAGAGTATCATTACAAATAGTGCATTAGTGTATGTCACTTTTGGTTTTGTACATTTGATAAGTTCATATTTTTAAAATACCGTCTTACTAAACTTACCCTTTTTTTTGGCTGTACTGGGTCTTCCCTGATGTGTGGGCTTTTTTCTAGCTGCAGAGAGTGGGGGCTACTCTCTAGATGTGGTGCAAGGGCTTCTTATTGCAGTGGCTTCTCTTGTGGAGCACCGGCTCGAGGGCATGCGGGCTTCAGTGGTTGTGGCGCAAGGGCTCAGTAGTTGCAGTTTCCGGAGGCTTCAGAGCACAGTTGTGGCACACAGGTTTCGGTGCTCCAAGGCATGTGGGATCTTCTCAGACCTGGGATCCAACCCGTGTCTCCTGCACTGGCAAGTGGATTGTTTACCACCGAGCCACCAAGGAAGTCCCTACCCTTTCTTCTTAATGAGGCACAAATAAAGCCATTGTCTGCTAATTATTATTAAGTACTTTCCCCAATATCACTATTCATTCTTCCTATATTTTCACCTTCTCATTCTCAATTTTTGTAGCATGAAAATAGTCCATTTAAGGACAATTTGAACTATTTCAATAAAAATGCTACATTTTTCACATGTTCAAGATATTCCTTATTATGAACCATCTGAAAAAAACCACACTGCAAATTCCTAACCAAAACTCAGTTGAAAGTTACGGCAATGTTGCCAAAAATGAAAAATTCTCCCATACTTTCATTCATAACTAACTTCAGATTAGTTTGTGGTAACTTGCTATAGCAGCTCAAACAGACTAAGACACCAGGTCTTAGTGGGCATGAAGTGGTACCTCATTGTGGTTTCAATTTGCATTTCCTTAACGACTAATGATGTTAAATATCTTTTCATGTGCTTGTTGCTGCTGCTGCTAGGTCACTTCAGTCGTGTCCGACTCTGTGCGACCCCCGTAGACAGCAGCCCACCAGGCTCCCCCCATCCCTGGGATTCTCTGGGCAAGAACACTGGAGTGTTGGCCATCTGTATACTTCTTTGGAGAAACGTCTGTCTCCTTTGCCCATTTTTTTCATTGCATTGTCTTTACTGTTGAGTTGTAAAAGTTCTTTATATATTCTGGATATGAAACCCTCACCAGCTATTTGATTTGCAAATATTTTTTCCCATTCTGTAGGCTGTCTTTTCATTTTAGTTATAGTATCCTTTGAAGCACAGAGTTTTTAATTTTTAGAAAATCCAATTTATCTGTTTTTCTTTGTTTACATGTGCTTTAAGGTGTCTTCTAAGAAGACACTGCCTAATCCAAGGTCACAAAAATTTGTTTTCTCCAAAGAATTTTAAAGTTTTAGCTCCTATTTAGGTCTTTGATTCACAGAGTTAGTTTTTATATGGTATTAAATAGTGGTACAAAATCTTTCTTACGCAAGTAGATATACAGTTGTGCCAGCATAATTTGTTAAAAATGTTCCCCACTGGATTGCCTTGCTACCTTTTTCAAAAATCAATTGACCATAAAGGTTTATTTCTGCATTCTCAGTTCTATTCCATTAATTTATATGTCTACCCTTATGCCAGCACCACACTTTCTTGATTATTGTATCTTTGCAGTAAGTTTTAAAATCATTATGAGTGAATCCACCAGCTTTGTTCTTTCTTAAGATTGTATTAACTATTCCGGGTCCCTTGACTTTCTATATAACTTTTGAGATCAGCTTGAACAATTCTCTAAAAAAGGCAACTGAGTTTTGATAGAGATTCCATTGAATCTGTAGACTAATTTTGGTACAAATGCCATCTTAACAGTATTATGTCTTTTAACCCATGAAAATGGAAATATTTTCCCATTTACTTAGATCTTTAAACTTTTAACAATGTTTTGTAATTTTCAGTGTACAAATCTTCTTGTATTTTCATTATATTTACTCCCAAATAATTTTTATGCTGTTATAAGTGGAAATATTTAATTTCATTTCTATATTGTTAATTGCAAATGTACAAAAGTAAATCGATTTTTGTATATTGATCTTATATCCTGCAACCTTGTTAATCTAATGTTTTTCTCTTATTTGGGAGAGGTATAAAAAGAACAATTAACTTTAGACTTTAAATTAAAAACATGTACCAGTCGGAATAGTCTCTAGATATAAGTTAGGCACCTGAGAGGAAACATACAGCTCACTCAAATCAGAAAGATGAGAGGAGGGTTTAGTAAAAGACTATTAACAAAGGTATATGGGCAGAGTATAAGAGAACCTCAAGGGATATCACAGTAATCTGGGGCAGTGCTAGCATAGCCATTACCATTACCTCGCCTGAAAGAATAAGGGATGGAAAGGTTACCATCACCTGAAAAGAAGTTGAGAGAAACAGTGACCTTCAGCTGAGAGACTAGCTAGCCTGAAGCAACCCCACTGGAAGAAAGCCGTGGGAATAAATATCATGACCTCATTCTACTTCCTTTCGCCAATCTCCTGCCCAGACACCCCACTGATTGAACCCACGTAGAAGCCAGGGAAAAAGTGAATCCACTGGTGTAGTTCATACAGGACCACAAGAGTAGAGAACAATCCAACCCCGTGGGGGAGAGAAGGTGGAGCAGACCTCCAGAGGAGCAAATGAAGATACCCTCACACGAGGTTATGCCACAGTGATAGACAACCTCATCAGAATCACTCAAAGAAAGCAGGAGGAAGAAAACAATAAAAAATACTGAATACACTTGAAACTAGCATCATACTGTAAAATACATTTCAATAAATAAAGTACCTGATTAGTAATAAAATGTGAAAGAATTTTAAAAAAAGAAAATAACAAAAGCCAACATTAGGATAGTAGAAAATAAACAGAACAATTAACAGTAACAACCAAGTCAAAAGTTTGTTCTTAAAAAATGAATAATAAAATTTAAAATCTCTGGCAAGATTAATAGGGCATAGGTAAGTAGTACCAGGGATAGGAAAGAACAACTGTATGCTAATAAATTCCTGAAAAATACAATTTTCTTTGGTGATCACTTTGTGATGTATAAAAATATCAAATCATTATGTGGTACTCCTAAAAGTATTAAATCACTCTGTTATACACCTAAATAGTATAATATTGTAAGTCAGTTATACTTTAATTTTAAAAATGCCACTCTGTAAATTGGGGGAAAGAATAGGATTTAGGAAAGGACTTTCCTTCTCTCTGGTCTAGAACCCAGTATGCTGACTGATGATCAAGGGTATCCCAGAGTGTGGGGGGTGAGTTAGCCTTGGCCACAAAGAAGCTCTGAATAATGAGTGGGGTGGGTTGTGGTTCTATGAGCAGCCATAGCTAATGGTAGCTGTTAGTTTCTAGATGCTGTCATTTCCCCAACTTTCAGTCAGATCTTACTAAAAGTTCATACACCACGATGAAGTAGAATTTATCCCAGGAATGGCTCAATATCCATAAATCAGTGTGATACACATATTAACAAATTGAAAAACAGAACCATATGATGATCTCAATAGATGCAGGAAATGTGTTTGACAAAATTCAACACCTATCTGGCTGCTTTCACTTTCTAAGACTGCCCACAATCTGTCTTGGGGGAGGTGTTTCTCCCAGGGCTTCTCTCGCCTTTTGAGAGGGACTATATCCTGTCTATAGGGTGTGTATCTCTTTCACTTTACTACGGCTTGCTCTTGAATTCTTTCCTGTGTGAAGCCAAGGACCTCACTTGGTGGCCTGTCCCAGGAACTTACCTGAGACCTAGGACATGACCACCCTCTTGTGCGTCATTTTCCTAAAACATCTTTACAAAGGAAGAGGAATAAGGTGGTCTTCTCCCTCTCCCCACTTCTCCTTCGATTATAAAAATGTGGCCCCCTTAGTTCTTGGGGTAGAGCCCTCTTGCCCGCCTATTTGTATCCTTCATAGGGTCTTATATTAATAAGCCTATTTCTTGCCTATCAAAAATATTTCAACATCCACTTATGACAAAAGTGGGTATAGACAGAACATATCTCAACATAATAAAGGCCATATATGACAAATCTACCATCAATATCATACTCAATGATGAAAAGCTGAAAGCATTTCCTCTAAGATGAGGGAAAAGGCAAGGATGCCCGCTCTCGCCACTTTTATTCAACATAGTATCAGAAGTTCTAGCCACAGCAATCAGACAACCAAACAAAAGGAATACAAGTTGGAAAAGAAGAAGTAAAACTGTCACTGTTCATTGACGACATTATATAAAATCTATTTATAGAAAATTATAAAGATACCACCAAAAAACTATTAGAAATAATAAGTGAACTTTATCATATCCATATAAACATAAGACTAGAAACCATAAAACTCCTAGAAGAAAGCATAGTATGCTCTTTGATATTGGTTTTAATATTTTTTGGATATGTCTCAGGCAAGGGAAACAAAAGCAAAAAAAAAAGGCGGGGGTGGGATTACATCAAACAAAAAGCTTTTGTACAGAGAAGGAAACTATCAACAAAATGAAAAGGCTGTCTACTGAATGGGAGAAGATATTTGCAAACAATATACCTGATAAGGGATTAATTATCCAACATCAACTCAACATCAAGAAAATAAACAACCCAATTAAAAGATGGACAGAAGACATAAATAGGCATTTTTCTAAAGAAGATACATAGATAACACACAAACACATGAAAAGATGCTCAGCATCACTAATCATCAGGAAACACAAATCAAAACACAATGAGATATTTCCTCATACCTGTCAGAATGGCTATCATCAAAAAGACAACAAATAAATGTGGGTGACGATGTGGGTGACGATGTGATGAAAAGGAAACCCCTGTATACTGTTGGTGGGAATGTAAATTGATGTAGCCACTGTGGAAAACAGTATGAAAGATTTCTCAAAAATTCAAAATAGAACTCCCATAAGATCTAGCAATTCCATTTCTGGGTATTTATTTGAAGAAAACAAAAATGCTAATTTGAAAAGATATATGCATGCCTATACTCAATGCAGCATTACTGAGAATAGACAAGATACGGAAGCAACCTAAATGTCCATCAATAGATGAATGGATGAAGATGTGGGGTGTGTGTGTGTGTGTGTGTGTATTAGTCGCACAAAAGAATAAAATCTTTCCCTTTGTAAAAATACGAATGGACCTAGACAGTATTATCCTAAATGAAATAAGTCAGAAAAGACAAATACCATGTGATTTCACTTATATGTGGAACCTAAAAATAAAACAAATGAACAAATATATCAAAAGAGAAACAGACTCAGACACAGAGAACAAACTGGTGGTTGCCATGGGGGAGGTGGGGTGGGGAGGGGAAGACTAAAATAGATGACAGAAATTAAGAGGTACAAAATTCCAGTTATAAGTAAGTCATGGGGATGTAATATACAGCACAAGGAATATAGTCAATAATACTGTAATAACTTAGTATGGTGACAGATGGTAACTAGGCTTTTGTGGTGATCATTTTATAATGTATAAAAGGATCTATTTACTATATTCTACATACAGTATAGTTCTTATATAGTTCTATATTATATAAACCCTATGGAATTTATAGAATATTGTAAGTCAACAATACTTCAATTAAAAAAATAAAAAATGAAAATATCTCCCCCGCCCCCAAAAAAGGACTATTTACAACACCCTCCAGAAAATGGGAACCTTGAAAGGAAGGGAGATTCAAGTATCAAGCCCTGGGGTCTTTGAGGCTGGCTAACTTTATGTTCAGCTATTTCTCCAACCATAAGAGAAAAACTAGATTTGCAACTGTTTTTAGTTGTGCACCCTATCTTTGAATGAAATCTCATGAGAAACAACCCAATTTGTAAAACAGAAAACCATGATCATCAAAAGCAGATTTATTGTTACAATTTAGTTTAAAAACAAAATATCATCCAGTGGTTATGAGGAATCTAGGAAAACCTGTCCCAGTAATGCCAGCTTCGAGGTAAAAAGGCTGACTAGGGCAGCTAAGAAGTGGGATTTTTCGGCTTGGCAGGCTTCTTTTCCCTTGCCTGCTCATTGTTTTCAGGGGAGGAGAATGTTCCAGGCCCTGTTGGGGTTCCCATGGCCCCGAGCTCATAGTTTTCTTCTGAAATCTCGACCTTTTCCGTTTGAGAGAGTAGAATTCCCTCATCAAATCTTCCACTTCCCACTGTTCTTCCTTCAGCCTCCGGCAACAGTGCAGGGCAGCGGGGTCGATGGGGTGCGCTTCTGTGTTGAAGATATAACCCCCAGCCCCCAAGACGCACTCCCCCTGTAGGGGGTGATCACCCGCATCGAAGGTGGAGCCGTTGTTGTGGATAAAGTTGTCCGGATCAAACAGCAGGTAGAGGTATTTCACAGTCTCGGCCAGGAAGAAAGACTCCATGCGGTTGTCAAGCTTGTGGTCCCGCAGATCTTTGATCTGCCACGTGGAAGAGGAAAGCAAGTCAGACTAGCATCAGAGCAGGAGAAACGGTTGAGGGACCCCATTAGGACTTCCTGCCACTAGGAGGCTATGGATCTTTGAGCAAATCACTTACCATCATCTCTCACCAAGCTTATCACAATTTTCAACTGGGCTTCCTTCTTCCATTCTTAGCCTAAAGGATTTGTTGTTGTTTAGTTGCTAAGTTGTATCCTACTCTTTGGACCCCATGGACTGTAGCCAGCCAGGCTCCTCTGTCCATGGGATTTCCCCAGGCAAAAATACTGGAGTGCCATTTCTTTCTACAGGGGATCTTCCCAACTCATGGATTGAACCTGTATCTCCTGCTTGGCAGGCAGATTCTTTACCACTGAACCACCTGGGAAACGCTATGCTTAAGGATATTTTTATCTTAAGTCTTACCTGTCAATCCTCTATGGAAAACCCTCTGTTAACATCCCATTTCCCGCAAACTAAAGTCAAAGTCCTTATCGTGGCCTAACAGGTGTTTGCTGATCTGGCTCCTGCTCCTTGCTGACCTCATCTTTTTCCTGCTCTTTCTGTGGTTCTCGCAGGTCCAGCCACTCAGCTTTTCCATTCTGTGAACAAGCTCATGCCTGGCCCAGTTCTTTTCAGTGGTGTTCTTGAAGCCTGGAGCCATCTTCCTTCAGGTATCTTCCCCCTCCTTCATTTCCTGCAGGTCTCTGCTCAAATGCTGCCTCTGTCTTTCTTGGTCCCCCTACGTGATACAACAATATCCTAGCCCCTTTATCCTATCCTTTTGTGACTCCAAACATTTCTTACTGATGTAAAAATGTAGCATCATTTACTTATTGGACACTAAGATGGTTACCAAGTTTTTTACTCTTGTACACAACTGATTAGGGGTCTTTACAAAGAAAAATTCATACTGAGTTTATAGTCAGGGATGAGTAGGTTTTACTTGCTACATTTATTTTAGTTTCTAAAATAAATATTTATTTTAAATTAGCAATGCATTTTCTTAAACAAAACTAGTTCTCAGTAGACATCTATTTTATACCCCAAAAATGTGACTAAATTATGGACTTGATGTACCAGGAATTATTATTCTTTTGTCCTATTTGCCAAAGGCCAAGGAGTCAGATGCTTATTCCCATCATTCGCTTTGGCAGGGCTCCAAAAGACTTCACTTTCATGGAAATAAGTCAAGAGTTCTAAGGTCCCACTGAGCTCATCCACTTTGGCTTTAAGCAAAATACAAAATACTAGAAATTAAAGCACATTGTTGCTTTATATTTCTCCTACACATCAGGTCTTCTCTTTAAAAATATGCATCTATGTTTTACTCATAGAATATAATCAATTACAACTTTTTGAAAAGGAAGTTTTTTGATTTGATTGTTTTTAATTCCATACCCTAAAAAAGCCTCTGCAGGCTTTTTGGTGAATCTCCTTCCAGACTATTTGCTTCAACATCTGGTTTTTACATGTCTGCAACCACTGTTTATTTCTATCTTGCCTGCTTGGGTCCCCTAAGGATGTGATATGGCTCTTCTCCTTGACCCTTTCAATCCATTCTCCACAGAGGGGCCAGAGTGATCTTTCTAAAATACAGCACGTCACTGCTCTGCTATAAATCCTACCAAGGCTTCTCGTTCCCAGCAGAATGAAATCCCAGCTCTTCCTCATGGCTAATACAAAGCCCTATGTGATCTAGCCCCCTGCCTACTTCTGGGGATGTATCTTTTCCGCTTTCTCCCTTGCTCGTCTGCCTCCAGCCACAGTGGCCTCCTTTCTGTCTCCTAGATACACATTCACTGTTTTTTCTATTGAAATGTCAGCTCAGGGGCCTGGTCTTTCTTCATTGATATAATCCTCAGTCTAGCACAGCACCTGGCCCGTGAAAGACACTCAGCAAATATCTGTGAGACCAGTAAGGCTATTTCATTAAGGATCCATGGGTTTGCAAATAAGGCTTATTGTTGTTTTTCAGTCACTAAGTTGTATCCAACTCTTCTGCAACTCCATGGACTTGTAGCCAGTGAGGCCCCTCTGTCCATGGGATTCTCCAGACAAGAATACTGGATTGTCACTCCCTTCTCCAGGGATCTTCCCAACTCAGTGACTGAACCCACATCTCCTGTTTGGCAGAGGGGTTCTTTACTACTGAGCCACCAGGGGAAGCCCGTGTGCACATGTGTGCTTAGCTGCTCCATCATGTCCAACTCTTTGTGACCCCATGAACTACAGGCAGCCAGACTCCTCTGTCCATGGGAATTTTTCCAGGCAAGAAGACAGGAGGGGGTTGCTATTTTCTCCTCCAGGGGATCTTCCTGACCCAGGGATTAAACCCGCATCTCCTATGTCTTCTGCATTGCAGGCGGATTCTTTACTGCTGAGCCATCAGGCTTCCCTGCAAATAAGGCTATGGGACTGTAATTCCCTTCTAAAACCCATTTTATAGGCCTTTTCACAAAATGTTTCACCAAACACTTCTTTGCAAAGTAGCCTATTCAGATAGCTAGAGGGTCTCTGAAGTAGGGAGAAGGCCAAGGGCACGGAGTCTAGACCCCTGGGAACAAATCCTAGCTCCACCTCTACCTGCTTTGTGACCTTTGGCCAGGCTCAGCCTCTGTTCCTCAGCCTCCCTGTCTATAAAGTAAAGGCACTACTTACACCTTTAAGAGTCCTTCCAGTGTTAATATTCCAGAAGCTCTTTAGCGGCAAGGGGAGACATTTCCCAATTCTTGGGCCCGTGGAAACACTTACTGTGGCAAATCCACACTCCACCTTGCTGATTTTCTCGATGGATTCCACAGCATCTCTTCCGAGTTCTAAGAGGGTGGGATCCCCCGTGGCACGGTAGAGGTACATGGCACTCTCAATGAGTTCTGCAAAGTTCAAAGTGGACCCTTCTCATCCAGTGCCTGGGCAGGGAAGGCTGGGAGCCTGCCTGGAGCAGTGAGAGACTCCTCCCCTCCTTACTGTGTCCACAGGTCCCAACGAGGGGAATGGGGGCAACTCCCTTGAATTGAATCTTCAGAGCCAATCCACCCACAATCTAAGGCTTAGTGGAGACCAGCATTAAAATGGTTCATGGATTCCCATCCCAAGGGAGAGACAGGCAGCCAGGTTCTGGGATAGGGAAGGGGCAGGGGCTGCTGCCCACCTCCCAATATCTGTTCCCTCCTTCTTCCTTAGTAACAGAATCGCTAACTTTACTCAAGCACAAAGGCTCCCTGGATTAACAACTATTCCCAGCAGGCAGGTGTGGGATTAAGGTCCCTGACACCAAAGAGTACCACATAAGGCTGGAAAATCAGAGAATACATTAAATTTCCTGTTTTTCTTTTGACCACATGGTATGGCATCTTAGTTTCCCCACCAGGGATTGAACCCAGGCCCCCTGCAATAGAAGTGAGGAGTCTTAACCACTGGACCACTAGAGAAGTCCCCCAAAATAAACTTCTATTTTAATTAAGCTACTGTTTTTCTCTGCCACTTACAGCCTAACCTGATCCTAAAGCTTCAGAGTATGAGTCTGTCATTATCAGGCCCTTTCCAAGATGGGATGAGCAAAAGATGAAAGTTAAGATATTCAAGAATCAACTTACAATCTTACAAGAATCAATCTTACAAGCAAAGATGCAACCATCAGTTCACTGTGCCCCAGAACAAGGCAACAGTCTTGCCTTATTCTATACAACTGGAATCTGACATTCAGACATGAGCCCCATCATAAGATGAATACTAGCCAACTAGCCAACAGGAGCTGGACTAGATGGGACTATTTATCTGGAGAAAAGAAAACCCAGCACAATGTGTTTATTGCTTCCAGATATCTAGAAGGCTGTTATAGAAAAGAAAGATGTGACTTCTGGGGTGGGCCTGGTGGGTAGAAGGAAGCTACAGCTCCACAGACTTTGCTACTTCTTCACCTGTCTTTACTTGGACGGGAAAGAACTCTTCTCCTCTCCCTACACCAGCCTCTCCTCCTCATGTTCTACTTCCTATTTCCTCCTGACTTCTGATGAGTACTTTTTTCCCTAATGATTTATTACTGTCAATTCTATTTCTGGTTTTGTTTTGTTTTTTTCTGGCCATGGCATGCAGGCTCTCAGTTTCCTGACCAGAGATCAAATCTGTGCCCCCATCATGTAAATGCAGAGTCTTACCCACTGGACCACCAGGGAAGTCCCTTGGGCATTTTCATGTGTAATTCAAGGAATTAAACACATTGGATTTTATAGATTTTGTTTCAATAAGAATTATTATTCCATTTCACTTTGGCAGAGTCAAGAAGACATCAGAATTGTTTTATATTCAATTTCTTTTTTTTTAAAGCTGTGCCACACAGCATGTGGGATCCTAGTTCCCTGACCTGGGATCAAACCTAGGCATCCTGCATTGGAAGTACAGAGTCCTAACCACTGGATGGCCAGGGAAGTCCCGTCTGTTTCTTACTTTGGGAGAAAATACCACTGCTGATCTCCCCAGTGTTCTCTTACTTCTCCCTCCCTTTAGCCCACAGGCTTATGGACACTTACTAATCTAATTGCTTATATTCTAAGCATAGATGGGGAACATTTACTGATAGATGAACACACTGTGTGTGTTCAGAGATGTAAAAGATGGTGCCTTTGTGGGAAGCCTCCCCTTATGCTTCTCGCAGCTGTCTGGCTCAGTGCACCCAGGGCCAAGCATCTTGTTTCTTGTTTTCTCTTCCTCACACATAGGCCTCACGTCTGCTAGTGATTGCTTTAATTTCAGGTGTATCTGGTCAACTCTCTGGAAGAGGTGAAAGCCCAAGGTTTAGACTTGGACTTAGGTGAAGGTGAAAGCCTTCAGAGGCTTTTAGGCTAGGTTCTGTGCTAGGTTCTGTGCTGGTCAGAAGCATGCACCAGAGCATCGGCACTGGCCAACCTAATTATAGAAGAGTCCCTTATCTCCCATTTGCTATTGTTTGGGGTAGGAAGAATGACTGGTCTAAGGCATTTCTGGATTCCTGGCTGTAGTGCCTTACTTTCCACTGAGCCTTCCTGCCAGCCTATCCTGCAAACAAAGCACATTGCCTCCGTAAGTAGTGAGCCTCCTGTCATTGTTGGTAACTGAACAAAGACACGAGATAACTACATGGTAGGGCTACTGCAGGGGGATATCAATTAGAACAGGAGTCCCCAACCTCTGGGATCTAATGCCCAATGATCTGAGGTGGAGCTGATGTAATAATAATAGAATAAAGTGCACAATAAATGTAATACACTTGAATTGACCCCAAACCATCCTTCCCCCAACCTTGGTCTATGGAAAAATTGTCTTCCACGAAACTGATGCATGGTGCCAAAAGGTTGGGGCCACTGGATTAGGAGACCTCTCAGGTTCCCTCTATCTTTGAGAATGCACAAGCCTGGGTCTCACATTTAGTCCCAAATTCTGTCTTCATCCTATTTATTAGTTACATGGCATCAATACAATCTGACCATTTTCTCTTAAAAAAAAAAAAAAAAAGCTATGAGAATAAATGCATGAGCAATAGTAAAAACAGCAGCCTCCAAGGAGTCAAAAATGACTAATTTGCTCTTTCCAGTTGCTGTTTTATTCCCACTTCTGTTGCTTCTCCAAGATTCCTACGACAATGATTGAGAAGATTAGCAGGTCAGAGGAAGGAAGCAGGGTAAAGAAGGGCAGAATGGGCAGAAGCCACTAGAAGGCCCATCCCACAGCTAAAAGGCATTCAGGTGGGAAGAGTCAAAAACAATGTGAACATAAGCTATTTTGAGGTGGGGGTGGTGACTGTGTGCTGACTCAGCTTCCTTCCCTCTGCCCTCCTTTCCTTTCCCCTCCTTGTAATGTTTAACTTTTCTTCAGTGAATCAGAAGGTCAGAGCTGGAAAAGAACGTAAGAGAGTTATCAAGTGTTTGAGCCCTTCCTTCTCTACGTCTTGAGGACTGAGCTGCAAATGAGGAGGTGGAGGACAAGAGATGATTCACTCCTGAAGTCCATTCCTAAAGTCCCAACATTCCACAGATGCACAGTTTATCAGACCTGACCCATTGACTTATGATTAAGATTGCTTATGTGTCCAAAATCCAAATGGCAGGAACTTGAAAGGCCTCAACCTGGCTTTGTCCATCTCACTCACTTGTCCAAGTTTGAAAGAGCATAAGATGTAAGAGGAGACTTGGGTTCCAGTCCTAGCTTCTACACCTAACAGCCTTGGGAAAGCCATTGCAACCAACCAGGCTTCCATTTCCTTCTCTGAAAATAAAAGGGATATAGAATTCCTAGCAGGAAAACTACCCAGAGTCACTGGAAGAAGCAGATGGGGATAAAAATGGAGCTGTGAGCATTTGTGAGGCATGGAACCTCATAGAGATGTTGAGGGCTTTGGGTTTGGAGAATTGAGGCTGTGAGCTGGCCATGGGCCAGAGATGCTGCTTACCTGGCCGAGCGGGTAGCCCTCTCGCTTCTCCACTGTATATCCCTGAGGGAATGTTGTAGAATTCTGGGAGCCCCCAAACTGCTTCCAGACGGTGTAGTAGTTGAGGAAGGTCCTCATGGCGTTGTCAATGTCCCCAATGAGGCTCTGCAGGAGAGAGAACTGCTTGTCAGGAAAGCAGCCACCAGGCAGGAAACCCACATATAGAACCTCACACACACCCTCGGGGGAAAGAGGAGGCAAAGACTTTGGAGCTCAAGACCTGTGATCAAACCCTGAGTTGGCCATTTACTCACTGTGCAACCTCAAATCAGATACTTAACTTCTCTGAGCCTCATGTACAATGTGCAATTATAATGTATATTGTATTTTTGCTGTAAGGGACACAGGGTGTATACAAAGTCCCTGCCCACCAGTACTTGCTCAGTCAATACTGGCTACTAATAGTTAAATAGGTAAGTCAGCCATCTGATTTGAAATTCTAATAAGAAAAAGGTTGATTATACTAAGTTTCACTCCTACCCTACACCCCAGCAAGTAATCATTTTGCATTAGTTTGTAACATAAGCAAAGGTGTATGAGTATATATTACTTCCTCTACATGAAATACAGCTTATTCAATATACTCTTCTGCAGTTTCCTTTATTCATTTAACAATACATCTCAATTTTTCCAAGTAAGTACATCTACCTCCTCCTGTTTATACAGTTGCATAGTATTCCACTGCTTGGAGCACAATTTAATTAGCTCCTTATTAATAGTTGACTTGCTTCCAATCTTTTGCTGTTTGCTATAATAATCAGTGCTACAACAAATAACCCTGTACTTATGTCACCTCAAACACGTGAAGTGTCTCTGTAAGATACATTTCCAGAATTAGGATTGCTGAGTCAGAGGATGTAGGTGCTTGTCATTTTACTAGGTGCTTCTAAGTAGCTATTCATATTAATATAAGCTCACAGGGAAGCAGCTGACCTTCCTGACATCTCCACTGGATTTCTCAGGAATAGAACAAATGACGTTTTCAGGCTAAATTCTTGGTTCCCTCACTCTCTCACAAATATGCCTCTCTATTGTCACCTCTCTCCCTTTTCAGTAACTGGCACCACCTTCCACTGATTCCACTCTGGCTAGATAGCTGGGGGTCATCCTTGGCTCTTCCTTCTTTCCCAACCCTTACATCCATTCTACCAGCAATACCCATCAATTCCCTCTCTAAAACATCAAGATTTTTCTCTACTTATCTCCAGAGCCACCACTTGTTCACTAGCATCTTGCACTGGGATGACCTCAAAGCCTCCTCAGTGACTGGTTCTGTGACTTGTCTTCTCTAGTCCACTCTCCCCAGTACAGCCAGAGTAACTGTCTTACCAGAGGCTTATGCTGACCAGACTCAGCATAGCGTCACGATTGGCACTCAGGGCCCTGTGCAGTCGGGCCACTACTGACTTTCCACTAACTATTCTTTTCCTTCCTTGGACTGTGGCCATCCTGCTTTTGTCCCTGATAAACACCCGACTCCTTCCTGCCTCCAAGACCCTCACACATCATGTTTCCTCTGCCTGGAGCATCACCCCCCACCCCTGCTTCTTCACATATCAGCTTCAGCATCACCACTTCTGAGAGTCCTCCTTCTCTAAAGTAAGTCCCCATCTAATATTCTCTCTTTTAGCCTCTTATTTGTTTCCTTAATTGCAACTTATTGTTTTATGAATTTGTCTAAGTTTTTCTTTGTGTTTCGCTCTCTATGAACTTTGTGAAGGCACCCAAATATCTGTTGAGGATATGAACAAATTTAATGTCCTCCTTTCTTCATCTATGGAACATCACCTCAATGAGCTATGATGATTCTGTGTAAAATGCCCAACACATAAATCATTCCTTCATAAATATTTATCACCTCTATGTACCAACTGTCAATTAAATGTTAGCTATTAGTGCTATTATAACCTCACAGAGAAATAACCCCAGAAACCTGTCTCAAAGCAGGAAAAGTGCCACACACAAAGCACACAAATCCTATACAAATTGGGATGGCAAAGTGTGATATATACTCACAAAGGAATATTATTCAGCCTAAAAAGAAGGAAATTCCGATATAGGTTACAAGCATGAAATTTGACATTATGCTAAATGAAATAAGCCAGTCACAAGAAAACAAATACCATGTGATTCCACTGATATGATACCTGGAGTAGTCAACACCGTAAAGATAGAAGTTATAATGCTGGTTGTCAAGAAGCTTGGGAAAGACAGAATGGAGAGTTAGTATTTAAAGGTGGAGAGTTTCAGTTTTACAAGATGAAAAGAGTTATGGGGATGGATGGTGGTCTGCATAACAATGTGAATATAAATTCCATTGAACTGTACACTTAAAAGGATTAAGATGGTAAATTTTATGTTGTGTGAATTTTGCCACAATTTTAAAAAGGAGAAAAAATACAATCATTTATTTTTTTTCATTACTAGACATTTGGATCATTTCCAGTGTTTCTTTGTCATAAGCTTTGCTGCTAGAAATACCCATATATGAGTTGCATCTTTCCCTGATCAAGTATTTTCTTGGAAAATATGCACAGAAATAAAATCATGCAAAGTCAACAGGTGTGATCAGTTATATGGCTGGCTGGTACAAGCAAGTTTTTAAAGGGAATGTAGTCACAAATGGTTTTAAGGAAATAGATTTCAGATTCTCAACTTTTCTAAAATGTATCACCAACACAAGGCAGGCTACCCATTCTGTCTCTTTCACAACTGTCCTTCTACCACTTGACAAAAGCAAAGTGCACCCCCAACAATCTCCAACCTTACTACGGAACACTGAACACTCAACTAGGTCAAATTTAAAATATTAGTGTAATGAAAAACAAAAACAAAATATATTAGCTTAGGTGTTAAGAAAAATGAGTGACTCTAACCACTGGGTAACAAATCCTTCTGCAAATCAGATGGCTTTCAATTCTTTGCTTTCAAAAAATGGAGAGAGGAACTAGTCAAGCTGTCAGCAGAGACATCATTAAAAATAATTTTTGACAACAGATCATTATGTGATTTTCTTTGAACAATATAATATTGCTACTTCTTCAGGTCAAAAAATGGTTGAATGCTGAAAATTTTATACAGTTCAATCTATTCAATGATTTCAAAGAACTGAATGATACTGCAATTATCAAACTCCTTCCATCTCCATCTACTTATTTATGTGCTCAGGCTCCTCGGCACTTATATCTAAAAAAGTGAAAAGCAGGAATAAAATTGATGTGTAACTGTGCCCCGTTTCAGCACATTTGGGTTACAAAAGAGCTGGACATGACTGAGCAACTACAACAACAACATTCTTCAAGCACAAATACATGAACTATTTAAAATTTTTAAAAGCCCCAAAAATCTCATTAAGAAATGAACCTCCAATCAAGTTGCTTTCAGGTTAATAATCATCAAAAATTGTACACTATAAATGTTGTTTTAATCATTTACATACTAATGATAACTAAATCCAGAAAAAAAATAAATACTCAGAGTCTGTGGGCACAGGAAATTTTAAAACATTTTAAATTTCTACATATGAATAAATTTTGTCACAGAGACATATATAAGGTGTCCAATAAAATGCTTTCAGCATAAAATTATAATTAGGATAAAATCCTATTGAGGTAGTAGAATGGAAATATGAGTTGGAGGAGAAAAGGAATATTATGCCACTATTTAAATTCATAGGATTAAAAACAAGCAAGGGACACTCTAATTTTTAAAATCCTTTTAGGGGATACTCAATAAAATTTGAAGATCTAGAAGAGCTGGACCAATATTCAATATTATCCACAAGTTCTCTCTGAGCTTCTTTCCCCATCTGTAAAATGAAAAGAGTTGGCTAAAAGTATATAATGGGGAACTAGTTAAATAAATGATGCTATGTCTATTCAATGGAATATATGCAACTGTTTAAAAGAGTACAATTGATCTACATGTATCAGTAAAGAATGATCTCCAAGACAGTTAGTGAAAAGTAATAAAATACTCCTATTTATATAAAGAAAAAAAAGGGGCCATAAATACACACAGATCTATGTATATGGATTTCTAGAAAGAGGTACAGAAAACTGGCAATAAGGGCTGGCTTGGAGACAGAATCTGAGGGTGGGGACTTGAGACTTATTTATCACTATATTCCTCTTTTGGGGGCATTTCTTTTTATGCTGAAAAAATTTACTACCATCTACATGTCCGACTCTTTGCGACCCCATGGGCTATAGCTTGCCAGGATCCTCTGTCCATGGAATTCTCCAGGCAAGAATACTGGGGTGGGTAGCCATTCCTTTCTCCAGGGGATCTTCCCAACCCAGGGATCAAACCCAGGTCTCCTGCATTGCACACAGATTCTTTACCATCTGAGCCATCAGGGAAGCCTCTACATGTTATAACCTTTTTAACTTCTTAAGGCTGAAAAGAAGTTTATAAAAATATTTTAAATATAAAGTATTTTAAAATATTTACAGCTTATAAAAATATTTTAAATATTTGAGGACACCCACAGGGTGGATTAGATGGGCTCTAAGATCCCTTCCCACTGCGATGCTGTCAGACCATGTAATGGGAAAATACAATGATGGCAGCAGAGTGGCCCCAGATGCATTCACACCCTTCTTAGGCCAGCTGTCAAGAATGAGGATATGTGACAGAAATGTCCAGTGGAGAAATGGTCATTGCCAATGGCTATGACCACCCAACCCAGAAAAGACACTGTGTACTTTAAATGGTACAACATTCCACAGCAAACTAGAAGTTCAGTTCCTGACACCTGAAAGCGCCCCTGAAAAACTCAATCTGGCAGAACTTTTAAATCTGTCTGACTCACTCTAAGCCTCTCTTCCCTCCCCCAATCCACCCTCCAATAAACGTACTCAAGAGCTTTTGATTACACATCAGAATGAGCTTGCTTTGCCCGTTCCATAGAAAAGGACCACCCTCTCCTGACTGCTCCTACCTGAAGACCAGGCCAGTAGGCCTCCAGAGACTGGAAGACTGGCATGGACACAGTCCCCTGTACATCTGCACCCACAGGTACCAGTCATCGAGCGGGTGTAATTCCGAATGGCTTTGTTATATTCTGCAGAAGAAGTAAGACAATGGACAGGTCAATGATGAGGGACACAGAAGGCAGGCTTTGGCAACTGAGGGATGGATTTAAACATTTGAAAGACCCTCGGGTAACCCAGCCTCAAAGTAGACAAGGATGCAAGGAGATAGATAAAGAATGTGGATTCTGGAGTCTAACTTCCAGGTTCAAATTTCAGCTCCAGCTCTGCTACTTGCTAGCTGTGACCCTGGGGCAAGTTTTTCCCCTCTTAAAGCGTCAGTTTTTGGTTTTTAATTTAATTAAAAATATTTTTATTGGAGTACAGTTGATTTACAATGTCGCATTAGTTTCAGGTATACCATAAAGGCAACAGTTATGCTGTTGTTTTTCAGTTGCTAAGTTGTGTCTGACTCTTTGTGATTCCATGAACTGCAGCATGCCAGGCCCCCATGACCGCCACTATCTTCTGGGTTTGTTCAAATTCATGGCCATGCTATCTAACCATCTCATCTTCTGCCTTCCTCTTCTCCTTTTGTCTGCAATCTTTCCCAGCATCAAGGTTTTTCCAGTGAGTTGGCTCTTCGCATCAGGTGACCAAAGTATTCAGCTTCAATCCTTCCAATAAATATTCAGGCTTGATTTCCTTTAAGATTGACTGATTTGATCTCCTTGCGGTCCAAAGGACTCTCAAGAGTCTTCTCCAGCGCCACAAGTCGAAGGCACCGATTCTTCAGCACTCAGCCTTCTTTACAGTCCAACTCTCACATCTCTTACATGACTACTGGATAAACTATAGCTTTGACTATATGGACCTTCGTCAGCAAAGTGATATCTTTGCTTTTAATACCCTGTCTAGGCTTGTCATAGCTTTCCTTCCAAGGGATAAGTGTCTTTTCATTTCATGGCTGCAGTCACAGTCCATAGTGATTTTGGAGCCCAAGAAAATAAAATCTGTCACATATACATATATCCATTCTTTTCAGATTTAGGCCTCAGTCTTATTATCTATAAAGTGATCAAAGTAATGCTATATATCTCATGGGATTATGCACTCTTTGTTCACTCAACAGTATTTACTGAGCACCTCTAGGTTCCTGGGTCGGGAAAGTCCCCTGGAGAAGGAAATGGCAACCCACTCCAGTATTCTTGCCTGGAAAATCTCATGGACAGAGGAGCCTGATGGGCTACAGTCCATGGGTCGCAAGAGTCGGACACAACTTAGGGACTAAACCACCTAGGTTCCAGGTATCTAGAGAGTGGCAAACAAATCAAAGTTCAACCCTGAAGGAGCTTGCATTCCAGCGGCAACTTGGACTTATAACAACCCCTAGAGCGTAAAGCCATGAGAGTTAGGACTTTGTTTTGTTGATTGCAGGATCCCCAACATGAAAATAGGACATAATAAATATGCACAATAAACATTATCTGGGAGACTTCCCTGTTGGTCTGGTGGTTAAGAATCTGCAATGCAGGAAACAGATGTTTGATCACTGGTCAGGGAACTAAGATCCCACATGCCAGAGAGCAACTAGGCCTGAACACCACAACAAGAGAGTCCATGCATCTCAATCAAAGATCCCTCATGATGCAGCAAAGATCCTGCAGGCTGAAACTAAGACCCAACGTGGTCAAATAAATAAATAGATTTTTTTAAAGCGGATATTTAAAATAAAAACAAAACATTATCTGAATGATTGAAGTACCAAAAACACATCCAAATAAATAAGACAATCTCAGTGTTGTGAGGATTAAAAAAAATAGTCCATGTTCAGTGCTTGGCACTGCAGTTGACTCATCAATGGTACCCTACAAATATTTGCTGAATAGATGACTGGTAGCCATAATTATTACTAGGTGCCCAATAATTCCTCAGTATCATTATTGCTAGTGTCTAAGGGACTGGAGGGTAAAATGTTTCTATTCAACAGACATTCATCTGCTAGCTACTTCCTGCAAAGCACTGTGGGAAGTACAAAAATGAATAAGGCCTGGATGTTGCACTCAGCTGAGTAGAGCTGTGACTTGTGATGACGGCTGATGGCCAGAAAAAGATGCTGAAGGTCCTAAATTCTGAGGAAGCATCAAGCTATTTCCTGGGCAAAATGACATTTAAGCTGAGCCGTAAAGGGTGAACAGAATTTGAACACATAATGGCAGGAAAAAAAAGGCATTCAAGGCAAAGGGAAACACAGTATGTGCAATGGCCAGGAAATAAAAAAATCCAGGGCCTCCTACAGGCAGGCAGCATGGTTCAGCCGGGCTCTCACAGGACAGCATGAAGAGGTGTGAGGGGCCTCAGGTGGGCAGTGTAAGTCCATGGTAGTTTTGAATGCAGACTCCAGTACTCAGAACTAATTGTGTAGGCAGGCCCTTGGGAGCAATTGAAAGTTTATAAATAAATGATATTTCAACAGGAGAAACCAAGAGGAAAAGCCCCTCTTCCCCGCCCTCTTACCTAGGAACATGGCCATGAGCTTTTTATCCTGAAGCAGGATGGCTCCTTTCACCAGGTACTCAAAGTAGGAGTCCACGCCAGCCCCGATGCCTGCGTCCTGGGCCACCCATTTGCCAGTGAGCACGTCGATGTGGTTGCCAACCTAGGAGAAAAACACGTGGTCTCAAAGGAGGGCCCAAGACGAGCAAGGAGATGCACCCCCTGGCTGCCTGGAGAGATGCAAGGTAGGCACGCCAGCGCTTCCTGGGAGACATGGAGGTGCTTGGGGTACAGGGATGGGGAGCAAGGCTGGATCACAGCCAGCTCTCCTGCATATCTGTACAATGGAGATGCATCTCATGTACATTTAGGAGGACTTAATTATACAAAACTGGTCAAAAACTGAAAAAGAAACAAGACTTGGAGCATTCATGCCAAGAACATGTTCACACCTAGAATGTGCTCACACCTAGTGTCTAGAGTGAGTATGAGCTGGGATATGAGAACAGGCTGTTCCCACAGTCTGTCTCAGACTTCTCAGCCTGAGAATCTGCATGCAATTCCAGTGTTTTAAGACACAAGGCATACCTTGTATTTCTATTAATCAGTTTGGGCAGGACATCCAAGAAACAGAGCAGTTGCTTGTAAGGAGAGGAATTGGGTAACTAAGGGTACTTTCTTGTATTCTTTGACTTGTGAACCCCTTAAACATAAATTTTAGGGACTTCCTTAACGGTCCAGTGGCTAAGACTCTGTGCTCTCAATGCAGGAGGCCCAGGTTCGGTCTCCAGTCAGGGACCTAGATCCCACGTGCTGCAACTAAAGATTCCCCATGCTGCAGTGAAGATTGACGATCTCATGTGAGGCAAGTAAGACCTGGCACAGCCAAATAAAACAGAAATACACTTTGAAGATTTAAATGAAGAGATATGTTGTCCATATAACTGCAACCCCAATGGATGCTCAGAGCTTCACCTGGTATTCAAAGAAACAGCTAACTGTCCTGTTAGTTTGGGCAGATCCACAGTAAGGAAGGCAGGAAAGTGAGTTCCTGGAAACTCAGGTAGAGGAGAGGGAAAGTGAGGCAGGGCAGGGAGGCAGCCCAGGAAAGGTGTGCCATCAGGCAAGTTACCACCATGAGAACTGGAGCTCCATCCTGCTGGGCAACTTTGGGACTCAGTGTGAGAGCGTGAGCCTCAACCCTTGGGTGGGACGGGAAAGTGAGGCGTTTATAGACAAACTCCCATCAGTATCTGTCACTGATTGAGAACTGCTCCAGGGGAGAATTAAGTTTTGGCCCTTTCAGCCAAGGACAAGCAAAGCAGGATCCAGGTACCAGAAAAAGGCAAAGAGACCTGGGTGATAGCAGCTGGCAGGCAGGCCAGCATGCAGGGAAATGGTAAAGGGCTGAGGGGGTGTGGGCAGGCCAGCCACGGAGTCCACCATGGTTCCAGGGCTGGAGAAAAGACTGCCTGTGTTGGACTCACTAAGGGAGTTACTCGAGGTCCCCAAAGTGGCACCCTCTTAAGAAAATGTTAAGGATTCCTCACACAACCTTCACTTTCAAGCTGACTTAGAACCAGAATTTGTATAGAACATGTCCCTACCTGAATCATTTTCAGACCACACAGTCTTCATCTGTCATAATGACTCAGTGAGGAGGTATAAGTATGTCACATTACTGCTGAGGTAGCCATGGATTAGGAAGGCTGAGTGACTTGGCCAGGGTCACACAGTTTCAACAGAGTAAAGCCAGAATTCAATCTCAGTTCTGACTAAATCCAGAGCTATTTCCTGGACAGCTCTGGCTCAGTTACTGTTAGTTTCATTGGATGATGGTCCAGTTTAGGAACTGCAATCGGACCTCAGAGATGACTGGTCACATTTTTCATGGGTTAGTAGGTGTGGAGAGGAAAGGAAGTCCTGGTATCAAATAAGTTTAAAACATTGTGTTAAGCAAAATTAAACAGATGAATTTATCAGAGGTTTTCATAACCTTTAAGCTGTTTGTGTTCATTATGACTCTTCAAAAAAAGGATACTATTTATAACAGTCCCCAAACATAACTGACCAGGAATATTTTTTCATGGAACAGCCATTTGGTATCTCTTATATTTTCTGGTTCTAGGAAACATAGTTTCACAAAAATATACAAAAATGAGGGCCAGACAGGCTGATTATCTAAGGTCACTGAGTGAGTCAGGGCATGAAGCATGCGACCCACTCCCTAGAAATCAGAAGCTCAAGGAGTCAGAGCTCGTCACAGACCCCCCTTCCTGGTAAAGGATGTGCGCTCATGCTCCCCCTCCTCTCTGTGCCAAAGCAGGAACTGGAGCTCTCATCTACTTTCCATGTCGTGAGCCTAAGTCTTGGACCACTCCTGAGGTCACCCTTAGTTTCCTTCAGCTGAACCGCAATCTGTTGCTCAGAGCCCCCAAGTCGCGTAAGCACGGGCCAAGGTGGCCAACTTGACCTTGATGGGACCTACCAGCCCAATGTCGGACCGGCTCTCCCAGAGGCGCGTCAGGGCCACTCTGGCCACGTCTTGAACACAGGGTCACCGGTGAGGCTGCTGAGGGTGGCAAACTCCACAATGAAGGTCCCGATGCCCGCTGTACAAGTGACAGGAGTCTCTCCTGGGTTCACGCCGTGAAGCAGGTTCACCGTGCCATATGGCATGCCAGTGGGTGTCTGAAAGGCTGAACGATCACAAAATTAAGACCCCAGACAGGAGCAGGGAGGTGGAGGTGGTTGGATACAGGCCTAAAGCCTGAAGCTTTGGCCAGTGCTTTCTTCTTGTACCCTAGGTCCGCAGTCCACAAGCTTTTGGTACCAGGGACTGTTTTGTGGAAGACAGTTTTCCCACAGACTGGAGCAGAGGGATGTTTCAGGCAGTCATGTGAGTGATGGGGGCAGATGGGAAGTGGCAGATGAAGCTTTACTCACTTACCCACCACTCACCTCCTGCTGGGTGGCCCGGTTTCTATCAGCTTGCACACCAGTACCAGTCAGCAGCCAGGGGTTTGGGGACCCTTACCCTAGGTGATCTGCTAGAGACTGAGCGAGGGGAGGGTAAGTGTCACAACTGGAGACCTCAGTGGCCACTTAATCCAGATGCTGCCAAACACCGCTCCCCATGCCTCGGGCCCTTGCCTATGGTACAGTGGGGAATGAACAGCAGGCTGTGCTCCGGGTTGGCACGCATGCTCACTGTAGCTCAAGCAGCTCTACTTTTACTTATTTTACACTGTGCCTTCAGAGGCTAGGCAGGTAACTTAGTGTGAAGCAGGTGGGCTTAAGCCGTAGGCAGTGGTGGGGCTATCGGCACAATAAGAAAGCCATTCATCTGCTTTTTAAAACACCATTCTGACGAATGAGCCGCATCTGCAGACTCTAAGCAGTCCCAGAGGAGCCAGTTCAGGATTCCTGCTCTAAAGAGTCTTAGGGGCTATTTTTTTCTTTCTTTTTTTTAAATTGGTGTATACTGCTATTGCTAAGTCCCTTCAGTTGTGTCCGACTCTGTGCAACCCCATAGATGGCAGCCCACCAGGCTCCCCCGTCCCTGGGATTCTCCAGGCAAGAACACTGGAGTGGGTTGACATTTCCTTCTCCAATACATGAAAGTGAAAAGTGAAAGTGGAGTCGCTCAGTCGTGTCCGGCTCTTCGCGACCCCATGGACTGCCGCCCACCAGGCTCCTCTGCCCATGGGATTTTCCAGGCAAGAGTACCAGAGTCGGGTGCCACTGCCTTCTCCGAATTGGTGTATAGGTGCTTTACAATGTTGTGTTAGCTTCTACTGTACAACAATGTGAATCAGCTATACATATACATACATCCCTTCCTTCTTGGGTTTCCCTCCCACTTCCCTCCACCCGACCCCTCCAGGTCATCCACAGAACCCTGAGCTGAGCTTCCTGTGCTATACAGCAGCTTAGCACTGACACAGATACACTACCATGTGTAAAATAGATAGCTAGTGGCTATGTTATTTTTTTTTTTAAGGCTATAAACCATGAACCTGCTGATTGCAGTCCAATCCTCAATTCACAGGTAGGAAAAGACATGCTTGCAAAGAAGTGACTCAAAGGTCACACAGCGAGCAGAATGGAGCTAAGATGGGAATGACTGCCACACGCCCACTCCCTGCTCCCTCTCCACAGGCCCAGTGCCCTGCCTACCCCAACCCAGTGCTTTCCAATTCAAGGCAAGGATCTAGACAGCAAGCCAGAGGCAGAGACTTCCTCTCCAGGCTGAAAGGTCAAATAATCCCAGAGAAGCCTGTGCATCACCAAACTGTGAACAAAGCTGATAAAACTTCCAAGAACCACAAGGCCAGCAACTCCACTATAGGAGGAAAAACGTGCTATCTGGCAGACATGAATGGAAAGCAAAGAGGATTCAAGTCACCACCAAGAAGGCCCCAAAGAGATAGCTCAGAGAAGTCAAGCAGTCTTAAAAGAGAGGAGAGTGACTAAATCCTGTTTTTTGACCTGAATGTAGAGACACGGGTGCCGACTTCATCATGTACTTTGCAATATATGTATTTCTCAATTTAAAAAATGCAAAAGAAAAGTTTCCTCCAAGGATGAGTCACACAGAACATGAAGCTTTAAGGAAACATGCAGGATGTGAGAAAGCGAGCCTGAACTGGACTCGCTCATTCTCCTCAGCTCGTCCCCAAGGACGAGAGGCAAGTCCTGGGTGAAGGGGAGAAGTGACATGGCCAAGAGGCTGGTGGAAAGCACAGCGTGATGTGTTTGGGTGTGAACAGCACTCAGAACATCCACCACACCCTGAAGAGAACACAGTGTCCAGCTGGTGCTGCCGAGCCCAGCTACTGCCCCACTGGACAAACACTGTGGCTTGGCCTGCAGCCTTGGACATGGCTTAGCTATAAAACAAGTCCCTCTCATGTCTCAGTGGTGTTTGAGGTTCTCCAAGAACTTTCTCCATTCTGACCTCATTTAATGTCTCCCCCGGAGGGAGGAAGGAATCATGACTGTCATCTGATAGATGGGAAAATTGAACCATTGAGAGATATGGGTCAAGAGATTGGCTGGCAGAGCCGAATCTGGAATCTGGGGTTGCAAATGCTCAGATCTGGAATCCTTTCATCCTAGCAGTGTGTGGGCCTGGGAGGGGGCAACGGCACTCACTCGAATAAGGGCAAGAGCCTTGTAGCCGCCAGGCTCCCTGCCCACAGTCGTGAGGTTAGCTTGTCCATCCTAGTCTAGCCCTCCAAATGCCCAGGACTCCCTGATTTCCATGGTGGGCGCTGAAAGGTAGAAATACCAAGTGTCTGGTATAATAATTCAGCCACTCTCTTCTCCAGCAAGAGCAGCAGGACCTCCTGGACTTCCTCTCTGGTCTGTCTTGACATGGGTCTTACCTGGGAGGAGTTTCCGGGCTGCTGCCTCAGCCATCCTCAGGAGAGGCCCTGAGCAGGGCCATCCGGCCTCCACTTCCACCCCAGCCTTCTTTGATAGCAGGTGAGCCGACAGAAGTCCTCCTACCACTACAGATGGCACAAAAAGCAAGTGTCAGACTCCCAAGGACCGGTCTTTCCCTTGTGCAAATTAAACCCCAATGCTCTGTTCGATGGTTCACTGGGAAGCAGGTAGAACTACCAAGGGAAAGAAGAGTTCATAACACCCATATTGGTACAGTGTTAAGGACAAGTCTTTTTTCCTCTTGGTGGCTCACAAAAACAATGACTGTCACTTTTAGTCCCTAGGGTATACTAAACAGGACTTCCCAGGTGGCATCAGTGGTAAGGAACCTGCTTGCCAGTGCAGGAGACGTAAGAGATGCGGGTTCGATCCTTGGGTCAAGAAGATGCCCTGGAGGAGGGCATGGCAACCCACTCCAGTATTCTTTCCTGGAGAACCTCATGGACAGAGGAGCTTGGCAGGCTACAGTCCATAGGGTTACACAGAGTTGGACACGACTGAAGCAACTTAGCATGCACACACGTACACCAAACACAAGATATTTGTGCCCTCTTCAGACAAAGATACTGGGGTTCAGAGGGGTAAAGCAACTTGCCCAGGGTCACTCGGTCTGCCTGACTCCAAAGCCCATGCTCACTGTACTTGGTCACTGTCTCCCAATCGCCAGGGAGAAGAAGGAAAGATACTTATTACCTTCATTTTATTCATTTCTCTATTTCAATTTATTACATAATATTTAGGACTCATGAAAAAGACCTAAAGGTTACATATCTGGAAATATGGCGAAACTGGTGACCTTGGGCTTCAGTTTCCCCCTTCAAAGGCCAAACAAAGGCAGTGAGATAAAGACATTTTCCTACTAAGAAAAGCTGAGAAAAAATGCACCTGCACTAAAGGACATTCAAAAGGAAGTTTTTCAGATAAAAGGAAAGGGACCACAGATGTAAGGTCTGTGATACAAGAAGGAAAGATGGTTCCAAAGTGGCAAATAGTAGTAAATCTAAACCTTCAGTTCTATGGAACAATAATAATATATGGATGGTTTAAAAGAAATAATTAAAATATATAACTAAGGTATACAGGCACAGATAATCCTCAGAGCCAGGTTTTATATTATTCAGGAGGAGAATAAAAGATCTTCACTAATTTTAAACTATGTTTGTTACATTTTCCAAGAAAACTAATAAGCTAGATATACTGCATACTTTCTAGATTAGTAAAGAAAAATGGGATGAGGGGGAAAACAACTCAACCTACAAAAGGCATAAAAGAGAGGACTTCCCCAGTGGTCCAGTGGTTAGGACTCCATGCTTCCATTGCATGGCGCATAGGGGGTTCTAGTCCTGGTCGGGGAACTAAGACCTCATATGCCACATGGTAGAGCCAAAACAATAAACTTGAAAAGAAAAAGAGAAAGAGTAGAGAAGAAAAATGGGACAAACAGCACAAAGTAATACTATAGAAATGAATGCAAATATATCAGTAGTTACAGTAAATGTAAATGAACTGAATGCTTCAGTTAGAAGAAAAGATTGTCAGAAGGGATAAACATACTATGTAAATTACAAAAGACAGAGCTAATCATAAAATACAGCAAGACAGAAAATAAAAGAGAAGAAAAGACATACTGGGCAAATGTCAACCAAAAGAAGGCCGATACAATTACATGCGTATGAGAAACAGAGACTTAAGGACAACCTTAACTTACAGATGACAATCTGGGCTCAGAAGTTCTGGGACACAGCATTGAGCAAGGCCTCGAACTCAGGTCTGATCCCTACACCAGGATTTTATACCATGCTGTCCCTCTGCTTCATAGTCTTTTTTAATTAAAAAAATTATATATCTGTAATACAAATTTCATTGCACATAACATGTAAAATAAACATGAGCAAAATAAGGAGGAAAAAATATAACTGTATCATCCAGAGGTGACGGCTGTTAAGCCACCAATGGTCTAGAAGCTCACTGAAAAGAAGGGTTGTACAACTTTCCGTAAGAATCACTGGATCAAAATTCACTGAAATGAGTAAATCTGTGCATTTCAGTATATGTAAATGTACCTCAACAAAAGGAATGAATCAAAAAAAAAAAAAAAAGATACATTGCCACCTGCTAAAAATACTGATTCTAGGACCCAACCCAAAGATTCCAATTCATTAGATTTAGAGTGGAGTCTAGACAGCTGAACTTGTAAAAGGCCCCAGGTGCTTCTGATCAGCAGCCAGGTTTGGAAACTAATACCCAAGACTCACACTATGTACTACAGCAAGTAGTAAAAACATGCCATGATTTAAATTTGCATTCATTAAAATTAAATAAAATTAAAAATTCAGTTCTACAGCTGTAGTAAACACATTTCCCTGGAGATGGAAATGGCAACCCACTCCAGTATTCCTGCCTGGAAAATCCCATGGATGGAAGAGCCTGGCAGGCTACAGTCCATAGAGTTGCAAAGAGTTGGACACAACTGAGCAACTTCACTTTCCCCTTTCAAACATGTTTCAGATGTGGCTACTGGACTAGACAGCAGAGATATAAAACATTTCCATCATCAGTGCAGAAAGTTCTATGGGTAATGCATCCTAGGCAATAAGCTATGAGAAGGCAAGGATTACATCTTTCTTGCTCTTGGCTGAAAGCCTAGTACCGAGTATATGTTAAATATGTGAGTAATCCTGGCATGTTTCTCTTCAGTCTTTTCTCTGTCCCCTGCTCACTTTCATGTCTAAAACTGATGAGGGATCCTGAGACCTCCCTACCCCACCCTCCCAGGAGGGAAGACCTCTGTCAATCTGTTTTGGAGTCAAGTGCCCTGGCAAGGCTGGCCCTTAAGATCCTATTTACCACCCTCCTGGTTTACATGGAGGCCAAACTCCACAGTCTCCTTTCTTACAAGGACCCTCGAAGGCACCCCTCACCTCGGATGTTGGTTTCAAACACAGAGGCATTCACGTCAATATCAAAGTCCACATTGTCCTGGAGCACTTCAACCACTCTTTGGAATTCTGAGACATTCCCCAAAATCTGTAGGAAAGAGAGACCTGAGAGTGAGGCTCCTAGGCTTGTAGGCACTGGAGATGCTAGATCAGTGTCTAGGATTTTATGTTGGTGTGACTCTCACTTTTTCAACTTAAGACCTACAGTTTCTGTTCTAGAACTGCTGGTAACAGTTCAAAACACTGAGAGCTGGAAATCACACAGACCCAGTATCAAGACATTAATAAATTCTTTGGTACCAATTTAAGAATCCTATGTACTCATTTAAATGAACCAATATAAAGACTGTAGATCACATAAGGAAATCTTAGTTTGACATTTTCGGTGGATATCTGTTGTTTTTAACCTTGTCACATTCATCCTGGTGGAAAATACTGCAGGTTGGTTGACCCAACACTGATTCCTAATCTTCTTTATACTTGTAGCTTCCAGCCATAGAAGCTAGAAATCCGCATACTTGTTTCTCAGCCTCATTTACCACTAGAGGTGACTGTGTTATCCAGTCAGTTCTGAGTGTTGTAGTCTACTAAGGGCACTTCTTAGAAATGACCTATTAAAAAGAGACAAGACACCATTGGCATGGCTTTTACTCTTTTCCCTTTCTACTTTGAAAGCAGATTTGATTTCTGGAGCTGTGGCAGCCATCCTAGACCATGAGGTACTAAAGCATGAGAATGAAAGTCAATATACTAATGATAGCAGAATGGAAGGGATACCAAGACCATGGGTTTCTGATGACACAGTTAAGCAGCTGACCCAATGCTAGAAATTATTAATACCTTCAGATTTACTTTACTTGAGAAAATTAAACCCTTTTTGTTTATACTGTCAGTCAAATGCAATCCCGATACCTTTTATTCTGATATGACTGCTCCAATTTTCCCTTGAGGAATCACCCTTCTTCCACAGTCACTCTTATAATCTGAAGAAGCTGATTCCATTCCTTCAGCTGCAAAATGGGCACTTCACCTACACTAGCCAGCATACTAAATCTCTTGGCCGACTGATTAGTTCAGGGATAGATGTGTAACCCAAGCCAGATCACTGAGATTCAGTCATTGCAATTAATGAAAAATAACTAATTCTTTCCACACACAGGTTACTAAACGAGTGGGGTGTGAGTCTGGAGTTACCATTGGTTACTCTGTCAGCTTAAGGAGAGCCTGAGAATACAGCCAGCAAAGAAGGCAGAAATAAGAGATTGAGAGAGATTCCTACTGACATTATATTGTCTGGAACCAGCTGGGTCTGAGGCCAGTCTTTACCTGGACTTTTAGCTACATGACTCAGTAAATTTCCTTCCTGTCTAAATCTATCACTTGCAACGCAAAACAATCCTATCTCAGCATTTAAAGCCCTCTATGATTTAGACCTAATCTATCCTTTGTGTCTCTCATTGTTCATCTAGCCTTGTCTCATCCACTTGAGTAGAACTATATCTACTGTTCCTCGATTTTCTAACCTCAGATATGCTGTTCCCTCTACCAGAAATCACTCCCCGTTGTCTTTCCATTTACAAATCCAACTTATCCTCAATTGTATACATGTTACCTTCTCTAGAAAGTCTTTGAGTCCCCCAGCTGAAATTGACCTCTTCTTCCTTCAAAAGACTCCAGTTAAGTTTATCCCCACAACTCTGAGGCATCTGTTTCTTTCCATGTGATGAGAACCTTTGCACAGGCAGGAGCCTCACTCATTTCTACACTCTCCCAGAGGGCTGAGCACAGTGCATGAAGCAATTACTCAAAAATATTTGTTAAATGAGTACATGAATCTTTCTCCACATTATAGCCAGTGATCTTCTCAAAATGGAAATCTAAATTCCTGCCCTCATCTTGAAAAAGGCTTTCCACTGCCCTCAAATTAAAGATCAAAATGAAAGATGAAACTCAAAGGCCCAGGTGAAGAATTCACTTTTCACCCACAGCCAAGCTGCCAAAAGAAGGATATTGGTTATGCAATGTCAGAGAAAAAAAGGAATAGATGAGACACTTACCAGCAAGGTATCCAGAGCATCGATCAGAGTCAGAGAAAAACTGTAAAAGGACAAAAATATCAGCTGCTTAGTAACAAAATCAAACACCAAATATCAAGGCCTCAGATCAGATACCCCAGAAACTAATAAGTGAGGCACAGCAATGCCTCTGCCAGTCCCACTTGCTGTCATAACAGAGATGCCATAGTGCAAATCGCCAGGAACCTCTGACCCTTTTAAGGCACTTGGGAGGTAGGCAGATGCAGCTGATTGTAATTAAACACATCGCCTATATTCTCTGGAATTCTTCTCCACCATAGGGAGGCAGTATAAGATTGCAGCTCACAGCACAGGCCTCCCACATCTATGACTTTATCTCACAGTGCACAGAACTGTAGGCTTGATAATACTTATGGCAGTATTGTTTTTAGAACAGCAAAAAGCTAGAAATAACCCAAATGTACACCAGTTAAGAGCGAGTAACCAAATCATAATATATTCTAACAATGCAAAACTATGAGGTTCTCAAAAACATTGTTATCAAGAGTTCTATGGGCTAATGTGAAAATATTCAAATTATCTAGTTCAATGAACAAGACAAGCTACAGAATAGGTAGTGTCATATGTTCTAACTGGATTTTCAAAAACAGATATATATACAGAAAGCAGATTAGCAGTTTTTTGGGCCAGTGGTGGTGGAGGGATTAACTATACAAGGCCACAGGGGATCTTTTTAGGGTGACAGAAATGGTTCTCTATCCTATGATGGTTGCTACATACTTAAAGTGGGTGCATTTCATGTAAGTTACACCTTTAAAAAGTTAATTTTAAAAGGTACATATATACATATCTATACTGCTGCTAAGTCACTTCAGTCTTGCCCGACTCTGTGCAGACCCCATAGACAGCAGCCTACCAGGCTCCACCATCCCTGGGATTCTCTAGGCAAGAACACTGGAGTGGGTTGCCATTTCCTTCTCCAGTGCATTAAAGTGAAAAGTCAAAGTGAAGTCGGCTCAGTCGTGTCCGACTCTTTGCGACCCCATGGACTACAGCCTACCAGGCTCCTCCATCCATGGGATTTTCCAGGCAAGAGTATTGGAGTGGGGTGCCATTGCCTTCTCCTATAGATACATATCTATAGGATAGTACACATCAAAAATATTTCTGGAAGGAGCCACAAGAAAGTTAACAGTGATTGGAGTTCTAGCATATGGGAGATATTTATTATATGACATTGTACTGCTTAAAATTGCCATTCGCGTGCATTAGTTTTTCAACTAAAAACAACCCAACAAATTTTGGGGGCTTCCCGCATAGCTCAGTTGGTAAAGAATCCGGTCTGCAATGCAGGAGACCCAAGTTCGATTCCTGGGTCGGTAAGATCCACTGGAGAAGGGATATTTACCCACTCCAGTATCTTGGGCTTCCTTTGTGGCTCAGCTGGGAAAGAATCTGCCTGCAAATCAGGAGACCTGGGTTTGATCCCTGGGTTGGGAAGATCCCCTGGAGAAGGGAAAGGCTACCCGCTCCAGTATTCTGGCCTGGAGAATTCCATAGATTGTATAGCCCATGGGGTCCCAAAGAGCTGGACACGACTGAGTGACTTTCATTTTCACTTTACTTAATTTCTCCAGTTCTTACCATATTCATTTGTAAAATGGAGATAACAGCACTTAACACCTAGGGATGTTAATTACATGAGATGAGGCAAGGAAAATGCTTAGCACAGTGTTTCATCAATGTCAGTTTCAGCTAAATGCAATGATTCTTCACTCACTCAGCAAGGACCAAGACAGAGGATTCCATATCATAGATTTTTTTTCATAGAGTTTTATTCTAGTGGAAGTGAGAAACACAAACTAGCAGATAAGTGAAAATGACAGTATCAGAGTGAGAAGTGCTACAAAGAAGATAAAAAGTGTGTTTGTGAGACTGACTAGTAGGTGATGAGTATTTAAGGGAACTGACACTAAGGTGACCGTTTGAGCTGAAATCTCAAGAGGCAGTCAAGGATGTGAGGATAAAGGAGGAAGTGCATTTCAGTTACACTTACCAAGGCTCTGAAGTTTCACCTTTGGGAGAGTTATAGCTCCTCCTGGGCCTGTTTGACCACTTACAACATGAAGAGGTTGGATCTTCTGACTTCTTGAAGCCCTCCCACACATCCTATGACTCCGGAGATTTGCCCAAGTCCCAACAGCTGATGTCTGTTACTGCTGTGGCCAGAGCCCAGAGATCCAGCCCACTAGGATAACCCAGCCTTTTCCCACCTTGTGATACAAATTTCCAGGAGGCAGGGTGGGATCCTGGTGGCGCGGGCCTGAATTGAGGGGAATGCGACCCCACTCTGGCTAGGAGCTTTTTCTGGAACCCCGTGAGGAGACCATGAAGCCACCAGTCCCAGCAGACCCGTGGGCCTAGGACCAGACTGCTGGAGCCAGGCCTCCCCCTTGCTCCGCCCCTCGCACTACCTGCCCCAGGTGTCGTGCCCATCACAGGTGAGAGGTCGCAGCTCATCGTAGGGAAAGGCATTCTCCAGGTAGCTGTCGTAGGCGTGGTAGAACATGGATTTGACTCGCTCCCTGTGCAGGGTACGAGAAATAAGGCAGAGGGTCACCAAATGAGACCAGGCAGGGGAAAGGACAATCAACAGCACGGGAAGTGGGAATTATCCCCTGGCTTCTGCCAGGAGCCCAGTAGCTGGGTCCCAGCAGGTCAGGATGGGGGACCCGGGATGGGACTAGGGAAGGGACCAAGTCTGGGCTGCCCATTCCCAACTATGGAAGGGCAGGGAGCTTGACCCCACACTTCACCTGTAGTGGGCAGGGTCGGGTGCGGTGCCATCAGGGCCGGGTGCACCATGGTGCAGGGGCAGCAGTGCACACAGGAGGCCAAGCGGACGAGCAGCCGGAAAAGCATAGAGCTCCTGTCCTGTCAGCGCCGCCGCTGCAGCAGCAGCCGCCACCACCCGCTCATCCTGCGAGCCCCAGCGGGTTTCTTCCGGGGAGTTTGGGGCACTACGCCTGCGTGCCCATGAATCATCCACTCACTTCCGGACTACAAGCCCCAGAATGCAATGGGCGGTGGAACTCAAGCGGAGAGAAGCTTGGGATTTATAGTCTCTGAAGCGAAGATCAACGTGTCTTAAAGACAGTGGCTGTTATAGCTACTATTATTAATGAATGTTTTAGCAACAGTATGTTTTAAAGCTTTCTTAAATTTAATTTTTTTATTGACGTACAGTTGATGTATAATATATGTTATAGTATGCTGCTGCTGCTAAGTCGCTTCAGTCGTGTCAGACTCTGTGCGACCCCGTAGACGGCAGCCCACCAGGCTCCCCGGTTCCTGGGATTCTCCAGGCAGGAACACTGGAGTGGGTTGCCATTTCCTTCTCCAATGCATGAAAGTGAAAAGTCAAAGTGAAGTCGCTCAGTCGTGTCCGACTCTTTGCGACCCCATGGACTACAGCCTACCAGGCTCCTCCATCCATGGGATTTTCCAGGCAAGAGTACTGGAGTGGGGTGCCATTGCCTTCTCCATGTCACAGTATAGTGATTCACAATCTTTAAGAGTTATACTCGATTTATAGTTACTATAAAATATCATCTATATTCCCTCTGTTGTAAAATAGATCCTTCTAACTTATTTTATACATAACAGTTTGTACCTCTTAATCCCCCTACCCTTGAAACATTCACCCTCCTCACTTTCTTCTCCCCAGTGGTAACCACTAGTTTGTTCTGCATATCCGAGAATCCGTTTCTTACTTGTTATAGTCACTAATTTGTTGGGTTTTTTAAAACTATACTTCTATATATAAGAGATATCATACAGTATTTATCTTTGACTTATTTCATTTAGCATAATGCCCTCAAAGCTAGTGGAGGTGATGGAATTCCAGTTGAGCTATTTCAAATTCTGAAAGACGATTGCTGCACTCAATATGCCAGCAAATTTGGAAAACTCAGCAGTGGCCACAGGACTGGAAAAGGTCAGTTTTCATTCCAATCCCAAAGAAAGGCAATGCCAAAGAATGCTCAAACTACTGCACAATTGCACTCATGTCACATGCTAGTCAAATAATGCTCAAAATTGTCCAAGCTAGGCTTCAGCAATACATGAACCGTGAACTCCCTGATGTTCAAGCTGGTTTTAGAAAAGGCAGAGGAACCAGAGATCAAATAGCAACATCCGCTGGATCATGGAAAAAGCAAGAGAGTTCCAGAAAAACATCTATTTCTGCTTTCTTGACTATGCCAAAGCCTTTGACTATGTGGATCACAATAAATTGTGGACAATTCTTAAAGAGATTAGAATACCAGACCACCTAACCTGCCTCTTGAGAAATCTGTATGCAGGTCAGGAAGCAACTGTTAGAACTGGACATGGACAACAGACTGGTTCCAAATAGGAAAGGAGTACGTCAAGGCTGTATATTGTCACCCTGCTTATTTAACTTATATGCAGAGTACATCATGAGAAACGCTGGACTAGAAGAAGCACAAGCTGGAATCAAGATTGCTGGGAGAAACATCAATAACCACAGATATGCAGATGACACCCCTCTTATGGCAGAAAGTGAAGAGGAATTAAAGAGCCTCTTGATGAAAGTGAAAGAGGAGAGTGAAAAAGTTGGCTTAAAGCTCAACATTCAGAAAACAAAGATCATGGCATCTGGTCCCATCACTTCATGGGAATTAGATGGGGAAACAGTGGAAACAAGTGTCAGATTTTATTTTGGGGGCTCCAAAATCACTGCAGATGGTGCTTGCAGCCATGAAATTAAAAGACGCTTACTGCTTGGAAGGAAAGTTACGACCAACCTAGATAGCATATTAAAAAGCAGAGATATTACTTTGCCAACAAAGTTCTATCTAGTCAAGGCTATGGGTTTTCCAGTAGTCATGTATGGATGTGAGAGTTGGACTGTGAAGAAAGCTGAGCACCAAAGAATTGATGCTTTTGAACTGTGATGTTGAAGAAGACTCTTGAGAGTCCCTTGGACTGCAAGGAGATCCAACCAGTCCATTCTAAAGGAGATTATTCCTGGGTGTTCATTGGAAGGACTGATGCTAAAGCTGAAACACCAGTACTTTGGCCACCTCATGCAAAGAGTTGACTCACTGGAAAAGACTCTGATGCTGGGAGGGGTTGGGGGCAGGAGAAGAAGGGGACAACAGAGGATGAGATGGATGGATGGCATCACCGACTTGATAGACATGAGTTTGAGTGAACTCTGGGATTTGGTGATGGACAGGGAGGCCTCGCATGCTGCGATTCATGGGATCGCAAAGAGTTCACACACCTGAGTGACTGAACTGAACTGAATGCCCTCCCAAATCCATCCATGTTGCAAATGGCAAAATGTTCATTCTTTTTTATGACTGAGTAGTATTCCATTAAATAAATATATCAATACCACACCTTCTTTATTCAGTCATCTGTTGATTGACACTTAGGTTGCTTCCATATCTTGGTAAATGTAAATAATACTGGTATGAACATTAGGGTGCATGTATCTTTTTCAATTAGTGTTTTCATTTTTTTCAGATGTATATCTAGAAGTGAAATTGCCAGGTCATATGGTAGTTCTATTTGTGGTCCTATTGATGACAGCCATTCTTTCAGATGGGAGGTGATAGCTCACTGTGTTTCTGACTTGCATTTCCCTGATGATTAGCAGTTTCGAGCCTCTTTGCATGTGTCTATTGGTAATCTGCATTACCTCTTTGGAGAAATGCTTTTCAGATCTTCTGCCCATTTTTTAACTGGGTTGTTTGTTTTTTGATATGGAGTTGTATGAGCTGTTTATATATTTTCAATTAACCTATCATTGGTCATTGAAGTCGCTCAGTCGTGTCCGACTCTTTGGGACCCCATGGACTGTAGCCTACCAGGTTCCTCCATCCATGGAATTTTCCAGGCAAGAATACTGGAGTGGGTTACCATTTCCTTCTCCAGAGGATCTTCCTGACCCAGGGATTAAACCTGGGTTTCCTGCATTGCAAGCGGATGCTTTTATCATCTGAGCCACCATGGAAGTGACTCCATTCAGTAGGTTGTCACTTTGTTTTGTCAATGGTTTCCTTTGCAATGCAAAAGCTTTTAAGTTTGATTAGGTCCCATTTGATTATTTTTGCTTTTATTTCCTTAGCTGTGGGAGACTGATCCAAAAAATAATGCTATGATTTGTGTCAAAGAATGTTCTGCCTATGTTTTATTCTAGGAATTTAATGTTTTCAGGTCTTACATTTAGCTCTTTAGTCCATTTAGAGTTTATTTTTGTATGTGGTGTTAGAGAATGTTCTAATTTCATTCTTCTATATCTAGGTGCCCAGTATTCCCAGCACCACTTATTGAAGAGACTGTCTTTTCTCTTGTGTATTTTTGCTTCCTTAGTCATAGGTTAATTGACCATAGTCTCTGTTTTTGTGCCAATACCATGCTATCTTGATTACTGTAGCTTTATGGTGTGATCTGAAGTCAGAGAGCATGATCCTTCCTGCTTTGTTGATCTTTCTCAAGATTGTTTTGGTTATCTAGGGTCTTTGTATTACCATATAGTTTTTTTAATTATTTGTTTTTGTTCTGTGAAAAATGCCCTGGTAGATTGGTAGGGACTGTATCAAATTATAGATTTCCTGGGTTAGTATAGCCATTTAAAAATATTATTTCTTCCAATTCAAGAACACACTGTATCTTTCCATCTGTTTATGACATCTTCAAGTTCTTTCTTAGTAACAGCATTTTAAAGGACTTGTTACCAAGACTCTATGCAGTACTTTAAATATATTATCTTTTTAAAAACCACCTTATTATGCATGAAAGCAGAGATCTGCAGGGATTTAATATTTATTAGTGGATGCATTTAAAGATGGATAAAGAATGTCCACCCTTTACTATAATTAGACATATTGAGTTTCCCAAACAAGTACCCTGCTAAGTATAAGATACAGCTTACTTCCATTTATTTGTCCAAAGCTTACTCCTTGGAAGAAAAGTTATGACAAACCTAGAAAGCATATTCAAAAGCAGAGATATTACTTTGCCGACTAAGGTCTGTCTAGTCAAGGCTATGGTTTTTCCTGTGGTCATGTATGGATGTGAGAGTTGGACTGTGAAGAAGGCTGAGCGCCGAAGAATTGATGCTTTTGAACTATGGTGTTGGAGAAGACTCTTGAGAGTCCCTTGGACTGCAAGGAGATCCAACCAGTCCATTCTGAAGGAGATCAGCCCTGGGATTTCTTTGGAAGGACTGATGCTGAAGCTGAAACTCCAGTACTTTGGCCACCTCATGCGAAGAGTTGACTCATTGGAAAAGACTCTGATGCTGGGAGGGATTGGGGATAGGAGGAGGAAGGGGATGACCAAGGATGAGATGGCTGGATGGCATCACTGACTTGATGGACGTGAGTCTGAGTGAACTCTGGGAGTTGGTGATGGACAGGGAGGCCTGGCATGCTGCGATTCCTGTGGTCGCAAAGAGTCGGACACGACTGAGCGACTGGAACTGAACTGAACTGAACTTCCATTTATTTGTCCAAAGCTGTTACTGTCAAGATTTTCAGAAATCTCTTCATTTCTAGGAATTCATGAGTTCTTGTCATATCTTTTTTCCCATTTGGGATGTGCTCACATTATCATGGTCTCTCTAGTCTCTGTTCCAGTGCAGAAGCTTCTCACTCCCAGTCCTCTGGACCAGCTCGGTGGCTGCAGCCCTGTGGGTTATCCTAGGTGAAAAGCAGGCACCATAGCTTCAAGAAAAGTGGGACCCATTTTTCCATTTTCCTGCTTGCAAGTTCCCAGAATTTCATCAGCTTTTTAGACCATAGCAACACACTTGACTTTGAACAGTACAGCATAATCAACCCCAGGTTTGAAGTGCAACTGGGACTTCAATTCCAACTTTACCAGTTAAAGCCTCTGTAGGTGACCCTAAGCAAGCCCCTCTCCTTCTGTAAACCCAGCTTCATCTTACATAAAATGAAGAATTTGAATAAATGGATCTCTGATGTCTTTTTAAACTGAGCTTTCTGTGATGCTAGAATTGGCCATTCTCTTCTCTTTTCTAAAAAATGGTACTTCGGTTCCTTGAGCTAGAATGAAGACATGTTTGGCCTCTGTTGGTACAGACTCCATGAAAATATCCCTCAGATGAACTTGCCGAAACATCGGCAGTAGATATGAGAATTAAAACCCTGATTTAACCCAGAGAGCTGGAGGTAGTACAATATAGAAGTTAAAAGTATGGGCTTTAAATCTAAGCAGACCTGAGTTGGAATACTAGCTCCATCACCTATTATGAGTATGGCTTCACCAGCTTCTCTTCTGAACTTCATTTTACTCATTTGTAGAACAGGAATAACTTTAGGATCTACCTAATAGGATTTATGAGGATTCAGTGAACCTGTAAAGTACTTGTCACAGTGCCTGGCAGAAGAGATAAAACACACTAGGATGCTTTTGGAAACTCTTCTTGGAAGTACCAGATGGAAGGGGAAGGAGATGACAGTAAACTGAGACTTGGATAACAACACAGGGGCACGGTATTAGCTTCCTGTGACCATGGTAACAAATTACAATTACCATAAACTTGGTAGTTTAAAGCAACAGAAATGTACTCTCCCACGGTTCTGGAGGCCAGAAGTCTGAAATTAGTTTCAGTGGGCCAAAATCAAGATATTAGCAGAGGCACACTTCCCCTGGAACCTCTAGAGAAGAATCTGCTGCTTGCCTCTTCAGCTTCTCTGGGAGAAGAGAATGTTGCAGGCATTCCTGGCCTGTATCACTCTAATCTCTGCCTCTATATTCACACCAGCTCCTCCTCTGTGGATCTGTATCATATCTCCCTCTGCCTCTCTCTGCCTTTCTAAGGACACTTGTGACTGCATTTGGGGCTGACCTAGATGATACAGTGTAATCTCCCATCTCAAGATCCTTTACTTGATCACATTTGCAAAGACCCTTTTTCCAAATCCAAATAGGGCATACTTACAGATTCCAGGGACTAGGACCTAACTGGACCTCAGTGGAGGTTCAGATGGTAAGGAGACCACCTAAAATGCTGGAGACCTGGGTTCGATCCTTGGTTTAGGATGATCCACTGGAGAAGGGAATGGCTACCTACTGCAATATTCTTGTCTGGAGAATTCCGTGGACAGAGGAGCCTAGTGGGCTACGATCCATGTGATTGCAGAGTCAGACACAACTGAGCAACTAACACACACACACAGGACCTAATTACCTTTAGGGGACCACTTTTTTTTTTTTTTTAGCCTAGCACAGGTATTAAGCATTTTCAGGTCTGAGCCCTTTCATGCTATGAAACTTGCCCAGGCCTAATTGTTCTTCTCCATATAAGTCCTGTAGCTTATCTTGTCTCCATTCAAAACTCTAGTGTGATTAAATGTTCACAGGGAGAGTGGAAGCAGGTTAACCGGATTTGGTAATGATGGGTCTCTCTTTATTAGCATGGTTGAAATATTCATAATTTTTCTTTGTTTTTTCCTTTTTATAATATAGATCTTTTTTAAAAAATGTATTTGGCCTTAGTTGTAGCACATGGGATCTTCACTGTGGCATGCAAGATCTTACATTGTGGCCCATGGCTTAGTTGCCCCACTGCATGTAGGATCTTCGCTTCCCAGCCAGGGATGCAAGGTGCATCCCCTGCATTGAAGGCAGATTCTTAACCACTAGATCACCAGAGAAGTCCCTGTTTTCTTTTTTAGCTTGATGAAAATGTATGTTTCCACATTGTCAAAGAAAATACGATCACGACTTTTATTTTCACAATTTATATAGTGGATTTCATGGTTGTTCATGAGAAAAAAACTTATTTTTAACCTTCTGGAAAGTATTAGGTCTCTTCATTCCTGGCTTTACCTCTCACTCCATGGTTATCATATGAGATTCTAAAAGGTTGTAGTTCACCAGAGAAATGTCAATCTTGAATACTTACTCATGAAAGTAACAATTTCTTGATTCAAAATCTGGAAATTGATAATGCTGTAAAGAGTATCTAGGGAGGAAATGTGAAAGAGTGGTGAAAATTCTAATGCAGTGACCAGAACATATTGATTTCTTAATATATATTCTCTTTTCTCCACTATCTTATTCCTCTTTCTTTAAAGTGGGGGTGTATTAACTAGTCCTATTTATTGAGCATCTGACCCTAACAATCTGAGGTGTTAGGCAATAATTTCTGCCCTCAAGAGCCTGAAGCATAGTGCTGGGCATACAATGAAGATGATAAGGTAGTCAAGCACAGACCTTTCCCTTGAAATGCTTGCAATTTTGATAGAAAGGAAAGACATCTTTTGGAGAATAGCTGGAATCATAGAGCGTTCAGGTCTTCCTGTGGGTGTTTAGAAGATGGGCAGAGTGTTTTTATTAATATAAGGTGAGTATTCTTGGACTCTGTGTCGAGTGGAACAAGCTGTGGACTCATGGTCAGAAGTCCTTTTTCAGTCACTGTCTCTGTGTGCTCTTGGGCAAGTCGCTTTCCCTTTTGGGGATTCAGTTTCCAAATCTGGAAAATGAGAGAATAAGACTACCTTTAAGTATAAGGAAAATAATATTAACAGATTCATAGAGTTATTGCAAAAAATAGGAAAGCAGAATTCAATACACATTAACTACATAAATTTTCCCTCAGAAACTATAGGAAGACACTCCAAATAAAATAAAATGTGATTATTTACCAACTAAATAATAATGGTAATAATAACAAAGAGGAAAGGAGGAGGAGGCAAAAATGTATTGATAAGAGTAAGAATTTATATAGCATTTACTATGTCCCAGGCACTGTTCTTGGGATATTAGTCCTCACCACAATCCTCTGAGACAATACTATTATTAGTACCATTTTAAAGACTTTAAAAATCGAGACATAGATTTTAAAAACTGAAGAGAGGTTTAGTAATAATCAGCGTCTCACACTGAACAAGTAATAGAGCCAAGATTCAGAGCTAGTCTATATTTTACTACATTAATGAAACTGATGACAATTGTATAAATAAAAGTCCAAAACAGAATTAAAAAGTTGGAATACATTCACTATTCCCTTTCTTTATGCTGGAATATAAGGGGGAAAATGTTCAATTCCCTGAAGCTGGAAGCCAAGGCATTTTAGTCCTCATTTGACCCCGTACTCTTCACTACTTTTATCAGGGAGGTATCTGGGAATTCCTTTTCTAGCATCAAGAAGTCATGTGGTTCAAGTGGATTCTCCCAACTCCCAGAGCAGAGTTTGCAAACGACATACTTTTGGACTGCCAAGAAATAACTAGTTTATCCCTGGGAAATTTTCCATCTGTTGCTTTGTCGAAATGCTTGAATTCCCCTTATCCCCAGGGTATACATAATTTAGAGCACATCAGAGCCCCAGAACACGTTTTTAATACTCATATTCCATGTAAAAAGGGACATGTGGCTAAATCTGCCTAGAGAAACCTAGTCATCCTGGTTGTATTAAGGCAAAAGTACAAAGTCAAGAAGTGATTACAGATGGTCTCACAGTCTAGTCGGTCCCAGGCTCTGAGCCAGATTACAATATTTGAGATCTCAAGCCCTGAAAATGGTATCCATCCCTCAAATGCAATTCAAACCAAAAACAATCTTATACTCTAAAATAAAAGAAGGCAATAGCCAAAAGATGGAAGCAATGCAAGCAACCATCAATGGATAACTGGATAAACAAAATGTGATATAAATACAATGGAATATTATTTAGGGTTAAAAAGGAAAGAACTTCTGACACTTGCTACCTTGGATGAAGCTTAAAGACATGATACTAAGTTAAATAAGTCAGTCACAAGAGAAAAAATTTAAAAAAAATATTTTGATGCTATTTTATGTATTAAAAAAAATTGGGGCTGCACCACACAGCACGTGGGGTCTCAGTTCCCCAACTAAAAATCGAACCCATGTCCCTTGAAAGCAAGGAGTCTTAACCACTGGACTACCAGGGAAGTCCCTGAGAACAAATATTGTGTGCCATTATCTATATGAGGTACTAAAGCAGTTAAATTCACAGAGACAGAAGGCAGAAGTATGGTTGGCAGGGGTTGGGATAAGGGCCATGTGTTGTTGTTTAATAGGTACCAAGTTTCAGTTTAGCAATACGAAAAGAGTTCTGGAGATGGATGGCTGCACAAAAGTGTGACTATACTTAATGCCATTAAACTGTACACCTAAGATGGTTAGGATGGTAAGTTTTATGTTATATATGGTTGTGGTGGTTTAGTCACTAAGTCGTGTGACCCCATGGACTGTAGCCTGCCAGGCTCCTCTGTCCATGGGATTCTCCAGGCAAGAATACTGGAGTGAGTTGCCATTTCCTCCTCCAATGTTATACATATATTTACCACAATTTTCTAAATTGAAAAATGGACTCTCTAAAAATAGATAGTATCAGTTCAGTTCAGTTCAGTTCAGTCACTCAGTCGTGTCCGACTCTTTGCGACCACAGGAATCGCAGCATGCCAGGCCTCCCTGTCCATCACCAACTCCCAGAGTTCACTCAGACTCACGTCCATCAAGTCAGTGATGCCATCCAGCCATCTCATCCTCTGTCATCCCCTTCTCCTCCTGTCCTCAATCCCTCCCAGCATCAGAGTCTTTTCCAATGAGTCAACTCTTCGCATGAGGTGGCCAAAGTACTGGAGTTTCAGCTTCAGCATCAGTCCTTCCAAAGAAATCCCAGGGTTGATCTCCTTCAGAATGGACTGGTTGGATCTCCTTGCAGTCCAAGGGACTCTCAAGAGTCTTCTCCAACACCACAGTTCAAAAGCATCAATTCTTCGTTGCTTGGCCTTCTTCACAGACCAACTCTCACATCCATACATGACCCCAGGAAAAAACATAGCCTTGACTAGATGGACCTTAGTCGGCAAAGTAATGTCTCTGCTTTTGAATATGCTATCTAGATTGGTCGTAACTTTTCTTCCAAGGATAGTATAGTGGTACTCAAATTTTCTGATTTTTTTCCCCCATGGTGTCTACTTTACTACCTTTTGGAAATATCCAGTTCTTACCAAAAAAAAATTATCCTGGGAGAAGAGAGGGGTACGTGCCTGCTTTACTGATGCCCAAAGCAGATACTTTCTCTGCCTATTTAATGACACATAATTAGCCTGATACCGCCCCAAGCTGAGCGAAGAAAGAGCACAGGGCCCTGCAGAGTTCCCCCCTCAGTCCACCAGCAATGTAGATCCCAAACTCTGATGCTGGAGAGAAGGAAAAAAGCCTAATGGAACAAAAGTTATTTCCACTAATATTTACTAGGAGCCTTATTATAATAATGGTATCTATTAAACTAACTTCACCAGTGTTAAGAAAAACTAAAACATGTTACTAAACTAAAAACATGATTAGTGACCTTTTGATGTCATAATAAAACATTGATTAGCAAATCTACTTAAGGGTCATCTGCCTCAGGGACTTTCCTGGAAGTCCATGTGTTAAGACCCTGCTCCCAATGCGGGAGGTAAGGGTTCTATCCCTGGTGGGGGAACTAAGATCCCACACAGCGTACAGTACAGTTAAAAAATAAAAACAAACCAACAAACTTACAAATTAAAAAAGAAGTCATTTGCCTCCGAAGAGAAATTTAACACTATTTACACAAATGATTGGGGCCAGACATTTCACAATTCTGTGAAGTAATAAGATGAGATGATTTCCTTTTCTGTCTGGTAGAGAAGATGATCCTAAAGGTTATGTTTCTTAATCCTGTAGGACATTAATCGTTTTGTATATAAATTAGCAATCTCATTGCAAAATTTTTCTTTTTCATTGACTACAAAAAAACCTTTTTTTATTCTATTTTGAACTGGCTTTGTCATCCTGCTAGCCCCCTTACTAATCAGTTAAAAGAAAATTTGACCCAATTTCACTATCTATTTGTATGAGAATTACGTTTTTAACACGCAGAGAATTATCCTTTACGCTAAGCATCAGACCCTGGGTTAAGCAATTCACAGACCCACGATATCCCGTTGAGGTAATTTCTCTTGTATCCCCATTTTCCAGATGAAAAACTGATACATGCTAAAAGATTAAATCATTTTCTAAGGGCCAGTTTTGTGCCAGGCATTTTGCTGCTCATAATTTTCTCTTCTTCCATAGTTGTTCTATTTATTTGTTCATTCATCCAATAAATATCTGTTGAGCACTTAGTATGTTCCAGGTACTCTGCTAGTCTTGTGTTACAGAAAGGTTAAAGTATTTCCTGCTCTCTTACAGCTTTTGGTGTGGAGGAAAGATGCTTAGACATTTATCATGGAAAGAAGTTAGGGCTGTGATGACAAAAAAGAAGGGCCTATGGTAAAACAGAGGAAATATGCAAGACAGACTTGCATGCATGTCAGGGAAGACTGTCTGGAGTAGGTGATATGTAGGTGTTAGGTGGGCCAAAGAAAGGGGTGAGAATTAGTTCAAGATAAAATCTGGTAGTCCAGTGGCTAAAACTCCAAGCTCCCCAATGCAGAGGGCCCAGGGTTCAGTCCCTGGTGCCACAACTAAGACCTGGCATGGCCAAATAAATAAATAATTTTTAAAAATAAAAAAAGAGATAAAGTCTCAGTTCCTTAGTGTAGCATGACAGACTCTTTATCTGACTCCTGCTTACCTCTTCACATCACTTCTCCCTCCCCAGCGCCTGGTCTGTTTTGGTCACACTTCAGTCAGTCAGTTCAGTCGCTCAGTCGTGTCCGACTCTCTGTGACCCCATGGACCGCAGCACGCCAGGCCTCCCTGTCCATCACCAACTCCCAGAGTCCACCCAAATCCATGTCCGTTGAGTCAGTGATGCCATCCAGCCATCTCATCTTCTTTTGTCCCCTTCTCCTCCTGCCTTCAATCTTTCCCAGCATCAAGGTCTCCTCCAATGAGTCAGTTCTTTGCATCAGGTGGCCAAAGTATTGGAGTTTCAGCTTCAGCATCAGTCCTTCCAATGAATATTCAGGACCAATTTCCTTCAGGATGGACTGGTTGGATCTCCTTGCAGTCCAAGGGATTCTCAAGAGTCTTCTCCAACACCACAGTTCAAAAGCATCAATTCTTTGGCACTCAGCTTTCTTTATAGTCCAACTCTCACATCCCTACATGACTACTAGAAAAACCTTAGCCTTGACTAGATGGAACTTTGTTGGCAAAGTAATGTCTCTGCTTTCTAATATGCTGCCTAGGTTGGTCATAACTTTTCTTCCAAGGAGCAAGCATCTTTCAATTTCATGGCTGCAATCACCATTTGCAGTGATTTTGGAGCCCCCAAAATAAAGTCTATCAGTGTTTCCACTCTTTCCCCATCTATTTGACATGAAATGAGTGATCTTCGTTTTCTGAATGTTGAGTTTAAGCCAACTTTTTCACTCTCCTCTTTCACTTTCATCAAGAGGCTCTTTAGTTCTTCGCTTTCTGCCATAAGTGTGGTGTCATCTGCATATCTGAGGTTATTGATGTTTCTCCTGGCAATCTTGATGGCAGCTTGTGCTTCACAGCGTTTTCATTCCAGTGTTTCTCATCATGTACTCTGCATATAAGTCAAATAAGCAGGGTGACAATATACAGCCTTGACGTACTCCTTTCTCTATTTGGAACCAGTCTGTTGTTCAGCACATCCCAGAGTTGAGAACAGAAAAACCCTACTTAAAAGTCAGTTGAAAAAGGTGGCTGCGCAGCGCTTGAGAAGCTGTGAGAGATACCCCACATCCAAGGGCAAAGGGAGAAGCCCCAGCAAGACAGTAGGAGGGGCAAATTCACTTTGAGAAGCAAATCAAACCCCATACCTTCCACAGACACTCAGAGGACTCAAACAAACCTTGTGTGCACCAGGACCCAGAGACCCCACAGAGACTGAGACAGAACGGTGTTTGAGCGTCTCCTGTGGAGGTGTGTGTCAGCAGTGGATTGCCGCAGGGGCAGGGGCTCTGGGTGCAGCAGACTTGGGTATGGCATAAGCCCTCTTGGAGGAGGTCTCCATTAACTCCACTATAGAGCTGCCAGAACTTACACAGGACTGGGGAAGCAGACTCCTGTGCACCAGCAGCCAGGAGAAAGGAGCAGTGACCCCCACAAGAGACTGACCCAGACTTGCCTGGGAGTGTCCAGGAGTCTCCAGCAGAGGCGTGGGTCGGCAGTGGCCGGCAGCAGCCTGCTGCAGGGTTAGGGGCACTGAGTGTAGCAGTGCTTTCATGGGACCTTTTGAAGGAGATCGCCACTACCTTCATTACCTCCACCATAGTTTGAGGTGAGGTGAAGTCGCTCAGTCGTGTCCAACTCTTTGTGACCCCATGGACTGTACCTACTAGGCTTCTCCGTCCCCATGGACGGAGGCAAGAATACTGGAGTGAATTGCCATTTCCTTCTCCATGGGATCTTCCCAACCCAGGTATCGAACCCTGGTCTCCCACATTGGAGGCAGATGCTTTAACCTCTGAGCCACCAGGGAAGCAGCCCCAGGTAAATAACAGGCAGGGAACACAGCCCCACCCATCAGCAGAAGACTGGATTAAAGATTTACTGAGTGTGGCCCGCCCATCAGAACCAGACTGTCAGTCTCTCCCATCAGGAAGCTTCCATAAGCTTCTTATCCTTCTCCATCAGAGGGAAGACAGACTGAAAACCACAATCACAGAAAACTAACCAATCTGATCACATGAACCATAGCCTTGTCTAACTCAATGAAACTATGAGCCATGCCATGTAGGGCCACCCAAGACGACAGACTGAAAACCACAATCACAGAAAACTAACCAATCTGATCACATGAACCATAGCCTTGTCTAACTCAATGAAACTATGAGCCATGCCATGTAGGGCCACCCAAGACGGATGGGTCATGGTGGAGAGTTCGGACAAAATGTTGTCTACTGGAGAAGGGAATGACAAACCACTTTAGTATTTTTGCCTTGAGAACCCCATGAACAGTACAAAAAGGCAAAAAGATAGGACACTGAAAGATGAACTCCCCATGTTGGTAGGTGCCCAATATGCCACTGGAGATCAGTGGAGAAATAACTCCAGAAAGAATGAAGAGATGGAGCCAAAGCAAAAACAACACCCCGTTGTGGATGTGACTGGTGATAGAAGCAAAGTCTGATGCTGTAAACAGCAATATTGCATAGGAACCTGAAATGTTAGATCCACGAATCAAGGCAAATTGGTCACGCCTCAGTCACTCAGTCTTGTCCAACTCTTTGCGACCCCCATGAATCACAGCATGCAAGGCCTCCCTGTCTATCACCAACTCCCAGAGTTTACTCAAACTCATGTCCATCGAGTCCATGATGCCATCCAGCCATCTCATCCTCTGTCGTCCCCTTCTCCTCCTGCCCTCAATCCCTCCCAGCATCAGGGTCTTTTCCAATGAGTCTACCAATTTCTCAAGCATGTTATATTCTTTCTCTTTTTGCATTATTTTCCTTTGCATTTTCTCCTTCTATTTGAGATCACTTTTCCCACAGCTTCTGCCTTCCCCCAACCTCCCATCCTTTACTCACCCTCCAGGACCAGCTTAGGCATCAAGCCCTCAGAGAAGTCTTCTCTAATACCCAGGCTAAATTAGAGGACTCTACTCACATAAACTCAGTCCCCATCCCATGCCCCCCAGCCCCAGTCCTCCATCTCCCTGGCCCTCTCTCTTAACATTTATCACATTGTGTTATCAGTGACTGCCTCTATGTCTCTCTCCTCTGCTTGGTTGTCTGCTTCAGGTCCTAGCACACAGTAATTGTTCAATAAGTGCCCACTGAATGAAAGAACAAAGCAGTATAAGAACAGTTTTAGAGCAAACAAAGGAAGACGAGATGGCTCTCAGAAGCCCTTGGAAATAAGAAGTTTCCTAATAGTCCAGTGGTTAGGAGTCAGTGCTTTCACTGCTGTGGCCCAGTTTAAATCCCTGGATCCTTGGTTGGGGAACTAAGATCCTACAAGCTGATCCCACAAGCAGTGGCGTGGCAAAAAAAAAGAAAGAGGAGACTCTTGGAAATAAACTGTGGGTAGTTCAGAGCAAGCGAAGCACAGAAAAAAGAGAGAGAGAGAAGCATAGACTGTAGCGGCAATTGCTATGGACTAAGATAACAAGAAAAATATTCTCAAAACAACTTTATGAGTTAGGTACTATTATTCTCCCTCTTTAACAGATGGGCTCAGGGAGACCAAGTGGCATGACCTAAATCCCACAGCTAACAAGTGGCCAAGCTGAGATGTGAGCGCAGGCAGCTCTACCCCAGAATCTACGGCCTCATCCTCGGTGTTACACTTGATTCCACCTCTGCTCTGGGTCCTGGGAGAAGGAAGAGGGCTGAGAAGAGTGCACAAAGATCACTCAAGAAGTTTATAGTCCATGAGAGAAGACAAGGGGATAAAAAGTGACAATATAGCAACAATGAAGCTACATAGGGAGGCAGTGTTCCATTGGTTCCGTAGCTGGGGGCATGCTGGAAGGCTTTCAGAAGGAGGTGAGTCCAAGGAGAGCTCTGAAGGACTCACTCTCCATTTGGGAAAGTTGAGAAAAACATCAGAATAGTAAAATATATGTTATACTGATAATACCTCATGAAGAACTGTTCAACATTACAAGGTTTGTTTAACACTAGAAATTTAATCCATTTGCCCCATTAACAAATCATATGATCATTTCATTAGATGATAATAAAGGACTAGAAAAACTCAAAAGATTTATGATAAAAATTCAGCAAATGAAATAAAAAGAACCTTCTTTATGCCATTAAAGGGTATCTATTTTTTAATACAACAAATATCATAAAAAATTTTCCTTTTTAAAGCCAGGAAAATGACAAGAATACTCATCTATATTTCCTATCATTTCTCTTTAACATTGTACTAGAGATCAGAGCCAAAACAATAAGTTAGGAAAAGATATATAAAAATTAGAAAGGAAGGAATAAAACTTTCACTATCTACTAGTGATGTGACTATGCATGTAGAAAATCTAAAAGAATCCCCCCAAATTATTGAAATAAATAAAATAGTTAATTAAGGTTTCTATATACAAAATCAATGCAACAAAAAAATCAGTATTTTAATTATTTACTTATTTTTGGCTGCACTAGGTCTTTATTGCTGCAGGCAGGCTTTCTCTAGGTGCAGCAAGTGGGGGCTACTCTCTGGTTGTAGTGTGCAGGATTCTCACTGTTGGGGCTTCCCTTGCTGCAGAGCATAGCGTTTAGGGTGCTCAGCCTCAGCTGTGGCATGTGGCTCACAGCACAGCCTTTAAGTCTCTAGAGCAGGGACTCAGTAGTTGTGGTTCATGGGCTTAGTTGCCCCACAGCATGTGGAACCTTTCTGGATCAGGGTTAACCACTGGACCATAAGGGAAGTCCCAATATTGCTATATATAGCAATAAACAGTAAGAACGTGAAATTTCTTATAAATATCATTGTGGCTCAGCTGGTAAAGAATCCCCCTGTAATGTGGGAGACCTGTGTTCAATTCCTGGGTTGGGAAGATCCCCTGGAGATGGGAAAGGCTATCCACTCCAGTACTCTGGCCTGGAGAATTCCATGGACTGTATAGTCTGTGGGGTCACAAAGGGTCAGGCACGACTGAATGACTTTCACAGCCACCACTGTCAATAACATCTTAAAATATGAAGGGCCTAGGGGAAATCTAACAAAAATATGGGCAAGACGTCTAGAGAGAAATTCATATAACACTGGGAGACCCTAGCAGCTCAGTTGCTTAATCATGTCCGACTCTTTCTGACCCCATGGACTATAGCCTGCCAGGCTCCTCTCTCCATGGAATTTTCCATGCAAGAATACTGGAATGGGCTGCCATTTCCTACTCCAGGGGATCTTCCCCACCTGGGGATTGAACTCATGTCTCCTGCATCTCCTGCATTGGCAGGTGGATTCTTTATCACTAAGGATTCTTTGTCACTGGGACACTAGCAGAGATATAAATAAATGATGATATATACTCTATCAGGTGTTGGATGATTCAATATTGCAAAGGTGCCAATTTCCCCAAAGCCATTAACATGTTATATGAATTAATAATAGCAACTAAAATCCCAATGACTTGTTAAAATGATTCCAAAATTTATGTACGGAAGTTCAACAGACACTCTCAAAAACAAGGTGGGAAGACTTGATTTGCAAGATATGAAGATGTATTATTGTTTATACTAATTGAGAGAATGTGGCATTGGGGCAGGGAGAGAAGAATAGGCCATCGAAACAAAAGAAACTAACTGTAAATCACAGATGTCACTGCAAATTATTAAGGAAGGGCAGACTTTCAAGAAGAGGTGTTGGGACAATTGGCTATCCACATAAAGGAAACTAATCTTGATCTCTATTTCACACCATACGCCTAAAGACAAAAGATAAAACTATAAAGCTTTTGAAAATAGATAGGAGAATATCTTCATGATCCCAGGGTAGGGAAGGATTTCCCAGACTAACAGAAAAGATGACAAAGTTGATTATTAGAAGCTTCTGTTTATCTAAAGACAAGATAAAGTGAAAAGATAACATTTGTGTGTTCTCTGCTCAGGAAACCAAGAGGAGCAGATTTGGCTGAGACTGGAATCCATGGAAAGATAAGGCTGGAAAGATGGGCAGGTGCCAAGCCAGGAATGCCAGGCTCCCACCACTTGCTGAGAAGGCAGGAGCTGGAATCATCCTATTTTAGGGGCATCTTTTCATGTTTCCTAAGTTGAGCTGTGCGAGTGTGTACAGGGTGAAATCTTGGCTAAGATTGATCTCTATTCCTTTGCCTCTTTTCAGGAAATCCCACTTAATGTCTATCCTCCGTTCCTCCTGCTGTACAGTCAGTTCTGTTTGCTGCCCCCAAGCCAAGTTCCTTTCTTATCTCTTCCACCTACTGAATAAGTACTGTGTTCTGGTACTTTGTATGAGTCATCTCATTTACCCTTTTAGGATGGCTTCATAGTTAAGAAAGCATATTTGGGATGCAACTCACCTGGATTTAAGATCTGTCTTTGCCAGTTGGGTGTCTTCCAGCAGGTCAGTTCACTGTTCTGTGCCTCTATGTCCTCATCTGTGAAATGGGAGTAATGACTGTGCTTTCATAGGGCACTAGTGAGAATAAAACACAAGTACTCTACTGACTTAAGGCTTAGCACATAATAAGCTTCAATACATATTATTGTTATTTTTTCACATCCTCAGAGGGAGGTGATCCCTGAAGGAAGCACACTCTCTTGTTGTTTGCTGTTATCTGAGTTGGGCCTGGTTGGTTAAGCTGCCTCACACAGAGGCAGAGGGCTGGTCCTCTGAAGTCCAGCCGGGCACCCTGCCAGTCCCCAGCTCAGCCCAGCTCCTGCGTGCCCTGGCAGGGCCTCTCCTCACCCACTGGGGCTGCACCAGCGCTGGCCCCAGCTCAGCCTCCTGTCTCCCTTATCTTTCCCCTGCAGGTGCTCTCCTTGTTTCCTTCACTTCCCTTCGCTCACAAGACCCTCATTCTTTAGGTCTCAGTCAAATTCCAGCATCTGGCCCTGTGCCCACTCTGCTTGGTGGTTTTCTGCCCCTCAGCCACCCAGGCCAGATGCAACAGAGGCTCTGGTTCCAAGCGCAGTGTTTCACTTCTCTTACCACTCTCATCCCTGGCTTTAGAAAGGGAATGGGGACACCCCTTGAGCTGCCCCCATTTACCAGCTTCCTCACTCCCAATATTTTCTTTGTTCTTCCTGTGCCAAATCCCATATTCCATCCTCTTTGAGTTCCATTCCCTGCTCTGCACTTCTCAGCTCTGTGACCTTGGGCAAGTTCATTACCCTTTCTGTGTTTTAATTATCCAATTTGTCACATAGAGACAATGAGCCTGGGGCTACCTACCCCAGAGGAAGCTATAAGGGTCTAACATTTGGTATGAACTTTTGGCATGATATATATAGCATAAATATTCAAGCATGTTGGAAGCATGTGTTCAAAAATATATTGATGGAGACTTAGCTCCCCCAATTTTTGAGATACAATGTGGTGCTTAAATTCACGAACTTCAGCCATCAGAGAGAAGTGGTTTCAAATTAGAGCTTTTGCTGTATGATCTTAGGTTGGATGGCATCACTGACTCGATGGACATGGTTTGGGTGGACTCCTGGAGTTGGTGATGGACAGGGAGGCCTGGTGTGCTGCGGTTCATGGGGTCACAAAGAGTCGGACACGACTGAGCAACTGAACTGAACTGAACTTAGGTAAGTCATTTACCCTTTCAAAGCCTCTGTTTCTTTATTTATAAAATGACGTTAATAAAACCTACCTGGTAGGGCTGGCATATGAATAATGTGAGATTATTTGTGTAAAGATCTTAAAACTGTTCCTAGCCACAATAAATGTTACCTATAATAATTGCCATCTCTGCTGCTTAATTTTCAGGGCACTGGTGTGTGAAGAGGGTGCTTGGGAAACAGCTGTGGCTGTTATCACTGTGTCCATGACAGATCTTAGCTTGGTAAGAAAGACCTCTCTGTAATTAGCTCTGTGTATACTGGAGTGGACCCACTTTTAAAATTTTTATTTTTTAATTTATGTTTTTGACCACTTGGCATGTGTATGTTAGTTCCCTCCCTGACCCTCATCCCCTGCATTGTAAGCATGGAGTCTTAAACACTGGACCACCAGGGAAGTTCTGGTATGGATCCACTTTAATAATCCTAGTAACCCAGGCCCTTTCTACTTAGATCAAAGACTCACAGCCTTCAATTCCAAACTGGTTCAATCATATACTTTATCCAAAGTACCCTTCAAGCCCCAAGGGAGACAAAAGGCAAAGCAAAAGTGCACAAACTCACTAGGAACCAGATAAAGCAAAGGAAAACCAAAACAAAGTGCCATTCGACACGCTGGCCAGGAGGTGGATGAGGGAACTCTTATGCACTATGAGGGTATAAACTGGTCCAAACTTTTTTTTTTTTTGTAAAGCAGTTTGGCAGTATCTAGTCAAACTGAAGATGTGCATATACCCTGCTACTCCTGTCACTTCAGTCGTGTCCAACTCTGTGCAACCCCATAGACAGCAGCCCACCAGGCTCCCTCGTCCCTGGGATTCTCCAGGCAAGAACATTGGAGTGGGTTGGCATTTCCTTCTCCAGTGCATGAAAGTGAAAAGTGAAGCTGCTCAGTCATGTCCAACTCTTAGCAATATCTAATCAAACTGAAGATGTGCATATACCCTATGATTCAGCAATTCCACTCCCAGGTTTGTATCTACAAAAGCTCTCCCACACATGCACAAGAAAATGTTTATAAGAACATTCATGTCGTTTATAATAGCAAAAAGCTAGAAAAAAAGACTGAAATGTCTAACAACAGGAAAATGGATAAATAAATTGTGATATGTTCATAATCATGGCATGTCATAAAGCAGTGGAAATGAATAGACCAACACATGGCAGCGCAAATGAACCTTATTAATATGTCAGGTGAAAAAGAGCAAACTGCAGAGGAATACAAGCACTTCAATACCACTTACATAAAGCCCAACTTTTGCAGAATTTTTGCAGTAATGTTTGCAGAATATTATGCAGTAATATTTGCATATATTACTTAAGAGTAAATGCATATGCCATATAGGAATACAGAAATGTAAGGCTGTAAAAAATAAAAAATAACAAATTCTGATTAGTGGTTACTTTGGTGGTGGGTCATGGGGGAGAGAGATGCATTAGGGAGGAGTATAGAAGGGGCTTCAATTATATTGGTAATATTTTACTCCTTATGTTGAGTGCTGGGGGCTTGTGTGTGTATGTGATAAAATTCTTCAGGCGTGAATGACTTCTTTCAGTATGAATTATTTCATACTGATTTTGTATAAATTTATATGCAGAGTACTTATAGGCAGAGTACAACATGAGAAACGCTGGGTTGGATGAAGCACAAGCTGAAATCAAGATTGCCGGGAGAAATATCAAAACTTCAGATATGCAGATAACACCACCCTTACGGCAGAAAGCAAAGCACTAAAGAGCCTCTTGATGAAAGTGAAAGAGGCGAGTGAAAAAAAGTTGGCTTAAAACCCAACATTCAGAAAACTAAGATCATGGCATCTGGTCCCATCACTTCATGGGAAATAGATGGGGAAACAGTGGAAACTGACAGACTTTATTTTGGGGCTTGAAAATCACTGCAGATGGTGACTGCAGCCATGAAATTGAAAGACGCTTGCTCCTTGGAAGAAAAGTTATGACCAACCTAGGCAGCATATTAAAAAGCAGAGACATTACTTTGTCAACAAAGGTCCATCTAGTCAAAGCTTTTGTTTTTCCAATAGTCATGTATGGATGTGAGAGTTGGACTATAAAGAAAGCTGAGTGCCGAAGAATTGATGCTTTTGAACTGTGGTGTTGGATAAGACTCTTGAGAGTCCCTTGGACTGCAAGGAGATCCAACCAGTCAATCCTAAAGGAAATCAGTCCTGAATATTCATTGGAAGGACTGATGCTGAAACTCCAATACTTTGGCCACCTGATGTGAAGAACTGACTCACTAGAAAAGACCCTGATGCTGGGATGGATTGAAGGCGGGAGAAGGGGACAACAGAGGATGAGATGGTTGGATTGCATCACTGACTTGATGGACATGAGTTTGAGTAAGTTCTGGGAGTTGGTGATGGACAGGGAAGCCTGGCATGCTGCAATCTGTGGGGTTGCAAAGAGTCGGACACGACTGAGCAACTGATCTGAACTGATCTGAATTTTTATAAAAGATGAGACAATATAATTGGCAGTGACTTAAATTCTGCTTTTTCTGAGCCCTAGTTCAGGAAAACAAGGCCCATCTTCTCCTTCAGACTAGATTGTTTTGATGAGCTGGAAAAAATTATTTACTTCTATGTTGTTTTATAACAACCGAGAGGTAAGTATGGATACTCCTGCATATTTTCAGCTCAGAAACTGGGAGCCTGGTATGTACCCAAGGTTTGCCCCAATTCTATGACATCAACTCTCCCTCTGAGAAACAGTATGTAAAATAAAAAAGTTAAAATGCCCTCATCAGCCCTTTACCTAATCCCATTTCCAGATGTACTCTCTACTGATCCCTTGCAGGCATTTTTTTCTATACATATACCAATATATAGGTACACAGATAAAGTTTCTTTTAATATAATAATCAAATTATATATGGATTACATGGACAGAAGTAAAATTTTTAAACTAAAAATAAATGGGATTTTATTGGGTTGGCCAAAAAGTTTGTTTGGGTTTTCTGTAATATCTTACAGAAAAATTTGAATGAACTTTTTGGCCAACCCAATACTATATGTGGGAGATGTGAGTTCCATCTTTGGGTTGGGAAGATCCCCTGGAGGAGGGCATGGCAAACCATGCCAGCATTCTTGCCTGGAGAATCCCCATGGACAGAGGAGCCTGGTGGGCTACAGTCCATGGGGTTGCAAAGAGTCAGACATGCCTGAGCAACTAAATACACAGTGATACAATATGTGTTGTTCCACACTTCCTTTTTTCATTTATCAGAGTCTCATGTCAACACATCAGCTCATAGTGATTTGCCGCCTTCTTCTACCACAATTTGTTACTGAAACTTCTATTTTTAATTCAACAAGAGATACATGATCACATTCTAGATGCAAAATTTTCAAACAATACAGATAGAATGATAAAATCCTTCACAAAATAGAGAAAACCTTTCACAAAACTGCCATCTCTAACACATATACCACACATACACACTCTTTTAATCTCAGGGCCTCCCCTGGAGATAAACCATTGCTGTATTTGATGTATATCCTTCCAGATTCATTTACTCCCACAAAGAAAAAGGTTGTTTAGTTGCTGTGTATATGGTTGACACGTAAGTGGTTCTAAACTGTACATAATGTTCTATAATTTACTCTTGATGATTTCTACATATTATAACTATCTCATCTGTCATCCACTAGCTGATGTTTATTATGCTATTATTTGCACTGTTCTAGGTAGAGAAGCAAATAAGATGGATAGCCTCTATCTTCATGGAGCTTATATTCTGATGGGACATTCAGACAATAAACATGTAAATGAGTAAGTAATATAATTTCAGGTAGTGCTAAGTAATCTGATGAAGATAGAGTGGGCATTGGTAGTAAGTTCCATACATATGAATTTGCAAGTTGCAAATGTTAAGATGCAGACATGCATGCCAGTCCCTGTATGCCAACTGTTATATGGTACTACTGTACTTTTCACGGAACTGTACTAGAAGATTAACATTTTTTTATTTTTTGTGTTTGCTTTATTTGTCTGAAAAGTATTATAAACCTATTACAGTACAGTACTATATAGCCAATTGTGTTAGTTGGGTACCCAGGCTAACTTCATTGGACTTACAAACACACTCTCGAAACAGAACTCATTTGTGTATAGGGGACTTACTGTATTTGCTTCCTAGAGTAAGAAATACACTTTATACTGCTACTTAATATCCATCATAGAAACCTACACGCACAAAACCAATACACACACATGTACAGTTGAACAAATATTTCATGAAATAATATTTACTCTGATTAAGGATGATGCACTGAAAATTTTTATACTGTTCTATTTCACGCAAAGGAAAAACCCTGCTAGTCAAAATCTGCCTAATTGTCTTCATTGCCCACTAATAGTTTGCGACTTCATTTTGAAAAATATTACTGCAAGGAACCAGTTCTCTACTGAGAATTAGATTCTTTATAATTCTCTCTTGTTTCAAACAATGCTGCATGAAGCTGCTTTATCTTCATTTTTGTGACTATTTCTGAGAACAAGATCCCTGACTGTATAATTACTATTTACTAAAAATTCTGATAAAACGTAGTCAACATATTGGAAAACTGAATTCTAACCCCAGATCTGTCATCACCATGATGTATACACTTTGGGTAATCTCTGGGCCTCAGTTTCCCCATCAGAAGCATGCTGATCTCAACATCCTAAAATCTGCTCTAAGTGGATGCCCCACCCCCTGACTCAGCGAGGGCAGGACTTTTCTCTGGCCCTTCTCCCCGTTTTCAGCTCACTGTTCCTCAGAAGCAGCCCAGGGAAAAGGGAAAAGGCAGGTCTGGGCTGGACGGTGTGATGCCGGGCGGGGCAGAGGGAGGGGAAGAGGGAGGCCAGCCCCCTAGTAGGAAATGAGACAGGGTAAGGATAACACTTTATAAGCCTGCCGCCCTCTTTCTTTTCCCAAGCCCTGGCCACCTTCCAGCCTCCTCCGTCCAGCCTCTTCCCCTCCCAGACAGTCCTCATTTCTTCTTCCCCCAGGCAGCAGCCGGCCGGAGCCCCCAGTCTGCCAGAGCCAAGAGCCCGGGTGGGGTTGAGAACCTCAGCACAGAATGTTGACAACACTGCTGCCCCTGCTGCCACTGCTCCTGCCCGCTGGGCCCTCCGCAGCCAGGAAGCCTCAGATGGTGAGTCAAGGGCATATGTCCTGTTCTGGGATGGTTCCAGGGACTCTCAGCCTGTCTGGGTACTCAGGCAAGACCAGAGGAGAGTTCATCCCGGCCTGCAGCCAGCTGGATCTCTCAGAGGGTAGGCGATCCTGGGGACTGGTTTGTGTCCCCAAGCCAAGGTGAGGAATTATAGATCGGCTCCTGGGAAGGGGAGATGGGAGGAGGCTAGGGGAAACAAAGCTAGACAAATGGGAAAGGGGCTGGTAGAGAGGATGAGAGAATTAGCCGTGGGGAGAGGGGAGGAGGTGGGTGGGTGAAGTCTGGAGAGGGAGAGGTCTGAGGGTGATGGTGAATGGAGGTGAGTTTAGGGAAGATGGGGAAAGAGATGAGACGAGAGATGGAAGGAATGAGAGACACTGGGAGAAGTGATGGGAGTTTGGGGGAAGGCTAGGACTGAGAGCTGTGAGGCAGAAGAGGAGACTAGAGCTGGAGGAGGAAGACTGGTGAGAGGAGACTCAGGGGAAAGGCAAGCTGTAGTCAGCAGGGAAAACTCATCGGGGTCAGGCTCTCACAGTGGCTCCACTTAAGCAGAGAAGGGGAATTTCTACCCTGCATCATAATTGCTCCCCACCCGCTGCCCCAGAGAGACAGCAAATAACACTTAATACGTGTATTGACTCATTTAACGTCAACAAAATCTTTGTAAGGTGGGTAATACTATTATCTCCCTTTTACAAAGGGAGACTTACCTAGCAGGTAAGAACCTTGTCTGGGGGTGACCCACACAGATATACTTAGTCACATCTACAGACACAGAGCACAACTTCTCAGATGCAGACATGGACAGAGACATTCCCCCTCACACAGATTTACAACCTGGGACTCATTCCTCCTCAAACATTCTCCGGGCACCAATTCCATGCCAGGCCCTTGGCAGGTGTAGGAGGCAGAGATAACCAGACATGATTCCAGTGCCAAGAGGGATGGAAGTCTGTGTGTTTGAAGACAGTTATGCAGAATCTGGGATCACTGAAATTGACTCACTGTGTATGGGGAGGGTAAAGAGGAGAAGCATTAGGAAAACTTCTCTAAGAAGAGGGCAATAGAGTTGGGCCTTAAAGCATGAATAGAAGTTTGCCAAGAGGCAGAGCAACCCTGCAATGCTATTCACATGTCAGCCGAAAGGCAGCATGACAGACTCCAAGTACCGAAGTACTATCTAAGCATAGGGAAGAGACCAAAAGAGCTGGGAGGAGGGGAGATGGGGGTGGGGGGTGCGGGGAACCAGAACCAGCCTTCGGGAAGCTTTTCATGTCAGGCTAAAGACTTTGGATTGATTCTATAGACAGATAGCTTATAGGGAGACAGTGTAGTTGGAGTGGCTAAGAGTGCTGGATTCAGACGCCCTGCACGCTAATCTTAACTCTCCTATGCCACTTGTCTGTTTTCCATATGGATGGGGTTAATAATGGTAGCTACTACATCAACTTAATGGGAGGAAGGCACAAATAAGATAATAGTGCATGTAAAGCATAGTGCCCAGGTCATAATAAGCACTTAATAACTATTATTCAGAGAAGGCAATGTCAACCCACTCCAGTACTCTTGCCCGGAAAATCCCATGGGGCAGAGGAACCTGTTGGGCTGCCGTATATGGGGTTGCACAGAGTTGGACACGACTGAAGCGACTTAGCAGCAGCAGCAGCTATTACTGTCGTTGCTGTTGATTGAGGAGTGTGTCACTGGAAGATTTTAAGCAGAAGGATGTAATGTTATTTCTGGGCCAGGTGGAGGTCAGATAAAAGGGGTGAGACTAAAGGATGAGTGGAGGGGACGAGGAAATCACTACTCCAGTCCAGATGAGAAGGACTAAGGCCTGAAGTAGGGCAGCGGCAGAAGAGGCAAAGAATAGGAGATGAAATTGGGGGTCTTCATGTGAAAATGTATTAGTCCCTCAGTCGTGTCTGATTCTTTGCAACCCCATGGACTGTAGCCTGCCAGGCTCCTCTGTCCATGGGAATTCCCAGTCAAGAATACTGGAGTGGGTTGCCATTTCCTTCTCCAGGGGATCTTCTGGACCCAGGGATTGGACCCAGGTCTCCCTCATTGCAGGTGTCTGAGCCACCAGGATTTAATAACCAACTGGAAATGGCGGGGGGATGGGGAGGGGGTGGGGGGACGAAAGGGTGAGAGCTTGAAAGGAGGTCAGAGTGGCTCTTTCACTTGTCTGGATTATCCTGGGGCAAGTGGCTTCTGCACATCTAGCCTCAGTTTCCTCACCTGTAAAACAAAGATAATAACCCCTGTCCTGCCCTCCTGACAGGGTTGCCTGACAGCGTCAAATGGGTGGAAGGGTGGGAGGGCAATTTATGTTTATAAAGGGCCAAGAAGGTGGGCGGCTGACCTCTGGGTGGGGGTTATTATCTCCGAGTTACAAGCTGACCCCTCCCACGCCGGGCCGGACCAGACGCTCTGACTTCCGCCCCCAGGCCCGTGGGACCTCCACATGATCCAGGTCTCCCTACTTCCGCAACCCCTCTCAGAGTGTGGCACCAAGGCAACGCGACGCTGGGGGGGTCCTGACGCACGTGCTGGAAGGCCCAGGCCACAACGTCTCGATCCAACAGCTGCAGCCCTTGCAGGAGCCCGACAGCTGGGCACTCACGAAGAGATACCTGAATCGCTACCTTGAGGAGTTCGTGGGCTTGGTGCAGGTGGTGCACCAGGAGCGGGGCGTGACCTGTGAGTGACGCACATGGGGCCGGGGCTGGCGAGGGCGGGCCCTTGAGATGGGAGGCGTGGCCTGTGGGCGGGCCATAGCGAGGGGGGCAGGCTTATGAAAGAACGAGGCGGAGCCGAGTACTGGGATGGGTGTCCCCTCCCGGCGTTGCCTTTGCTGATTGCTGGGTGGGTGCTTGAGGCTGGAGAAGAGTCGGTATCCTAGCTGAAGTACTGTACTGTCCGTCAGGCCCTTTTTCTGCTTGGCAAGACTTCGAGTTAGTCCTTGTTGGGAGTCCCTGTCCCTGGTCCACCTTGCACCCTGATCTCCGTTTCCCCCTCACACCTGACACCTTTTCCACACTGCCCCCTGATCCTGAATCCCCTGCCTACAGTTCCTCTGATCATTCGCTGCTTCCTGGGCTGCGAGTTGCCTCCTGAGGGCTCGGAAGCCCGCGTCTTCTTCAAGTGGCTGTGAATGGGAGCTCCTTTGTAAATTTCCAGCCAAAGACGGCCTCATGGGTGGCGGAACCTCATGCACCATCCAGAGTGGTCACCTACACGGTTGACCAGCTAAACAAGTACAATCGAACTCGGTACGAACTGCGGGAATTTCTACAGGACACCTGTGTGCAATATATACAGAAACACATCACCCGAACAACTTGAAAGGTATGATGGGCTCAGGGAGGGACCTATGTGTTGGGTGGGTTCCAGGCAAATGGGTGGAACTGAAAGATGGATACCTTGAGCAACAGGAGGCCCAGGGCTGGCGATCTGGGACTGAGTACACACATCTTATGTGAATTGGTAAAATAGCCCCTCCCCTACTTCCTTTGGGGAAGAAATCCTTTGGGGTTTGACTCAAACCATGGACTCACTTGTTTGGGGGTATGTTCTTCAAGCTAACTCTTCCCACGTTCAGCAGGAAGCCAAACAGGCCGTTCCTACACTTCACTGGTCCTGGCGTCCTGGTGGGCTGTTTCATCGTCACTGGAGTGGCTGTAGGCATCTTCCTGTGCACAGGTGGACGGCGGCGGTGTTGGATTATCTCCAGCCCTCGCTGGAAAAAGGCTAGACTGATTCAGCTCACTGCAGAACTGTGCAGACTCTCCATCTGGGACATTATATTCCAGAAGATTTAGAGTGGCAGCTCATTTCTTCTCTGAGATCTGCCCGCCAAGAGTTTGGGAGAAGGAAGGGGAGGAGCCTATGTAGACAGGGTACTCGGCTTGCTAAGAGCCAAAGAACTCCTATATTTTGCTGAAATGGTCTGGGAAGTGAATGTTTATTTGTATTTGTGGAAAACAGATGATGGAGTTGGGGCAACGGAGGTGGTCTATGGCCCTTCTTTCAAAGACAGAATCTGAGGCATTCAAACACACAACCAAGTAAAACAAGTGATCCGCAACCCAAATAACCAACATTCTGTGCTTTCAGTTATGTTAGATTTGGGAAGAGACACTGGTGCAATAGAGGTAGTGGTAACCACAGAAATGATGGAAGTGTGAAATTCAAATAATATGGGACCAAGGAGTTATTAAGTAATCAATAATAATAACTAATAAAATTCCTTACTTATGTATACAGCATTATTATTTCCTCTACTTTGCAAAACTTTGGGTAAAGTAGCTTATACCGCCGCCCGCCCTGCCTGTTTTTAAGAGAGAACTTCTTTTTAAAAAATACTTATTTGACTGTGCCAGGTCTTAATTACAACATGTGGGGTCTCTAGTTGCAGCATGTGGGATCTAGTTCCTTAACCAGGGAATTCCTCAACCTATTCCCTTTGCTTCTGTTTCCTCATCTCCCATTCACTATCCAACCCACTGCAATCTGACTTGTCTATAAACTGCTCTAAGATCATCAGTGACCTCTACATGTGAAACCTTCATTTTCCATGACATTTGCAACAATTCACTTTGTGGACTAGGAATTTCTTTTCACCCTAACTTCTGAGCTAGCATGCTTCTCACTTTTTTTTTTTTTTTTTGCTTCTCACTTTTAAAAGCTGTTCTGGCCACTCAGTGTGGCCATTTGCATGTGTCAGCTTCCTCAATCCACCTTTGAAATGTTGACTTCCTTAAAGTTCCTTTTTTGGCTCCATTTGTCCCCCTTAAACTGTACCATTTCCGGTGACCTATTAACTTCCATGACTTCAAATACTGTTTACATATGGTGGTTTCTGTGGGGAAACATCATGGTGTCTTTGAGAGCATGTGTTTGTCATAAGACAGACTCAGGTTTCACCTCCCTTGAGCCAGGCACTTAACTTCCTCACTTCATAAACAAAAGGTATAATAAAATATACAAAAAGGGTATAATAAATAACCCTTAAGGGTATAACAATACCTACCTCATAGAGGCATTATGCGTATTAAATTATATATATATGGTAAATGGGCTTTCTGGTGGCTCAGCAGTAAAGAAACTGCCTGCAGTGCAGAAGTGGGTTCGATTCCTGGGTGGGGAAGATCCCTGGAGGAGGAAATGACAACCCACTCCAGTTTTCTTGCCTGGGAAATCCCATGGACAAAGGAGCCTGGCGGGTTATAGTCAATGGGGGTCACAAGAGTCAGACACAACTTAGTGACTAAACCACCACCCTACCACCATATAAGACAATATATGTATACTTAATAAATCTGGCACTTGCTGCTGAGCTCCTGATCTGCCCCCATTTGCCTTGATTTCATCTCTACCTCAAAATTTTGCAGACATTTCAGAGTCAACATGTTCAAAATGAAATTCCTTATCTTTCTCTTCAATCCTGTTTTCTCTCATCTGTTATTTACTCCAGGTTAAACAGAATTACCATCAAATCATATCAATGTAGAGACCTCAGTGTTAACCTTTGTTTACTTCCCCTTCATCCCCACCTACAAAATACAGTATCTGTAGAGTCCTCTCCTTCCTTTCCACTCTATTGCTTTGTTCACAATGTCACAATTTGTCTCTTTCTCTGGTAGGCACAACAGGTGTTCCACCCAGTTTTGCCTTCAAGGAAAGATGTGCTGTTTAGCTACAGAGAGTATAATCAGCAGATAACCTCTAAAGGCTCCTGTTCCTTTAGTGTCTGTCTCACTGCAGAGCACAGTCCTGCACAAGGTCATGTTCATCCTGGGAGTGTTCTCACCCAGTGACTGAGCAAAGCCAGGGTATAAAGTATAAAGGTTCAGCCATTCTGACCCACTGTATTTCTTTTTAAATTGTATTGATTTGTTTATGGCTGTGCTGGGTCTCTGCTGCTGTGCTTGGGTTCTCTCTAGTTGTGGCACGTGGGGGCTACCCTTCATTGCAGTGTGTAGGCTTCTCATTGCGATGGCTTCTCTTGTTGTGAAGCACAGGCTCTAGGCTCACAGGCTTCAGTAGCTGCAGCACTCGGGCTCAGTAGTTGCGATTCACAGGCTCCAGAGTGCCGGCCCAGTGGTTGTGACACATGGGCTTACTTGTTCCAGGGCATGTGAGATCTTCTCGGACCAGAGATCAAACCTGTTTCCTGCTTGGCAGGCAGATTCTTAACCAGTGGACCACCAGGGAAGTCACTGAAATACAGGGAAACACCACTGTTTTTCCAATGAGCTGTATTCACTCCAGAGCTCACCACCAGGTTGGCTGGGTCTTTGTCAGACCTACACTATAGTTTGACTTCTTCTCTTTTCAATTCTATTTCCTGACCCTAGTTAATGTCTTGCACCTCAAATCCTGTCTTGGCATCTGCTTCCCAAAGTTCCAACCTGTGACTGACTCTCTCCTTGTCTGTTTCCAAACTGAGAAAATTTCTCAGTCTTTTGACTAGACCATGATGATAGACTCTTCCTCGTTTTTGTAATGATCTAGTTAAGGAAACCACAGCTGGAGTCACTGCTTTCATCACCACTGCATGGTGCCATGGTAAAGAAATTTTACCCTGTGTCTTATACTATTTGTTCAAGATTCAAAGTCCCGGTGGAAAAATTCAAATGGCCATGCCTGGATCGTGTTGCCTTTGCCATAGTTACAAGGGGGTGATGGAGAGGGAAACTTTAAGCATCTTTGGTTTCTCTTGTGGGAGGTGGGACCCTATCTCTCATTAAGATTTACACAGAAGACAGGCTTTCAGATGTTAGAAAACCAAAACAAAACCTTAAATGTTCCTATATCTCTTATTGTATTTACTCATTTATTTATCAGTGCATTTACTCATCCAATAAATGTTTGTCAGTATGATACTAAATGATTAGGACATGATCCTTCTTGAGGAGTTCATTGTTTACTTGGCAAGATAAAACATACACAAATAAAAATAATACAAGACAAGGGACTCCCATGGTAGTCCAGTGGTTAAGAATCTGCCTTGTGATGCAGGGGACTTGGGTTCGATCCCTGGTTGGGGAACTAATATCCCACATCCCACGGGGCAACTAAGCCCACAAACTGCAACTACTGAGCCCACATGCTCTGGAGCCTATGTGCCTCGACTGGACAAAGCCCAAGCACCAGAGCAAAGACCCAGGGCAAAAAAAAAAAAAAAATGTTGAGATATCCTAATATCTGGAAGAAACATATAAAGATGCTATGGTGTGATTTACATAGTGCTTTATAGTTTTTAAATTCTTTAACTTTCATTTATAGTTTAATACTGCATAAGATCTCTTAAGAAAGGTAGTCTCCTCATTTTAAATTAGGAAACAGGCTTAGTTAAAAGAGTATAAAAAGTAAAGTAAGTAAACAAAGTAAGTGGAAGAGTCAGAATTCAAACCCATGCCTTCATGTTCTAGAATTTATGCTTTTTCAACTCTTTCCAAAATAGAGCATCAGAGGAATGTGTCGGGGAAGGGATGGGTTTTATGAAGGGTAAGATCTGACTGTGCACAGATAGAAAACATAGAGCAGCTTAAATAATGGCTTAGAGTTAGGAAAAAAAACAACCAACAACAACAGAGTAGATGCTAGGAAGGATAACCAGCTCAGTGGAACTAGAGAATAGGAGAGTGGAAAATGAGACTCGAGAGTAGGCTGGGGTTTTGTTGTACTGAACCTCTAATACCTGGTGAAGGAATGTTCTCTAGGTAAAAAAAAAAAAAAAAAAACCTGGAAAATTATCACATGTTTTTGGATAGAAAACTGCTGAAGTTTTCTTTCCCCTTTCGGCTGCATTGTATTTATTTATTTATTTTGGACACACCCTGCAGCATGTGGGATCTTAGTTCCCTGAGCAGAGACAGAACCCCTGTCCCCTTGCAGTGGGAGCATGGAGTCTTAACCACTGGACCACCAGGGAAGTCCTCAGCTACAGACAGACCCATCGACCCTAAGTTTAAGGGCCTGGCATGGACACTGTCCAGATCAAGACTGTGCCAACCCTTCTCCCAAGTTAGGAGGCAAAATGGAAAGGAGAAAGTGGGAAGGAACCACCCTGGAAGAGTGAAGTCTTGGAATGTGAGTCAGATGTACCAATGCTCTGAGATGTTACATCATCCCTTTCATCAATGCTGGAGCTTCAGTAGTTTAGACTTTCACCAACTCTGACTTGAGTTGTTAGAATTAGATCTGACTCTCTTTTAGTCCCCTCAAAAAGTTGCCATCAGAATGCTTTTGATAACATGCCAGTCTTCAGTTCAGAATTCTTTAGTTCTTCCATTGTGTACAGGATAAAATTTAAATGCCTTAGTTTGGAGTTCAGGACTGTCCATAAACCAGCACCAACCTATCTTTTCTCTAGCTTCATCTTCAACCTCTCTGTCTCAGTCTGTTCAGACTGGGTGGCTTAAACAAAAAAAAAAAAAATTATTTCTCACAGTTATCAAAGCTAGGAAGTTCAAGACTGAGCTGCTGGCATACTCGGTGTCTGATGAGGGCCTACTTCTTGGTCCACAGGTGCCCATCTTCTTAGTGTTCTCATAAGGTAGAACTGGGGAGGGAGCTCTCTGGAGTCTCCTTCCTAAGGGTACTTATCCCATTCATGAATGTTTTACTCTCGTGACCTAATCACCTCCCAATGTCCCACCTCACATACCACCACAATGAGGATTAGGTTTCAACATCTGAATTTGGGAGGGGGAGACACAAACTTTCAGTCTACAGTACCCGCCCCCTCTCTCAGCCTACATTCTGTCCCCTTCAAGCCACCCCGTTTCCCCACCATACCCATGTCCTTTCTGGTTGTGCCACTTCATGCCATGTTCTTTTCTCTCCCTGGCAAGTTCCTATCCAGCAAAAATAGTTGCCTGCTTCAGTACTCCATTTTTAATAATTACAGAATATCAATAATGACACAGAAGACTTGAATAACAATATAAACCAACTAGACCTAATACACATCTATAGGATTCTCCATCCTACAACAGCAGAATATATATTCTTCTCAAGTTTACATGGACCATTTTCAAGGACAGATCGTGTGTTAGGCCATGAAACAAGTCTCAATAATCTAAAAAGAAAATCATTAAAAGTATGTTCTTTGGGATTAAGTGGGATTAAGTTGGAAATCAATAAAAGAAAATTCGGAAAGTTCACAGATTTGTATGTAAACAACACATTCCTAAATTTTAAAATGGGTCAAAAAAATATTTCGTGAGGTAAACTAGAAAATAGTTTGAGGTGAACGAAACATCTCAAAGCTTATGAGATGTAGCTAGATTAGTTAGAGATGGGGGAAATGTATAGGTTTAAGTGCCTATATTAAAAAGAAGGAATAGCTCAAATCAGTAACCTAAACTTCCATCTAAGAAGCTAGAATAGGAACAACTTAAACCTAAATCAAGTAGAAGAATGGAATTAATAAGCTTTAGAGTAGTTAAGTGAAATAGAGACTATAAAAAATAAAACAGAAGTTGATCTTTGAAAAAATAAACAAATTTGACAAAACTTTTAGCTAGACTTATCAAGAAAAAGAGAAGATCAAGTTATAAATATTGTCACAGAAATTAAAATGACTGTAAGGAATAGTACAAACAACTATCAACAAATTAGATAACACTGATGAAACTGACAAATTCCTAAAAATACAAACAACTGACCCAGACTAAGAAGAAATGAAAATGTAAAAATAGGCTTATAACAAGCAAAGATGTTGAATTAGTAATTTTTAAACTTCCCACAAAAAAATGCCAGCCCAGGCCCAAATTACTTCACTGGTGAATTCTACCACATTTAAAGAAGAACTAACATTAATCCTTGATAAACTCTTTCAAAAAATAGGAGAGGGAACACTTTCCAGGTCATCCTATGAAGCCAGTATTACTTTGAGTCCAAAACCAGATAGAGAATTATAAGACAGCTACAGCTATCTAATTAATATAGACACAAAAATTCTTAACAAAGTACTAACAAATTGAATCCAACAAAATATAAAAAGGATGACATACCATGATCAAGTAAGATTTATCCCAGGGATAAATATATGGCTCAATTTATGAAAGTCAGTCTGTGTAATACACCATATCAATAAAATAAAAGACAAAATCAACCCAGTCAGTAGATGAAGAAAGAGCATTTGATAAAATCCAATACCTTATATGAAAAACACACTTAACAAATTAGAAACAAAAGAGAACTTGTTCAACCTTATAAACATTATCTACAGACAAGCCCACAGCTAACATCATACTTAACTTTTTCCCTAAAATCAGAAACAACAAGAATTTCTGCTCTACCTACTTTTAAAAAATACTGTATCAATACTTCAGGTTCTATAGGTAAGAATAAAATCAGGCAAGAAAAAAAGGCACCTAGATTGGAAGGGAAGAAATAAAAGTATATCTATTCAGAAATGGCATGATTTTATATGTGGAAAATCTTAAAGAATCTACTAAAAACAACTATTAGAGCTAATAAACAAGTTTGGCAACATTGCAGAATACAAGATCAATGTATAAAAACAAATTGTAATTCTATGCATTAGCAATAAACCATCCAATAATTAATTTAAGAAGAAAAATCCCTTTAGAATAGCATGCAAAAGAATAAAATACTTTAAAATAAATTTAACGAAAGGAGGATAAGATCTTTAAAACAAAAAGTAAAAATCTTTATAGAAAAAAATTAAAGAAGTCCTGCTGCTGCTACTCCTAAGTCGCTTCAGTCGTGTGAGACTATGTGCGACCCCATAGATGGCAGCCCACCGGGCTCCCCGTCTGTGGGATTCTCCAGGCAAGAACGCTGGAGTGGGTGGCCATTTCCTTCTCCAAAGAAGTCCTAAATAAATGAAAAACAGCCTGTATTCCTTGATCAGAGACTTAATATATTAAGGCAGCAATAATCTCCAAACTAATCTACAGATTCAATGCAGACTCTATTAAAATCTCAGCTGCCTTTTTTTTTTTTTTTGGTAGAAATTGGTAAAATTCATATGGAAGTGCAAGAGACCCAAAATAGCTCACAAAAATATATTGAAAAAAAAAGTTGAGGACTAACACTTTTCATTTAAAAACTTACTACAAAGCTACAATGATCAACAGAGTGTTTTACTGGCATAACAACAGACATATAGATCAATGGGAAAGGACAGAGACTCCAGAAATAAACCCTTATATCATGGTCAACTGATTTTCTCCAATTTGCTAACATAATTCAATGGAGAAAGAATAATTTTTTTCAATAAATGGTGCTGGGACGGCTGGATATCAACATGCAAAAGAATGAAGTCAGAATTCCAACCTTACACTAAAAACACAAATTAACTCAAAATGGATCAAAGTACTAAATATAAGCCATGGAACTCTTAGAAGAAAATGTAAGTGTAAATATTGGCCCAAGATTGGGTGGTGATTTCTTAGCTATAATACAAAACGTACAAGCAACAGAGGAAGAAAATAGATAAGTTGCACTTCATCAAAATAAAATACTTTGGTGCCTCACAACACACTGTTGATAAAATGAAAACATATTCCACAGAATAGAGGAACATATTTGTAAATTGTATATCTAATAAGGATCTAGCATTGAGAATACATAAAGAGCTCTTATAACACAAAAATAAAAGATAATCCAATATAAAAACAGGCAAAAATTTTGAATAAGCATTTCTTAAAGAATATATGCCAGTGCTCAAAAGCACATGAAAAGCTAGCTGTTCAACATCATTAGTCATTCAGTTCAGCTCAGTCATGTCCGACTCTTTGTGACCCCATGAACCATAGCACACCAGGCCTCCCTGTCCATCACCAACTCCCGGAGTTCACCCAAATCCATGTTGGAAATGCAGATTGAAGCTATACTGAGATACCATTTCACACCATCAAGAATGGCTAAAATTTAATGACAGGCAATAAATCAGTATTGGTGAGGATGTGGAGAAAGTGGAACCCTCAGACACTGCTGTTGGAAATATAAAATTGTACGCCTACTTTGGAAGACGGTGAACAGTTCCCAAGGAGTTAAATGTACTTTTCAATTGACTCAGCAGTTCCATTCCTGGAATGTACTCAAGAGATTTGAAACTATGTCTACACAAATGCTTCTACATAAATGTTCATAGCAGTATTGTTCATAACAGCCAAAGGGTGGAAACAATTCAAATATCTATCAGTTGATGAATGGATAAGCAAACTGTGGTGTGTTTCTACAACAGATTGCATAGCCATAAACGTGAATGAAGTACTGATAACATGCTACAACATGAATAAGCCTTGAAAACATGATGATAAATGAAAGAAGCCAGTCACAAAGAAACACATCTTGCATGATTCCATTTACCTGAAATGTCCAGAATAGGAAATCCATAGATATAGGAAATATATTGGTGGGGTTACTTTCTGGGGTAATGAAAATATTCTAAATTTGGACTGTGATGATAGTTGCACAAGATAGAGAAAACACTGAATTGCATTCTTTAAATGGATGAATTTTATGGTATCTGAGTTATATCTCAATGCAGGTGTACCTTGTTTTATTGTGTTTTGCTTTATTACACCTCACAGATGTTGTAGGGTTGTGGGTTTGTGTTTCTTTTTTTTTTTTTGTATTCTTTCTTTTTTAATTGGAGTATAATTGCTTTACAATGTTGTGTTGGTTTCTGCTGTACAACAAGGTGAATCAGCCATGCTGCTGCTGCTGCTAAGTCGCTTCAGTCGTGTCCGACTCTGTGCGACCCCGTGAGACGGGCAGCCCACCAGGCTCCCCCATCCCTGGGATTCTCCAGGCAAGAACACTGGAGTGGGTTGCCATTTCCTTCTCCAATGTGTGAAAGTGAAGTCGCTCAGTGGTATCCGACTCCATCAACCATAAGGGATACATATATCCCTTCCCTCTTGAGTATCTCTCCCATCCCCCACCCCACCCCTCTAGGTCATCACAGAGCACCAGACTGGGAGTTGTTTAATACAGCAACTTCCCACTAGCTATCTATTTTACATATTGCAGTTTTACAAACTGAAGGTTTGTGGCAACCCTGCATTAAGCAAGTCTACCAGAGGCATTTTTCCAACAGCATTTGCTGTCCAACTCCTGTCTTTGTGTTACATTTTTGTTAATTCTCACAATATTTCAACTTTTTCATCATTATTATATCTGTTATGGTGATCTGTGATCACTGATCTTTGATGTTACTATTGTAATTGTTTGGGGGCTCCATGAACTCTGCCTATATAAGATGGCAAACTTATTAAATGTGTGTGTGTTCTGACTGCTCCACCAACTGACCGTTCCTCTCACTCCCTTTCCTTGGGCCTCTCTATTCCCTGAGACACAGCAGTATTGAAATTAGGCCAGTAATAATCCTACAGTGGCTTCTAAGTGTTTACATAAAAGGAAAAGTTGTGCATTTCTCACATTAAATCAAAAGTTAGAAATTATTAAGGTTAGTGAGAAAGGCATATTGAAAGCCAAAACAGGCTGAAAGCTAGACCTCTTGTACCAAAAAGTTAACTAAGTTGTGATTACAAAGGAAAAGTTCTTAAAGGAAATTAAAAATGCTGCTTCAGTAGCTCATGAATGATAAAGAAGTGAAACAGCCTTATTGCTGATATGGAGAAAGGTTGGTCTGGAGAGAGGATCAGACCAGCCACAACATTCCCTTATGTCAGTTTCGTCCAGAATAAGGCCCTAACTCGCTTCCCTGGGGGCTCAGCTAGTAAAGAATCTGCCTGCAATAGGGAGACCTGGGTTCGATCCCTGGGTTGGAAAGATCCCCTGGAGAAGGGAAAGACTACCCACCCAGTATTCAGGCCTTGAGAATTTCATGGACTGTATAGTCAAGGGGGGTCGCAAAGAGTTGGATACAACTGAGCAAATTTCACTTTCACTTTTCAATTCTATGAAGCCTGAGAGAGGTGAGGAAGTTACAGAAGAAAAGTTTGAAGCTAGCAAATGTTAGTTCATGAGATTGAGGAGAGAAGCCATCTCTGCAACATAAAAGTGCAAGGTAAAGCAAAAATGCTGACGTAGTTGTAGTTCAGTAGCTCTTTGTGACTCCATGGACCACAGCATGCCAGGCTTCCCTATCCTTCACCATCTCCCGGAGCTCTATCATCCTCTTCTCCTCCTGCCTTCAATCTTTCCCAGCATCAGGGTCTTTTCCGAGTCAGCTCTTCACATCAAGTGGCCAAAGTAGTGGAGCTTCAGCTTCAGCATCAGTCCTTCCAGTGAATATTCAGGGCTGGTGTAGAAGTTGCAGCAAATTACCCAGATCTAGTGAAAATAAGTAATGAAGGTGGTCACACTAAACAAGTGGGCTTCCCCAGTGGCGCTAGTGGTAAAGAATCTGCCTTTCAACGCAGAAGACACAACAGACACTAGTTCGATCCCTGGGTCAGGAAGATCCCCTGGAGTAGGAAATGGCAACCTACTCCAATATTCCTGCCTGGAGAATTCCATAGACATAGACAAAGCAGCACACACTAAACAACTGATTTTCCATGTAAATGAAACACCCTTTTATTGGAAGAGGCCATCTAGGATTTTCATAGCTAGAGAAGAGAAGTCAATACTTGGCTTTAAAGATTCAAAAGGCAGGCTGACTCTCTTGTTAAGGGTTAATGCACCTAGTAACTTTAAGTTGAAGCCAGTGGTCATTTACTATCCTAAAAATCTTAGGGCCCTTAAGACTATGCTAAATCTACTTTGCCTGTGCCCTATAAATGGAATAACAAAGCTTGGGTGACAGCGCATCTGTTTACAGCAGAGCTTACTGAATATTTTAAGCCCACTGTTGAGACCCACTTCCTTGGAATAAAAATTTTAAAAAGATTCCTTTCAGAATATTACTGCTCATTAATACAACTGGTCACCCAAGAGCTCTGATGAAGATAGACAATGAGGTTAATGTTATTTTCATGCCTGCTGACACAACACCCATTCTGTAGCCCGTGGATCAAGGAGTCATTACAACTTCAACTTTCTTTATTTAAGAAATACTTTCCGTAAGCCTATAGTTGCCATAGTGGTGATTTCTCTGATGGATCTGGACTAAATCAATTAATAACCTTCTAGAAAGGAGTCACCATTCTAGATGCCATTAAAGACATTTAAGACAAGGCTGGACTTTTCTGGCAGTCCAGTGGTTAAGAATCTGCACTTCCAGTGCAGGGGGTGGGGTTCAATCCCTGGTCTGGAAACTAAGATTGCACATGCCATTTGGCACAGTCAAAAAGATACATGTATATTAAGGGGTCAAATACCAACATTAACAGAAATTTGGAAGAAGTTGATTCCAACCCTCACAGGTGAGTTCGAAAAGTTCAAGACTTCAGCAGAGAAAGCAACTGCAGATGGTGTGGAAATAGCAAGAGAACTAGAGGTAGAAATGCAGCCTGAATATGGGACTGAGTGTCTGCAGTCAAGATAGCATGGTACTGGCACAAAAACAGAAATATAGGCCTCTTTCTATCTGTAAGTTTTCTTTGGAGAAATGTCTGTTTAGGTCTTCAGCCCATTAAAAATATATATTTATTTATTTATTTGACTGCTTCAGGTCTTAGTTGTGGGGTCTTTAGTTGTAATATGTGGGATGTAGTTTCCTGATCATGGATTGAACCTGAGCCCCCTGCATTGGGAGCTTGAAGTCTTAGCCACTGGACCAGGGAAGTCCCTTCAGCCTGTTTTTTGACTGGTTGCTTGTTATTTTTGGCATTGAGCTGCATGAGCTAGTTGTATATTTTGGAGATTAATCCCTTGTTGGTTGCTTTGTTTCAAATATGTTCTCCTATTCTGAGGATTGTCTTTTCATCTTGTTTATGGTTTCTTTTGCTATGCAAAAGCTTTTAAGTTTAATTAGGTCCCATTTATTTATTTTTGTTTTTATTTTCATTGTTCTAGGAGGTGGGTCAACAAAGATCTTGCTGCAATTTATGTCAGAGTGTTCTGCCTATGTTTTCCTCTGGAAGTTTTTGTAGTGTCCAGCCTTACATTTAAGTCTTTAACCCATTTTGAGTTTTTGTTATGATGTTAGGGAGTATTCTAATTTCATTCTTTACATATAGTTGTCCAGTTTTACCAGAACTGCTTAGAAGAGACTTTTTCTCCATTATATATTCTTGTCTGCTTTGTCATAGATTAAGTGATAATAGGCATGTGGGTTTATCTCTGAGCTTTCTGTCTTGTTCCATTGAACTATATTTTTGTTTTTGTGCTAGTATCATACTGTCTTGATTACTGTAGCTTTTTAGTATTGTCTGAAGTTAGGGAGCCTGATTCCTCCAGCTCTATTTTCCTTCCTCAAGATTGCTTTGGCTATTCAGGGTCTTTTGTGTTTCCATACAAATTGTAAGTTTTTTTGTTCTAATTTTCTGGTAAATGTCATTGGCAATTTGATAGGGATGGCATTGAATCTCTAGGTTGCTTTGGGTAGTGTAGCCATTTTCACAATATTGATTCTTCCAGTCCACCAACATAATACCTCTCTTAATCTGTGTCATCTTTGATTTCTTTCATCAGTATCTTACAGTTCAATTTCTTTTCTGGTCTTTTATTGCTAGTGTATCAAAATGAAATTAGTAGAAAGAATAAAAATCAGAGCAGAAATAAATGAAATAGAAACAAAGTAGCAAAGATCGGTGAAACTAAAAACTGGTTCCATGAGAAGATAAACAAAATAGATAAACTTTTGCCAGATTCATCAAGAAAAAAAGAGAGAGGACCCAGATCAATAAAATTAGAAATGAAAAGGAGAAATTACAACTGACACCACAGAAGCACAAAGGGTCATAAGAGGCTACTACAAGCAACTATATGTCAATAAAATGGATAACCTGGAATAAACTGACAAATTCTTAGAAAGGTATAAGCTTCTAGGACTGAACCACGAAGAAATGGAAAATATGGACAGACCAGTCACAAGTAATAAAATTGAGACTGTGATTAAAAACCTTCCAACAAATAAAAGTCCAGGACCAAATGGCTTCACAGGCAAATTCTATCAAACATTTAGAGAAGAACTAACACCCATCCTTCTCAAAATCTTCCAAAAAACTACAGCAGAAAACTCCCAAGCTCATTTTACAAGGTCACCATCACCCTGATACCAAAACCAGACAATGATATCACACATACACAAAAAGAGAAAATTACACACCAGTATCATTGATGAACATAGAAGCAAAAATCCTCAACAAAATAATAGCAACCAGAATCTAACAATACATTAAAAAGATCATACCCCATGATCAAGTGGGATTTATCCCAAGGATGTAAGGATTCTTCAATATATGCAAATCAATCAATATGATACACCATGTTAACAAATTGAAGAATAAAAACCATACAGTCATCTCAATAGATGCAGAAAAAGCTTTTGACAAAATTCAACACCATTTATGACAAAAAGTCTCCAGAAAGTGGGCATAGAGGGAACCTATCTCAACATAATAAAAGCCATACATTGAAAATACACAGAAAATATAATTTTCAATGGTGAAAAACTGAAAGTATTTCCTCTAAGATCAGGAACAAGACAAGAATGTCCACTCTTGCCACAATTATTCAACATAGTTTTGGAAGTCCTAGCACAGCAATCAGAGAAGATAAAGATAAGAAGGAATCCAAACTGGAAAAGAAGTAAAGCAATCACTATTTGCAAGTGGCGTGATACTATACGTAGAAAATCCTAAAGATGCCACCAGAGATCGCAGTAGTAATCAGTGAATTTGGTAAGGTTCCAAGATACAAGATTAATGAACGGAAATCTCTTGCATTCCTACACCATATACTCTCATCAGGTCATATACTCTTGACCTGATGGAAAAACTGAAGCTGGGACAGACTAAGCAGCTTGTCCGAGGTTCCACAGTTATCTGGTATGAAAACCGACACTAGAACTTAGGACTTCCGACTTTTGATCTTGAGTTAATGCTCCTTTACCATGCTGTGAGAGGTGGCAGGAGTCATAAGTTGTAGAGGTAATGGGATTACTTGCAGGGTTTTTCTGAAACCTGTTTTCTTGTTCACATCCTGAAGAAGGAGAGGTAAAGCATCAGAAAAACAGTGGGATGAGTAACTCTGACCTTCTAGGGAGATGATATGATTCTCATTTCTAGAAAGTTCTACACAGTAAAGAGTTAATAGAAGGTTTGACTTCCCTGGTGGCTCAGATGGTAAAGCATCTGTCTACAATGCAGGGAGACCTGGGTTCAATCCCTGGGTCAGGAAGGTCCCTGGAGAAGGAAATGGCGAACTACTCCAGTACTCTTGCCTAGAAAATCCCATGGATGGAGGAGCCTGGTGTCCATGGGGTTGCAAAGAGTCTGACACGACTGAGCAACTTCACTTCACTTTGTTGCCTGTGCTTATACATGTGAATATTTGTTCATAGCTATGTGACTTTGGCTAAGTCACACTCTGCCAAAAGGGAACTTAAATTTCTGAGTTACTTTCCAGCTCTGATAACTAGAATTTTAAGTTCCTAAGTCCAGACATCTGGCATTTGGGAACTGTAAGAGTTTTAGAAATCCCATTCTTCTTCCTGGAACAACCACAGAATGTTTGGCTTAGGGCGACCCATCAGTAGCCAGCCTATTGAAAGCCCAGTTGGAGTTTACACAATAAGTAAACAAATCTGGAATAAATTTAAATAAGTAATGCGATCATATATTCTCAAAGCCTCCTTCTGGGTAGTTTGGCTTGCAGTCTTCTCCCTCCTTTTAATTTAATTCAATATGTATGGTTTTATGGATAAATGGAACAGAATAGAGAACCCAGAAAGAAAGCCACTCACCTATGGTCAATAACCTTTGCAAAGGAGGCAAGACGATCCAATGGGAAAAAGGCAATTTCAGTAAGTGGTGTTGGAAAAGCTGGACTGCCGCATGTAAATAAATGAAATTAGAATACTTCCTCATGCCATACACAGAAATAAACAATGGTTTGAAGACGTAAATATAAGAAAAGACACCATAAAACTTCTGTAAGAGGACATAGGCAAAACATTCTCTGATGTAAATTGTAGCCATGTTTTCTTAGGTCAGTCTCCCAAGGCAACAGAAATAAAAGCAAAAATAAACAAATGGCGCCTAATCAAGCTAGCAGGCAGGTCTGGTGCAGTCTCCTGTGGGGTCAGTGCTCCTTTCCCCTTAGTCTTGGTACATGCACGATTTTATTTGTGCCCTCCAAGACTGGAGTCTCTGTTTCCCCCAGTCCTGTGGAAGTCCTGTAATCAAATCCTGCTGGCCTTCAAAGTCAGATTCCCTGGGGATTCCCAGTCCCTTTGCTGGAACCCCAGGATGGAAAGGCTGACATGGGGCTCAGAACCTTCTCAATAGTGAAAAAACGTCTTTGATGTTATTGTTCTTCTGTTTGTGGGTAGCTCACCTGGAGAATATGGGATTTTATTTTATTATGATTGCACCCCTCCTACCATCCCATTGCAGCTTCTTCTTTGTCTTTGGACATGCGGTATCTTTTTGGTGGGTTCCAGTGTCCTCCTATCAATGGTTGTTCAGCAGCTAGTTGCAATTTTGGTGTTCTCCCAGGAGGAGATGAGCACACATCCTTCTATTCCACCATCTTGAACCAAGTGGAGATATGCAACCTTCCAGAAAAAGAATTCAGAATAATGTTGGTAAAGATGATCCAGGATCTTGGGAAAAGAATGGAGAAGATGCAAAAGATATTTACCAAAGACCTAAAAGAACTAAAGAACAAACAAACAGATAACAGTGTACTAGAAGGAATCAATAGCAGGATAACTGAGGCTTAAGAACAGATTTGGGCTTCCCTTGCGGCTCAGCTGGTAAAGAATCCACCTGCAATGTGGGAGACCTGGGTTTGATCTCTGGGTTGGGAAGATCCTCTGGAGAAGGAAACAGCTACCCACTCACAATATTCTGGCCTGGAGAATTCCATAGACTTGTACAGTCCATGGGGTCACAAAGAGTCGGACATGACTAAGCAACTTCCACTTTCATTTTCACTTCCAAGAACAGATAAATAACCTGGAAGATAGAATGGTGAAAATCAGTGCCACAGAACAAAACATTGAAAAAAAGAATGAAAAAGAAAATGAAGAAAGCCTAAGAGGCCAACCTAGATAGCATATTCAAAACCAGAGACATTACTTTGCCGACTAAGGTCCGTCTAGTCAAGGCTATGGTTTTTCCAGTAGTTACGTATGGATGTGAGAGTTGGACTGTGAAGAAGGCTGAGCACCAAAGAATTGATGCTTTTGAACTGTGGTGTTGGAGAAGACTCTTGAGAGTCCCTTGGACTGCAAGGAGATCCAACCAATCCATTCTGAAGGAGACCAGCCCTGGGATTTCTTTGGAAGGAATGATGCTGAAGCTGAAACTCCAGTACTTTGGCCACCTCATGCGAAGAGTTGACTCACTGGAAAAGACTTTGATGCTGGGGGAGCAGGAGAAGAAGGGGACGACTGAGGATGAGATGGCTGGATGGCATCACCGACTCGATGGACATGAGTCTGAGAACTCCGGGAGTTGGTGATAGACAGGGAGGCCTGGTGTGCTGCAATTCATGGGGTCGCAAAGAGTCGGACTCGACTAATCGACTGAACTGTTCTGAACTGAAGAGGCCTCTGAGACAACAGAGTCCAATACATGATTGTTTGATGAATGAATAATGAGTGGATTGTGGATGGATATGATAGCATAAAGGTAAACAGGGTGAAGGAGCACCATATGTTTGGAAAATAATAAATAGTCTGATCTGGCTGCTCTGAATATAGTCTACATAAATGTCTTGGGACATAAAATGGGTCATTTAAGTACGAGATTAAGAGCTCCATGCTGGGGACATTCCGTGGTGGCCCATTGGTTAAAAATCTGTGCTTCCACTTCAGGGGACTCGAGTTCGATCCCTTGTCGAATGCTGGGCAGCAAAGCCAATTTAAAAAAGAAAGAAGGAAAGAATGCCATGCTAAGAAGTTACACTTAATTCTACAGGCAGTAGTTGATTAGTTCCTCCTCTAGGGAAATCAAAATCACTGCAGATGGTGACTGCAGCCATGAAATTAAAAGACACTTACTCCTTGGAAGGAAAGTTATGACCAACCTAGATAGCATATTCAAAAGCAGAGACATTACTTTGCTGACTAAGGTCCGTCTAGTCAAAGCTATGGTTTTTCCTGTGGTCATGTATGGATGTGAGAGTTGGACTGTGAAGAAGGCTGAGCACTGAATAATTGATGCTTTTGAACTGTGGTGCTGGAGAAGACTCTTGAGAGTCCCTTGGACTGCAAGGAGAGCCAACCAGTCCATTCTGAAGATCAGCCCTGGGATTTTTTTGGAAGGAATGATGCTGAGGCTGAAACTCCAGTACTTTGGCCACCTCACGTGAAGAGTTGACTCATTGGAAAAGACTCTGATGCTAGTAGGGATTGGGGGCAGGAGGAGAAGGGGACGACAGAGGATGAGATAGCTGGATGGCATCACCAACTCGATGGATGTGAGTCTGAGTGAACTCTGGGAGTTGGTGATGGACAGGGAGGCCTGGCGTGCTATGATTCCTGTGGTTGCAAAGAGTTGGACACGACTGAGTGACTGAACTGAACTGAACTAGGGAAATCAAACATGCTTGTTCATCCTTGTAGCCTTAGTAAGTAGAACAGTGCCAGGAATTTAGAAGAAAGACAACAAATGGCTAGATGAATGAATAAATTGACATTTCTTGAGAAATGAAGTTATGTCATCCAGTCTTCTGCTTAGTTAAATAGTAATAATAATCCCTTTGTATACAGTCTTATCATTACAGAAACATTTTTATTCTATTATCTTGTTAAAATTTTTGTTGATCTGCCAAATAAGTTTATTAGGAAAGAAGGGCAGGTATTATCCTCATTTCCTGGTGGATGTTATTATTCTCATTTCCTGATAGATGTTGTTATTCTCATTTCCTGGCAGATGTTATTATTCTCACTTGCAGTGTTCAGAATCCAAACTCCACTTCCTCTGATATCCTCTCGTACAGCTGAAGGACTGGTGTATGTAGACCTACATATGACATCCCTCTTCTGAGCAGCCTCAGCCTCGCTCCACACTCACCAGACTCAAGATTTCTGTATATTCCCTCCTCAAATAGATTCAGTTCTACTGTGCAGGGATATTTTACTGATTACTTAATGGAGAGCCTGGTAAAAACGATCATCATGCCATCAGCAGACACTTAATCAAATTCTCCTGTAGATATTTCTGTCCTTTTCCCCAAGATTCCACTCCCCAGCCATCAACTCACCTCCCTTCCTTCTCTTTCCTCTCAGAAGCCCTCTCCACCAAAATAAACCAGCAACCATTCTGTGTGTGTATGTACCACCCAGGCAGTGCCAGTGGTAAAGAACTCGCCTGCCAATGCAAGAGACATAAGAGATGTGGGTTCTATCCCTGGGTTGAGAAGATCCCCTGGAGGAGTGCATGGCAACCCACTCCGTTATTCTTGCCTGAACAGCCCCATGAACAGAGGAGCCTGGTGGGTTACAGTCCATGGGTTTGCAAAGAGTCAGGCACAACTGAAACCACTTTGCATGGATTCCTTTCTACGAAACAGAAATCCTGTCATTTTTTTTCTATAGTTTTTTAAATTTCCTCAGGCATATCTGTTGGTCTCTCTCTCTCTCTCTTTCTTCTTCTTCTTTTTTTTTTTTTGCTGCACCTTGAAGCATGTGGATTCTTAGTTCCCCAGTCAGGAACTGAACCAGGGCTCTTAGCAGCGAGACTTTGGAGTCCTAACCACTGGATTTCCAGGAATTCCCTCCTTCGTATCTCATTCCATCCAGTAACAGGTGAAGAGGGAAGGATATTTGATCTGTGGAGCTCTAGAGAACAGATTTTAGAACTTCCCTGAAAGCTCAGAACGTGAAGAATCTGCCTACAATGCAGGAGACCGAGGTTCAATCCCTGGGTCTGGACAATCCCCTGGAAAGGAAATGACAACTCACTCCAGTATTGTTACCTGGAGGATTCCATGGACAGAGGAGCCTGGCAGGCTATAGTCCATAGGGTCACCAAGAGTTGAACAAGACTGAGCAACTAACACAGAGAGCAGATTAATGAATAAGAGGAATAAGTGTTACTTCAGTATAACTTTCTAGCAGAGCACTCCAATGAAAGAACTGGTAGCCTCGCAAAGTAGGGAGCTCCCTGTCACTAAAAGTATTCAAACAGGTCAGGTCTAAATTCTGATCTCCAAAATCACATGTGACAGCCCTGCATAGCTTCAAAGACAGAGATCCTATTCCCCCAAATCTTCTCTAAGTTAAACATCTCTGGTTCCCTCAAGGGTTTCGTATGTGACATGCCTTTTTAGTATACTGGTATTATTTTTCTGAATTTACCACAACTTTTCAATTTATGTGAATTTATTCCAAAAAGACATAGTGTGCCTACTATGTTTTAGACACTATTTGAGGAGCTGGGACTGTAATAGAGAACAAAACCAAGTCCCTGTCCTGTAGAACTTATTGCTGACTGCTAGGTAGAAAAGTAAAAGAACACAGATGTAGAGAACAAATATATGGATACTAAGTGGGGAAGGGGGCTGGTAGGAGGAACTGGGAGATTGGGATTGACACATATACACTACTGATATTGTATAAAAATAGATAACTAATGAGAACATGTTGTGTAGCACAGGGAACTCTACTTGATGCACTTTGTTACCTAAATGAGAAGGAAGTCCAAAAGGGAAGGGATTTATATACACATATGGCGATGGCACCCCACTCCAGTGTTCTTGCCTGGAGAATCCTATGGACGGAGGAGCCTGGTAGGCTGCAGTCCATGGGGTCGCTAAGAGTTGGATACGACTGAGCGATTTCACTTTCACCTTTCACTTGCATGCACTGGAGAAGGAAATGGCAACCCACTCTAATGTTCTTGCCTGGAGAATCCCAGGGACGGGGGAGCCTGGTGGGCTGCAGTCTATGGGGTCGCACAGGGTCAGACACGACTGAAGTGACTTAGCAGTAGCATGGCTAATTCACTTTGCTGTACAGTAGAAACTAACACACCATTGTAAAGCAACTATACTCCAATAAAAATTAATTTATAAAAGTAAGGGAGGTAAGGGGCAGTAGTAAAGGGATAAGGAGTGCCAGGGGTGATGAGTTGCTGTTTTGTATAGCGCAGTCAGGACAGACCTCTAAAATCTAGCTGTTGAGCTGAGATCTGAAGGAAGAGAAAGAATGAACCATCACAAGGCTGTGGGAGCAACAATCTAATCTGATTAGACAGAGCAACTGCCAAAGTCCTGAGGGCTAAATTCATTTATTTGTGTGTGTTAGGAAGTATGTTTATCTGGGGAGCAGGGGATATTGCCAAGGAGAAAAGAAGGAGCAGGATCACGAAGGGTCTTGGAGGCCAATTATAACTACTTTGATTTTTTTTTTTTTATGCTGAGTGAGATGGGAAGCCATTGGAGACTTTTGAGAAGAGGAGTGATGTGATCTGACTTTGTTTGAAGAGCATCACTGTGGCTATCATGGCAAAGATAGAGCTCAGGAAGCAGAGACACACTCAGGGAGCCCCATGGACACATACATTCTTGTTACGAAGCTATGCTTAATAATATGGGTGAAAAACGATGGTGCTGTGGACCAGAGTGTGAACAGAAATGGTGAAAGTACTTGGATGTTGGACATACTATGAAGATAGAGGTGACAGAATTTACTGACAGATTGGATGCAACATGAGAGAAATAGAGGAATAAAAAGTGACTCTAAGAAATGCAAATTAATGGCACAGTATGGGGCTTCCCTTGTGGCCCAGTGGTTAAGAATCCACCTGCCAATGCAGGGGACACCAATTCAGTCCCTGGTCCGGGAAGATCTCACAGGCAGCAGGGAAACTAACCCCGGGCACCACAGCTACTGAAGCCCTCATGCCCTAGAGCCCGTGTTCCACAACAAGAGATGCCACTGCAACGAGAAGCCTGTGCACCACAACTAGAGAAAGCCTGCGCGCAGCAACGAAGACCCGGTGCAGCCAAAAATAAATTAATTTTTATAAAAACATCACAGAGGAGAAAACAGTTTGGGGAACCGTGGGACAATATTTAAGAAAATTGAATTCACAGACAAGAAAATACCAGATCCAGATGGTTTCACTGGCAAATTCTACCAAACGCTTTAGGAAGTGTTTAGTAGACAAAGTGGTAGAGTTCTACACAAACCCTCCCAGAAAATAGAAAAGGAGCAACACTGTGCAACTCATTTTATGAGGCTGGCATTATCCTGACACCAAAATGAAAAACAAACATACAAAAAAGACATTACAGGGAAACTACAGACCAACATTCCACATGAACATAGACCAAAAGCTCTCAACAGACTATTAGCAAATCACATCCAAAAACATATAAAAAGGATCATAATTCACTATGAATCAGAGTTTACTCAAGGTAATTCAATGCTGATACACCATCCAAAAGTAAATTAATGTAATTCACCATGGTGACTTAGTTGCTAAGTCATGTCCAACTCTTGCGACCCTGTGGGTTGTAGCCTGCCAGGCTCCTCTGTCCATGGGATTCTCCAGGCAAGAATACTGGAGTGGTTTGTCACTTCCTTCTCCAGGGGATATTCCTGACCCAGGGATCAAACTCAGGTCTCCCGCACTGCAGGCGGATTCTTTACCCACTACCACAGTGACAGACTAAAACAGAAAAAAACACATGTTAATCTCAACTGATAGAAAGCATTAACAGAATTCAACATCTATTTATCATAAAAGCTCACAACAAACTAGGAATAGAAGGAAACTTCCTAACCTAAAGAAGGACATTCAGCAAAAGGGCATCATCCTTAAAGACTGAATGACTTCTCCCTAAGACTGAGAATAATATTCACTCTTGCCTATTCAATATTATCCAGAAAATTCTAACTAATGCAACAAGGCAAGAAGGAAAAAAGACACATGGATTGGAAAGGAAGAAATGAAGCTGTCTCTATTAATAGCCAACATAATTGTCTATACGGAAAACTCTATTAAATCTACAAAAAAAGTTCCTAAAACTAGTTAATGAATTTGGCAAAGTCACAGGATACAAAGTCATAATATAAAAATCAATTATATGTTGGACTCCCTGATAGTCCAGTGGCTAACACTCCGAGCTCCAGATGCAGGGGCCCTAGGTTTGATCCCTGGTCAGGGAACTGGATCCCACATGCTACAACTAAGAGTGTGTATGCCAAAACTGAAGATCCTGCATGCCACAGCTATTAATAAGACATGGCACAGCCTAAATAAATAAAAATTTTAAAAATTATACTGGCAATTGGAAAATTAATTTATTTTTAAGATATTTATTTGGCTGCACCTTGTCTTAGCTGCGGCACTCTGGATCTTCAGTCTTCATTGGGGCATGGAGGATCTTCTTAGTTGTGGTGTATGGGATCTAGTTCCCTGACCAGGGATTGAACTCAGGCCCCCTGCATTGGGAGTGTGGGGTCTTAGCCACTGGACCACCAGGAAAGTCTCAACAAATTTAAGTAAATAATAATTTTCAGTTGCACCAAAATAATGAAAGTCTTAAGGATAAATACAACAAAATATATGATGGCTCTTTATGCTGAAAAACACATCAGTGAAGGAAATCAAAGCAATACCACATGTTCATTGACTGGAAGCCTCAATTTTGTTAAGACATCAGTAGTTTCCCAATTGACATACAGACTCAACACAATCCCAATCAAAATCCCAGCAGGAGTTTTTGTAAATATCAATAAGCTGATTTTAAAATTTATATGGAAAAGCAAATAAACTAGAAAGCTAAAGCAATTTTGGGAAAATAGAACAGTGGTGGAGAAATACCACTACATTGATAAACGTAGCATAGTCTGGCAAAAGGATAGACGCATAGATCGATAGAATAGAACAGGGAGTCCAGAAACAGACTGACACAAATCCAGTCAATTGGTTTTTTTACAAAAGTGTGATGGGAAAGATTACCTTTTCAACAAATAATGCTAGAGTAACTAGACTTTCTTATGTAAATGTGTGAACCTGACCTGTGTCTTACACTTTCTATTTTTTAAATTTAATTGCAATGAATCTTGGACCTAAATGAAAACCTATGAGACTTTTAGAAGAAAGCAAGGGAGAAAAACTTTTGTCACCTTAGACAGAATTCTTAAATGCAAAATTAAAATTCATTAAAGGAAAACTTGATAAATTGGACTATAGGGCTAGAGACACCATCAGTGTGATCAGGGCTTAAGGGTGGGAGACAGTTTGGACTACAAAGGGTTAATAGATGGTCCTTTTTTAAAAAGATATTTTTATTTTAGGTATTTATTAATTGGATGCATCACAAGCTGGAATCAAGATTGCTGGGAGAAATCTCAACGACCTCAGATATTTCAGAAATCTCAACAATCTTCACTGAAGGACAGGGAAGCCTGGCGTGCTGCCATCCATGGGATCGAAAAGAGTTGGACACGACTGAGCGACCGAACAACAAATGTGGGATTCAGGTCTTAGTTCCCAATCAGGGATCTGACCCGGCCCCGCTGCAGTGGAAGCTTGGCATCTTAACCACTCGACCACCAGGGTAGTCCCAATACATGGACATTTTTAGGGAATGATGAACCATTCTGTATTTTTACTGTAGTGATTGGTTACATGATGGTGCATTTGTCAAAACTCACACAACTATAAACCAAAAAGTCAACCGTACTGATAATAACTACAATTAAGCTGTATATATGGATACATATACATTTATTATAAGAATGGATGGATGTATATCTTTACGAATTTTTAAAGCAGATTTTCCCATGTTGCTATCAAGGCACATCTAGCAGATTCTGTATTTGTATAATTATTTTTCTTGAGACCAAGATTTGTTGTTCAGTCGCTCAGTTGAGGACTGAACATGAGGAGCTTGCTCACTCATGTTCATTGAGTCAATGATGTTATCCAACCACCTCATACTCTGTAGGACTGCCTTAATCCTTGTTAACTTTCCATTTTTTCTTATTCCACAGAACCTATAGCTTCATCATTTGGAATTTATTCTTTTTTTTTTTTTTAATTTTTGTCTGAGAAACATGTAAGATCTTAACTCCTTGACCAGTGATCATACCTATGCCCCCTGCATTGGAAGCATGGAATCTTAACCACTGGACTGCCAGGGAAGTCCCTAGAATGTATTCTTTTTGAGTTGTTGTTTAATCGCTCCGTTGTGTTCAACTCTTTGCAACCCCATGGACTGCAGCACTCCAGGCTTCCCTGTCCTCCACTATCTCCTGGAGTTTGCACAAATTCATGTCCATTGAGTCAGTTATGCATCCTACCATCTCATCCTCTGTCACTCACTTCTCCTCCTGACCTCAATCTTTCCCAGCATCGGGGTCTTTTCCAGTAACTCAGATCTTCACATCAGGTGACCAAAGTATTGGAGCTTCAGCTTCACCATCCATCCCTCCAATGAGTATTCAGGGTTGATTTTTTTAGGATTGACTGGTTTGATCTCCTTGCAGTCCAAGGGACTCTCAAGAGTCTTTTCCAGCACCATAGTTCGAAAGCATCAATTCTTCGGTGCTCAGCCTTCTTTATGGCCCAACTCTCACATCCATACATGACTGCTGGAAAAACCATAGCTTTGACTACACGACCTTTGTCAGCAAAGTGATGTCTCTGCTTTTGATACACTGTCTAGGTTTGTCATCGTTTTTCTTCCAAGAAGCAAGTGTCTTTGTCAAATTCCTAAAAAGTAATTAATTAATTTGTTTGTTTGTTTGTTTTTAAAGAAAGTCCAACTCCTATTATTGGGGGCAATAAAATAACACACTACCTGCCATACCATGTTAGCCGGGGCCCCTTATTGGGTTAACTGGCTGTCGTTGTGGATGGCAATGTGCAGGCGTCTGAGGGGTTGGGACACTTGATGAGAGGAAAGGGAAAGAATGGGCTGCAAGAGCACAGGGAGTGATAGGGCACTAGAGGGCAGAGGTGGAAGGGGGGCGCAGGCAGTGATCGGAGAGCAGAGACAGGAGCCTGCCAAGAGCACACTGTGTTAACTTCACAGCTTTGCCTCCGGTTGGCTCTGGACTCAGGCCAGCCTCTTCCCTGAATTTTCATTCCATCCCTTCTGACTGTCCAGTCTCCGCTCACATCTGTTCCAGAGTGTAACCAGATCCTCTTCCTCTGTCTCCGTTTATTCAACAAATATTTATCATAACTGACTCCAATAACACTTTCTTTTGTTTGCACTAAAGCCCTTTTATATCTACTTATCTCTTTTGACCTGTGGGGAAAAGAATTAACCTTAATTTCCGAGGAAGAAAGTAGAGTCTCAGAAAAGTTAAATCATTTCCTCAAAGTCACCCTTTTCAACAACTGAGGACAAGATGCGTTCCATTAGTTGTACTCTGCTTCCCCCTACTGGGCACATAGCATTAGGCACTAAATTGCCAAGACAGGCATAGTTACTACAATCTGTGTTCATATTTGTTAAATTAACAATATTAAATTTGGGCTTCCCCTGTGGCTCAGATGGTAAAGAATCCACCTGCAATGCAGTAGACCTTGGTTCTATCTCTGGATTGGGAAGATCCTCCCTAGAGAAGGGAAAGACTACCCACTCCAGTATTCTGGCCGGGAGAATTCCATGGACACAGGGTCGCAAAGAGTCAGACACAACTGAACAAATTTCACTTTCATTTTGGAGAAGGGAAAGGCTACCCACTCCGGTATTCTGGCCTAGAGAATTCCATGGACTGTATAGTTCATGGGGTTGCAAAGTGTCAGACACTACTGGGTGACTTTCATTTTCACTTTCACTTTTTTCTTGCAACAAATATTTATTGAGATCCTACCATGTGTCAGAAAAAAGGCAGGCATGGTCCTTGTGCTTTCAGAGATTATGACATAAGAGGGAGAGACTTCCACAAATAATTATGTAGTTACAATTTGAATAAGTATTATAAAGTGCAAGGTGCTGTATGAGGGTATAGAATGGAGGTATGTAGCCAAGTCTGGAGGCTTAGGGGAATCATTCATGAAGTGTAATCCATAGGAATAGGATGTTTATTGGCTATGGAGGGGGTTAAGGAGGTATCAAGGATGCCTTCCAGGTCTCTGGCATGAACTAGGCCGATGGAATACTGTGACTCAGTTGAGGAAGCTCAGCAGAAGATGATATTCTTAATGGGATAAACATGAGTTTGGTTTTTGGGTTTTTTAACATGAATTCTGTGGGAACTTCAGGTATAAATGTGTAATAAGCAACAGGATTTAGGAATTTGGGAACAAGATCTTAGGCTAGAATAAGAAATCTGGGAGTTGTTGGGATGCCGATGGTATGGAAAATTGTGGTTAATGGATGAAATCTGTTAGTGAGAAAAGAGCAGAAAGAGGAGGGGAAGTAGGTCTAGGGGCTGGATTATGGGTCTGCAGAATATTACTCAGTGCCCACTGGAATTCCCTCAAAGTATTGCTTTCAAGGAAAGCAACAGAGAAAGACTTGTCAGCACAAATTGCTAGGAATACAAATAACCAAAGGCAGCAAGAAACAGAAACGACACAGAAAAAGAAGAGGGATTATAACTGAAGTGCAAAACTCCTGAACTGAAAAGGTCAAGTGGAAGAGATGGTCCTAAAAAGGACACTTAAGGTGAAGGGTAGAGGTAGAAAGGTAAATCAGAGTATGACAGTGCAAAAGACCCGGGAAGAATGCATTTTAAGAGGGAGCTGCCAGCTGCACTGGAAGTTATGAGGAAATCAAGTGAAAATTAAATAAATAAGTTTTTAAAAAAGGAAATCGTGTAAGGACTTCCCTGGTGGTCTAGTGGTTAAGAATTCATCTTCCAATGCAGGGGACACAGGTTCAATCCCTGGTCCAGGAAGACTGCACATGCCACGGGGCAGCTAAGTCTGTGTGCCACGACTACGGAAGCTCAAGCACCATTGAGCTCATGCTCTGCAACAAGAAAAGCGCCTGCAAAGAGAAGCCTGTGCACCTCAAGGCAACTAGAGAGTAGTCCTCTTGTGCTGCAACTAGAAAAAGCCTGCATGCAGCAACAAAGGCCCAGTGCAGCCAAAATAAATATATTAGTTAATTATTTTTTTAAAGGAATCAAGTAAAAATTATTTACCTGACCCTCCTGATAAAACTGAGGTCCAGTTGCAGAGGCCCAGAGATTGAGAAGACCAGTCCAGGACATCCTAGGAAACCCTCCAGAGGCTACCATAATGTGTTGCTTTGAACCGGTGGTCTTCATACAATTTCTTTTCCACATACCACTCAAAATGATTTTGATAAATGATGTCCCCCATAATGAAAAGGTATTTCCCTGATAACTGTCAATAAAATGAAAAGGCAGCCTACTGAGTGGTAGAAGATAGTTGCAAACGATACATCTAATAAGGGGTTAATAACCAGAATGTACCAAGAACTCATACAACAACATCAAATAAATAAACAACCCAAGTAAAAATGAACAGAGGACCCGAACAGATGTTTTTCTGAAGAAGACATGTGGATGACCAACAGACACATGAAAAGATGCTCAACATCAATAATTATTGGGAAATACAAGTCAAAACCACAATGAGATATTACCTCCCACCTATCAGAATGGCTATCATCAATAAGATAACAAATAAATGCTGATGAGAAAGTGGAGAGAAGGGAATCTTCATGAACTATTGGTGGGAATGAAATTGGTCCAGCCATTACAGAAAACAGGATGGAGGTTCTTCAAAAATTAAAGCTGGAACTACCATGTGACCTGGCAATTTCATTTCTAGGTATTTTTGTGGGCGAAAAACCCATAAATTAAAAAAGATATACATCCCAATGCTCATAGCAGCATTATTTACAACAGCCAAGATATGGAAGCAACCTAAATATCCATTGACAAATGAACGTTTGAAGATGGGGTGTATATATACCATGGAATATTTCTCAGCCATCAAAAGAATGAAATCTTGCCATTTGCGACAACATGGATAGATAAACCTGCAGGGTATTATTCTAAGTGAGATGTCAGACAGAGAAAGACAAATACCATATGATTTCTTTATATATGGAATCTAAAAGACAAAACAAACATAACAAAACAGAAACAGACTCACAGATACAGAGAACAAACAGGTAGTTTCCAGAGGGGAGGGAATATGGAGATGAGTAAAATAGGTGAGGAAGATAAAGTACAAAGTTCCAGTTATGAAATAAATGAGTAACAGAGATGAAATGCACAGCATAAGGAACATAGTAACACTGTTGTAACTGTGTATGGTGGCAGATAGTACTAGACTTACTGTGGCGACGACTTTGTCAGTTCAGTTCAGTTCAGTCGCTCAGTCGTGTCCGACTCTTTGCGACCCCATGAATCGCACGCCAGGCCTCCCTGTTCATCACCATCTCCCAGAGTTCACTCAGACTCACGTCCATCGAGTCCGTGATGCCATCCAGCCATCTCACCCTCTGTTGTCCCCTTCTCTTCCTGCCCCCAATCCCTCCCAGCATTAGAGTCTTTTCCAGTGAGTCAACACTTCTCATGAGGTGGCCAAAGTACTGGAGTTTCAGCCTCAGCATCATTCCTCCCTAAGAAATCCCAGGGCTGATCTCCTTCAGAATGGACTGGTTGGATCTCTCTGCAGTCCAAGGGACTCTCAAGAGTCTTCTCCAACACCACAGTTCAAAAGCATCGATTCTTCGGTGCTCAGCCTTCTTCACAGTCCAACTCTCACATCCATACATGACCACAGGAAAAACCATAGCCCTGACTAGACGGACCTTAGTCAGCAAGGTAATGTCTTTGCTTTTGAATATACTATCTAGGTTGGTCATAACTTTTCTTCCAAGGACTAAGCGTCTTTTAATTTCATGGCTGCAAGCGCCATCTGCAGTGATTTTGGAGCCCCCAAAAATAAAGTCTGACTCTGTTTCCACTGTTTCCCCATCTATTTCCCATGAAGTGATGGGACTGGATGCCATGATCTTTGTTTTCTGAATGTTGAGCTTTAAGCCAGCTTTTTCACTCTCCCCTTTCACTTTCATCAAGAGGCTTTTAGCTCCTCTTCACTTTCTGCCATAAGAGTGGTGTAATCTGCATATCTGAGGTGATTGATATTTCTCCCAGCAATCTTGATTCCAGCTTGTGTTTCTTCCAGTCCAGCGTTTCTCACCATGTACTCTGCATATAAGTTAAATAAGCAGGGTGACAATATACAGCCTTGACGTACTCCTTTTCCTATTTGGAACCAGTCTGTTGGTCCATGTCCAGTTCTAACTGTTGCTTCCTGACCTGCATACAGATTTCTCAAGAGGCAGGTTAGGTGGTTTGGTATTCTCATCTCTTTCAGAATTTTCCACAGTTTATTGTGATCCACACAGTCAAAGGCTTTGGCATAGTCAATAAAGCAGAAGTAGATGTTTTTCTGGAACTCTCTTGCTTTTTCCATGATCCAGCGGATGTTGGAAATTTGATCTCTGGTTCCTCTGCCTTTTCTAAAACCAGCTTGAACATCAGGGAGTTCACGGTTCATGTATTGCTGAAGCCTGGCTTGGAGAACTTTGAGCATTACTTTGCTAGCATGTGAGATGAGTGCAATTGTGCGCTAGTTTGAGCATTCTTTGGTATTGCCTTTCTTTGGAACTGGAATGAAAACTGACCTATTCCAGTCCTGTGGCCACTGCTGAGTTTTCCAAATTTGCTGGCATATTGAGTGCAGCACTTTCACAGCATCATCTTTCAGGATTTGAAACAGCTCCACTGGAATGCCATCACCTCCACTAGCTTTGTAGTGGTGCTTTCTAAGGCCCACTTGACTTCACATTCCAAGATGTCTGGCTCTAGATGAGTGATCACATCATCATTATTATCTGGGTCATGAAGATCTTTTTGTACAGTTCTTCCGTGTATTCTTGCCACTTCTTAATATCTTCTGCTTCTGTTAGATCCATACAATTTCTGTCCTTTATCGAGCCCATCTTTGTATGAAATATTCCCTTGGTATCTCTAATTTTCTTGAAGAGATCTCTAGTCTTTCCCATTCTGTTGTTTTCCTCTATTTCTTTGCATTGATCACTGAAGAAGGCTTTCTTATCTCTTCTTGCTATTCTTTGGATCTCTGCATTCAGATGCTTATATCTTTCCTTTTCTCCTTTGCTTTTTGCCTCTCTTCTTTTCACAGCTATTTGTAAGGCCTCCCCAGACAGCCATTTTGCTTTTTTGCATTTCTTGTCCATGGGGATGGTCTTGATCCCTGTCTCCTGTAGAATGTCACGAACCTCGTTCCATAGTTCATCAGGCATTCTATCAGATCTAGGCCCTTAAATCTGTTTCTCACTTCCACTGTATAATCATAAGGGATTTGATTTAGGTCATACCTGAATGGTCTAGCAGTTTTCCCTACTTTCTTCAATTTAAGTCTGAATTTGGTAATAAGGAGTTCATGATCTGAGCCACAGTCAGCTCTTGGTCTTGTTTTTGTTGACTGTATAGAGCTTCTCCATCTTTGGCTGCATAGAATATAATCAGTCTGATTTCATTGTTGACCATCTGGTGATGTCCATGTGTAGAGTCTTCTCTTGTGTTGTTGGAAGAGGGTGTTTGCTATGACCAGTGCATTTTCTTGGCAAAACTATATTAGTCTTTGCCCTGCTTCATTCCGCATTCCTGACTTGATGGACATGAGTCTGAGTGAACTCCGAGAGATGGTGATGAACAGGGAGGCCTGGCATGCTGCAATTCATGGGGTCTCAAAGAGTCGGACACGAATGAGTGACTGAACTGAACTGATTCCGCAATCCAAGGCCAAATTTGCTGTTACTCCAGGTGTTACTTAACTTCCTACTTTAGCATTCCAGTCCCCTATAATGAAAAGGACATCTTTTGGGGTGTTAGTTCTAAAAGGTCTTGTAGGTCTTCATAAAACCGTTCAACTTCAGCTTCTTCAGCGAATCCACCTGCAATGCAGGAGACTACTTTGTAGTATATAGAAATATCATATCACTATATTGTGTACTGAAACTAATAGTGTTGTAGGTCATTACATTAATACTTAAAACAAAAGATCTTTCTCAGAAACTGATACTCAGGGAAATGCTGCCCCTTTGTCACTTCCAGGATTTTTTGTTGCCCCAGGCAATAAACGTATTTTTAATTGCCCCAGGCAATTGATGTACTACAGTAAGATTCAGATTGGCCCAGGATACGCCTTTCTTATGAAGGGTAGCAGAACTACAGTTATGAAGCAAAAGCCAGCTTGAAGCCTCTAGCCCAGAACTTTCTCTGGTAGAATATATACATAAGTGGAGGATCTGGTAATAAATTCCCTTAAAAATGATGAGTACTTGAGAACCCCATAGGAAGTCCCTATAGCATAGGGGTATCGCATACCTCCATTTGAAAGCCAGTGTTACAAAGGATTAGAGGCAATCTGAAACTACTGCCTGGTTCCTGGAACTGACTGATGGGGTCAGTTGGACCTGATGAAATCAAATCCCTATTTTTAAATGCCTGAAGGGTATAAAAGGAGATGCAGAGATAAGGGTGGGTGACTTGGGGGGTCCTCCAAAGGCTTTCAGTTCCTCCAAAGGCTTCAAGCCCCTTCTTCCCCTTCAGGGGACCGTCTGAAAGTATCATGGCTCTTAGAATCAAAAGCCAGTCATCAGGGCCTGCTGACCTCAGTGAAATTAGAATTGAATCTGATTTAGCAACATAAAGGCAAAATATAACCGTGAAACCATATGACTGATAATTTAACACACACACCCCAACTTACCCACTCCTATTCTTTCATTCCTCACGTCCCATGTCCAGGCAGTGTATTAAGTTCTAGGGTTACGCAAACAAGCATAAGCCAAACCTTTGAGAAGCTTAGAGGGAGAGACTTTTAAACAAATAATCATCATACACTGTGTTAAAGAGTTAATAAAACAGGGACTTCCCTGGCTGTCCAGTAGTTAAGACTCAGTGCTTCCAATTCAGGGGGCACAGGTTCAATCACTGATCTGTGAGCTAAGGTCCCACCTGCAGCCAAAAAGGAAAAAAATAAAAGTTAATAAAACAATCTGGAAGGTTTGGAGTAGCAGTGAAGAAAGAGTGTCTTGGGTGAGAGAGTGCAAGGGAAAATTTCCCCCGTGATTTGAGTTACTTCTTGACAGGCATGACAGGCATCAGATGGTGGTAGAAAGATGGTAGAGGCAGAGGAAACTGCATGCCATTTTGGCAGCCAGTGTCTAAGCTGTCACTCCTGGAGCAAAGCCAGCTTCCTGGATGTGCAATCTCTGTGGTCACACAGGGCCTCACACTTAAAAGGGCCCCCCACACTTGTTTTAATGCTCTGCTGTCGTCATCTTGAAATTCATAATGGTTTTTAAACAAGGGGCCCTGAAATTTCCTCTTGTGCCTTGGGCCTGCACATTAGGTAGCAGGTCCTGCAAGATAAAAGCCGGGAAACCTGGCAGCACACTGTAGTCCAAACAGCAGATAATGAGAGGGGATAAATTAATCTTGTCATAACAGTCACACGGGAGCACACTCTTCCTTTCAACACCTACCTAGCGCTCCTCTGTTTAGATGTAGCAGTTTCCCCAGTTGGAAAATATTTAGGTTGATTTTGATCATGTGAGTTTTTGGTCCTGCCCAGGGATCAAATCCTTGCCCTCTGCCTTGGAAGGGTGGAATCTTAACCACTGGATCTCCAGGGAAGTCTCCATATCATAATATAAATGCCCTCTTTTCAGGTAACAAAGAATGCTGCAATGAATAATTTTATACATTTGTCTGAGTACATATGCAAGAATTATCCATCTAGGATAAATTCTCCAAATGAGAATTGATGAGTCAAAGGCATACTCTCATTTTCCAGGTTGAAAAGCATCACTAATTTGTGCTCCAAAGAGAACCTACCAATTTATATTCTTTCTCAAAGTACTTTCACCATGCCCTCTTTAACACTCTGTAATATCCAGCTTTTGGGTATTTGCAGTCTCATAGGTGAGAAAGCAACAGTTCATTGTTCCAATTTGCCTTTCTCTAGTTACAAATGAAGTTGGACTTTAAAAAGAAGAGCATAAGCCCATGTTTCTGTTAACATGAAGCCCATTTTATCCTTTGCCATTTCTGAACTAGGTCATGGATCCTTTTCTTATTGGTTTCTAAAGAGCTGTCTTATGTTAAGAATATTAATGTATTGGATATTTTCTTTTACTTTATTTCTGATTTTTTTTTTTTTGGCCATGAAAATCAAGGACTGAAATTTCAAAACTAATCACTTAAGTGAACTGCTTTTGCTTCTACCACATCATAATATATTTATTTATTATTATTATTATTTTGGCTGTACCACTGGTGGCATGTGAGTTTTTGGTCCTGCCCAGGAATCAAATCCTTACCCTCTGCCTTGGAAGGGCAGAGTCTTAACCACTGAATCTCCAGGGAAGTCCCCATATCATAATATAAATGCCCTCCTTTCAGGTAATGTCCTTTAGAGACTAATACACTTAGTTTTCAGAAGTTCAACTTGAATTTATTTATTTATCTAGATAGATAGAACAGTGAGCAGGTCTGAACATTCCTAGCTTTTTTTCTTTTCCTTTTTTTTTTTTACTCTAAGTGCTCCTAGCTTTGCTTGTCTGTAACTAAGTTTGCTTTTCTGCCCCCACCTCTGCAGGAGCTACACTTGGTACCTACTTTCCTTTTAAAGAAAATGATAGTGTTAGTTGCTCAATCATATCCGATTCTTTGCGACCCCAGGGACTGTAGGCTGCCAGCCTCCTCTGTCCATGGAATTCTCCAGGTGAGAATACTGGAGTGGCTTGCCATGCCTTTCTCCAGGGAATCTTCCTGCCCCAGGGATCGAACCCAGGTCTCCTGTACTGCAGGCAGATCCTTTACCATCTGAGCCACCAGGGAAGCCCATTTATTTATCTACTTTTATATTGGATGTGGACCATTTTTAAAGCCTTTATTGAATTTGTAATGATATCGATTCTGTTTTATGTTTTGGTTTTTGGCCTTGAGGCATGTGGGATCATAGCTCCCCAGCCAGGGACTGAACCCACACCCTATGCATTGAAAGGTGAAATCTTTCCACTAGGGAAGTCGCTATATGTGTATATTTTTAATAGATAATATATCTACATGGCTAAAGAGTCATAGAGGTATACAGTGAAAATCTTCCTCTCATCATATCCTCAAGCCACAAAGTTTCTCTCTAGGAAGGCAATTACATTATCTGTGCCCTGGGTATCTTTCCGTATTTTATTATAAACAAGGGATTGCACATACACACACACATATATCCACACACACTCTTTTCTCCCCATTATACCCAGTATTCTGCACTTTCCTTCGTTTAACATCTTATTTTGGAAAGAATTTCCTAACAGTTTGTAAAGTACTTCCTCATTTTCTTAAATGATGGAGTGTGTTTTATTGAATGCACATCACTTTGAGGATGTTCCTAAGGGGAAAAAAATCTAAGCGGAAAATAACCTGGAGTCATTTGAGGCTGGATTCTGAGACAGAGGTAGGAGATTGAACCGGGACCTCTCTATATCTTGAACAATCAGATCCTTTCCTTCCTCCATGCCTTAATCCTCACTTTCTGCCCATTAAAACTTCACATACTCTTGTCATTGCTTGTAAGTTTTAAACACATGTGTGGTTATGTTCAGTGTATATTACACATGAAACAATTAGTTTTAAACATATTACTTGGTTAGATAGGCTCTTCTCAAATACTATTTCCTTTGGAAGCCTTGTTGATCTCTGATTTTCGCCAGCCAGAGTGACCTCACCCCCTCTGAAATCTTAGAGGATGTTGTAACTTTTTGTGGTCATTTGACACAGTTTGTGCTCAAGGGCTTCCCAGGTGGCGCTAGTGGTAAAGAACGCGCCTGCCAATGCAGGAGACATAAGAGACCTGTGTTCCATCCCCAGGTCAGAAAGATCTCCTGGAGGAGGGCGTGGCGACCCACTCCAACATTCTTGCCTGGAGAATCCCATGGACAGTGGAGGCTGTTGGGCTACAGTCCATGGGGGCTGCAATGAGTCGGACAGGACTGAGCGACTTTGCACGCCCACATGCATGCTCAAGTCTTAGCTCTTTTACCCGCAGACAGCCTCATTCACCATAGCACCTTTCAGAATAGTAATGCTTAGTAATGTTTATACAATTTTTGAGGTGATTAATGAATGTACAAGGGAACAAGGAGTTAAAGACACAAGCTTTAGTGTCAGACACTTGGGTTTTAGTCTTGCTTTTGCCATTTTCCAGGTGTTTCATCAGATAGATCACTTCTCTCATCCTTTCTTTGAATCTGCCTCACAGGATAATTGTGAAGACTAAGTGACATAATGAAGATAATTGCTTTGCACATAATTAGCCCTCATTAAATATCAGCTGCTGTACTAGGAATTCAGAGGGAGGAGAGAAATTAGGACTTCCTGAGATGGATCATGCCCTCCAACCTCCCAGCTATACTTCCTTTCAGACTCAAAATCAGAACATCATTCTCCTCTATCCCTGTATTTTCTTTCTGTCTTTATCTTTTGGGTAAATTTGCCTAGTTTCAGGCCCAGGGCCCTCTAGTACCAAGAGTAGCCCAGTGCTGCAGACTGTGGGAATGACTCCTCGGTTTTCTTCTTTAGAAGAAGCAGGCATCTCTATACTGCAGTTGAGCTAACAAGTTACTTTCTTCCTACTCAGTGTTAAAGGGGGAAAATATTCAGTGACACTTGTTAAAGCACGTAGGGAAGACTTTATTCTCCAAGGGGGACTATCGCAGTAGATATATGGTCCATTGCAATGGAATTTTGCCCTGGGGGAGAGATATAAGGTCAACTATGAATGCAGAATGGGCAAGTGGGAATTTGTAGACAAAGAGCAGGGAATAGAAAATTACTAGAAGATGCTGAGAAGAAACGGCAGGGGGTAAGGGGATTCTGGTTAAACCAACCTAACAGGATTCCTGCTGAAGTTAAGCCAGGGTGATCAGACATCACCTGAGAGATAGTGGAGGATGAGGGACGTGATTAGATATTGAGGGTGATCAGATATCGAGGGGAGGGGAGGCTTCTGGTTAAACTGAACTTAGCTGGGTTTCTACTAAAATTAGACAGTTATGGGACTTCCCTGGTGGGCCCAGTGGTTAAAACTCCAAAGCTTCCAAAGCAGGGGACAAGGGTTCAATCCCTGGTAGGGGAACTAAGATCCCACATGGCACATGGCATGGCCAAAAATAAAAGTAAATGAAATAAAAATATTAATAATAAAACAAGTTTTTTTAAGAACTATTTTAAAAATAAAATTAGATATTTACGAGGACATGTACACAGATGGTCCCAGGAAAGGATTTTCTCAAGTTTGAATCAAGGATTGACTCAAGTCTGGCCAAGCAAAGTATCTTTATCACCAAATGGAAGGCATTCTGATATCTGTAATGAGAAGCCAAGGTGATCTAGAAAAAAAGAAAAAGTTCTACGGGAGGGAACACACAGAGCAGAGTGTCTTAAAACTTTAGGAACATTAGTGCAGTTCTCAACTTTTGTACCTTTGTTTCAACAGCCTTATAATCTTATATCAAAGACTATTATGAGGAGAGCATCTAGCACAATGCTGGACAAAAGCAAGTAGCCAATAAGTGCAAGTTCCTCTCTGCTCTCTGCCACGCTGGCACCAAGCTTACACTCCTACAAATCCTCTTCTCCCCTCTAACTGTGGATGAAGTGTCCTGGCTCATAGCCAGCTCTCCACTTGTATACTTGTGTGTTCAAGGACATGGCTTCAGCAATGCTCCCCCTCTCCTGCAGCATCAAATTTTCTCTCTCTACTGGAGCATTCTTTGTCAGCATCTAAACATTATTTCTCCCATATTGATAACAAACAAAAACAGTTGACCCTCTTTTGACTTCACTTCCTTCTCCAGCTGCCACATGTTCTCCTTCCCTTTGTAGCAAAGCTTGAAAAAGGTATATATACACACTCAGCGTTTTCAATTCCTCTTCTATTTTCTTGAACTTACTTCAAATCAGATTTTCATCCCTTGCATGCCCCAAAATTGCTCTTCTCAAGATCACTGACTCCTCCACATCAGTTAATACAATGATCATTTTTAAATGCATATTGTTTTTCATATTCTGTTCCATTATGGCTTATTGGACATAGCTCCTCATGCTATACAGTAGGTTGTTGTTTATCCATTCTATATATAAGAGTTTGCATCTGCTAATCCCCAGCTCCCAATCCATCTCTCCCCTACATCCCTCCCCCTTGATAATCACGAATCTGTTCTCTATGTCTGTGAGTCTGTTTCTGCTTTGTAAATAAGTTCATTTGTGTCCTACTTTAGATTTCACATATAAGTGATGTCATATGGTATTTGTCTTTCTCTTTTAGACTTAACTTCACTTAGTATGATAATCTCTAGGTCCATCAATGTTGCTGCCAAAACCATTATTTCATTCCTTTTATGGCTGAGTAGTATTCCATTCTTGGAGAAGGCAATGGCACCCCACTCCTGTACTCTTGCCTGGAAAATCCCATGGACAGAGGAGCCTGGTGGGCCGTAGTCCATGGGGTTGCTAAGAGTCGGACACGACTGAGCGACTTCACTTTGACTTTTCACTTTCATGCACTGGAGAAGGAAATGGCAACCCACTCCAGTGTTCTTGCCTGGAGAATCCCAGGGATGGGGGAGCCTGGTTGGCTGCCGTCTGTGGGGTCGCACAGAGTCGGACACGACTGAAGCGACTTAGCTGCAGCAGCAGTATTCCATTCTATGTATGTATCACATCTTCTTTATCCATTCACCTACTAATGGACATTTAGTTTACTTCCATGTCCAATGACTATTTCTTAATATGCATATCATTAGATCTGTAAGCAACATGTAACACAATTGTTTATTCTCTCTTTCTTAAAATATTTTCTTCCAGAATTTCTCTCTCCTGGGTTTCTTCTTTTTCTTCTTCCTTTTCAGTGTCTTTTGTTGATTCCTCTTCATTTTGCTATTGTTCAGTTGCTAAGTTGTATCCAACTCTGTAACCCCATGGACTGCAGCACGCCAGTCTCCCCTGTCCTTCATTATCTCCTGGAGTTTGCTCAAATTCATGTTTATTGAGTTGGTAATGCTATCTAACCATCTCATCCTCTGCCACCCCTTTCTCCTTTTGCTTTCATATTTCCCAACATCAGGAAGGACTGATGTTGAAGCTGAAACTCTGATACGTTGGCCACCTGATGTGAAGAGCTGACTCACTTGAAAAGACCCTGATGCTGGGAAAGATTGAGAGCAGGAGGATAAGGGAATGACAGAGGATGAGATGGTTGGATGGCATCACTGACTCAATGGACATGAGTTTGGGTAGGCTCCAGGAGTTGGTGATGGACAGGGAGGCCTAGCGTGCTGCAGTTTATGGGGTTGCAAGGAGTCGGACATGACTGAGTGACTGAACTGAACTGAAGGGTCTTTTCCAGTGAGCTGACTCCTTTGCGTCAGGTGATGCACATACTATTTTATCTGCTTGGTGTCTATTTATGTATCTATCTCCCAAACTGACTATGTTTCTAGAGGAAGCAATTATAACTTAATCTCCTTTATGTCCCCCACCCCAGCTAGCACCCAAGTGATATCTCAGAAATATTTGTTGAACAAAAAATTAAGAGAGGAGGTCAAGGAAAGAGATAGTTCCAGTTTCCCTATAGGTAGCTTTAGCACTGATGAAAATAATGCCTCTTGATAAGGTTATCAATATGTAACTTTTTCCTAACATCTGCTCAATTAACTGTTTAGTTTACAAAGTGAATCCCAAGCATTTATGTAGTCCTCCGCATGAAGTGGGGAAGTCAGGATCATTAGTTTTGCTTTACAAATGTGGAAACCAAGGCTCAAAGAGATGAAATGACTTGCCCAAAGATGCACAACAAATTAGTGACAGCCAATACTGAATCCAGGTTTCTGACTGACTAAGTCCAGTGCTTTTTCCATGAAGAAGGGAAAAGAGAAGTCAGCCCTCTAGTGACCGCATCTTAGAGTGTCACTCTGAAGCTTGCTAAACCTCCTCGTGGGCTGGCTTCACAAAGCTCACTAGACCTTTCCTACTAGGGATCTACCTTAGGGTGACATTTTATAAACATCCAGCCTCTTCCTTCTTTATCACCAATTACCTATTGCCACTCATGTCCACCACCCTTGGTAGCTGGCTCATGGACCACTGGAGCCCTACATTCTCATTTGCATTTCAATGAGCATTTGGCCTTACGAACAAGGAGATGAATAAGACAGATCTTGTCCTTAGACTCTCAGTCCAGTCTATTCCCTTCCACTCCTTGAATGTGCTATATACTCCTTCTGAAATGTACCCTCTCCCAAATCTTCTAACTTTGAGCAGTCTGTTGCTCTTTCCTCAGTGTTTCCATAAGAATTTGTTCTCATTTCTGTTAATTTATCACATAACCAAAATGACTTGCTTATGTCTGTCTCCCTCTTAGACTATGAGCTGTTCAAGCAAATGGTGTGGATGCAGTCTTCCAGCTCTGTAATCTCCCTGACACCACCAACACCTCTCTCTTGCTTTGAAATCCTTCTCCTCCTTCCTTGGTGGCTCAGATGGTAAAGAACTCACCTGCAATGCAGGAGAGCCGGGTTTGATCGCTGGATCGGGAAGATCCCCTGGAGAAGGGAATGGCAACCCACTCCAGTATTCTTGCCGGGAGAATTCCATGGACAAGGAGGCTGGCAGGCTACAGTCCACAAGGTTGCAAAGAGTTGGACATGACTGAGCAACTAACACATATGTATTTCACAACCCTGATTCCTCAGTCTTTTCTCTTTTCTACTCCTATCCTTCAGATTCAGCTATCGTACTAACCTGGATGTTTCCAAAATATCTATTCTCCATCCTCCTCTGAACTCATTGCTGTACCCATCTCAGGGGTTACCTCAACCGCAGCAAGCCTAAAACCAAACTCCTTGTTGATTCCCTCAAGCCTGTTCCTCCTTATGACAAGTCTGCAAAGATATCATCACCCATCTTTCTGGGTTTGCCATTACTCCAAACTCCTTTCCTTCTCTCCTTTGTTCAGTATCTCTTAAATGCCTTTTTTATGGCCTCATTCTTTAAAAAAAAAAAAAAAAAGTTATTCAATCAGATTGCTTTAGCTCTGCCACTTATGAAACATGGTTAGTGTTACAAAACATTATAGGACTTAAACCAGTACTTGATACATGGTAGGCATTCAATAAGTGCTAATTCTGTCTGTTACCATCATTTCCTTGTATTTAGACAGTTCCAGTAATCTCCCAACTAATCTCTCTGCCTCCTCTGGTCATTATTTTGTACGCTGGGAGGGGAACTAACATGCAACACCTACCAGGTGCGAAGCACTTCACCCTTACAGCAACCTTATGCAGTGATATCAGCATCATTTTATAAAGATGGAACAGAGCAAGATCTGAACGTAGATCTGATTCCAAAGCCTGACACCTCCAAATTACAGGTAACCATAAAACACCATTTTCCACACACCATTCTGCTCAAAAAAGCCTTAATCACCACCACTCCCATTGCCCTTCAGAACATAGTCCATTCCCCTAGGATTTACAGTCTTGGACTATTTCCCTACTTCCCAGCACTTTCCTATGGGAAAACCCGTTGCTTCAGAGAAACAGATCTACGGCCCAAGCATATCTTGTAAACAAACCCTCACCTTCTTGCCCAATATCCTGCCTTCTCCATTCCCCTTCCCTCCTCTAAAGCTGGCCTTTCCTTCAAGGCTTAGCCAGAGTCGCCCCACCTGACCCCGATAATGGCTGTGCTGACTTCACCAGCCCATCAAGTCCCCTTTGATCCCTGGAGCAGCTGCCTGTATGCTTTTTGACACTTTGTTTGCCTCCCAGTTATGTTTTCTCACCAAACTATAAACCTCTCCACTTCAGGGAACGGGCTTCTTTTTTTTCTTCTTCTTCTAATCCCAAGTAGCCCAGAGCCCTACATATATACATATATATATAGAAAGTGTTCGATAAATACGGGTGGTTTTGGACGAAAGATGTCTGGTTGATGTCTCTCGCTCTGAGGGTGAGAGAACGAGCTTCACCTTACTGTCACCTAATGTCTCCGGGTCTACCCCCTGAGATGCTCTTCAGGTTTGTTCTTTAGCCTCTCACCCTCCCTGCCCTCCCTTCTCCTCCACCACCCTCTCAGACCCTCTTCTCCAGGGCGATTTCTCCTGCTCATTCCCTGCAACCTCGCCGTTACCCCCAGGGCAGCGTCTCACTCCCCTCTGCCAGGCCCAGACCCCCCGCCTGCGGTGTCACCCCCGCCTCACCTCAGACCCTCTCCCGGAACACTCAGCCTTTGGCTTCGGACCCCCAGTCCCAGATATCCTCCCCCAGAGCCGTGGCGCGGTTCTGTTTCCAGGATTATTTATTTAGCTTCTTCCCCCTCCCACAGGGCTGCCCCTCGGGCCCCCTCCTCCAGTTCCCTCTCCTTGGACCCTGCCTCCGGAGCTGTTCTTTTGGCCTCTGCGACCCGCACCGGGAGCCACTCCTCGGCTCGCGTCCCGAGGCTGGTCCGGAGCCCCCGGCCGCGCGGGTCCCGCCCGGGTGCTGCCCCCGCGCCCCTGGCCGCCCCCGCCGGGGCGGGGCGCGCGGAGGCGGGGGGCGCGCTGGCGGCCGAGGCGGCGGCGGCGGCGGAGACAGGCGGGCCGGGCGCGTGTCCGCGGCGCGGTGACTCGGCGGCTCCGCAGCGGCTGCAGCGGGAGGACCCGGCCGGAGCCGCCGCCGCCGCCGCCATCGCAGCCGGGCGGCCGGGCCCCGCCGCCGGGATGCCGAAGAGCCGGGGCGGCCGCGCCGCGCCGGGGCCGCCGCCGCCGCTGGGCCTGGCCCCGCGCTGCAGCCGCTGGCGGGCCCCGGGGCGGCTGCTGCTGCTGCTGCCCGCGCTCTGCTGCCTCCCGGGCGCCGCGCGGGCGGCGGCGGCGGCGGCGGCGGGGCCCGGGGACCGGGCGGCGCGGGCGGCCGAGGCGGAGGCGCCCTTCGCCGGGCAGGTGGGGCTGGCGCGCCGGGCCGGGCTGCGGGCTCGGGGCTTCCGGGCAGGGCGGGGGACGGCACCGGGGCCGGGGGGCGCGGAGGTGGCGCGCGGGGGGTCGACGCCTGGGGTCCGGGCTAGAGACCCAGGGCGGGAGCCGGGGAGGGGCCGCGCAGGCCCGCGGGGCCCGGAGCCGCTTCAGCACCGCGGACAGGGGCAGCGGGCGGGGGCGGAGCGGGAGGGTCGGGATTGTTGTGGCGGCGGTGGGGTGTGTGGCCTGCATGACTATGTGTGAGGGAAACCGTACAACGCCTGGGAGTAAATAGTAAGCGCAGCCAGTCTGTTGTGGGTTGGGAGAAGCCGAGGATGTTCGAGCTGGAGACGGGAAGATTGGGGTGGGGGTGGGGGGGTGGCGGGGGACGGGGGAAGGACTCGATCACTGTCTTCCTATCTGAAGGGCTGTCACGTGGAGGAAGGATAGATTTGCTCTGCGTGGCCCCACAGGACAGAACTAGGGCCCACAGGGGCGGGGGGTAAGGGGTTGCAAGAAGGCAGCTTTCGCTCTATACAGGAACAAGTTTGTAACAATCGGAGCTGCTCAGCCAGCTTGGGAGGCAATGAGCTGCTCATCACAGACATGTGCAAGCAAAAGCTCCGGGAGGGGATTGGATGGATGCATGCATAATACCTGCATGGATACAAGCATAATAATAACAATCATGCCAGCTAGCGTTTACTGAGCACTCAACTATGTGCCAGGCCTGGTGCTAAGTTTTATAAGAATTATCTCGTGTAAGCCTCCTAACTACGAGATCATTGTAATTATTTTCATTTTACAGATGAGGATATAGACTCCAAGAACTAAGTAACTTGCCCAAGGTCACACAGCTAGTGAGTGATGGAGTTGGAATTCTAACATAGGCAGGCTGACTCTAGTCTCCACATTTTTCCCCCACATATTTAACTATGACATTATCCTGTGTCACACAAGTCAGGGCAGGGGCATTGGACTAGGTAATTTCTTTGGTCTCTTCCAACCTATAGCAATTCTGATAAGTGAGGTTGAGACAGTAGGTCTGGGGGTGGGGGTGGGGTGGGCTGTTTGTTTTTTGATGAAGAATTTCAGAGTAGTTTCCTCACTTATCATAAGAGGTGGAGTGTGTTTGTTGAAGCAGTCTGTTCAGAAGAATCTGCCAGAACAAGGATTCTTAACTGGGCACCAGAGTCTGAAATCTTGTATAAAATTGTGTTTGCATGTGCAAATGTGTTTTTCTTGGAGAGAATCCCTGGATTTCTTCAGATTGTCAAGAGGTACATGATTCCCCCAAATCTAAGTGTGTAGAAAGTCTTCAGTCTTGCTGGTAGTTTTCTTCCAAAGGCCTTATATAATTGTGTTGACCTGAGTGAAAACTTTCCTTAGCCTGTTTGTGTTTTCAGCTTTATTGATGCATTTCATAAGTTTAAAGTAGAATTCCTTTAGTCTTCCTGGTCTCACAGGGTAAGATGGAAAGACCCCAGTCTGGGATTTAAGAGGCCTGGGCTTCTAATCCCACCATGGTTTCTGTGACTTTGGGCCATTTCCTTCCTGAACTTTACCATCTCTAATACAAAAAGAGAGGGGCTTCCCCGGTGGCTCAGCAGTAAAGAAACTGCCTGCAATATAGGAAACATGGCAGGAGCCAAGGGTTCGACCCCTGGGTCAGGAAGATCCCTTGGAGAAGGAAATGGCAACCCACTGCAATATTCTTGCCTGGAAAATCCCAAGGACAGAGGATCCTGGCAGGCTACAGTCCATGGGGCTGCAAAGAGTCAGACACGACTTAGCAACTCAACAACAACAAAGAGATGGGGCTAAATGACTGCAACTTTGAAACCCGTTTATTCCTGTGATATTTCAAGCATTAAGAACAAGCTCTTTGTTTGAATATGTTAGGCTCTGAAGAGAGAGTAGTGCTACCTACTCCTTATTTTTATCAGTTTTATAAAGGCTTTGATTATTCCACCTCTCTTAGCCTTTGTTTTTTCATGTTTAAGTTTCCCCTTACCTCTAGAATAGCCACATTCATTCTCTGATCATTTTAGTTGATCTTTTCTAGCTATCCTTGGGCCCTAACTTTTAACAGATGTCAACCTGACCATTGTCCCCAGATATGGGACCTTCTCATCTTATACAATAGAGAATGATTTCCTCTTTGGTTTTTAGTTCCCTTCCCACTTCTGTGCATCATTTTGTCAGCCTTCCTGACCCCAAAATATTAGGACACTGCCTTTAGGAAACAATCCGCAGCAGCTCCCTGATCCTTTTCCTGGGCCAAAACTGATAGCCTGGAACACAACACCCTATCCGTGGATTATTCTTACCAGAGCACATTGTTACCTTACATTTCCCCAGGGTGACGTTTATCTGCCATTTTGCATCCCACTCAGTCCATTCCTTCAGTGCATGCTCTCTCTCTCTCTCTGTCCTTTGGCAGAGCGTGCCCCCTACCTGAAAGGGCTTAATACGATCTGCAGTCCTGAAATTTTCACTTTGCTCTACTTCTGGATCACTTATAAAAATTTAAATCAGACAAGTCCTGGCATGGTCTCTTGGGGCCCCCTGCATTTTTAATTTCCCTTCATTTAGAGACGTGACCAGCTCCATCTATTTATTTATATCCACCTGTTTATTTCTTGCCTTCTATTTTCCTGTTGTTTCTTTTCTTCTACAGTTTTCTGTCTCTCTCTGAGTTCTCAGGCCTTGGTTTTTAAAAAAAAAATCACCCTCAATTTCACAATGACTCCATTTTCCATTTCTAATATATCATCCAGAACTTTCTGTAAGATAATTATATCCACAGCTTCTCTGAATGATTTGCACACTATTATCCTCTCACTGAATCAGAGTGGATCATGTGATTGAAACCTTATAGAAATATTGTTGCTTTTCAGCCAGCACGTAACATTGCTTAGTCCTCGCTCTGTCTTTTAATGTTTCTGGAGTCTGACTTCTCCCTACCTCCTCACTAGAAGCTGCCTTTCTCCCTGTTCATCCATACACATCTTTACTCCAGACAAGCCCATCTCTCCTTTAGCCTAAGACAAGCTACCTGTATTTCCCTGGACATTTACACATGCTGTTTACCTCCCCGCATCTGTCTGCCTCCTTTCTTTAAGTTCCAGCTTAACTCCTGCTCTCTAGGAAACTCTCCCTGACTTCTCTAGGCATTTTCTTCTCTTTTCTCAGAGGAGCACTTTGAGGCAGCTCCAGACAGTTTGTTATTTAAAAAAAAAAAAATGTAAACATCATTTAGGGGAAAAAAATTGTGTTCTTAGGCAGGACCTTCCCCAACCAAAGCATTTTATGTTTTTATTTACTTATTTTACCCCCTCACCACCACCACCCCACTTTATGTTTTTAGATGCAGCACAGTCCCCAACTCTTCATGCTCATTGTTGGTGTTTTGTTTGTTTGCCTTTTTTTTTTTTTTAGCATGGACCATTTTAAAAGTCTGTATTGAATTTGTTACAATGTTGCTTCTGCCTTCTGTTTTGGTTTTTGACAGCAAGGCGTGTGGGATCTTAGTTCCCCAGTCAGGGATGGAACCTGCACTCCGTCACTGGAAGGTGAAGTCTTCCCTGGACCACCAGGGAAGTCCCTCAGTGCTCATTGTTAATTACTCAGTAAGCAACCCACAATTCTGCTCTTTATCCTTTATGCCAAAGAGTTACATGCATCTGAAATGGACACTCATGGGCCTGTGGTCTCAGGATGCTTTCTAAAATCTTCGGGATAAGACCCATTGCCTCTCTATCCTTCCTTCAATGAAATTAGTGTTATTCCTCTTGACAGTGGTTCTATGATGATACCCTTGAGTTCTTTCACAACTCTTCAGGTAGGCTGTCATCTAGTGGTAGTGGCATACAATAGAGAAGAATTAAGAGGTGGCCATGACCTTAGAGATCACCAAGAAAGCACACAGCAGTACTTAACAGGTATTTCCTGAATTTCTGTAAGTTGCCCAAGGTCACTAAGCCTGAAGTAGAACTTTTCCTTTGTCTCCTGACTTCTTGGTTGAAAGCAATTTCACTATCCTTGGCTTTGATTTTATATTTTCAATCTTTTATCACCAAAAGCCAAGCCCGCCCCCCCCGCCCCCCGCCCACCGCCAATTCATTCAATCTGTTTTCTCCTTTGCTTTCTTTAGTCTTTCTTTTATATTTTGCACTTTGGGTGGTCCCACTGATTCTCTAACTGGCTTCCTGCATTTGGTTTATTTAAAACGTCTCTTTCTCTTATTATTAGCTGAGTGCCCCACAGATAGATTTTTGGCCCTCCTAACTTCCAGTTTAATTCTGAGGAAGGTTGCTATAGGCAGAAAGGGGTAAACCCATCACCACTGGCCACGTGAGCACAGAAAGTGACTCCAGGTCCCAGGGATTAATGGATTCCTGCTCTCTCATCTGGTTCTGAGAGTCTGCTCTGGGCAGCTGGAGAAAGTTCTTCCGTTTGCACCTGCAGTCAAAAAAGTTAGAGCCCTGAGTGAGTCTAAGGGTGCATATGTATGTGTGCACGCTCAGTCATGTCCGATTCTTTGTGACCCCATGGGGTGTAGTCCACCAGGCTCTTCTGTCCATGGAATTTTCCAGGCAAGAATACAGCAGTGGGTTGCCATTTCCTCCCTCCAGGGGATCTCCCCGACCCAGAGATCGAACTCATGTCTCCTGCATCTTCTGTATTCGCAGAATACCACCTAGCCACCTAAGTCTAGGGATGGGAAGCACTAACAAATTCCCAAGCCAAAAATTTATTTCAGTGTGATCAATAGCCTCCAATATATCTTCATTCTTGTCTGAAGAAATAACTTCTCAAGGATTTCCCTGGTGGTCCAGTGGCTTGGACTCCGTTCTCCCACTGCAGAGGGCACGGGTTCGATCCCTGGTTGGGGAATTAAGATCCCGCATGCCACTCAGTGCAGCCAAAAATTAAACAAATAAATAGAAAGTGTCACGTTTTCCCTAAAAGCAGCTATTCAGAAAAAATTTTCACCACAAGGAAGTTCTTCCTTTTGCCTAACTTGAGTCTAATCTGCTGTTTATCTTTCATTCATTTTCTCTTATTATGACTGTGTTTTTTCCTGTCACTTTAACAGCCTCATATCTTACAGTGCTTTGCACTTTCCAGATGCTTTCATGCATGTGACCCCATTTGATCCTGGCAACAGCACCATAAGGTAGACCAGGAAGATATCATCCTCATTTTATAGAGGAGCAAATGGAGACTCAGAGAGAGATGTGACTTATCCACACATTGTCCAGGGACCCACGTGGAGCGAATAAACAATAAAGCAAGGGCCAAAAACAGGGTTTTCTGTCCCAGATCTGAGTGCTTTCCCCTCTATACTAAACTATCCTATTCTGGAATATTGTAATAGCCTTTAGCCATTCCATTAATCGAAGGAGATAGTTTTAGAGCAAATAAAAGTAAATTATAATAGTACCATAGAGGTTAATCTTAGGAAACATCTAGCTTTATGATATGATAGAGTTTGGACTCAAACCCAGAGGAACCAATTCTTAATAAGACTGCAGCCAGTGACACCTAGCACAGCGTCTGCCTGGCACATTCTAGATACTTGATAAATATTTGAAAATTGATTATATTGTCTGTGTCCCCCACCAACATCTTTTTTTTTTTTTTTTATTTGCATATGTATGGCTGCATCAGGTCTTAATTGAGGCAGGCAGGCTCAGTATCTGCTGCGTGCAGACCTAGTTGTGCTTTAGCACGTGAGATCTTAGTTCCCACACCAGGGATCAAATCTGAGTCCCCTGCACTGGAAGGTGAATTCTTAACCACTGGAGTCCCCCAGACCAACTTCTTTTAATAGTGGTTGGAATGGTACAGATGAACCTATTTTCAGGGTAAGAATAAAAACGCAAACATAGAGAACGGACTTGTGTCCATAGCTGGGGAAGGAGAGGGTGGAAAAGTGGAAAAAGTAGCATTGACACATATACACTACCATGTGCAGAATAAGCAGCCACTGGGAAGCAGCTGTGTGGCATAGGGAGCTCAGCGGGGTCTCTGTGATGACCTGGGAGGGTGGGAGGCTCAAGACGGAGGGAATATATATATACCTATAGCTGATTCACTTTGTTGTACAGTAAAAACTAACACAGCATTATAAAGCAATTATACTCCAGTTAAAAAATGAATTTTTAAAAAAGTAAAAAACAAAAATTGTGGTTGGCATGCAAAAGTCAGTACCTTTTTTGAAGAAGGATGAATGGGTGCTATAAGTTTAAACAAGGTCTGGGCAAGCACCAAAACAGGAGGAGATGTGGTTGGGGAGGTCAGGAAATGTTCTAGGAAGAAGGTTGATCAAAGATGAAGCTCTGGGGGAGGACAAGGACAAAGAATGGTGAGTGGGGCAGTCCACAGAGAGAGAAAACATGAGCCAAGGCTCCACACAAGTGTGGGCATATTTAGGAAATGGTGGAGAATTGGATGTGCTTGAGGCCTTGGCTTATTGCTGTTTCCAGTAAGAATGTTTGAGGAAAGTCTGGAAAGGGAGGCTAAGAGCAGATTGTGAAATTGGCTTTTGTCCAAAGGCTGAGGGGAATCATAAAGGTTTCTGAGCAGAGAAGTGACCTGCTCAGAGCCTCAGCTGTGTTGAGTGGGTGGAGGCACCAAGGCCAAGTGGTGCTGGGTGCTGCCCCCTGCTGGGGCTTTCAACTTTCTTAGTACAACCCAGGTATGTGTTCCTGTTCTAGTGTGTGGATAAAAGCTGCGCACCCCAGCTCCGGCCTTCCCCAATGGAGTGATTCTGGAACAAATCCTTTGGTTTCACTGGACATCAGGATTGATTTTGTTCAAGTTCTTCCCTGGTGTTTCTTCATCATTACTTCGTACATTCATTTTTTAAAAAAAAATATGTGTTTATTTATTTATCTGACTGTACTGGGTCTTAGTTGCGGCACATGAGATCTTCAATCTTCATTGGGGCATGCAGAATCTTTAGTTGCGACATGGTAGGATTTAGTTCCCTGACCAGGGATCAAACCCTGCATTCGGAGTGCAGAGTTTTAACCACTGGACCACCAGGGAAGTCTCATGCATTCGTTTTTAAAGGGCAATTTGGAACTAGGCTTTGACGATCTATGGGGTAACAGCAAAGTCATGTATACAAAAGATAGTATTTTCTCAAAGATCAGACATGTTGTTATAACAAACAAGGTAGAGAAAATCAAGCAGGGTTATTAACAACGTTGTTAGCAATAATAATTTTAAAACACTTCCGTACCACAAACATACACACACCATTCTCTGTGCTCCAAAAGCAGTGGACCAGAAAGAAGTATTCTTCCCTTCATTTTCCCCTCACCCACCTCAGGAGAACCAGCAGCCAGCCTAGCACCTCCACCTCCTGGACAAATTGTCCCTGTAACTGCTTCTCTCCACCACCACTGCCTCCACTTTAAACTTCCATGCTGTCTCATCTGGCTTCCAGATACTTCCCACCTGATCAGCCTCTCTTGCCCACTTCTAATCCTTCTTCTCGTGGCAGCCAGAGTGACCTTTTAAAAAATAAATCTACACAGGGGCCAGTTATATCTGAAGCAAATATGGCAAAGCCAAGATTTAACAAAGCCAATAGGTGATTATCCAAGGCTTTAAAAAAAAAAAAAGCTATTTTTATGCCTTTCTGAATGCTTGCAATATTTAATTTAAAAAAATTTTAAACAAAAACATCTGATATGTGACTTCCACTTTCACTTTGCTAAAAATGGTTTTTACGATAAAAGCAAAATTAATCCATCTAGTCAAGGCTATGGTTTTTCCTGTGGTCATGTATGGATGTGAGAGTTGGACTGTGAAGAAGGCTGAGCGCCGAAGAATTGATGCTTTTGAACTGCAGTGTTGGAGAAGACTCTTGAGAGTCCCTTGGACTACAAGGAGATCCAATCAGTCCATTCTGAAGGAGATCAACCCTGGGATTTCTTTGGAAGGAATGATGCTGAAGCTGAAACTCCAGTACTTTGGCCACCTCATGCGAAGAGTTGACTCATTGGAAAAGATTCTGATGGTGGGAAGGATTGGGGGCAGCAGGAGAAGGGGACGACAGAGGTTGAGATGGCTAGATGGCATCACTGACTCGATGAACGTGAGTCTGAGTGAACTCCGGGAGATGGTGATGGACAGGGAGACCTGGCATGCTGTGATTCATGGGGTTGCAAAGAGTCGGACACGACTGAGCGGCTGAACTGAACTGAACTGAATATTGCTATACTACAGCCAGTTCTCATCATTCTTATAATGGAAAAATTTCAAACACATGTTGAAAGTATAACAAACAGTATCATGAAGCCCCTTGCACCCAGCACCAGGCCTCTGAGGCCCTGCATCACCAAATCCTCCCCAGTTCTCTGCTCCCTTTTATACCAGCTCTCAGTAACCTCCCTGAGAGATTAGGTTTCTGTGGTGGCTCAGGTGGTAAAGAATCTGCCTGCAGTGCAGGAGACCTGGATTCAATCCTTGGGTCTGGAAGATCCCCAGGAGAAGGAAAGGGCAATCCACTCCAGTACTCTTGCCTGGGAAATCCCATGGACAGAGGAGCCTGTTAGGCTACAGCTCATGGGATTGCAAAGAATTGGACACAACTGAGTGACAACAGTTTCAGTTTTCAGTAATCTCCAACTATCCTGGCCTTCTTTCTCTTTTCCTAATATGCAGGCTTCTTCCCATTCAGGAATTCAATAAGATATTCTTTTCCAGGAGTGCTCATTCTTTGACCTTCACCTTGACCTCTTTCGCTCCTGTACAGGTCTCAGCTGAGATGATACATCCTCCAGGAGGTCATCATACTTACTTTTAAAAATATAATTTTATTTATTTGACCACACCAGGTCTTACTTGTGGCAATGAAGGATCTTTGATCTTTGTAGCTGTATGTGGGATCTTTAGTTGTGGCATGTGGGATCTAGGGATTGAACCTGGGCCCCCTGCATTGGTAGCACAGAGCCTTAGCCATTGGACCACCAGGGAAGTCCCATGTCACTGGCTTTCTTTCCCAACACCTTCTCCTTTTCCCTCATTCTACTTATCACCATTGAAATGAAGCATTTCGTCTCTGCATGTCTACCTCCCCCTCCAGTAAGCTCCATGAATAAGAGTTCAGTGGGACTGACAGGCATGGAGACCACCGTTTATGATGGACTATGAAAGACGCTGTAAGCAACAGGTATACATGGGAACACAGAGGTGATGGTGGTGGTTTAGTCACTAAGTCATGACTGACTCTTGGGACCCCAAGGACTGTAGCCTGCCAGGCTCCTCTGACCAGGGGATTTCCCAGGCAAGAATACTTGGAGTAGGTTGCCATTGCCTTCTCCAGGGGATCTTCCCCAAGCAGGGATCAAACCCAGGTCTCCTGCACTGCAGGCAGATTCTTTATCAACTGAGCTACCAAGGGAGCACAGAGAAAGTCCACTTAACCCTGGAGAGTCCTCCCAGGTGAATGGCATTCAGGTTGCCTTTCTCAGGATACCTAATAGGTCATCAGAGAGTGACTAGTGTCCGTGTAGGAAGGATGTATCCTTCCTACAAGGAAGGCAATGTTTGCCTTCTAGGGAGAGGGAGTGAAAAAGACACGGAGAAAGGAGCTTGCAGGCTGTGTTCAGGCAACACAGATAGGTCAGTAGCTTGAGGAGGGGGCCCCGTGGGGTGGGCAGTAGAAGGGTGGGGCAAACAAGTCAGAGGCTCAGTGCACTGGGATCAGACTATGAGACTTGGGAGTGCTGGGCTGAGGAGCTCGGACTTTAAAACTGGTGGTGAGGAACCAGAGGATCTGCTCCATGCTCAATCTAATTAAGCTAAAGTAACAGAACCTTATATAATTACTTAGAGGTTATCTACTTCAGCTGTCTGCGTTTCAGTTGAGAAACTAAGGCCTGACCACGGTCTTGGTCTACCCTCTTCCCTTGTCTAAACTCATCAATAAGTCAAGCCCAAGAGGACAGAAAACATGACGGATTTACAGGAAGGCACTGGAAAGGACAAGGAAGACAAGGGCCCTTGCTTCTCAGAGAGTGAATGAGTGCATGGCTATACTCCTGGCCTTGGAAGGAGGCCTGCCCAGAACCGGGAAACTCAGACATCCCAGGGCTGACCCAAAACCCCAAATGTGCCACCTCCCTGGGCAGGGCAACTCTCTGGCTTGTGGTGGCCTCCTGGAAGCGGGCCAAGGACACGGCAGAGCGCCAGGGAATTCCCGCTAGTGCACTTACCACCCACTCAAGAGATGGTGGCAGCCAAGAGGCAATGCTGCGCCATTAAGGTGTTTGTCAAGAAGCTAAGCTGGGCGTTGTGGGCGATCCTGAGAGCCCTTTTAGACTGGCTGTAAGTGGGGAAAAAAAACAACACAGCGTTTGGAGGCAAACCAGAGCTAGTGTGGAGGGTGTAGCGCAGCAGCAGGAATGCTCCTGGGAGGCAGGGCCATTAGGCAACGTTTGCAGCTCCTCCACCAACTTGCTCTGTGATTTTGGATAAGTCATTTCTCCCTCAGCTGTATTTTTCTGTCCGGCAAAATAAGCATGTTAAATTAGATAATCTTTAAATTATTTATCAACAACTGCATTTTCTAGATAAACTGCATGGTTAAGCCCTCAAGTCTGAAGTTTTAAAAATCAGTTATAACTCTGATGGGGTCTTTTCAACAGTGAGAGACTTTATTTGAGGGGGCTCCAAAATCACTGCAGATGATGACTGCAGCCATGAAATTAAAAGATGCCTGCTCCTTGGAAGAAAAGCTATGTCCAACCTAGACAGCATATTAAAAAGCAGAGACATTACTTTGCCAACAAAGGTTGGTCTAGTCAAAGCTATGGTTTTTCCAGTAGTCATAGATGGATGTGAGAGTTGAACCATAAAGAAGGCTGAGCACTGAAGAATTGATACTTTTGAACTGTGGTGCTGGAGAAGACTCTTGAGAATCCCTTGGACAGGAAGGAGATCCAACCAGTCCATCCAAAAGGAAATCAGTCCTGAATATTCATTGGAAGAACTGATGCTGAAGCTGAAACTCCAATACTTCGGCCACCTGATGCAAAGAACTGACTCATTGGAAAAGACCCTGATGTTGGGAAAGATTGAAGGCGGGAGGAGAAGGGGACAACAGAGAATGAGATGGTTGGATGGCATCACCGACTCGATGGACATGAGTTTGAACAGGCTTCGGGAGTTGGTAATGGACAGGGAAGCCTGGCGTGCTGCAGTGCATGGGGTCACAGAGTCGGACACAACTGAGAGACTGAACTGAACTGAACAGATGGGTTCAGTGGCAAGGCTGGGACCTCAGTAGTGTGGGCAGAGAAAGAAGCAGGATTTTGGTGGGACAGGAGTTGCAGAGAACTGCCACAATGATGAGGCTAACCTCTGAGGAGTCACCAAAGAGACACAGTGATTCAGTTCAGCAGCAACAACCAAAGTTGATGGTCCATGTATTACTGGAGAAGGTGGGAGCAAAAATACAGACAATAACATTGAGAGACTGCTTCCTGTGTGCTGCTGCTGCTGCTGCTGCTGCTAAGTCGCTTCAGTCATGTCCGACTCTGTGCGACCCCATAGACGGCAGCCCACCAGGCTCCCTCGGCCCTGGGATTCTCCAGGCAAGAACATTGGAGTGGGTTGCCATTCCTGTGTGCTGGGACCTTCTAAATGCTTTTTTGTTGTTCAGTCACTAAGTCATGTCCAACTCATTGCAACGCCATGAACTGCAGCATGACAGGCTTCCCTGTCCTTCAAGAAATCTAAGATCTTGAGAAAAAGATTCAGGTCCTGGAAATCTCAGTTTAGGACCTGAGTGCCAGGCAGGGAAACTGAAACCAAAACCCACTCGTAAGGACTGAGCTAACATAGCAATGAAAAGGAAAGGAAGATCTTAGGGCACGCTTGATGCCAGTCTGCGATGACACAGTACAGTCTCAGTGTTGGGGGTGTAGCTGCTGATGGACTCTTTGCAGATGTCAGGGCTGGCTGGGGAGATAGGCAGGTAAAGGACCCAGGGATGTGAGCAGAGTTGAGGCACAGAAGGCAAGGGCTGGCCCTTGAGCCAACTTTAGTAGACTTTCCGAAATGGCAACATGCTTCCTGTCCTAGTAAGACAATATGCTCATTCTTCAAGGCACAAAGTCATCACTCCCAGCCGTCCTTACTACAGTGGTTCTCAAACTTTAGTAGGCAACAGTCACCTTAGGTGCTCCCTTTTTAAAAATACAAATATATATTTATTTTTGGCTGTGCTGAGTCTTCTTTGCTGTGTGTAGCCTTTCTCTAGTTGGCATGAGCAGGCTGCTCTTTGCAGTAGCTTCTCTTGTTGAGGAGCACGAGCCCTAGAGCACAGGCTCTGTAGTTGTAGTGCACAGGCTTAGCCTCTTTACAGCATGTGGGATCTTCCCAGACCAGGGATCGAACCCATGTCCCCTGCGTTGGCAGGTGGATTTTAACCATTGGACTACCAGCGACGTCCCAGGGCTCATATTTAAAAAATGCAGGTTCCCAGTTCCCAGCTTCAGAGGGTCTGATTTTGTAAGTCTAAGTCTGCGCTTGGTAGCATGGATTTTTAACAAGCTCCTTGGATGGTGCCATGCTGACAGACCATGATGTGCAAGGACCATCCAGTGAGGGGAACACAGCCTCAGCGCTTGGGGCTGCAGCGGCGGGGTGAGGGGCTTGGGATTGTCACCTATCAGGGAAATAACAGCCATCATTACTGCTATCTTTTACTGAGCACGTCATACCACGTATTAGTATTTAATGTCCACAACCAGTCCATGGGGCACGTGCTAAGAACATGGAGCTTAACGTGAGCAGTAAAGAGGCTGAATAATTTGCCAAAGGCCATGTAACAAGTAAACCAGAGAATTAGGATTTGACCCCAGTGCCTTGTGTCTTCAGACCATACGCCCTTAACCATAACCCTAAACGTTCCCTCCACCTGCCTCGCTCCTCACTCCTCACTCCTCACCACACCCCACCAGGACCCTGTTCATGTCCACCTCCTCGCATAAGGAAAGCAGCTCTCCTTCTGAGCCCCATTCTAGGAGGCTATTGACTGAATGCCTACTGCTTTCCTTAAAATGAAGAATTTAGGGTTGAAAGAAGCAGTACAGAATATTCCAGAATATTCTATATAAGAATCCCTTTATAATAGTTCTTAACATGGACAATTTTGCCCACCCTTGAGGGAACTCTTAGGCCAATGGAGACATTTCTGGTTGTCGCAGCTGGTGGGGTGGGGGCTGCTGCTGGCATCTTGTAAAAACTAGGGGTGCTGCTCAATGTCCTATAATGTACAGGACAGACCCCAACAACAGAATTATCTGACCCAAAATATCAATACTGCTGGAGTGGAGAAACTCTTCTATAGCAAATTCTGACCACCAATCATTCATCCTCACCCTGAGCGCTTCAACTTGTTTTCATCCAATATATAGGTGTCTCTGCTGGCCTCGTGCTAGCTGTGGGGATACCATAATGAAGAAGACAGACTATGGCACCTGCCCTTGGGCACTGTGTAGTCTAGGAGAGGAGACAAGCAATTCCACTGCAATACCATGTGATAAGAATTGTGATGAGGAAGACACTTGTTCCTTGGAAGAAAAGCTATGACAAACCTAGACAGCATATTAAAAAGCAGAGACATTACTTTGCTGACAAAGGTCCATTTGTCATGTATGGATATGAGAGTTGGACCATAAAGAAGGCTGGGCACCAAAGAACTGATGCTTTTGAACTGTGGTTCTGGAGAAGACTCTTGAGAATCCCTTGGACTGCAAGGAGATCCAACCAGTCAATCCAAAAGGAAATCAATCCTGAATATTCATTGGAAGGATGGATGGTGAAGCTGAAGCTTCAATACTTGGCCACCTGATGCAAAGAGTTGACTTACTGGAAAAGACCCTGATGCTGGGAAAGATTGAAGGCAAGAGGAGAAGGGGATGACAGAGGATGAGATGGTTGGATGGCATCACTGACTTTATGGACATGAGTTTGAGCAAGGTCTGGGAGATGATAAAGGACAGGGAAACCTGACATGCTGCAGTCCATGGGTTGCAAAGAATCAGAAATGACTGAGCAACTGAACAACAACAACAAGTGGTCCAGTGGTTAAGAATCTGCCTGCCAATGCAGGAGACTTGAGTTTGATCCGCAGTCCAAGAAGATCCCAGGTGCCTTGGGGCAGCTAAGCCCATGCACCATATCTACTAAGCCCACACCCTAGAGCCTGTGCTCAGCTACAAGGGAAGGCACCACAATGAGAAGCCTGCACACCACAGCTAGAGAGCAGCACCTGCTGGCGGCAACTAGAGAAAGCCCATGCGCAGCAACAAAGACCCAGCGCAGCCAATAAATAAACAACTGAAAAAATTAAAGGAAAAAAAAAAAGAATTGTGATAAGAAGGATGAACACTGACCAGGGATGTAGGTGGAACTCCTGAGTTAAGCGTTCAAGGCAGGCTTCCCCAGAGAAAGACGAGTGTGATCTAGATAGAAGGAACTATGTATGTAAGAATCTGGAAGCTTTAGAACATGGAGTGCTAGGTGGGGGAGTGGTAAAAGAGGCTGCAGAGGTAGTCAGGAGCCATATCATGATGCCGCGATTAAAAAACAAAACAAAACACTTTATTGAGGAAAAATTGGCAGACAAAAACCTGCACATATTTAATGCATACAACTTAATGAGTTTAGAGATAAGTATACACCTGTGACACCATCACCACAATCTATGCCATCAACAAATCCATGACTTCCGGAAGTTTCCTCCTGCCTCTTTATTTCTATCATCACCATCAGCATCATCAAGTTCTTCTGCTAAGAACTTAAGGAGCTGCCCTTTTAGCAAATGCTGAAAGTGTATAATACTGTATTGTTAACTATAGGCACTATGCTGAACAGTATGTCTCCAGGATCTAGTCATCTTGTGTAACTGACACTTTGCACCATTTGACTTACACCTCCCGTCTCCCCCTCCCGTGAAAGCTCTTGATGGGAAGCCTTTTGAAGTTGCCTCAGGGTATTTGCACTTTCTGTTCCCTCTTCCTAGAATTCCTTCCCCTCCTGCAGTTCCCTTGCTCTCACGTGACTTCCACGGAGCCATTCCCTGACTAATCTCTGTAAAATAGCTGTCCCATACTCACCATATCCTCACCCGACTTTATTTTTCATAGCACTGACTGTGACGTGGTTCGTCTGTGAGACTGTAGCTAGAAAGTAAAGAATGTTTTTGTTTGGTGTTCTATCCCAGAGCCCAGACCACACGCCTGGGACATGGAGGTCCTTAGTAAGTAGGTCGTCAGTAAAGACTTACTGAATGAACAGATAGATGGAAACAAATTTGAACTTTAGGAGGCAGAGCCAATAGTTCTTTAGTAAAAGACAATGTGGGCCAAGGAGAGGGAGGAAACCTGGGTCATAAGAAGCTTCTGGTTTGATGCCATAGCCTGGCATAGGAATCTAGCTGAAGGGTATTGAGCATACTGTGATCTGAGATCAGGCATTGCTCTGTAGGAATGTGAGGTCCAGAAAGTCCTGGAAGGGGAACGGGGTGCCTGACTAGTGACCTGATAGTGTGAAATGCCTGGTTTCAGGTAAAGCTGAGTTTGAATCCTGCCGCTTATTAGCCTTGTGGCTCTGGATAATTATTTAACCTCTCTGAACCTCAGTTTCTTCATCTGCAGATTGGGGATCATAATTCCTACCTTGTGGGATTGTTGCAGTCTAGAGTGCCTGGTACAGTGCCAGGTATATAATAAATGTTCTAATAATAGTAACTGTTGTCATTTTGGGGCTTCCCTGGTGGTTCAGGGGTAAAGAATCTGCCTGCCAATGTAGGAGACTCAGGTTCGATCCCTGAGTCTGGAAGATCCCCTGGAGAAGGAAATGGCAACCCACTCCAGTATTCTTGCCTGGGAAATCTCATGAACAAAGGAGCCTAGTGGGCTACAGTCCATGGGGGGTCGCAAAGAGTCAGACACAACTTAGCGACTAAAACAACAATGTTATCGTGGTTACTATAATTATAGCACGATTTATAATTCCCTAAGATGTTACAGAAAAACCTAAATGAGCTTTTTGGCCAACCCAATAGAACATCTCTATTAAAAAGCAGTTTATTTTCGTGAGTCTGGATCTATGTCCTGTGATCTCCTGTGCTGATCTTAGCTTGGCCCTCTGTGCCAATGAGAATAAATCTCCTTCATCCATAGGCTTTTTAAAGGCAGTCCTATCCCCTGCAGGCCTCCCTTCTCCAGCCTAAACATCCTTCATCTTTCCTTGTGGGCTACAGTTCCTATGAATGGCTGCCTCACTTTCCTAACCACTCTTACCCAGTCATGCTCTAGCTTGTCACTGTCTGTCTGCATCTACAGGGCTGCCCCAGTGGCTCAACAGTGAAGAATCCACCTGCCAATGCAGAAGACACAGGAGACCCCAGTTTGATCCCCAGGTCAGCAAGATCCCCTAGAGGAGGGCATGGCAACCCACTTCAGTATTCTTGCCTGGAGAATCCCATGCACAGAGGAGCCTGGTGGGCTACAGTCCACAGGGTTGAAAAGAGTCGGACACAAAAGCAACTTAGCATGCACTCACTGCGTCTACAACCTCTAGAACTGGACTTGGACCTCCCATCCATGTCGAGGTCAATCCCTTGTTCCTGCTCCTTACATCTCACCCTAGATTATGACCTCAGCTGCCCCAACTCTTTGATCAGGATCTTTGATTGTTTCTCATTCCAGTCCATGCTTCCAATTTTAATACCTTCCTGCCTGTCCCTTCTTTGTAGACTTTACCTCTGACCTTTTTATATTACCGTCTCAGCCTTTGTGTTCCTGACCAAACACCGGATCTTAATCATTCCCCTGTTCCAGGCCGGTACAGTCTGGTTTGCCCAACCAGGTGTGAGGCTCCTGAACACCCCCAGAAGACATCCTGTCTGGCCCATACATCTCTCTCCTCCTCCATGGCCATCTCTGTTTGCCAAGAGCAAACGGCAGCACACCAGTTCATCTGCTTCTGGCCGCCTCCTTTGACACTTCTGATCTCACCACCGCCTCTGCTGTCTACCGCTCCCTTCCCACTCCAGGCCACTTTTTTTCTCCTTGTTATTCTCCACTCTCTCCTTTGCCTGCCACTACCGCTCGACGTCTCAGCTTCCGCTTCTCAGCTTAGGCTTCGCCCGAACCAAAATCCCGCCTTCTGGCCAGCGGACCAATCACGCGGTGTTGCCTGTGATCACTGCATCTCCGGCTCAGCTCAGCTATTTTGGTCTCTGCTCGCACTCTGAGATCTTTCTCACTTTCCTGTGGGTTGACACCTCTTTCAGCACTTAAAGGGTGACAGACGTCGTCTTAGAGTTAGTTAACTGAGCTGTAAAGTTTAGAATTCTGACGTGGCTAGTGGTGGATTAATGGATCCAGGTGTAAAAAGATGAAAGTTAGGTCATTCTGTTTAACGCTGCATGGGGCTTCTTTCCTTTAGCGAATTTTATCTCTTTTGATTGAGACCATGGAGCCTGTTGCCTCATCAAGCAAAGTCAAACCACAAAAGATGGAATTTCAGCAAATAGTTTTTTCAGCACAGAATCGATAGCATGGATTGTGCTTAGTGCTTTCGTGTGTATTACTCATTAAACCTCCCTAGATGAAATCCCTTCGTGGGATTTCAGTACCTCCTAGACCAACTGTTAATTTGTTCATTCATTCACTCATTCTGATTATTTATTATGTCAGGCACTGTGCTAAGTACTGTAGCAGATATAAAAATAAATACAACAGTCTCTGCTCCTTGGGAACCAATCTAGCGAGGAAAACATCAACCAACAGGTGTGATACACTGTGGAAGTTGTGTTTAGAGCAGCAGAGAAGTAAGCACTGCAGGAGGAAAGGAGGTTTCCCACTAGCTCTGCCAGGGAGAGTCTAGGAAGGTTTTCCAAAGAAGGTGACATTTCAGCTGGACTTTGAAGGATGAGTTTGCTAGCATGCCTAAAGAGAATGGGCTCTGTTGGCAGCAGGAATAGCCTGGAAGTGTGAATGGGCAAAGAGTGTTCTGGATTGGGGATGACTGCAGTGTAGAAGACTTGCTTCGACATCAGGAACTTCTGCTCAGAGAAGTCAGAGGATTGTCTGGGTCACAGAGCAGGTGAATAGTAGAGACCGGGTTAAACAGCGGAAGTTGTCTGGTCCCTAATGCATAGTCTTTAGCCTCTCACCTTGTAATACACACACTCCCTGCCCCCCCACACACCCCAGGTCCAGTCTCAATGACCCTGACTTAAAGCTGTCATTTGGCCAGCCCCTTCTGCTCCCATTTCTGCTCTTAGGGTCTGCCCCTGAGCCTGAGAATTGTCCCCAGTGAACCTGGGAAGGAAGCAGAACCCAATGAAGGCAGATCCATTCTAGTGTTTGTCCATGACCTAGACATTGGCCAAGGCCTGAGTACTTAGATCCTAATTTCTGACACTGCTGGGTCAGACTCTATGACCTTCATAATAGCTCCTGGTTGGCTTTGAGATGCTCCTTGCTTGAATTCTCTGGTGGTTCAGATGGTAAAGAATCTGCCTGCAATGCGGGAGACCCAGGTTCAATCCCTGAGTCCAGAAGATCTCCTGGAGAAGGGAATGGCTACCCATTCCAGTATTCTTGCCTGGAGAATCCCATGGATAGAGGAGCCTGGCAGGTTATAGTCCATGGCATCGCAGAGTCAGACACAGCTGAGAGACTAACACTAACACTTTGCTTGAATATCCAAAAAGGAGATGGGTAAACCTGGTTGCCCTTTACCAATTGGGAGATCCTTTCAATCCCCCAAATTTTAGAAGAGACTTTATGCCAAAATTCTCTGTTCCCTGTCTCCTACATCATAGTAATGAGGATAGAAGGGGAGAAAATTGTCAAATTCCATACTAGCTTGAAGGCAGGTGCTCAGAAAAATACTCTGTTGACCAGTTTGTAGGAAGCATCTGTCCAAAGTTCCCCAGCCGGGACTTCCCTGGTGATCCAGAGTGGTTAAGAATCTTCCCTCCAATGCATGGGATACAGGTTGAATCCCGATCAGAGAACTAAGATCCCACATGTTGCGAGGCAACTAAGTCTGTGTGTGGCAAACCACAGAGCCCGTGTTCTCCAAGGAAGATCTTGAGTATTGCAACTAAGACCCAACACAGCCAAAAATAAATAATTTTTTTGAAAAATACCTTTCCCCTTAGTGTTTTTTAAAAATAGTTCTCTAGCTATTTCCCAGATACTGTAATTCATCCTAATTGGATTTTAAGAAAATTAACTAATGGAGTCCACAAATAAGAAGGAAATGGATTTTAGACTGGTACCACACCTCTTTTGGGAAGGGTTTGAGGCAGTTTACAGAGTCAAATAATCTTTTTAAGTAAGATTTTTAAGGATGAAACACAACTTAGTGGTCAGGAAAATGAAAAAGTAACAGCAACTTGCAAGCATCACCGTGTTCCACACTTAAATGTGATAAATTTGACCAAAAGATTCCCAGCAGAAAGGCCAAAAGGAGAACCACTGGGTTACCCAATATGCGTTTGCTGAAACCAGCAAGCACACAGAATCTCCTGTAGAGACACCGTATTCCTCAAGGTAAAGCTTGATAGAGAGGGATTGGGTTCGGTCTCAGTAAAGCTGAGTGACAGGGTGAAGAGAATGATTCCAGTCACTGTCATTTCTCTGCACGCAGTGTTCTCAGTGCTGTGTGAGAGGTGATCAGCCCCATAGCTCACCGAGAGCAAGTGGACATGCTGCCCCTCATAGCACTCTCAAGGTGGCTCTCGGTCCAGGGGGAGGGCAGGGTAACCAGATTTCAAAAGGCAGAGAGGGAGTCAAAGACCGTCTTGTCCACCTTGATTTTATGAAAGGTAACAGAGACACTGTCCAAGGGGATAATAAACGAGTCACTTTTGAGTGATTATGTCAGGTACATTCGATCATTTCAGCTTAACAGCAGTCTTGCAGAGGAGGGTCACTGTTTACATTTTACAGATAAGGAAAGTGTTCATTGCTCAGTCGTGTCCAACTCTTTGTGACACCATGGACTGTAGCCCACCAGGCTCCTCCAGGAATTTTCCAGGAAAGAAGACTGGAGTGGGTAGCCATGCCCTTCTCCAGGGGATCTTTCTGACTCAGAGATCGAACCCAGGTCTGCATTGTAGGCAGATTCTTTACCATCTGAGTCATCAGGGAAGCCCACAAATAAGGAAACTGATGTTCAGTTTGCCCAAAGTCACACAGCTGGCAAGTGATGAACTGGGATTCAACCTCAAAACTTTGTGCCTCTTTCCCATGATAGCACCCTGTTTATTCAATCCAACGATTCTTCAGTGAAGTTTCTGTAAAGAACATAATGTGGCATTCTGGCTGGAAGGGGCTGAGGAATACGGTACAGGGATTTAATACTTTGATGACGTAACTGATCTGGGAATAGAAGTTGGAGCTTGATGAATGGACAGGTAACTTGTCAGTTGCCCTGTCATGTCCATTTCCAGATGTTTTGAGCTTTTGGCTAATCCAAGACCACGGTCAAGTTACAACTGATTCCCTGTGATTTGTCCACTTTGTGAACAGATAGTGTATCATCTCTCTCCACTTCCCTCCTTTCCAATCCTCTCCACTCATCACCATACTCCTCTTCCCCACGTTTCCACCACTTTAAATACTGCTCAGAATGTGCCATGCTCTCTAGCACCTCCAGATAACTGCACGTATCCTTCAAGACCTAGCTCAGGACTTCCCTGGTGGTCCAGTGGTTAAGAATTCACCTGTCAGTGTAGCAGACATAGGTTCAATCTCTGGTCCAGGAAGATTCCACATGCCTTGGAGTGACTAAGTTCATGTGTCACAACTACTGAAGCCCGCGTGCTCTAGAGCCCACGCTCTGCAACAAGAGAAGCCACCACAATAAGTCCTCACACCACAACTAGAAAGTAGCCTCCACTCGCTGCAGCCAGAGAAAGCCCATGCACAGCAACAAAGTCCCAGCACAGCCAAAAATTAATTAATTTTAAAAAGATTGAGATACCACCACCACCTGGAAGCCTCCCCTGATTTCTCCTTGCTCCCCATCCCCACCCCTCCATGTGGATAACATGCCCCCTACTTTGTTCTTCTATGGAACTCTCTACACGTCTGATTTTTAGTGCTGTATTTTCATGATGGGCTTATTTGTTGGTCGTTGAGCTCCTTATTCATCTTTGCATTCCCAGAGCCATGCACATGCCTACTAGGTAGTCCATGCCCAATAATGTTCATTGAGTGGACACAATGATCAACTACTGTGTCAGGGGATCCCTGGGCACTGGATATAGAGATGAGTAAAACATGGACCCTTCCCTGGAGGAGTTCAGAGTCTGGTAAATACAGTAATGATTGGAGCCCAATATTACAAGAGGGCTTCCCTGATAGCTCAGTTGGTAAAGAATCTGCCTGCAATGCAGGAGACCCTGGTTCGATTCCTGGGTTGGGAAGATCCCCTGGAAAGGGATAGGCTACCCACTCCAGTATTCTTGGGCTTCCCTTATAGCTGGTAAATAATCTGCCTGCAATGTAGGAGACCTGGGTTTGATCCCTGGATTGGGAACATCCCCTGGAGAAGGGAATGGCTACCCACTCCAGTATTCTGGCCTGGAGAATTCCATGGACACTCCATGGGGTCGCACAGAGTCGGACACAACTGAAGAGACTTAGCAGCAGCAATATTACAAGAACTATGCTGTCTATAACAGGGGATTTAGGGAACACAGAAGAGGAGGAAAGTACCGGGCTAGGGAGTGAGGTAAGTCTTCCAGAGGGAGTAATTTATAGGCTTAACCTTAAAATAATAAAAGATTTTTGCCAAACTAAGAAGTATGCCAGGCATACAGGGGGAAAATGTACAAAGGCATGACAGAGATTCAGCACTGGGGAAGCACAAGAAGTACTGAAACCCTGTGCCAAAATTTAGAATGAAAAACAGGTTGTAGATCTCTGATGCAAGAGTAAGGTTGTCGCTCTCTTGGGGATGTTTTAAGACTTTATTATTCTATTTTGTTCTTAATCAGTCAGATGGATTTCATCACAAGGCAGTAAATATGTGACAGCCTCTTTGGTGAAATAAATACCTTATTTATAGTTTCTGGTCTGCCTCCTTCCCAAAATGGTTTAATTTGACTTGTCATAACAGACACAGCCACAATAAGATGTTCATATAGAAACAAAGAAAAAAATTATGAAGACTTCCCAGGCGGTGCAGTGGCTAAGACTCAGCATTCCCAGTGCAGTGGGGAATGCAGGGGGCCCAGGTGCAACTCCTGATGGAAGAACAGATCCCACATGTTGCAACTTGGAGTTCACATGCTGCAACTAAAAAAAAAAAAGATTCCATATGCCACAGTGAAGATGGAAGATCCCACGTACCACAGCTCAGAACTGGTGCAGCCAAATAAATAAATAATATTTTTTAAAAAGAAACAAAACTGTAGATGGGAAGAGCATTAATACAGCTTCCTAAGGTCTTTTTTCTTCATTTGCTCACTTGGTGTTCAAGATAATCTTCTGAGGATGGGTGGCAGTTTCCATGTAACTTAGAGACCAGCGTGTACGTGCACTCTCTACAGGACATGCTCGTGGGTTCCATAGACACATGGATGTTTTCTTCATTTTCCAATTAATGCCACAGATATTTCCCGGTCTTCTGATTTCTAGCTGGTCAATGAAAATACTCTTTACTTTTCCGACCTTCAGATTCATTGTCTAAATTTCTTCATCCAAGCTACTTTCAGATTCTCTTGCCCTTTTAAAGTTTATCTCCTTTTTTTCTTAATGACTCCATGCATAACACTTAGATAAGCACAGAAAAAAGAAGTCCCCCATGATATTATCACAAAGGCTAATCACATTCATTCCTTTTTTATTAAAAAAATTTTTTTGACATTATTTCAGGCTTTCAAAAATGTTTTCAAGAATGGGACAAAGAATTCCTAAACACCTTTCACCCAGATTCCCCATCTCTTAACATTCTACCACATTTTTCCCCCTCTCTCTCCTCTCTCTGTTTCTCTAATTTTCCCCCTGAATCTGTTAAAGAAAATGTTGCAGACTTCACGCATTGCAACCTTATGTAAGCTGAAACGCTTCAGTGTACATTTCCTAAAAGCAAAGAATTCTCTTACATAGCTATATTTTTTATGTGTGCCCTTCTAGACTTTTTTCTATGCTCATATTTATGTAGTTATATTTAAATTAATACACTGGTTTGTTTTGTTTCTATTTATTAATAATAGCTTACTTCTTTGGAGGGATTAACAATGAAGACTTAGATAATCTCATTATTTACAGATAATCTACTATCTACAGATAATTCTACAAAAGGTTCCTATGGCAGACTCTGTCTCTAGATACAGCGGGTATCTGGGGGCACAGTGTTCATCAGGTCACCCTGCCTCAGAGAATGGACTGCTCTGGTCCTCTTGCTTGTCTAGTCAGTGGAAACCACTGAGTACATGGTAAAGAGATGGGGTGCTGTAAAGGCTAGGCTAGAAGGCATTTTAGTCTTTATTTCATAACCAATAGAAATTCAACGGAAGCTTGATAGCAGAAGAGTAAGCCAACAAGAGCTGTGTTTTTTGAGCTTCACTTGACAGCGTCTGCAGGACGGAGTGAAGGAGACAGAAATCAGAACATGAGTCCTTCTGTCCCTTGGGTAAAGTGGTCCCTAGTTTCAAGGGCAAATGAGCCTTCCCCGAATGATGCGTTCTTTTCTTTTGCATGTCTTTCAGAACTGGTTAAAGTCCTACGGCTATCTGCTGCCCTATGACTCACAGTCATCTGCGCTGCACTCAGGGGAAGGCCTTACAGTCAGCAGTCGCCACGATGCAGCAGTTTTACGGGATCCCCGTCACCGGTGTGTTGGATCAGACAACAATCGAGTAAGATTTGCACAGGACATTGTGCCTTTGAACTTTCCAGAGTTACGTTTGGGTTCACACTTGTCATGGCCTCATCTGTATACCCTACCCATTCTACCTTCCCATCTTCCACTCCTGAGTGTCAGCTGGGAGGGAGTACCCCAAGGTGCCCTCTCGTATGTGAGCTGGGGGTGTGTTCTGCTGCAAACTTGCTGTGTAACCTTGGACAAGACTCTTGACCCTTCTGGGCCTCGGTTTCCTTATCAGCACAGTAAAGGGTTTGGTTATAGGTGGCCTTAAATCTCCTCTGATTTTAATAACTTGTGGGTCTGTGAGTCACCATTCTGGCATCCCTGAGATGTAGGCATCTCACTAGATACAGGAAATTCTAGAATAATGATGGCAAGTCTTGTTCCACTTTTCCCATTTATTAAACATTTGCTGAATGTCTGCATGCGCTGGGCAGTGGGCTTGGTCCTTTGATCCCTGATGCTCCCCATTTAGTGAAAAACACCATCAGCTAGCCCTGCTGCTCTAAAACACAGAAGGAAACACCAAATCTCAGGGAGATACTTAGGAGGCAATGACAAGTAGGCCAGACCACACAGATGATTTTATACTCAGGGAGAAGATAAAGAGGAGGAAGAGAAGAGTGATGAGGGTGGAACCTCCAGGAGAAGGAGCCACTTGAAAAGTGGGGGCAGCCCGGCAGGGATGCCGTGGTCATTGTGAGGGGTGGGGGATGGTCAGCAGGGTCAGCTGCCGCAGTGGTCAAACAGGAGGCTGAAAGGTGTCTGCTGAGTTTAGTAACAGAGAGGGCGGTGAAACCTCTGTGGAATGATGGCAGCAAAGTCAGATTGTGATACGGAGAAGGAGAGGTGAGGAGCAGCGATGGCAAACATAGGGGCAACTTTCAAGAAGCTGAGCAGTGGGCGTTTCCTGTTGATCCAGTGGTTAGGACTCCAAGCTTTCACTGCCTTCCATGGCCTGGGTTCAATCCCTGGTTGGGAAACTCAGATCCCATAAGCCTGCTTGCCCCCTCAAAAAAAATGCTGACAGTGAAGGAAAGGAGGAATAGATGTGCCTAGAGAGGGATGAATTTTTATTTAAGATGGGAGAGAGTTGAGTTTTTTTGTCTCTAAGGAATAGCCATGAAAGTTATTAAAGTTATTTAAGAAAAGCCGTTACTGACATGTTTACACTGCTATGTTTAAAATGGATAACTAACGAGGACCTACAGTACAACAGAGGGAAATCTGCTCACTGTAAATGTGGCAGCCTGGATGGGAGGGCAGGCTGAGGGAGAATGGATATGTGTATATGTATGGCTGAGTCCCTTGGCTGTTCACATGAAACTATCAGAACATTGCTAATCGGCTATACCCCAATACAAAATAAAAAGATTTTTTAAAAAAGACATAAAAAGGAAAAAGAAAAGCCATACTGCCAGGAAGGCATGGCCAAGAGCTTGGAAAGAGTTTCAGTGGGGGGCAGGCAGCGAGTTGGGGGAGGGCGGTAGAGGGCGGTGAGGGGTACCTGAACTCAGGTGGAAGAAGAGAGCAGGGCTTGGGGAGGATGCAGGCAAGTAGGTGGCTGGCAGAGAACAGGAAATCCAGCCAGTGGTGGATCCAGGATCAATCCACCCCTTGGGTGAGTCACTCCTTGAGGTAATCATCTCTCTAGGTCTCAGCTTGCTCATTTACTGAAGGGGTTGGCGGGGAGAGGGGAGAGGATGGAGGGGAAATGTTGGATTTTGACTCTCAGATTCTAGATTCCATTATTCTAAGCCTCAAGCTTTCAAATAAAATTTGGTGAGTCTGGGGTTTTATGATCCCATAGTCCCGTACGAACATTTCCTGTGCCTCAGATCCTCTGATTGTGAGGTTGCAAATCCCTGAGACAATACACTTGACGGCTCCTGTGATGCTGTGAGTAAGCGCACGTTGCGGGCCGCCTTTCCAAGCCGAGGTTATTTTGAGGGCTCTGCGCAGGCCTCATGGCAGCGCCTCCCGTGGCTGCGGCACCGGTGGCCCTGCTGAGGCACCACCTGGCCCTGGGCTTCGCTCTGCTCCAGGAGCCCCAGGCCCGCTGGACCGGGCTCAGGGAGTGGCAGGTGGCAGGAGAGGAGGAGGCGGAGGGAGGGGGCTGGCGTTTCCCGCTCGCCGCTCTGCTCTGCGCCCCCTCTTTGTAGGAAGGAGGGCGGGGTTGAGGGGCGCTATTTTGGAGGCACAGGAAGGGAGAAGGTGCTCACACTTAATCCCAGACCTGAGTGGGGAGCGTGTTTGCGGGGAGAACTTGGAGACCTTCGTTTCAGCTCCAGCTCTGTGACCTCGGGAGTCGCGGCCTCCCTGCCCCCACCCCGGGGCTCTTCCAGGTCTAGCTCCACCTTGCTGTAGCAAAGGTGCCTCCTGGGTCTCTTCCCAGGGACTGTCAGTGAAAGGAAGCTAGATGAGCCCCTCAGAAGATTATTTTTGAGTGTCTGCCTTGGAAAATATCACACATTATTCACTCCTTCATTCGTTCAACAAACAGCTCCTCTAACCCAACCTAGTGCTAAGCAGAGGGAAAAAAGAAAAGAAAAACCCCAACTTTTGTTTGTTCGGGTACATTAGTTGATAGTTCATTTATTCATTCGACAGAGTCCCAGTCCTGCCTCACCCTTTGTTGTATTTTGCAAGTTACTGGTGTTATCCGTGTATCTTTTCCCTTGTCTGTAAAATCGGGGTCAGTCATTTCTGATTACTTCACAGAGTTGCTTTGAAAACCAAATTTGTTTTTTTATTTTAATTTGATATTTATTTACTTGGTTGCGAGGGTCTTGGTGGCAACACGAAGGATCTTTAGTTGGGGTATGGGGAAATTCTTAGTTGCAGCATGTGGGATCTAGTTCCCTAACCAGGGAACAAAACCAGGCCACCTGCATTGGGAGCCCAGAGACTTAGCCACAGGACCACCAGGGAGTCCCTCAAATTAATTATTTTAAAAAGGAGAATGAACACTGAAAATTATACACATTTATATCAATGCCTGTTACTGTCACTATTTAGTCTTTTATCATTAATTTCTGAGTGTGGACGTTCTAGGTGAGGTAGGTACAAAATGAGTGGGACCTGGTTAAGTACTTCAAGGGGCTTTTAATATTTGGTTAAAATAGTCTCTGTCTCCTTTCCTCTCTATTGCCAAAGGCAACTGCTTTCAACCACTGGAAATGAGGTCAGACAGTTTTCCCCCGCAGCGATCTCAATCTCTAGTTCAGTGAGCTGGTCATTAGGGCGACAAAGGGACATGAGATGCAAGGGTGACCCTTCCAATCAGCCATGATCTTTTAAATCTCCTACCCGGGCCCCTAGTTCACATCTCCAAAGAAGTCCCAGGCTCACTGTTCCCTAATGCAACTTAACTGATAACAAATAGTCATCAGGATTTACTTAGCTCCTAGCACAAGGCTCGCTTCTAAGGACAGGATGATGAATATGACTCATTCCTGTCCTCAGAAAATTTACTATTTATTTGAGGCAATAGACTAATAGATTTCAAATCACAGTACAACATAGTTAAGTGCTATGGATAACTACACTCTAAGCTCCACAGTTGTTCAGCCACTTTTTGAACATCTGGAGTGATATAAAATTTACTGTTTTCCAAGCTGTGCCTTTTTGCCATGGGTTAGTTCTCATTCATTCATTCAACCATCACCCTTGAACACCTCCTAAGTCAGGCACTGTGATGGTACTGGGAATACAGGCAAGGTTCCCGCCCTCATGGACCTTAGAATCAAGTAAGAGAGACAAAGGATAAACAACAAGGTAATATAAGATGTCATTTCAGGCAGTGATAAAGGCTGTGAAGCAAAATCAAGCAGGATAAACAGTTAGAGGTGAGATAGTGGGGGAGGCTATTATTTTAGATAAGGTGGCAGGGAAGCCCTCTTGGAAGGGGTGATGTTTGAGTGGAGACCTTCATAAAGTAAGGGAACAAACCATGTGAAGAAGAGCATGGCAAGCAGAGGACACAGCAAACGCAAACACCCTGAACTGGAATGACCTTAGGATGTTCAAGGCACAGCAGGGAGGCCACTGGAGCTGGAGCAGGTGGATGCGAGGAAGGGGATACAGGTGCCTGGTAGAGGGGGTGATCACAGATCATGTGGGGGCCGTGGGCCAAGGCGAGAGAGTTTGTTTTTAAATATGTAATTACTTGACTGCTCTGAGTCTTAGTTGCGGCACTCGGGATCTTTAATCTCCACTGCGGCATGCAGTGAAATTTTATAGTATGTGGGATCTAGTTCCCAGACCAGGAACCAAACCTGAGAGCGCGGAGTCTTAACCACTGGACCACCTGGGAAGTCCCAAGGTGAGGAATTTGGATTTTATTTCAGGTGACTGGGAGTTTTAAAGCAAAGAGGGATGGATGGGATCTGATTTCACATACAGAGCATGTCCACAGGCACTCCCTCCTTGAAGGCTCTGCCCAAGCTAAGACCAGGGAGAACTGTAATTCTTGCATTGCCAGTGAGGAGACTGAGGCTCCCATTGATTCAGTCACTGGCCTGGACTCGTGCGGTTAGTGGCAGAGTTGGAACTAGCAAGCCCGTGTCTTCTGACTCCAAGTCTGTCATGCAGCAGTGCTTCTTCATATTCAGTTAGGAATGAATGAACAGACGAACAATTGATGGTGTCCCTGTTGGAGACCCCATCAGAGCCAGGGGCCCAGAGTTTTGGTTGAATGTGCTCGCTGCCATTCAGCTTGGGACCAGGATGCTGCAGTGCCTTCCTAGAGTGTCCAGTGACCACAATGTCTCTGTGGCTGTGTGCCCTTTCTCTGCCCAGGTGGATGAAGAAACCCCGGTGTGGCGTCCCAGATCACCCACACTTGAGCCGAAGGCGGAGACACAAGCGCTATGCCCTGACAGGACAGAAATGGAGGCAGAAACACATCACCTACAGGTGCCTCGCCGCCCCCTCCTCCTCCCTGGCTTCGGCTCCACCCTCACTCAGTCATTTCCCGGCCTGAGTTTCTGAAGTTCACATTGTAGGTGGGTCTGTGATCAGGGCCTGGCTCCAAGAGCCTATGACTTTGTCCTTGTAGCATCCAGTGATTGCTGGGTCTCCAACTTCAGGTTTGTTTGGTCCTTTAGAGGCTCATGAATTATGTTCTGTTTAGATTCCTAGCATTTTCAGTTACAGAAAGTGGGGTATGACTTGTCTGATAACTTTCACCTGGGCTAAAGAACCATGGCTGAACTCATCCTCCCTACCACTGCTTGCCAAACCCCACTCCCTCTCATCTGGATCCCTTCCCCACTTGGCCTGATTTATGGACTTCAGCCAAGATTCCTAGCACAGAGTTCCAGTTGTTTCTTAAGGACTATAAAGAGCTGGAGGCTGAACTGCAACAGTGTTATCCCTTGACTGTCTGGGGAAACCACGGGCAAAGCAGGAGCAGGCTCCAAGTCAGACCAGTGACCACAGGCAGGGATGCTGGAACCCATCACAGGAGATGCAGACATCTGGATTCAGATGGGGTTGGTCCAGGGCCAGGCATAGTACAGGCTTGGCTGGTCCCTGGTTGGCACCTCTCAAGTCTCTGATTCCATCTCAGGTGGATCCCCTGGTTCAGGAGTAGGATCTAAGGCAGAGATCTTCCCAGTTGAGCTAAGGGCTCTCCTGGGGGCTTCTCTAGCGGCTCAGACAGTAAGAATCTGCCGGCACTGCAGGAGACCCAGGTTCGATCCCTGGGTCAGGAGGATCCCCTGGAGAAGGGAATGGCTACCCACTCCAGTACCCTTTCCTGGAGAATTCCATGGACAGAGGAGCCTGGTGGGCTATAGTCCATAGCATCGCAAAGAGTCAGACATGACTGAGTGACTACCACTTACTAACTTACTAAGAGCTCTCCTGTTCACAAGCTGTAGAGGCCAGAACAGAATCTTTTCAGAAATCTGACAAGAGAAGGAAACTTAAGAAGAATCTGGGTTAGAAACCTCTTAGAATCCTCCAGAAGAGGTAGAGTAGATGAAGAGAAAGAACTGGCTCCTAACTGAACTCTGACCTTAACCTATATCCTGCAACCTCTCTGGGCTTCAGTTTCCTTATCTGTAGAATGAGTGAATAGTCCTTGCCCCAGGTGTTCATGGGACAGCACAGCCAGAAGTGGTGATGCTCCATCATGGAGAACCATGCAATATGGATACAGTAATCTTACACAACTGATTCAATCAGATGCCACCTTGTACTAGCTTCTAGGTAGACAAATAGTAGTAGTTGGGGCCAAAGACTTAAAAAAAAATTTAACTGCAGTATAATTGCTTTACAATGTTGCGTTAGTTTCTGCTGTACAACAACGTGAATCAGCTTTATGTATACATATCTGGACTTCCCAGGTGGCTCATTGGGTAAAGAACTGCCTGCAATGCAGGAGACATAGAAACAGTTTCAATCCCCAGGTTGGGAAGATCCCCTGAAAGAAAGCATGGCAACCCACTCCAGTATTCCTGCTTGGAGAATCCCATGGACAGAGAAGCCTGGTAGGCTACAGACCATAGGGTCATAAAGAGTCAGATGCAGCTGAAACAACTTGAGCGCACACACATATCCCCTCCCTCTTGAGCCTCCCTCATCACACCCCTCGAGGTCAACACAGAGCGCCGAACTGAGCTGCTAGAGGCTTCCCACTAGCTACGGCAGTGTATGTACATCAATGCTATTCTCTCAGTTTGCCCCACCCTCTCCTTCCCCCACCCCCTTTCAAAGCAAGGGATGTTCCACTAAACTCTCTACAGTGTAAGAGTTTTTATAACATTTATAAATGTACATATTTTATGTATTAGGAGAAAAACTTAAAAATTAGGAAATGCCATGCACCAATTTGATTTTTTTCTACAAATTCAACATTACCTTTTTCAGAGATCAAATACAAAAACACCGAGTAAAAGGCAGAGTGAGGACCCAGAGCCTTGTCTACCCGGCCTCTTCCTCAATCCCTGGGCTACCTCAGCAGAATTCTAGGCCCACACAGCTTCTCATGTTCCTTTTAGCTCTGCTAGTCTCTAATTCCCTGTCTGTTCCTCCCTGTGGTTTCTCCCCTCTCTCACCAGCATTCACAACTACACCCCAAAGGTGGGTGAGCTAGACACTCGGAAAGCTATTCGCCAGGCTTTCGATGTGTGGCAGAAGGTGACCCCGCTGACCTTTGAAGAGGTGCCATACCACGAGATCAAAAGTGACCGGAAGGAGGCGGACATCATGATCTTCTTTGCCTCTGGTTTCCATGGTGACAGCTCCCCATTTGATGGAGAAGGGGGATTCCTGGCTCATGCCTATTTCCCTGGTCCAGGGATTGGTGGAGACACTCACTTTGACTCAGACGAGCCGTGGACGTTAGGAAATGCCAACCATGATGGTAAGGCCATGAGGGGACAGGGGATTGCTTGGCTGTCAGGAAAAGAAGCCCTAAGGAGGAGCTTGGAGGATTCCATAGTTGAGTTTCCTGGTTTCCAGAGATTCTTGTCAAATAGCTGAGAACCTAAGAGGGTGGAAACTGTGGTCAACACTTGATCCATTGGAGCAGGGAGATGAGTCAGGTCACTTGGTTCTTGGTCTAATTGAATGGAGTCAGGAGGAAGTTTAGGCCGTGACTAAGAAGATAAAGGAATGGATCAGAGGCTGGAGGAAAAGGTTAAATGGGGATTAAAGCTGAAAGTGGTAGGCTCTGGCCTGACTGATGAAGGCTTCAAAGGCCACGCTGTGGGAAAACATGACTGAGTCACCCTTACGTCGACCTCACAGGGGAATGACAGGCCCTGTAATTACTCTAGCATCTTCTGTGTAGGAGTAATAACGAGACTCCTCAGGTTGCAAGAGTTCCTCATCAGTATTTACTTGTAAGTCAGTTGCTTGGTAAGTAGGCAAGTGTACATCATTATGCCCACTTTAAAGATGAGTTTGAGGCTCATATGGCATAGCTAGTAGGTGGCATTACAGGGGCTCAGCTAAAGCTCAACCGCCTGGCCCTGGGACCTAAGTGAAGTGTTCACCCTGTCTCCTCATCTATCAGATGAGAGGCTAGAGTAGGTGACCTCTTTTGACTCTAATAGAACATGACGCATGTGTTTGAACATTTTAAAAGACACTGCTGAGGAGACTTCCTGGCAGTCTAGTGGTTAACAGGGGCACAGGTTCGATCCCTGGTCAGGGATCCAGGATCCCACATGCCACACAGCGTGGCCAATTAAATAAATAAACACAAGTTTTTAAAATGTAAATAATAAAAATATAAAAAGACACAGTCTCTGCCCTCTGGAAGTCCAGAGTCGAGTGGGAAAGACAGATGTGTACAGAAGTCACCCTGTCACACAGCAGACTATACTGAAGGATGTAGCAGAAGTACCAAGAAAATCAGTAGGAATCTAGAGGGAAGAGGGACAGAGGATTTGATTTGATCCTATTTTAGATTATAATGGGTTAGAATCAGGATGTTAATATCCTAAGGTCTATGTCACATATTTTCCACACGCTATATAATACGTATATGTTATTATTAGTATCCCCATCTTACAGATAGGTAAACTGAGGTGTAGAGAAACAGTAAGTAACCTAGTAAGGTCCCTACTAAGGGCCCACAGTTGCTGAATGGGGAAATAAGGCTTCAAACCAGGTGTGTCGACTCCAGAGCACATACCCTTAGCCATCCTGCTGTTTCCATGGCTCTCCCACTGTAGGGCACACTAGAATCATCCAGAAACGTTTTTTATGAATTCCGACTACAGGCTGCAGGCCCCTGACCTCTTGCTATTCTAATTCTCTGGTTCTGGGGTCAGGAATTTGAACGTAGGAATTTGTACATGGTCTCATAAACTTCTCAAGGGCTTCTGAGGTAGGCGTTCAAGGAACACTGTCTTAATCTGCAGTTTCCCTAACTTGCCTGATCATAAGAATTAACTGGGGATTCTTATTATAAATGTGGATTCCCAGGCCCTTTCCCTGGAGATTCCGATTCTTAAATTTGGGAATCCTTAGTGATTTCTTTGTCCTTGGCAATGCTTCAGGCTGAGAGCAGCCTTTAAACGCCCATTTCCTCAGAGGCTGTGTCTGCTGCAGACCACCTCCTTGAAAGCTTTTCATGTCGTTGCATAGATCAGGGACCCGGACTTGGCCTGCCTGTCAGAGGGTGATCCAGGGATGGCCCGGCCAACGCTATGAAGCTGCTCATTCCTCCCTGTCCCCTCCCCTCTTATTTGGCCCTCCTTCCCATCCAGCTCCATTTCCTCTGCCCAGGCATTCCTACCCTTGTGTTCTCAATGTGTTTCCCGGCTTTCCAAACACCTATTTTTTATCTTGTTCTTATTCTTGGATCAGTGTCAACCAGTTAGCGGTCTGCGCTCGCTGATAAAGTGTGAAGAGAGGAGAGCTAACATTTTTGAGCCCCCATTATGTGCCAGGCACTGCTTCTCTGATAACGGTCAGAGCCCTGAGAGAGATAAATGAATGATTAAAGACACTCTTCCTCTGCCCTGCCCTTCCCAGCTCTGGGTGTACACTCCTACAATGCTCCTTGCTGGTGGAGACCTTGGGCCAGTCCCCAGATCCAGAGAACTTCTGGGTGTGTGTGTGGGGAGGAGTGGATGGGCACCATCATGACCTTCTTGGTCCCACCCCATCGTGAGCAACGATCAACAATTCAGATAGAAATTCCAAGACAGCTCATGTCTTCTTTGGATGGGAGTCAGGACTTTGCTCTGGAAAACCAGGCGTGAATTATCCAGAGGCAGTTCATGACCCCAGCAATAGACTGCTAGAAACCAGAATGCAGCCATTGCCTAAGGACAGCCTTTGGAAGGAGACGAAAGGAACCAAGATTGATTGAACACCTGTGTGATATCTTGTTTAATTTCTGCGTAAACTCAATGAGGGCACTGAGGGCAGCTTCCTGGGAATTTTTTGTTTGGTGGCTTTCTTCTCTATTCTAAATTTCCATTAGGAAAAATTTCATGCTCACAAAGTAGGAAAAATGATAATAGGATCCCCCAGGCACCAATCAGCCTAATCCGGCAATTATCAACATTACAGCAGTACTGATTCATCTACCTTCCCCCTACCTTGATTTTTTTTTAATACGTATGTTAAAGAAAATTTTAAATACAATGTCATTGTATCTGTAAATACGCTAGTACTGGACTGGCCAAAAATTTCATTTGGGTTTTTCTGTAAGGTGTTATGGAAAAATCCATTTGAACTTTTAGTCAACCCAATACATACCTCTGACAGATTTTTTTTTCCTTCTTGCTAAAAGACATTTCTTTCTACAGTAGGTCCTTATTGATTACCTGTTTTAAATATAACACCATGTACATGTCAATCCCAAACTTCCAGTCTATCTCTCTCCCCACCCTACCCCAATGGCAACCATAAGTTCATTCTCTAAGTTCTAAAAGTTTTTTTTTTAAAAAGTGAAAGTGTTAATCACTCCATTGTGTCGAACTCTGTGACCTCATGGACTATAGCCTGCCAGGTTGCTCCGTCCATGGGATTTCCCAGGCAAGAATATTGGAGTGGGTTGCCATTCCCTTCTCTAGGGGATCTTCCCGACCCAGGGACAGAACCTGGGTCTCCTGCATTGCTTACCATCTGAGCCACCAGGGGACCCCCTGAGTTCTAACAGATTATTTTTAACATGACCACGAAACTATGATCAAACCCAACAACATTAATAATAATTTCTTAAAATCTAATACCCAATCTGTTCATTTTCCCAAATCACCTAAAAATGGCTTTTACAGTTGTTCACTTGCATCAGGATCCAAACAGCATCCACATATCGTTCATGGCTGACACGTCTCTCAAGGCACTTTCCATTCACAAGTCACTTCGCATTTCTCGTCCCTGTATCTGTTGAAGAAACTGGGTCATTTGTCCTAAGTATAGGAATTAGACTCAACTAGATTCGGGTTCACTTTTTTATATATAATTGTTTCTTTTTTATTGGAGTATAGTTGATTTACACTGTTGTGTTAGTTCCAAGTTTTCAGCAATGTGAACCAATTATACGTATATTCACTCTTTTTAGATTCTTTTCCCATAAAGACCATTACAGAGAACTGAGTAGAGTTCCCTGTGCTATATGGTCCTTATTAGTTATCTATTTTATATACAGCAGTGTGTACATGTCAATCCCAGTCTCCCCACTCTTACCCCTTGGTAACTGTAAGTTTATTTTCTACATCTGTAACTCTATTTCTGTTTTGCAGATAAATTCATTTGTACCTATTTTTTTAAGATTCTACATATAAGCAATATCATGATACTTGTTTTTCTCTGACTTAGGTGCACTCTTACTGTCTCTCTTTTCCCTGTCTATCCTGAATATCAATAATTATATTAAAAAAAAAAAAAAAAACAAACCCTGCCTGCCAGTACAACAGAGGTGGTTTCGATTCCTGGGTTGGGAAGATCCCCTGAAGGAGGGCAGGGCAACCCACTCCAGTATTCTTGCCTGGAGAATCCCATGGACAGAGGAGCCTGGTGGGCTACAGTCCATGGGGTCACACAGATTCAGACACGATGGAAGTGACTTAGCAGGTACACACAATGATTAGATCAGCAAGCATGGCTGGAGTGACTCTTCTGGAGAGAATGCTCCCCAGCTGGCACTGGTCCTCCCTGTTGCATCACATTTGGGAAGCTCATGTGCTGCAGGCTGTCCCACTCCTAGTGACATGAAGGTTGAATGGTTGGTACAGGTGGGTCAGCCTGACCCAACCATTATAAAATTCACCCAGGGTACTTTATTTTAAAAAAAGATTCCTAAGCCCTAACTGCTCAATCGTGTCTGACTCTTTGCTACCTCTTGGAATTCTCCAGGCCAGAATACTGGAGTGGGTAGCCTTTCCCTTTTCCAGAGGATCTTCCCAACCCAGGGATTGAACCAGGGTTTCCCGCTTTGCAGGCGGATTCTTTACCAGTTGAGCTTGCTCCTTGGAAGAAAACTTATGACCAACCTAGACAGCATATTAAAAAGTAGAGACATTATTTTGCCAACAAAGATTAGTCTAGTCAAAGGTATGGTTTTTCCAGTAGTCATGGATGGATGTGAGAGTTGAACCATAAAAAAGCTGAATGTTGAAGAATTGATGCTTTTGAACTGTGGTGTTGAGAAAGACTCTTGAGAATCCCTTGGACAGGAAGGAGATCCAACCAGTCCATCCTAAAGGAAATCAGTCCTGAGTATTCATTGGAAGGACTGATGCTGAAGCTGAAACTCCAACACTTTGGCCACCTGATGCAAAGAACTGACTCATTGGAAAAGACCCTGATGCTGGGAATGATTGAAGGAGCAAGGAGAAGAGGATGACAGAGGATGAGATGGCTGGATGGCATCACTGACTCAATGGACATGAGCTTGGGTAAGCTTCGGGAGTTGGTGATGGACATGGAAGCCTGGCGTGCTGCAGTCCATAGAGTCGCAAAGAGTTGGACATGACTGAGCGACTGAACTGAAGCCCTAATCACAAACTTCTTAAACAGAATCTCCTCCACCTGTGCGTTTAGAAGGTGCTCCTGGAGAACCTCTCCTGGAATGTGTAGATGATTCTAATTCCCCACCTCTTTGGAGTCTGTGTGAAGGGCAATCTGGCCCACCACACCTTTAAGCTAAGTTCAAGGAGTTTCCCAGGCACCTCATGTCTTCATCTCTTTCCAATGGATCAAGCAGTGAAGTCAGCAGAGGAGACTGGGAGGGAGCTCAGCTCTGGGGAAGGTGACAAGACCGGAAGAGTCATAAGGCCAGCCCTTCGCAACTACTATAAGAGACCGCTCCTCACCCCGGGAACTAGACTGGCAGGGTGGTAAGGAAAGGATCGTTCTGAGTGGTTAAGTTCACACAGGCAGTGGCAGAAGAATAGAGCAGAAAGCCAACAAACCAAAAATTCCCAGGAGGGGAACCTCCCTGGTAGTCAAGTGGCTAAGATTCCATGGTCCCAATGCAGGTTTGATCCCTGGTTGGGGAACTAGATCCCACGTGCCACAACTAAGCAACTAAGATCTGGCATAGCAAAACAAAATAAGCATATTTAAAAAAAATTCCCAGGAGGCTGCACTCACACCCTCACTGAGTTTCTGTGGAAATTAAATGAGATAACACACAGGTGCTCAATCAATCTTGGTCCCTTTTGTCTCCTTCCAAAGGTTGTCCCCGGGCAATGGCTGCATTCCCGTTTCTAGCAGTCTATTGCTGGGGTTATGAGCTGCATCTGGAAAGTTTATGCTTGGTTTTCCAGAGCAAAGTTCTGACTCTTGTCCAAAGAAAACATGAGCTGTTTCACAACCGGGACTCTGAATTTTTAACAATCGTCCCAGTTGATTCTCCTGCAGGTCATCCAAAGACTGCACCTGGAAAAATACTGACCGTTCAGCATGGTTCTGTCCTGGCTGCAGTCACCTTACCTTTTCAAGAACAGAGCTTTCCCCTGAGGAGCTCACAGTCCTGGGGAAGAAGAGAGTGTGCCCCTGGTGTGATGGAGGATGGAAAGAGGTCAGGGCCATCAAGATGGTACAGGTAAACTGCTGGGAGAGTGTAGAGAAGGAAGCACTTGCTGCCAGCTGGGGAAATCAAGGAAGGTTTCCTGGAGGATGTGGTTGAACACTGAAGGAGTATGGTTGTTCCAGGTGGAGGCGACAGCACTGGCAAAAGAACAGAGGCAAAAGGAAATGCTGACCCATTTTGGAGTTCTTCCCATGTGGCGATAGGTGCAAAGAACCCATCTGCCAATACAAGAGACGTAAGAGATGCGGGTTCCATCTTTGGGTCGGGAAGCTCCCCTGGAGGAGGGCACGGCAGGCAACCCACTCCAGTATTCTTGCCTGGAAAAGCCCATGGACAGAGGAGCCTGGCAGGCTATGTTCCATAGGGTCCCAAAGAGTAGGACATGGCTGAAGCGACTTAGCATGTACCATTTTGGGGGTGCAGGAGTCAGTGAGATGGGACTCACCAAAGCTGGAGGTGCTAAGAGAAGGGAAGGAAGCTGAGATCAGGTATACAGGAATGGCCGAGTAGACTGCTGGGCACTTGCTGGGAGGCCCAAAGGACTTGATCGCCCAGCTCAAGGGAACTTTCCCTGTTGAAGAGAGGTCACAGCTCAACATGACCCTGATAATTAACTGCGATAGTTTTGTGCCTGGAGGTGGTAAGAGCACTTTGTGCATACCTGGCCGCTTTAATCTTCACCCCATTTTTATGATGAAGGTATCATTAGTCCCCTTGTTCTACAGACAAAGAGATTTAAAATGTCACACTGCTAGGACATGGCAGAACCAGGATTCCTGGCAGTCTGCCCCCCAGGGACGCCACTTCTGACCATGCCACTTCTCTGCCTCTCGCCCTCTTGGATGGTGAAGGCCCTAACTGCTTCCTGCTCATTAAGCATGGGAGTCTTCTCCATCCCTCTACTTTTCCCCCACAAAGCTCCTGGAGTTCTCCTGCCCCTCTTCTCTCTCCTTCCATCTCCCGAGTGTCCCCCCACAACTGAACAGTTCTCTCAGGTTTATGTGGAGTAGTATGCCAGCTCCCCAGCTCTCCTCTGCCATTTTGGTCCCTGGAGCAAATCCACAGGCCCCTTTCCTTCAAGACTTCCTCCTGTTCTCTGCCGAGACCCAGCATAGAGGCTCACAAGGTAATAGACACAGGACCAAGGGTTAGAGGCTGGCCAGGTGCTCAGGCTCTGCTCCCTGGGTGCTAGCTGAGGACACCCTCCCACCCCCCACCCGCCGAGGAAGAGCCCGGTCAAGAGACCGAGGCCCGAACAGCTTGTCCCAGGTCGTGGAACAGGCCAGGAGCAGAGCCAGCACTGGACCCCAGGAAGCAGAGCTCCCTCCTGCTGGCGCTAGCAGCCGCCTTTGTTTGGGATGGAGCTCAGAGATGAGCTCACCCTTCCCCACTGCCAGAGGGGCCAGGACCTGAGGAAGCAACCGGGGCGGCCTGGCCTCCTCATGCCAGCTTGCCCTTCCCCAGCAGAAGGCCAGCCCCAGGCTCTTGGCCAACCTTTCCCTCATCTCACCCATCCCCCTTCGCTGAAGGCACTGGTGGCATCAGCAGAGTGGGAGGCAGGCACGTGTGCCCCAGAGGGCACTTTCTTCTTTCTCTCCCAAAGTCAGCCAGTAAGGCCAGTAGCAATCCCTGGCCTCCTCTGGCCCTCAGGGGGCCCTCAGCCGGGTGGCCGTAGGGCAGGTTGGACCACTGGCACTGGGGCCGGAGTGGGTGCAAGGACTCCTGAGCACCTCCTGGGCTCCTAGCAGCCTCCCCTGCACTTCAAGGTGGCAGGAATGGGCTGTGACATGCCTTGAAAGTGAAAGGGTTGGTTGCTCAGCCGTGTCCTCCCCTTTGCGACACCAGGCACGGTAGCCCACCAGGCTCCTCTGTCCATGGGATCTTCCAGGCAAAAATACTGGAGTGGGTTGCCATTCCCTTCTCCAGGGGAATCTTTCAGACCCAGGGATCGAACCCACGTCTCCCACATTGCAGGCAGATTCTTTACCATCTGTTAGGGCTGGGCAATAGAGGCAGGGCTCAAGGGACATTCGACTGCCAGAGGTCAACGCCAGCAGGAGTCTGTAACTGGACATATATGAGTCAAGACTGTTGATATGCCAGCCTGCTCAACTTCCTGCCCCTTGGATTTCTTTCCCAAAGCCAAGGCAACTTCATCCTCGCAAAGTCAGGCCCTGCCCAATCCCAGGCTTGATCAAGACACTGGAGGGAGTTGACTTTAAGAGGATCTGGTTGCTGGAACCCCAATGGCTTCATGCTTCATTTCTGGACAACGGACTTGTTCCGGGGACCAAGCTTCTGTCTTTTGAATGGTGACACTGCTGTCACGTGTCTTATCCTAGCCAATCCTCTCACAGCCCTTCGGGGTAGATATGAAAGCTGGGGGTGGGGCGGCGGGTAGAGCTGGAAATGAACTAGCCCTGTCCTGTTCTGGGGCCCAGCTCATGACCACTCTGCTGTGTTGCTGCCTCAGCTTCACACTGGGGGTCCCACATCCCACTTTCAGCACCTGACCTTGTTTTCACGGGCATCTGAATCCCCGCGTTGATCTTGACCTTAGGACTGAGAGCGGCTGCGAGACCCAAGCCCCGCCTACCCCGGGTCTCTGAAGATGACGGCCAGCCTGCCGCCCCCAAGACTCCCCTCTGCCCGTCCCGCTCCCTCCTCCTGGCACAGGCCCTTTCTTACTTCCAGACAGACCCCTCTGATCTCCCTGCCTCTGGTCTCATCACCCACTGATCCTTCCTCCGACTGCGGAGTGATTACATCATGCCACCACCCCCACTCCTGCTCAAACCCCCTGCGGACCAAGAAGCCAATCCGAATTCCTGCGCAGGCATCACAAGCCCTGCCCGCCAGCCAGCCGGGCTGACCTCATCTCCCTCTGGCCCTCCCCTCCTGCTTTGTTCCGGGAGTCAAGTGGAGTGAAACTGCTTGTCCCTGGACCTTGTTTACAGGCGTTCCCTCTCCCAGGAAGGCCACCCTCACCCCTCTTCCTCTCCTTCCCACTGAACCCATTCTCCGAACTAACTTCTTATCTTTATAGGCTTACCTGAAACTTCACCTCCGTGAAGCTCTCCCTTGAACATCTTCCTTCCAAGTGTCAATAACTCCTCCCCCCCTCCCCAGAATCCTCACTTGACCCCTGGAGACTGCTACTGAAGCACCTGGAACACTACTTTCTCTTATTTTCTTTTCTCTGCCCCTACCACTGCCACTGTATGGAAAGTTCTGGAAGGCAGGGACATGTCTTGACTTCTCTGTACGTCCCAGTGTCTGGCACAGGGCCTGAGACGAAGTTTATGCTGGATGTTGCTGAGGTAATGGATTGACTGCCACTGACACCTAAGTGGGCACCCGGGCACCTCCCCATCTCGCCCTCTGCAGGGAATGACCTCTTCCTGGTGGCTGTGCATGAGCTGGGCCACGCACTGGGCCTCGAGCACTCCAACGACCCCAGTGCCATCATGGCGCCCTTCTACCAGTACATGGAGACGCACAACTTCAAGCTGCCTCAGGACGATCTCCAGGGCATCCAGAAGATCTACGGTGTGTGGAGGGGAGGGGCCACCCTTCTCCCCTGGAGGCTGGGCTGCCACTGCCTGGGCAGAGGGGGAGGCTGGGGGAGCACTGTGGTCTCTGACCACTGACTGACTTTTAGAGACCTGTGGTATCTTTGCTTAACCAGAGAGGGCAAGGCTGCTCCTCACCGCCCTCCCTGAACACTTGGGAAACCTAGGGGAGGGTCAGAGCTGCCACTGGGAGGGACAAAAGTGATAAGCAGGCCACCCATTCCCCCTCCTCCACTTACTTTCCCTCCACGCAGCTCCCCTTACCTTCTGCAGTTCCCTCTCAAGGGGTCCCACCTCAAGCCAAGAGATTCACACGTCCACCCAAGTAATGGTGGTACAACAGGATGAGTATTATCACCAGAGGTTTTTGCTTAAACAAGAAAAAAAGGAACTAGGTGATACCTTGATGACATTTGAAAGGCCTGCTACCATGCCCCCCTCCATGCTTTGTTCACACTGGTGCCGGAAGTTCTTGTTCTAGTCAAAGCAGTTGAGACAGGAAGACCCATTTATTAGAGCAGATGCATGTCCATATAGCACGACCCCCACAGACCCCACAATGTGAAGCGTGGGAGGAGGGCTCCGTCTGGGGCCCTGAGAACCTCACAGAGGAGGTGTCCTCACCCAAAGCCTGGAGGATGGGTAGGATCTCCATAGGTGAAGCCGTGGAGGACTGGACAGGTGGTGGGGACTGCCAGGTGTTTTGAAAGTAAAATGGACCGTATTTGCTGAGAGAGTAGACATGGGGGTAAGGGGACGGATTACGGCAAGGTTTCTGACTTTTGTAATCACAGAGCAATGGGATTGACTCCTATCACTCAGAGATCTGGGCTGGGATATTGATTTGGGATCTTTGGTGTTCAATTATGGTAGCCACTAGGCACATGTGGCTATTTAAATTCATATTAATTAGAATTAAATAAAATTAAAATTTCAGTTCCTCTGCCACGCTAATACCTAGTCAGTCATTGCAAGTGCTCAACAGCCACATGTGACTAGAGGCTGCTCCACAAAGACAGGGCAGATACAGAACGTTTATGTCATCGCAGAGCATCCTATGGGAGAGCTCTGACATCAAGCGTCTTTACAGCCGTGAACCTAGAAGAGATCACAGAGGGCAGTGATTCTCAACTTGGCCTCCCATTGGAATCATCTTGGGACTTGAATTTAAAAAATACTGTTACCCAGGCTTTGCCCCCAGAGATTGGATTTTAACTGGTCTGGGGTGCCTTCTGAACATCAGGGTTTTCAAAGTTTTCCAGGTAATCCTAATCCTTGCAGCCCAAGTTGAGAAGCACCTAGGGAGCCAAACAGAGAGATAAGAGGGCCCAGGGCTATGCTGACCCGTACAGCAGAGTGGATGAGGAAAGGCTGCCAGCAAAGGAGGCAAAGCTGGAACAGTCCATGGAGGCAGGCAGAAGGAAAACCAAGAGAGTGCAGGGTTCTGGAAAAGAGAGAAGAGTGTTTTAAGGAAAGCGTTTCTATGATCTTGCTACTCAAAGTGTGGGCCTCAGACCAGCAACTTTGGCCTCACCTGAGAGCTTGAAGAAATGCAGAATGGCAGGCCCTCCCACCCAGATACTCTTGAACCCCAACCTGCATTTTTATCAAGACCCCTGGATGATTCATATGGACATCAAAGTTTGAGTCAAGTAACTGTCGGATTTGGCAACATGGAGGTCATGGGTGATCTTGACAGGAGTTTCCACGGGTCACGGGGCAGAGGCCTACTGGAGCAGAGTGAAGAAAGAAGGGAGCAGGCGGGGAGGGAAGGGGACACTGAGCCTAAGAAGGGACACCTAATCTCTCATAAGAAGAGAGAAGAAAGAGAAGATCTCAGCTTTGGCGGGTGGGAAGATGAGTATCCCCATTTAACGGCCGTTGTCATCTATTTTCTGAAAGATTGGGGCAGTAAACAGTGGGGAGGGGGGGTCAGGATAGGAGGCGGAAGTGTGACAGGTTTGTCTCACACTGCCTGGCGACGCGGAGGCAACAGTAGTGGGGCACAGGGAACGGCTGCCCCACCCTAAGACGCAGTCCTCTCTCCAGGACCCCCGGCCGAGCCCCTGGAGCCCACCAGGCCCCTCCCCCACGCTGCCGGTGCGCAGGATCCACTCACCGTCCGAGAGGAAGCACGAGCGCCAGCCCAGGCCCCCTCGGCCACCCCTCGGGGACCGGCCAGCCACACCGGGCGCCAAACCCAACATCTGTGACGGCAACTTCAACACAGTGGCCCTCTTCCGGGCGAGATGTTTGTGTTTAAGGTAGGACCTTGGTACTCCGCTCCTACCCCTTCCCCCCACCGTGGGTGGAAGACAGCGGCTGCTCTGGGATTAGGCCTTCCAGGCAGGCCCAGATGGACAGGAGCAAGTCCAGCGGCCAGGACACCGGGTCTCTTTCTGGCGCTGTTGAGTCAGTGGACTGTTTTCAAGAGGGAAGCGGGGGAGATGGGTGAGCCTGCCCCCTCCCAGGGGTCAACACTGGGGGAAAAGTGCTGGAGTCTGGCCTCTAGTCTGTGACTCTGAGCAAGTCACGTCCATCGTCTGGATCTCAGTTTCTGCCCCTGAATGCTGGGGAGTCACTTGCTCTAACGAAGGGTGTGTGCAGATCCCATGAGTCGTGGCTGTGACGACAGCAGCTTGGAGTAGGGGGCCGGTGCAGCTGTGGCTGAGTCTGTCTCTGGTCCTGGCAGGGCCGAGAGGATGGTTCTGAGGTGCCCCTGACAGAAAGCTAGCCAGTTTATGTCCCTTGTCCTGCTCGGGTCTCTCTAGCTGCGGGCTGGCGGGGTGGCAGCCTGCTCCTGTGTTGCAGTTGGTTGTCAGGAAAGCCGACTCTGGGACAGTGTTTGGGATGCAGAATTTTTTTTTTTTTTTTTAGATTGTTTTGATGTGGACCATTTAAAAGTCTTTGTTGGATTTGTTACAATATTCCTTCTGTTATATGTTTTGGCCTTTTGGCCCCGAGGCACATGGGCTCCTAGTTTCCCAGCCAGGGATCGAACCTGTGCCCTCTGCATTGCAAGGCGAAGTCTTAACCACTTCTGCTAGGGTAGTCCTGCAATGCAGGATTTTGACTAGGGTGCACCTTTGGGACCCACATCTCTGGGAAGGAGGAGAGGGAGGCCTGGCGGGGCAAGAGGGGAAGACATTAATGAGTAGCAACTAGGCCCACTAGAAGGACTTCCCTGGTGACTCAGATGGTAAAGAATCTGCCTGCGATGCAGGACACCCAAGTTTGATCCCTGTGTTGGGGTGATCCCCTGGAGAAGGAAATGGCAACCCACTTCAGTATTCTTGCCTGGAGAATCCCATGGACAGGGGAGCCTGGTGGGCTTTAGTCATGGGATCACAGAGACTGCTGAGCAGCAAGCGATACTAATAGGCCCACTGCAGACCTGGCCACCCCCCGCAGAGAGCTCTGGAACTGGAACAGCCTGTCAGAGTTGTCTCACTTGGGCCCCAAATGGCTGGAACTTTATTCAGTCCCTGGACAAAGGAGGCCATGACCTTGGGGGAGCTGTCTGGAGCTGAGGCCATCCCCAGAGAGGCTAACAGGGGAAAACTGCCTGCTGAGCACACTCCCAGCCCCCAGGACGAGAAGCCTCCACTGACGGGGTTCTGGGCAGTGTGTCTCCAGCACACTGGGGGATTGTGGAGGGCTGCCCCACCCCACCCCCCCTTGTGGATTCTCCCCAGCAAGCTTTGAGTTCTGACCAAGAATCAGGCAACAGAGGTCCACCCCAGTCCTGCTCTGACTGTGAGGCTCAAATGAAGATGCTAGGCCTTCCTTAAGACCCTGTCTATCTCAGATCTACTTAACAGGAGTTGTGAAAGTCAAAATAAGGTTTAAAAAGCTGGGTGTGAAAGTGCTTTGTAAGACACCTAAAAAGCAAATCTTCTCTAGCTTTCAAACCATCTTTTATGTATCATGTTCATTCTTCTGTACCCTTGGATCCTCCAGCTGAATGATTCCTAAGCAATTCTGGGTTTTATCATTCCCATTGACACATAAGAAAACTGAGGCCCAGGCTTCTCGTCCTGGGAAGTTACAGGCCTCGGCCAGAGTGCCTACCAACCAGGACGGCAGTGGGCAAGGCGCCAGTGTGCAGAGGAGGGCTTTTTCCACACTTGGCCTGTTGAGCTATCAGTTACTCAACATCAGCTACTGCCCTGTACTGTTCTAGGCACTTCACCTGTATGTAATCTCTCATCTTTCCCTTCATTATTACCTGGCTCAGATGGCAAAGAATCTGCCTGGGATGCGGGAGACCCGAGTTTGACCCCTGGGTTGGGAAGATCCCCTGGAGGAGGGCATGGCAACCCACTCCAGTATTTTTGCCTAGAGAATCCCATGGACAGAGGAGCCTGGTGGGCTACAGTCCACGGGGTCGCAAAGAGTTGGACACAACTGATCGACTAAGCACAGCACAGTGCAGGTGAGGCTCTTCAAGTACTGAGCCCCAGGTCATGCAACTGTAAGAGGATGAACCTGAATTCACAGCCAGGGCTTGGGGGAATTTCCACAGCTTGCTTCCCATGGTCCCTGCTTGCCAGCTGGAGCCAGCCATGAGGCCGGCACTCTGCCCGGCATCAATGAGCGCCCCCTGCTGCCCAACCTCGGGAAGGGCCCCTCTGATGTCAGTAACTCTCCTCTGCCCTCCTGTGGTCAACTCAGGCACCGCACCGTCCTTTCCAGCTCCTCCACGCTGCCTCCTCTTCCCCCAGGCCTGTCCGTCAGCTGTCTTGCGACCCCTTGGGCAACAAGAGCCATTGGATGCCTTATTGAAGAGAGGTGATGAGCATCCTGGCTTCGGCATTGGGCTCCAAAATTTAGATGCAGTAAATGGACAGACTTCATTGGAGTCTTGCAAGGGGGGAACCAGGGAAAGGTGTTGGGTTGTTTAGGGCTGAGATCACTGGATTCAAAGGCTATGCCTCTTTCTTTCCTCATCTTAACCCCCAGGATCGCTGGTTCTGGCGCCTGCGCACTAACCGGGTGCAGGAAGGCTACCCCATGCAGATCGAGCAGTTCTGGAAGGGCCTGCCCGCCCGCATAGACGCAGCCTATGAAAGGGCAGATGGAAGATTTGTCTTCTTCAAAGGTAACATGGTCTGTGCGGAGGGGGTGGGACAGTTTCTTTCCCTTTTCGGGATGCCCTTTCTCTACCTTTGAAGAGGCAAGACGAGGCTGGGTGGTTGCGGGGGTGAGGGTGGATCTCCTGCAAGGATCTTCCTAGCCCTAACACTGACATCTGACAGGATGGACCTCTGCAGACAGGGCAGTTAAGTCAGGGAGTGACCATTGAGGGTTTCTATGTGCCAGACTTGGTGGGGTGACAAGCCTCACCCACACAGGGTAGAGGATGGTGGACAACTGAAGGGCATCCATGCTCCATGGGAGGCCACTGCGTGAGCTCTGTAACAGCCTGGAGGGAGGGGGCCCACAGGCTGGAGAGGTCAGAGCATGCGGGAAGGGAGCTAGTTGTCCGGCTCACCCAGCTTGTGCTGGGTTGTTTCACTTCGGTTATCTTGACTTGGCCAGGCCTCAGAAGGATAAGATACAGGTAGTGAGAAGCAAGGGAAGCATTCCAAAGGGAAGGAAGAGCATGGCCAAAGGAGTAGTTCAAGTCCTTTAGAAAACCCACTGAATGGCCTTGGAGTGCCACGCGAGAGCCACGTCTGGAAAGGTAGTTTAGGGGAGAGTCCTGAGAGCCCGCACCCCGCTCCAGTGCTCTTGCCTGGAAAATCCCATGGACGAAGGAGCCTGGTAGGCTGCAGTCCATGGGGTCACTAAGAGTCGGGCACGACTGAGCGACTTCACTTTCACTTTTCACATTAATGCATTGGAGAAGGAAATGGCAACCCACTCTAGTGTTCTTGCCTGGAGAATCCCAGGGACGGGCGGAGCCTGGTGGGCTGCCGTCTATGGGGTCGAACAGAGTTGGACACGACTGAAGCGACTTAGCCTGAGAGCCCTGGTTGCCCAGCCAGACTGTGGTCTCGATCCATTAGGTCAGTGCTGGCATTCACTCTTTGTCTGTGAGCAGCAGAGAGCCAGAGGGCAGGCGGCAATCGGGGCAGAGGTAAGAGGCCGTTTCTGGAGTGGAGGAGGTCGATGTCTCTAAGGCTTGTGCTGGGAGGAGCAGTGAGGTCAGGAGATGGAAAAGGCCTTGCAAGAGGCTGAGTGCTGAGAGGAGGAGGAAAGAGGACCAAGGATGCTACCTTCTTGGGGATGCTGCAGGGCAGAGAGGTGGTGAGGGAGGGAGCCCTCGCGGTGGAGACGAGGGACTCTGGAAGCAGACCTGGAAATTCCCAGAGGTTGGTGGGCAATCAGGGTCTTGGGCCTGGGGCCCAGGTCCACTGGGAGAGCGGCCATGGGCCACAGCCTCAGAGCTGGGTGTCACTGGTAGAAGGTGAGTACTTGTGTGTGTGTGTGAAGCCAGAAGAGGCTGAGGTCACCCAGAAAGGAGAAAGGAGCGAGTCACATGAAACGAAAAGAGGGTGGGGCACAGAGCCGGGACGGCGTGGGGCGAGCTGCCCAGGACCTGACAGCAGATTCCGGCTTCTTGCCCTCTAAGCTCTGCCTGGGCCAAGGGGCCCCAGCCGCCCCCACTAGAGGGATCAAGCAGGCCCAGGGCTGTTTCCCCTTGACACTGGCTTTATGAATGACTTTGGTCCCAGTAGATGATGGGCAAGTGGATCTAACCACAATCTCTGGCATTGAATAACTGAGGACAGCTAATCCTGGGTTCCTCTTGGCCACAGGTGACAAGTACTGGGTGTTTAAGGAGGTGACGGTGGAGCCTGGATACCCCCACAGCCTGGGGGAGCTGGGCAGCTGCCTGCCCCGAGAAGGCATTGACACGGCTCTGCGCTGGGAACCTGTGGGCAAGACCTACTTTTTCAAAGGCGAGCGGTACTGGCGCTACAGCGAGGAGCGGCGGGCCACGGACCCTGGCTACCCCAAGCCCATCACCGTATGGAAGGGCATTCCCCAGGCTCCCCAAGGGGCCTTCATCAGCAAGGAAGGATGTACGTAAGAACCCGGCTGGGTTTGGGGGATCTGGTTTAGTGTAGGTTTCATTGGGGCCCGCCCACGGGAGGCATACTCTCATGGTATCCAGGTTTGAGAAATATCACCTGGTGGCAAAGACAACTGCCTCATATCAACCCACATTCCCAGTCACTTACTCTTCTCCTACCAGCTGCCAAGTCACAGTTTCTCATCTGCGAGTATCATTCACAACTGAGAGAGGCTTTCATAGACTGACTTCATTCCCTCAGGCAGCATTTCTCAAGCAGAGATCCTCAGGAGTACTCTAGGAGTGCCTTGAGTTATCAGATCTGAAATGATGGATGTGGTGATCCAAAGGGCTTTTTCACTAGGCTTGAAGATAACAAAGAGAAGCCTTTTTTTTTTTTGTAAGGTATGAGATATTTTCTAAGCTTCTCCTGGGTGGCAGGCTGACTCAGAGCCTCTCTCCCCACTAGACTAGAAGCTTGTCAAGACGAGGGACTGAGGGGAATGCCATGGTAGTCCAATGGTTAGGGCTCTGTACTTCAATGCCGAGGGCCTGGGTTCAGTCCCTGGTTGGGATACTCAGACCTCACAAGCTGTACAGCACAACCAAAAAGAAGAAGAGGAGCTGGGACTTGCCAGGTGCTGAGCATGAATCCATGAATGTCCGTTGAATTCCTCTCCATTGATCTGGTCAAAAGCAGACTCTGGAGCCAGCCTGGCTGGTTTCATATCCCACCTCCACTACTCAGTATGAGTTTGGGCATAGCACTTAAGTCTCTTCATCTATAAAATGGGGATAATAATGGTCCCTACTTCACAGAGCTTTGTGAGGATGAACATAAATTACGTAGAGCAGTTGGCCTGTGCCACGTTAAGTTTCAGCTGTTATCACTGTCATCATCTTGTTTAGGATGTTTTAGTTTCTATGGAATGACAGGCATTCATTCACTCCACAGTAATTACTGAGAGCCAGGCTGTGTGGGAGGGCTGGAGATGGAGCTGGAATGAGCTGTGCATTGCATCTCTGGCTCCCAGCCTAGAGGCAGAAAAACAAGTAAGGTGGCAACAAAGGCAGTAAGGGAAAGCACTTGGGAGAGAGCATCTGAGCAGAGAGCCTTGTGATAGAGGGTTGTCAGGAAGGGCTCTCCAAGGCGACGTCTCTGGCAAGAAAGCCAGGGGCTAACGGGGGGTGGAGCTGCTATTTGGTGGCTCTCCTGTGTAGCTGATGCTTTACACACTTGGCCTTACTCTTTGGGGAGCCTCAGAGACAGGTGACATCAGGAACCTTAACCAATGAAAGTCCCAGCCAGGGTGAGGAGCCGGCCAATGGGAGAACGTGAGTTGCCCTCCGTCAGGACTGGCTGGGCCGATAAGGCTGCTGCAGGGAGCCTTGAGGCTGCCAAGTCCTGCTGCCTCCTTGCCTTCCATCCCCTCCTCCAGCAGGGTCCCAGCGACCCTGCAATCTGTGTTGTGAAGTCATGTGTGCCAAGCCCCCAAAAAGCATGGTAATTACCACGAGGTGGTGTCCACAGAGAATTCTGGTTCCTTGTCCCCCTTGGCTCAGGCAAAAGTGGGCGCAGCCCTGGAGCTAGCTGTGGAGGCAGCGCTGTCCAAGCCCCAGTGGGGGCTGCATCTGACCCATGTTGGGGTGGGGGGCCTGAGGGGGTATGGATAGAGTACAACAGGGCTGAGACCCCAGGCTGAGAAGGGTCCTTGTCGAGGAAACACAAAATGAACTCACCAGTTCTACCTAAAGCCCCTCAGTGGCTTCCCAGCACCTCTGAGACGACAGGGTGGGCTGGTCCAGGTCTGGGTGCTTCTGCAGCTGGGCAGGTCATACTCCTGACCAGCCACACCCTCTGCGGGGTGTGCCAGGCACTCCAGGTATTCCACCAGCGCATGCGCCCACCCCCACTTTCAGAGCTGCTCGTGGGCTCCTCTCAGGTAGGAGAGCGCCCCCTCCTCCACACTGCCACAGCCCCTTGCCTTTCCCTGATGGCCCAGAGCGGGTGCAGGAAGTGTCGGGATGGTGATGCCGGGCCGTGTTTCTGCAGATTACACCTACTTCTATAAGGGCCGGGACTACTGGAAGTTTGACAACCAGAAGCTGAGCGTGGAGCCAGGCTACCCGCGCAACATCCTGCGGGACTGGATGGGCTGCAACCAGAAGGAGGCGGAGCGGGCGCAGGAGCGGAGGCTGCCCCAGGACGACGTGGACATCATGGTGACCATCAACGACGTGCCGGGCTCTGTCAACGCGGTGGCTGTGGTTATACCCCTGCATCCTGTCCCTCTGCATCCTGGTGCTGGTCTACACCATCTTCCAGTTCAAGAACAAGGCGGGCCCTCAGCCTGTCACCTACTATAAGCGGCCGGTCCAGGAGTGGGTGTGAGCAGCCCAGAGCCCTCTTTGTCCACTCAGTCTGGCTGACCAGGCCCTTCCTCACCAGGGTCTGAGGGGCCAGCAGGGCCCCTAGGCCAGGGGTCATGTAGCTGAAGTGGTGGTGCATTGGCCTGGGCTGGGTATGGGGCAGAGAGTGATGGCGGCTGTGCCCCAGGGTGGGTGCCTGGCGCCCAGCTGCCAGCCATCTGTCCCGGGTAACTGCTCCCTACTCCAGGGAACAGGCCAGGCCCCGTCAGGAGGCAGGGCCCATGCCAGGAGGAGGCCCTGTGGTCACTGTGCCCTGTGGGGTCCATGGGGCACCATGGCGCTGTGCCTGGCTGGACCCAGCACCTTTTGTGGGAAGCCAGCACAGCCCTCAGCCCCATCTGGGAGATGCCACCAGTCCTGGTCCCCCTTTGCCAACACCTGCTGGTCAGATGTCCCCCCCACCCCCACTCCCACTGCCCTCCACGGCTACAGGACCCCTGCCGCCAACACAGTGGGCAGCAAGCCTGGGTTTCCCCTGCTGGCCACAGCAGACCCCTCAGGAAACCTGCTCCACACGTCAGGGTCTCCTCTTAGGGTCACATGCTGCAGGCAGGGCTGTGGCCCAGCTGGGTCTGACAAGGACCCAGCTGTCACATCGTGAATATTTCAGTGTCCTGTCACTATTGTTAAAAGTCCCATTTTGCAAAGGCTGCTTGAGGCTTTAGGTGAATTAGCAGTGACTGTCTCGGCAAGGCCAGCCCTCCCCTCAGCGATAAGGATCAAGGTGCTGTTAAGGCCCCTCCAGTGGCCCAACACCCCAGGAGCCGGGCCCTGATGATGAGGCTACAGGGTGGGAGCGGGAGCTGACCCCTCTCTGGAGGCTGATTTAAGTTTGTAGCTGTCCTCTACTTTACCGTCTCTCTCACCATCCCCCAAGTCCCTGCCCTGCTCCAGCCTGTCACCTGTGGCCTGAGAGCTCAGCCTGATGGGTTAGGTGAGACAGAAATGACTCCAGGCCAACACTCTCATGACCCTGGGGGAAGGGGCCCAGGGCAGTCTTCTGAAATGCTGAGAGCCCACACCCCTAGGTGCCCTGAGACCAACTCAATTTCTCAGTCCAGAAGCAGTGTTTATACCATGAGCTTGGCCCCTGCTAACCCAGCTCTCTAGGCCCACCACCCTGCACTGCTCTTTGGAAAAGGGCACCCATAACTGGTAACAGCCCCCAGCCTAGGGGCCCGCCCTTCACTGTCTCTGGCAGGAATTCCTAGGGCTCAGCTTGCCTCACATCAACCCAGGAAGAGGCAGACCTGCTTGTCGCTAAGCAGTCAGAGGCAGGACCAATGGGCTCAATGACGTCCACGGGCTCTCTGCCAAATCCAAGAGGAGATGTCAGTCTTTGGGGGTGCTGGCAGGGCCTCTGAGCCTGCACAGGCCTTGCCCCCAACCCTGTGGCCTCTGAGCTTTGGGTCTGCTTAACCTGTAGCAGACAGGGCCTCTGGGAGCCATCTTGAGCAAAATCTCTTTTGTCCCAGAGACACCTATATGGGTCCACTGTGTTCCGTCGTCATCCTTGTTGTTTTTTTTCTTTCTCATTTTGGTCAAGGGCGGGCTCCCTGGGGCGGGTGGGGAACAACTGCGGAGATATTAGTGATTCATAGGTTTGTACAGTGTTTTATACTTTGCAAAGCACTTTATTAGCTCACCCGTCCACTCACATGTAACTCTTGTAGTCCTTGGGAGGCCAAGGATAACTCTCACTGTGCCCTCAAACAAAGCACAGAGAGGCTGTGACTTGCCCAGGCCACTTAGTGGGCTTGCTGGGCATTGGGTCCCCACCTGTGGACCCCTCCAGGGTCCAAGATGAGATCATAAGTGTCTCTTTTATCCATCTTTCCTCGGCCTCCTTTCCCCCTTCCCTGGTCCCTCTCCACTCCTCAGGTTGGTGCTCTCACTTGGCAAAAGCTCTAGGCCCCCCAGGCTCCCCACTGGCTCCTGGTACTACTGAGGTCAGCTGAGAAAGAGCAGGAGATGGAGGCAGGCAGCCCAGGCTGCAGATGCGAAGGACGCAGAGCCAGGCCGAGGGCTCAGCCTGGAGGTTTCCAGTCATGGATTCTCCTGCCTTGGGGTCATCTGTTTGTCCATCATCCCAGGACAGGGCAGACAGACAGAGGGGCAAAGCACTGGGGACCCCAGAGCCCAGCTTCCCCACAGTCTGGGGAACATTACAGCATTTCAGTGTCAGTCACATTTTAAACTGATCAGCCTTTGTATAATGTTTTTTAAATCATTTCTAAATAAAACAAAAATACAGAGTGTGTCATTTCCCTGGGCTGTCGGAACAGGGATCAGGTTCTGAGTGGCCTAAAGAAGCTTCTGGGAGACAGGATGCTTTGGGGTGTCTGGGAGCTGCCCAACGCATCTCATCTGCCAGCCCCCAAAATCAGATGCCCTCTCTCTCCAAAAGGCTGGCCCTGGAGGCCCTCTGTAACTGGGTTCCCAGCGATACAACCGGATAATGCCGGGGTGGCCACTCAGGATGGCGCCTCTCCCAGGAGTGGTATGGATGGGCAGGTTCACTGCGGCAAGGTCTTTTCTGAAGTCAAGACACAAGGTGCTGACCAGGACAAAAGCAAGAGCCCAGTTCTTGGTGATAGGGAAAAATGATGTGAGGTGAGGTCAGTAGCCTTGGGGTCTTCTTACCAAGAGTCCTGACCTGGTTCTGGAAGCCAGTGACGAGAAGGCTGCCTCAGGACCCAGATGTCCGGAGAAACTGTGGGGTGGGCAAGAACACAAAAATCTGAGCTAGTCTGGATGCAGGCTAAGAAGCGGAACAAATCCAGGGTAGCGGGAGGGGCCGAGGGAAAGACGGCACCCCGAGGCGAGGCTGCGGAGGCGGCTTCCTTCCAGTCCCCCTCGAGCTCCCCGACTCTCCTAGCGCCTCCAGGGTGGGCGAAGGTGGGGAGACAAGGGCCTGACCAGGAGAAGCGAACCGGACGACAGGAGGCGGCGGGCGCTAACTGCCAAGGGCGGCGAGTCAGTACCAGGAGGTGCAGGCGATGAGGAAGCGCACGTCGTCCAGCGGCCCCCAGGGGCTGGGCTCTGGCCGGGGCCGAGCAGGGCCCTCCGGCGCCGCAGGCTGGGGGTTGGGGGCTGCGGCTGGGGCTGCGGCTGGGGCTGCGGCGGCTCCGTGGAGCCCTGGCCACCGCTCAGCTGAGCGCCCATGTTCTGCAGGAGGACAGGCCCGTCAGGTGCGGGGCCGGGTGCACACCACCCCTGCCCCACCCCACCCCGCTGGGGCCCGCCCCTCACCTCGCAACGCCGGAGCCGCGGGTCGGAACCTTCTCAGCGCGGGTCTCCGCTCCCCCCTCGCCAGCGCAGCGGCGTACGGAGGCACTGGCGACCTGACGTCACGGCGCACGAACCACGCCCCCTAAAGGCTCGGGAAGGCTTCGGGACGCAGGGGCGGGGGCCCAGCATACCCGGCCCCACCCACCAGCAACTGGCCACACCTGCCCCCAAGTTCCGGGGGCCCACCCTGCGAGCAACTCGGAGACGACGGGATCCGCCCCAACTACCGACGCCTCTTCAAGCCTGGCGCCACACGCACCCAAGAGTCTGAGACTGTCCAGGGCACCTAGCAGCAGGCCAACAACCTCCATCCACCACTGTGGGTCAAGGAGGGCAAGGCTGCCCTGTAGCCAGGTGCCCCAAAGCCCTTCAGGATCCTCACACTGGCGTAGGGGAGGGCTGAAACAGACTCATTCTTTGAAGCCAAAACGATAAGGCTGAAGTCGTGTGGAAAACGGTAGTATAATGGAGTTTCTCCTTCTCGTGCCCTGGGATGAAGCTAATGATGGGAGGCATGTAAAACTAAGGGGTGTGTGCATCCTACTCCACCTTCCCCCTGGAACAATGATGAGGGGGCTGAGTACACGTTGAAATCCCCAAATAACACATTCAGAATGGCCAGAGGAAGCTGCCCTTTAATGGGGTGGCACAGACAACAGAGCTCTCAGGCAGAAGCCACAGGACCTGCCAGCCAGCATGATGTGGCACATTTTTGCAGTAACTATAGATTCAGGACATGGGCACAGATGAAGAAAGGCTGGGCATACAGCCACAAGTCCAGGTGAGTTCTCTGCCACCGCCCTGCCAGCATTCAGGACAGACTGGGTGGAACACTGAGAAGGAGCCAAAGTCCAAGCCAGGACCAGTATGGAAGGTGACTCAGGTGAGGCTGGAAAGAGAGAAAGGAGTGTTGTCAGTAGGTGTCAGAGCACAGCTCACCCTCCACGCTCAAGGTGCTTGCTTCCACCCTCACCCCAGGACCTCTGTTCCAGCTCTGCCCTGAAGAGCCCCTTCCAGGTTCCACCACTCCCACAAGTAACAATCCAGTCCAGAACTCCCAATGCTTAAAAAGGAAAAGTAACTCCTTCTCCACTCAAGCAGGTGAACTCAAAATAACTTATTCAAATTGCTGATCATGATCAGAGCCTCAAAGGTCAAGTCCAACAGACTAAATCAGACAAGGGAAGGGCGGGGGATGCTCAGAGAGGGAAGAGAGACATGACTAGGTCACAAATCCTCTAGTGGCACTACTGGGACCAGAACATTCTTCCTGGAGGTGATAATCATTTGCATGATTGTAAAAGTGAAGTACATCTTTTTTTTTTTTTTTGGCTGTACCTCACAGCTTACGGGATCTTGGTTCCCTGATCAGAGACTGAACCCAGGCCTTCAGCAGTGAAAGCAGTGAGTCCTAACCACTTGGCTTCCAGGGAACTGCCTAAAGTACACATTTCTCATCCCTTATCTGACACCATCCTTGTGAGGTCTCATGGGCACCTCAAACTCAACAGGTTCAAAGCCAAAGGAGGCTAATGAGTTTGTCTCTTCTTTATCAATACTCATTTTTTAAAAATAGTAATTACAATGCTCACCAGTGCTGCTGCCTGTAGGCAGTTCTGCCTGGCAGTTTCTGAAGTTTTTCCATTAAATACAACATTGCTGTAGGTTTTTTTAGTAGGTAACAATGATTAGGTTGAAGCTGAAACTCCAAAACTTTGGCCACCTGATGCAAAGAAGTGACTCACTGGAAAAGACCCTGATGCTGGGAAAGATTCAAGGCAGGAAAAGGGGACAACAGAGGATGAGATGGTTGGATGGCATCACCGACTCGATGGACATGAGTTTGAGCAAGCTCCAGGAGTTGATGATGGACAGGGAAGCCTGGCATGCCACAGTCCATGGGATCGCGAAGAGTCGGACACAACTAAGCAACTGAACTGACCTGAATTATCAGGTTACAGAAATTTCTTTCTGTTCTCAGTTGCTAAGAAGTTTCTCTGTTTTGTTCTTTAATTAAATGGTTAATTGTGGAAGTACTGTTTTCTTTATGAGGGTCAATGTTCCAAAAGGGGAGGGAGGGTATATTTTATTCATCACCATATCATTATTGTCTGATACATAGTAGGTATTAAAAAATAAAAGTTGTTTAACAAATGACAAAACCACTGGTGCCATTTTCCTGTTCAGACCTTTTCCAACCGCTCTCCAGTGCTGAGAGCAGTTTGTCAGTGTAGTCTCCAAACTGCCCTCATCAGAATCATCCAGGAAAGATTACTGAAATAACTACACGTGGCTGGGTCCTACACCAAACTGAAGGAATCAGGATTTGAAGGATGATGTCAAGAATCTACATTAGTAAGCATCCCAACACAGAACAGAGGTCAAAACATCTACTACAGTCAAAACTTCTTATTCAGAGTCCTCAACCCTGGGGATAAAACCTTTCCCCTTCACACCCTCCACACTTCCCCACCCTATCTCTGTATATTCAATTACCTACTCCCTGAGCCACCAAGGCTTCTCTGGTGGATCAGAGGTTAAAGCATCCCCCCTGCAATGTGGTTCGATCCCTGGGTCAGGAAGATCCCCTGGAGAAGGAAACCCACTCCAGTATTCTTGCCTGGAGAATCCCATGGAGGGAGGAGCCTGGTAGGCTACAGTCCACAGGGTTGCAAGGAGTCGGACATGACTGAGCTACGTCACTTTTACTCATTCCCTGAAGCCCAGGCTGATTGTCTTTCCCAAAACCTTCCTGGACTCCAGTTAAGTGTCTCATGGGAGCCTCCAGAGCCACAAAAGGCGTGGGAGGGGGTACTAACATCCAGCACTTGATGCCTTCCAAAGGAGGAGATTCTAAAGCCTAACACTCCAAAACCTCGAGTTAGGGCTCAAGAACCCACTTTTGATTTAAACCCACTGAAGTACAGATGACGGTGATTCTGATGCACTCGCCACATCCACCCCCAAGTCTCTTAGACACCAAAGCAGCCTTCCCTTCTTCCCTCAATAAAAGATCTTTCCTGTCTCAGGCTACTGGCTGGGTACACCAACACACAGGCAGATTAAAAACTATAAAAGAAGGTGGTCCGCGATAAAGCAAGACAGCCTAGGGAAGGGATACACTGATGTATCCTCAAAGATGGGGATGGGCAGATACTCAGGCAACGCTTGTGGATTGTACCCTGTGCCTACTCAGCACTATGTGGATGTAGCCTCACAGAGGAGAACCTACCAGTATGAACAGTGTGGCTCCCATTATAGCTGGTATCTCCCTCCCTCCTCATAACAGAAGAAAGGCCCAGATACCTGTCAATGAGGGAATCCCGCATGCTGGTAGCAATGGTGCTAGGCTGGGCTTCATTCAGCTTGAAGACACTCTCCACCACTGACAGCTCTGTGCTGGTGGTGTCCAGGCCACAAAATGCACACCAGTCGTTCACCACCATCCCAGCAGCGATCACCTCACTGCCTCGGTTCACAGTGCCCGCCTGCCAAAGGATGGTTCAGTGAGGATCATGGTACCAACAGCCCAAGTCATGAGGACTCTGCCCAATCCCTGGTCTCTGACCCGTAGTCTCAACCCCAAACTGCAACAGGTAATAACCCAGATTCCCAAATACTGGGCAAAGGGATCTGCTCCAGCAGAAAACAGAGGTCAGAGAACATGACTGCTTACCACAAGGGGGGACCTGAAGGAGAGAAGACAGCTCGTCCTGGTCCTCAATTGAAGTCTTGGGATGTACCAGCCCTCCCTGGTTGCTGAAGACACAGTAGCTTCCTACCAGTACCTGGTCAGCCACTGTCTGTCTGAAGACTTCCACCTTTAGCACATCAGCCAGGATTTCTTCTGTTTCCTGTTAGCCAAAGGTACTGTGCTCAGCACCCAGAACAAGCAGATCAAAGTACCCAGGGCCTCCACACCCAGACCCACCCAGGGCGTGACTCCCTAAGCTCATTCTTCTGCTATGCAGCTGCATATGGAAGCTTCACCCAGAAAAAGGAGGGAATACAGCTTGGAGCGGAGTCAAGGCCAGCTACAAAGCCATGCATGCCCTGGAAGAGCCAGAGGCTGGTCTCCACATCACCTTCTTTCCCTCTAACCCACAGGCAAGAGTTCAACTGTCAATCTTCTCTCCAGCCCTGGCTGCAAGACTGAATAAGTCAACCTCCCTGATTAATACAGGGTGGATTAATGCACTCCCTAGCTTCTTTTCCCTAGCTGGTCACATCACGAAAGGCCTCTATTCACTCTTCCAACCAGTGCCTGAACTGCAGGAGCCCAGGTGTAAAAAGAAACCACAAGAGACACCCCAAATTCCTGCCTGATAGGCGAGAACAGTGGCTAACCACTGACTAGGCTAATATCCTGTGATTCTTGGGCTAAACTGGGCTGCCTCACCCTGTCCAGGTCTGGGTGGACTAAGGCCACGTAGTCGTTGCAGGTGGTGACATTGCCCAGGGCTGAGAGCCGTTCCTCCACCCGCCGGATCTGCACGCTGTCTGGGAGGCAGTTGCGAATGTGCTGTAGCTCCTGGTCAGTGGTGTTGTTGGGCACCAGGAGACCATGCCTGTTCCCTGGAGAGACCAAAATTAGGGCAGGTTGTGTAAGGATGAACTGTAAATTCACAAGACCTGCTGAGCGCTGGGGCCTGAAGATACAACCCAGTCCAGGTAGCTTCCCCAGGAAAGCTTTAAATCCAGAACCCAGTCCTCCAAACCACTGAGCCAAGCACCCACGCAACCAGGAGTCCCACTGGGCTGGTCAGAGATGGCCTAGGAGTCCGTCCCAAACATCCTGCCCAATTCACCATCATCCACCAGGGATGACCAGGACCAAAAGGAAGGGCTTTTGGGCATTAGTTGTATATTTCACTACTTAAAAACTGAGGTAACACTTCATATGTACCAGATGGCTAAATTCTTAAAAGAACATCAACACCATTGGCAAAGATATATGGAGCAACCAATAGGAGTGTAAGTTGGGCAACAACTTCAGATACTTATGTGACATCATCTATTACACTGGATACCCAGCCATTCCTCTCCCAGATATCATATATCCAACAGAAACACATACATTTGTTCACTAAGAAACATAGCAGCACTACTCATAATAGAGCAAACTGAAAACTACCCCAAATACCCACTGTCAAAAGAATGAATGAATACACTGTGGTATATTTACACAAAACTGAGTACACAGCAACATGAATGAACTATAATTTTATTGTGACAACAATGACTAAACCTCCGCCTATCTCTGCAAGGACACAACTATGAACTTCAAAACTATGAGTTTCTCCCATCCTTTAAAAAAAAACCAAAACAAACCACCAGTGATCAGGCTAAGTTCTCTCTTTATTACATAAGAACTAGCTTCAAGTGCAAAGATCACCAAGTCCAGAGATAAGAGTGTTCTTCTGCCTGAATAAGAAACACTCAGAGTCCAAGATCATCAGGTTTACAATAAAAATAAAGGAAAAACTCCTATCTGAGCAGAACTACAAATAAGGGGTGGCAGTAAAGGAAAATGGAGCCAGTTCAAAGGACGGACCAATAGCCAGAGTCAACAGTGCTGATGGATAGAGGGGTACCTGGTAAATAGAACTTAAGCTTTAAATAGGTAACTGCACAGGATGCCCCAGAATCTTAGCTTGTCATTTTTTAGAGGTAGAAATGGACCCTCAGAAAAAGGAAGCAATCTACCAGAGTCAGTGGCCAGGGAGGGAGAGATGACAATCCAATCTTGCCTCACACTAGGTGTGGAACCGGGTGAGTCACCTGGGTTCTTTGATTTTCAGCTTCCTCATCAGTCAAATTAGGCCAGTAATTCCTACCTCCCAGGGTCTTCAGTGAAGAAGGACTGAAACAAGTGTTAAAGTGAAAGCCCTTAACGTTTTGATTACAATGATCCAGAAACCTTTGCCAGAGGTTGTCCCTGATCTGTTGACACTTAGACCGGGTCCGGCACAGAACTGAGAGATTCTGTAGTCGCTGGAGATGATGGATGAAAGCCTAGAAATCCCTGGGTCCTCCGGGTCCCTTCTAGGGGAAGATTAAAGGTGCTGGGAGGCTCCACTCCCTCCCTCAGCGACATTCAGCCGGCTTACCCACACACATGCGCCCGATGATGCGGCAGCCGGCGATGGACGCGTGCACTACGGGGATGGTACCAGCAAGCTCGCCCTCGAACACACTGTGGGGACACGGACTCAATGATCACGGGGCTAAGGGGCCCGAACCCTCCTCACTCTGCCGGAGCCCGACTCCAGGACCTCTACCCGCCACCCACCCACACACTGCCCAAGGGGCCAGGGCTCCCGTGGCACCTGTAGAAGTTCTCCGACCCTCCGATGGCCACCAAGCAGTAGGAGTTGGTAAGTTTGGCAAAACAGCCGATCTCGCAGTTGTTCTCGAACGACGCACGGACCGCCATGAGGCCTAGGGGTTGTGGGACTGGAGTTCAGGGCCTGTGGATCCTCTCCCGGGATCGTGTGCCTCGGCCTCGACGCCGGGGCCGGGTCACCATCCCCCGGCCTCCGCGCGTCAGCCCCACTCGGCCCTCAGGCCTCAGGTCCCGCCCACCGCGCCCATCCCGACTCTCTGGTCCCGAATCCTCCGGCCTCCACCCCTCACGACACAGAGCGGCCCGAGCTGACCCTTCCGGTGTCCAGCCACAACCGCTCACCAGGTAAGAGCAGCCTCCACACGCGGCAACAGCCCTCTCCTCCCCCTGTGTATTTCCCCGTTTCCGCCTCCACCCTAGGGGATTTCCGACAGAGGGTGCGCTGGCCTCCACGCATGCGGCCACTCTAGCTCCCAACCCCTGCGCGGACTCTATGGTTGCAAGTGATCCGGTCCAGACCCCCGCCTGGCCCCGCCTCCAGCAAACTTCTCATTCATTCTTTTGTTCATTCATTCAATCGGGATCTTTGTAGGAGGAACAACTGACAGAGACTTGTGCTGATTGGATGTGAGGTATCAGAATGGGAGGAACCAGGATGTCTCGAAAAAGATGGGTTGATGCTGGAGATATATTTATTGAACTTAAGCCTGGGGAGGAAGAGAAGGTGTGGGGGAGGTGAGGGACAAGAGTAAGGTACGGGACAGATTTCCAGGCCGAATCTGGAGCCCAGGGGAGACTGGAAGGGCTGAGATGTGAGGCCGAAGCCTGGGGTGGATGAGGTCATTCATGGAGAAGGTGTCCATTAGGGAGAAATGAGACGTGCCAGAGGCTGGAGGAGGAGGCACAGCCAGAGAAGTAAAGGAAATCATCGTACTGAAGAAGGTATTGGAGAGAGGACGGTGGATGAAGCAGAGTGTCGGGGGCGGGGAGGGGTGTGTCCAGAGTGGGCAAGGGTCTGGGGGGCTGATGGCTTCCACCTGTGCCCTTTGCACAGGCTTGATCACACTCAGCAGGCCAATTTCTGCCCCTGTCCCACCCCATCCACAGATGGTGGCAGTCAAGAGACATGCTCTGGTGGATGGATGAACTTGGCCCACACTTTAAACAAAAGCCCCAGGGTCTCTCAGGATGTCACTCTCAGTGAGAGCAGAGAGAAGCTTGGAACCCTTTTCGTACCCCTGCCCCCTGCCCCCTGCCACCCCCACCCTCCTACAGCCATCCACTTTCCTCCAGGGACAGGCCCGAATGGTGTCTTCCCCCTGTCTCTCACCTGCATAGTCATAACTCGGTCTTCTCAGAATACACCAGGCAGCCTCCGGGGTCAGAGCTTGTCTGCTTTTATTGATTTGTATCACAAATACATTCCCAGGCAGGCCACAACTCAGGAGAGGGACCCACATCTGACAGCCTATGCTTCCGGCGACACTAAGCAAGATGATTGTGTGTGTGTGTTAGAGTCTGAGTATCCGTGTCCTCTCCATCCTCTGCAGTTCATCTCAGACCCACTCCCCTCAGTCCTCTCCCTGGTCTCTCTTCACCTGGTTCCCTCTCCCAGGAATTCCTCTAAATCTCACCTCCATCTATCCAAGTCCTTCCCACCCTTCAAGGTTTGGCTCAAAAGCTGCCTCCTCTATGAAACTTTTCTCACCACTCCATCATCACCATCACTCTCTGGCCTTCATTCTCTACCACATTCTATCACTGGTTAGCCTTTCATTAGAAACACCAAGGATTTATGCACTGAAACCTTGTCTTCCAGGTACTGGGAGCCCTGCTGCAGGACTGGATACACAGCTTTAGGGAGAAAAAGTTATTGGATGGTACATGCCTGCCCATGAGTGTGTATGTGTGTGTGTGTGGTTAAGTGCATATTTATAGTCTGTGGATCCTGAGGGGTCTACAGTGTGCACTGAATGTGTACTGGCTTCATTTAGCCAAGTGACATTTATTGAGTAGCTATAACTAGAATCCTGAGTGTTCTGGTTTATCACATGGACTATGTCTGTGGGTGTGAAACTTGTCAGTGTGCAGTGTACATTGTGCAGGTATTTGGGGCACTTCTATGATATATGGATTTTGTGTGTATGAGGACATGGGAACTATTGATATTGTGTATCCCGTCTGTGCAAAAACACAATCTTAAGAAATAAATATTTGAGCCCCGTTAGTTACTTGAACCTGATTCCAAGCAAGTCATCAAACTTGCTAGGTCTCAGCTTCCATATTTATATTATAGGGAAGATGATACCTATGGTCCTAGAATTGTATACCTACCAGAATCTATCTTGTAGGATATTGTGAGTGAGGATGAATGATGAGAAGTAACCGGTATGGAAGGCCCAGCACAGTGACAAGTGGCAGGTGCCTGGTAACTGTAAATTCCATTTTCCCATGTGTGCGCATGTGCGCATATGAACAAGAATCCCGAGCCCCGGGAATGTCTAACCTGGGCTTCTAGATCCCTCTCCCCATACAGTTCCTACCCGAGCTTCCTCCCCAGAGTCTGGGACCTGAATAAATCTGGTCACAGTATGTGGAAGACAGACATGTCCCTTTCTGGGAGCACAATTAGGTCTCAAAGCGGCTTCGAGCAACTTGAACTTGGACTTGTTGTACTTAGTGATGAGGTCCAGTTTGCTATGGCCCAGGGTCCGCCGTTTCTCATCCTCAGACAGGCCATTGCTGTTGCCATTGCGCTGGCCACCTGCAGGGGCCCCGGAGAGGCTGGGCTCGGGTCCCTGCCTGGTGCCCTGCAATTGATGATACTTGGTGATGAGGTCCAGTTGGCTGTGGCCCAGCGTCCGCCGCTTCTCCTCCCCCAAGTCCACTCCAGCCTTTCGAGCAGGGCTCGGCCTAGGAGTTCACTGGGCCCAGGCCCCTCACCGCGGAATGGACCAAACTTTGTGATGAGGTCCAGCTGGCTGTGGCCTAGGGTCTGCCGTCGTTCATCTGGACCCTGCTTGCCAGCCCTGGCCGGAGAGTTGGCTTCAGGGGGCACTCTGGGCCCCCAGCCTGGGGGTACTGCACCAGGAGGTCCAGTTGGCCATGGCTGTGGTTTGCGGACAGCCTCTTGTCCTCTGGGGTCCAATTGCCAACCTTGGGTGAGCCTGACTCGGGGACTCCCCTGGCACCCTGGGCCTGGGGCAGGAAATCCAGTTGGTTGTATCTCTGATTTGGGGCCAACCTCCTGTCCTCTGGGGCCTGCTCACCAGGCCAAAGAGAGCCTGAGTTGCGGGTCACCCCCAAATCAGGGCCTCCTGCTTCTCGTGCTCTGGAGAAGGGAACAAGGAGATCCAGGTGGCCGTGGCTCTGACTCAGAGATGCCTTGTTCTCCTCCAGTGTCTCCAGAGCTGTACTGGGTACCCAGCGGCCCCGTGAGGGCCTAGGCTCCTGGCTTCCTGGGACCCCATTCTCTGGGAACTGGGGCAGAGCTGAGACACTCCAGGGAAAGGGGAGGAGAGGGCGAGAGCATGCAAGCATGGGTGACCCCCTGCCAGGGTCACGGGGCTGGTGCTATTGTGGTTGAGGGCAGGGGAAGACTGGCACCAAGGGGACGCCCCCAGCTTGCTCAGGTTTGCCCTGTAGGGCCCTATCAGCGGGCCGTGGTTAGGGTCTGACAGCTGGCGTTGCAGGGAGGGCTGGCCATCGGCCTCACAGCGGGCAGGGCCAGGGGATGAGGACCCCACACCCATGTCGGTGTGGTCACCGCCTCCTGGCAGAGCGAGGTACGAGTGGCCCACGCGAGGTGAACATTTGATGCTGCTGAGGCTGGTGCTGGAGGGTGATGAGGATGTGGTGCTAGGGACTCCTGGCCCAAAAGCCAAGGCCACTGGGGGAGGGCGCGGTGCCCTGGGGGTCGGGGGATCTTCACCTCCACAGAATCCCTCCACCGGCCGGGACTCAGCATAAAGACAGCGAAACTCCCGGTCAAAGTCTTCCACGATGCGGCCCCTCAGCTGCAGCACCATGCTCGTGTGGGCCTGGCTGCAAAGCCAGGTGAAGCTGGGGGCAGAGAGTCAGGGTCAGGAGGCAAAGTACAGGCCCTTGGGACCAGGCAGGAGTCACAACCAGGGGAGGAAGACCAAACCACCACCAGCACAGCGAGGGCCCAAGTGAAAGGCAGAGCTCTGACTCCAGAGTCTGCGCTGCTCGGGCTTAGTGGACTTGGACACACGGCTTCCCATCACGGCCTCAACTTCCCCATCTGTAAAGTGGACCAAGGTCTAGGTTCCCTGAAGTCCCTCCAGTTCCAAGGTACAAGAGTTACTGGTTGACTAGAAAGTTCATTCAGGTTTTTCCATAGGATGGTACAGGAAAGCCTGAATGACACTTTTTGGCCAACACCAATATTTTCTAGGCTTCCCTGGTGGCTAGCAGTAAAGAATCCGCCTGCCAAGACAGGAGACGCAGGTTCAATCCCTGGGTCAGGAAGATTCCCCCCGAAGAAGGAAATGGCAACCCACTCCAGTATTCTTGCCTGGAGAAGCCTATGGACAGAACAGCCTGGTGGGCTACAGTCCACGGGGTCACAAAGAGTCGGACACGACTTAGCAACTAAACGACAACAGCATTTTCTGTGCTGGAGCGTTAAAGTGATCCTTCCACAGAGGGGAGTTTCTCCAGGGCCCAGCCCGGGGCTCTCTTGCTCCCCACACTGGCTGCTAGGCCCTGCACCATGCCTGAGCAATGGCACCCACTCCAGCACTCTTGCCTGGAAAATCCCATGGACTGAGGAGCCTGGTGGGCTGCAGTCCGTGGGGTCGCTAAGTGTCAGACAAGACTGAGCGACTTCACTTTTACTTTTCACTTTCATGCACTGGAGAAGGAAATTGCAACCCACTCCAGTGTTCTTGCCTGGAGAATCCCAGGGACGGGGGAGCCTGGTGGGCTGCCGTCTATGGGGTCGCACAGAGTCGGACACGACTGAAGCGACTTAGCAGCAGCAGCAGCAGCAAGGCGTGCTGCGATTCATGGGGTCGCAAAGAGTCAGACACGACAGCAACTGAACTGAACTGAACTGAAGTCCATGTTGGAAAGGACGGATGAAAGAAGGGCAATTCAAAGCTGCCAGCTCCCAGGCAGCCTCACCAGCCCATGGCCCAGCCCCAGGTGCACCCCCGCATCCCGCTCACTCACCTGTAGCCGCCTGCCACCACCTGCTCGCAGTCGATGATGACAAACTTCTCTAGGGCCTGCCCCGTGAAGCGGCGGCCTGCCTTGCTGCAATATGTGTCCCCGCACGTGCTCCGCACACGCATGTTCTGAGCCAAGGAGGGAAGGGGGTTGGGGTGACCTTGAGAGATTGGGGCTCAAGCCGTGTCTAAATCCCATGGAGTCTCTGACTGGAAAGAGCTAAGAGAAGCCGGCCCCCCTCCCATTGACTCCCGGTGCTCATGGACCAGCCCACCCCAGGCCCTGGCTCCTGCCCCATCCCTCGCTGACCGGCAGGTGCCCTCCGTTGAGGCCCATCTTGTAGCACATCTCCAGGAAGTGCCTCAGGTGCTGCTGGGCCAGGAGCAGGTAGACGGGGACACCGCGCCGGCCTGAGGCCTCCATGAGGTCACACAGAAGCTCCATGTCGGTGAATATGTCCATCACGACAGCCACCACCTGGGGAGGCAGGGGGAGCTCAGTCTTGCCCCAGGGGCAGGGCCCAGATCCCAGGAAACAGGCACTGGACTGCAGAGCAGGAGGCCAGAGCCTGTGAGACCATCTGAACTGGGAGGGCTGTTAGTGGTGACCAACCCCGGGGGTTTTGACTTAGAAAGAGGGAGGTTTCACTGTCTTGAAGCCCAGAAGGCTGTTTGAAAGGTTTGTGGGTTTTTTTTTTTTTTTGGGGGGTGTTAGTTGATTTTTATTGGATGTTTGAAAGTTTTTGTGTGCATTTATCTAAGGACAGTTTATCTGTTGTCAGATTCTCAAAGAAGTCCGTGGATCAGCTGCACTAGTCTGAAGTCTCCTCTACATAAGTGAGGACTGATGCCCAGAGAGGGGAAGAGTCAGAAGCAGAAACCAGCCCCCAGTTCCGAGGCCAGCATCTCACACTACCCCCCACTAGCTCCAGCTGTCACTCTGTGACTCTGAGGCTCCCTTGTCATGGGCCAGAGCTGCAGGCAGTGACCAGGGGTCTTCGGGGCCCTTTGCAAGACCCATCTGTTTCTGTGTGAAGCTGCAGAGGTTGCTGTGACCTTTTCCACCCACACCAACTGGGACCAAGTTTTCTGCTCATTGTCTGCTGTGAGAACCTCCCCTCCCAGTTCTCCAGGTTGAGAGGCAGCAGGTACAGATCAAAGCACTCCAGTTCTGGAGCCAAACAGAACTGAGTTCAAACCTGCACTCTGCTACTTCCTAGTGACACAGCCTTGGGTGAGTTCCTTCACCTCTGGGTGCCTCGACGTCCCTCGTCTGTTAAATGGAGATAAAGCTAGCTACCTCTCTGAGTTATGGAGAATCAAACGTGAAAAGCCTCAACACGCAACTGAAGCTCAATAAATGATCCTTTCCAGCTGCTTCCTTAACAAACAAGGACCTTGGGCCACAGGGAGAGGAAGCACTTCCTAAGGTCACCGAGAGTCAGTGACAGCCCAGAGTGGAAGCCTGGCTCCTGGCCCAGAGGCAGAGGGTCTAGATGAGAGGAACCAAAGCACTGAGGGATGCCCTGGTCCATGGCACAGGTCTGGCCAGGAATGGTGATGGGGGTGGTGGGGAGGACAAGCAAGAAAGATCAAAGGGGCAGAAGTGATGACAGCAGCTGCTCACTAATAACCCCATTCCTGCTGCCAATCAGGCCCTGCCCTCCCCTGCCTGGGGCGTAGGGAGACTTGTCACGGAGGTTCTGGAGGTCCCGGTAGATCCCAACATCCTGGCTTCAAACATCTGCAGTGGGTTCCCTGCAGGCTGCTCCGCTAGCCAGGGCACTGGGGCTAACCTGCCTGGGGTCATCTGGCTCATCCCCCGCCTCCTGAGTCAGTGGTCTGGGCTCCAGGAGTGAGGCTGTGCTAGTCTGTGGCCACAGCACCCCTACCTGCCCTCCCCCATTTCCCTTTCTCCTGAGCCCGTGCTCCACATCCTTGAGCTCAGCAGCCTCGTCTCCTCCTTCCTTTGGGTGCAGAGCTAAAAGCCAGCCCTCAAGGCCAAGTGGAGGCCCAGGCTCCAGTGCCCCTTCCCCTGATTCAGGCCAGGGGAGACATGGTACACAAGGGGCAAGGCGTGGTTGGGGCCATACGTCAGGGCTGTGCCTCGGTCTTGGGGCCTGAGTCTAGACCTCTTTCCTCTACCTGAGCCCTGGCTCCATTTCACCAATGGACTGGACCTCCCTGAGTAAGTACCATCCCCTCCTTGGCCTCAGTTTCCTCCTCTGTAAGTCAAGGGGGTGGCTCAGATGCTCGCCAAGGTTGGGGCTCTTTGTCTTAGGATCATAGATCTTTCTGAGAATCTGATGGAAGCCATGGACCCTCTCCCCCAGAAGAGAGGACTCCTCTCTGCAATGAGCACCCCTTTGCACCTGTTTTCTGGGTGTTTGTGGTATCTCTGAGGCCCATCCCCTGTTCTAAGCTTATCCATAATGTCCCTGAGTGCCAAGGGATTGTGCTGTGCTGAGCTTCGCCATTCAGTCATGTCTGACTCTTTTTCGACCCCAAGGACTGTACCCCATCAGGCTCCTCTGCCCATGGGATTTCCCAGGCAGGAATATTAGAGTGGGTTGCCTTTCCCTCCTCCAGGAGATCCTCCCAACCCAGGGATTGAACCCAGGTCTCCCACATTGCAGGCAGATTCTTTACCATCTGATCCACCAGGGAAGCCCGCCAAGGGATTACCAAGGTAAATAAAACCTTTGGAGCTTGCTATCTGATAGGGCACAGAGGTTCTTGTCCCAGTGCTGCCCCAAGCTGCTGAGTGGCCTTGTGTGCTGGTCCCTTTCCCTCCCTGGGCCTCAGTTTCCACATCTGTGAAATGGGTGTCTGAAGAGATGGGGCCCTTACCGTGCGGGCCTGGCTGAAGAGGAAACGCAGAAGGTCCTTGATGCTCTTGGCTTTGTCCCGCTGGAAGTGGACCACAGCCTGAGTAGGGCTGAAGCCCGTGGCATGTGGCACCTCGGGCCAACCCAAGTCCAGGTCCGGAGGGTCTATGTCGGAGGCCAGGGGGAAGTAAGTGCCCGAGGTGACTTCGGAGTGCAGGCTGAGGCGGTCAGGCCCCAAGGCCTCAGGTCCCTGGGCCTCGCTGAGCTCCGGGCCCCCCACGCACATGGCTGGTCATGTAGTCCATGTCCAGGGCACTCAGGAAGGGCAGCTCCCGCTCCTCGGAGATGACCCGCAGGTAGGCATCCTCGCCCCCGCTCCAGGAGGGCGTCGGCCGCCAGCCGGGCTGCCTCGCTGTGCTGCAGCACCAGTGGGGAGCTCTCCCGCCACCAGGGTCGCTTCAGCTCTTCGACCCGGCTCCTCAGGGGCCCCGCCATGCCCTGGGCCCCCGGCCCCTGGGCCCCCAGGCCCTGGGCCTCCGAACGCACCCACCCACCAGCTCCTTTCACCCTCCAGCGGGCTCCATGGCCTGCACCCTGGGCTGGCCAGGGCAGGAAGAAGATCCCAGCAGGCCTGCCTGCCGCCCCCGCCTGCCCTGTGTGGCAGGGCCCCGGGCCTGTTGTCACCCTATGTCAGAGCCATGCTCCACCTCTTTGCCCCCGGCCTCAGGAACCTGTCAGGTCAGCCTCACCTGTCTGCCTGCTGTTGGGACTCGCCCGCCCAGAGAAAGGCAGGCCCTCAGCACCCTCTTCTTCCCCCATCCCCCTCAGCCCCACCCCAGCATCACCTGCTCCTTCCCCGTCAGGCTCCTAGCAGTTTCCTCCAAACCCTGACCTTCCAGAGTCCCAGTAAAAATGCTGTCCCACTCCAGAAAAATTCTGTTCAGATGGCTGTTTCCAACAAGCTCAACTCTGGGTAAGCTCTTGACCTGGTGGGGCCAGACGCTAACTCTAACCCTAACCCTCCTCAGGGGCTGGATATTAAATGATTAGGGGCTTCTCTGGTGGCTCAGTGAATAAGAATCTGCCTGCCGATGCAGGGGATATGGGTTTGATCCCTGGTCCGGAAGATTCCACATGCCATGGAGCAACTAAGCTCGTGAGCCATTAACTACTGAGCCTGTGCTCTAGAGCCCGCAAGCAGTAACTACTGAGCCTGTGGGTTGCACCTACTGAAGCGCGTGTGCTTAGAGGCATTGCTCCACAGCAGCAGCACAATGAGAAGCCGGAGCACCGCAATTAGAGTAGCCCCTGCTTGCTACAACTAGAGAAAGACCATGCAAAGCAACGAAGACCCAGCACAGCCAAAAATAAATAAAACAGAAAAATTTTAATCGTTATGAGAACGTCGTTTGAGAGGATCAGGGCGCACGTTGCATGGTTCGGAGGCAAGCAGGTCTGGAGGCAAGTTTCTCTTTTCTGCCACCATCAAGGGCCAAAGTCCCAGAGCCCTCAGGAGCAGGGTGAGAAGCCTTGTGCTGCAGAAAAGGAGTCAGCAGCTGGCAGCTCACTGGGGAGGCAGGTCGGGCAGGAGTGGTTGCAGTGGTGCACAGTGCCAGCCCAAGGCACCGCCTTTCTGTGGAGGGACGAGGTCCAGTGAGGATGGCCAGGGCAGCAGGAGACCCCAGGCCGTGTCTCATGACCCTGCTTAGTGCTGGCTGCACTTGCTTCAGCAGCCTGTGGTCATGCCCAGACTGGACACAGGCTCCTCTGTGTCCATAGGACACAAGTTTGATCCTTCGTTGCAGGACTAAGATCCCGTGTGCCATGCTGTGCGGCCAAAAAAATACAAGGAGGCCCTCCCCTGGAGGTGGGGAGGCTGAGTGGCGGGTGAGGGGTGAATAAGCACAGCCAGACCGTGGGAGGGTAATAAGCTGTCGGGGTAGCCAGGGTGGCAGGGCCTTCATTAGGGCCTTATCTCCAGATCTGTTGAGGGGGGAGCAGGGCCTTATCTGGGTCAGAGAAGCACTGCTGGGAGGGGAGCAGGCATATTTCGGTGTTGCTGAGTTTCTGTGGTTTATCCTGTGGGGTGTACATATCTACCTGATGATACATATTTTTGGCTCTTTTTAAAAATTATTTTTAATTAACATAAAGTTTACCATCTTAAATGTTTTTTATTTACTTTTAAAAGTTTATTTGACTACCCCGGGATCTTAGTTGTGGCATGTGGGATCTAGTTCCCTGACCAGGGATCAAACCCAGGGCCTCTGCACTGGGAGCCGGAGTCTTAGCCACTGAATTCCCAGAGAAGTCCCTCATCTTCACTGTTTTTAAGTATGTAGTTCAGTGGTTCCCCGACACTGGTATGCACCTCTCACCACCATCCATTGCCAGAACTTTTTCCATCTTCCACAACTGAAACTCTGTCCCTATAAAAGGCTTAGTACCTTCTCTCTCTCCCAGCCCCTGATAGCCATCACTCTACTTTCTTTTTTTCTCATTTTTAATTTTTTGGCTGCACCAGGTCTTAGTTGTGGCATGTGGGATTTAGTTCCCTGACCAGGGATTGAACACAGGCCCCATGTATCGGGAATGCAGCATCTTAGCCACTGGACCAGCAGGGAAGTTCCCCTACCACTCCACTTTCTAACTCTATGAACTTGACTACTCTAGGTATCTTATGTAAGTGGAATCATACAGTCTTTGCCTTTTATGACTGGCATATTTCACCTAGCATAATATCCTCAAGGTTCACTGATGTTTGACCATGTGTGACAGAACTTCCTTCTTTTTAAAGGCTGAATAATATTCCATTGTGTGTACATACCACATTGTTTATCCACTCACCCACTGATAGACACTTGAATTGTTTCCACCTTTTGGCTACTGGGAATAATGCTGCTTGAACATGGGTGTAAAAATTTGGCTCTATATTTTTATATATATATTTCCCTCCATGCCCATGTTTGTATTAGATTCCATTTCTGTAAGTAAAAAACCCACCGAATATTGGCAATTTCACATTTCATATGGCTCAACATATACTGACATGCCTCAGAGATATGAGTTTGGACCATTTGTTATAGACCACTGTAATGAAACAAATATCTCAATAAAGTGAATCACACAATTTTTTTGGCTTCCCAGTTCATACAGAAGTTATGTTTATACTACATTGTAGTCTATTGTGTGCAATAGCAGTATGTCTAAAAAAATACATATCTTAATTTTTAAAATGCTTTATTGCTGAGACTTCCTGGGGGTCCAGTGGTTAAGACTCAGGGATCCCACTGCAGGGTGAAGTTTCCATCCCTGGTTGGGGAACTAAGATCCCACTTGCTGCATGACAGGGACAAAAAAAGTTTAAAAATATACTTTATTGCTTAAAAATGCTAACCATCATCTGAGAACTCAGGGTTGCTACAAAGATTCAGTTGGTAAAAATGCAATATCTGCAAAGCACAATAAAGCACAGTGCAATAAATGCGGTGTGCCTGTACACTGTACCTATGCACAACTGTACTTGTGCATGTACACACTACATGCTATCTATCTGTGATGTTTGTGCATCTGCTTGGCTGCCTTAGCCGCACATCAGTGTGTTTACCTCCATGCACATCTTGTGTGCGCTCTCGTGTGTGTGTGTTGGGGGTGCACTTCTGGGTGTATGAGCATCTGGCAGCAGGGGTGCTCTTTGACCCTAACATTAGACCATGGGCCTAAGTGTCTGCACAAGGGAATTCAGCTGAGAAGGGCCAGGATAGGAAGACTGAGCTGAAAAGGGCTCCAAGGGATCCCTGATACCCTGATAATATTGGATTGGCCAAAATGTTCATTTGAATTTTTCCATTACATCTTATGGAAAGCCCCTAATGAACTTATTGGCCAAGCCAATAAAAGCATGTAAATCAAACCAGATTCCCCAGGGCTGCAGAATAACTCACCTTCTCAATGGGCTGAGTGGGTAGAGGGCAGTGGGAGGGTAGACAGGTAGGTCCTAGCCTTAGGGCTGAGCCTGGGGTGGGCACCCAGGGTGACAAGAGCCATGTGGATAGCTAAGCCCAGACCTGGCCGCAGTGTGTCAGGAACAGGCTCCTTAATAACTATTATTGAGAGGAAGAAAAGATCTTCCTGTCCAGGAGGTGTGTCAGGCATCATTCTACCATTCTGGGGGGCTATTTAGCCTTATCTGTTCTCACAAGTTGAGTGGCGCCTGGGCAGGTGAATGTCCTGTTTGGGTGGCGGGAGCAGAGGCTGGGCTGCAGTCCTTCAGTTGCAATCAGCTCTGATGCCAACATGGCCACACACCTTACCGGGGCACCTCTGGGTCAGAGAAGACAAGATTCCTGAAAGGAGCAGCCAGGGCTGGGAGGGGAGCCAGAGTACACCCGAATCTCTCTCTCTCTTTTTAAATTAATTAACTAGGCTGTGTTTGGCCTTAGCTGCATCGTGTGGACTCTGCTGCAGCACACAGGCTTCTCTAGCTGCAGCGCGTGGAGTCTCTAGCTGAGGTGCGTGGACTCAGTAGTTGCAGGGCCAGGGCTTAGTTGCTCTGTGGTATTTGGGATCTCAGCTTCCCCACCAGGGATCAAACCCATGTCCCCTGTATTGGAAGGCAGATTCTTTACTACTGGACCACCAGGGAAGTCCCCCAAATCTCTTGAATCAAGGCAAAGCTAAGAGCTAGACACAGGGACAAGTTGTGAGGATTCCCAGAGACTGGCTCGTGCTGGAAACTGGATGAGAAAGATTTCAAGATGTGTGGAGTGGTGAGCTGAGTGTGCCAGGCTGGAGGACTAGAGGGACAGGGACAGGCTTGTTGAAGGAACTGGGTGCAGTGGTTGGGGGATGGGGGCAGAGTGGCCCAAAGCACCGGGAGTCCCAGCAACAAGCCAGATGCTGTGGTTTAGCTGCTCTGGAGCACCAGGAAGGTCTCCGGAGGCCACACTGGCTCTGGCACTCAATGGGTGAGCTGAGCACTGAGTCACGGCGGCTTGATCTGTAAGATGGGGCCAACACTGTCTCCTTCACCAGGTTGTTGAGAGGAATAAGTGGACTCCCTGTGTCAGAGGCTTGACTGGGAGGAGGATGAGGAGCTCGGGACATGCTGGTTTAGTCTTTGCAGCCATGAAGGGACAGGGGCTCTGGGATGGCCTAACAACAAACGAAGCAACACCAGAGGAGCTCCTCCTGGTGAGCCCCTCCAGACCAAAGGCCAGTCCTGAAGGTGAATGTGACCCTGGGCTGTGTCAGTGGACTGTGGTTCTGAGATTTGGCCTCTTATCCCAGCTCACGGGAGGCAAGGTCCTCTCTCCACTGTGCATACGCGGATGCATGCCAGGCAAGCGCCAACACAAGGAATAAGGATTCTGGCATTCTGTTTTGGAAAGGTGGTCTAGATTGTGGATGCTGTGATGATGGGGTCTCAGCCTTTCCCCCTCATCCTTCCCCTCCACCCCCTCTACCTATCCGTCCACGTATCCCATCCCACTCTCCATTCATGTCTCCTTCAGAAAATGTTTCCCACTCTCCTCTCCTGGAGACAAAGTGTGAGAGGACCACTCCTGAGTCCTCAGCGGCTCCACCCTCCACAGAGAAGGGGAATGATTTGTCCACTTGGTGGCTGAGGGAAGGAGCTGGGCTCAGATATTTCTGGGTTTCTCTCTCACGGTAAAATTCCAGAGAAGGTCCTGTCCTGGGGGTGCATGTTTAGTTTTGGGAAGATATTAGAAAGCCCATTTGGCCAGAGAGCAAAAGCTATGTTCTCCAGTCAGCTTTGCCAGAAGTACCGGTAGGGTCTCCCTGGTGGCTCGGTGGTAGATACACCCGGCAAAGCAGGAGGCATAGATTCGATCCCTGATCGAGGAAGATCCCACATGCCACAGAGGAACTGAGTCCACGCGCCACAACTATTGAGCCTGTGCCCTGCAGCCCGTGCTCTGCAACAAGAGAAGCCCCCGCAAGGAGAAGCCCACACACCTCAATGAAGAGCAGCCCCCACTCGCCGCAACTAGAGAAAAGCGTGTGCGGCAACGAAGACCCACACAGCCAAAAATAAAGAAATATAAAAAAGAAATACTGCTAAAGGCACCATTTTGTCTTTGAATGAAAGACAAATCATTCCCCCTTCTCTGCAGAGGGTGGAGCCAGTGAGGATTCTGCAGTGGTCCTCTCACACTTCGCCTCCAGGAGAGGGGATTTGGGGAATTCTCTCCCTTGAAGGAAACATGAATGAGGACAGGTGGGATGGGATTCATGGACAGTGGGTAGAGGGGTGGAGGAAAGGACGTGCAGAAAGGCTGAGACCCCATCATCACAACATCCACAGTATAGACTCAGACACAACCACCTTTCCAAAATAGAATGCCTCCAAATAAGAGGCACCTCCACCTGTCTCTTATTTCTCAAAAAAGAAATATTATCTATTGATCTTTTAAGTCTTCAACTTTTTTTTTTTTTTTTTGCCCAGTCCCACATCTTGTGGGATCTTAGTTCTTAGATCAGAGATTCAAAGCAGAGTCCTAACCACTAGACGGCCAGGGATTCCCTGCCACCTTGCCCCAACATCATTGGTCCAGCCACCTCCCCCCCCCAGCCCAGCCCAGCCCCTCACCCTCTGCCCATCCGGTCTACCCACCATGTATTTAATGCCTACTTCAGGCCAGCACTGTGGTCCCAAAGATGAGTAAGGCACGGTCTGTGTCCTGGAGGAACTGTTTGGCAAGGAAGGCAGACTCATAGGTAATTATAAGCCACAGAGCAAGCTGAGGTATGAACCCACTGCTGGGGTTTATAGCTCATGAGCCACTCTGAAACTGAGACGAACCACGTCCTATCCTCCATCCCCAATTACAGTACAGCCCTCTGGCTGGCTCTTTCTCATATGGTGACTAGGAAGTGAAGGAGCTGTTTCTGGCTGCAGGGCAAGAGAAAAAGAGGGAAGAAGCAAGCCTGCACAGGTCAGGGGTTTGGTTCTTGACTGTGGAACCCTGAGTGAGCCTCTCCAGGCCTCGGCCTCCCATCTATAGAGCCAGAGGAGGCTGGGCTGGAGGTCTCCAAGTCCCTTCTAGTGCTCACATTGTGTTCTATCACTTTTTGACATTACAGGTCAGTGCTTGAAGATTCTCTTCCTGGAAGTTCCCCAGCCAGGATCTCTTTTCTCCCCTCAATAGAGGTACAGAGGCCCTTGACCTGGGCAGGCTCTGGGCCTGGGCTTAGCAGTGTGGCTCAAGGGAAGTCCCTTGGAAGCCACAGAAAACTCGTGAGGGGGTGGTTAACACCCAGGTGGGGTGAGGGAGTAGATGACTGTGCTGCTGCTGCTGCTAAGTCACTTCAGTCGTGTCCGATGATCATGACTAGGGCTCATTTCACACACTAGCAAGGTGATGCTCAAAATCCTTCAAATTGGGCTTCAATAGTACATGAACTGAGAGCTTCCAGATATACAAGCTGGATTTAGGGCAGAGGAATCAAATTGTCGACACCCATTTGATCACAGAAAAGGCCAAGGGATTAAAAAAAAAAAATCTACATCTACTTCTGCTTCATTGACTAAAGCCTTTGACTGTGGATCACAACTGTGGAAAATTCTTAAAAGAGATGGGAATACCAGACCACCTTACCTGCCTCCTGAGAAACCTGTATTCAGGAGAAGAAGCAACAGTTAGAACCAGACAGCAACAGTTAGAACCACTGACTGACTGGTTCAAAATTGGGAAAGGAGTATGTCCAGGCTATATATTGTCACCCTGCTTATGTAACTTCTATGCAGAGTACATGATGTGAAATGCTTAGGCTGGATGGCTCACAAACGGGAAACAAGACTGCCTGAAGAAACATCAACAGCCTCAGATACGTAGATGATACCACTCAAATGGCAGAAAGTATAGAGAAACTAAAGAGCCTCTTGGTGATGGTAAAAGAGAACAGTGAAAAAGCTAGCTTAAAACTCAATCTTCAAAAAATGAAGATCATGGCATCCAGATCATGGCAAAGAGATGGGGGAAAAGTGGAAACAGTGACAGATTTTATTTCCTTGGGCCTTAACCACCCCCACCCTGAGATCCAAGCCTGCCCTATGCACTCGCCCTCCTGTGCCATCTTCCACAGCCCAACTCCTCTGCTAACATTTGCACCAAAGCAGCGGGCTGGGGCTTGGAAGACACAGAGGCTGTTAGCTTCACTCTGTGATTTCTCCTCAGTAGACCTCCCTGGCCTGTCTCATAGGATAATGTAATTAGCACTTGTAAAAAACAAAAACAAAAGAAACAAAAACATAACACACACACACAACAAAGAGGATTCTTCAAGTTCCCCTCTTCTGCCAGACATTGCCCTCTCCCCGATCCCAGGAAAGCTCTGGACGGTTCTTCAGGCTCCAGTTCAGTCAGGCATGAAGTCCTGACGATTTTATTCTGTGCATCTTTGGAGTCTGAACTCCTTTGAATTTCTACCATTGCCCCAGGCCCTCAAGCCTAGACAGCCGGAAGCCTTGCTGTGTCCGCGCACCCTGTACGCCGCTGTGCACCCTCACTCCCACCAGGCACAGTCCTGACGCAGCTACCAGGCTTTGACTCGTGGCCCCACCTGGATCTCTGCAACCTTTTCTTCCCTTAACCACCAACTCGGCTGGTCCACTGTCTCAAAGTTTCCAGCTCCGTGCCACAGATCCTCGCTTCCTGTTTTCCTTCCCACCTACCTAAACCTTGCCCATCCTTTACATCCCAACTCCCTTCAAGGCTTTTCTGACTCTAGAACCTGAACCCTGTACTGACTTTTCCTGTTAATTCGCCCACAGAAACCCACGAAGCTGGAATACTGCTCTAGGTTTCCTTTCGCTTTCAATGGAGCACAACTGGGCTTCCCCATGCCCTGTTCCTTTTCTAGAACTAAAAGCATTGCACTTGAGTGTCAGACTGCCTGAGTCCACATGCAGGATAAATTTGGACCTCTCCAAGCTGCAGTCCTCCTCAGCAGTTAAGATGAACTTATAGGTAATGCTTACCTCACAGCATTGTCAGAGGATTAAATGAGATACTAAGTGAAAATAGCAAGCAGCATCTGGCACAGAACCTAAACAGGAAAAATACTGGCTGAAGGGTGGGCTGGGCTTTAATCACACGTTGATGTAAGAAGAGTTGACTCACTGGAAAAGACTCTGATGCTGGGAGGGCTTGGGGGCAGGACGAGAAGGGGACAACAGAGGATGAGATGGCTGGATGGCATCACTGACTCAATGGACTTGAGTTTGAGTGAACTCCGGGAGTTGGTGATGGACAGGGAGGCCTGGCATGCTGCGATTCATGGGGTCGCAAAGAGTCGGACACGACTGAGCGACTGAACTGAACTAAGAAAGCAATACTTGCAATGTTTAAAATTTTAGGCAATACTGAAAGCTTAGGGGTACTATTTGCTACACTGTTCAGGGTTTCTCATTTTAAAACCCTACATTGTCCTCTGAGATTAAGGAAAACATTTGTTTCTTCTGACTAGTAAGCATAATTCCTTTTATGACAGTGGGAACTGTACAACCTCCGGCCGGTCTCATTTCTTCTGTTGGCTTCTAGGAGCCCAGAGCAAGGTTTTTTTGTTTCTTTTTATTTTTGGTTGTGCTTGGTCTTCACTGCTGCATGCAGACTTTCCTTGGTTGCAGTGAGGTGGGTTACTCACTGTTGCCGGTACCTGGGCTTCTCACTGAGGTGGCTCCTCTTATTGCAGAACACGGACTCTAGAACACAGGCTCAGTAGTTGTGACACACAGGCTCAAGTTGCCCACCGCATGTGGAACTTCACGGATCAGGGATCGACCCCATGTCTCCTGCACTGGCAGGCGGATTCTTAACCGCTGGACAACCAGGAAGTCCCAGAGCAAGGTTTTATCCTCAACTGCAGGTTTCCTCACTGACCTGCGGGAGGCAGTGTTGGGTGGGAAGAGAGCGAGAGCCCCGGGGGCTGAAGATGAGGGCTGCGTAGCCACCTGAGCCATAGTCCCCTCTCTTGTGTAAAGGGGAGAAAGACCAGGAGGACAATATCTATTTAACAGGGCTGCTTGAGACAACTGATAGACTGCCCCCAAAGTCATGTGATAACACGATTATTTTCCCTCCCAATATTTGTATCTTATCTTTTAAACTTTGTTTTGCAGTTTTTACACCTGTTCTCTCTTAATCTGCTGTTATCTTTTCTGGAAGTATGCAAAAGTGTTAAGTCACTCAGTCGTGTCTGACTCTTTATGACCCCATAGACTGTAGCCTGCCAGGCTCTTCTGTCCATGGAATTCTCCAAGCAAGAACACTGGAATTGGTTGCCATTCCCTTCTTTAAGGATTCTTTCCAACCCAGGGCTGGAAGTATACAGAATACAAATAAAAGACAAAATTATTCCTAGAGAGCAATATCCCTGATGGCAAGAAACCACATCTCTCACTTGTTCTGTATAACAACTTGCAATAGAAAAGCATTTAGCTATAGAATGTTTGGCTTTCATTCTTATTTGAAGGCCAAGGGAGGCACTTCATACTGAACTGTTACAATAAGCTGTAGTACAGACTGAGAACAGTCCAGAAAGGGGCTCCTAGTTGGTGATTTAGTCATTCATTCCTTCTGTCATTTGTCGAAGATCACCCGGATGCCTACTGAGGTCCAGGCATGATGCTAGATGCCGGAGAAACAAAGCAGACTGATGCAAACCCCAGCGCCCACTCTCAAGGGGCTCACAGTGCAGGGTGGAGGGTGGGTGTGTAAAAACAGTTCCACTGGAGGATACTGGCTGGGGTGGACAGGAGAGGTGGCATGGGGATATGTGGATTTCTATAGACATAAGAGGGGAGAGGATTCCAGGCAGAGAAAACATACAGGGTTGCCCCAAGTGGTTCTGTTTGCTCAGAGAAGAAATGGGATAGAGACTCATAAAAATAAGAAGAGCCTGGCAGCCTCCAAGATGCCCATGGCCAGGAAGTGAGGCTTTGGAAACATCACAGACGTGACAGATCGACCTGGCTTTTTGAAACATGGCTCCGAATTACAAGTTGCAGTGTTTAATGATTACTCATCTTGTGGATACAGGACTTGGCCCTGCAGGTGGAGACCATCTGCTGCTGGAGGTATTCACAGAGGGCCCGTGTGGACACAGGTCAACAGAGATGTTGAGAAAGGGAGTCCAGCTGTGGACCAGGGCTGGACTAAATGACCACTAATGTTCCTTCCAAATCAGAGATTCCATGATTCTAAAGCAAGCCCAGTAGCTGAACCGGGGCTGTGGGCTGGGCTCTGTGGTTAGGGAGCTGCCCTGGGCAGCAAATGGGTTAAGGCTCAAATAACTTTTATATATAAATTAATGTGTAGAGTTGGGAGCCAAAATCTGTTCCATTAATTTTTCCATCCATTCCAGGAGCAGTTAGGTACACACAGTAAAGTTTATTTTGGTGCATGGTATACTTCACTCCATTAAAAATAAATTAATCAGCAAATTCCTGCCTGGCTCAGCTCTGGTTTATGTAAATAGTGCCCAGCTGTAATGAGTTACAAGGTGTTATTATCTAACACACACAGAGGAGGCTTCACTCTGGAGCTCCGCGTGCAACAAAAGCATCTTAAATAAACTCAGAGAAGGCCGTTTGATTTGTAATGTTTTCACAGAAGTGGGATATACCTCATCCATATAGAGTTTCTTTATATGACTCATTTTATAGCAAGTTAAATGAAGGAAGTTTTTGATGGGGGAGGGAGGGGCGATATAGTTCTCCACCCCCTTCTTCAATTTAAAGAAAATCCCCCAAAGATGACCCACACTCATGGAGAGGAGACTAGTCCTCAGCGGCTCAGACCACGGGCGCTCTGCAACACGTGCTCCGGAAGCTAGGAAGCGGGTGGAAGGCTGAGCACGGAGCAGGGTCCTGGGGTGGTGCGATGAAGCCAGGAAGCATTCTCTTCCCCACAGCATCTCATGTAAGGGGAGCCAAAGGAGGAAAGATAGCATGACTCTACCCCCAGTCCAGTGGGGGTGTGTGTGTCTTGAGGCCTCAGGAGGTGACAAGCCCCCTGGCCAGACAGGCCTCTCGGGTCCCCGAGGACAGCGTCAACAGGAGACACCTTGGCCATAACAGTGACATCTCTGTGAACTGGAGACAGAAGCAGCAGCAGAGACCCCACCCCACCCGAACCGCCTCTGCTCCTGTCTCTAACTGAGCTGACACTGCTTCTCAACTCATGGCCTCCACCACCTTAGGTGTGTTTCTAAAAGACCTGGGAATAAAGAAGAACCATGGCAGAGAGACGTCTCTGGGTCTTTTAATGGCCAACTCAAGCCCACAGCTCAAAGCTGGAGGACAGCATGTGGTTACCCAGCCTGATTCAGCAGCATTACTCATTGCTTCTAGGCCACGGTGGGTCCTTGGGGGAGGCAGCTGTGCCCTATCGAACCTACCCCCTTTCCCTTCTGTGGTCAATCACACGGTTTCTGGAGGGCACTTGGGGAGCGTGTGCAGGGAGCTCCTGCTCAGGGCTTCTCTTGAGGGAGAGGACACCTTAGAAGGGCTAAGGGTTCTCCCAGCACTGTACCCAACCCGATCAGACTCCTGGGCGTACTAAGAGGAAAATCAACACAAATGGGGCCAGGTATTTGACAGATGCTGTTCAAAGGTCAGTTCAGGCCACTTCCTGCAGGATCCTGAGCCAAACAGGCACCTCTCTTCTGGCAGTTCCTCAAAGCTAGCTGGCCAGCTGTTCGGAGGGACCAGCCCATCAAAGACCCTCGTCGTTATAAGTTGGGGAATGAGGCTTCAGGACGCTCTGAGGATTCTTCTCCACTAGAGGGCGCCAGCTCACCTCCCCTGTCAGAAGCAGATCCTCACCGTTCATGGAGTCCAGGTACTGTATCTGCAACCAGACGAGAAAGTCACAAGAGCAGGACAGATGTGAGGTGACACGTGAGGTGGTGGAAGGAACGAGCCTCCCAAAGGAGAGGACAGGGTGGGGGAACGAGGGGCTTCTGACCATTCCAGCTCCCAAGCCCAGGGATGGGGGGAGTCTCTGATCGCCCAGATTATTTTTCATTTAAGGGGTTTGAAGAAACAAGTCATTAAGGAAGCTTTCTCAGGCCTCAGGGAATTCCCTGCTGTACTTCTGAATGGACACATGTCTGACACACAAGCACTAACTTTCTGAACTGCAGGAACTTTCCATGGAGTGTGTGCTGGGGGAGACATGTCCTTGGTGTGTTTGTGTGTGTGTCTGTTAAGTTCCCTTGTCTGAGAAAGGGGCCCATAAACAGTGATGTGTGTGTGTCTGTTAATTTAAGTCCTCTTGTCTGAGAAAGGGACACATAAATAGTGATGTGCACCCCACAGGTCTTAATAAGCACACTGCTAGCTTGTTCTTTAGTTGCCAAGTTGTGTCCCACTCTTTTTGACCCCAGAGATTGCAGCCTGCCAGGTTCCTCTGTCCACGGGATTTCCCAGGCAAGAATACTAGAGTGGGTTGCCATTTCCTCCTCCTCCAGAGGATCTTCTCGACCCAGGGATTGAACCTACATCTCCTGCATTGGTAGGCAGATTCTTTACCGCTGAGCCACTAGGGAAGTCAATAACTGCTAGTTACTGGAACTTTAAAATAAAAAAGGATGCTTCTACTCTCCTCTAGTTGGCTCTGACCCCAGGGTTAGTGGGCGCCAGCTTCACCCCTCTAGGATGGCTCAGGAGGTTTATTCCCCTGAACAATGTGCAGATGGGACACTGACAGAGAACATGTGCAGCTGCAGGGAGGGGTGGTCAGGCAGTTGGCAAGAAGCAGGGGCTCTAATGAGTGGCCAGGCCTTAGGCGATAGAGGCCTCCTCTGGGAGGATTCCCAAGCTCCTGCTAGTAAGGAGAGGAGAAATGCTTTACAGGAGACAGGCAAACTCCAGGGCAGGAGCTGGATCAGGGCAGGACTCAGCACTGGATTCAAAAGATGAGGTTCCACTGCGGGGGTGAGAAGCCAACTGGGGGGCAAGGGAGAGGTAGCAGGAGTCAGGAGCCTCACCTTAGGCCTCAGAGCCAACTCCCTATCCCAAGAGACCCTCCACTCCTGCTGCTTCGTATTTTAGCCTTCGGACTCTCGTGCTTACCCCGTCTGTCACATATACCTCGGGCCTAGATCTCCAAATCTCCAGATATGCTCTGCTGTCTTCCAGGGCAAGAGATCAACTGACATTATTATCTTCCCTAAAACCCTGGTTCAGATGGTAAAGCGTCTGTCTACAATACAGGAGACCTGGGTTCAATCCCTGGGTCGGGAAGATTCCCTGGAGAAGGAATCAGTAACCCACTCCAGTACTCTTGCCTAGAAAATCCCATGGATGGAGGAGCTTGGTGCAGGCTACTGCCCATGGGGTCGCAAAGAGTTGGGCACGACTGAGCCACTTCACTTCTTCACTTCAAAACCCACTCTTCTTTTCAATTACTCCATTCTGTCCTTAATGCCACCACTTTGCCCATCTCCTGGGTAGAAACTCTCGATTTAACCTCTGGGTCTTGGGTAATCTACCAGACTAACTGGCATCACGGCCAGGACCAGCCTCCTGGTCTTCCCTGATTCACTCACTCAGACTTAGTCCCTCCTTTCTTCAGCCTTCCACAGCACTCTGTTCCCGCCTGCACACATCCAAGACTGACTTATTCCAGGGGAGCCTTGTGCCTGACTGGCTTCCTTGTCAAATCATGAGCTGGATCCTTGAGGGCAGGACTCGGTCTTAATAATTTCTGCGTTCTCTATAGGGTGGCTGGCACAATAGGTACTCAAAAGGTTTGCTGACAGAATTGGGTCCCCAACAAAGCTCACTGCTTGCCTAAGAGCTCCCTCACTGCTCTATTACCTGCCTCTCATCAGGACACTAGGGGACTTCTTACGGGGGTACTGGTGTGGCAGTCCTTCCTTCAGGGCCCTCGGAGAGGTCCCAGCTGTGCCCTTGTTGTGGCCCCTGGCACAAGCCCACCGCAGCCAATGGAAAAGTTGGGCTGGTCTCTCAGAAAACATAGCATTTGCTTTGCCAATTGCTGCTCCTGTCTGAGGGCGGGTCCAGTCAACAGTGTGAGCCTCAGAGTTCTCTGTGGGTGGGGTCCTCTGGCCACACTGCCTTCTTCCCGGCTCTGGCAGATTTGAAGAACAGTCAAACAGAAGTCTTGGCTTCTGGGGTTCTCTACCCTCTGGGTCTGAAGAGCCCTAGTATGTAGTTTTTCCAGTGATCACCCAGCTGGGCCTGCTGGCCCTGTCTTCTCCTCGGGGCCAGAGCCTGGCCTTCCCTTTCCTGGCTGTTAGAGGCTTGAAGGCCGTGGACACAGGTGAATAAGGGAATGACTGTGAGGTGAGGCCCTTCAGGTCCAGGGGCCAGGCCCGCAAAGCAAAGGTGTGACTCATGGGACAGGCTGAGCTGATGAGCTGTCTGGAGCAGCTGAGCCTCTAGTGGCCGCATGAATCACCCAGCTGTGCAGCCTGACTCACTGGGCGACCCTGGAAAAGCCTACATGTGCCTCTTGCCTGCCACTCAGCTCCCTTGTCTCTAACATATGGATTTCTCATCAATACAGAATTAGGGGGCAGAGAGAACAGGAGTGAATTCTCCCTGGACTCAAGGGAAACTATGTAGTTAAGCAGTCCTCACTCGAGAGCTCTCTCTTAGAAGCTCTGGGAGCCCTGGGCAGCCAGAAGAGTGAGGGATGAAGCGGGGGGAACCCTGCTTGACGATAGGTGGCAGCACCTAGTGGGGAGAGGGTCATGGGATGCTGCCTGGAGCCCACTTCTGCTAGAAGCCAGGGGTTCAAAGTGGGTATACAGGGGAGCTACTCTGCACCCCAGGCGGTGGCCTTACAAGCGGACTGTGTGTGTCCAGGGTCCAGCATAGCACTGGGCACACAGCAGACAGCCGAGTGTGTGCGGTGAATAAACAGCTGCAGGCTTATGGAAGCAGCAGGCCACTCTGCCCTTGTTCTTCTGTTCCTATTCCCCGGCCCCTGATCTAGCTCACGACTGGATCCAAAGAAGGGGCTCTTTTTTTTTCTGGGGAGGGGGTCAGTGAAGTAGAAGAGGAGAGCTTTATTGCTTTGCCAGGCAAAGAGAGACACGTCAGGCTTCTGCCTCAAAAATCTCTGTGTCTCCCAGAAGATGCTCTTTGTCCGTGCCCGCTGCTGACATGATTTGGTCAGAATTCCATGACTGGAGTCTGGGAACTCAACCTCTCATGACCCTCTGAAGTCCAGCACCCACAGACCTCAGGAAGGATCTGCTATCTGGGAGACTCTGGAGGGGTGGGGGAGGGGCTGCTCACCTGTTTCCTCACATACTCTACCAACAATTCAAGCTGTCGAGGGTCTTCGCATTTCTGGTTGAAGAAGGTTCTCCAGAGGGCAGCCGCCAGCCCACGGTCATCTGAAAGGATCCCCTGGAACACACAGCACAACTGGTCTTTGGGGGCAAACGGCAGAGCCAAGAGACAGAAGCTGGGGATATCGCAAACATGCGAGCAACCCTAGGATCGGCTCAGAGGACGTGACACAGAAACAGGGTAAGTGCGTGGCAGAGCTGGGAAGGGCCTGAGAGGGCATGTGGCCTGCCCCCTTCATTTAATACAGAGGAAGAATGCGGGACCCAGAGGGGCCAAGCAGCTGGATAAAAGGTGGAGGCAGAGACGGGGTCGCCTCTGATGGGCCCTCCTGGGCCACAGCTGCCTACAGCATCACCAGGCCCAGGCAACACCCGTGAGGAGAGGTGGGAGCAGCAGCAGTTCTAGTGCTGTCCACAAGGAATGGGCTCAGCGTATGGCAAGTGTACACTTCCTCCGAAGAACAGAGTGTTACGTGTTTTCCTCTCCTGGTCCAAGGACACACATCTGCACAGCAACTAGGTCTTTGGGGACGGGAGCCCGGCACCTTGACCTCACTGTCTCGCAGCTCTAGGGTAGCTCAGCCTCCTCCAAAGCAGAGGAACAGGCTGTCCGGCAGGACTGCCAGGGGCCACAGGGGAGTGCTCAGAACCTATGTGTGCCTACCATCGGCTGTCCTGGCACAGCAGAGAGCACGCTGTTGGGAAGCCCAAATATCACAGAGGCCTGCATCATGGACTAGGGCCATGTTCTAGCCTGGAGTTCTGAGGAAGGAGAGGGGAGGGTCCCTCTTCCTGGGCAAGGGTGACTGAGGGACAGGCCCTGAGAAGTTGCTCTGTCCAGGTGCCAAGGCCGCATGTGGAACCAGAGGAAGTGCTGCCTGGGCCTTGGAAGTTAGCTAGAAGACCAGATCATGTCCTGGCCCTGTCAGTCCCCAGCTCAGAGATGGTGGGCAATTTACTAAACCCAAGTCTCAACCTTCCCATCTGTTAAACAGAGATTAAAATCCCTGCCCTACTTATAGCATCTTTGAATTATAAGAGAGAACATAAAGGTGTTTTGTGAAGTGGGACATGAAGATTAGGCTTTGGAGTGCAGCTGTGAACAGAACTGAAACAACAGGGGGATCTGGGGATCGACCGCCTGAATTCAAACGGCAGCTCCGTCACTTGACAGCTAGCTGTGTGCCCTTTGGAAAGCCACTGGCCCTTCCTGAGCCCTGGTTGCTCAGAACCTGAAAGACCAAAATAACACCTGTGCCACAGACTTGTGAGAATTAAGAGATAATGGTCCTGAAAGGCTCTATAAGTGGTAAGGACATTACACAAAGAGCCACGATCGCTTATTCCATGTCCTGCTGAGGTCAGGCCCCCGGGCACTGCGGTACCTGAGGTTTGGCCTTAGGTCTGCTGAAGGGCCATGTCCAGTAGCGGGTACGGGAAGTTTGAAGGAAAAATTGTTCACCTGTCTCAAATGCCCGCTTGCTAAACACCCCCACAATTCCACAGCTTAAGAGACTGTCCTGGCACAATGGCTGAGTCGGGAAAACCAACCTCTTCCGGCAGATGGGGACAGGAGCCAAGAACAAGCTTGGGCACATCACCGTTCTCCAAGTATTTGCTAACACAACAGTCTGCCTGTGTCTGAAGTGCCCTGGGCACATGCCGGAGTGCTGCTGGCAGCAACTCATATGTGCTACATGAGAGGGAACAGGAGTGGGAGCGAGTGTTATGAGGACTAGAAAACGAGCCCAGCGCACAGGACAGCAAAAGCCCCGGGAGCCAGGGCCTGCCGCAGACAGGCAGCCTCAGCAACGGGCGAGACGGCGGGGAAGGGGCCTGTCTACAGTCAACTAGGAGGAGAAGGACGGCTCAGAACGCCAATGAACAATGATAGCAACGTGACTGGTCCCGACTGTCAAGAGTTTTTGCCACACCTGGCTCTGATGACCAGGTGGAAACTGTTACCCTGGCTGGGAAGATAAGTGCACTCAGAGGTTCTCGAGCGAAGGTGGTTGATGTGAGGTCACGGGATGGCGCTGACCAGCTCGAGTCAGGACGTGGTGGCTGGCACAGAGCAGGAGCACGACACAAGCAGCTGAGTAGCTCAGCGAGCCCCACTTCAGCCCTCTTCCCACCACAATGCTAGTAAGCTGAAGACAAATGGGAGACTGGTCTGAGGGAGGAAGCAGGAAAAGAAGGGTGCCTAGAAGGCAAAAATTAGTTTGCATAACAGTTTTCCCACAATCTACTAGGATATCGATTTGTTTTCCCTCATGACACAAAAAAAAGCAACCTTCCAGAAACTGGGATGCCTAGGTCTAGAGGAACTGAGAGAAAGTCAACGAACTCTGGCCCTGGAGGACCCTGGAAGTAGGCTAGTGGCCCAGGGGCTGGGAGGAGTGGAGAATAGGAGGATAGTATTTACTATTTACTGGGCACAGAGTTTCAATTTGGGAAGATCAGAGAAAGTCCTGGAGACGGCTAGTGGTCATGGCTGCTCAACAATGTGAATATAATCAATGCCACTAAAATGTATACTTTAAAATGGTAAATTTTACGTTATGTAAATTTTGCAATAAAAAATGAGACAGATCTAAATGTCATTAGGTAAGACATCCAAGATATATTGCTCAGTTAAAAAAAAGCAAGTTACAGAACGGTGAGTGTAGTATAACTTTCATTTGCATAAAGAAAACAAATCCATAGGTGTTTGTGTATGTACAGGTAACATCTGTAAGGACACCCAATAAACTATTAACAAGGTTTTCCTCTGGGGCAGGGAGCTGGGCAGGCAAGAAAAGGGGCCTTCTATTTTCTATTTCAACCATTTAGGCAGAGTTTCATGAATTTTCAAATGAGTGCATACTGCTTTTATGACTGAAGCCCCCAAAAGTGTGTGACTTGTCTGGCAGACCATGCTGCTAATGTGGGCATGCCTTCCTCTCTCTGGAGCATCTGGGGCTGAGATATTGACCGATCTGCCTGTGTCTCTCCATGCAGCACCCCACAGGCACTCAATAAACGCCGGCTAGTCGAATGATCTGACCATACCACGTAGTGCTTCCTTTCTCAAGTACTAGGCAAACTGCTGGGCACACTCATTCTGGTTGCTGAGTCAATGAAGGTGAGGAAATAGTAAAATATGAAGTAAAACAGTAAAATAATGGCAGGCAGTGACGATGGCCCCTGAAGCTTCTTTCAGAAGTTCTCATCAACAGCCTTTGTTGGGGGAGGTCACTGTTCTGTCTGAGGCTTGGTAAACCATCTTACCTCATCATATCCTAAGATTGCAGCATAGAAATTATTTGTCATAAGCATCATGTTCTTCTTCAGGATATAGGAATTAACCTACAGAAACAAAATGGCAAAAACAAAAGTATAAAAGAAAGGAAAAGAACTATAAAGCATGATTTTTGGCTCCTGACTGAGACAGACAGCAGAACCGAGAAAGACGGCTCCTAACAGGTCAAACTCCCGCCCCATCCTCCTATTTTCCTGCTCTGTCGGGATTCTCCCCAATTTGACAACTTCTTTTAGACTTTGGTCCTGAATTATACAAAGCAGTACTCAGTTTTATGAACTAAGCCCTGACTACGTGTCAGGCTCTGTGCTGGATCCTATGAACACAAAGAAGAAGAAACGGCTTCTTGACTGGAGAAGCACATTGTCTAGTAAAAACAGACCTGTATTAATAAAAAAAAATTAATCACACTGCAACATGTCACCTCAGCTTCTATCCCCAAAGTGGAGAGTGCTAAGTAAATTTTAGTACAAATGGTCTCTGCTTGGGGCAGGGCGGGGGGGTAGTGCTGCTGGGAAGTTCTCTAAGGAGGCAATGTTTAACTGGACCTCAGAGGAAGAGGAGTCTGACGAGAGAGCTAGGGGGTAGGAAAGAGGACATTTGAGACACAGGCAATAAGCTGTACAAGGTGAAGGGGCAGGAAAGAAAATGAGGGAGGGTGAACAGGCAGGAACAGAAAGGAATCTACAGCAGCGAAAAGACAAGCGAAGTGGCCAGAGGTGGAAAGAGGAGGGAGAGAGGCCGGGCTGTACGTGAGATGCTGAGGAGAAAGGCGAGCCCCTGAGGCTGTGAAGAGGAGGGGAGAACAGGATGGGCTGAACTAGTGAGACTGTTCATGTGTATGGACTGTTCCAGAAACGCAATGTCAGTTAGACTATGGAGTCTCAGGTAGAACTCCTCTCAGAGAACAGCCAGGTGAGCCTGCGGAACCCAGAGTGCAGTTCACGAAACCTCTTCAACAGGATGAAACTTTGACTCTGGGAATCTGACCTCCAGGAATATGCTTAAGGAAAGGAGTCCATGTTTCACTCCTCTCTGGCATCCCAGCAGAAAACCTGGTGTCAAACGTAATACATAGAAAGGACTCGTTGACTATTTGAAACAACCCAGTCATTTGGAACTTTATATGGAGAATAAGGTTTGTGCTTAACAATCCTGACCATTGCCCACCACCATCTTCTCTTCTCCATTTACTGAGCACCTGTTATGGGCCATATGCTTTAAGGACATCATCTCTTCTGCCACTGGAGCCCAGAGAGGGAGATATGCTATCATCATGCTTTTATAGACACAGAAAACTGAGACTCAGATAGGTGAGGTGACGAGTTCTAGGTCCCACAGCGAAGTAGTGATGAAGTATCCAGGTCAGTCTGAATCCCAAGTCCATGTGCCTGACATTCCAGCAGGTTCCTGCCTCCGGGAAGATGATTTTACTTTGGGTCATAAATCAAATACTGAATGATTTCATCCTGTGGTTTTTATCACTGGTCTCTGAAGAAGGGCAGAAAGGAGTACTGAAAGGATCTGGATTTAGTCAGAAAACCTGGGTTCAAGTCATAATTCTGCTGTATGTGATCTTGGGCAAGTCAAGTAACCTATCTAAGTCTATGTCCTTGTCTTTGAAATGCCCTACACAGAGGACTGGTCTGCACAGCAAATGAATTAGCATGTACTTCATTCATCTGTTCACTCATTCATTTATTCCACGATGTATGCTGAAAGCCTTGGTAAGCTGCAAAGTGCTCTGTAAATGCAAGGAATTATGAGTAATACCTTCTGGTTTGTTTATATAAAACTAAAACTAGCTCCAATACTTTATAGTCATGGACAATTTTCAAAAAGAGAGAGAGAGAATTGTGAGACTCAAGACTGGAAAATGTGAGACTGGATACAGCCAGTGGTGCAATCCATGACCTTTCCCACCCCACCTTTACTCCAGGCCAAAACAGCCAACCGTCTTTTGTGTTCCCAGAGCTCTCTGTGCACACTTCTCCTGGGGACACAACACCTGTCCCACTAGTTTTCGAGCAGCTCAAAGGCCATGAGGAACTCCGTCTGATGAATCTCAGCACCCCAACACCTAGGCTAGTGTCTGGCCAGAGCAGGGTTTAGGGCTGGCATGCTGAGGACTGAATCCTCACAAGGGCTGAGTGCCACACAGAGTGTGTTCTATCCAGTCACATCCTTCTCTCTGCTTCCGTTTATTGCTCCTTCCCATTTATTGCTTCTGTTTATTGTACCTTCCGTGTTTCAGAAATTTCAGAACTGCCGAACTTCTTACTGTGCCATCTTCCAGTATGGGCTAAGGTAGCGTCGAGAAACAGGCCAGAATCGAGTTACTTCCTTCTGCAAGAAGACAGTGGGACTACCACCCATCCTCCTGCTGAGGGGCTCCTCTTCCTCCTCCTGTATGAGTCGTTCTAACTGTGCAAGAACCAAAGTGGGACATCCCTGAGGGTCCAGTGGTTAAGACTTTGCCTTCCAATGCAGGGGGTGCGGGTTTGATCCCTGGTTGGGGAGCTAAGATCCCACAAGCCTCGCAGCCAGAAACCAAAACATAGAACAGAAGTCAATGTTGTAACAAAGTCAATAAAAACTTTAAAAAATGGTCCATATTAAAAAAAAAAAAAAGAAAGAAAAATCAGGGGCACAAAGGGATGATGTCAGAGATGTTGAGCACAAAGGCAGCAACTGTCCGAGGTAAACATTCACTGAACCTGCTCAGCAGAGCTGGCTTGTGTGCTACATCAAACCAGTCAGCTTTAGAGCTGGAAGGAACCTCAGACGTCACCTTGCTCATTCCTTTGAGGAAATGGTGAACTGAGACCCCAAAGGGGAAGGGACTCTGCCCCCAGGTCCCACAATAGTCTCAGAGCCAAGATTAGAACTGATTTCACCATGTGCAAGGCATTTCCAGAGGTCACCAACATATTAACATACAAATTTCAATTCCTGCTTTCCAATAAAGCTCACTTACATACGGACATCCTTTCGCCTCTTGGGATGCACACCTGAGTTCTGGCCCACTATTGCCCAGAAGGAATGGAGAGGAGGAGTCCAATTCCTTATGAGCAAGGTTCCTCTACCTCCTGGTTCTCTATTCTAACTCTGGTGACCTATAAACTGCCTCTCCCCTCACCTCCAGCTGAGAGGTGGCAAGCTGCCACAGCTAGGAATTGTTTTTAGATCTCATCACTGAAGCAGGATTAGATCATGAAAAGGGCCCTTCCTGGAAGAGGGTGGAAGATCCATCAATGCAGACACATGATCTGCAGGCAACAGGTGAGGCTAAGTGACAGCAGCTTCTTGAACTACTGGACTCGCCCTGCAGGGCCCTTCTAACCAGCCCAGCAGCCCAAGGGGGCTGGATATTCCCTCTCGTGAACCTCTGTTGAGGCTTCCCAGGTGGCTCAGCAGTGACGACTCCACTGCCAATGCAGATGTGGGTTCAATCCCGGGTCGGGAAGATTCCCTGGAGAAGGCAATAACAACCCACTCCAGTATTCTCACCTGGAGAATCCCATGGAGAGAGGGAGCCTAGCGGGCTACAGCCCGTGGGGTCACAGAGAGTCAGACCTGAGTGAACGACTGAGCACAGACAACACACAGAACCTCTGCTGGGATCTTATTCCCTCACTTAAGCTTTTGTCTGCTGGTGTGCAGGTCCTCACTGCCAGATAATTCCATATGGAACACCCTGCCCATGCATAGACAAATCAGATGAGAAACTCTCTCCAGCTAATGCTGGGTCGTTGTCTTATTAAACTCTTCTCTTTTCCACAATGCTTTGCTTTTTTATAAAAACCCATACATAAAGCACCACCACAAGGAAAAGGTTCCTTTTATATCAGTTACTCATATTTTCCCATTTATTTAAGCTATTAAAATTCATGCAGATATTTTATAAGCCATCAGGATTTGGTGACTGCTATTACTAAATGTTTAATAATAAACGAAACAGAAGAAATCAGAGGGTTAAATGATGACTGCAATTCCTGTAATGACTTAATTAAATTTTTATTGAGTACATAAACTATGATGTCACTTCTAGCCAACCATGGGTCTGCTTTCCTAGCATGTCACAGGGTGGGAGCACTCGATAGGAGGCTAGGCTAAATGAGCAGCAAGTCTCAGCTGAAACGGGGAGGGGAGCGAGGCTCATGTAACACACTCAATAAATTATCCGTTCATTTTTAAACAAAGTCCATGAGTTATAATATATTTGCCATGCACTTTTTATGACATAATAAAAATGTTACCTTAAGGATTACTTAACACATACTACAAATGTTACAGCAGAGGCAGGCACAAGGGGCAAAGAAAACAAACACGAGCAGGCCAGGGACCGGTCCTGGAGTTTACGTCCCGGGGGAACAGCACAGTATATTAAAAAGGCGATGCAAAAATGGTGATGGGGCGTGGGGGACAGGAGTTCAGGGTTACTAATCAGCAGATTAATGAATGAGACAACCAACAGGGAGCCCAAGTAAAGCAATAATGACTCTTGCAAGGCACATGCTTAATTAATGTAGTATTCTCAAGGAGGAATATTTGCTTTAAAGAGATGCCAGTTCGTCTGAGGCCAGTTTGCTGCCCTCTTTCCCCTTTTCCGTGTCGCTGCTCTTAAAGACATTTACGTGGCTGCTTAACGGAGGAACTGATGATGGAGGGACTAATGAAAGATCAAGTTGAAACTCTTCCATGAGCTCTGTAAGGTTCCTAGTGATCTGTGCTTGTTCGTCTTTCCTGCCTCACCTCCTCCCGTCTCCCTACTTCTATCTCACCCTCCGTCAGAGTAAACGATGTGCAATTTCCACAAACATGTCATGTTCTCCTGGGTCTCAAGCATACTGCTGCCAGGAATCCTCCTTTCTTTATCCACAGGGATGCTAACTCCTTATCCTCTAAGACTTAGCTTACAAATGATGTCTTTTAAAAAGACTCCTCTCTCCCCAGTCTACAGGTGCTACAAAAGCATCTTAGAAACAGTCCCCATAATTCACTGTTTACCATGTGTCAAGAACCATGATAAGAGCTTCATACACATAAGCTCACTAAATCTTTCCCAGTGACTGAGATAGGTGCTATTAACTATCCCCACTTTAGAGAAGAGGAAACTGTTATCTGGGAAGGTTAAGGTCATACAGCTAGGAAATAGTGGGTCAGGATAAGAATACAGGGCAGTTCGACTTCAACGCTTACCTATGTTGGAACAAACACCATAAATAAGGCGGCTGCCCTCCCCATGTGCCCTGCATCTCAGGTTATCAGTAGACGTGGGGCTAAAAGCTACCACGTGTGCATGCTGTGTGTGTGCTCAGTCACTTAGTTGTGTCCGACTCTGCAACCCCATGGAGTGTAGCCTGCCGGGCTCCTCTTGTCCACTGAATTTTTCAACCAAAATACTGGAGCGGGTTTGCCATTTTAAATCCTCTTCCAGAGGATCTTCTTGCCCCAGGAATAAATCCCATGTCTCCTGTCTCCTGCACTGGCAAGCAAGTTCTTTACCACTAGTGCTGCTATGGTTGTGGGTGAAAACAACTCAGATATCCCCAATTACAAAAGTAGCTAGGAGTGGGCTACCAGATGGGTTATCAGTGGCCAATTACTAATATTAATACATCAGACATATCCAGTAAAAGCTAAGCCCCATTCCTGGGTAAACTAGGGGAAAGGTGTAATTATGGTGCAGGAGAAGAGAATGAAAGAAAGTTAGCAAAGGCAGTACAAGAACTGAGGAGCACGAAGGTGATAATAAATGTTGAGGCTACTGAGGCAAAGCTGCTAACAGAAGCAGGCTAACAAGAATTTATCAGAATGGAAGAATGATAAAGGGTGCCTAGAATTGCTCACTGAAGCATAAGAAATATATCAAATTCAATGTAAGGCTATAATGCAGCACAAAAGATGGCAAGTCAAGTTTCAGTTGTCTTTCTAGGGATTAGTAATGACAACAGCAACACTTGGCGATGTCAGCACCACGGCTACAGTCATTGCGTGGCAATAGGCTAATGTGCGCTGAACACCAGCCTATCTAAGGTTGGAAATGAGTTCACTGTGCAATATTATAAGAAATACAGAAACAGTGAAAACAAGGGCACATGGAGAGACCAAATGCACGTGTGCCTGTAACTCACTTGCATTATAAATGATTTACTGAAGATCTTTTAGCAATGATCACAAAACCCAACAAATAAAACTCTGTGTGTTGTGTGTGCATTCAGTAGGTCCAGAGAAAAATGTGTTAAGACCACGAAGAAAAGGAAAAATAATAAAAAGATGGACATTTTCTTTTCCTTTTTTAAAAGAAAATGTGAACATTTGAGTATAGCATATGCTAGTTGTGATGAAAAACCAACCTAAACATGGCATGAAATAATCCTTACATCTCATCTTAATAAACAATTTCAAACGTTTAATGCACAAAAGAAGCTTGCTACACTGAAATGCCTTTAAAAATATTTTTCCTTATTATTTATTTGTATGTTTTGAAAGTCCCAGTTTTACTGCTTGGGATCTGAATATTCAAGATCTGTATAGCTTGATAATGTTCTAAAAAACAAAGCTGTGAATTTCTCAATATTAAATTCTGAATGGTTACAAAGTACAGGAGCCTTTTCCTCAGACATGGAAAACAGCAAAGCAAGAGATGGCTGTCTGTGAAAGTTACAAGTCATTTACTCTCTTGACAAGGCATTCAAACACATTCAGAAGCCTGTAATCACCCTGAAAAGAAGCTGATGAGGTACAGTAAGGTCCTGGGAAGATCAAACTATCACGCCAAGTTAATTTTCTTCCATGTCAAGACATACAAGCTGAGAGGAAGATAGCTATAATCTCTAATTTCTGAAGTTTCTGAACACGTCTCATGCATATTGATAGAGGGATCAACACTGGCTTCAAAGAGTGGCTCTTTTAACAACAGCACTGATAGCACGACATCCTAAAGGAAACAATTCGGGGGCGGGGTGGGCCCTCTCTGTACTGCTTATAATTTTGATAGTGGAGGCAGCAATGATGAACATACATCACATTTGATTTGACCATGTTTTCATGTGTGTGATCTTATTTGCGCCTCACAACCATAATAACCTTGCCCTGCAAGATCTCATAGCCTGATTGTTGTCCTGAATCTATAAGCACGGAAACAGAAGCTCAAACATGTTAAGTAACTTGCCCCAAAGTCACACCCTGCTTGTGTGTTAGCAGTCAGGGCTGGAACTTTTATCTCAGACAGCTGGTACCTAAATCTAGCGTCTTCTCTTCAGTTGTCACACCTTTCTGCATCTGATGAGTCATATCGGAAATGGAGAATCACATAAGCAAAAAGCTCCAACTGCTAATTTCAGTACTTTGGAAAACAAAAGTAAAATGGAAATAACTCTGAAGTGTTGAAAAATCATCTTAGAAACAAGACGAGACTCAACAAGGTCAAATGCACAGTAGCACATCTAGGACAAAATAACAGGATGAAGGAGGGTCTGACTATGGAGTCATAATTAAGACCCAGAACAAATTCTTGATCACGAGCTGAGAAGTGTGATAGGGATAATCATAACTAAATATATCAAAAGAAATGCAGTCTACAAAGCTCTGAAAGTTTTCCTTCCTCTATTATTGTAATAGTTGAGTCTTTTGTTTTAGCTACAGTACTTAAGAATAAACATGAGGAAATCAGATAAATTTCAATGAAGAATGTCAGATAGGAATGATCACACTGCGTTGGCACCAGTCACAAGGCAGGACAGTCGATTCTATGGCCAACAGTAATACTCAAGAGGCTATTCCGTGGGTTGGCCTCACGGCTTATATCATCAGCCTCAATGGATCAGCAGATCTTGGAAGTATCTGGTACTACCTGAATGAACATCACTCATTCTTTCTGTATCCCTTCCCTGGGGCCTTCCTGCTCCTCTCCCACTCCATGAGCTAGTAGGCTGCTGATCCTAGAACTTTGTTTCTTCATCACAAACAGAGATGGGCCCAGAATCTAAGCTAATCTAATCAGACTGTTGTTTCTGACTAAAACATCCAAAGATAAAAAGACAGCTAAAGCTGGATCATCCCAAAGAAGATACTAACTTCCTACTGCTAACACTAGGATCCCTGAGCTCCCCTTGTATCTTTCCTACCTGAGGCCTATTGTTAAACTGTCCTTTCCATCCTGTCAGCCTCAGTTAGCCCCCAATAAGCCTTTCTTTGTTTAAATTAGCTGTGGTCTCTGTTGTGTGCAATCAATGGATATACTGTCAATCATCAACTCAATAAAACCTCTCCATAATAATAACATTAGCAAACATTTGCTGAATGCTTGCCATGTGCAACTGTATTAAAAACTTTGTATGTGTTATTTCTTTAATCATCACAACAATTCTAAGAAGGGGGTGTTTACTGTCCCCACTTTATAGAAAAAAATTAGTTTTCTATTAATATTTTTATCAGGAAGACTTACTGTATTATTTTAATAATCTGTTTTACAAGTTGCCCCCCTACCCATTCATTGCATTAGACTGCAAACTCCCTGAGGGCAAAGATGGCCACACTGCTCAGCACATGTCTTTAAAATGAATCAATATAGTATTTCCCGTCATGATTACCTCTTATATTATTGATGCCCAGGCACTTTACCAATTTTAAGATAATCTCCTGAGTATGAAGATTTGGGAAGGCATTGAACAACTTTAATACATGCTGCTGCTGCTTTCATGGTTTGCAAACACAATTCTACTCTAGCCTGAGGACGTCCAACTCCTGTTCTTTTAGTCTCTTTTCACATCACCTCTGAAACTCCATACCTCTCTCAAAGCAATCTCTTCCACTGAAACAAGTTTCAAGACCACTTCTAGTTCTATTACTACCATCTGCTAGAGTTCTAGATTTGGAACCAAAATGCATACACAAGCAGTCTGAAGTAAAAAGGAGTTTGTGATTGAAATTCAGAGAAAGAATTTTGTGGTTACCAGGGTAAGAAAACATTAAGTGGCCGACTGAAGTTTTTCTTTCTTATGCTAACAAGATAACAGCCGATTAACTCTGTGATGTGAACAGATTAAACATTAACAGACTTTTGATCCCTACCTGCTCTATCACAAGTGCTATAGAAGAGTAATTCAGAAACTTTCTAAGAAGTGCTTTTCTGCTTATATTTCCAAATTGAAGAAAGGACTTATGCTCGACAAACAAGTGCTAATGCATTGGTTTTCTGTCATTAAATACAAGATTTGGAAAGTGAAAACTGTTTAATTTTTTCAGTGGTCACTAATGGCCAATAAGCAAATTAAAACCAGTTATCAAGACAATTATCTAAAGCATAAACAAAGGATAATTCCATTTACACCTACTAGGATGGCTATAATTTTTTAAAAAGAAAAATAACAAGCACTGATGAGGATGCAGGAAAATTTGAACTTTCAGGCATTACTGGTGGGAATGTAAAATGGTACAAGCTGCTATGGAAAATAGTTTGGTGATTTCTCAAAAGGTTAAACATAGAACTACCCTGAAAGTCAAAAATGAAAGTGAAGTTGCTTAGTCGTGTCCAACTCTTTTGCAACCCGTGGACTGTAGCCCACCAAGCTCCTCCATCCATGGGATTCTCCAGGCAAGAATACTGGAGTGGGTTGCCATTTCCTTTTCCAGGGGATCTTCCCGACCCAGGGATCGAACCCAGGTCTCCCACATTGCAGGCAGACGCTTTAACCTCTGCACCACCAGGGAAGCCCAATGACTCAGTACTTCCACTCCTCACTATATATCCAAAAGAACTGAGACTTGAGACTGCAGCAGGTATCTGTATACCAATGTTCATATCAACATTATTTACACTAGCCAACAGATGGAAACAAAGTGTTTATAAACAGATGAATGGATAGACAAAAAGGGTGTATACCTACAATGGAATATTACCCAGCCATAAAAAGGAATAAAGTTTTGATATATGCTATAATATGGATGAACCTTGTTTTTTTCTTTTTATTTATTTTAGTTGGAGGCTAATTACTTTATAATTTTGTAGTGGTTTTTGCCATACATTGATATGAATCAGCCATGGGTTTACATGTGTTCCCCATCCTGAACCCCCCTCTCACCTCCCTCCTAATACCATCCCTCTGGGACATCCCAGTGCACCAGCCCTGAGTACCCTGTCTCACGCATCGAACCTGGACTGGAGATATGTTTCATATATGATAATATACATGTTTCAGTGCTTTTCTCTTAGATCATCCCACCTCGCCTTCTCCCACAGAGTCCAAAAGACTGTTCTATACATCTGTGTCTCTTTTGCTATCTCGCATATAGGGTTATCATTACCATCTTTCTAAATTCCATATATATATATTAGTATACTGTATTGGTGTTTTTCTTTCTGGCTTACTTCACTCTGTATACTAGGCTCCAGTTTCAATGGACAAATCTTGAAAACATTATGCATAGTGAAATAAGTCAGACACAGAAGGACAAACAATGTATCATTCCCCCATAGGAGGTACCCAAGACAAGCAAATTCATAGAGACAGAAAGCAGAACAGAGGTTACCACGAGCTGGGCAGAGTGGAAATGGGGGACTTACTTAATGGGCATGGAGTTTTTACGAGGAATGATGAAGAAATCTGGGGGCTAGACAGTGGTCGTGACAGTTACCCAACATTGTAACTGTACCTAATGCCACTGAATTGTATACCTATCTATGAGTGGTTAAAATGATAAATAACTATGTATTTCACCACAATAAAAGATAATTCCAATTACAAGTGGTTCTTCCCACACAAGTATTTCAATCTGTGACTTAACTATGTATATGTATTTATTAAAACCTCTCATGGTATTTCTCGATTCTGAGCTGAGGTGTCATGAAGCAATTTATATTCCTTGCTAGACCATAAGCTGTCTGAATGCAGAATTCTTCACTGCCTTCAACATATTTGATAAGTATATACTGAGTGCCTACCATATTTTAGGCATGCTGGGTGTATAAGATGAAACCAGGTGAAACCCAGTACCTGTCCTCAAGAAATCCGTAATCTCATGTGAAAGACCTGTGACAGTAAACGACTAGAATAGCATATCATAGGTTAAACATGGCAATGGGGAGTCTGGGGACTCAAAGGCTTCAGAGATGAAATAATATTTATTACAATGGGTATTAAAGCATGAAGAGGGGTCTGTACTTTTCAGACAGAAAGAATAGCATGTGTAAAGCCACAGAGAGCTGAACAACTACAGCATCCTCAGAGGAAAATCTGTAACAAAGAGCTCATAATGGGAAGAAGGCAGAGCTGGAAAGGCACTTTATGTCTGGCTGTAAATGGCCCTGAATGCCACATGAAGAAAAGACAAGAAGAGTTCTAAGCACAGGAAGCTGCATGGAGAGATCTGTTGTTATTGTTGTTTCATTGAAGTATAGTTGATTTACAAAGCTGTGTTAGTTTCAGGTGTACAGCAAAATGACTCATACATATATAAATATGGATAATTATATTTAATTCTTTTTGGATTCTTGTCCCATTTTATGTTATTACAAGATAGTGAATATAGTTCCCTGTGCTATTGGATAGATTGGGGTTTCCTTGTTCTTTTTGTGTTTTTAATTATTTTTATTTTTGGCTGCACTTCATCTTTGTTGTACGCGGGCTTTTTCTAGCTGCGGGGAGTGGGGGCTACTCCTCATTGTGGTGCACGGGCTGCTTGCAGTGGCTTCACTTGTGGCGGAGCACGGGCTCTAGGTGGTCAGGCTTCAGTAGTTGCAGCTTGGGGGCTCAGTACTTGTGGCATACAAGGCATGTGAGATCTTCCTGCACCAGGGATCAAAACAGTGTTCCCTGTGCTGGCAGGCAGATTCTTAACCACTGGACCACCAGGGAAGCCCCTGCATAGATTTGTTTTTGGGAAGTAACCTGGCAAGTACGAACCATATGCCTGGGGGAAGGACTGGAGGCAGGAATACCAGGAGGCTGCTGCAATGGCTCAGGTGAAAGTTGGTAAGAAACTGAATTAATATAAGTGACAAAGGGAATAAAGAGGAAAAAGTCCAGCAAAATCAACAGGATTTGATTATCAAGTGAATGTGGAGCAGAAGGTGAGACTTGCACAGAATCAGACCTCACTGAGTGCCAGCTGAGAAAAAGAATGCAACCGTTACACGCAATCCTCGGCTGCTGACTTGCTGGCCCCGGCGGCACTAAGCACAGACAACTAGTCTTGCAGGGTTTTAGCAGTCACAGTGCCCTCAACGTCTCTTGTGTTGTGGTAATGGAAAATCTTACTTGGACAAGATGTAATACTAGCAAGATGTGTATTTAGCTTGAGCCTGCAGGCGTCTCCAACGGAGCAGCAGTATAGCACACCGGGGCCGAGGAGCCTGGGCCTCTTTCTCCCACTAATCTGTTCACTGTGTGTCAGTGATTGTCATTCCTCTGGGTTCTCTGCATTCTACCTGTAGCCATGAGATCTGATTTTAGTCAGCAAGAAGATATGGACACATGGAGGTTTCCAGAGGCACTTGCAGGCTCCCAATTGCTCCCTGGACCTCATGACTGCATCTGTAAGTGCAGAAAAGCTGCAGGCACAACTTAGCTTTTTAATGTTTTTCTATTAAATTTAGGCAGACTGGGGACAGTGAAAAACTAGAGGATGCTTGTCATCAATGCTGGCCATCTCAGGTGCATAGACATACAAGCCAAACAGCTGAAAACGGATGCTTAAAAGTTCAAGAGCTCTTTGCTAACAGAGCCTGGGCACTCTTCACTTGTCCTAGGTGCTGAGGATCTAAACAAATAGAGGACCTAGAGGCAACACTGGGCTCACAGGCCCCAGCCAGAGTCCGTTCCCACTCAGCAACTCCAAGACAGACATCATGTTACCTGGACCACAGTGGTTTTTCAGAAGATCCAAAATCTAGTCCCTTCCTGATATTGAGATTCCTATCCCTTTTATCGGTCATGAATTCTCCTCTGCAGGAATGGAGAGTGAAAAAGACAGGCAACCCTAATTAACTGAATCAGACATGTTAACTGGTGACCCAAGCAGGGCAGAGGAAGTCAGACCAAAGTCCACAGCACCAAACAGAAAAGTGGACATTTCCATTGTTCTGTTTGGATCACAGAATGCTTATCTGTCACTGTTTTTCCTTACTGTTCAGCACCATACAACTTCAGAAATACTGACTCTGTGGTAATCTGAGAAAGTTGTTCCCTGTTGTAGAGATGAGGAAACAAAGGCTCAGAGAGGTCAGATGACTTGCCTAATTATCGCTCAGCTCATAAATGCTCAAGATGTTCACAGAAACACGGTGTTCTGACTCCTAGTCCAACATTTTTTTAAGGCTCAAAACAGGTGCGCTTATAGACCCTGGTAACTTATAGAACCTTGACTTCCCTGGTGGCTCAGATGGTAAAGCATCTGTCTACAATGTGGGAGACCCAGGTTCGATCCCTGGGTTGGGGAAGATCTCCTGGAGAAGGAAATGGTAATCCACTCCAGGACTATTGCCTGGAAAATCCCATGGACAGAGGGGCCTGGTAGGCTATAGTCCATGGGGTCGCAAAGAGTCAGACACGACTGAGTGAATAATTTCATTAATTTCAGGAGTAAACTGGGAATGGTTGAGCCTGGATTCTGAGGAGGAGTGATATGATTAATCCTGCTCAAGTAATGAGGAGTCCAAGGGTGAGGCAAGGAATGACATCCAAATACCCCCTGACAATGGAAGGACACTTAGCCTTATGAGCTCTGCAACCTTATCTCTTAAGGTAATTCTTCTTCCCATACAACATTCTTAAAAGGATAGGCATTTTATAAAAGGAAAACAAATACTGGAATGCTATTATCTGTTAAAGAGATGCTCTCTCTCTAGTATTCAAGTCCCACTCAAACCGAAGAAATGCTCTGAAGTCTAAGTAAATTCTGGGCCCGAGGAGCTCCATTTCCCTCCTTGTGACTTGGAAAGACAGATCTCTGAGTCTCTGTTTTTCCATTCAAACTATACAAAATTGGCCTTTCTGTTTTCTTTTTAGATTATTGCATGAGAAAAAAAAAATGCTTAACAGCTAAGTAATAGAGCTTATAGCATCAAACACCTATCTCAGTCCCAGGCACTGTTTAGAGAGTCTCCCATGTGGTGACTCGTTCACCCTCCACAGTGCTGAAGATGAGGCAGGTAACACAGCTACTCCTATTTTACAGAGAAAACGGAGGCACACAGATTAAGACCGTGCCCAGGGACACATAGCAGGGGTAGGACCTGAGCCCGAGTGTGCTCAAACTCCGTGACACTGCCTTGGAAAGGAGGTGACAAGCCCGACCCACTCCAACACAAGCCCAGGACCTGACAGTCTCCGTCCCTCCCTTCGGCACTGGGGGCTGCCCAGTTTCCTGCACCAGCTGGTCAGCACGCTCAGCCCTGCCCTGGGCCAGCTTCTCCAGGTAAAGTCTGTGGCAAAAACAGAACATAAAGCAACACAAACCAGGTGAACTTTATCTTAACTTGTTCATCTACTGAGTTTGGGAATTAACCTACGAAAGATTCAACTTCATTTCTCTTCTTGGCAGAGACTAGACTGTAAACCTTTTAAGATCATTTCTCTATAATATAATCTCTACCAACAGCATTTAGGGATTCAGTTCAGTTCAGTTGCTCAGTCGTGTCCGACTCTTTGCACACCATGAATCGCAGCACGCCAGGCCTCCCTGTCTATCACCATCTCCCGGAGTTCACTCAGATTCACATTCATCGAGTCCGTGATGCCATCCAGCCATCTCATCCTCTGTCGTCCCCTTCTCCTCCTGCCCCTAATCCTTCCCAGCATCAGAATCTTTTCCAATGAGTCAACTCTTCGCATGAGGTGGCCAAAGTACTGGACCTTAGTCGGCAAAGTGATATCTCTGCTTTTGAATATACTATCTAGGTTGGTCATAACTTTTCTTCCAAGGACTAAGCGTCTTCTAATTTCATGGCTGCAGTCATCATCTGCAGTGATTTTGGAGCCCCAAAAATAAAGTCTGACACTGTTTCCACTGTTTCCCCATCTATTTCCCATGAAGTGATGGGACCGGATGCCATGATCTTCGTTTTCTGAATGTTGAGCTTTAAGCCAACTTTTTCACTCTCCTCTTTCACTTTCATCACGAGGCTTTTTAGCTCCTCTTCACTTTCTGCCATAAGGGTGGTGTCATCTGCATATCTGAGGTGATTGATATTTCTCCCGGCAGTCTTGATTCTAGCTTGTGTTTCTTCCAGTCCAGCGTTTCTCACCATGTACTCTGCATATAAGTTAAATAAGCAGGATGACAATATACAGCCTTGATGTACTCCTTTTCCTATTTGGAACCGGTCTGTTGTTCCATGTCCAGTTCTAACTGTTGCTTCCTGACCTGCATACAGATTTCTCAAGAGGCAGGTTAGGTGGTCTGGTATTCCTATCTCTTTCAGAATTTTCCACAGTTTATTGTGATCCACACAGTCAAAGGCTTTGGCATAGTCAATAAAGCAGAAATAGATGTTTTTCTGGAACTCTCTTGCTTTTTCCATGATCCAGCGGATGTTGTCAATTTGATCTCTGGTTCCTCTGCCTTTTCTAAAATCAGCTTGAACATCAGGGAGTTCATGGTTCACGTATTGCTGAAGCCTGGCTTGGCTTGCAGAATTTTGAGCATTACTTTACTAGCATGTGAGATGAGTGCCACTGTGCGGTAGTTTGAGCATTCTTTGGCATTGCCTGTCTTTGGAATTGGAATGAAAACTGAACTCTTCCAGTCCTGTGGCCACTGCTGAGTTTTCCAAATTTGCTGGCATACTGAGTGCAGCACTTTCACAGCATCATCTTTCAGGATTTGAAACAGCTCCACTGGAATTCCATCACCTCCACTAGCTTTGTTCGTAGTGATGCTTTCTAAGGCCCACTTGACTTCACATTCCAAGATGTCTGGCTCTAGATTAGTGATCACATCATCATGACCATCTGGGTCATGAAGATCTTTGTACAGCTCTTCCGTGTATTCTTGCCACCTCTTCTTAATATCTTCTGCTTCTATTAGGGCCAGACCATTTCTGTCCTTTATCCAGTCCATCTTTGCAGGATATGTTCCCTTGGTATCTTTAATTTTCTAGGGGTTAGCATGTGGTTAACGACCAAATAAATGAATGAGTGAATAAATGAATGCACGGATAAATGAATACTATGTGAAAACAATCCTTAACAGAGCCATACAAATTAATAATGTTGCTGGACCTCAAGGAAAAAAAAATTCAACAATGTACCAAACACTATTCTAGGAGCTGAGGCAACAGCAATAAATGAGACACGATTTTTGAACTCCAGGAACTTACATTCTATGAAGGGAGGAGGGCTCACAATAAGAACAATAAAACACACAGGATGCTAGATAGTAATTTAGTGTTATTACTCCAATCCTGTCATTCTAGATCCCTAAGATGAGAAGTGCCTGCGTGTGGTGTACAGATATGGGGATGGGGTGGGAGACTGCTGTTGCTAAAAGCTGGCCAGCACTGATATGAAGAACTACTCAAGGACAGAACCAGGGATGTTTGATGGAAGCTCCATTGCAAACTCCTGGAGGATAAGGCCATGTGGTCCCAACACAGAGCAGGGACTGAGAGAACACCTGATGGTGCAGAGATCTGGGCTCTGTCAGAAGGGAGAATGGGAAGCCCTAGGCTTCCATGTGTATCACTCTGCTCTGCAACAACCCGGCCAGATGGGAAGGGGTCAGGGGAGTAGCTGAAGAAAATTAATCAAGAAAATGTTATTCAGAACTACTTTACCTAGCACAGATATCTCAATACACATGTTAGTTTTTAAAAGGATTATCTTTACTTCATTCTTTTCTTCCCCTTGAAGCCCCTTACCATGCAACAAAATTACTTGTTAAGTCAAATCAAGAAGCATTTCCTGTGTACTTACAATGTGCCATGCTCTGCGCTGTGCACTAAGGAGGTTACTCAAGGATGCCTGTGATCCTAGTACTTAAAAATTTATAGGGCTTCCCAAGTGGTCCAGTCGTTAAGAACTCGCCTGCCAATGCAGGGGACACAGGTCTTCCCTGGTCCAGGAAGACCCCACATGCCCCGGAGCAATTAAGCCCATGGGCCACAATTACTGGAGCCCTACACAGCCTAGAAACCATGCTCTACAACGAGAGAAGCCACAGCAATGAGACGCCCACACAACAATGAAGACCCAGTGCAGCCAAAAATAAGTAAACTTAAAAAGAAAGGAAAAGAAATTTATAATCTCACTGGTAGAATAAGACACAAATGTAAATCTGGATGAGTGAGGAAAGATTTCAGGAGAAGACAGGAAGAGACTGGAAGAAAAGTGGGGCAGGTAGGAAAGATAGAAAAATGATGGTGAATCACAAGGAGCCTGAAGACAGGTTGAGGGGTTCGGTGCACATCTAGCAGACCCTGCGGAGCCACTGGGCATTGCTGTGTGATGAGTATTTGACATAACTAGTGTTTAGGAAGAGGAACTAGGCTGTTAAATGATTTGCAGGATGGATCTGAGATGAAGAGAGTCAAGAGGCGGGGAAACCAGTGAAGCCGCCGACAGCGAATTGAGGTGAGTGTGAGGCAACTGAAGCCAGGCTAGTGGTTGTTTTTTTAAGAAGCACTCCGTGTAGTTCTTCCTGCTCCTTTGAGCAGATGTCACGGTTGTGGCACATATCGCGAACATTCAAAATCAGCTCAATAGATTGCAACTGACATGGAGAAAGAAGCCCCTGCTTTCCAGCTGGGCCTCTTCAGCTCTAACCAACCCCACATGTCCATTCAGCCAGCACTTTAGGGAAGCAATCAAGAAGAGGAGTATTATATTACTAGCTGTCTCACCAAAGGATCCACAAATATTCACAACACATCCAGGGCAGCTACAATCAATGTATAGCTTTCATGTATCCTGGGTCTGACCTCTTGGCTTCCAGAACTGTTCTCACATAGGTACCCCCATCTTAGCAGAGCCAGTGCCCTCTGGCAGTGCCCAGTGAAGGGTTAAACTCAAAGGAGAAAAGAGAAGATGGCCACCTACTCTATGGTGTGACATGGAGTGAGGGGGCACCATTAACTTGCCTGACCCAAGAGCTCCCTCCCCAGTGCTACTGCCACCACTCCTCCAGAAGACACGCGCACAGAGAGTCCCCGGGGACCAGTAAGACACTATTGTATTAGCATCCATCAACAACTGAGGGTCAGTTCATGAGTTAGGAAGACTTGGGTAAGTTCATTCACTCATCCACTAACATCTGATAAAGGCCTATTACGTGTGAGGCACTGCCCTGGACATAGGAACACTGACCTTAAAAGAATAACCAATGAGGTCTGTAAGATAGGAAGACAAAAATGGATGGTGTGTATGGTAGTTCTAGGGATGGTAAAGGTAGCAGGATGATGGCAAAGGTGACAGGATGATGTAATGAAAAGAGCAACCGAGGGAATCAGCAGTGAGTTTTAATCTCTGCCCTGCTACTAATATGTGACACTGAAGAAGCCATTTTCCTGGCCAGGACTAAGTATCCTCAATTGGAAAAGGCTGAATTGGGATTATCCCTGTGGTTGACAAGCATCTAGGAGATTGCCAGTCACTGAACCTGCACAAAATATAATCAGTGACTGCTTTGCAAATCTGATCAGCTAGGGTTAGCCCTGACTGAGGCTTCCTACTCCCAGCTAGAGCAGTCTGGACTTCCTTTACACAGTTCCTAGAGCGGGACGATGTAGGGGGTGAGGGGTCACTGCCAAGTGGGATTCTTTTGACATCCACATTTACCCACTGCTTCAGACCAGACAACTCTAGCATGTCTGAAACCCACATTTGTTCTCAAACCACTCTGGTCTTTCATGAGCCTTTGAATTGAGGCTATTAAGAACAGGGCCAGTTCTCCCAGGGTTACAGGGCAAGAGAGGCTTAGCAAACACGCGGGAGTTATAGCAAACTATGGTTCATTCTTGTAAATTCTCCCCTGGGTTAGAAAATTCTTATCTCACAGATTTTTTTTTTTTTCTCCTCAAGCTGGAAAGATCTTTAGAAATGATTTGGTCCAGGGACTCTTGCTGGTGATTCAGTGGTTAATAAGACTGCACTCCCAATGCAACGGGCCCAGGTTCGATCCTTGGTTAGGGAACTAGATCCCACACACCACAACTAAGCATTCACAATACCATAAACAATATCCCTGCATATTGCAACTAAGACCTGGTGCAGCCAAATAAGTAAATAAAATAAGTACTAAAAACAAAAGAAAAGAAATATCCTGGTCCGAGTTCTGCATCTGCTAACTAATGGTAGAACCAAGTTTAGTTCCCTGCTCTTCTAGCTCCAAGACTAGTGAATGGTTTTTCCCCTCTCCCATCCCATTTCCTCTAGAGAAAGGATCCTCTCTGCTAGGCAACTCAGCTGGGGACCTGAAGTAGAGCAGATGATAAACATCTTCTGTCTTTGAAAGAAAAGAGGTACAGCCATAAACAATGTGCTCACAAGCCCCAAAAAACAGAGTTCATGTGAAAACTGAAGAACCTTAGCAAAGGGCACAGGACTCAAAGGAATGGGAGTTGGGGAGACACTTAGAATACCACTGAGCTCTTAATGGGAATGGCCTCCTACTTGCCCTGTAACCAGGTACAAACCACAAGCCCGCTGATTCGTAACCCCAGAGGCTGAGCTACCCCAGGCCCAGAAAAAGGGCAACACACACAGTTTACACCTTTTATTATTTTAATAGAAATTTCTCCCCTGGGAGCAGAAAGGGGTCAAAAGTCCAAAACCAAAATTATATATCTTTATAAGTTGCAGCAAAAAAGCATTACAGCAGACAGTTATTATTATTATTTTTTAAAAGCCTCAGTGAACAGAGCAGAATAGGAGGTGTTAGAAAACTCACTCCAAGTAATTTATTCGCTGGGAACCACAAAGGGCTTTCCCAAGAACAGCAAAAACACCATTAATTTCCCCACTACCTTCCTTTCAAAGGACTCCAAACACTTCACACATATCGTTTTAAATTGTCCTCAAAGGCTCCAAAATAAGGGGTTACTATTTCCCCAGGTTCAGATGGAGAAACTAAAACAATCATGCTGGCCCTGTCTGTTCAAGACATCCTAACAGATTCAGCTAGCAGTGACTGAGTGTCTGCTATGCCTGTGACCCAAGCCAGGCAAACATGTGATACAAAGACAAAAGATACAATCTCTATCCTCCAGCAATCAGAATCCAGTGGGGCGTAACAGGTATGTATACAAATCCTCATGAAATAAGGCAGCCCATGCCAGGTGCTGTAGAAAAGGTCCGAACACAGTGCCTTTATCCTATCAAGTGATTAAAATGTGCCAAGTACTGTGCTAAGTCTTTACCAGATCATATTGTTTAAATCACACACTGTGTAGTGTACAGAGAAAGAAATGCGAGGTTAAGTGACTTTCTCAGGGTCTCAAGGCCATGCTACGGCTGAGCAGGAATTAGCACCCAGGTCTGTCTGGCTCCAAAGCCCATGTGATGGGAGGTAACTGCTCGGGAAAATGGTTTCTGGACAGTTAAGCACAAAGTGCCCATACCTTACAGGGGGAGAGCAGGACACAGGGGCCCTCACAAGGTTGTTAGGAAAAGACCCGTTTCCTCTGCCCGAAATTGCATGCGAAGTACTCCTCTGGATTCTCCATCATAGGCACTGCTCTTGTGGGTCAAGAAGCCAAAGGCAGTGTTTTCCAAAAGGGAAAAGAGCTCACTGAACCAAGAAGGACTGCAAGGTCCTGAGCACTTCGTCTGCTGTTGGTGGGCACTGAAAGCTGATCTGGGCTAGAGGGTGCGGGGATCCCTGGCTGGCTGTTACAGAAAGTCTACAGCCTGTTGGAGCAGGGCATGATGGTTGTGGTACCCATGCCAGCGGAGCATCCTTTTCTAGTAGCTGGAGTGGAACTCCTGGAGAAGGAGCCGCCTGCTGGAGGTCCCTGGAGAAGGGCCTGGCCTGGAGACAGTTCGGCAGAGCTCACCTGGTGGGGTAACCTCTGCCTCTTTTGCCAAGGCTCCAATGTGGAGGCCAAGGAATAAGGTGTCAGATTTCGAGGAAGAAAAGCTTAGGGAGAGCAGGCTACTGTCCCAGCCCAGAGAGGTTACAAAGAGCATCACCAGCCCTAGGGAACCCTGGGGCTCAGCAAGGGCCAGGCTAATATATAGCTCTATTTTAAGCCCCCAGGACACAAAGAAGATGGGAAAAGAAGAAGGTCCTCCAAACTCAGGGAGCAAAGTTGGACCTGGACCTCAGGAAGCCCAGTCACCAGCCTAGCAGTCTTCCCATCTCATATGTGGGATCCTTCTGCAGTTATTTTCAAATCTTAATTTCAACCTAACAAGACAACAACAGAAATCCTTTGGTGGATCAAAGTAAAAGAAAAGAGTTAAGTAACAAAGTGTGTGTGAGAGAAAGGGGATAATGAACAATTATATCAAAATATCCAAATAAGGGAAGTGCTATACTTTCTGGCAGCCACAGCAACAGGAAAGCGGGATTGTTACACCCTTCTCATTGTTAAATAAAGGGAGGCACAGAAGTTCATCAGGGCAGAGAAAGTTCTTAATTCTCAATGCTGAGAGGCTCATATATACACAAGTGAATGTGTATCTGCACACCCACACGTATGCAGATTACACCATTTCTCTTTCCAACAGGAACGGGTCAAACGGCTCTCCAGAGTCCAGCTGCCGCTCTGACTCCACACCACCACTGCATGCAATGAAGCACTTCAACAGTTAAAACATTTTTGTGCCAATATTTTAAGAGTGCAGAAGGTTCCAAATTACATGTAAAATAAACAATGCCAGACTGTGAAAACTCTTGGCTGCAACGTTCTCTGATGTTAACAAGAGTTTCTTTATTACTGTAACCTTTCAGAAGTGAATAAAAATTATTTCTCTGCCCTAGTTTTGCCCTCCAGTAAAAGGAAGAGAACAGTGACCATGGAAAGAGCTGTACAATGACCTCTCCTGAAGGCTAGGAGGCTGGGAAGGGGGCAGCTTAAAACACAAAGCCTTCCATATATATGTTTCTAGTCAAAGGTGAGAAATTTAGTTTGTGCTATGCTGATCATATTATAAAATTTTATGCGCCTAATATTTTTATGTAGCTAAAACCCTTAAGGGGATGAAAGGGCATTTTCAAGAGCAAACTAAGCTGGTATGATGGAGAAAACCCAAATCTTATCAAAGTTACTTACCCACTCAGTGAATCTCCTGACTTAGAAACTGAGTCCGAAGTGCTCTTAGGAAAAAAATGAAGACAACCTATAGGTGGTCAGGACTTAGACAAAATATGTTCTGCAGGCCACTGAGTTGATGAGTCTGTGGATACTGGACACACAGAAGGATCTCAAAACGGAGCTAGTCTGAACAGTTTTTTTCACCACTTCAGGAAAAGAAGGAAAAAGCCAGCTAACAAAGGCAAACATGCTCTTGTCCTCTCACACCACTCTACCATTACCTATATCATTGCTTTAACCTAAATGTTCTTGTCTAGCAAACACTGATCCGAAAAAATACAATGCAAATGTCATCTACCCAAACTTTTCTACTCTGGGCAGAGCAATTTTAAAATACCATCATCTTTTAACATTGTAATCACCTGTTTATATGTTTGTCTTCTCCTACTAGACTGGGGATTCAGGGACAATATCTTTGTCATCTTTGTATCTCCAGTGCCTAGCACAGTACCTGGAAGCTAGCAGACCACAATAAAATGGATGGATGGATGGGTAAAACTGTTTGTGTCTGGGAACAGAAATCAGACAGAGAATGATGAACTGCTAAAAAAACAGAACATAAGCTCTGGGATTTAACACAAGGCTAGCTTTTCAGACTTTCACAGAGTTGCAAATGTTAAGTCTGGAAGAGAATTTAGAAATCATCTAGCCCTTCTCCCCAGAGAGGTGAGGCGATCTGACGTACTCAAGCTCACCCAGAGAACAGCCGGGCAGGCCACAACTCCTTCCATTCTACCACACCATCCCTTCTCTTTACTGTCAAAAACTGTAGGTATAAATATTTATTTGGCAATTGATAAGAAATATGATTAAGATTACAGATTATGAGAATATTACTTCATTATGAACAAATGAACAATGTCACTCTAGGAACTCAAATAACTTGATATGAAATACAACACTTGAGTTGCTCAAAAAGCTAAACATAGCATACCGTTTGACCCAGCAATTCCACTCTTAGATATATACCCAACTGAACGGAAAACATATGTTCAGTTACATGAATGTTCACAGCAGCATTATTCAAATAAGCCAAAAGTGGGAACAGCCCAAATGTCAATCGATTGATGAATGGATAATAAAATGTGGTATATCCATACAATAGATTATCCATAAAAATTAATGAACTACTGAAACATGCTGCAACATGGATGAACCGCTGAAACATTATGCTAAGTAAAAGACACTAGACACAAAAGACCACATATTATGATTCCATTTATATGGAATGCCTAGAATAGGTCAGTTCATAGAGACAGAAAGCAGTGGTTGCCAACGGCTGAGAAAAAGGAGAGTAACTGCTAACAGGCACAGGGTTTCTTTTGAAGTGATGAAAATGTCCTGGAATTAGATAGTGGTGATGGTTGCATAACATTGTGAATTTACTAAAAACACATTCAAAATGGTGAATTTTATGATATATGAATTATTATTATATCTCCATTTTTTAAAATGTGTGTGTGGTGGGGTGGAAATACAAGCTCTGCCCTCTAGTAATTGAACTGAAGGAGTCAGGGCCAGAGCTGCTTAAGGATGCAGAGGTTCAGAGTTATGTGACAAGTAATATTATGCAAGTTTGGGGAAGAAGGAAACATTAAAAAAAAATCTAAAGCTACTGCTAGAACCATAGTTTTTAGCAGTGACCTTTTCAGGCAGTACAGAGTAATGATTAAGAGCATGGGCTCTAGAGTCTGGCAGGCTTGGGTTTCAATCTAGGCTCTTATATTTACTGTGTAAGTCTGGTTAAGTTACCTAATCAGTAGGCTGAATACTGGTCTCCTAAAAGATAGCTACATCCTAATTCCTAGAACCTGTGAATGTTACCTTATATGGCAAAAAGGACTTTGCAGCTGTGATTAGATTAAGGGTCTTCAGATAGGAAGATCAGTATGGATTATCCAGGTGGGCCTAATTGCAATCACATGCACCTTTATGAGAGAGAGAAAGAGGGTGCTTAAACCCAGACAGGAGAGAAGAATGCAACGTGACCAGAGAGGCAGAGATCAGAGTGAAGTGGCCACAAGCCAAGGAGTGCCAGCAGTTACCAAAAAGCTGAAAGGGGCAAAGAAGAGATTCTTCCCTTGAGCACAGCCTATTGAAAATGATTTCTAACCTCCAGAACTATGAGAGAACAAAGCTCTACTGTTTTAAGCCACCAATCTGTGTAAGTTTTTACAGCAGCTATAGGGAACTAATATATTAAAGCTAACTTCTCTGATCTTTAGTTTCTTCATCTGTAAAATGAGGATAGGATCTCATAGCTAAGACTGTTGTAAACATAAATTGAAATGGTGCTTAAAAAATGCACACCCAAGAGAAAGTGCTCAGTAAACATTAGCTATTACTATTGGGGAACTCTTTCTGCATTAGCTGAAACCCTCCACTTTCACATGTCACTAGTCCATGCTCAGATCCTGCTCTTCTTCACAGGGAGATGAATAAGAGCTGGCCATCAGGAGACCTGAGTTCTGTTCTTCAGCTGGTTTCTCACTCAAGCTTACTCAGCTCTCCCAGAGACAGTTTCTCCACCACTTAAATGATGGGATCAGACTTGAGCAGTAGCCCTCAGACTGAAGGGTTTGTTAAAATATTGCTTAGAGATTCACACACTTAAAGAATGAACTTAATGGTTGCTGGGCCAGGGGGTGGGGGGCGGTGGAGGGGAGAAGGATGGAGGAAAGGGATTAGGGAGTCTGGGATGACATGTACACATTGCTATATTTAAAACGGATAACCAACAAGATCCTACTGTATAGCACAGGGAACTCTGCTCAATGTTATGTGGCAGCCTGGAGGGGAGTTTAGAGGAGAACGGATACATGTATACGTATGGTCAAGTCCCTTTGCCGTTCACCCCAAACTATCACAACATTGTTAATCCACTATACCCCAATATAAAATTTAAAATACAGATTGCTGGGCCCTGCCTCCAGAGTGTCTCGCTCAGCAGATCCAGAGTGGAGCCCCTAAACATGCATTTATAACAAGTTCCTAAGTGGTGCTAAGGCTGCTGGTTTGGAGGCCACTTTGAGAATCCCTGGATTAGATTATTTCAAGGTTCTTTTCCAGTTTTAACAGTCTAAGATTCCCCAGGAATGTCCTGTAGATGTACTGCTGCTATTACTGCTAAGTCACTTCAGTCGTGTCCAATTGTGTGTGACCCCATAGACGGCCCACCAGGCTCCCCCGTCCCTGGGATTCTCCAGGCAAGAACTCTGGAGTGGGTTGCCATTTCCTTCTCCAATGCATGAAAGTGAAGTCACTCAGTTGTGTCTGACTCTTAGCGACCCCATGGACTGCAGCCCACCAGGCTCCTCCGTCCATGTAGATGTACTACTCCAGTAATAAACATAGCTTATCAGGCTGAAATAGCCCTTAGACTAAGTTCTTTTCCTAAACAGGACAGTGGGGGATGGGAGAGTATGAGGTTATATGGTCAAGACTACTTTTAACTTTCATATGAAGCAGAATGAAAAATCTTAAGCAATGGCGGGGAACAGGAAGAGGCTATCCCCTGATCCAACATGCTGGCCCCATTTTCATTTATCTTAATCCACCTTTCTGCCTTTGCACCAGACCCCTCCCCCTCATGCCCTCCTCTAGAAACACATCTAGGTGTCTCCTGAATTCATTTATTGGCTCTGCCGTGCACAGTATAATACTGCCTTTGTTAGTCTCCCAGCCCAGCCTTTCCAAGCACGGTGTTCCTCTAGTCTTTAAAAAAAAAAAAGAAATAACCAAGGAGTCTCTGAAAAATAATTGTAAAATCAACTAAGGCAAATTCAGACGATGTGGAGACATTCAGGCTCTAAAGGTTGGAAAAAGAAACAAATTCAGAACATTGTTCGAATTCTCATCTTTTTTCCCCTCCCTTAATCTCTATCAGTCCTGTGGAGTAGGAAACCTCTGCCGTATTGGATTAGAAATTCTGAATAAAGGGGCCGCAGGCGTGGGTCTGCACCGGAGAAACAGAACACTTCTAGATTCAAGGAAAGCTGTCCTCTGGGTCTTTAGAAGTCTCTGGTGCAAAGGCAGGGGAGAAGGACCCTCCCATGAAGTTGGTTTCCCCTCCTCCTGACCCCCCACTCCTGACAGGGGAGAAGGACCCTCCCATGAAGTTGGTTTCCCCTCCTCCTGAGCCCCCCAGAGGTGTCATAGTATAGTAAGGCAGACACTGGACTGGGAATCGGCATACCCTAGTTTTGATCCTCATTTTGCTGTCGGCTAGCTGCGTCACCTTGGGCAAATCAATGAACTCTTTGGAACTTCATTTCCTCACCACACAAGTGAGAAGGTGGGAACAACTCTATAGTCCTTAACCTGATATGAGCATCAGAAATCTTCTGGAGAAGTTTTCTGAATACCCACATCTGAACACCTTCAGACCAACAGAATCTCTGAGGCTCCAAGTCTAATGTTCTAAGGTTCATCTATCCTATAAAGTGGACTAAAAGTATAAATGGGGGACTTCCCTGGTGGTCCAGTGGCTAAGACTCAGAGTTCCCAATGTAGAGGGGCCTGGGTTCAATCCATGGTCAGGAAACTAGATCCCACGTGCTGTGACTAAGACTTGGCACAGTCAAAAAAAAAAAAGTATAAATGATGAGAGAGCCAGAGAATCCATGAGGCTGGGCAGAGAGTGAAACATGAACCTTTAGGGGGGCGGGTGGAGGATGGGTCAGAGAAACGGAATCCAGGTACAATAAGTGATCTTTAAGGCAGTATTAGGGAGATAGTAGTGGCCAGGGATTAATAATAGCAGCAAGCTCATACACCCAACAAGTATCTGAAGGGTAACTATGTTAGGCACTAGGGGTCCTGGGATCCTCATTCCATATAATGGGTGTGACCTACACAAACCCATAATTATAGTATAGCAATGACAACCCTATTTCAGAAGTTTGTGCAAAGTGTGGGAGGAATACAGACAAGAAAGTGGCAAGTATACTAGCATTACTGGGGGTTGCTGGGAAAAGCTCCTTGGAAGAGGTACTATCCAGCTGTGTCTTAGAGTGCCATAAGCAGAGGGGACAGGGTTACAACCACTTCAGACAGAAGTGTGTCAATGAAGGGCTTAAAGGAACACAGAATATTATAGCACCAGTGAAACTACAGCATGAGTGGAACATGTGTTTCAGTGTGTTTGTGCACATGCTCAATCATGACCATTTGCATGTAGGAGAAGTTTGTTGGGAATTAAACTAGAAAGGTGGGCTAGAGACAGAATGTGAAGGCCCCTCTCTGAATTTTTCACTTTGAAAAGCTTCAAACTTTTTTTTTTAAGGTATAGAGTAATACAACAAAACTTGCATGAACTTTAGATTCACAGTTTTTACTATTCTGTGACATTTGCTGGACCTTTATCCATACACACATACCCTTTCTTCTTTTGCGAAATCATTTGAAGGTATCAAAACATTTCACCCCTAAATACTTCAGCAGGTATCTTCTAAGAACAAGAATATCCTCCAATATAACTACAAAGGGTTCTATATGTCACTGCTAAGAAGTTTGAATTTTGTCCCTCAGAGATTTCTAGACAGAGGAGGGATATGATCAGATGTGGGGTTTAGAAACATCTCTGGCAGCTTATATGACAGTAGGGTTCATCAGAGGAGGAAAGTCCAGGAACTATTAATAACAGATAGGAGGCTATGCCCAGTAAAGAGATGATGAGGACTGACATGAAGCAAAAGAACAGAAGAGAGGATAAAATCCAGAGGTATTTGGGGTGGAAAAGTAACAAGACAAATGAATGCAGAGGATGAGGCAGGAGTTGAGGACAACTCTAAGAATTCTAGCTTGGGGGACTGGATTGGTGGTGACGACATTAGAAGTGAGACAAGAAACACAACAAGACCAGGCAGACTGCCAGGTTCCTCTCCATGGAATTCTCCAGGCCAGAATACTGGAGTGAGTAGCCATTCCCTTCTCCAGGGGATCTTCCTGACCCAGGAATCCAACCAGGGTTTCCTGCGTTGCAGGCAGATTCTTTACCAGCCAAGCTACCAGGCAAAGCCAACTAACACACAGCTTTAGCGACCCCTAAAAGAGAGGTTTGGAAAATGGCTTTAGCTGTGCCTGACAAACATGGCTCTAAGCAGTTTTATAACTATGGTACAAAAGACAGTGAAGGCAAAAAAAAAAAAGTGATGGGTTGGAGAGGTAAACAGTTCTGAAATGATGAACTGAGTTGGGAGTACTTAGCATGAGGAGCACTTAAGGTATTAGGAAAAGGCAGGACTCTGTCAGTGCACCAAGTTAGCCAGGACTATGAAAAATGGAATTTTCAAATGGAAAAATTCAAATTCAAAAATTCAAAATTCAAATGGAATTTTCAAAAAAATGGTCACTTTTCTTCTACAGAAATTTCAGGAGGTAAACTGAAGATAAAAGAGTAGATATCAAATTCACAGACTCATTTATTTAGTCAAGAAACACTTATTGAATGCCTACTAAAGACAAAGCTCTGTCGAGGCGCTGTAGAAATACAAACAAGTAGGAATTAGACCTCAGGAAACTCACCATTTATAATTTCAAATACAGAAAGGTTTATAACTTCTTTCAAGGGCCCTCCCTGAAGTGGAGTGAATCCAGTATATCACTCAGAAGGTTAGGTACCTGAGCCATTAGATAAGCATCCTGAGCGTATAACACCCAGGCATCCGATCAGTTAGAGAACTACCTAAAGGCACGTCCCTGGTGGTCCAGCGGCTAAGACTCTGTACTCCCAAAACAGGGGTCTCGGTTTCAACCTCTGGTCAGGGAGGAGCTAGATCCCACGTGTTGCAGCCAAGCCCCAGTGAGGCCAAATAAATGTTAAAAAACACACCTAAGGTACTCTTGCTACCTATTAAGGCCTAAGGATAAGAAACCTGTGTCGAGAAAGGAACTTATCCACTAGAGATACATCTTCAGTTGGTCTCTGCTTAAACTCATGAGCTAATTCCAAAACAGAATTGCTCTGCCTTCTAAGAATTTAGCCTTCCCTCCCCTAATAACTAAGTATCCATTCCAACTGCTCAGGACATTTAGAAAACATTCAAAAGAACGATTGATACTGGAAAACAAACATGTATTCTTATTTTAAAGGCTTTGAGCCCAAGGGACTGCTCTGTATTTACACTCAACCATTCATATTATTGGCCACAGAAAAACTGTATCTTTAAAGTGGTCCTTGCCTTTTAAACAATACCTTTGGCACTGAGCTTTAACTCTGACCTAGAGATGCAAAGTATAGCAAACTTTTTACCTCATGGTAAAACAGAGGAGTTTGAATGAAGATTTTTGTGGTGGGGAGGGAGGACATGGCAATGGAAATATAGAAGCCTGGAAGGAAATTTCCAGAAAAACTAAAGTATAAGTAACTCTACTACCTTTTATAGACTCAAAACCTTTGCTGGTTTAGAGACATAAAGTACTTTGTGTATAAATTGTTTTTTTTTTTTTTTCAATCAAATAATTCCACTAGAAGATTGAGAAAGCATAAACAAAGAAAAAGGAAAACTGAGAATGGAGATAACTTCTCATTTCTTTCTCTTCCCACATTTAAGACTAATGAGTAAATAAATATTCTCAGAATAAAAAGGATACCTCCCCACTCCACTTTTTCCAACATTTATAATGGGCTTTCAGAACCCTCTTTTTCATCAGAAAAGGCATACATTCAGCCAAGGAGCAATGACTAGCACTTTGGAGAGTACAAAGAAGGATACATGTGATCCCACCCCCAGGAATTCACCCAGAAGGTGGTCAATATACACGAATGACAGTGATGCAAAACAGAAGCAGTTCAGAGCCAGAAGAAGGGTATGTTGTTGTTCAGTCGTGTCCGACTCTTTGCGACGCCATGGGCTGCAGCACTCCAAGCTTCCCTATCCTTCACCATCTCCCGGAGTCTGCTCAAACACGTGTCCATTGAGTCAGTGATGCCATCCAACCATCTTGTCCTCAGTCGCTCCCTTCTCTTCCTGCCCTCAACCTTTCCCAGCATCAGGGTCTTTTCCAATGAAGGGTATAGGTAAATTAAAAGGTACTTACAGCTAGGGGAAACCATGATTGGCTTCCAATTTGAAGTGGAGGGATGTGGAGGAATTGAGGCTGGCATGTTAGGGCAATCTAGTATACTCATACTGCGTGAGCAAAGACAAAACACAGGAAGAGCAAGACATTCAGCTTGGCTGCAGTGAAAAGTATGTGCGGCAACGACGGAATGTGATGTTCACTGTGTGCTTACTGTGTGCCAGGCACACGTGCTAGAGGTTTCTCATATTTAAGGCTCAAGAAGAGCTAGGGGAAATGAGTTTGGAAAGGTAGTCTGGAGTATGATCACAGAGGACCTTGCAAAGCAAAATGCTGGTTCTGAAAAGCAAAGTAGAATTTTACAAAGGAGTGCAGTTCAGCTCTTCTACCTCCTTCTAGGCCCTCTACACCATCCTCCATCAAGCAGCTCTGCTACAGCAAGGAGCAGGAGAGTGTGGTCACAGGAGGCTCATCCTAATCCCAGAAGGCTGCTAGCAAGAAATCACCTGAGGCAACGGTCCTCAGCAATGTTTCTTGTCCTCAGGAAGAAATGTTGCTGAGGCAACTGTCATGCCAGGGACCACTGGTAGAGATGAATGTGCAACTAGTTAACTAAAGCCCATCCCCACCCCCTCCACCTTGTCTCCACAGTTTGGAAAGCTTAAACCTGCTCATTGTAAGCCACAAGGTGGAGATGTCTGGCAGGGCAGAACTGAGAGGAAGTTGTTTAGCCAGCCTAAGGTTACCATTAACACTTTGAGCCACTGCCTTGAGCTAATTTTTATGTTTGTTTTTTAAGTTTGGTTGAAATGTCACAAATGGAAAAATTAAGTAAAGCGCCCCTGGTTAGCCACAAGACTGGACACACCTGGCTGCAAACCCAGCAAAAGAAACTTACTTCATTAGTAGGAGAGGCAGAAAGTGAAATTTACATCTGAAATCTGCCTGCACCAGGAGAAAGCGCTGAGGCCAAAGGCGCTGTCTGTTTTTACAGCTGTGTCAAGTCTTAGCTCTCTACTCTTACCAACACTCAGGAGTGAGGCAAGGGCCCAAGGAAAAATGGTCTCCAACCTCTTCAGCTGCAACTCAGCTCACAAAGGTTTTTAAGAACTAGTTAATGAAATAAAACAAGACCAGATGAGGTGATATAATGAACTTTATTTCCACAGCTAATTTATATGTTTAAATCCCAAATAATGTTTTTTTTTTTAAAGTGAGAACTCTCTAAATTATTGATGTGATTTTTGTAACCTCAAATTTAACACTTGCTTTTATATACCAGCTTCACTGATGATATATGAGGCTGCCTTATTTTTCACAATAGTTGGGCTCCTAAACAGCTGGTAAAAAGCAAATTTTGGAAAGTGAAAATTTTCCCACCAAATGAGACTGGAACTCTAATTCAAAGGATTTCTTGACCCAGATTTCTAACGTGTCATTAATTCACATTCTCAATCTTCCTTACACCAGTCCACTCAAGTAATGTAATGGCTCTAAGAATTCTTTGGCAGAAGAAAAATCACCACTACACTGATCAGTCTTATAAATTCTACTTTTTATATGAGTTTTCTTAAAGATGCCAAATAACACAGAAATAGATTTGCAAATTACCACCTTCACATCATAGATTTTCAAAGCTTGGAAAAGAAACTTGGAAACCTCGTAGCCACCTGCCCCCGACCCAAGTTTGTTTTTTTTTTTTTTAAACCAAGAAACTGAAGTAAGGGGAGGAGAAAAGATTTGCCAGCCAGGGTCAGAACCAGGCCAGACTGGCTCCCTCTGCCTGCTACTTTTCTCCAGCCACATGCCATTCTTGTCCAGCCTAATCTTCCCATTTCTTTAGGCAATATACACACTCACAACTTAGAACTGGCTAATATATAATTGTCTTGCCTCTATAAAGGGTGTCTATTTATAGCATGACATTGGAAAGGGAGGAGCAAATCACTTATAATGGAAATACAAGAATAGTAATTCCCCAACTCTTTCAAGTCTCCATTATTTTTAAATCATCATCTTTTATAGTCTTTGTAACTAAACCGGAGCTTGGCAGTTCTCTCATGAAGACAAATTCAGCAGTCTATGCTTGAGGAGCATTATGGATCATCTAAAACCCTGCTATGCAAAGTGTGCTTGCTCCTTCCCCATCCTGCCCTACCAGTGCTACTGGCATCACCTTGAAGATTTTTAGAAAAGCAGAGAGAGAGACTCTCTGGCCTCATCCCAAACCTACTGAATCAGAATCTGTATTTTAACAGGATCCCCAGGTGAACTGCAGGTACATTAAAGTTTGAGAAATGCTGATCTAACACACTTCTAAGACAGCAAAATATATGGAACAATTCGGACAGAAAAATGGTTGGATAAAATGGGGGGCGGGGAGGAAAGGCTAATTCCTGCAGGACTACATAGACAGACGACTGAACCAGAGACTAACAAACCAAGTATGATCTATCTGACAAATAAGTTGGCTTTAAAACAATTTCAGAATAAATTTCAATTTATTCATTCATCCAACAAGTATTTATTCAACCACTGTTCACTGTGCAAACAAAAAACTGTGGATAAGATAGGTTTCCTGCCTTTATAAAGCATACAGTCAAGTAGAAGAGATATTATAAAGTAACATGGCAGAAGGTTCAAAGTGCTGAAAATTGTGATGGAGATAAATATACGTGTGTGTGCATGCGTGCTTAGTTGTTCAGTCGTGTCTGACTCTTTGTGACTCCCCGTCCATGGGATTTTTCAGGCATTGCAGGTGGATTCTTAGCCCACTAAGCCATCAGGGAAGCCTCATTTATAAGTAGATCCAAAAGAAATTCATTTGGGGGTGGAAGTTGGGTAGAGTAAAAGGTTCCTGTGGTCTAGGAGTCAGCAACCTATGGCTCATAAGGCTATTCAAGCTGGGGACAGCTATGGCCCACATGGTTCCAGTGGTTCAACTCCCAGAAGAGTTTAGTCAACAGTGATAAGAAAACAGACTAACAGAACTACTGTGTAACTGCATGGCAGTCAGCAGAGACTTTAGCTGGCCAGGGGGGTATCACTGGTCATCATTAAAAGGGATAACGTGAGACCACCAGCACTATGGTATGTCCACTGTGTACTGCCACAGAGTTGGCCAGTAAGTACTTGAAGGAATGTGGAACACTCAGCAGGATGAATAGCTTAAAGGCTATTGATCCCACTCTGGGCAGCTAAACAGCAGTAAGGCATGACAGTGAGAAATATGAAGCAAAGAGTACCTTACAAAGACAGGGGAGTACCTTACAAAGACTCCCCTGGATGATGATGACAACAGCAGCAGAAACTGTGAAATATACTATCATCTTTTTAGAATGAGTAGAAATGCTGATAGTCTGTTTTCCCAGAGAAAGTGTCAATGAAGCTCTCTAAAGGTGAACCCATGTCTCCTGTGCTTTCTGTATACCCAATTCCTTCAAAGACAAGAGAATCTGAAAACACCCTCAATCCAAATTCTCCAAAGGAAACCATCATTTCCATCATTTAGTCTCAAAGACTACAATTTTACACATAGATTTAGCATATGATACCACTAGACAATAACATAGGAAGGGTGTGAAAATAATTACAGTAGATAAAAGTGAAAAAAGGGAGATCTCCTACTTAAATCCCATGCAACATGCAAAGATCTCTAAGACACATTGTTCAGTTTAAAAAAGAAAGTTGCAAGTAAGTGCACAGAGAATGACACCATATATAATAAAATACATACACACAAAACCACAGAACTCTCCTCTGTAATGAAAGAAACCAGGTCATCCCATCGCATGCCCGTCTGATGGTTTGGCTAGATACTCCCAAGCTGTGAGGCAATGACATGGGAAAAACCATAGGAACTACGATCTATTAAAACATGGTGTAGATACACAAAATACATAATATACACAAAGGAAGAGATTGGTACTTATATAATCTATTGAATTCTAATGTTTTGGTTCTGGCTTTCTATTGTCATCATATTCTATGTTATACATACACTACAGGTTCTCCTTTCTCAGGTTATTAAATATACTAATGGACCTTTTCAGTAGATACCCTGCCAAAGTATTCTAGGTTGTCAGCGATCAAGGAGCTTGTTTTTTAAGTTCCTGAGGACAGTGCAGGCCCTCAGTCAGGATCTTTCTATCCAAACTAATTGTGAACTGAACAATGAACTGGTATTACAGGTGCATATCCTAAAACTAGATTATTATTTGATTTCATCTATTCACCAAATCCATCTCTCCTATCACCATGATTTGCTTTTAATAATCCCATCTCTGAACACAGGATGTCCTCACACTGACAAACCATGATAATGTGTGCAAACACAGAAAGTATCCGGAGCTTGTCACAATCCACACAGGCAAAAGTGAGTTGAATTGAATTACCACTTGACATCAGAACTTCAACTCAAGTCAGGCAATCGCTCAATGGAGTTTTCCAAGACCAGAATCTGATAGTAGTCACTTACCCCCATGATTCTGCCACGCTGCTCAACATCCTCCCACATAAAATGAACTATGATACGACACATGTATTTCCCACTCCGGCCTTCCTGCTTCATTCGGACTAGACACATCCTGGGTGGGGAGAAGACATAAAGAGTCAGTGGCTGTTGGCATTTTTCATGTCACATGTTTCCACCGAAGGTCAGTTCATCTGAGAAATTTTATTGAAGGGCACAGAATCAAAATAATTAGAAGTGATTTTTTAAAAACCTTTTATTGAGCGATAACATGGATACTGAAAAGTACAGGTATCTTAAGCATATAGCTTGATGAATCTTTACATATATACCCATGTAAGTACCACTCATGAAGACATAGATTATTACAGCAGCTTGGATAACTCCTTCATACATGAAAAGGACCACTTTTAGCTGTTTAAAGATAAGTCTTAATCCTTCATTTTACTGATGAAAACAGGAGTTCTAAATAAGGAAAGTGATTTTCCCAATACCATAGAGCAGTCTATAAAGGTGGGGATAGTATTTTGCTGTCCAATATGAAGGCCACTAGCTACACATGGCTACTGAGCACTTTAAACAGGCTAGTTCAAACTGAGATGTGGTATAAGTTTAAGATGTCAATGATTTAGTTCAAGAAAAAGAATATAAATATCTCAAATTTTTATACTGCTTACATGTTGAAATATTATCAGATATACTGAGTTAATGAAAACCCATTATTAAAATTAGTTTCATTTTTTTTCTCTTCACTTTTTAAAATGGAGCTACTAGAAACTTTTAAATTAAGTATGTGAACTGTATTATATTTCTGTTGGAGAGTACCTGTCTAGAAGATAGATCACAGAAAGTATTATGATTTCATCTGTATAATTATCAAATTGTTTCCCCCATTTGAATGTACATTCCATTGATGGCAAACACGAAGTCTCAGTTGGTTTTTTTTTTTAATCACTGTATATCTAAGGCTTAAGTATAGTATGCACACAATATATATTTGCTGAATAAATAAATGAATAAAACATCTCAGGGCCAAGTTTAGGGCTCTTTCCCCTATACCACATTGCCTCTAATCAGTCCAGAATGTTCTCTGCTTATCAGTGCCGCATATCCAACTCTTTCTGACCCCAAGAGGGCCCCCCGGCCCCCGCCATCAGAATTCTCTAGGCAAGCGACTGCGTGGGTCTGCCATGCACTTCGGGGTTTTCCCTACACCCGGTCCCCTGCAGGCAGATTCTTTACTGTCTGAGATACCAGGGAAGCCCCAAGAATGTAAGAATTACATTTTATTAATAAATATTATATTTAATCATATATAAGAATATAAGCAGGGTCACTAACTTTCCAAGCTAGTTCCTAATCTCACTCTAATGACCATATATAGTTCTATTATCTCTTGTTCAACATAACTAAGCAGCTACAATAAGACTACTCACCTAAAAGACAATTTCTATTACCATTATGGAGTATTTGAGCTAAACTGACAATCCTATCTCCATACACAATCAATGCCCATTTAAACCTACCAGCAATAGTATGGAGAAGGTAATGGTAACCCACTCCAGTGTTCTTGCCTGGAGAATCCCAGGGATGAGGAAGCCTGGTGGGCTGCGATCTATGGGGTCGCACAGAGTCAGACACGACTGAAGCGACTTAGCAGCAGCAGCAGCAGCAGCAGCAGCAATAGTATGGTCCAATGGAATGATTCCATCCTGGCCTGCCTCAACAACTCCATGAATGACTAAGATGGAGAAGAGAAAACAAACTTATCAGATTTGTAGACTGCAAGAATTGGAGCAGGAAGACTAATAATGTCAGATGACCTAACCATGAACCAAAAGTATTTCTTCAATGGGTTGACTCTCAGTTCAGTTCAGTCGCTCAGTCATGTCCGACTCTTTGTGACCCCATGAATCGCAGCACACCAGGCCTCCCTGTTCATTACCATCTCTTGGAGTTCACTCAGACTCATGTCCATTGAGTCTATGATGCCATCCAGCCATCTCAACCCTTCTCCTCCTGCCCCCAATCCCTCCCAGCATTAGAGTCTTTTCCGATGAGTCAACTCTTAGCATGAGGTGGCCAAAGTACTGGAGCTTCAGCTTTAGCATCATTCCTTCCAAAGAAATCCCAGGGTTGACCTCCTTCAGAATGGACTGGTTGGATCTCCTTGCAGTCCAAGGGACTCTCAAGAGTATTCTCCGACACCACAGTTCAAAAGCATCAATTCTTCGTTGCTCAGCCTTCTTCACAGTCCAACTCTCACATCCATACATGACCACAGGAAAAACCATAGCCTTGACTAGACGGACCTTAGTCGGCAAAGTGATGTCTCTGCTTTTGAATATACTATCTAGGTTGGTCGTAACTTTTCTTCCAAGGACTAAGCGTCTTCTAATTTCATGGCTGCAGTCATCATCTGCAGTGATTTTGGAGCCCCAAAAAATAAAGTCTGACACTGTTTCCACTGTTTCTCCATCTATTTCCCATGAAGTGATGGGACCGGATGCCATGATCTTCGTTTTCTGAATGTTGAGCTTTAAGCCAACTTTTTCACTCTCCTTTTTCACTTTCATCACGAGGCTTTTTAGCTCCTCTTCACTTTCTGCCATAAGGGTGGTGTCATCTGCATATCTGAGGTGATTGATATTTCTCCCGGCAGTCTTGATTCCAGCTTGTGTTTCTTCCAGTCCAGCGTTTCTCATGATGTACTCTGCATATAAGTTAAATAAGCAGGATGACAATATACAGCCTTGACGTACTCCTTTTCCTATTTGGAACCAGTCTGTTGGTCCATGTCCAATTCTAACTGTTGCTTCCTGACCTGCATACAGATTTCTCAAAAGGCAGGTCAGGTGGTCTGGTATTCCCATCTCTTTCAGAATTTTCCACAGTTTATTGTGATCCACACAGTCAAAGGCTCTGGCATAGTCAATAAAGCAGAAATAGATGTTTTCTGGAACTCTCTTGCTTTTTCCATGATCCAGCAGATGTTGGCAATTTGATCTCTGGTTCCTCTGCCTTTTCTAAAACCACCTTGAGCATCAGGAAGTTCATGGTTCACGTATTGCTGAAGCCTGGCTTGCAGAATTTTGAGCATTACTTTACTAGCATGTGAGATGAGTGCAATTGTGCGGTAGTTTGAGCATGCTTTGGCATTGCCTTTCTTTGGAACTGGAATGAAAACTGACCTTTTCCAGTCCTGTGGCCACTGCTGAGTTTTCCAAATTTGCTGGCATATTGAGTGCAGCACTTTCACAGCATCATCTTTCAGGATTTGAAACAACTCAACTGGAATTCCATCACCTCCACTAGCTTTGTTCGTAGTGATGCTTTCTAAGGCCCACTTGACTTCACATTCCAAGATGTCTGGCTCTAGATTAGTGATCACATCATCACGATTATCTGGGTCGTGAAGATCTTTTTGTACAGCTCTTCCGTGTATTCTTGCCACCTCTTCTTAGGGATAAATCTAAGATCCTGCACTTGGGCCTAAAAGACAGCTGTAGAGGTATAGGATAGGTGTGTCGCTCCTATCTGGGTATGAGAAAGCCTCACAGGCTTATGATGACAGTATACATTCAAGGGCAGTCAAAAGGATAAGGTTGCCCACCACAATTAATGTGATTTTTAGATACAGTAATGCAAATATAATATCTTCATGTACAGAGTGAGATTTTTGTTCTGTTCAGAAGTCAGACTCCACTTGGAATATGTCTACAGTTTTGAACATTATAGACAAAAGGAAGCAAAGAAAGTTCAGAAGATATTTCACCTGGAGAAAAAACAGGACAGTTGCCTCAAATATTACAGAAAAGTGATTAGACTGTCCAAAAGGTAGAATCAGAACCAATGGGTAGGTCACAGAAGGAGAAAGAACTACTCAACATTGAATGCTGGAAGTAAAAACTTTCTAACAAGAGAGTTTCTGAAGATTCAAATATCAGAACGGATGACCTCAAAAAGTAGAGAATTCGCAACTTGGCTATCTATCTGATAGAAGGCTGACTACATGATCTTTAAAGTCCTTTGCAACCTTGGGATTTGCTGATGCTGTGATTCTAAATTTATAACCTCAGAACCCTGTTAAGCACCTAAAAATAACATTTTGTGACAATAGAAACAGGTCACAGAAAAATATGTGGCCACTTTATATGATATAGAGTATATTCCTAGGCAGAAACAAACCAGGGAAAGTTCAACAGTCCTTTTTCATAAGATTTTTCTTAAAGTTAACCAAATCTCTCATGTCAGCCTCTCCACTTGAAAAGACGCTGTGCGTTTTGATGCTTAAGTGTTGTCAGAGGTCAATTCATCAACAGCAATAGTGAGGTAATGGAATTCATTTATATGAAAATTCTGTAGTTTGTTAATACACCTGCCCTCTGAGGTTTAAAAGGCACAGATTTTCTCAGATCATAAACTTACTTACTAAATCAACACGGAGTGAAGTGTTTTTTATTCCAGAGCAGTTTGTTCTATAGCCTTTACAGATAACAGTCAAATGGTTATCTGGGTTGAAAAAGTAAAGCAAATTAAAGATGCTTTCAAGATGCTGGCTGACATTTAATTCACTCAGTGAACATAAACTGAGTTTCTACTGTGTGGAGATTAAAGTGATGGTTAACAAGAGCCCAGCTTCCAAAGACCAAGAGCTCTAAGAGAGAACTTAGTAAGTGTCCCAAAAGGAACACAAAGTGCCATGGGCTGTGAGAGGATTACTTTTGGCTGAATGGGGTCAGAGAAACCTTCGTGGAAAATAAAACACTGTATATTCATTGCAGCACTGTTTACAATAGCCAAGACACGGAAACAACCTAAATGTCCACTGACAAAGGAATGGTTAAAGAAGATGTGGTATATATATATAATGGAATATTACTCAACCATTAAAAAGAGTGAAGTAATGCCATTTGCAGCAACATAGATGGACCTAGAGACTGTCATACTAACTGAAGTCAGTTAGACAGAGGAAGAAAAAACACTGTATGGCATTCCTTATATGTAGAATCTAAAAAATGATACAAATGAACTTATGCAACAGAAAGAGACTCACAGACTTAGAGAAGGAACTTATGGTTGCTGGGGGAGAGATGGAGAGAAGGGATAGTTAGGGAGTATGGGATGGACACGTACACACTGCTATATTTAAAATGGATAACCAACAAGGACCTACTGTATAGTACATGGAACTCTGCTCAATGTTATGTGGCAGCCTGAATGGGAGGGGAGGCTGGGGGAATGGATACATGTATAGGTATGGCTGAGTCCCTTTGCTGTTCACCTGAAATTATCACAACATTGTTAATCAACTATATCCCAATACAAAATAAAAAGTTAAAAAAAAAAAAGAAAGGAAATGAAACTTTGCACCTGGGGCTTAGAAAGGTGAGCTGAAGTTGGACAGGTAAAAGATTACTAAGATCATTTCTAGCAGGTGGAACATTATGAGCAAAAACAGGGCCATGGAAAGCTCAGCACTTGTAAGGAAACAATACCTAAATTTTGTGGAAGGACAAGTATAGGAAACAGAAAAATATGCCAGAAAGGTCATGAAGGGGTTTGAAATGTCAGGCTAAACAGTCTGGGCTTTACCAAGTAGACAAAGGAGAGCCACTGAGTATTTTTCAGGAAGAAGGGGCATAGTAAGATTAGCACCTTGGCTTTAAGAACAGATGAGTCTCTCAAAGTTAACCCTATCTTCCCAACTGGAAACCCTTTCTTTCCAAGCCTGGAAAATGACAAGAATGTTTACTTCAGGAGAACTATGGTATTCGCAACAGTCTGATGTAGAAATTTCAGCCAAATGTAAACCTTCCTTTTGAGAGAAATGCAACAGCAAAGTTTGCTGCAACCTCCACCTAATTTTGCTGATAATTAAGAGTTTAAAAAATATAGATTTAAGCATGGTAAATGGAAGAAGGGCAAATTCTAATTACTCCTAAACACTGAACCTAATTAGTTCAGTAGACAACTGATGACAATTTGAAAACACTATCAAATATAAAGTTCTACAGTAAATTTCAGCACACATAGTTAGAAAAATAAAACAAGCAGTCTTCTCATTAACAGGAAATGTGCTGAAGATAACCATGAGTTCTACTGGGAAATTAAGATTCTAATCCACAGGGCTGTCCATTCATCCACCATCACCAAATTCAGCTAACTAAAGGTGCAACTTATTTTTGCCCCGAATTTGTGAATCAAATTCTCTAGATAGTTAAGGACAGAAAAAGTTGTCTTGTTATGAAGAACTTTTGTGTTTGTCCTCTTCAAGGAAAAAGCACAGTTGAAGGCTGGGGCCCACAGCTTAGACAAGTCAGCTGCCTGGAATGTCCAGACCAAGATGAAGGTCAATTCTTAGGACACTTAACCTTGAAGCTTACACATTCAATCTACTCCTTTCTTTGTTTAGTAACTGTTTTGAATAGATAATACATGCACATGTTAAAAACAAACAAACATAAGTTCCATCCCAACCTACATCTCCTAACCACCAAGTTCCTTTCCAACTAAGGCAACCAAAGTTTAGCATCTTCTTAAGAAACCTTCCAGCTGTAATCTATACACACACAAGCTTATGTGTATATGTACTCTTTTACATAAATAGTAGTTCCCTTTTCTCTCCATTTTCCATAGTGATAGCATTCTATACATACTTTTCTTATATTGAAAAAACAATCTGTTACAGAAGGATAGAGGTGAAGATATCTCAACTCCAACTCTATGTTTCATCCATAGACATTACAGTTATCCCAATGAAACGTCATTAGGATAATAGTGCTGTGGTCATTTACTCAGCAGTTATCAGGTTAACATCTAATCTAGGCTGAATTCAGTTTATCTGGCAACTTTTTCCTATTCTAATATGACTAAGAAATAGGAAGAAAGCAAAAAAAAAAAATCCTTTAATGGCAAAAATGGACAAATGCTATAATTAAGAGCTAACACCAGCATATGCCACGCACTGTGTTAAGTGATTCAGATACATTATTTCATTTAATCCTTGTAACAATTGTAATAAGAGACTGGTATTCTTCTGTCCCCACTTAATAGCTGAGGAAACTGAGTCTTAGAGAAAAGTAACTTGCCCAGAGTTACAAAACTAATTGTCAAAACTAAGATCTGAACCCTGATTATCTGATCCCAGAGTTACACTGTTTCTCTGCCTCTTTAATGATTAGAACAAACCTTCCAGAATCCATTTCCTCTGTTTTTCATTTAATCCTCACAAGGGCAATAATTTAAATTTCAAAACTAGCATCATATTAGAAATAAAATACCAGAAGGGGAAAGACTGGCTGCTGCTGCTGCTGCTAAGTCGCTTCAGTTGTGTCTGACTCTGTGCGATATCATAGATGGCAGCCCACCAAGCTCCCCCATCCCTGGGATTCTCCAGGCAGGAACACTGGAGTGGGTTGCCATTTCCTTCTCCAATGCATGAAAGTGAAAAGTGAAAGTGAAGTCGCTCAGTCATGTCTGACTCTAGCACCCCATGGACTGCAGCCTACCAGGCTCCTCCATCTATGGGATTTTCCAGGCAAGAATACTGGAGTGGGGTGCCACTGTCTTCTCCGCTAACCAGAGGCAAACATACCTACAACAGAAAACAGGAACTCCTGGCAACCTAAAAGAACCTAAAAATGTATTTAGAACAAACACAACAGCAGTTCAACAAGGAAGGTATAGCTACCCAGTGCAAGTTAAAAAGACAGCCTAGCAAAATACAGTTATTAGGACCTCCTGAATGATCAAGAGGTTAAAGTATGTTGGAAGGTAAGAAGAAAATAAGTAAATAAGTTCAAAATGGTAAACAAGAACAAAAAAAGATTTGATGGTCATGGTACCCACTACCAAACAAAGCCAACACACGTCACAGGCTCTGTCTGTACAACAGTATTGTTTGAGTCATTAAGTCAACTACTCCACAATTGAGAATAGTAGGTTTAAATAAAAGATCAGGACAGCTTTACTTCAATTTATATCATGGATGCATTCCTCATAATAAAGCTTAAATGTTGAGAGGTCAAATTACATTTTGCTACTGATCAAACGTCATAATTTCAGAGCCATTTTGGAGGGGGAGGGAGATATCAACGCTAAAACATAGTAAAAATTACCCTTAAGAATGCAATAGACACTTTATTTTTATTTTTTTGCAATAGACACTTTAAAAAGTGACAGTATTCTGTTCAAACCTAAAACTGGCCCCCAAAATAGTCTTTTTAAAAAAATTATTTTTAAAAAGAAACAATCTCATAATCTTTATATTGCTATGTTAAATAATTTAATCATTCATTCAACAAGTATTTACAAAGTACCTAACTCTGAGTAAAGACTTAATCTATGCATAAACTACTCTCTGTTTAGGAGCGATTCCAGTTGCCCCTCCCAAGTTTGATGATGTTCTTAAACCCACAATTTATTATTGAGGTTTTAAGCTTCACAGTACTATCCTTGTCTCTCAGTGACTCCAGTGCCTCATAAATAATACTGATCTCTTTTACATATAAGGAAAGCAAATAACCCAGTTAGCAAAGTAAAGGAAAAAAAATGTTCAAGACCTAGTCTGATGGTTCTCTAATATCTCTAAAAGATGGGTTGTTGTTTGTTCACTAAGTCAAAAAGACGGGGTGGTGGGGTGGACCTCACTCACTAGTGATTCTCAAAATACAAAGAGCTAAGATGTAAATTTTGTCTTATGGCAAATAGTAATGATAATTATTACCATTTATTAAGTCCTCTGAGACTTGTCACTGTAAGATACCTTTGCATTCACTGTCTCACAATGTACCTAGTATAACTGGCCATCTACCTAGTATAACCGTCCCCATCTCCCAGGAAAGAAAACTGAAGAGGTGAAACTTAAGGTTGCTCAGTGGAGGAGAGGGGAGCTGGATTGAGGCCTGAGCTCTCTGTCACTCCCTCAAGCCACAGTGCCTCCCAGGGCAGCGTCAGTGCTGACTGCTCCCGCAGCCTGGGACAGCACAGCTCCAAGGGCCCCCTCCTGCTAGATCAGACCCAGAGGAAGACAACAGCACTGCCTGGAGAGTTCAAAGGAAGGAGGGTTTCCTCTCCACACTTTCCTCCTCTGCCTAACCTGGGAGGGAAGAATTCTTGTTATTCCTGACGCTGACCTCCTGCCATGTCCTGGCAGCTCCAGCATCCTGTCTTGCTTGCTCTGTTTGGGCCTCCTGACAATGCCAGTTGTGTTTTGGCCTTGTTTCTTCCTCATGGTAGTTTATAAGCTGCTCAAAGAGGATCTGATTTTGAATCCAATGAAGATCAGTGGGCACTTGGGCGGGTTTGTTACTCTGGCTGCTAGGAAGGAATCCCAAAGGGACTTTCACGTAGCCTGTCTCCCCGACTCTGCCACCAGTCAAGGCCAAGAAAACAGGGCTTACATGGCCACACTGAAGCCTCCGCAGTGCGCTAATGAATGAGTTTATTTATTAGTGAGCTGGCACACTGGCCCTTTCCTGGGGCTGTGTGCATGGCTATCTCCAACTGGTTTCCTAAATTCCCTCCCCACCAACCCTACCCTTTATGTGGGGAGCATGGGGCCAGACGACAGTCTGTGGGCAGACAGACAAGTGGGGTGAGGTATTTCCTGAAGCCATCTCACCTGACAGAGAACCTCCTCTAAGAGCTACACCTGGCCTGCGGCCTGCCTGTCAGATCCACTGTAAAGAACAAGCTCCTGGGTAGCAGGTATCAATGTGCGGAGGTTATGCAATGTTGGTAAAATGATGCTGCCTAGGCCTTTCCTTCGGGCAGAAAGCTACATGTGTGGGTGTTTGAACAGAATGACTCTGGCTGGGGAGGCAGAGAGAGGATGTGCACATGGCCAGGGCTCACCATATATAGCAGGCCTGGAGCTGCTGGAATCCAGCATGAGCTTGAAAGCCCTACAGCTACATCAAAACTGCTGTGGTGGTTTTAAAGAGCCCTCTTGCAAAGGCCGGGAGTGCCTGCCAGGGCAGTTCTCTGGCTGGACTGAGACTGGAACTAGTCTGTTTTCCAACCCGTTCCACCTCCACACTTTACTTCTTTCTCTTCTTTCCCAGAGGCTTCTTCCCTTAGGCTTATAAAAATTTTCCAGTATTCCCCCATCTTAAAATAAAAAACAAATAACAAAATGCTTCCCCTCTTCTTCCTGCTTTCTCCCTCTAGTGACCATCCTCTCATCTTTCTTTCTCAGTCGGAACATCTTACAATTAATTCTTCCTCTCCTAATAACTTCTCAAGACTCCATGTCCTTTAGGTCTAGACCCCAGAAGGCTCTTTGGCTATCCCAGGCTGCCCCACTGCCCCAAGCTCCCATAAGATCGGTATGTCTATCAACAAACAAATCCTATCAAACACAGCACCTGGCACCCTATACGATTCCCAGGTTTACTTGCTGCCTCTCTCAGGACACAGATAGTTAGTGCTAAGAAACATAGTTTCAGAGAGTTGGTGGTCAGTGCTGTGCAGCTCAAATTCAGGACAAGAAATCCCATCCCATGACTACCAAAAGGGGACACGCAGACAGGAAGCACAGTGTTGCACAAAGAGCAATTCACACAGTCAGTTTTGAATTTGAGTCTCAAATCTTCCATTACTGATAAAGAAGCCTGTGACAAATCCTTTAAAATGGCCAAAATCATCTCCCCATTTGTAAAAAGAGGAAGCTAGACTAGATCTGTGGTTTTTAAACTGTGCTCTGAGTTTCTGTGGAACTACGTAAGAATCCCCTACCACTGGGCATGTGGCGAACACCTGAAGTGAGCAGACCATTCCCACTTCTTCAATTCTAGCAGCGGTCCTTTTATCTATTCATACTCTGTGGATGAGCATAAAACCTCATCTGTGAAAAGGGCTCTCCTGGTAAGATGATTGAAAACAATGAGGCCCTTCTGCCTGTAATGGCTTTTCATTCACTCTTTGACTTGCTAACTTCAACTCCTCATTCAGGTGTCAGTCTAAATGCCATCTCGTCAACAAAGCCCTCCCTGACTGACCCACCCACCTCCAACTAAATTCTGGATCCCTCTTCTTCCGCAGAGCCCTATCACCGACTCCCATAAGCATCCATCCCAGTTCTATTTTATTAATGATTTGTTTAACCTGTCTCTCCCACACCCTTAGCCCCATGAGGGCAGGGAACAAATCTGCGGCATATAGTAGGTTCAATTAGAAAATAAATGCTGTAATTTTACGGATTTATGTTTAAGAATAAGCAGGTACTGGGACTGCCCTGGTGGTCCAGTGGTTAAGATTCTGCACTTCCAATGCAGGGAGTATAACAGGTACAAGCCTTGGCTAAGGAACCATCGCACATGCCATGCAGCCAAAAAAATAGTAAAATTAAAATAAATAATAAAAGAATAGTCTTAAAAAAGAATAAGCAAATACCTATATCAGTTATAAATAGTATTAGTCAAGTCACTCAGTCGTGTCCAACTCTGCGACCTTGGAATGCTCTAGGCCAGAATACTGGAGTGGGTAGCCTTGCCTTTCTCCAGGGGATCTTCCCAACCCAGGGATCAAACCCAGGTTTCCTGCACTGCAGGCAGATTCTTTACCAGCTGAGCCACAAGGGAAGCCAAAGAATACTGGAATGGGTAGCCTATCCCTTCTCCAGCAGATTTTCCCAACCCAGGAATTGAACCTGGGTCTCCTGCACTGAAGGTGGATACTTTACCAACTGAGCTATTGGGGAAGCCCCTATAAATAGTATTAATTAATATTAAGTATTACTAGTACTAATTAGTACTAATTAGCTACTTTGATAATTAGCTACTTTGATAATTTAATTAGCTACTTTGATAGTTTCAGTTACCAGTGAGGAAAGGAACTTAACACTCTTAGTCAGACCCATATTTGAATTTCCTCTCTACCATGTACTAATTAGTTCTGTGGGCAAGCTCTCTGACTTTTCTGTCTCTGAGCCCTCACATGTAATAGGAATAAAGTAGTTACAAAAATGTGTGAGACAACATATGTAAATAAATTTTAAAACAATACTGTAAAGGACCTACCTAATAGTTACTATATCTATGATATACCTGACTTTGATAATTTTAAAAATACAACCTATATTTTCCTCTCCATCCCACCTCCATCCTAGGCATATTCTAATTTTATTTGTTCCACTTCTTTTTTTTTTTTTGGCTTGCAGGATCTTAGTTCCCTGACCAGGGACTGAACTGGGGACCCATGCAGTGAAAGGTTGGAGTCCTAACCATTGAACCATCAGCGAATTCCCCATTTCCTTTTCTAAAATAAATTTCTGTATCTATGGAGTACTAGTAGGGTTTCATGACAAATTTTAAAATCAGAGTCTCTACAAATCTATTAATACTGTGAACACTAAGATGAATTCCATCTATATACATCTCACCACCCAGGGAAACTTAAGTAGGAGCAGGACTTTGTCTCTCTCCTATGACCAACAGGAAGTGGCCAGGACCCTTCCAATTGCCATAGGAGCAAAGAGAGATTTCGGGCCACAGATTATTTAATCAACATCTATCAATGTGAACTCAAATAAGATATGGGACTGAGGGAAAAAGTATCTCATTTTTCCAAAAGCATAATAAAACTAATTCTTGCTCTCAATAAATTCACCATCCACAAAGAAGATAGATTATATTATGATAAAATTTAAAAATGTCATGTGATAAGTGCTATCATAGAGGTGTCCAAAAGACTAAGGGAACTCAGAAGAGGAACTAACTCTGCCTCTGAAGGAAGGGAAGGCTTCAAAGAAGAGATGATATCTGAGTTGGCTATTGAATGAAAAACAGAAGTTTGTCAGGTGGAGAGGAAGGAGAAGGGCCTTCTAGGCAGAAGAAAGGTTTGTGCAGAAGACTTGATATTTCTATCATACATAAACATTTCTACTTATTTTTTCTTGCAGGGGAGGGAGTGTGGTGGTAGTGGTACCTAGAATGGCACCAGATAAGTGTGGTAAAGGTAGCATATTTGGTGGAATATGAATGCCATGCTAGGAAACACACTGTATCCCGAGAACAACAGAAAATACTAAGGAGGGGGGTGTGTGGGTGTGTGTGTGTGTGTGTGTGTGAATCCAATCTGTATTGAGAAGATCTATGGCACAGGAAGGGGGTGGGTGGTGTGTGTGTGTGTGTGTGTGTGTGTGTGTGAATCCAATCTGTATTGAGAAGATCTATGGCACAGGAAGAGGGTGAGGGTGTGTGTGTGTGTGTGTGTGTGTGTGTGTGTGTGTGTGTGTGAGAATCCAATCTGTATTGAGAAGATCTATGGCACAGGAAGAAGGTGAGGTGTGTGTGTGTGTGTGTGTGTGTGTGTGTGTGTGTGTGTGTGTGTGAGAGAGAGAGAGAGAGACATCTGTATTGAGAGATCTATGGCACGGGGAGGGTGTGGGTGTGTGTGTGTGTGTGTGTGTGTGTGAGAGAGAGAGAGAGAGAGAATCCAATCTGTATTGAAGAAGATCTATGGCACAGGAGGGGGGTGAGGGGGTGTGTGTGTGTGTGTGTGTGTGTGTGTGTGTGTGGGTGTGTGTGTGAGAATCCAATCTGTATTGAGAAGATCTATGGCACAGGAAGAGGGGGGGGGGTGTGTGTGTGTGTGTGTGTGTGTGTGTGTGTGTGTGAGAATCCAATCTGTACTGAGAAGATCTATGGCACAGGAAGAGGGTGTGTGTGTGTGTGTGTGTGTGTGTGTGTGTGTGTGTGTGTGTGTGTGAGAGAGAGAGAGAGAGAGAATCCAATCTGTATTGAGAAGATCTATGGCACAGGAAGAGGGAAGCTGAAGTCCAAATACCTGTTGCTTGTAATTCAGTGAAACCAATTAGTGGGTGATATCTTACATTTCTGTTTTAAATGAATTCAAATGAAATAGAAAATATCAGAGATTATTTCATGCTGTAAGGATGTTTTATAAAATTTTTGCATCATATATCTGTTTGTTCTGGACTACAAGGTAAAATACATTGTTACTATGGGTCATGGTCAAAAGAGGTTGAGATGAGTGACTGGTGCCTGACCAGATAGAGGGAATGAGGGAAAAGGTTGCCTTCCAGGTTTCTGGTGTGGGCACCTAAATGGATCTCAACACCACTGCCCCAGACAGGGAACAGAGGAGGAAGCCTGTTTTTATCAAGTCCTCGTGGAGATGCTAGAAAGCCCCCACAGCAACCTCTGTCAGCATTTTTTCAGCAGCTGTAGTGAATACTAACCTTGTTCAGCAAAGACACAGGACACATAGTCAACACAGCTGCATGTTCACAAGAAAACACGACTGATAAGGGCTGTCTGGGAACTGAAGGGCTCCCAATCCTAAATCCCAATACACACAAAAATTGGGGACCTAGAGAAAGCAGAATGGGTAAGGGGGACATCAACACCTCCTCCAGGGAACTAAGAGGATATGGGAAATCCTGTCCCTATTCTGAGAGCGAACAGGGCATCTTTACGCTCGGGAAATTAAGCTAGAGTATTCTAGTGTTTGTGGGGGCTTTTTCGGAAGTGGGGAATTCTGTTTTTATGACTGCTTTCTAAGCCTCCCCACTTCTCCCTTACAGTACCACTCACAGGAAGTATTTGAATCCTACCCATCCCCAGCAAGTCCACTGAGCCTGGTAACATTGGACTTGGTGACCCCTTAGTTAACCTCCTAGAGTTTCAATCTAAGAGAACAGGACTAGAAGAACACAGCTTTCCCACAGTCCTTGGGTGAATCCCTTACTTCCTCTAAGAACCCTAACCCTTAGAAGAGAGTTTCTCTAATTCTTCTTGGAGGATCATAGCACACTGGATCCTAAACTACTCTTCTGGTGACCCTTTTCCACTACGTTCCTAGACGCTACAGACAATGTGGCTGCCCTCAAATACTCCACGTTCTTGTACATGTTCTATGTCTTGCCCCTAATACTCCCGTAACTTAGAGTGCCTTCCTTTCTCTGACAGAAATGCTACTCACCCTTCAAGGTACGTCTCATATGTCACCTCTACCACACAGCAACTCTTTACCCAATACTCCCCGCATCCACCAAATTTGGACTCAGTCACACCTTCGTGTCCTTTTGCAGTACCTGTGTGCGCCTTGGGCACAGCACTTCTTTCATCGTCATCCATTACAGGCAATTGTACTGGGCTGCTTTCCACTCAACTAAGTTTCTTGAAGGTGCACACTGTGTCACATCCTTCTCTCCAGTGCCTGCCAGTCCTTAACACAGAGTTTGCTGATTCAAACTGAAAAGCTACTGATTCATCTCACCAAAGCTGTGGATCATGAGAACCAAGGACGAAGGATGGAAGAGAGACCAAGTGTAGACAAGCCTCCCTCCCTCTACTTACCTGGCAATGGCACTCCCCACGCCTCTGAGAAATTAAACCAATCTCAGCAAGGGGGACTCAGCAGGCACATTCGGAAATCATAGCTAACTTGAAAGAACTACAAGTAGTTACAAGGTACAAGGTTGCCCCAGCTGCTATTAGTCAGGTACTGACCTTGGGATGTGGTCACAAGGATGATATTTTTTATTTTGCCATCCACTCCCTCTAACATGCTGATACCTCTGGCTATTGGGCAAGAAAGAGTCTTTCATACTGGCTTTGAATATTATCTTTGAGCTCCTCTGGGAACAGCCTAGCCTCCTCTCAACCCTCCCACCTTTGCAGTGGGTAATTCCCCAGGGCCACCTCTGCATTGCCCTCCTCTTGAAAAAGCTGTTTTCCTCTCAGTACATCCAGCTTCCCCCTGCAACTTCTCCTAACCTTCACCATTCAGACCGAAGGTAGTCTGCCTTGCAGCTACCTGACTAAGACACGGCACATTTCAAAAGCCAGGTAAGGGTTTTGAGAGTTGCTGCCTCCTCTGTGATCCCACAGGCATTACTTACTCAGATTTATTACAGAACTTGGCCATTCCGATTTATAACCAACTATTACGCATGTCTTATCTCCCTCACTAGCCTGGGAGCTTCCTGACATAGCTTATTGACTGCCCAGGACACAGTGTACACGCAATAAACTACTGGTTTAGGAAAAAACAACATAAACTGCCACCTTAGACCCCTGAGCCAATCTCACTGACTATGCGAGTTCAGAAGAAATACTTCAGAGGTGATCAAAACCAAAAAGTCTTTATATAGCAGTCAGTCCTGTGATGCAAAGCTTAGCCTCAAACAAGGGTCCTTTTGAAAAGGCAACCATTCCCCACGTTCCTCAGATGCTCACTATGGTCAAAGTAGTAAACTTAGTTCTCCAGAATTTACTTTCCCAAGATCTGGCAGTTCAATAAATACATTCCCCAGCCCCCACTTCCAACGCCTGTCCTATATCCTTCTGACCTTTAATACTGTGTAACATTAGATGAAAAATTGATTTTTTTGGCTATGTAATTTGCAGCTGAAGAAAAAATATACTGTTTAAGGTGTTAAATATTTTTACATGCAACAAACCTGGCATGAATCTAACCTGTATGCACATTTTAGAGGTACAGGCGTAAATGTCAGTGCTATAATTTGTTATAGGTTTCTGATGACCAGCAATGAAAATGACCACGGATGCTCACAATTCAAACCACTTTTACGTAAATGTGAACTTTCCTAAAACAGCCAAGGGAAAGAACTTTCCACCCAAGCCCATAGGGTCTCTTAGAGATACTGATAGCATTGTTCACTGGATTAGGTGTTCTTTGAGAAACTCCTACAAATATTAGTTTCTTTCTGGGACTATGCTTTGACCTTTAATAAAAAATGTGCCATAAGACACCAGTTATTAAAATGAAAGGAACAGTTTTTAATGCCTGAACAACTGCCATTTCATATAATCAGCTCTACTGAAGGCTATACCTTAACAAGTCAGCAGTGTTAAAAAAAAATATATAATATATATATATATATATATATATGGTGACTTCACTTAAATTTCTCACTTACCAGACATGAAGCAGAGTTATAAGAAACCATGAATTGAATGTATCAGGCATCTGACACCCTAGAAAATAATAATGAAGTATAAATATGTGAGAGTTTAGAAGAAGAATATGGACTCTATTTGAAATATTGGTAGGGATTTGTTCAATCAAACTATACGGCAGTCACAGCAGTCTCTGAGAGAAGGCCAATGGAACCACAAGGCAAGCCTATGGGTTGAAAGAACATTGAATGTAGTCAGACAGCTAGGCCTCTAGTTCCAGCCCCACCACCACCCTGCTGTGTGACCTTTGGAAAATCACTTCTCTGGGCCTCAGTTTTCTCACTTTGTATCGTGTGGCCTGGACAATCTGTAATTCCTTCTAACTTCCATATGAGTCAATGTTATTTTCGCTTCCTGGTCTCAATTCTTTTGGAAAGCTAGGCAGATACCACTTGCCTACCCCCACTTAAGTACAGGCTTTTTCTTTTTAAACATATTCTTTAAAAAATGTGTTAATTTATTTGGCTTCCTTGCATCACAGGTGCAGCTCATGGGATCTCCCTTGCACCATTCAGTATCTTTCACTGTGGTGTGCAGACTCTAGCTGTGTGAGGGCTCAGTAGCTGCAGTACGTGGGCTTAGTTAAGCTCCTCGGCATGTGGGATCTTCATTCCCCGACCAGGGTTCAAACCCACATCCCCTGCACTGCAAGGTGGATTCTTAACCGCTGGACCACTAGGGAAGTCCCATGTATAAGGTTGTTGTTGTTTTTTTTTAACTTGAGCTCTGCCAAGAAATTAAGTTCTTCTTATATTCCTTTCCTGTTTTATTTCTTTAAGGTAACCCAATGTGCTACAAACATGAGTATGCTAAATGATGCGACCAAAATTAATGACTGGGAGAAAGAACGAGAGCTCTAGGGAACTGCAGTTGAATAGAAAGCAGATGATATCTAACAAAACGCTGTTCATCACCCCCAGGAATGAGGAACCAGGCATGACTTCTCCTTGGTTTAAGATACCAAAAATCAGGTCAGTGCTTAGATATCCAAGCCTCTCAATTCTCCGATCCTTAAGAAATGCCTCTGGCTTGGTGAAGGGCCCCCCACTGAATATGCCCTCCTTATTACATGATGGGGAGAAATGGTGGAGCAAGAAGATAAAAAGAGAATCAGTGGGAATCTGATTCTGTCCCTTGGATTAATGACTCAAGAAAGAAGTAGTATCTTCTGCCCTTCAGCAAACAATGAAGTATACTATGAACTAAATGATCACAAACAAGGGCCACTAAGATAGAAAACACAGAGCAGGACCCCTGCTCTGTTAGTGAGGCACACGAACATCAAGTATAATGAAGAGCTAGAATTCATTCTGGGCTTACTATGTATGTGCCAGACTCAATGAAAGGTACACGCATTAGCTCAATGAACCTTTCCAACATTCCTATGAGGCAGGTATTGATATTATCCCCATTTGACAGGTGAGAAAACTGATGGAGAGATCGTGACAACTGCCCAAGGTCACACAGCTGTGAAATCAGACATCTGGGATCAAATTTAGATCTGCTTGATTCCATATACTATGGCCTAATCGCTAATGGCCTAATATTAGGATCAGAAACTAACATTCACTAAGGGTTCAAACTTCCTGCCAAGCCCACTGTTGGTCATGTCAGTATATTATCTCACTTAATCCTCACGTCAACCCTGAAGGAAGGCATTAGAAGCCTCATTCTAGAGATGAGGAAATGGGCTCCAAAGAGCTAAGGCACTTGTGGGCAGCCACAATATTAACACACTGGTGGCTAGGATAGCGTTTAAGTCCAGGTCTGTCACAAACTGACACCAAAATACTCTGGTGAGCTTACTGGGAGGTGCCCAGCAGCTGTCAAGTGGACTTCCTCTTGGAGCCCGGCAGGAGGGAGGTGAAGGCTGGCCTGGCCAGTCATTCAGCTATTAAGACACATGCCATCTGGAGAGTGGGCCAACCATCCTCCACCTAGAACAAGAATAGCCATGAGAAACTCTCAAGCCCAGATCTGAAGTTGGGTCTTTTTTGGATGCTAGAACAAAACATTAAAAGAAAAGTTTTCTTGGAAGTCTGTCTTTCAATCTGGAAAATGAAATTTGGCTGCTTCTAAAGGACAATCTGTTCAATTGCTACCTCTACATCAAAGCTTCTCAGCAGCCTCCAGGAGCCTTTCCAATTTTCTCAAAGAGGGAATCAGTTCTTGAGCTGGAAAGCGTAGACAGACAGACAGGCCAGCAACTGGACTTGGGTCACAATTTTCCCGCTGGGGGACAGCTCAGAGCTGAGGATGGGAAAAGAGCTGGCATATGACTGACTCCCTGTACCCAGTGGGGTCAGAACAGAAAAGCATGGGCTAAAGCCCTGAAAAACAAGACCACTGAAAGTTTGTGAGCAACTCAACAAACAGCAGATTCTTTAGCTTTATGAAATGTCTTTAAACACTTCAAAGTTAAAACCTGCTATAGGTCTTCCCATGATCACAAGGTCTTCCCATAATCACACTTAGCTCCAGTATACATTCAGTGCACTATTATGTGAGGCTAGATACTTTTTTCCTCAACATCAGTTGAGAAAATTAAATTAATTCATTACTGTTATAAGGCAGCAGTACTAACATAGTGGCATGTTTAATGAAGACATTGGGGTCAGACATCCTGATTCAAAACCTTAACTCTACTTCTTTCTTGCTATGTGACTCTGGGCAAAGTTACCTGTCAGTACCTGTTTTCTTCTTTATAAAAATGGGAGAATAAGAGAACCTACCTTAGAGGGGTTTTGTGAGGAATAAATGAGATAAGGCCTGTAGACTATTTAACAAAGTGGTTAATGTTTAATAGGTACTCAATAAACATTCACTTTTGTGAACATTTTTTAATTTGTGAATTCACCAGAGTTCCCTGATGGCTCAGCTGGTAAGGAATCCACCTGTACTGAGGGAAACCTAGGTTCAATCCCTGGTCATGGCAACCCACTCTAGTATTCTTCCCTGGAGAAGCCCCATGGACAAAGGAGCCTGATGGGCTATAGTCCATGGGGTCGCCAAGAGTCAGACACAACTGAGCGACTAAGCACAGCACACAAACATTCATTATTGTTTTTAGTGAATTGTTTAAACAGCAGTGTTTAAACTATCTTTGAAAAAACTCATTAAGATCTCATCTACTGATGATGAACTTCAATCTTTTTCTTCAAGTTAAAAAAAAATACATCATAAACTTATACAAAATTGATATATTTGATAGCTGAGTATCAGTAGCAGAAAGAGATAAAGGTAGAACCTCAATTTTATTAACTCAAAATTGACTCATTAAGGAGTCTCCTCTCCAAGGTACGAGGGCTCTTAGGGCTAAAAACAAAGTAGTTTGCAGACAACAGTGTGGTTTTAAACAAACAAGCTTTACTGACTGGCTGACCACCTCTGCCCCCAAAGAGCTCTTTATAATGGAACTGATCTCCAAACTCCAGTTAGCAAACACTGCCTGCTCACAGAGGGTACACTCATTCATGCCACAGTGACATCATCAGAACATCTTGGAACAACAGTGGACTATTAAGGTTATCTCCCCAGTCAGAATCCTCAGCATCTAGGTCTCTAGATCAAGACCTCTGAACACTTTGGCTCTGACATGACAGAGTATTTGTAGCTTTGGCATTTTATGAGGACTTGTCTGAGAGGCTGACAGGCATACATTTACTGAGTAAAGAACTCAACCTTCATGACATACAACTGGCCTCACTTTTGTTGGAAGAGTGAAAATGACACTTACCACTACCTAAGGCTCTCTATCCTTTTAAAAAGCTACTGAACTCTCAGGACTCTAAAAGTAAAGCCCTAAAATACCAAAAATCCAAGGGAGCAATATCCACTTTACAGATATAATCCTGGGAAGCAATATATACACACACACATTCTCTTCTTTTACCCCAAACTTGTCTGGTCTACTCTTTAGAATCCAAAATGCAAGAAAGTCAATCTCATTACTTTATAGATACTCTTTGTCTGCCTCTAAGTGGTACTCTTCAGATTTTCTCCCTTTGTACTCACTGGCCACAATTTGGGACCACTTTGGTCTGATTCTGAAATTTAACCACAAATGACAAAAATGGACCACAACGGAGCATAATACAAATGAACATAAGTCTAAAAGGTAATTCTCAAAGTGAGTCTCAGAAAACCTGAAGTAACAGTGCTATCACTGAAAAATGTACTGCCTCCCCAGAAAACTAATTCAAAGGGTAAGGTTAGGGTGTACACATTTTAATAATATATAAACAGCAGTTCACAAAATTAATAGAACACATCATGGAAGTAGTTCTCAATTAAAAATTATAAAATACAAAGAATTATAAAACAAAATGTTAAAATGGACTATAATTCTATCTTGCAATTATATTCATTCACAGGCAATAGGTTATAGCAGAAAAATTCCTGGATTTTAAGCCAGATGACATAGGATCAAGGCTTGAGTAGTAAGCAACTTTGGGTAAATCACTTAGCCTCTTTAAGTTTCAACTGTTTCTGAAAACAAAACAAAAATTAAAATAAGAATATAAGCCCTCCAGTCTTGCAAGGTTTTATAACTCCAAAAGGAAACAAATGTAAAAGCATTTAAGTGTGAATTATTAAAATGTAATGGATACTCATTTTAATAAACTATTTTTATAAGTAGTCTACAACAGATTATAAATTGAAACATGATACATTAAGTATGTAATAGTCTGATTATTTAATATTATAATATTAACTCAAGAATATTTAATAAGGATTAGCTAAACAAAGAGAGCTAGTAAACATCCTTTCAAAATAAATTTAAGTTTATGAGATATTTAATATTAAATAGATGTCTAGGAGGAAGTTTTAAAAGATCTAAAGAAAAATCCTTTAGCACACAGACTTAAACTACTTAAGAAAAATCCAGCTTCTAAAATTAACAGTTTCTTCATCATGTAGAGAAAGAATATTTTTTCCTTTCAGACTAGTTTCTCCTAAAATAAAAAATTGCTAGAGGTGAAAAAGCAGCAGGAAGGTTTTCTTTCTTCACTGTGAGTAAATAGGAAATGGAAAGCAGATACTAAATTAGGATTACAACTCAGCATAGTATTTTAAGTTTCTAATATAATATCAATCTGCTGAAAGTAAAATCAACAAAACAGCTTGCACCTAATTTTAAAAAAACAGTAAATAAAGCTGCATCTCTTTCTTCATTACTGTTAACATAATTATATATTAATTATTTGCTGTCCATGAAAAATATCAAGAACATACAGGTAAGTGTTTTTGCTTTGAGGATAATGGCTATTACCACAAGAGGTGCACAGCACACATTTCCTTCCAAAATCTGTGGAACTGGAAACAGTTTAAATTTTCCCAATGACTTTATAAGTATCTGCTTTAAATGACTTGTTTATAACTACAACAGTTTACAGCATCAAAATGAGTATTGTACTGATACAATCAACTGCTAGTGATGATCATCTAAACCAGTAAAACTTACTGGTTTAGAAAGCAATTTATCAATGGGATAAAAATAATAAAATTATACGTACCTTTTGACCCAACAGTCCTTTTACAGAAAGAAGAAAAATCATGAGGCATATTCCAGGATTAACTAAAACAATTATAAACTAGAAATAAAAGAGGAATCACTGGCTAAAAGTTCATGTGAAAATTGCTAAGTAAAACATACAGAATGTAAAACGGTATGCTTAATCTGAATACTTTTATGTAAAACATGCATATGTGGACAAAGGGATGATAATGTTGAAGTACTGGACAAATTTTTACTTTTCTTCCCCCTCAAATGCTTTATTTTTCCCAAATAAAACATCTTATTTATAAGGTTGTTTTGGCCTCTGTTTATTCTATTAGGAGAAAAATAGGAAGCTTTTATTATGTATCCTGTGCAAGAAAAACTGTTTCACTAGTACTTTAAAAAGAAAACTATCTGACCAAGACACAAACATAAAAATGAACAGTAGATTCATTTTCCTTTTCAGAACTTTCAAAAACAGTAACTTACTTAGAAAGAATTCCTCGAAGTCAGTTTTCTCCACACAGCTGGTATACATGCGCAGGGCTGCAATCTTAATTTTCTAACAAAGAGAATAAAACAAACTCAAGACATGACCAAGTGAATTTCTGGTACCATTAGATGTGGGTCACAGAATTTTATACTTTTTCAACTGGAAGGATGGGTCCAAACATGTCTCTAGGCAAATTTAATAGCTAAACAATATAGATAGCTTTATTTTATTAAATCAAGACATTCAGACTTCAAAAATTTCTAGATTTTATGATTTTAGCATCAAAATGTCAAAAAGATTTTTCTAATATTTACAGGAAATATATCCTTTAATTCAAACCCATTTTACATTTGAGCCTCTACACCATAGTTCAGAACCATCCACATTAACTATTTATGATCTGAAACCCTTTATATTAAAAAAAAAATTACCCATTCTCCTAACCAAAATCAAACAAAACCCTCAATCATTTGATCTTCCCTCAGAATCACTACTATCTATTCCATAAGTCTTTTTTTACCCTGAAAGAGGGGGTCATTTTTTCCTGTATTTTCCCAGTTTTAGTTTGCTGATCCTAACAGAATACTATGTTTATAAATTTGTTGGATCATGGAGAAAGCAAGGGAATTCCAGAAAAACATTTACTTCTGCTTCATTGACTGCACTAAAGCCTCTGACTGTGTGGATCACACAAACTGTGGGAAATTCTGCAGTCCTACCAGGGATGGGAGTACCAGACCATCTGACCTGTCTCCTGAGAAATCTGTATGTAGGTCAAGAAGCAACAGTTAGAACCAGACATGGGACAACAGTGGGAAATGAGTACGTCAAGGCTGTACACTGTCGCCCTGCTTATTCAACTTCCATGAAGAGTACATGTGAAATGCTGGGCTGGATGAATCACCAGCTGGAATCAAGACTGCCGGAAGAAATATCAACAACCTCATATATGCAGATGATACCACCATAATGGTAGAAAGTGAAGAGGAACTAAACAGCCTCTTGATGAGGGTAAAAGAGGAGAGTGAAAAAGCTGGCTTGAAACTCAACTTTCAAAAAACTAAGATCATGGCATCTGGTTCCATCACTTCATGACAAATAGAAGGGGAAAATGTGGAAGCAGTGACAGATTTTATTTTCTTGAGCTCCAAAATCACTGTGGATGGTGACTGCAGTCACGAAATTAAAAGACACTTGGCTCCTTGGAAGGAAAGCTACGACAAACCTAGAGAGTGTATTAAAAAGCAGAGACATCACTTTGCCGACAAAGGTCCATATAGTCAAAGATATGGAGAGCAGTCAAGTATGGGTGTGAGAGTTGGACCATAAAGAAGGCTGAGTGCTGAAGAATTGTGGTGCTGGAGAAGACACTTGAGAGTCCCTTGGACAGCAAGAAGATCAAACCAGTCAATCCTAAAGAAAATCAACACTGAATATTCATTGGAAGGACTGTTGCTGAAGCTAAAGCTGAAGCTCCAATACTCTTGCCACTTGATGCAAAGAGCTGACTCATTGGAAAATACCCTGATGCTGGGAAAGACTGAAGGCAAAAGGAGAAGAGGATGACAGACAATGAGATAGTTAGATGGTATTACTGACTCAACGGACATGAATTTGAGCAAACTCCAGGAGACAGTGGAGGACAGAGGAGTCTTTGGAGAAGGCAATGGCACCCCACTCCAGTATTCTTGCCTGGAAAATCCCATGGATGGAGGAACCTGGTAGGCTGCAGTCCATGGGGTTGCTACGAGCAGGACACGACTGAGCAACTACACTTTCACTTTTCATGCATTGGAAAAGGAAATGGCAACCCACTCCAGTGTTCTTGTCTGGAGATTCCCAGGGACAGGGGAGTCTAGTGGGCTGCTGTCTCTGGGGTTGCACAGAGTAGGGCACGACTGAAGTGACTTAGCAGCAGCAGAGGAATCTTATGTGCTACAGTCCATGGGGTCACAAAGAGTTGGACTCAACTTAGCAACTGAACAACAACAATAAACACAGCAACTCTTTTTAAATAAGTGTTTCTAATGAATATAAAATATAGTAAAAGGATCAACTGTTTACTATTCCCCAAAACACCAACAATTCTCATAGAATCTTAATCTGACTGATTTTAATTTATTCATGAGCTATATACTGAAGATTTTTATATTTTACTGTATGTACATTATGTCTTCAAAAAATAAATCTAAAAATGAAAAGTACATTTTTATGAACTGTAGGTCTGAAGACCAACTCATTGCTAAAGGAATAAGAATTTCTAAGGACTTTCAAAATATTTCCTTAAGGATACAATTAGTATATCAACAAAATGCTTGTAGAAGCTTATTTTTCTTTAAAATGACAGAGAAATTTACTCAAATATGCACAGACTAAAAAATATGTATATATACACAAATGATGTAGCAACTGAGGAAAAACCAACCTAGAATTTTAGCAGAGCAGTTTTGTTATTAAGGTTCAACGTCACCAAGGATATGCTATAACCACTACTACATAATATTCGTATCTCAGTTTCTCATGGGCAGAAATACCTGTTATAAAATAAAGTATTATATCTTTGATTGCAATTAAGATTTTTTTATTTGCTAATTTGAAATGTTATATTTTCAATGTTTTTAGCCTTAAGTTCATATGGGGGAAAACAAAACAACATATAACCAATGGAAATTAGGTATATTTTTATGGGCAATATATCAGTGTTAGAAGCCCACATTTAAACAAAACTCTTGGTGAGACACTAAAAAGGAAGAGCAATTTAAACTTAAAAGCAAGCAGAATGATACATAAAGAGCAGAAATTAATGAAACTGAAAACAAAATACAGAAAATCATAGGCCAAAGCTGGTTCTCTGAAAACAACAATAAAATTGACAAGGAATAAAAAGAAAAAATAGGGACTTCCCTGATGGTCTAGTAGTTAAGACTTTGAGCTCTCAATGCAGGGTTCCTGGGTTCAATCCCTGACCAGGGCATTAGATCCCACATCCGCAACTAAGAGTTTGCCTGCTGCGACTAGAAGATCCTGCGTGCCGCAGCTAAGATCAGAGATCCCTTGTGCTGCAACTAAGACCCAATAAATAGATAAATACATATTTTTTAAAAATAAAAGAAAGAAAAACAGAGAAGACATGAGTTACCAATATCGGAAATCAGAGAATAGAGGGAACATCACTATATATCCTAAAGATAGTAACAGGATAATATTATGAACAACTTTAAGTAAATAAATGTCATTATTTTAGATGAAGTGGACAAACTCATTGAAAGATATAAGCCACCAAAGCTCACGAGAATAAATAAGTAACATGAATAGTCCTATCTCTTCTGTTTTTTGGCCTCTACGTGTAGCATGCAAGATCTTAGTTTCCCAACAGGGAACCCTGAGCTCCTTGCAGTGGAAGCATGGAGTCTTAACCACTGGACCACCAGGAAGTCTTCCTACCTCTATTTTTAAAACTGGATTTGTTGTTAAAAATCTTCCCAGAAAGCTCCAGGCTTGAGGGCATCACTAGACAATTCTATTAAATATCTAAAGAAATGGTATCAAATCTATATAAACTCTTGTAGAAAAAAGCAAGGAACACATCCCAGCCCATTCTATGATCCAATATTATCCTGGTATCAAAACCAAAGACATCAGAAGAAAACAAAACAGTAAAACCATAGTCTTCATGAACACAGATCCAAAACTCCTTAACAAAATACTAACAAATCAAATCCATCAGTATTTTTAAAGGAGAACATATCATGATCAACTGGAATTTATCCCAGGAATTTCAAGTTGATTCAACATTCATAAATCAGTGTAATTCACCATATCAGCAACCTAAAAAAGCAGCATGTTTCACTTTTTAACACCTACAGTTTGGGGGAGTATTTTATATAGAACACATTTAGAGAAGCACTGGTCTATACCATTGCTAAACTAATGATATCCTAATGATACCATTATCCAAATGACTTGGCCTTGACAGGCCTATTATTATCCTTGAAACAGTGTTTAGGACATCTGTAAGCTCTTCATTTCAGTCAACAAATAATTTATTCAGCACCTAACTCAGTGCCTAACACTAATTTGGACACTAGGAAATACAGCAATAAACAAAGCAGTTAAAAACTCCTTTCATGGAACTTAAGGTCTAGTTTAACTATCATGACGCATTAAAAATTTTTCTTTTTTATTTTAGGCCTCACCTTGTGGCATGCACCCCCTGCATTGGGAGCAAAGAGTCTTAACCAGTGGATGGATGCCCAGGGAAGTCCCAACACAGTTATAATTTCAAGTAAAATTCCTAATGGCCGATGTCAAAACTTTTTTTAATCTGCAGTTTCCTTTCAATTCTTATATACAGTCTTCTGGTTCATAATTAGTCACTTTGCCTAAGGAAAGGCACACTTGCCTGCAAGGCCCCACATCATTCCTTGAGAAAGAGGTTTTTCCCCACCACACGTTCATGAAGCAAGCATTCATTACAAATAATGAAGACCTCACCAGATTGGTGTATTTATACAGTGCTCATACTGTGGCAATGAGGAGCATTTTATAGTTCCTCACTTTTCCTGCAGCAAAGCCAAGCCTTTATACTTGGGTGAGCCATTTTCCTGGACAAATCTCTAAAGCAAGTCCCTTAAGACCATCACACAGGGACTGGAAATAACAACTCGGGGAAAGAACCTCTTCAAGACTCATGTGTTAATATAAGTTAAGGAAGTAGGTGGACTAAATTTCCATCCAGTCAATACAAATTGTTCTGGTCCTCGGATGACTTCATGTTTATTTCATTCTAACTTTGGAAGACTCCATCAGTCTAACTGACTAAAACACAAGCACCTAAGACAGCTTTGGGAAATGAAAATCAGCTTTCCCAATAACTGATGCCATTTGTACCATCCTACAAGATGAAAAACGAATCTAGTAAAGGCTTGCACTCACAGCTGTGTGAGTTAGAAGGGGCTTTGAAGTCATTTGAACTTTCTCTTCTGTACTGGAATTCCTTCTCCAGCATTCTTGATTCATGGTCAACTATGTGGGCCCCTGTTCAAACAAGCCCAATGACCTTGTGACGCTACCTAGTCCACTAGAGGACAATTCTTATTAGATTTTTGTTATACTGAACATAAATCTGCTTTGTGTAACATTCATTAAACATGATCTGCACACTGGAATACCTCAGAGTAAGTTGCTCCTTTTTTTAGTATATTTATTTATGTATTTAGGAGAAGGCAATGGCAACCCACTCCAGTACTCTTGCCTGGAAAATCCCATGGACAGAGGAGCCTGGTGGGCTGCAGTCCATGGGGTCGTGAAGAGTCAGACACGACTGAGTGACTTCACTTTCACTCTTCACTTTCATGCACTGGAGAAGGAAATGGCAACCCACTCCAGTGTTCTTGCCTGGAGAATCCCAGGGACGGGGGAGCCTGGTAGGCTGCTGTCTTTGGGGTCGCACAGAGTCGGACACGAATGAAGCGACTTAGCAGCAGCAGCAGCATTTATGTATTTGGCTGCACAGGATTCTAGTTGTGGCACACAGGATCTTCAGTTGTGACACTTGAATTCCTAGTCATGCCATGTGGGATCCAGTTCCCTGACCAGGGACTGAAGAGCACTGGGAGCAAAGAGTCCCAACCACTGGACCACGAGGGAAGTCCCTCTCCTTTTTTTTTTTTTACATTTCTTCCTCAGATATCTGAGAAGAACCATTAGTCTCCTCTTTCCAGGCAAGGCATCCCTATTTCCTTCAACCACTCTTCATTCAAGTTTCTGAAGGCTTCACAAGGCTCACTGCCCATTTCTGAATGCATTCCAGTTTGTCAGTGTCCTTCAGAACAGGAATAGCTTTTGGCTTAATGCTAATCTGGAAACTGCCTATTCAATGACATGTGGCTAAATCTGTTAAATGTTATCCTTATCTTAACCTGATACTGTTCCATAAAGATAATGAAAAAAAAAGGTTATTTCACGATAGTCAAGTAGGTAAGGAAAAGCCACATTTAAATTCCTGAATATGCATCTAGAAGAAAAATGGAACCACACTCGAAAACGTTACATAAAAAGATGGAGGAAAGATGGTTGACACTGCTGATGTGGAGAGACAAGCAGACATTTTACTCCCTAATGAAAGACATGTGAAAAGACAAAATTCAAAGATTCTTGCCAGTGCAACCCCAATACAAGTGTCTGCCATAGACTTCTGAGTCAACATTTGCTGAAAAAGGCTCTTTCAAAATGGAAAGTTGTACCTACATTTTCCCACCCAAATTATACTAGAATGTCATACTTTGATGTTTTGATGTCACAAATATGAAGGTTATATGGCAACAGATGCTGCCACATCACAAAAGATTTTTTAAATGCAATTAGAGACTCAGTTGAGGTCACAAGGGAACCAAGAAAAATTAGAGACTAACTTAAACTAAAACGGTGAAGAAATTTTCCTGATGATTTAGTAATCCTCCAAATGGTAGCCAACTTTCCCTCTGGAATCATAAAAATACAGACGAGACAAAGCATATGGAAGCAACCAAGTGGAACTCAACCATCAAGAAATTAATAAAACAGTCAATTTTTTTCTCTTCTCTTTTTTTCTTTCTGCTCTTATTTCCCTTTTAATTTCTTACTTTCAAACAAAACACTTAAGCTTTTAAATCCAAATGCTATGATTGCAAATCTTTTTTTTCATTTTTTTTTAAATAGAGGAAAAGATCCTGCTTAATATTACCAAATATACCAATGATTATCATTTGTCATGGAATTATGATGTAAAAATAGATAACTTTAAGGAGCATAAATAGTATTTTATTAATGATTAAGAAGGCACTTCATAACCTTAGGGCCTCAAGAACATCATTATAACCAAGTATATGTGTCTTATCTTCTATACTTTTCAAAGCCCCTTACAGACAAAATGCTGGTAGAATCACTGTTCAATTTATGTAAAAGGGAGGGTATAGAAAAAAGCCTATATGTGTTGCAGTTAGAACTGTTAGGAAGACAGCCAGACATTTTAAGAGAAAACTAAAAGTAGAGTCCACAATAAAACTGAAGTTCTATAATAATTTGGCTACAATTTGTTAAAATGGTGTAAGTGAAATAATTTAGTAATTTTGGGCAAAGCTATGGTGTTTTCTAGAAAAGTCTTCTCTACTGCTTTGTATTGGTTTGCTTTGATTATGACATGACTACAACTTATGATTGATCGGGTTTAACAAACATTCTAGCAACCTTGAAAAGTATTAAAAGGTACTTTTGCCATAATTGTAGAAAGAAACGGTAGTACTAGAAGATAACTGGGCTGAGAAAAATCCAGTGACTTGTATTTTATTACTTTAATTGGTTAGAGGCATTTCTATAAAAGTCTAGAGGCAGTAGCACGTGATGCAAAGAGGACATTCACTCATTTACAGCAAGTACTATATAACAGATAATGTGCGAGGCCAAGATCTCATGAGGAATGACACAGCAGACAGCCCTCCATAATATGAATTATAATAAATCACAGAATTGATTAATTTAAAAATGCTCATTAACAAAATTTTAAAGAAAATCACTACCATGACCTACAGAAAATCACTTATGAATCATAGAAAGTAATGTTTCCTTAAGAACACTGCCCATCAGAACATCTGGCCCATCTAACTCCTTAGAACTTATCTATATGGCATTCACGTGGCAAAGATCTGGAAAGATCAGTCTTATTTGATTGCTGGCTACTGAGATACTTCTAAGGAATCAAGGGAGCAGAGGCAGTATTTCAGCCCCACATGCTATATAGGCCAGACTTAGAATGGGAGACAAGGGGATACAACATGTTTCAAAGCTCTCAAAATAATACATGCATTTCACAAAAAGCAAAGTGGAAGCTTTAAAAAAAAAAATCTTCTGCAAGGAGAAGAAAGCACAAAGCTCAAAAAGAAAAATGAGAGAAACTTAGACTTTACCCATTTACTGTATTTCAGAGGTCCTGTGAATCCCATGGCTTCTATTATCTTTGTGAAAGCACCAACCTTCTCCTCAACAGGCTGTGGTGAATCCTTGGTAGAAGAAAGCTATTTAATAAAAAAGAAGGAATAAAAAATCAGTTGCAAAAATTTTTTCTTAAAAGAATGCTTTTATTTCTCATTAGGTCTAAGGGGAATTTTTATTGCTTAGATTTTTTTTCACCCAGAATTTTTAATTCTCATTTTTCTGAGTACTTCTTCACTCAATACAAACATATCTGGAATCCTAATCGATGTCCTCCAAATTTCAGAGCAGACATAACCACCCCATTTAAGTTCTATAGAAAAAAGTGTTTTAAAAAAGAAACCTTGACCCCTCCACCTCCCAAAGAACAATTCTGAGAAGAGGAATGTTCTATGTTTATTGACATTATAGGAAAAGGAAAGAAAAATATTATCTGAAAGCAGACAAAATCATAGACATAATCAACCAAAGCAAGCACTGAAAACATGTTTTTAAACTCCTGAGAAATCTGTATGCAGGTCAGGAAGCAACAGAACTGGACATGGAACAACAGACTGGTTCCAAATAGGAAAAGTAGTACGTCAAGGCTGTATATTGTCACCCTGCTTATTTAACTTATATGCAGAATACATCACAAAAAACGCTGGACTGGAAGAAACACAAGCTGGAATCAAGATTGCCGGGAGAAATATCAATCACCTCAGATATGCAGATGACACCACCCTTATGGCAGAAAGTGAAGAGGAACTAAAAAGCCTCTTGATGAAAGTGAAACAGGATAGCGAAAAAGTTGACCTAAAGCTCAACATTCAGAAAACGAAGATCATGGCATCCGGTCCCATCACTTCATGCGAAATAGATGGGGAAACAGTGGAAACAGTGTCAGACTTTATTTTGGGGGCTCCAGAATTACTGCAGATGGTGACTGCAGCCATGAAATTAAAAGTCGCTTACTCTTTGGAAGAAAAGTTATGACCAACCTAGATAGTATATTCAAAAGCAGAGACATTACTTTGCCGACTAAGGTCCGTCTAGTCAAGGCTATGGTTTTTCCAGTGGTCATGTATGGATGTGAGAGTTGGACTGTGAAGAAGGCTGAACGCCAAAGTATTGATGCTTTTGAACTGTGGTGTTGGAGAAGACTCTTGAGAGTCCCTTGGACTGCAAGGAGATCCAACCAGTCCATTCTGAAGGAGATCAACCCTGGGATTTCTTTGGAGGGAATGATGCTAAAGCTGAAACTCTAGTACTTTGGCCACCTCATGAGAAGAGTTGATTCACTGGAAAAAACTCTGATGCTGGGAGGGACTGGGGGCAGGAGGAGAAGGGGACAACAGAGGATGAGGTGGCTGGATGGCATCACGGACTCGATGGACATGAGTCTGAGTGAACTCCAGGAGATGGTGAAGAACAGGGAGGTCTGGCGTGCTGCAATTCATGGGGTCGCAAAGAGTCAGACACAACTGAGCAACTGAACTGAACTGAACTGATTCTTAGTATAACAAATTTTATTAATGACTATAGATACATTTTGTAGTTCACAAATAAACTCCATGGAAAACCTTTCTAATGCTAAGCATCTCTAAATGAAGCCAGGCTACCTAACTAATTTCCAGAAATTAAATATTACTTTATTAAAAAAAAAAAAAAAAAAAACCTATGACTTTTCCTCTAAAGTGCTTTTTAAGCTAGAGAGTACAATGGAAGAAATACAAGACCTGGGATCAGAAACCTTAGGTTCCAATATTCAGTTTGTCTGTCTCCTCCCATCATTGTGACCCTGGGCAAGTTACTTTACTTCCCTGAACTTCATCTTCTGCATTCAATAAAATTTCTTGCCTCATCCAGGTAACAATTTTGCTGAGTTTCAAATAAGAACACTTGTGTGAAAGCATGCTACAGACACAGAAAGAACTCATTAACTCTCACCTTACTTGTGGTATGATACTTCCTCCTCAGCTCAATGTCTACTCCAGGAATTTGTACTGATCCACCACATGCTAGGGCCTGGCTCATCTGGAGCCCCAGGAGATTTAAGGGCAAAAAAAAAAAAAAACAGGTATAAGCAACACTGAGCACACACTTAGAAGGTTAATGTGAGCAGAGGTACTTCAAAGTAAAAAATATAGAATCTTTCCAACCTTCCTTAACCCAGTTCCTAATGGTATCTGGTACATACTCAACAAACATCTGGTGAATACCTGAATAAATAAAAGAATATAAAATACCTTTCACAAAATATGTACACAGTAAATAGTAGAAGTTTTCATCATCATTGTCAGCATCACTGTTGTCCAGATCAAACTGTCTTCCTTCTACGTTTGCAATGCATTTGAAAGCACTTTGGCAATGTAACAGCCACTGAAAGTGAGAGTCGCTCAGTCATATCTGACTCTTCGTGACCCCACAGCCTATACAGGCTATGGAATTCTCCAGGCCAGAATACTGGAGAGGCCTTTCCCTTCTCCAGGGGATCTTCCCAAACCCAGGGATTGAACCCAGGTCTCCTGCATTGCGGGCAGATTCTTAACCAGCTGAACCAGAGGGAAACCCAAGAATACGGGAATGGGTAGCATATCCCTTCTCCAGCAGATATTCCCAACCCAGGAATCAAACCGGGGTCTCCTGCACTGCAGGCGGATTCTTTACCAACTGAGCTATCAGGGAAGCCATTAAGTTAAAACTATTATGTGCCAAGCACTATGTAAGTGCCTTACAATGAATGTGCCTCGTACATAAGTGCCTTATGGAATCCTCACCATAATCCTACCAATATTGGTAATGTTATAATCAAGACCAATAAATATAGGTTTGAAAATAAATTCCTATGGAAAAAATAATATGCAAGCGATCATCATTATACCATTATTCACAAGAGTGAAAACTGAGGAATAAGTCCAATGAGAAATGAGGTGGTTAACTAAATTAAGGTTCAGTCACTCAATGGAAAAACCAAATGATCAGATTTTTAATAGGCTTTATTTCTAAAGGCAGTTTTAGGCTCACACCAAAGTGCAGACAGCTCCCACATACCCCTTCCCACACATTTACAGTATCTGCCACTATCAACATCCCTCAACAGAGTGGTACATTTGTTACAATGGATGAACCTATACTGATACAACATTATCACCTAAAATCCAGTTTACAAGAGATTATTATTTTTAGCAATGGGAAAACACATTTATGTATATAATTATAAGTAGACACACAAATGCATATGTGCAAGTCTAAAATGGAATACACAGAAATGAGTTATTGCACTATGCTGGTAGAATATGCAAGAGTTTAGGAACCTATTTTTCAAACTCTCAGTACTATTATATTTTCTTTACAATATAAAGTGGTGGGGAAGGAGTAGCAGGAGGATTCCTTTCTGTTTTATTCCAAGAGAAGGGACACACTGAAATGAAAATGATTTTTCCTTTAATACTAATGAAGGAAAAAATGGAATTTCTAAATGTGGAGAGTTACTATTTACTTTTCTTTCCAAACAAGAATATTAAAAGATTAGTCAGGATTCTTCTGGTCAGTGCCAAGGACTTACACTTAAATTCATAGGTATCAAGAAGGCTGTGTAACACTAAACACAGAACAACTCCTATTATATCACATATATCAATGTAATGGCCCACGAGAACATGAAACACTTAAACAGGTTCAAGGAACACAACCAACAGTCTCAACAAGCTGTGCTTTGGGATAAGTTATATTAAATGACATGATCTTTTTCTTCCCCAGAAAACATCTAGTTTCCCCATACCTAAACATACCTATAAACACATACATTTACTTTTTTGTACTACCCATTCTTGCCCTTGCCCCCTAAAAAGATTCCCCTGACCTTTAAAAACATTAATTTTTCCTCTGTTTAAACCAAAAAGATATCAAATAACTTTTTGTAAAGAAAAAAAGAGAGAGAAAATACCCTAAAATACTCACTGTCACTTTTTCAAAGAGGCCTTTTCTGCCTGTTGTATCTAAAACAGTTTTTTTGTCATCCCATGATTCTCTATCATAGCAGTAGCCTGTTCATTTCATTCGCAGTACTCATTACAATGTACAAGTATATTTTTATTACACACATATTTATTTTCTATCACCACCACCAAAAATATCCATGAGGGTAGGAACTACCTGTATTACCAGAATCAAGTACAGTGCATTATACACAGCAAACACTTAAATATTTGTTGAATGAACAAACCTAGCCACTTGTAAGGTTATTTCTTATTATATGCTTCTTCATAAATGTATTTATGTTTTAGCTGCACTGTGTCTTCCTTGCTGCACAGGGTCTATTCTTTGTTGCAGTACGCAAGCTTCTCATACATGTGGCTTCTCCTGTTGCGAAGCACAGGCTCCAAGCCTGAGGGTTCAGTAGTTGGGGCACACAAGCTTAGCTGCCCCTCGGCACTGTGGGACCTTCCCCAACCAGGGATGAAAGGGATCAAACCTGCATCCTCTGCACTGGCAGGCAGATTTTTACCCGCTGAACCACCAGGGAAGCCCTTATTATATATCCTTCTTCTTCTTATCTACACATATATCATGCATACATGTTTCCTCCAACTTTTATTAAATACCCATAATATGCCAGTCTTTGTGCTAGGTTTTAAGATAAAACAATCCTTACCATATGGAACTCATAACCTTGTGGAGAAGAGAAAGAAAACTCACTTTACTTTCATATTTTAAAATGTTTAAAGACCACCCACCAAACACACGCACACACAGATCCACACGCACACACGCACACATGCATGCACACACACACACACACACACACACACACACACACATCATCAGAAAGGATATAGAGCAACTAGAACTCTCATACTTTGCTGATGGGAGTTTAAAGTTGATACAATCACTTTGAAAAATTATTTGGCAGTATCTATGAAGCTGAATGTATACACATTCTGTAAGATTCAACAATTCCATTTCAAGTATATACCCCAATAGAAATGTGTATATATCCTCACAAAAATGTATACAAGAATGCTCATAAGAGCCCTACTTATAAAAGCCCAACTAGAAACAATCTAAATATCCATCAATAAATAAGTGCAAAATTAATTGTGGTAGTCAGACAACAAAATAGTATACAACAATAAGAATGGATAAACTATTATGACACAGAGTAACATAGGTGAATTTCTAAAACAAAGCTGAATGAATGAAGACAAACAAAAGAGAGTACATACCATATGTTTGAAAGGCAAAACTACTCTGGTGTTCAAAGAGAAGACTGCTTAACTTTGGTTAGGGATAGAGACTAGAAGGGGATCAAGGAACTTCTGGGAACTTCCGGGGTTCTATTTCTTGATGTGGGAGCTGGTTATGTTTACTTTGCGATAATTCATACTTATGACTTATGCCTTTTTGTATTTTTATTATACTTCAATAAAAAATAGAAATTGAGAAAACAAAAGATCTGGAGTCATCAGAAAAGAGATCATGGATAAGCCTTAAGATGACAGCAGCATAGAGAAGGTGAGTGAAAAGACAAAGGTGAGAAGCACGGGGTAGTGGAAGATAAAAAAACAGGATAAGAAGCTCCAGCTCTGCCTATCTCATACGTTTGTTTTAGAACCAAATAAAATAATCTATGTAAAAGAGATGGGTAAACTTCAATGCATAAAACAAATATGAAGACCTGTTCCAGACAAATCCAATGGCAAACTCTTATGCAAGCAGCCTCTCACTAATGAAATGCTAAAATTTCACCCTTCTTTTTTGCTTCCAAAAAGGTTCTAAAAATGAAAAGACCTTCCTGATCTGAAAGAAATAGAGAAAGAGAGGAGGGAAAGAAGGAAGGAATGAACTGAAGGAGGGAGGAAAAAGGGAAAAGGAAAGAAAGACTCAGCAATTCTTGAATATCTGGTCCTTTTAGCAAAACTATAAGCTCCACCAGGGCCCTACTGTCTTATACTTCTTTTATTTTCTGTCCCACTGCTCAACACCATTCTGGGCATGGAGTCAGCACTCAATAAACACTAGGTGGGTTTTTTTTTTTTTTTTTTTTAATAGAAGGACAATCTGGAGAAGGTCCAGAAAAGAACCACAGGAATGATCAAAGAGATGAATAAAAGGTCCTAGTGGAAAGGTTAAAACGAATTGAGGCTGTTTAGCTTGGAGAAAAAGCAATTAAAGAACTAAAGAGTAACTCAGAATAACAACACTTGAGCTGGAAGGAATCTCAGAGATCTTCTAAGTCCAACCTTTTCCTTTCACAGATGAGGAAACTAAGACCCAGGAGAGGTTGCAACTTAAGGTAGTTTTAGGACAAAAAAATTTTTTTTAAGTTTCCATTTACAAGATGAGGAGAAAATTTACCCAAGGAGCATGAACATAAATAGCAACAAAACCACAGTTACAATTTACTAAAGATCTCCCATATGCCCAGCATCTGTATGCTTGCTGTTTTACTTTTGTTATCTCACAGCAATCTTGCAAAGTTGATATTATTTTTTCCCATATTAGAAATAAGGACTCTAAGGCTCAAAGAAGTAAAGTTCATTAAGGGGTAAAACATATTCAGAGCTCTCTTCTCCCCCCACCTGATTTCAAAAACCTAAGTAGAGTTCAACATTGGCTAATGTACACATAGCACCCAGATCTTAATTTCTAAATATTCCTAATATTCTTCTCCAATAAAAGGAACCAGGGTTCCCCAGGGAAACTGTTGACTCTAGGACTAGAGCAAATTAAATACAGCATGAACTTGAAACTTCTTGTGGTGCCTAAGAAATAAAGAAGTGTTCAAAAACTGAGGAACGTAGAAAAGAACTTGAAGAAGCTCTCAACAGCCAAACATGGGACAATCTGATCAACAACATAAACAATGAGAATAGATTATAACTCACAGAATAAATCTCCATTAGCTCATACTGATACAAACAAAATAATTGAATAAACAAATAAATGGAGAGGAAGTGACAGCTCATCCTTACAGTAGAATTCCAGTCAACAAATGGAGTAGGTATTGATGGAATTAGAAAATGACCATCAAGCAAACACCACAGTAATGACTACTGCAGTCAAGAACCATAAATAGAATTATCACATGATACAGCAACACCACTTCTAGCTAAATATTAAAAAATAGAAAAATTTTAAGCAGGAGCTCAAAGAGATATTTTCACACTTATCTTCATTGAAGCATTTTTCACAATAGCCAAGATGTGGAAGCAATCCAAATGCCCACTGACAGAACAATAGATAAAGAAACTGTAATATATAAATACAATGGAATATTATACAGCTTTTAAAAAAGAAAAATATCTTGTCACATGCTATAACACAAATGAACTTTGAAGACGTCATGTCAAGCAAAGTAAGTAACAAAAAGACAAATACTGTATGATTCCACTCATATGTAGCACTGTACTCAGTTGCTCAGTCATGTCTGACTCTTTTGTGACCCCATGGACTGTAGCCTGCCAGGCTCTTCTGTCCATGGAATTTTCCAGGCAAGAATACTGGAGTGGGTTGCCATTTCCTACTCCAGGGCCAACCCAGGGATCAAACCCACATCTCTTTTGTCTCTTGTATTGGCAGGCAGGTTCTTTAGCACTATCGACACCTGGGAAGCCTGATAGGTAGCATTAAAGTAGTCAAAATCATAGAAACAGAAAACTGGAAAGGTGGTTGCCAATGGCAGGCGGGGGTATACATTTTCAGTTTTGGAAGATGAAAAGTCTCTGGATATATACTGTTTAACAATGTGACTATATTTACACTATTGAATTGCATACTTAAAAATGATGGTAACTTTGTTATGTGTATTTTATCATAATTTTTAAAGTAATTATTACATACCATTAAAAAAAGAACCATCAATGGACGCTAAAAGTAATGAGCAAAAGTATGATGAGAAATCTGTACCATCTCAAAGTATCTTCTCACAAGATACTAATTACAAAGGGGAAAACAGTAACTTTAATTAATAACCAACTGACCAAGGTTAACATCACCAGTAATAAGACATACTGGCATCATGTATCCCTGATGTGACACACTGAGAAGGAAACAATGCAACTTTTTCCAAAAATGCATAGCCTTAATCTAATTTTAAGAAAATATTCGACAAACCCAAATCGAGAACCAAAAAGGAATTAATGGAGGGAAAACCTGGAATAGGTATACAGATTATTTAACAGCATTACGTCAGTGCTGACTTCCTGGTTTCAATAACTGCACTATGGTCACATAAGATGTTAATATTAAAGGAAGCTAGATGAAGGATACATGGGAACACTACTATTTTTATCACTTTTTATGTTTATTTCAAAATTTAAAAAATTTTAAAGTAGACTCATCAAAGTATGATAGAACTTCAAGAAGTTATTTAGAAAAGATAGTTGAGAATCCAACATCCCTAGCCTTTTGAAAACAATAACAGGATTATAGCAATGGACATTACCTTAGAGATCTTCTGATACTACCATTCACCCAGTGAAAGATACTTTTATGTCATGCCACAACACAGTCTTCCAATCATTGCTTGAATATTTCCAGTAAGAGTAAATTTACTTTGCCAAATATAGCCAACACATTCCATTACACCACAATTTTAGTTAACACAAGGTTCTTCCTCATTCTGAGCCAAATCTGCCTCCCTCTCGGACATGCGCCTGAGGATGTCATTCTGAGGCAGAGTTTTCCAACCAGAACTCAAAACTGGGAAGATGTACCAGGGAGGTATGGTCAACATGACAAAATGTCCAGTTTATTTACAATGGCTGAAATTACATCTTGTCAGTATGAGATAAACAACTCCAAGTTATTTACATGGATGCCTTGCTATAATGCTGTCTGAGAATCTAGTACAGTACCTGGTACGTATTAGGTACCCAAGAAATGTTTATTGATTCAAAGAATGAGGCCCAAGTCAGAGACTGATAAAATGAGCTCCCCCTTCCACCTTCTATGCACACATTATTTACAAATAACTTAAAGCTACAGGATAAATTCTATTAAAATTTTCTAGGACTTCCCTGGTGGTCCAGTGGTTAAAAATCTGCCTGCCAAAGGAGGGAACACAGGTTCGGTCCCTGGTCTAGGAAGATTCCACATGCCTCAGGGCAACTAAGCCCATGCGCCACAACTACTGAGCCGCAGCGCCGTAACTAATGAGGTTGCCCGCTCTAGAACCTGTACTTGGCAACTAAGAGAAGCCCAGGCTCCCCAGCTAGAGAGTAGCCCCTGGTCTCTGCAACTAGATAAAAGCCCAGGCAGCAATGAAGACCAGGCACAGCCAAAAATAATTTTTCAATGCATACACAGACAAAAACAGAACACAGCCCAAAAACTTCTGGAAAGAAATAGATCTATCTAAAATAGATCCTGACTATCTAAAATAGATCCTGACTATCTAAAATAGATTCCTCTTCCACACAAATATATTCTTCATTCATTCATTTATTGCCTCCTCTGTGCCAGACTCAGTTAGAAGCCCAGGAAATACAGGGACAAACAAGACATTCTCAGAAGGGCAAGACTTATATATTAATTGAAGGGAATTACCCTGCATTTTAAATATGTTAACATATTTATATAAATAAATTACACAGTATATAATTTATAAATCAAAAATAAATTTTCATTGCATTAACTATGAAAAAGATCAATGGCTACAAAAGGAGTTCACATAAATTGGTAATAAAAATAAATTCCCAGTAGATAAATGAAGAAATGATAAAAGCATACAGTTTTTACAAACCAGAATACAACTGATAAACACAGAAAAATGTTTAACCCTGATAAAGAAATGCTAAGCAAAACAAGGTAATATTTTCTACCCAATTAGTTTAAATTTTTTAAAAATATCCAATTTAGGGACTTCGCTGGTGGTCCAGTGGTTCTGCCTTTCAAAGCAGGGGACGTGGGTTCGAACCCTGGTCAGGAAACTAAGATCCCACATGCCTCAGGGCAACTAAGCCCATAAGCCACAACCGGAGGGTCCATGCACAGCAACGAAGATCTCCCATGATGCAACTAAGACCCGAGACAGACGATAAACCAATTTTTTAAAAAATACAATTTAGGGAAGTAATGATGAAAAACTAGTTATGCAAACATTGCTGGTGGCAGTATAAATTAAAACAACTTTTGGAGAGGAAAATTGCTCACACCCTTTGACCTAGAGTGTACTCTCCTAGTTTATCCTTAATAAATAATTTAAAATAAGAAAAACTATACAGCAAGAAAATGGTAACCACATTAAAGTCTACTATGGCAAAAAAATAGAAATAATTTTAACATAAATAAAGGCTAAATAAATAGAATAACATGTAGTCATTTCAAAATTTAATTATGGAATATGTCTAAAACATGAATAATGTCTGCTCTAATATGTGAAAAAGCACCAGAACATAAACTTCTGTAGATATTTGTTCAAGTACCTAAGGAAAAAATTAGCACACACACACATACTCAAAGACTGGAAAAGGACCAGCAGATGTTTTCAGGTTTGAAGTCATGGGTGATTTTTATTACCTTTATTATTGAATTATTTGTATAATTAGTAAAAATCAGGAAAAGAAACCCTCAACGAGGGTCCAAAGTAGACTACATTATAATGGATCAGGTGATCAGTGGTAAACTAAGGCCTCAAATAATTGTTCCTCTAATTTTATGTTCATAAAAAAGAAAAAAAGAAACATTTTCTTACTCCAGGTAAAAGTGGCTACAAGAAGAAAACTGAAGAAAGGTTAACTCTCAGATGAATGTCTGGAAACACTCCCAACAGTAAAAATCATCAGACTGTACCATGGTATCCTAGGCTAAGTTCCACCACTGGGGTATTTAGAAGCCCCGCCCTAGACACCATACAGTAAGGATCAGTCCTGAGCTGGCACCACAGAGACCCAGAAGTGGTCTCATGAGGTTTTTCCATCACACAATTTGGTTGGTTAATCTATAAATACATGACATTTGCACATTAACACTAAGGTTTTTTCATAGCAAGCAAAGGAACAACAAATCTTACCTGGAAAGTACCAGACAGAGTCCTGCCCCGCTGTCCCTGTGTACGAGACACAAGTAGCAATCGGCTGCATCCTGGAACCCACTGGGAGATGCTAATCTGGTTCCTCTAGAGAAAGAAAAACATAGTCAGGAATCTGTATCAGACTCCATGTGTAGAAGGCAAAGAGTGTATCTAAGTCTAGAAATCCTTCTAAAACAGGGCAAATGAAAGGAGAACCTCCAAAACAGGACCAGGACCAAGGCTGCCCATGCTCATCTCTCCAAAGATAAAACGCACCCTTGCCTAACACAGACTAAAAGGATTCTGCAAGAGCTGACTCCAACTGTAGGACATGAGCTTCCTCTTAGAACAGTAACAAAATAAACCTAATTCAGGCATTTTACAGTTAGCTTATCATTTAGTTTGTGATTCCTTTTCATAAATACTGATTTATCTGCTCTTCATAAAATCCCTTTACACGAAACAGTGCTGGCATTACCATTATCCTCAAAAGGATGAAGAAACTAGGGCTTAAATTTTTAGGGTGGGAAAATATACTTGGGCAACTTGACTTCCAAGACAAAGGGATACTAAATGGCTGTTAGAGCTATGAGTGAAGTCCAATTTTCCCCTCTGGCATTAACTGACCTCAAAAAGGTCTCTGGACGAAAGTGAAAGGTTCGACTGGAGAAAGGAGGAGCTCTATCTCGCTCAATGAGAAGAATGCTTTATTTTACAAATCTGAAATGCAATCCACTGTATAAATGGCATCCCTGTACACAGTACTGGAAATCTCTATTCTAGGAACCAACTCTGGGGAATCCAAGGGTTTCTCTCACATGACCTGTAGACCTGATAGGGCCATAATGAAGAGTGGATATACAAACTGTCTGAAAACACTTTGCCAAGCATCAATTACAATGTGTGTGCATGTGTGTGTGAGCTTAGTTGTTCAGTCATTCAGCTCTTTGCGATCCCATGGACTGTAGCCAGCCAGGCTCCTCTGTCTATGGAATTTTCCAGGCAAGAAAACTGGAATGAGTTGCCATTTCCTACTCCAGGGGATCTTCTCAACCCAGGGATCAAACCCACGGTCCCTGCATTGGCAGGCGGATTCTTTACCTCTGTGCCACCTGTGAAGCCCCATCAACTACAACACTAGGAGTCAAAGATCCAGATTCTAGTTTAAACTCAGCTACTTTAATATAATCTTTAGAAGTAGCAGGTCAGGAAGCAACAGTTAGAACTGGACATGGAACAACAGACTGCTTCCAAATAGGGAAAGGAGTACGTCAAGGCTGTATATTGTCACCCTGCTTATTTAACTTCTATGCAGAGTACATCATGAGAAACACTGGGCTAGAAGCAGCACAAGCTGGAATCAAGATTGCCAGGAGAAATATCAATAACCTCAGATATACAGATGACACCACCCTTATGAAGTGGAACTAAAAAGCCTCTTGATAAAAGTGAAAGAGGAGAGTGAAAAAGTTGGCTTAAAGCTCAACATTCAGAAAACTTAAGATCATGGCATCTGGTCCCATCACTTCATGGCAAATGGATGGGGAAACAGTGGAAACAGTGTCAGACTTTATTTTTCTGGGCTCCAAAATCACTGCAGATGGTGACTGCAGCCATGAAATTAAAAGACACTCCTTGGAAGAAAAGTTATGACCAACATAGATAGCATATTAAAAAGCAGAGACATTACTTTGCCAACAAAGGTCCATCTAGTCAAGGCTGTGGTTTTTCCAGTGGTCATGTATGGATGTGAGAGTTGGACTGTGAAGAAAGCTGAGCGCCGAAGAACTGCTTTTGAACTGTGGTGTTGGAGAAGACAAGATCTTGAGAGTCCCTTGGACTGCAAGGAGATCCAACCAGTCCATCCTAACGGAGATCAGTCCTGGGTGTTCATTGGAAGGACTGATGGTGAAGCTGAAACTCCAATACTTTGGCCACCTCATGCGAAGAGTTGACTCATCTGAAAAGACCCTGATGCTGGGAGGGACTGGGGGCAGGAGAAGAAGGGGACGAAAGAGGATGAGATGGCGGGATGGCATCACCGATTTAATGGACATGAGTTTGGGTAAGCTCTGGGAGTTGGTGATGGACAGGGTGGCCTGGTGTGCTGCAATTCATGCGGTCACAAAGAGTCGGACACGACTGAGCAACTGAACTGAACTAACTGAAACCTCTATGATGCTCGTTTTCCTCTTAACAATCATTAGTAATATTTATTGTTGCTGTTTAGTCTCTGAGTTGTGTCTGATTCTTTTGCAACCCCATGAACTGTAGCCTGTCAGGCTCATCTGACCATGGGATTTCCCAGGCAAGAATATTGGAGTGGGTTGCCATTTCCTTCTCCAGGGATCTTCCTGGACTAGGGATAAAATCCACGTTACTACTGTTACTATCCCACGTATATGGATAAAGAAATGCAAGTAAGGATAAGTAACTTCCCAAAATCATATGGTTAATAAATGATGGGATTAAGATTATAATCCAAGCAGCCCAATTCCTGGATCCAAGCTCGTTTATGGAATGAAAAGGTAAAGGAAATATCTCCAAAGTCCTAGCTCTAACACCCTGCAACCTAGTCTTGATCCAATTTAAATACAGCATAATACTATGGGAAGAGTCCTGTACTTAGAAAGCACTGATTTGACTCACAGCTCCACTGTCAGTGAACTATGAGTCTTCATTGCCTCTTCTGTAAAATAAATGAAAATCCCTAACCTTTCAGGATTTTAAGGGGAAAAATATACTTTGCAGTATGTCCAACTCAATAAAATATTACCTTGAAGCTGAATCTCCATTTCCTCATGAGTAGGCAGGAAGGTCCAGGGGTAATGGGGAAAGAGGTGTTAAGAACTTTGAACCTAGAGATGCTTTCCAAAGTATCTCATTTCTAAAACTGTGTAACTGTTTCTAATAGGCTATTCACAGCAATGTATGTTTCAAATGAAAATTGAAGCTTAAAAACAGGATTTTATTTCAGCAGAGGTTTCAACTGCTGGGATTGTTTACAAATGAGATAACAATTATTGGCTTCTTGTTTACTAACAGCTGACACATTTACCAGACCATTCAGTGTCAGGCAGTTCCTTTCCTAAAAATGTAAATATATGGTAAGATGAAACTTCAGCAGATTCAGGCCCAAACACAGGGGAAAAAAGGGTAAGAGGAAATTACAAGTAGAACAATGCAAACTTTCTGAGTTTCTGAAGAAATTTCATCATGTTTTCCAACGTCAAAAAAATTTTCTCTAATATTTTATTCTATTTGGTCTCATGCCAATACTACTTATTACAAGAAAGGAGCAATCAGCTCTGTCCTTTCCTTCTCTAATCCTATAACAATAGTTATTTGTCCAAATCCTTAATTGAAACTGAGGTGTTTGAATTGCAAGCCTACCATTAAATAGCTATGTGACCATGAACCTGTTACTCAACACTCTGGACCTCCATTTCCCCTATGTAAAAGTGAAAATAGGGACTTCCTTGGTGGTCCAGTGGTTAAGAATCTGTCTTGCAATGCAGGGGACTTGGGTTCGATCACTGGTCAGGGAACTAAGAATCCAAACACCACAGGGCAAATAAGCCCATGTGCCACAAATACTGAGCCCATGCAAGCCTGCAAGCTACAACTAGAGAGAAGCCTTGCCTTCATGCAGAATGAAAGATCCCACATGCCACAACTAAGATCTGATACAGTCAAATAAATAATTTTTCTTTTAAAGTGGTAATAATAAAAGCTACCTCACAGGAGTATCCCAAGGACCACTTGTGAAAGCACTTAAGTAACACTAAAACACACACACAAATGCTTCATTACTGGTATTAACAACTGTTACTGAATTATGTAAGAAACTCCTCTTTCCCCAGCAAATTATCACAGCAGCAAGAACCATTTTCTTAAAATACTGTTTTGAACCTGGATTCCCTTTCTCAAAAGCCTGCAGTGCCTCCAAGTACCTCTGTAGTCAAACACCTGATCTTTACCAACTGGACTCTTCCAGACCCATCAATATATTTACATATCCTGCCCTGCATTCTCCACTCAGCAGTTCCAAAACCTGACTCATATTCCCTGCTTTGAGAATTACTGCTCCTCTCCACACAAGCTAATCCCTGTGCAGTCAATTCCTCTGAGACTCTCTTCTTCACTTCTACCCAAACCATGAGCTCATTTGCTTCAACCTAGATGCCAAATTCTGGTTCTACTGGGAAAAGGACTCTACTAAGTCCTTTTCCCTTCCCATCTCTCCCAACACTTCATTTATAAATATATGTATCTGTGGAAGTACTGATCATCCTCTTATAGGTACTAATACGTTAGGTCTACAACAATTAGCAAACTTCAATTCTCCTAAGTTCAGAAAAAAGTTCCAGTGGTTTAAAATTATTTTAACTTAGGATAATATAAATACCATTAAAGTGGGAACTGGTTTTATCATCCTTTTGTGTCATCAACATTTCAAAACCAAAATTTTAAAGATAGGTTTTATGCTTGCATTTCTTGTGCATTTGCAATCTGCAGGTGATTTTACATTGTATTTCAAAACATTCTGACACATTAGCTCTTTTTCTGACTACACTTTAATCAACCCACAGACTGTTGCTTCAAAACATTCTGACACATTAGCTCTTTTTCTGACTACACTTTAATCAACCCACAGACTGTTGCTTCATGTGGTTTTAAAGACTCACAATATTTTACTTTGCTCACTCATGAGCCGTGAAAAGACTTTACAGATAGTCGATTCTCCTATTTCCCATAGTTACGTTTTACAAAGTGATCACAGAGTTAGCAAACACTGAAACACTGCTCCTAGGAGAAATAGAGAATTAGGTTCCCTGCAAGCCTCTGGTCACAACGTTTTCATCAGTCAATCAATATATGACCTTGTTTTGTGTGTTTCTGTTTAAAGACAACTTATTTAATATATGTTAATTCATTATGTCAAATACGTTGGTTCACTAACATTGAACTCACAGCAAACAGAACTATAACTCACTCCTGAATAAAACTTCTCTAACATGAATTTTCTCCATAAGAAACATCAGAGCCTTCTTGCAGTCAGCAATACTAGACAGCACTTTAGCACTACATGTGGGACGCATTTTACACAGGCAAGTCAGGAACAAAAGCACAAAAATGCAAAAAAAAAAAAAAAAAAGTCACTAAATAGACTATGAGAAGGATATCTGTTTCCAGTATAAGAGCTGAAACAGAAAGTCAAAATATCACCTCAGCTAGTAATACGAAAGTTACAGTCAAATTTTTCACTCCTCTGCACATGTCCACAAATAACTGCAAAAGCACAAGTATTAATTTGGGTTACAAATAAATTTTAGCGAGTATATAAGCTCACAAATGCAGGATTTGAGCAAATCAGTAAATATGTTAAGGATGAGGGGTCGGGTTTCTATCAGAGAAAGGAGTTAACCAATATGAAAAGGCAAAAGGATAGAATAAACCCTGTGCTACTGGGCTGGATTTAAAGTAACTGCTATGAGTTTTTAATATAGAGAGGTAAATAAAGACATCAATATATCTGTGTACTTATGTATATGTATATTGTTGTTGTTTAGCTGCTAAGCCAAGTCTGACTCTTTTGTGATCCCATGGACCATATCCCACCAGGCTGCTCTGTCCATGGGATTTCCCAGGCAAGAATACCGGAGTGGGTTGCCATTTGCTTCTCCAAGGGATCTTCCCAACCCAGGGATCACAGCCGTGTCTCCTGCACTGCTCAGTGGGTTCTTTACCACTGAGCCACCAGGGAAGCACATGCACACACACACACATGTATTCCCTACCCCTGTACTGATAAAGCCTGGGAGCAATAAACCCCAGTTGCAATGACTGCATGTAGCATCCAAACTTGGCTTCCAAACAGCAATATTTTAAAGGAGCCAGTCTTCTCTGGAGAAAAGTTGAATCCTGAACAGGCTTGAAGCTCCTCAAACCTTATTCACAAATGTCTGGAATTATTTGATCTGTCTGGCAGTTCCTTGGAAGATTCCATCCATCCAAGAGGAACTCTCCCAGCATGAAAAAACACTCTCCCCAGGAGCTATTCGTTTGCTGTTGCTGTTCAGTCGCTCAGTCATGTCCGACTCTCTGCAACCTCATGGACTGCAGCATGCCAGGCTTTCCTGTCCTTCACTATCTCCTGGAGTTTGCTCAGACTTCTATTCATTGAGTCGACGATTCGACGATGCCATCCAACCATGAAAACAGAGGCAACTGTTTAACTCTGTGACTGCCTGAGGCAGTAGATAATACTTGGGAAAATAATAGGCTAACCAAAAGTTTAAAGGAGAATCAAGGGAATGAGACAGGGGCCTTGAAAAGCTCTGACACATTCCTGGGAATCTGAAGGCCATGTGGATGCTCAGGTCTGTGTCCACCCCCAGAAAAGGAAAGATCTGAGACTGCCCTAAAGCTGTCATCTCTAGTTGACCCTGAGGTACTGCACAAGAAGGAAGTGAGGGTTAAGGCATAACAGTCAAATGACCAGCAGAATACTGAAAGCATGCTCCAAAATGCACACAGAGCTCAACAAATACTGAGAGACTTACTGGTTCCAGGCATTTAAGGAAATCTCCATCCAATCATTACTTGACCAGTAAACTAAATGAGCAGAGAGCACACAACAAAGAATACAGACCTGACAATTAATTCAGAGAAGTCACTCAACAGAAAAGTAACAGCAAACTCTGGGAAAAGTCCTGATCTCCAGAGCTGCTGCATAATATTATTTAAAATGTTCAGTTTTCAACAAAAAGTTATGAAATACAATAAAACAAAAAGTATGATTCATACAAGGGGAAAGAAAATCAACAGAAACTGCCCCTGAAGAACCCTCGACATTAGACAAACTAAACAAAGACTTTGAATCAGCTATTTAAAAAATTTAACATCTAAAGGAAATCATGTCTAAAGAACTAAAATGAAGTATGAGAATAGTATCTCACCAAATAAAGAATATCAATAAAGAGAAATTTTAACAAAAAGCCAAATAAAAATTTGAGTTGAAAAAAATAAAGAAAATGAACATGTCACTAGAAAAGTTTAACAGCAGATTTGAGCAAAAGAAAGAATCAGTGACCTTAAAAATAGATTGAGATTATCCACCCAAGAAACAGAAAGAAAAAAACTAAGAAAATTTAACAGTGCCTCAGAGAGCTACCGTCAAATGTACCTATACCATCAAACATACCAACATTACGTATAACGGGAGTGTCAGCTGGAGGGGAGAGAAATTTAAAGAACAGGAAAAAAAAAATGTGAATACTGGCAGAAAATATGCAAAATTTGATGGAAAACAGTCTATAAATTCAAGAAGCTCAACTAACTCCAAATAGGACAAATGCAGAGAGATTCACAAATTAAACTATCACAATCAAGGTGTAGAAAGATATAAATCTTGGAAGCAGTAAGAGAAGGGACTCATTGTGTATGAGATCCTCAATAATATTAATAGCTGTATTTCTCAAAAACATGGGGGCCAAAAGGCAGTGGGATGAAATACTCAAAATGTTCAAAGTAGCAGAGGGGAGAATGTCAAACAAGAATTCTATATCCAACAAAACTATCATTCAAATGTGAAGGAAAAATTAAGAATTTCTCTATAAACAAAAACTGAGAGAATTTGTCAACAACAGACCTGGCCTACAATAAATACTAAAGGGAGCACTTCAGGCTGAAAGGATGCCTTTGACAGTATGGAAACTCAAACCCACATGAAGAAAGAAACTGCACTAATGAAGGTAAATATTTGGATAAATTTAAAAATAGTATAAATATTTTGCCCATAATTTTCTTACTTTCATTTTTAATTTAAAAGACACTACATAAAACAATAATTATAAACCTGTACTGAAGCACACACAATGGATAAAGATGTAATTTGAATGACAATACTGGCACAAAGGCGGAGGGGAGTAACGAGACAATATCGAATCGTAATTTTTATATATTATTGAAATCACACTGGTATTCAGATTATTAGAAATTAAGATGTTAATTATTAGAAATTAAGATATCAATTATTAGATATTATTAATTGATTAAAATATATATTAATGTTATAAAATATTGTGTTTAATTAATTGATATATTGGTTATTAGAAATTAAGATATTAATAGTGTTTTCCAGAGCAAACACTAAGAAAATAACAAAAATATAGTAAAACCTTACATATAAAAATTAACTCAAAATGGATCTAAGACCTAAACATAAGGCCTAAAACTATGAAACTCTTAGAGGAAAACATAAGGGAAACATTTCATGACCTTAGATTGGGCAATGATTTCATAGATATATTACCAAAAGCAGATGCAATAAAAAAAGTTAAGTTGGACTTCATTAAAATTAAAAGCTTCTGTGCATCAAATACTATCAGTAAACAGAAAAGGCAACTCATGGACTGGGAGAAAATATTTGCAAATCATATACCTGATAATGGACTGACTAAAAACATAGAGAATTCAGACAATTGAAAAACAAAAAAATAACCTGATTTAAAAAAACAGGCACAGGGCTCCCCTGGTGGCTCAGTGGTAAAGAATCCACCTGCCAATGCAGGAGACACAGGTTTGATCCCTAATCTGGGAAGATCCCACATACCAAGGAGTAACTGAGTCCATGAGCCACAACCACTGAACCTGTGCTTTAGACCCTGGCAACTAACGAAGCCCCTGCACCCTAGAGCCCATACTCAGCAACAAAAAGCCACCACAATGAGAAGCCCATGCACTGCGACTAGAGTAGTCCCCGCTTGCCACAACTGGAGAAAGACCGTGCAAAGCATTGAAGACCCAGCCAAAAATAAATAAAATTTTAAAACATTAAGAAAAAAAGAATCCGCCAGCCAATGCACGAACACAGGTTTGATCTCTGATCCAGGAAGACCCCACATACCTTGGAGCATGACTTATTGGGAAAAGACCCTGATGCTGGGAAACACTGAAGGCAGGAGGAGAAGGGGATGACAGAGGATAAGTCCATGCACCACAAATATCAAGCCTGCGCTCTAGAACCTGGGAACCACAACTACTGAGCCCATGTGCCACAACTACTGAAGCCTGTGCACCTAGGGCTCAAGCTCCACAAGAGAAACCACTGCAATAAGAAGCCCATGCTCTGCAACAGAGTAGCCCCCACCCGCCACAACCAGACAAAGTCCACATGCAGCAATGAAGACCCTGAACAGCCAAAAATAACTAATTATTTTTTTAAATGGGCACAGAACTTGAATAGACGTTTCTCCAATGATATACATAAAGGCCAATAAGCATAAAAGAAATATGCTTAACAGCAGTAATCACTAGAGAAGTACAAATCAAAACTACAAGGAGGTATCATCTCATACCCACTATGATGGCCACTATGATTTAAAAAAAAAAAAAAAAAACAAGGAGAGTGAAAAAGTTGGATTAAAACTCAACATTCAAAAACTAAAATCATGACATCCAGTCCCACCACTCTATGGCAAATAGATGGAGAAACAATGGAAACAGTGACTTTTATTTTCTCAGGCTCCAAAACCACAGCAGAAGGTGACTGCAGCCATGAAATTAAAAGACGCTTGCTCCTTGGAAAAAAAACTATGACAAACCTAGACAGCACATTAAAAAGCAGAGACATTACATTGCCAACAAAGGTCCATATAGTCAAAGTTACACTTTATCCAATAGTCATGTATGAATGTAAGAGCTGGACCATAAAGAAAGCTGAGCGTCAAAGAACTGATGCTTTTGAACTGTGGTGTTGAAGACTCTTGAGAGTCCCTTGGACTGCAAGGAGATCAAACCAGTCAATCCTAAAGGGAATCAATCCTGAATATTCATTGTAAGGACTGATGCTGAAGCTCCAATACCTTAGCCACCTGATTTGAGGAACTGACTCACTGGAAAAGACCCTGATGCTGGGAAACATTGAAGGCAGGAGAAGGGGATGACAGAGGATAAGATGGTTGGATGGCATCACCAACTTGATGGAAATGAGTGTGAGCAAGCTTAGGGAGTCGATGGAGGACAGGGAAGCCTGGCATGCCACAGTTCATGGGGTTGCAAATAGCTGGACACGACTGAGCGACTAAACTGAATTAAAAAAAAAACAAAACCAAAAACAGAAAATAACAATGTCAGCAAAGTATGGAGAAATTTAAACCCTTGTGCTTTGCTGATATAAATGTAAAATAGTATAGTTTCTGCAATTTCAACTATTGTCGAAGAAAAGTAAAAATTATTACCAATGCCCAGAACAGCTCATAAAACCATAAAGTCCCAGTGCACTACTTAAAAGTTCAGTTCCTCTGCTAGAGCAACTCAGCAATAGCAGTGTTTCAGTTTACTCCTCCTTCCCAGATCCACTGGCGAAGAAGGGCAAAAACTAGTCAAAGACAGAAAGAGGAAAAAGCAAGGTGAGACTAATGAGAATGTTCCAGGAATACTATCTTTCAGTGGTTCGATTTTTTTTTATCTGCAAAATGAGGAGATAATAGTGCCTACCTTTTCAAAGGGCTGTCATAAGGACTTAGTTAAGTTCACATATATAAAGTATTTAAGAGTGATTACTGCATAGTAAACACCCTATAAATATTAGCTATCAATATTCTTGCTCAAGAAATCACAACTTCTTGTTTCAACTACAATCTCTATTTCAGTTCTCTCTCCTGAACACCAGATCTCCAACTGCAAAAAGAAAAAAAAAACATCTCCAGCTATTTTCTCAGTGAAGAACACTGCTATGAACTCACTCATCCTAGGCTGACTTGGAACTCAGTGTTACACTCTTCCCTCTTCTCCATCCTTTACATCTAACTCTCACCAAGCCTTGCAGACTCTGTCTCCTCAGTATCTCTTGAAACCACCCCTTCTTCTTTAACCACATTGTCCCTGGCCCCCTTAGTACAGGCCTTTATCACTTCTTTCAGGATTACTTCGGAGAAGGCAATGGCACCCCACTCCAGTACTCTTGCCTGGAAAATCCCATGGATGGAGGAGCCTGGTGGGCTGCAGTCCATGGGGTCGCAAAGAGTTGGACATGACTGAGCGACTACATTTTCACTTTTCACTTTCATGCACTGAAGAAGGAAATGGCAACCCACTCCAGTGTTCTTGACTGGAGAATCCCAGGGACAGGGGAGCCTGGTGGGCTGCCGTCTATGGGGTCACACAGAGTCGGACATGACTGAAGTCACTTAGCAACAGCAGCAGCAGGATTACTTAAGTAGTTTCTCACTAACCATCGGGACTCTAATCTCAGCTCTCTCTGTCTGATCCATCTGTTACATTCATCCCTGTTACAAGGATCTATTAAAACAAAAATCTAGTAGTAAATATATGAGTGTTTACTATGTCAAATTTTTTTCTTTCTTTTTGTACTTTCAAAATAAAATTTTAATTTCAATTTCAAAATGAGAGGAGAAACAAAGTGTTCTCCCTGATCAAGGGTGGTTGGAAACAGGCAGACAAACACAAGAAAAGGACTGAAAAAGGCACAAAGAAATTTGGGGGAATGACAGATATGTTCATTAATTTTATTATGATTATGACTTTTCAGGTATATACCTGTATCAAAACTTACCAAATTATACAATTAAATAAATGTGATTTAGTGTATGTCAATTATTCCTCAATTTCAAACTTTTAAATAAGAAAAAAGAGTAAATACATTAAAAAAACAAAACACCTTTAAAAATAAATCCTCCCTTTGTTTAAAATATTTCAGGCTTCCCTCTGCCTTAAGATAAATCTCCAGCTCCTAACACTGACATGGAAGGTAATGCCTCCTCTCCTGCCATTTCTCCACAAGGGCCCCTAAGTCCAGCCAAAGAGATTTACTTACAACTCCTTGACTGTCTAGCACAGTAACACAAGCTAATGCTTCTGCTCTATGCCCTTCCCTCTATTCCCCAGCTAACGCTCTCTCATTAAGTATCTAAATGTTCATCCTCAGTGTGGGTTAGCTGCCTTTCTACTCTGCTACCACAGCACCTAGTTCAGACTTCTATCACAGTATTTCAAGAATTGTATTAGTAGTTTTCTTTTTGTCTCTATTAGATTATAAGCATGAGAATAAGGTCTATGTTTGCCAGTTTGGGCCCACTGGAGAGTTCCCAGGACATAGTAAATATTCAAAATAGTTGCTGAATAAAAGGGAAGAAAAGCATTTAAAATATCACTTGTATCAACTGATTCTCTGATCATCCCTATCAAATTTACCCTTCAGTAAACCTGAAGGTCAGAGAAATTAGTTGACTTGCTCAGGGCCATACCCATAGTTGGTAATGGGGCCAAGCTTTCAAACAAGGACCTTCCAACTCCTAGACAGGTGCATTTTCCTTTTATTTGTGAATTCCTCGCCACACCTAACCCAAATGCCTCTTCAGCATAAGAGATCAATAAATATCTGCTACTTTCATGTTTACTGTCACTCTCTATCTAGTCCCAAGTTGTTTTGTCACATACTGCACTTTAACACAAAAAGACTTCAAAGAATTACAGTATACAGTATAAAGTGAAAGAGAAGTTCCTTATCCACTATTGGTTTTTTACTTAAAAAGATGACTAGAAAGAGATAAATGGGGCAAGGGAGATTCAACTAATAGAAGCAGTTAGAGAGGTGGTTTCAATGGATGCTACCAACTAAGAAGGAATGAACCTGCAACTGTCCACAAGCTCAGCAGCAGGCTCAGCTGGGTCAGCCACTAACTTCCAAGAGGAGTCAAGGTATTCATTTCACATCTACAGCCCAACAAAATTCTCATCTCCGCCCCCTCCCCAATATCCATCTTAAAAACACTTTTGACATCCTAGTTGCCATTTCCTCAGCAGTCCCCAGATCCAAATCAATTTCTGCCCTGGCATCAACAATTACTTCAGTGAATGACTTTCTGTTTGAAGGAGCTACACTTCAAACAAACATTTACTACAAAACAATAGAAGGCACTGTACTTTGCTAGGCTGACAAGAAATACAAGAAGTAAAATGCGGTCCATACAAGCCACATATAAAAAGATTAGAAACAAGTGTCCCTAATATCATAACTCAAAGGAAAGCTAGAGGCAGGATTGCAAAGAAATCGAGGAAAACAACAGAATGGGAAAGACTACAGATCGGCTACAAAAAATAAAGTCCTTGACCCAGTTTTTTAAAGACTTGCTGAAAGTATAAACTCTACCATCCTTCCATAACTAGGAACCAAGCTCTGTGTATCCTCCTAATTTTTGTTCTATTTAATTCCCAGAAGTAAGAATCCACTAGAAGGAGAGGACTGAATCACAAGAGATGCAGCAGCTTCCCATATGGGTGTTAATTAGTCAAGTATATAATAGTTCTTTCTAACATTTCATTCATTCCTTCAACAAATATTTAACACCTATGATGTGCCACACACTGCGCTAGGCAGAGTAAAAACAACAGATATGACCCAGGTTCTCTTGCAGCATTCACTCCCACAACCTATAATTGTATTCCACTTAGCTGTACGATTAAGAATGAATCTACTGATATCTCTGATAAAGCCAGAGGACCTCAGAATTCGAAGAACCTGCAGATTTACGTCCTCGCTTTGCGCCTGAAAGAAAAGTGATATCGCTCAGTCGTGTCCGACTCTTTGTGACCCCGTGGACTATAGCCCACCATGTTCCTCTGTTAATGGAATTTTCCAGGCAAGGGTACTGGAGTGGGGGTGCCATTTGCTTCTCCAGAGGATCTTCCCGACCCAGGGATCAAACCCAGGTCTCCCCGCATTGTAAGCAAGACGCTTTTCTGTCTGAGCCGCCAGGGAAGTCCAGCGCCTAGGGACTCCGAAGCCCTAAAGTGACTTGTCCAAGGTCACCCTGTGCGTTAATGACAGAACAGGAATTAGAACGCGGAGCTCTCTCTCCCTGAAGGGAAGGAGTTACAGGTGGTGACCGAGGAAAAGCAAGTTTCGTCAAATATAGGTCTGAAGTCACTCTCCTCCCTTCTCCAAAGACGGGGAAGGCACGGAAAAATCGAGGGTCGGGGGAGTGGGAAGCTGCCTCAGTTTCCCCGCTGAAAGGCGGCCGAGTAGCCCCGCTACCGCATAGGCTCCGCTCCTGCACTTCCGTCCAGTTGTTCCCGTCCCGCCCTCTCCAGCTCCAACCCGGGAGTCCGGCGGGCGACCGCACATAATTACTCCTTCACTCACAAGGACTCGCACCAGCAACGCCATGTTTCTCGACAACCATTTCCGGGTGAAGGATGGGCTTCCGGAATCTCCACTGCCGCCACCCCCCCACTAGGTTGTCTTTTCGCAGGTTGGTGCCCGGCAACCGCTGCGCAGGCGCACAGAGGCCGCTGGGCGCACGAGCGCGCGCGCTTTCCCCGCTGTGCACGAGAAGGTAGGGCCCAGGCGCGCGGCTGAACGGTCGGAACGCGGACGCGCGCCTCCCGCTCTGTCTAGTCTCGGTCAGGAGCGTCACAGAGGCCCGTGTCGTCTCCACAACAACAGTCCTCTGTGACATCTGCCTCGGTCTTTTCGTAGCTTTCTCCTTAACCCGCCTGACTCCTCAGCACTTCCTTGTTGGAGTTCCTCTTTCCCAGACTCTGTCCCCACTAAGATTACCGCCTTTTCACCAGCGGTTGAAAATAACAGGGAAATCCCAACACTTTTAAGACTCCCTGAAACGAGCCGGAGGAGAAGCAGGGAAATAGGACACGGCTGAGTCCTGAAATTCAGGGGAAGAGGGTGATCACATGCTGACTTGAAACCTGAGAAAGGGACGTTAGGGGTTTCTGGTTGGTTGGTTGCAATTGGGAGCATCTTTGAGTATTGATAGGAAATTATTATAAAGTTGAAGAAGATATAGAAGATGCAAGGATGCAAGACGTTTCCTCCGGAGGAGGAGAGAGAATGGCTTTAGCCAGAAGACCTCTTATATTTATTGTACCCCAGGAACATTAGAGGAGAGAAGGTGTGGGTGTTCTTGGGGTTATGGGGCGCAGAGGGGCAGAATGTTGAAGGGACTTCCTTACTTTTCATTCAGTCAACATATAGACCCATTAACTATAGGCCTATGACCAGTTCAGTGTGTGCTGGACCTAAGACAGGTGTGGATACTGCTTTCCTGGAGCTCATAGATGTGGTGGGAGGGCTGGGCACACAAAAGTAAGCCAGTGAGAAAGATAAAATAGTTTAAAAATGCGTTAAGTGATGTGAAGGAAACAGCAAGGAGCTTAATTAGAGAATAACATGGGAAGCTACCCTTGATAGGCTTTCTCCGCTCAAGTGAGCGGTCTGTGTGTTTGGAATTGAAAACAGTGGTATAGTGCTCCTGTGGACTTCCTTGGTGGCTCAGTGGTAAAGAATCCACCTGCCAGTCCTGGAGCCTCCAGTTCAATCCCTGGGTCAGAAACATTTCCTAGAAAAGGAAATTACAGCCCACTCCAGTATTCTTGCTTAGGAAATGCCATGGACAGAGAAGCCTGGCAGGCTACAGTCCATGGGATCGCAGAGAGTCAGACATGACTTGGTGACTAAACAACAACAAAGTGCTCCTACAGGGAAGTTGGGACAAATGGCATTACATATTATAAATGATAAGAGCAATATTCTTGTTAATCAGTTTAAAGATGCAAATGTGATACAAAAACTATACAGGTTTGAAAAGTGAAAGTGTTAGTCACTCAGTTGTGTCCAACTCTTTGTAACCACATAGACTGTAGCTCATCAGGCTCCTTTGACTATGGAATTCTCCAGGCAAGAATACTGGAGTGGGTAGTCTTTCCTTCTCCAAGGGATCTTCGCCATCCAGGAATCAAACCCAGATCTCCAGTACAGCAGGCAGATTCTTTACTGTCTGAGCCACCAGGTTTGAGAGCAAGTAAATAATTCACATTAGAGTTAATGAACTAAAATGTAGAAGACAAGAGAAAAGGCTTAATTTCCTTTCTTAAAGCTTCTATTTTCTCTTGGCAGGAGAATTTTGTATTCAGAGGATCGCAGATGGTATGAGATTGTAGTTCAGAAGAAAAGTTTAACAGAGACTGAAAGAAAAAGGGGCCAATGAAATATGGAGGATCTAGTTGAAGTTTGTAATTCTCTGCTTTATAAATTTTAATTTATTACTTTTAAATTAAAAGTCAGATTTATACTTATACTCTCTTTTCTTAAAATTAGCATGTTACAGATAAAAGCTACAGTCTCTTTTTACCGCCACCTTGAATCCCAACTTTCCACCCTCTCTAAACCTGAATTCCCTTCCAGATTTTATTTAATGCTTGTTTTCACGTACTTATACATGTTTCCTTAGAAAATATTAGGTTGGGGCAAACATAATTGTGGTTTCTGACCGTGATTTTTAAATCGTTATAACTAGACTCAAACACAGCTTTATTAATCAAAGTTGGGACCATTACAATCAATACATTTTTGCCAACAATAAGTTTATTTATTCCTGTAGAGTAAAAATCTGTGCCTTGGGATTCAATGAACTCTTGGAAAGCATTTTCTGCCTCCTGCTGGTTATGGAAGCATTTTCCATGAAAAAGTTGTCAAGATAGTTGAAAAAGTGGTAGTCAGTTGGTGAGAGGTCAGGTGAATATGGTGGATGAGGCAAAACTTCATAGCACAATTGGTTCAACTTTCGAAGTGTTGGTTGTATGACATGCAGTTGATGTTGTCATGGAAAAGAATCGGGCCCATTCTGTTGACCAATGCTGGCTTCAGGCATTGCAGTTTTTGGTACATTGCATCGATTTACTGAGCATGCTTCTCAAATGTAATGGTTTCACTGGAATTTAGCAAGCTGTAGTGGATCAGACTAGGAGCAGACCACCAAACAGTGACTGTGACTTTTTTGGAGGGGTGCAATTTGGCTTTGGAAAATGCTTTGGAGCTACTTCTTGGTCCAGCCACTGAGCTGGTCATCACCAGTTGTCATATAAAATCCACTTTTTGCCAATCATCACAATCCAATCAAGAAATTATTCTTTGTTGCTGCATGAGAGTAAGAGAATACAACACTTCAAAACAAAGATTTTTTTTTTTTGCAGTCAGCTCATGAAATACTCACTTACCAAGGGTGTTTTTTCACCTTTCCAGTTTGCTTCAAATGCTGAACAATGATAGAATGTTTGACATTGAGTTCTTCGGCAGTTTCTCATGTAGTTATAGGAGGATCGGCTTCAATGATGCTCTTAGCTGGTTGTTGTCAACTTCCGATGACTGACCACTACACTCCTCATCTTCAAGTCTCTCATCTGCTTTGCAAAACTTCTTGAAGCACCACTGCACTGTTTGTTAGCAGTTCCTGGGCCAATGTGTTGTTGATGTTGAGAATTGTGTCTGCTGCTTTACGACAGATTTTGAACTCAAATAAGGAAATCCCAATGCAGGGGGCCCAGGTTCAATCCCTGGTCAGGGAACTTGATCCCTAATGCCACAACTAGAGATCTCTTTTGCCACAACAAAGACCTAGGGCAGCCAAATAAATAAATATTTTTTAAATCATACATTACAAATATATATGTGCTGAGCATTTACCATGATCCAGGCTCAGATCTAGATTCTGAAGATACAAAAGAGAATAAAACAAAGTTCCTGCCCTCATGGAGATTATATTTCAGTGGAGAAGACAAGCAATAAGCAAATAAATATAATGTCAGGAATGGTAACTGCTAAGAAGGGTAAGAACAAAATATAATAGGGTGCTATTTTATATAGAATGATCCAGTAAGGCCATACTGAATTTAATCAAAAATATGAATGAAATGATAGAGTGACCCATGTAAAAGAACATGCTGGGCAGAGATAACAGCAAGTACAAAGGTCCCAACATGAGAGAATGCTTGATGTTTCCAAGAAAGAAAAAAGAGCTTATTATTGGCTGGAGCCAAATGAATAAGGAAGAGTATGATAAGAGATGAAGCTGACAAGATGGTCCTAGGAGCCAGATCCTGGGGAACCTTCTTGACCATGATAAAGACTAGATTCTGTTCTGTGTGTTATTATAGCTGCAGAAAAATCACTGGAAGGATACACAAAAAACTGGTGGTGGTAGTTATAGTGCCTGATTCTGAGGAAGAGGGTTAGGGGACTAGGATGTTCGGTCTGGAAGAGAGACATATTTTTTCCACCTATATCCTTTTGTCTTGTTTGGACTTTGTACTGTATCTATATAATTCTGTTTAACATTGAAAGAAAAACATCCAAACCACTCTTAAAATCTTCTGCCCAAAAAAAAAAAATTTACTTGTTGGTTTTATGGGAAATACAAAGTGAAACTTGGTCCTTGCCCTTAGCATGTGAAAGTATAATACATACAACAGTTTTTAAAGACAATGCCAAAGGATGGCATTTTATTCCTATCTCACACCATATGGAAAATTAACTCAAAATGAATCATAGATCTAAATGTAAAAACTAAACAATAAAGCATAAGAGTAAGTCTTTGTGACTTTGTTTTCAGCAAAACCTCCTTAAATACAACGTCAAAAGCACACAAAAGAAAAACTAAGTAAATTGGACTACATGAAAATTTAAACTATTCATTGCAAAAGATACCATCAAGAAAGTGAAAAGATACAAATTAGGAGAAAATGTTTGCAAATCACCTATCTGATAAAGGATTTTGTATCCAGAATATAAAAGAGCTATACAACTCAGTAATAAAAAAAAATAAACACCCAGTCAAAAATGAGTAAAAGATTCGAACAGACATTTCTGCAAGAAAGATACACAAATGGTCAATAAGCTAATAAAAAGATGATCAACATCATTAGTCATTAGGGAAACACAAAACATAATGAGATACCACTTCACATGGCACTAAGTGGCTATAATCAAGCAGATATGTAATACAGGTACTGGCAAGGATGTGAAAAACTGGATAACTCATGCATGGGATTGTAAAACTATACAGCTGCTTTGGAAAACAGTCTTGCAAGTTTCTGTAAATTACAAACATAGACTGACGATTCTTTGGCATATATTTAAGAGAAATTAAAACATATGGGTGATGTTAGTGGTAAAGAACCCACCTGCCAGTGCAGGAGACATAAGAGACTTGGGTTCAAAAGAAAAAAAAAGAGAGACAGGTTCAATCCCTGGGTCAGGAAGATCCCCTGGAGAGAGAAAGGGCAACCCACTCCAGTATTCCTGACTGGAGAATCCCATGGACAGAGGAACCTGGCGTGCTACAGTCCATTGGGTTACAAAGAGTTAGACACAACTGAAGCAATTTAGGACAGATGGGATGGAAAACACATGTCCACATGATAACTTGCTTATTTATGTTCATCACAAAATTATTCAAAGTAGCCAAAAACAACCTAAATATCCTTCAACTGATGAAATGGATAAATAAAATGTGGTATATCCAGAAAATGGATTATTACTTGGCAACAACGAGTGAACTACTGATACACTTCAATATGGATAACCTTGAAAACATTATGCTAAATGAAAGAAGTCAGTCACTAAAGGGTATTGTATGAGTACAATCCATTTCTGTGAAATGTCGAGCTGCCCAATGCCATGGCCAATTCCTGAACTTTACCACCAGAATTAGTTATGAAATCTTTGATTTATTCCATTCTGGGTTCTCACCACTATTTTTTTGGCCATGCCATGTGGTTTGTGGGATCTTAGTTCCCTGACCAGATATTGAACCTATGCCCCCTGAAGTAGAAGTACAGAGTTCTAACCACTGTACCACCTAGGAATTCTCTCATCATCCTATTCTTTAAGCATCCATTCATTCCTAGTACATTTGTCATTCTACCCCACTGAGACCTCCAGGCTTTTTATCTCTCCTCTTTACACAGTTGTGTGTCAACTTTCTCCCCTTTCCTCCTATCTAGCTTACATCATACAGTCTGTCACTTTAATTGCCTAATTGTCTCTTGCCAGTGTAACTCCCTTGCTCAAAAGTCTTTCTCCCCACCCCACCTAGAGAGACTTCCTGCCTCTAATTGTCCATTTGTTCCGTGCCTGCATCTAGATTATTAAGTTCTACTGGAGAAAACCATGCAAAGAGCCTACTGATACCACCAAATATGGATACCAACCTTTATTATGCTTATCTCTGCTCTCTTCTCCAAAACTACTGTTTATTAATAACACTGTATTAGATTCCTAAGGCTGCCATAGCAAACAACACACACACCAGGTGGCTTAAAACAATGGAAATGTATTGTCTCCCAGTTCTGGAGCCTAGAAGTCCAAAATCAAGTCCACATTCTATCTGAAAGCTCTAAGGGATCTTTCCTTGCCTCTTCCTAGCTGCTGGTCATTGCTATAAATCCCTGGTGGGGTTTTTTTGGGGGAGGTGGTATTTGTGTTTATATTTTGGCTACACTGCACTGCATGCCTGACGGTCTCCAACCAGGGATCCAATGAACCTAAGCCTCTTCAGTGAAAGCACCAAATCCTAACCACTAGGCCATCAGGGAACGCTCGATCCTTGGTGTTTCTTGGTTTACAGCTTGCAAAACTCCAATCTCTGCCTCTGTCATCACATGGCTTTCTTCTTCTGTTCCTGTCTCTGTGACTCTTCTCATCTTGTAAATGCGTGCATCCCTGCTTAGTTGTCTCCAACTCTTGTGACCCATATGGACTGTAGCCCTCCAAGCTCCATTGTCCACAGGATTTTCCAGGCAAGAATACTGGAACGGGTTGCCATTTCCTCTTCCAGGGGATCTTCCTGACCCAGGGATAGAATCCACATCTCCTGCATTGCAGGAGGATTCTTTATCACTGAGCCACCAGGGGAGCCCCACATCTTATAAGTACTCCAGTCCTATTGGATTAGAGCCCACCCTGATGATCTTAACTTGATGACATCTGTGAAGATCCTTTTTCCAGATAATGTTATATTCACATATTAGGAGCAGGGAGGTTGGACTTTAACATATATTAAAAAAATTTTTCAGTCTTGACACATGACACGTGGGACCTTAGTTCCCCAACCAAGGGTCAGATCCAAGCTTCCTACATTGGAGGTGTGCACTCTAACCACTGGACCACTGGGAAGTCCCACTTAACATATTTTTAGAGGGACACCATTTAATCCATACCAGGAACTTGTTTCACATCCCTTGATTCTGACCCCTTCCTACTCTCTGTAAACAATTGGCCTCACCTCCTGCTTCACAGAGAAAATAAAAATTAGAAGCCAACAGAAAGAAACTCAGCTTCCCACCACCCAGCTCACAAACCTGCATGTATCACATGCATGTGTCCTTTCTTCTACATATCATTTCATGGAGGAATTGCTCTTTTTCCAATGGCTATTTTAAAGGCAACCTTGTAAATTTTCTTCATACTTGGCATGTTCAAAACTGACCCCATTATCTTCCTCTCAAAATCTGTTCCTCCTTCCGTATTCTTTCTTTTCATTGTTGTTGAGTGGCACACCATCCCCTCAGTTTCCCAAGCTAAAAACCACAAGATTCATCCTTGACTCTGCTTCTCCCTCACACTAACCATCCCAACACTCCCCAAGTCCTGCTTACAGAGCAGAACCACAGTTCCCTTGGGTTTTGTACAGTGCATGTCTATTAATGAAGCCCACCCTTGTATTTGCACTTAGGCACCCACATTATATTCAACTGATTCTACTCAATTCATGGCTACCTACCGCACTGTCTCTTTCTCATCAGAAACTGTGAGATCACATTTCAATTCTTGTACATGTATAGTTGGTTTCATGCATTCTGATGCATAACTTGACTTTTCCCCCTATTTCATTTCCTGTGATTCAGTATATTATCTTACTATTCTAGCATCCTTTGGGATCTTTATTTTCTCTTTCTTTCATGCATGGAACTTGAGGGCATGAGCATTGTAAGATAGATTTCATGTAAAGTGCTAAGGACAGTACTTGGTACATAATAAACCCTCAATAGACATTGTAGTTGTTATTATTATCCCAGTTTTGGGTCACAGCAGACCCTCAATAAATATTTATTGGTTAATAAATGATCAAAGATGTATGGAATGAATGAATAGCCCCTTTCCTGAAGCCAAGGCCCATTCAATTTGATATTTTTAAAAATAATTTTATTTATTTTGGCTGTCCTGGGTCTTCACTGCTGCACGGGCTTTTCTCTAGTTGCAGCAAGTGGAGGCTACTCTCTAGCTATGATGCTCGGGCTTCTCATTGTGGTGGTGTCTTATTTCAGTGTACAGACTTCAGAGTGCGAGGGCTTCGATAGCTGTGGCTCCCAGGCTACAGAGTGCAGACTCAGTAGTTGTGGTGTACAGGCTTAGTTGCTCCACAGCATGTGGGATCCTCCTGGACCAGGGATCGAACCAGTGTCTTCTGCATTGACAGGCAGATTCTTTACCACTGAGCCACTAGGGAAGCCCCCTAAATTTGATATTATTATCCCTCTTTTACAGTTAGAAAATCTGAGACTCAGAGAAGTTAAATAACTTGCTCAAAGTCACTCAGCTGGCAAGTGGTAAAACCAGAACTGGAACCCAGATCTGCCTGACTCCTACTGTATGTGACTACTCTGCTTCCTCACATCCATATTCAGATCAGAAGAACCAATTGTGAAGCCAAGTGAAGTCTTAGAGACTTCCCAAGGTTGTGTATTCCAAGCCCTAGAAAAGCTGATTCTCCAGCTTATTGTGGCCCTGGGGCACAGGGATGTGGAAAGAGCCAAGAGATGGCATCAGAGGGCTGGGGGTCTCATCTGTTTCCTCCCCTATGGGCTTTCCATTTTCCATGTCCTAAGCTATGGAGAAGGCAATGGCACCCCACTCCAGTACTCTTGCCTGGAAAATCCCGTGGATGGAGGAGCCTGGTAGGCTGCAGTCCATGGGGTCGCTAAGAGTCGGACACGACTGAGCAACTTCTTTCACTTTTCACTTTCATGCATTGGAGAAGGAAATGACAACCCACTCCAGTGTTCTTGCCTGGAGAATCCCATGGATGGTGGAGCCTGGTGGGCTGCCATCTCTGGGGTCGCACAGGGCCGGACACGACTGAAGCGACTTAGCAGCAGCAGCAAGCTATATGCTTAGTTATTTCTCCCTAGGAACTAACAACAGCTATGTCCCTAAGGAGATACTTTTAAGACCAGGAAGCCAAATCCCAGGAAGATAATTCGATTAATTTCCAAGACTGGGGTCAGTGGAACTGGGTGTCCAGAAAAGTATCAAGAATGATGCAAAGTATACAAAGACCTACAGTTACTTCTCTGGTTTGTCAGTTTCTCCTCTGTAAAAATGGAGATGGCTAAGATCAAGTGTAGTATGCGGGCTTCCCAGGTGGTACAATGGTAAAGAATCCACCTGCCAATGCAGGAGACACAAGAGATGCAGGTTTGATCCTTGGGTCAGGAAGATCCTCTGGAGTAGAAAATGGCAACCTGCTCCAGTGTTCTTGCCTGAAAAACCCCATGGACAGAAGAGCCTGGCAGGCTACAGTCTATGGGGTTGTGAAGAGCCAGACACGACTGAACAACTGAGCATAAGGAGTGATATCCTTTGCCCTGCCTGCTTCACAAGACTGTCTGAGGCACACTAATGAGAACAGCTGATATTCGTGGCATCCCACCTCGGTGCCAGCTGCTGTGCTGAGTGTCTTTCATATCCTAACAGCCCTTTGAAACAGGTATATTGTTTTACTCTTCTCCCCTCTTTTCTTTTTCACCAAAGAGGAAATCAAAGTTGGTGGAATTAGGCTACTTGCCCAACGCCTGTAACTTGAAGTGACAAAATCTTGAAATTTGAAACTGGGCTGCCCTTTGAGCCCATCAGTGCTGCCACAGAATGACTCAGAGTATTTGTGAACTCTAAAGAATGATATAATTCTTGTACCCTTTGGCTCAAGAATATCCTATACAAGTATGCAGCCTGTTATGATTGGGACTGGTGGTGGGTGCCTGGCAGCCATAAATGTCCAAGGAGGCAGTTCAATAAATCAGATGGTTGAGATGAAAGGGCTGTTCCCATCCACAGTTATCGCTGATGGGCTCCTCATAACATTCAGTCCTATCACTACATGGTGAATAGATGGGGAAACAATGGAAACAGCGATAGACTTTATTTTCTCAGGCTCCAAAATCATGGCAGATGGTGACTGCAGCCATGAAATTAAAAGACACTTGCTTCTTGGAAGAAAAACTATGACACACCTAGACAGCATATTAAAAAGCAGAGACATTACTTAGCTAACAAATGTCCATCTAGTCAAAGTTATGGTTTTTCCAATAGTCATGTATGGATGTGAGAGCTGGACCATAAAGAAGGCTGAGTGTGTGGTGTTGAAGACTCTTGAGAGTCCCTTGGACTGTAAGGATATCCAACCAGTCAATCCTAAAGGAAGCAGTCCTGAATATTCATCGGAAGGACTGATGCTGAAACTGAAGCTCCAATACTTTGGCCACCTGATGTGAAGACCTGACTTATTGGAAAAGACCCTGATGCTGAGAAAAATTGAAGGCAGGAGGAGAAGGGGGCAACAGAGGATGAGATGGTTGGATGGCATCATTGACTCAATGGGCATGAGTTTGTGCAAGCTCTGGGAGATGATGAAGGACAGAGAAGCCTGGTGTGCTGCTGTCCCTGGGGTTGCAGAGTCAGACACGACTGAGCAACTGAACAACAGTCTAGTTGGGAAATGTACACAGGCTGATTGGTTCTTTTGTGGAAGAGAATTCTAGGATAGGTAGAGGTGGGAGAGGAAGCTCCCAGGGTATCGAGCCAGGGCCACAACAGTCAAATCAGTGCCCAGGCTTTCAGCAGGAAGAGCACCATGGCTGAGATGTCATGAGCCTCTCTGATAGGGGTAAGGCAGGAAGACCTCTGATCTGTTAGATTTTCCAAGAAACTAAGGACGTACCATCCTGGAAATCAGGGCCCTGCCTCTCTGCCCTTGAGTCTCTAGCCACTCTGCTTCTACACTGCCCTGTCTGTGTCCCCAGCCCACCACGTGGCCTCCCCAGCACCTCCTTTCCAGGCTCACTCTCCTCTCACATACACCAGAACTCTGTCTGCCGCGGCAGCTCCTTTGTTTACTTCCAGAGCTTACAGGCCTGCCCCCCAGCCAAACACAACGAAACCCAGCCAGGGAGGGCTAGGCTCCAGGCTCAGGCTGGCCTCTCAGGGACAGGGAATGGCCTCCAAGCCAGGGAGGCAGCTCGAAGGTACACTACCCACCCCTCATCCCCCGCCCTGGACTCTTGCTTCAGGATCTGTCAACCCAGGTTTCAGGCCTTGAGGGAAGGGACACAGGATCTGCCCAGAGCTGGGCAAGCATCCTTACTGTTGAAACAGCTTTGGCTAGGAGCCCTGGGAATCAAAGCCCCAGCTGGAGAGGGGGTGGGGGAAAATTTTGAGGCCCCCTGGGTGAGAAGCAGAAGCCTGGGTTCTCCTCTTCTGGTCCTCCCCCTCCTCAGCCAGACAGAACCTGGTCCCAAGCCCTTAGAATGAGGAGTCAGGTGCCCACAATTCCCTACCGGAGGGCCCTGCTCCCCTCCCAAGAGTTCATGCCTTGCTCCTCCCCAAAGGTTCTACTGGAGGAGGGAAGTGGGTCTTGACTCTGGGCCAGGCTCCATAAGGAAACAGTCAGGCTGTGTCTGGCATTGGTCTGTCTAAGGTCGGTAAGGTCAATGGGGAGCTTACTTGTCGAATGGATAATTATGTATCTATATCCTGTGTAGTGGAAAGGGGAGGGGCTCCAGTTGTTTCCAGAGTTGGGGTAAAGGAGTGGAAGGGGTGCCAAGCTGGAGGGGAGCAGGGACACAGGCAAGACTGCATGAGGAATAGTGATTAGTGACAAAGGAGATGCCCCAGTATGTGAAGAGGAGGTCGAGGGCCCTTTAACTGGTGACCAGCGGATTCTGTGAGTATAAGCTGGAGAATGAGTATGAAACGGGGATGATTTTAGTGGAAATTAAATCCTCAAGTTCTCTCCCACTTAGGGATTCATTTTGGAGACACAAACTTGACTAAGGAATGTCGAAAAGGAAACCGACCTCTGTTGCCAGGCCCCAGCAGAGTGGACAGAGCTCTCGGCGAAAATCGGGAATAGGGTGAGAGGTGAAACCCTGGCCCAGCTCAGCCTGTGCTCTCTGTCCCATTCCACTTCAGGCAGCCTGCATCCCCTCTCTGGGTCAGTCTTCTTTGAAGGGTCACTGGGTCCCCTGGGGTAAACAAGAAATCTGCCACAGTTTTAGGCACAGTTTTGCTTTTTATCTCATCAACATACATTTAAATCTAACAGTCTAACAGCCTCCCACTCCTCACCCTGCCCAAGCCCGCTCCCCTTCTTTCCCACCCTTACCCAATTAGCATCCATCTGCCTCCAGGGGCAGAAAGTCACCAGGTAGGAGGGGGAGATGGCACCTGTGGGTCTCCCAAGGAGATGCCTCCCTAGAGAGTGCCAAGGTCGAGAAGGCCCAGGTAAGGAGAGGTCATGGGCTGAGTCTCGTTGGAAAGCAAGGTCCCATGGGTCTCAGTCCCATTCCAAGTCTGTCTCCCTGGGCCTGTGTCTGCCAATCAGAGAAGCAGAAGGCAAAAATCCCCAGACAGGGGGACTTGTGGATAGAAAGGGATCTTTAGCAACTGAGCAAGACTGTTGGCATCCCCTTTCACAGGGGCTGCATAGATGCTCCTGGCTGTAGCTTCTGGATCCCCTTGTGATTCCAGGAGTGCAGGGAGGGACTCTGGTGACCAGCATCCTGGGGACGTGCCACCCGGGAAGACAGAGGCCAGTGTTGCTACCTGCAGCCACAAGACTCCACGACCATGTCCTCATACTGCTTATAGACCACATTGTTGGCCGAGTCGATGAAGAGGATACTGATGGGACTCAGCCTCGTGGGCACACAGCAGGTGGGCGGCGTGGACTCGGGGTCCATGGAGTTCATCAGGGTCTGGATGACCGCATGGTTCGTGGGCTCCAGGTGGGAGCGCAAGGGGAACTCGCACAGCCCCTCGCAGTGGAAAGCCTCGTACTCCAGGGGCGCGATAATCCAGTCATCCCAGCCCATGTCCTTGAAGTTGACGTGCAGTGCCTTCCCGGCTGCAGCGGGCCTTGGGGTTCTTGCTGGGTCGCTTGCCCTGGCGCGTGGCCAGGGGGCCCGCCGCTTTCGCCGCTGGCTGAACAGGTACTCATACACAGTCTTATCATCCTGACCAGAGCGGGCCTTGATCTCATTGAAGAACAGGTCTCGTTTCTTGGTGCGGCCAAACACCAGGAACAAGGCTTTCTCGTGGACCTGCCGGGCGGCGCGGTCAAAGCCCAGGCTACGGAGGTCCATGGCCCGGCCCCGTTCCCAGGCCTCCAGCTCCAAACACAGCTGGGCTGAGTTCTTAAAGCTTCGGAAGAGCTTCCAGATGTCGAACACCTCCCAGCCAGAGCCGTCCAGGCCTGGCACGGAACGCACATCCAACAAGGCTGCCGGCTGCCGGCCGCTGGGGCAACTAGACAGCTTCAGCTGGGCAGCCCGCCCGCTGCCGGGGGCCACTGGCTTGGCTGCGTCCAAGCGCTTCTTCCGCAAGATCCGCAGCTCAGCCCCTAGTAGCCCATCCTTCTCCAGGGCACTAATGTCAAACACGTACCTCTGCTTCCTGACCGCAGGACCTCGGTCATCTAGAGAGAACACCCAGAAGTCATTGCTCGCAGCCTCACCAAGGGAGCCAGTCACCATGCAGCCTAGGGGAGGACCACGGCTCTTTTCCCCCAAGAGAGCTTTCTTTAACCTCTTCCCCACTCCAACAGAGGCCAAGACCCAAATCATGGAGAGCCTTTTCCAAAATAAGGGAGCTTCCCACACAGTCAACCAAGTAGGGCTGTTGATCTATAGATGTGACTGTGGGGGATTTGAGTGATTCTGGGTGTCTGTGTCAATGAGACGCATAGCAAAGGTCCCTCAGCCTTAGAACTGCCTTCTGCCTATCTCTCTCCCATCTGCTATCCAATATGATATCTCTTTGGTAAGAGAGGCAGGGTGATCATTATAATCACCTCTGCTGTTTTTCCAGAGGAGGAACCTGAGGCTCAGAGAAGTTAGGTAACTTGCTCAAGGTCACCCAGCTGGCAAAAAGCACGGTTGGAACTCCAGCCTAGAACTTGTTATGCCTGATCCTGAGCTGCTTCTACTATGCTATGCCTTAAAGAAGATCTTAGTGCTCTTGTTTCACAGATGAAGCACAGAGAGGGAGAGTGACTTGCCTAAGGTCACACAGCAAGTTAACGACCAAACTGGTCTATGATCCAATTTTCCTGGCTAGTCTAATGATTTGTGGTGTATGTTTCTCACGCTGCTTGATGTGTGAGTGTGTGTGTGTATGTATGACTGGGTCCACATGTGAGTTTGGAGAGTAATGCATATTTGAGTGACAGGTTATATGCATGTATGATTGGGCTTGTGTGACTATTTGAAGGGTATGTATGTATTGGGTTGGCCAGAAAGTTCTTTTGATTTCTTCTATTAAATGGTACAGAAAACGCCCAAAAACTTTTTGGCCAACCCAATATATGTGTCTGTATATGTGTAAGAAAGTTCTGTGTGTATATGTCAGGTGTGCGTGTGCACATTGTGTATGTGTGTGTGTGTGAGTGTGATTCACCATGTATGTACAAACATAAGGCTCTGTGTGTGTACAAGAAGCTCAGTGGTATGTCCAAATCAGCACCCCTCCTTCCTAAATACCAATTTGCCATCGGGAAGCACTCATAATATTGCTCTAGAAGGTGACTAATTAGGCCTTTAAACTCCCCATCTCTCCCCCTCCAAGCTCCCTGAGAGCTAGGGGGCACAAGGACTTACTTTATGATTCCCTGAGGGGTCACAGCTTTCTCTGGCTGGGCAGGCAGCCAGACCACCTCCCCCACCTCAGCAGACCCGCTGCCTCTGTGCCTCCCCCGCCCTCTGTCACTCCCCCACCGGCCAGCTCTAATGAGGAGCCTCTTCCCCTCTCTGACCCCTCCCCCACCCTGCCAGCCAAAGTCCCAAGACTCCCAGAACCAGAGCACACAAGCTGCCAGCAACCCTAGCCATCAGGTCAACCTCCTTCTTCACTCTTATGGATAAACTCAGGCCCTGAGAGGGGAAAGGACTTGCTGAAATCACATGGCAAGTTGGGGGACGAGCCAAGACAGTGATGCTAGGAGGGCAGAAATGTGAAATGAGGGGAGCAGATTGTCTCCTGGGTTCATGATAAAAAATGATCTGTGTCTGGGACAGGACATAAAGTTTTCATATTGAAAGGGCTCTCAGAAGTCACCTCATCCAACCTCCACAGAGTTGTACTGATGGGGAAACTGAGACCCCAGAGGGAGAAGAGGCTTTCCCAAGGTCACACTGTGAGTTAGACCCCAGGTCTGTTGTCCACCTCACCCCATATATCTGAAGATCCTTCCCTGACTCCAAGATGCCTCATTCCCTGCCTTCACCTATCTTACCTTCTCTGCCCCCTTGCCTGAAAGGAAAGTGGCAGAACCATGGGCATCTGAGATTCGTTTCTCTCTCTGCCATCCAAGAAAACCTACAACCCCGTGCAGCCTAGAAAGTCTGACCAACTCAATAAGAACAGAGTGTGGCCTGGTAATTAAGAGTTTAAGAAGCTGGTCCTCAATTCTGCCACCAACCGGCAGGGCTTGTCTCCTTCCCAGGCTTCAGGAACCCCTTCCACATCTTGCAAGAATTGCACTTGGGGATCCCCAGGGGCCCTCTGGCTCTGACATGCCAGCAGCCTGGGACCTGGTGTGGGTGAGGTTAATCCCAGATACCGCCCCGGGCCAGAAGCACACACCATCTCCCCCAGTGCAGAGTCTGGGCTCTAAAGCCCCCTCAATGCATGCAGATGCCCCTCCCTCTGAGCCGTGCCCCAGCCACCCCGCCCCCTCACCTTGCCCTTTGTCAATAAAGCTGGTGATGGTGTTGGCCAGGCCAGCCTCCAACTTCACGCTGCTGTTGCCTCCCTTTCTGTCAGCATCGGACAGCGTCCTGTACAGCGAGAGCATGTACTCGTGGGGTGTGATGGGGGGCGGGCGGAACGGCTCCTTGGGCTCACGCGGGGACCCAGGCTCCCTGGACTTCTTCAGCAGGAAGGGACTGGGGACAGAGCCTGCCTTTGAGGGTGCCTTTCCCCCAGGAAGCTGTCCTTTGGGGGTCACTGTCCGCGTGGCCCCCTGCCTTGTCTGGGGAGGATGTCCTGGCTTGGGTTCAGAGCCACCCGATCTGGAGGGCAGCTTTTTGGGCTCATCCTTCTTGGGCTGTGTCAGGCCTCCTGTCTGCCCGGTGCCCCCCTTGGCCCTGGCATTGGTGGCCCCCCACCGTAGCTGTGACCCCCTGGCCTGAAGATGTTCTGGGCCAGAGGGGGTCTCTCCTTGGCTTCTGCTTTGGCCAGTCCTGGTCTGGCCCCCTGGGGTCTCTGGCCCAAGTCAGGGGCACCCAACACAGTGCAGATGAATTCCAGGTCCAGCCAAGCCAGGTGCCAAAGCAAGAGTGTGAGGAGTTTGGGGAGTCTCATCCTCTGGCCAGCCGCTGAATGATGCCCAAGAGAACAGCGGCAGCAGCGAAGGTGCCTCTGGTTTGGCAGGAAAAACCATGAAAGGAGTGGACCCTCAAAAGCAGCGGCAGCAGCAGTAGCAGCAGAAGGAAGGGCTTTCTCCTCAGTCTGAGACTCTTGAAGTCTGCCGGGTGTGTGTTTGTATCCAGTCCCATAGTGGAAATGCTCTCCTATCCAGACGTGCACCGTCTCCAGTCAGCAGCTGAAAATAACTCGTTCTTGAAAGGAGAAAGCCGACCGCCCCCTTTCTCCTGCACAACTGACTGAGGGCCTGAAGGAGGCTTGTATAAGGCTCAGGGATTTTTCCAAGAAGGAAGAATGGCGTAATGCTGCTAACTTTTGAATCCTTTCCAGTGAAAATACACACACTCGCGCGCACGCACACACACACACACACACACACACACACACACACACACACACACACAAGCCTGCAGGTGCTCAGAAAAATCTTTTACAAACCTGAACTCAGGAATTGGAAACGGAATTCCAACCCAAACCAATTTAATTACTCTCTGATGTCATGCTGTCTAAACTCATTTAAGTGCGATATATTTATGTGAAAAAAATCACCGCTGCCCTCTGAGGCCATGGCTTACAGGGGCTCTTGGCACAGAGCCCCGCGGGGGGATTCTAGAATGGAGCGGGTTGGTGGGGGAGACTTTCAGTCCCATGGAGCAGACTCTGGGGTCTTCACCTCCAGATCATGGCCCACCCCACCTTCCCAAGGAGAGATGCTAAGGAATGGATTCAAAGATCTTAAACCCCAGAGGCATGAGAGTGTGGGTTTTCAGTTAAGTCCTTGGGGTGTTTTTAAAGCAACCTTCACATCTAGTCTGGGACCTGTTCTGTTGTTGGTGTAGGGGGTGGGGGGAGGGCAGCACAGATGGCAGAATTCACCCACAGTTTCTTTTATTTTAATAAACTTGTGGTGACCCAGAGCCAGAAAAATATCGGTACCCACTACACCCCTCCCCCAAACGCCATTGACTGAGCTCAGATGGCTTCTCCAGGCTTTGGGGGGCGCCCCCGAGCCCACTCCTTGGATGGAGACACATCCAGAGTGTCTATACCTCACCGCCACCCCAGCAAAGACAGGCTCAGTTTTGTTGTGAGGGACTGGCTGAGTCCCAGAGGTGGCAGCCCCAGCCTGGGGCAGCAGCGGCCCCTGCAGGAGGCAGAAAAAATGATTTCCCACACAGTGCTTTTCTGGTATTGGTAGCTCTGGAAGAAGTCTGAACTGCGGCTGGCTCAGTGAGGGGAACTGTTCCCTTTACCTAGAACATCCTCCTTTTACTCCCACGACAGGAAGAAGCTCTTCTCATCCTGAAAACTTCAGCTGAAAATTCACCTCCTCCAGGAAGCCTTCCCAGATCCCCAAACAGAACCAATTACCCCTTTTTGAATATGTCACTGCAACAGACTGTGAGAGAAAATGAAATGGTAGAAGCAGTCATCAGGTAGGCTTCCTTCTTCCTTTAATTTTTATTTTTAGCCCTGCCTTGTGGCATGTGGGATCTCTGTTCCCCTACCAGGAAACAAACCCGTGCCCCCAGCAGTGGCGGCGCAGTCTTAACCATTGGACCCTCAGAGAAATCCCTTTACTTTATTTATATTTTAGGCTTCCTTCTTAACCCTAGATTCTCTGAGCCTGCCTGATAGAGATCCGTTTGTACTCTGAGGTCACCAGATTGGTTTCCTAGCACACCTGGCACAGAGTAGAAGCTCAGTAAGCATTCGATGAATTAAGAAAGATGAAACTCACGGCTGGGGTGTCCAGGTGCCCAGCCAACGTTTTCATTGTGATATGTCCAGATCTTCACTGATCCTCAGAGCACAGCTGCATAATTTGGCCTCTTGAAGCTTCATCTGGTGCTCCCAGGGCAGAAACCCCAGGAGAGCTCCACCTCCCCATCTCAAAGAATCAACGCACCGCCAGACACTCCTTTGCAGGAGCTTTAAGGAAGAGCTGAGATGGTCAAGTAAGTGGCAACCCACTCCAGTATTCTTGCCTGGGAAATCCCATGGACAGAGGAGACTGGTGGTCTACAGTCTATGGGGCTGCAAAGAGTCGGACACGACTGAGCATGCACACGTAAGCGCTAAGTTAAATACTGTAGGAAATGATGGAGTATTTCTTAAAATCTTACAAAATAAGAATTAAGGGTAATGATTCCATTCAGATAAAACTGAGTGATAAAAATTTTTTTAAAAAAAGGAAAAGCTGAGGGTTTCCCAGGTAGTTCAGATGGTAAAGAATCTGCCTGCCATGCAGGAGACCTGGGTTCAGTCCCTGGGTCAGGAAGATCCCTTGGAGAAGACAATGACAACCCACTGCAGTATTCTTAACTGAAGAATTCCGTGCACAGAGCTTGGCAGGCTACAGTCCAGGAGATTGGAAAGAGATGGACACAACTAAGGAATGAACACTTTCACCTGAAGAAGAGCTGAATCCCTTCCTGTCCCTCCAGTCGCCCAGGTTCACAACACTTGGCTTCCCCTTTGACTTGTCCCACTTAAGCCATCATCTCTGGCATTCCTTTCTGCTTTCCACCCCCACATCCTTGCAGTCTTAGTCCTCTTCACAACCTGTCCTTAGAGAATTCCCTTAGAACTGGCTTCCAGACTGCTCTCCCACCTCCCTCCCCCAAAACTGCCCATCAAAAAGTGCCAGCTTGTTTACTCTCTCCTCCATGAAGCCTTCCCTCTTCCACCAGAAAATACACACTTCTGAACTGCCATCACACATTTTGTGCCCCCTTTCCACTTTGGCACACAAAATTATCCAGTTCTGCCTCTAAACCACTCCCATTCCAGACACAGGCCCTTTCTTCTACTCTGTGTCCTTTTTCACATTTTAGAAATCATAGCCTAATTCCTTAGGGCAGTAATAATTTATTTACATACATGCCTACCCCATTAGATTATGACTAGATGACACTATATTTATCTTTCAATTATTCCCAGGCCTGGGTACAGGGCCCAGCACATAGCGGGTTCTCAGTGTGTCATATGGATGGATGGATTTCTAACCAGCCCTTATATACCAAAGTCACAATTTTCTACTTTCAGGTATAGTTATTTTTAGACATATTGTGCTTTCCCTGCCAGACTCTTGAGTTCCCTAAAGGGAAGGATTCTGTCTCACCACTTATTAGGTACTTTGTAAGATTGAGTGAGTGAATAAATGAAGGGATGAATAAAACAAACCATCAAGGCGTCCCTGGGACTTCCCTGGCAGTCCAGTGGTTAAAATTCCATGTTTCCCATGTAAGGGGTGCAGGTTTGATCCCTGGTCAGGGAATCCTACATACCATGCAATGCAGCAAATAAAAAGGAAAAAAAAAAAAAGATGTCTTTAAATACGGCTTGATAAGAACTCAGGGCTCTGGAGATAAATACCAGAGGCCTGATTTTGAATTCTGCTTCTGCTTTATGGTTTAGTGCGTTATGTGATCTTTGGAAGCCCCTAAACCTCTCTAAAACTCTGATCAGGGATCATGATAGTGCCTACCTCACAGGGTGTTTGTGGGGATTCAATTACATAAATTATAAAAAGTGATTAGCCTGATACCTAGCAAATCATAATAGCTGCTATTTGTTGAGCATTTACTAGAATAAACTAGACTCTGGCCTTTGTATCCTACTGTATTTTTATCCTATTTATCTTCACAATAACCTGTGATGAAGGCACTCAGTACCCAGATTTTGAAGATGATGAAATTGAAGTTTGGGAACATTAAATTACCTTTAACATCTAATTGCCAACATCTGCTGGATCATCGAAAATGCAAGAGAGTTCCAGAAAAACATCTATTTCTGCTTTATTGACTATGCCAAACCTTTGACTGTGTGGATCACAATAAACTGTGGAAAATTCTGAAAGAGATGGGAACACCAGACCACCTGACCTGCCTCTTGAGAAACATATATGCAGGTCAGAAAGCAACAGTTAGAACTGGACATGGAACAACAGACAGGTTCCAAATAGGAAAAGGAGTACGTCAAAGCTTTATATTGTCACCCTGCTTATTTAACGTATATGCAGAGTACATCATGAGGAACGCTGGGCTGGAAGAAGCACAAGCTGGAATCAAGATTGCCAGGAGAAATATCAGCAACGTCAGATATGCAGATGACACCACCCTTATGGCAAAAAGTGAAGACAAATTAAAAAGCCTCTTGATGAGAGTGAAAGAGGAGAGTGAAAAAGTTGGCTTAAAGCTCAACATTCAGAAAACTAAGATCATGGCATCTGGTCCCATAACTTCATGGAAAATAGATGGGGAGACAGTGGAAACAGTGTCAGACTTTATTTTTCTGGGCTCCAAAATCACTGCAGATGGTGATTGCAGCCATGAAATTAAAAGACGCTTACTCCTTCGAAGGAAAGTTATGATCAACCTAGACAGCATATTGAAAAGCAGAGACATTACTTGCCAGCTAAGGTCCGTCTAGTCAAGGCTATGGTTTTTCCAATGGTCATGTATGGATGTGAGAGTTGGACTATAAAGAAAGCTGAGCACTGAAGAATTGATGCTTTTGAACTGTGGTGTTGGAGAAGACTCTTGAGAGTCCCTTGGACTAAAAGGAGATCCAACCAGTCAATCCTAAAGGAAATCATTCCTGGGTGTTCATTGGAAGGACTGATGTTGAAGCTGAATTCCAATTCTTTGGCCACCTGATGCAAAGAGCTGACTCATTTGGAAAGATCCTAATGATGGGAAGATTGAAGGCAGGAGGAGAAGGGGACAACAGAGGATGAGAAGGTTGGATGGCATCACTGACTTGATGGACATGAGTTTGGGTGAACTCCAGGAGTTGGTGATGGACAGGGAGGCCTGGCATGCTGTGATTCATGGGGTCGCAAAGAGTTGGACATGACTGAGCGACTGAACTAACTGAACTGAATGTCTAATTCCTATTCCAGTACATTTTATACCAAAGAATCTTTTTAAAAAATATTTATTTATTTGACTGCACCAGTCTTAGCTTTGCTGCTCCATGGCATGTGGGATCTTAGTTCCCCAACCAGACATGGAACCCATGTTCCCTGCATTACAAGGCAGATTCTTAACCACTGAACCACTAGAGAAGTCCCATACCAAAGACTCTTAACCTGTATTCTAGAAACGTAAGAAATGAAAGAGTGGTTGGGGCAATTGTGGTCTTCTTGGCTTTTAGTCAAGTGGGGACATTGGAGGAGTTAGAGCAGGCCTATTATTTGAGGACCAGAGAACTCCAGAAATGAGGTGGGAGTAGGGAAAGGAGATTCTGAACTTGCTTATAAGGCCCTCTCCAGGGAGGAGCCCAGGGGACCCATCTGGATCTCACTATAAAGGTGACTAATCACTTCGGTCCCCTCTGGTAATTACAACCAGATGCTGCTGCTGGCAGTGCTTCAGTCCCAACATGTTTAATTACAGGGATGCAGAGTCCCTCGGTCCTCCATGTCCCCCTACCTCCCCCTCGCCTGTCAGTGATATTAATGTCCGACTCGAGGTAGAGGCTAGGAATGTTGGGAAGCCATTGGCATGGAAATGACCTTCTACTGTCTAGAGCTTTTAACTTTTATACCTGTTTCCCCATCCATCTCATGGGCATTCCACAAAACATCCTCTTAAAGTTGGCAGGCCAGAGCATTATTTATACCCATTTCACAGATGAGCCAGTAGTGAACTGAATCATCAGCATTATCATCATCATCTTTTCCTTTCTTCATGCACTTAGTAATTTGCAAAGTCGGTTTGTATTCTTTAAGCAATCTCTCTCTCTCTCTCTCTCTCTCTCTCTCTCTCTCTTTGAGGGGAGGGGAGTATAGTTGCTTTACAACTTTCTATTAGTTTCTGCTGTATAGCAAAGTGAATCAGCTACATGTATACATATATCCCCTCTTCCTGGATTTCCTTCCCACTTAGGTCACCGCAGAGCCTCAAGTAGAGATCCCAGTGCTATACAGTCAGTTCTCATTAGTTATCTGTTTTATACTAAGCTATCTGAATCTCTTATTTCTTGGAGTCAGTCAGTTCAGCACAGCTCAGTGACTAAAATCTTGGGTTACTGGATCAGATAACTCAGTTTACATCCTGGCTCTGCCATGAACCAATTGGGTGACTTTGGGTTTTCATTCATTCATGTACTCCTGGACCTGAGCACTGGATATCTAACAAAGGACAAGACTACCAAGTCTGTGCTCACATTCTGGTGGAAGAGACAGAAAAACAAGCAAACAAATGTATAGCTGCAGGAAACTCTAGTGCTGTGAAGAAAAATTAGGCAGAGTCAAAGAGATGTCTATTTTATTGTATTATTAATTATTATTATTATTTTTACTGTGCTGGGTCTTTGTTGCTGTGCATGGGCTTTCTCTAGCTTCTAATTGTGGTGAATGAGGGCTACTCTCTAGTTTTGGCGCATGGGCTTCTCATTGAGGTGGCTTCTTTTGTCGTAGAGCACGGGCTTCAGGCACGTGGGCTTAGCTACGGTGCACAGGCTTTGTTGCTCGGCAGTACATGGGATCTTCCTGGACCAGGGATTGAACCCATGTCCCCTGCATTGACAGGTGGATTCTTAACCACTGGACGACCAGAGATGTCCAAGAGGTCTATTTTAGATGGAAACATCTCTTTGAGGGGGTGATATGTGAGCAGAGATCCAGATTTAGTGAGGGAATGAGCAGCACTAAGGGAGGTCTTCTGGGAGAAGATCGTTCCTGGTGGAAGGAACAGCAGATGCAAAGGCCCTGAGGCATGAATATGCTTGGCATATCAGAGGAACCGGGAGAAGCCAGTGCTGCTGAAACGGAGTGCAGAGGTACTGATAGGAGATGAGGTCAGATCATGCCAGGACCACAATAAGTATGGCCTCACGAGCCAGAGAAAAGAGGCTGGATTTTATTTTTAGTGCAGTGGGGATTTGGGTGCACAGTTTTCAGCAGGAAATTTGTCTAACATAACAATTAAGAACTGGAATACCTACAATCGAATCCTGGCTCCCTAATTTACCAGTGGTGTAATCTCAAGCCAGTTATTTAATCTTTCTGTGCCTCAGTTTCCTCATATATAAATGAGGCTAATGATAATATACTTGCCTCAGAGTTATTACAGATTTTTGTTGTAAGTTCTTAGAACAGTGTCTCGTGCATAGTAAGCACTACATAAATGTTACCTATAATTACTGTCTTTTAAAAAAAATCACTTCTCTAAATCTGTTTCTTTGCCTGTAAAAATTAGTATAAAAATATCTGCTTCAGCCTCTCTTGCCTTTCTGAGATGGCCCACACTTTGTGGAGTTTATTTCTCTCTAAATAGATACACTTCTTACTTAAAAAAAAAAGAAAGTAAAGAAAATCTGCTCCACAGACAGCTTATAAGAATGAAATGTATTTCTGCATGTAGAGCACCTTTCTTTCAGAGACCTGCATATAGTAGGTGCTCCATAAATTATGGTTAAAAAAAAAAGTTGTATTTTAAAACTGACTCTCAGAGAAGTTAAGTAATTGACACAAGGTCACACAGCCCAGAATGATCAGGGTAGGACTCAACTCAAACACATGACTCTGAATCCAGTGCTTTTCCCCACAGCAAACAAGGATTGATTTTTCCTGGCATCACTCTATGTGGAAAGGATTGGCTGGGAGAAGGGCCCCAGGCCCCAGGCCCTCCGTCTGTGCTTCTTATAATCTGTGGGACCTGGTCATCCCCATCCAGGGAGCCCAGAGAGCCCCAGCAAGTGCAGAGCCACTTAATCCTCCCTGCAATCATCATTCTGGTTTGTGTTGTTTCAACTTCCCTGGGCTCTTCCTGTGGGCTCTTCTCCACTGAGTTCTCAATGGCTCCCCCGCTGAGCTCCTCAGGAACTGCACCTTGTCAGAGTACTTGGGCCCTTGAACCAGATCAGTTCATTCCACTCCCTGCAGATACTGTAATCTGGAAACAGGTCAGTTCATCTGACTCCCTCCAGGGTAGTTAATCTGGGTGTATGTGTATTTCACCTGTTATGGGTGTGGTCCCCAAAATAACCATATATTTTCAATTTTATTCTTTATTTAAAATATTTTATTTTAAAACTTTTTAATATTTAAAAATATTTTTAGAAACTTAAAAACTAATGCATAATCGAAAAGTATCACAAACTCATGATGAAAAAAATTCAAATAGTATGAGGGAGTACACAGGAAGTACCCGTCCCACCTCAGACCCCCAGTTTTTCATTCCTTCTTGGAAACAACCACTTTTATTAGTATCTTGGATGACTTTGTTTCTTTTTAAATTAAAAAAAAATCTTTATTGAATTTGTTACAATATTGCTTCTGTTTTATGTTTTGGTTTTTTGGCCTCGAGGCACATGGGAATTTAACTCCCTGAGCAGAGATCAAATCCATATCCCATGCATTGGGACCACCAGGAAGTCCCTCCTGGATGACTTTCTGTGCAATGTAAGCTTTGAAAAAACCTTTTTATTGAAGAATAACACCTGTACTGAATATATATTTAATTACAAACTTGAATCATGCTCTTCGTAAAAAAAAATAGAGTCAACACCAAAATTTGTTAAAAGAGGCCGCTCTCCAATCTCTCTGCCTAGAGGTAACCACTATTAATAGTTAGGGACCTGGAAACCCTTTGCCATTCTTGAGCTCAGAAACCTCGGATTCTTGCTAGACTCTCCTCACTCCTCCTTCCCTTTGTCTACTTATATCTCCCACTTTTCACCCTAATAGGTAAGTGTTATTATCCCCATTGCCAGCAAAGGAACTTGAGACTCAGAGAGGGAAGGTGGGTTGCTCCAGACACAAGGCAGAGCCCGAAAGTTCAAACCCAGGGGAATGTGTCTGCCTCCAAGTCCAGTGTTCTTCCTGCCACGTTCCTCTCGGTTCCCATCCAGGTTCTTAGAGTTTTAATTGCTGTTATCACCTGAAGCAGCAGATAGAGTCTCAGGTTAGAATATAATTACGGGTGCGTTTAAATTTTTATTTATTTGTTTTTGGCTGTACTGGGTCTTCACTGCTGTGTGCAGGCTTTCTCTAGTTGTGGCATGTTGGCTCAGTAGATGTGGCACATGGGCTTGGTTGCCCTGTGGCTTGTGGCATCTTCTTGGACCAGGGATTGAACCCATGTCCCCTGCAAAGGACCTATGGGAGCTGTCCCTGTGCATGCTTTTACTGCCCAAGCACTGAATGATGGTGAGCAGATGGCACTCACATCAAGAAATGTCAAGCTTGGGACTTCCCTGGTGGTCCAGTGGCTAAGACTCTGCATTCATAATGCAGGAGGCCCCGGTTCAAGCCCTGGTCAGGGAAATAGATCTCACATGCTGCAGTGAAGACTGAAGATCCCACATGCTGCAGTTAAGACCTGGTGCAGCCAAATAAATAAATAAATATTAAAAAAAAAAAAAAAGAAATGTCAAGCTTGAGTGAGTGGGTACATAGAGCTTGACTTGGTCAGTGAAAAGGGAAGGACTGGAATGAGACCTGCCCACTGAGACAGGGTCAGGACTGAGGGGAAGATACCCACCTGATGAAGAGGACTGTATTATCTAATTATAAATCCAAGGAGACTCTTAAGATCCAACCCAAGGAGACTCTTAAGATCCAGCCTAGTGGCAGAATCAGCCAGAGGCATGCCCGTAGGAAACCCCAGTATTCCCCAATAATCCATGCTCTTGCATGTCACTGTTTCATGCACATTACCTGGAATGCCTTTCCTATCTTTGTCTGCTCAGCAGATTTATCCTTCATAATCAAATTATAATGTCACCACCTCTACAAAGTCAGCCACTCCATTTTTATAGAATTTACCACCCTGTAGGTTGTGAAATATACATTACTCAGAAGCCTTCACAGGAGTCCATGAACTGAGGCTTTAGGCAGAGTCTATGTGTTATTATTCTTTCAGTCTCTCCCAGAGTCTAGCATAGGATTTGACACATTGTAAGTGTTTAATCAATGTTTTGTTTAATGATAAATGAATGGACTCTGATGGAAAGCAGCAAGTTGTTCATAATCTACACAAGATGCAATATTCTTTTTAAAAATTATTTATTTTGGTTGTGCTGGGTCTTTGTTGCTTTGCCCAGGCTTTCTCTGCTGCAGAGAGCAGGGGCTCCTCTTTGTTTCGATGCTCAGGCTTCTCACTGTGGTGGCTTCTCTTGTTGCAGAGCACAGGCTCTAGGCGCATAGGCTCAGTAGTTGTGGTGCACAGGCTTAGCTGCTCTGCAGCACGTGGGATCTTCCTGGACCAGGGATCGAACCTGTGTCCCCTGCATTGGCAGGTGGATTCCAACCCACTGCACCATCGGGGGAAGTCCCACAAGATGTTATATTCTTTTGATGCCCCCAGCGCTGCTTCAGGCAGTTAGGTTGCAGTGAGAAAGAAGAGAATTATTGAGAGTTTGTTAGTTTTGTTTTATTTTTCAACTTTTCCCCTCTGTTATCCTCAGCCTTAGTCACTCAGGCTGTTGACATGAAGAGGAAAATGGAGAAAGGGGTGGGAAAAGTCTTTGAATTAGTGTCATAGCTGACTTTATGCTTTCTGGATTTGGCAGATGTTTATAGCTATTCCTGTCCATCAACAAAGCATCATGGGGAGCTTTTATGGGTCCTCCAGGGGTTCCCTGCTGGACCCCTCTCCTGCACTCCTTTTAGCAAAGGCATCTCTACCTGTCAGTGGTCATTTGTCTTCTTACGTCTGGTGTCCCTTTATTCCTCTAGGAGGCTCTGCTGAAGAGGACCCAGGATAGGCCTATTGAGGCTCTCTTTTACTTAGTCCACATCTGGCATTCTGGGAGAGTAGGATAACCCCAATATAGCAGCACCCTCCTGGTTCTGCCACCAAAGCAGTTAGCAGGCTTGTCTCTTGTTGATAGATTTCCTGAGCAGGAGATGGATCCAGTCATTATGCTCCCCAGTTGCAATGGGTTGGATGTGGTACCTCAAACCCTCCTAGAACTCCTCTCTTTCAATCACTTGTTTTGAGCATTACATCTTCCCCAAGAAGGGTGAGGACTCACAGGCAAAAATGTTTCCACACAAATTATCTATCCTCCATTCTCTTGACACCTTAGATAAAGGATTTAAGAACTTTGAAACAAGGGTTTTTCTGGTAGTCCAGTGGCTAAGACTGTGCTCCCAATGCAGAGGTCCTGGGTTTGATCCCTTGTCAAGGAACTTGATCCCACATGCCACAATGAAAATCAAAGATCCAGTGTGCCCCAGCTGAGACCTGGTGCAGCCAAATAAATAATTTTTTAAAAAGAACCTTAAAATAGATTTTAGACTATTAGAAAAAAAATATGTATATGGTTTTTAACTCATCACTTTGAAAGTTCACATATATAATTTTAAAAAGAAAGAAAGTCAATCAGTCCAGGCAGCCTCTTAGCATGGGGTAGGGGGAATATCTATAAATAATGAGCACGTCTGGGGTTCAGGATCCACATTATAGCCCTGGAAAAGGGTTACATTATAAAGCATGGCCCCAGAGATGGAATTTAGGGCACAAAGGAAGAACCCACTTCACTTGGAGGGGACCAGAGTTGTTTTTGTTTCAACTGGTTTGTTATCTCTCTGTCCAATCCAGGCTCCTTTGAGGCCTTCCCCCCACTGTAGTTCATCAGACAGGTTTGAACGTGGCCAGGCTCTAATTGTGGCTGGATTAAGTCTTTCCCTACAGGGCTCTGGATCCCAAGCGATTCAGGTGTTGTAGATAAACAGTTTTTGTGGGTTTTTTTCAGTCTTACTCTGCGTCTTGTGGGATCCTAGTTCCTTGATCAGCGGAGAAGGCAGTGGCACCCCATTCCAGTACTCTTGCCTGGAAAATCCCATGGATGGAGGAGCCTGGTGGTCTGCAGTCCATGGGGTTGCTAAGAGTTGGACACGACTGAGTGACTTCACTTTCACTTTTCACTTTCATGCATTGGAGAAGGAATGCACTGGAACCCACTCCAGTGTTCTTGCCTGGAGAATCCCAGGGACGGGGGAGCCTGGTGGGCTGCTGTCTATGGGGTCGCACAGAGTCGGACACAACTGAAGTGACTTAGCAGCAGCAGCAGTTCCTTGATCAGAGATCAAACCCAGCCTCCCTGCAGTGGAATTGTGGAATACCAACCACTGGACTGCCAAGGAATTCCCTGAAGACCTGTTTTTCTGTTCCAAACGTTCCTGGCACTTCATAGGATAGTTGAAGGCTGATGTACTCTCAGAGCCTACAGAATCTCTAAGGGGCATGTAATGCACTCTCATACATCAGCTAACACCACTTTCTGTTCAGGCCCAGACAAAATACCCACTTGTACTATCTTATTATGTTTTAATACAATTTCCAACTTGCTGTTAATACATTGTATTATTATCCAGTGCTAGTACAGAATAGATATTCAGAATGTTTACTGGGTGAATGAATAAGAGAATGAACTAACGAATTTCCTTTTGCAAAGATCAAAGATGACTGCTTTTAATCCTGTGTGTGCGTGCTAAATTTGTGTCAGTTGTGTCCGACTCTTTGAGACCATGTGGACCACCCCGTGGGATTTTCCAGTCAAGAATACTAGAGTGGGTTTCCATGCCCTCCTCCAGGGGATCTTCCCGACCCAGGGATCAAACCCACGTCTCTTATGTCTCCTGCATTGGCAGGCTGGTTCTTTACCACTAGCACCACCTGGGAAGCTCTGGTTTTAATATTCCTCTACTCCATTTGTCCTTTATTGTTATGTCTGGATAGTCTGAAACCTATGTTTATTCCTCTTGGTCTTAAAGTGTATCCTGTGGTTCGTTGATGGGTTTTTTGTCATTTACCTTTGTAACATTGAAGCTGACTTCATTCATTCCATGGGTGCTTATTTAGACCTACCATGTGTCAGGCTCTTTGTTAAATGCTAGGAATAAGTCAGTCTCCTACTCTGATGAAACTTAAACTTTCAAAGGTGTGTGTGCTAAGTCGCTTCAGTCGAGTTGGACTCTGCGATCCTATGAACTGTACCCCAGCAGGCTCCTCTGTCCAGGTGATTCTCCAGGCAAGAATACTACTGGAGTGGGTTGCCATGCCCTCTTCCAGATGATCTTCCCCACCCAGGGCTGGAACCCTAGTCTCTTAACATCTCCTGCATTGGTGGGCGGGTTCTTTACCACTAGGGGCACTTGAGAGAGAAAAATAATAGGTAAACCAAAACAAGTAAAAAGTACTGTGAAAAGAGAACTGCGATAGAAAATGATAGGGTATTACTTTAAATGGCATGATCAGGGAAGATCTAGCTGAAGAATTATCGTATGAGAACTGAAGGAGGAGAAGTTATCAGCTAATCCAAAAGTTTGGGGTAAACTGATCTAGGAGATGTTAAAGTTATGTGCAAAACCCCTGAAGTTAATGTGTGTAACATTGCAAATATTGTAGTGAACACTTGCACACAATCTGTTAGGGGAATATCTCCCCAGTGTTGATTCCCCCACAGCTGAATCTCTGCATCTTTTTCTCTGTCAAACGTTTGGGATCTCTTCCCCCACAACACTGACTCTAGTGGTAGAATCGGAGTCTGCATTTTAAGAAGTTCCCCAGTTATTTTTTTTTTTAACTCCAACTAAAAATTTCCGAGTCCTGGTGGCTGAAATGGTAAAGAATCTGCCTGCAATGCGGGAGTCCTCGGTTCGATCCCTGGATAGGGAAGATCCCCTGGAGAAGGGAATGGCAACCCCGTCCAGTATTCTTGCCTGGAGAATCCCATGATCAGAGGATCCTCGTGGGCTACCACGACTGAGTAGGACACGACTGAGTTACTAACACACACACAAAAAAACTTAGAACCACTGAATGGAGAAGAGAGACAGGTAAATGGAATTTACAATGCTAGAAAAGTGCACTGATTATGCACAAAACTTATGGGAATAACGCTTCTAGAGTCTTCTACAAGGTCAGGCTCACGCAGAAAATCTAGCAAACTGCATTTTTCCGAACGGATGCAGGATATTCGGGCAAAAAGAAACCCTGTGCAATGCCATGCGTGTTCAAAATCACACTGAGCAACTACGGTGCGAATGCTGTGTTGCCTGAAGCTGCTTGGCGCTTCAGGTTCTTAAGGTAAGGTTTCATAGCGACACACCAGCGGGTTCGCTTATGCTTTACGCACTTGTTAACTACACTCGGGTTTGTGGGTGGAGCAGTGCGCAGGCGCACCTAGAACCGGTGGTCTTACACATGCGCACTGTGTAACCCCGAAGCCCAAAGGGGTATGATTGAGGGCAAGTTTATTTCTGTTACCAAAGCTTTCCTTGCTGGAATCCAGAAACTCTAGCTGTCCCCATTCAGGGCGAGGGAATCTTAACATCATCGCTTAGTAGGCTCTCCTTTTTCCTTTTGGGCCACTCTTGTAAATAGGCTGCCAGTACTCAACATGGCGGGAGGCCCCTAGGCGGCGCAGTCCGCTCAAAGGCCCGCTTCCCGGCGGGGCGGGGCCCTCCGAAAGGGCGGGAGTTTGGGGGGCGGGGCCTACGCCCTAGCCCCTCGGTGGGACCCCGCCCCCGGCCTGGCCTTAGGTGAGGCTTCGGCGGCTCCGACGCTGAGAAGCACCTTGGGAATCTACAGGAGCGTGGTGAGGTGGGGGCCTCAAGGGCAGGCGGGAGGTACCGGGTTAACGGTCCGAGGCCCACTGATCGGCCTGCCCAGGGCGCCTTAAGGAATCTCGTTTGGCCAGCGACCTCCGATTCCCCGGCAGGAACCTGAGGGCCCACAGAGGGTCTGGGACCTGTCCTAGGCGGGTGCGTCCGCGTCCTGTTGCCGCCACCACTTTGGGCTCTAGTGCGTGCTGAAAGGTGGTCAGACGCGGCGCGGCGCTCTCCTGCGCGTCCCGCTGGCGGATCCCAGAATTTTGCGGCTTCCTCTGCACTTGGGGCTTTGCATGTGATCTGTCCGAAAGTCCAGTCCTACCTGGGAGCTCCACTCTGGAACTCTCATTCTTCGCGACCCAACTTAAATACCACTTCCCTGGAAATCTTTCTAACCAATTTCTGCAGTCGCAGTAAGCTCGCTGCTGGATTCTTGCACACATCGCACCGAGTTAGCTTTTCCTGGTCCTCTTTACAGCCGTTCACTTGTTGGGGCGTTTTGCCTTGCCTTTTTCAGCTGTATCCTAGGGTCTAGCACGTAATGATCATAATAATAGCTAATATCTAGTCACAAAGGTGCTACTAAATGCATTACCTGTAAAGGCCCATTGAATCGTCAGAGCAGTTCCATAAGGTGGGTTCTATAGCTTCACATCTTATGCATGACGAAACTAAAGTTCTGTTACATCAGTTTGCCTAGAATCTCACAAAAAATAAAGTGAATGAAGCTGGGATATGAATTCTAGGCTATCCCTCCCCACAGCATGTGATAATTCCTAGACTGTGTTTGGGTTTGGTAAATGTCTGTCAAATTGGTGTTTACATTAGGCCCATGAATTATGGAGGCCAGAGTTATGATGCACATGAGAAGGCTTAGAAAGAATTGAGTGAGTTCATGACCAAACCAATGCCAGAAACTGCTGCTGGACATTCTGCCTTTCGTTGGTCCTTTTCCATCAAAGAGCTGAAGGCCTAGGACTCATTGTTTCACATCCTTTAGAAAGTGTCCCTCACAGAATTGTGATTTCATATTTCATGACTTAGGGGAAGCATGATGTAAGGGAAGGGCAGAGAGTTGGAAGCAGATTGCCTGCATGCGTGCATGCTCAGTTGTGTCTGACTCTTTGCCACCCCACGGACTGTAGCCCGCCAGGCTCCTCTGTCCATGAAGTTCTCCAGGCAAGAATACTGGAGTGGGTTGCCATTTCCTCCTCCAAGGGATCTTCCTGACCCAGGGATCAAACCTGTGTCTCTTCCGTGTCCTGTCTTGGCAGGCGGATCCTTTACTGCTCCACCTGGGAAGCCCTTGGAAGAGGATTGGGGTTCAGTATCTCCTCTGTCACTGACCAGTTATATTCCTTCTGTGTTGCAAGCCTAGTTTTCTTGTCCATAAAATGAAGGCACTAATTTCTTCTCAATGGGTTTCTTTTTTTTATGAAGATTGCAAACAATTGTTGTGAGGGAGTAAAGTGCTATACAAACTACATGATCTCTTTCTTTTTGTTGTTCATTTTTTCCTTTCAGAAGGTTATAGAACTATCAGCATTTTGAAAGACCTTTGATATAAATCGTGTTGCCTAGAGTTCCTATATTCATTCATTTAGTCAAATGCCTAAAGAGTACCTGCTATATACCAGGAACTGAGAATATAGCAGTCAATAAAACAATATTCTTGCTCTTGAGAAATTTGCATTGTGTTAGCTATATTACACATAATACTCAGATAGGGACACGTAAAGCATGGTAAGCTAAGTAGAAAAATACCAGGGACTTTCCTGATAGTCCAGTGTTCAAGACTCCAAGTTTTCACTGAAGGGGCCACAGGTTCCTTTACCTGATCCGAGTACTCAGAGGTTCCCACATGGCATATAGTATGGCAATTTAAAAGAAAGAAAAACACCTGTGTGTGTGTGTGGAGGAATGGTGGTATTTTATATTGGGTGGCTAGTGAATACCTTCCTGAGAAGGTGACGTTTGAACAGAGACCTGAAGGTGGCAAGGGAGCCAATCATGAGAATAACTAGAAGATGCCTTAGATGAGTGTGTGGCTTGGTGTGTTCCAAGCAGTTACAGCAAAGAGGGCTGTGTGGCTGGAGCGATGTGAGCAAAGGGGAGAGGAGTAAGAAATGGAATTAAAACAATTGGAGGCAGGGATCAAATACTTTGGATGAAGTAAGCCAATAAAATGATTGTGGTTTTTACTCTTGATTAGCCACTGGAGGGTTCTGAATGGCCTAATCAGTCACTATTTCAGTTTTTATTTATTTATTTATTTATTTTGTTTCAGTTTTTGGCCATGCCGTATGGCATGTGGCCTCCAGCCTTTAGATAGTGGGGAGATGAAGAGGAACCAGCGGAGGAGACAAAGGGAGAGCCTTAGAGGTGGGAGGGAGGACAGAGAGAGAGCCCCCACATATGTGATTTATATAAGGAGCTGTATGCTCATTTCTTTTCTGGGATAAGAAATTGTCTCTGCAGACAAATATATCTCATTTATTTGCTCAGGAAATAAAATGTCCATGCCTCAAGTGTTTTTACTTTTTGCTCTTAAGTGACAAATCCTGTTTAATAATACCAGTCCTCAACTTAGTCCTCCTAACATTTACATCTGTATTCCAAGTTTAGGTGGCACTGCCTCTATTTCAAGTTTATTTAAATCACTTTTGAAAAAATTTAGATGAGAGAAGACAAAATATAATTTATGTTACTCTTCACCCTAGGTTCAGAGGTCACTGCCCTTCCCTGTCTGATTCCTAGCAAAAGTTGGAAGTTAGCCTTATTTATTTCTGTATCACTGTGGCCAGTTATCTGATACTAAGCTGGAATTCATGAGTGTTTATAGGATAACTTAATTTATGAAAGAGGGGAATCTTTCCTTTACCTACAGTAATGATAACATCTATCCAATGTTTTACAGTTTACAAAGCACACTTATATCCATTGTCTCATTGAATACAATTCAGCCTGTTACCTGTTGCCAACTACTGACCTTTTCCTTTCCTGAGGAACATTGAAACCTACCTTTCTTTTGGAGCTATGCTAGTTTACTTATTCACTGGCTGATCTGACAGTGTGTTAATCTGAACTGTGTCTTGAGGAAGCTCTGAACTAAATCTCAATTTCAGAAAAATTCTTGATGTAGTTTTTCTCTATTCCCTCTATCTTTTTAATCTTGTTTTAGTGGGGGGTAAAAATTGGTGGTGGTGGAGTTAATCATAAAATTGTTCAAATCATTTTTAAAATAAACATTTTTGGGGGAAACAATTTTGTTTATTTATTTATTTAATTTTGTATGTGTTCCAATAAGTCTTTATTTGTAAAAGCAGACAGTGAGCTGAAGTTAACCAACTCCCAATATAATATATTATCCATGACCCACAAGAAGCCTGGGCAGTACTTGAGTCTTTTTTTTTTTTTTTTACAATATTGTATTGGTTTTGCCATACATCAACATGAATCCACCATGAGTGTACACATGTTACTTATCCTGAACCACCCTCCCACCTCCCTCCCCATCCTATCCCTCTGGGTCATCCCAGGGCACCAGCCCCAAGCATCCTGTATCATGCGTCGAACCTGGACTGGCGATTCGTTTCACATATGATAATATACATGTTTCAATGCCATTCTCCCTAATCATCCCACCTTCGCCCTCTCCCACAGAGTCCAAAAGACTGTTCTATACATCTGTGTCTCTTTTGCTATGTCGTATACAGGGTTATTGTTACCATCTTTGTAAATTCCATATATATGCCTTAGTATACTGTATTGGTGTTTTTCTTTCTGGCTTCACTCTGTATACATCGGCTCCAGTTTCATCCACCTCATTAGAACAGATTCAAATGTATTCCTTTTAATGGCTGAGTAGTACTCCATTGTGTATATATATCACAGCTTTGTTATCCATTCATCTGCTCATGGACATCTAGGTTGCTTCCATGTCCTGGCTATTATAAACAGTGCTGCGATGAACAATGGGGTACATGTGTCTCTTTCAATTCTGGTTTTCTCGGTGTGTATGCCCAGCAGTGGGATTGCTGGGTCTTATGGCAGTTCTATTTCCAGTTTTTTAAGGAATCTCCACACTGTTCTCCATAGTGGCTATACTAGTTTGCGTTCCCACCAACAGTGTAAGAAGGTTCCCTTTTCTCCACACCCTCTCCAGCATTTATTGCTTGTAGACTTTTGGATAGCAGCCATTCTGACTAGCGTGAAATGTTACCTCATTGTGGTTTTGATTTGCATTTCTCTGATAATGAGTGATGTTGAGCATCTTTTCATGTGTTTGTTAACCATCTGTATGTCTTCTTTGGAGAAATGTCTGTTTAGGTCTTTGGCCCATTTTTTGATTGGGTCGTTTATTTTTCTGGAATTGAGCTGCAGGAGTTGCTTGTATATTTTTGAGATTAATTATTTCTCAGTTGCTTCATTTGCTATTATTTTCTCCCATTCTGAAGGCTGTCTTTTCACCGGGCTTATAGTTTCCTTTGTTGTGCAGAATATTTTAATTTTAATTAGGTCCCATTTGCTTATTTTTGCTTTTATTTCCAATATTCTGGGAGGTGGGTCATAGAGGATCCTGCTGTGATTTATGTCGGAGAGTGTTTTGCCTATGTTCTCCTCTAGGAGTTTTATAGATTCTGGTCTTAGGTTTAGATCTCTAATCCATTTTGAGTTTATTTATTTATTTATTTTTTGGCTATTACCAAAGTTTATTTAACAAAAAAGTTCAGTAAGAAAATGTACATAACCCAATTTTTCTGGTAGTAAAATGTGGAGAAGGGACACATGGAAGCGTTGATTTCTCTGGTGAACACAGCCATTGTTCATACTCATTCCAAGGCTTCTAACATGATGATACTATTTCCTCGTATTACCACCATTCCAGTATTGTTCTGTTGCCCACGAGTTGCCATCTCGACATTCATCTATCACAATATTCATAAAGGGATCAAATCCCACCAATATTCCTTGGACATGTCTGCCACCATTTAATTTCAATGGTAACTTCTTGTCCATAAATTTCTTCAACTTGAGAGGGTGTGCTTTGCTCATGATGTCTACTCTGCGAGATCAAAGAAGCCTCCAAGCATTGAATTTATTTTTGTGTATGGTGTTAGAAAGTGTTCTAAGTTTCATTCTTTTACAAGTGGTTGGGGAAACAATTTTAGATTTACAGAAAAATTGCATAGTACAGCAAGTTCCTATATACCTTGCATCCAATTTCCTTTACTAATAACATCTTACGTTAGTATGGTATATTCGCTACAATGTCAAGTCATTTTCTGAGATAAATGGGGCATATAAAATATGATGAAAATGAAATCACTTCATCTCCATAAGCTTCAGTTTCCTTATCCGTAAAAGGAGAGGGTGGGACTAAATTTTTCAGTTCAGTTCAGTTCAGTCGCTCAGTTGTGTCCGACTCTTTGCGACCCCATGAATCGCAGCACGCCAGGCCTCCCTGTCCATCACCATCTCCCGGAGTTCACTCAGATTCACGTTCATCGAGTCCGTGATGCCATCCAGCCATCTCATCCTCTGTCGTCCCCTTCTCTTCCTGCCCCCAATCCTTCCCAGCATCAGAGTCTTTTCCAATGAGTCAACTTTCACATGAGGTGGCCAAAGTGCTGGAGTTTCAGCTTTAGCATCATTCCTTCCAAAGAAATCCCAGGGTTGATCTCCTTCAGAATGGACTGGTTGGATCTCCTTGCAGTCCAAGGGACTCTCAAGAGTCTTCTCCAACACCACAGTTCAAAAGCATCGATTCTTCGGCGCTCAGCCTTCTTCACAGTCCAACCCTCACATCCATACATGACCACAGGAAAAACCATAGCCTTGACTAGACGGACCTTAGTTGGCAAAGTAATGTCTCTGCTTTTGAACACACTATCTAGGTTGGTCATAACTTTTCTTCCAAGGAGTAAGTGTCTTTTAATTTCATGGCTGCAGTCACCATCTGCAGTGATTTGGGAGCCCCCAAAAACAAAGTCTGACACTGTTTCCACTGTATACCCATCTATTTCCCATGAAGTGATGGGACTGGATGCCATGATCTTTGTTTTCTGAATGTTGAGCTTTAAGCCAACTTTTTCGCTTTCCTCTTTCACTTTCATCAAGAGGCTTTTTAGCTCCTCTTCACTTTCTGCCAAAAGGGTGGTGTCATCTGCATATGTGAGGTTATTGATATTTCTCCCGGCAATCTTGATTCTAGCTTGTGTTTCTTCCAGTCCAGTGTTTCTCATGATGTATTCTGCATAGAAGTTAAATAAGCAGGGTGACAATATACAGCCTTGACGTACTCCTTTTCCTATTTGGAACCAGTCAGTTGTTCCATGTCCAGTTCTAACTGTTGCTTCCTGACCTGCATACAGATTTCTCAAGAGGCAGGTTGGGTGGTCTGGTATTCCCATCTCTTTCAGAATTATATTTTAAAATTTACAACTAAATTTTTAAATAGCTGTAAATTTTTAAATTATCTGCTAAAGTAAAATAATCATATAATTCTAATATAATTCCATTTCTTTATTGAAATATTACTGTCATTTTCTAAAATAGTATACATACTTTAACAATAGCCTTATTCTAAAAGAAGATTCAATAGGAGAATTCCAGAAACAATGGGAGGGCTGCTTATAGATTAGGCTTGTATAATATACATAAATATATGATTATAAATATATACAACATAAATTATTAGGTTGGATTACATGAAATTATCTTTTATAGGTTAGAAAAGGGCAAATATTGGCAATTTCTAATGGATCAGCCTAATGCTTTGAGGAAAGGGATTCAAAGAAGGAAGGTAAGGGAGTCTTAGGGCCTCTGAGACTCTGCAGAAGCCCGGTCCAGCCCCTACAGTGTTAAGAGAGAGAAGGCTCCTCCGGTCCCTTGAAGCAACTCAGAGCTACTCTTGTTGCCGGTAGTGTTGGCAGTAAGAGCTGTTCCCAGCAGCTTTGTGCCTCCAACCAGAAGAGACACGGTGAGTCAGCTTTTCACAGCCATGGTGGGTTGGCAGAAGGGAAGAGCAGAAAGGGAGGACTCAGCTTCCCTGGTGGCTCAGATAGTAAAGAATCTGCCCATAGTGCAGGAGACCTGGATTTAATCCCTGGGTGGGGAGGATCCCCTGGAGGAAGGCTTGGGCAACCCACTCCAGTATTCTTGCCTGGAGAATCCCCATGTAGCCTGGTGGGCTACAGACCAGGAGGTTGCTAAGAGTTGGACATGACTGAGAGACTAAGCATAGTTCAGCAACCGAACTGGTCAGCCAGGAAGAGGCAGCCTGGGGTGCTGGTGCCTGTAAGCTGTTATTGGCGCCACTCTGCTCTTCCTACATTATGCTGTTTCCTTGCTGTCTAGTAGAATCTCTACAAACTCAGCTGTCTTCAGTTGCTCAGGAGGTGATGTAAATTAGGAAGCTGAGTATTCCTCTCTAACTCTGCTGTAAGAAAAACAATAGCACAAGTAGAATGACGTGACAGCTGAAATCTGCTATCAGTATATGAGAGAGAGGCAAAGCCAAGCAGGGGCCCAGGACTTATTTAAAGGGGACAGATGCTGTCTCACTGCGGCTGGCTGTGGCCTTGTAGGAATGAGAGTCAAGGTTCACTGGATACTCTGATTTTCCAAAGGAACCAGAAATATGAACTTTTGTGTGTATTTTCCCAATGGTAAATGTTGGCATCTAATTTGAATTCTCAAAAATCATTGTACAGGCCACACAGTGATTGAAAAGAACCAACAGTCCACTTTGTAACCTCTAGCTAAGGGTTTAGATCTTTTGGGAGTGAGGCCCACATGCATTTCTTCATTGTGCATTGTTGACAACCTATATTCATGCTGAGTCACTTCAGCAGGATCTGCCTCGATGTGGCCCTGTCGACTAGCCCGCCAGGCTCCTCTGTCCATGGGATTCTCCAGGCAAGAATACCGGATTCGGTTGCCATGCCCTCCTCCAAAGGATCTTCCCTGACCCAGGGATTGAACCCACGTCTCTTTTGTCTCCTGCATTGGCAGGCAGTTATTTTTACCACTGGCACCACCTGGGGAGCCCTGGTGGCTAAGGACCAAAATGAATTAGTCAGCTCTTGCCTTATAAGGAACTCACAAATTAATGGAAAAGATAGACAGATAATAAGATATAACATTGATATTCTCCCTGTGTATTAAATATAAATTTAAAAACATATAAAAGTGATTAACTGTTCCTGAATAAATCTGGAAGGACCTGATAGAAGGTAGCATTGGTAGGGAATCAGCAGTTGGGGCATTAAGACTGGGGCCCTGAAACTCCCACTGTATTCAAGTGTTGCATTTGCATTTGCTGTATATGCCGTTTTCTTCAGATTAGGAGACTGATGCTGCCAAAAAGGCAGCTCTAGTAGACCTTTTCTTGATAGGTAGTTAGAAATACAGATATTCCTCAGCCCTGCTGATGGGTATCTCAGGCCTGATAAAATGAGAGAACTCCGTAACCTCCCCGCCAGCCCTAGGTGTTTTAGAGGACTGAGAAACCCAGAGGTCATGGAGCGAAGTGCCTCATTTTTTGATGAGTAACCTTAAAGCAAACTAGCCTGCTCTAGGTGACAGAGCTCTTTAGAGACAGAACTGGGATGAGCACCCTGAACTCTTCCTGATCATCTTGCCTTCCCCTCTCCTGGCTCTCTCTGAAGTCACTGGTTAGGCTGGCCTGCCCCGCTGGCCCCCATTGCCTGGTTCTGGCCCAGCTCCTGGTGGGTGAGGTGAGTTTGCTCCTCCTCCATCCTCCCAAGGCTGGTTCCTTCTTCCCTCTCTATTTTGGATCCCCTGCCCGAAATGCCTGCTGTTCGGTGTCAGAGAGTCAGAATTCTTGTTCAAATCCCTAGTCAATCAAACATCAACTGTACGAAATAGGACAAATTGTTTAATCTTTCTAGTTTCTTAACTAAGGCTTAACTTTTATAAGCCTCAGTGTCCTCATCCACGTATGAAGAGTTAAAGTAGTACCAGTGTTTAAGTGTCATAGGAATGTTTTGAGATTCTTGTGATGCCAAAATGACATAGTGTGTGCAAGGCACTTAACAGAGTGACTGACCCATAGAAGCACTTAGCAAATATTAACAATGATCGGGAAGACCTCCTGGAGGAGGGCCTGGAAACCCACTCCAGTTTTCTTGCCTAGAGAATCCCATGGATAGAGGAGTCTGGCGGGCTATAGTCCATGGGGTCGCAAGGAGTCAGACATGATTGAAGTGACTTAGCAGGTACAAGACAATGATGATGATATTCACACCTTCACAGTCCCCCAGGTTGGGTCACATGCCCATCTGTTGTCTTCCCATACTATCCTATGATCTATTATTACTGCACAGACCACACTGTATTGTAATTATACCCATCCTCCAGCCAGCCTAAAAGCACCTTTTGTGGTTCATTCAGCAGATGTTTATTAGGCACTGTGCCAGGCACGAAGGATGCAGTGATAAACAAGGAGCTCTTGGTCGGGTGCAGACTTTCAGAAGGCATGCCACGAAACACAGGTCCCTGTGTCGTGGTCCAATAACTTTGGGGAATGGCCACTCATCATGGCCCCCTGTAGAGATTAGGTCCATCTTAGTATTTTAAAAGCTCTGAGGAGTGCTGTAGTTAAAGAACCTATTTACTTCGTCCAGTCCAAATCTGCCAGACTTAATGAGTATTTGCTGAATACATGTGAGTCATCTAGACAGTTCTCTCAACTCCAATGTGTGCTTTGGTCCCCAGCTCAAGAGGAGATCCAAGTGACCCAGCAATGCTCAGAGACTGCCCTGGGAATAAACAGCCTCTGGCTGCTTAGGGGCCGTTGGGCTTGCTGTCGGGGGCCCCCCCATGGAGACAGGGGGCCCTGGGTTGAACAGTATGAAGCCCCGGTCCCTGCAGCTGGTGCTGGAAGAGCAAGTGCTGGCGCTGCAGCAGCAGATGGCCGAGAACCAGGCAGCCTCATGGAGGAAGCTGAAGAGCTCCCAGGAGGCCCAGCAGAGGCAAGCAGCTCTCGTGAGGAAGCTGCAGGCCAAGGTGAGGCGGCCACTCTCTTAGGAAGGGGAAGAGGAGGACCCCTGTGGCTGGGGGCTGAGATGGACAAGGTTGGCCGGAGCCCAGAGCCACACAGTGGCAACACCTAAACAGCTCTCCTCTGATGCTCCCAACTCCTCCACCAGCTGCTGACCACGTCCTTTCAAAGACACCCTTCATGGGGCTTCCGTCAGTCATCTAGCTTTGCTCCCCTAGAATAGGACCTGACCTTAGGTTTGCCAGTTCCCGAGCCCACAAACTTGTTGCTTCTCCAATAACAAAAGCTGCAGAGAATGTATTATTAAATGACCAAACGGAAGCTGTAAGGTGTTACGGCCTTACCTCACTCGTGTCACCCAGCCCCTTATTCACTGAGGGGTTTGCCCACGACCCCGGGGGACCTCTGCTTTGGGCCGTGGGTACCAGCCGGCCCATTGCCCCGTCTTGCTCCATTTGCCTCAGGTGTTACAGTACCGGAGCTGGTGCCAGGAGCTGGAGAAGCGGCTAGAAGCCACTGGGGTGAGTGAGGCTGTTCTGTGCTCCTCATGGGCCCTCAGGGAGTATGGTTAGGCCCTGTTTGCTGACTGAGGGAGGCTGGGGAGAGGTAAAGCGGTGTTTGGTAGAAGCGGCTCTTTCAGCAGTTCCTGAGAGCTTTTTTTTTGCCTTTTTTATATTTGGAAATTTTTTAATATTTAATATTTTAATAAAAATTTTTTTAGTATTTATTTGGCTGCACTGGGTTTTAGTTGTGGCACACAGGATCTTTTTCTTTTTTTTTAGTTGCAGCGTGAGGAATCTTTAGTTACAGCATGCAGGATCTTTTAGTTGTGGCATGCGAACTCTTAGTTGAGGCATGTGGGATCTAGTTCCCCGACCAGGGATCAAACCCGGGCCCCCTGCATTGGGAGCGTGGAGGCTTAGCCACTGGACCGCCAGGGAAGTCCCCTGAGAGCTTAATCAGATACCTTCATGGAACCTGGCTATTCCTGCCCCAACAGACTCCAGCCCAGGGCTCTCTAAGGGCAAAACGCAGCTTTAAGAAACCTACGGTTATCAGATTGGAAGTGAAATAAAGTGAACGTCACTCAGTCGTCTCCGACTCTTTGTGACCCCATGGACTGTGGCCCGCCAGGCTTCTCTGTTCTTGGAATTCTCCAGGCAAGAATACTGGGGCAGGTAGCCATTCCCAGGGGATCTTGCTGACCCAGGGATTGAACCCAAGTCTCCTGAACTGCAGGTGGATTCTTTACTGTCTGAACCAGATTGGAAGGAGGGTAGAATCTGAGAAAAGAGATGCATTTTTCCTCCAGAAGGTGTCAGTGTTTATCTATTGTGGAGAGATGTGTGCCTCACAGACTTAGAGGGAAAAAAAAGATGTGTTTATGGCAGATGGATTTATTTGTGCTGTGGGCAGGATAGAATTGCCTTTCAAAAACCCATCTGCCTTTGTTCTAGCTCCCCTCAGCAACATCTTAACGTGACCCTCAGAAGAGTTCTCTCAGAGAAGGGAAAGGACTGAGACTTAGTATGTACCGATCTGTAGGCATTGTATAGGCACCCTTAGGCATTGTCATAGAATTATGTCATTTTACCTGCAAAGCAGTTTTCTCAGGGGAATGATATCATCTTCACTTTGGAGCTGAAAACCTTGTGGATCAGAGAAGTTATAAATTCCCAAATTCTGAAGATTAGTATAATAGAAGCCAAGGCCATTAGTGAAAGATGTATTTTGTTTATTATTAAAAAATTTTTTAAATCTTTACTGATGTTACAATATTGCTTCCATTTTTAGTTTTTTGGCTATGAGGTATATGGGATCTTAGCTCCTCAGCCAGAGATCGGACCTGCACCCCCCAGCAGTGGAAGGCAAAATCTTAATCACTGGACTGCCAGGGAAATCCCTGGAAGCTGTATCTTATGCTTCTTAACTCAAAAGTTCTTTGCACTACCAAATGCTGTCTTTCATGAGAAGTCAGTGGTTCGCATTTGGAGAGAGATATACAGTGGATTTACTTGCAAGATGCAGTGATTGAGAAAAGAGACATATCGCTAACAAAGGGGAGAAAGAATAAAAAGAAAGCAGGGGGATTCCCTGGCAGTCCAGGGGCTAGGATTCTGCACTTTCACTACTAAGGGCCCAGATTCGACCCCTAATCTGGGAAACTAAGATCCTGCAAGCTGCACGGCGCAGCCAAAAGTAAAAATAAAAGTGTGAATTTAGAAAAGTGGGCTGCTGTAGAAGGGGGCATCAGAGACTTGGTCTGCAGGATGTTCTCTGTGGGGGTGAATAAGGCTTGCTTTTATCTGGCTAAGGGACCGATCCCTCAAAGGTGGGAAAGCGTGGAAGAGCCAAACCTGGAACAGCTGCTAATCCGATTGGAAGAGGAACAACAGAGGTGATGGGCCCCAACTTTCTGGCCTGGGTGGTTGGCCGGCGGGCGGAGAAGGCTGATGGAAAACCTCTGTCTCGAGGGCTGACATGGTTTAGAACCAAGGACTTAGCCCTCCAGCTCCTGGCAGTGGAAAGTTCCAGTGGTTGTCGTCTTACTCCAAGAGGTCCAAGGGGTTGGCTCAGACCTTTGTTTAGTACTTGCTCCTACCCCTCCCCAGTGCAGGTGTGAGAGTCTAGCAGAGGTGAACACCCAGCTTCGGCTGCACATGGAAAAAGCTGACGTGGTGAATAAAGCGCTTCGGGAAGATGTGGAAAAATTGACAGTCGACTGGAGCCGGGCCCGGGATGAGCTAATGAGGAAGGAGAGCCAGTGGCAGATGGAGCAGGAGGTAAGAGAAACGGGGCAGGAACAGTGAGAGGAGTGCACATTGGGCACTGCCTGGTCGGTGCCAGAAGGAACGGGTTAACTTCAGGACCAGATGGGAACTGAGCTGTAGTTTAAGTCTGGGCGTCCTTAGCACTCATGCTGGCCGCTCAGCCCTGCTCGGGCTGTCAGCTTCATTCTGTCCTTAGCTGCCCAGTCCAGGTTTTGCTGGCAGGTAGCGTGGCATCCCACTCCAGTACTCTTGCCTGGAAAATCCCATGGACAGAGGAGCCTGGTGGGCTGCAGTCCATGAGGAGGCAGAGTTGGACATGACTGAGTGACTTCACTTTCACTTTTCACTTTCATACACTGGAGAAGGAAATGGCAACCCACTCCAGTGTTCTTGCCTGGAGAATCCCAAGGACAGTGGAGCCTGGTGGGTTGCTGTCTATGGGGTCGCACAGAGTTGGACATGACTGCAGCATCTTAGCAGCAGCAGCAGCATGACACTCAGAGCAGCTCTGTTCCTGCATTAGTGACTTGGTCAGATTTTAGATGGATCTCAAAGTTTAGACTCCCCTCGTCTGGAAGTCTGCAAGCTAGATGCCAAGGAGGTAGCTATTGAAATTGAATGGGAAGACATTTTCAGATCCCAATTAAAGGAAACTAATGTTGCCTGAGCCATTGCTCTGTGCCAGGCTTTGTATTAGGTGATTTATATATGTTATATCATTTAATCCTCATTATAAATCTGTGCAGATGATGATAATAGCTCTCATCGGTTGAGCAGCTACTGTTTATTGTCTTCTAATCTAGCTCAAGGAAGGCTGTATAGCTTCCCAGGCCCTCTGACCTCTTGAATCCCTCTGCTAATTTTATTAAACACTTCAGCATCACCTGAACATAGACACCCATTCGTAAGCTGTCTCCTATAAGTCCCTCCTTCCCTTCCCTGCAATAGTCAGGAGGGATCCAGGACTCCTGTGTTGACAAGTGATGTCCTCTGCCCTTTGATGTGACCTGGGTTTCTGAACACACAGTTCTTCAAAGGCTACCTGAAAGGGGAGCACAGTCGCCTTCTGGGTCTATGGCGGGAGGTGGTGACTTTCCGACGCCACTTCCTGGAAATGAAGTCAGCCACTGACAGGTCAGTGTGGGGATAAGATGGGAGAAGGTTTGCCCCTGCCGACTCCAGATTTGTGATAGTGGCCTGCTTTAGAAGGGAGGGGTCAGGTTGTGGGGGAGGGCAGGGGTGGAGAATTGGTGGGGAGGGATGGAATTGTTGGATTCAGATGGCTTTTCCCAGACCTGCTCTTCCTGGGGCCTGACCTCTACATGCCCGTTTCTATTCCTGGTCCCTACCGGAGTCTGCTCTTTCCTTCCCTGGACTCAGAGACCTGACGGAGCTCAAGGCTGAGCATGTGAGGCTTTCGGGGTCCCTGTTGACCTCTTGCCTGCGCCTGACTGTGGGAGTACCACCGTCTCGGGAGTCTGATGCATCTGGGAGACTGAATGGAAATGAGCCGTCCCAGTTGATGCTGCTACTAGCCAAGACCCAGGAACTGGAAAGGGAAGCCCATGAAAGGAGCCAGGAGTTAATACAGCTGAAGAGCCAAGGGGATCTGGAGAAGGCAGAGCTTCAGGATCGGTGAGATGGGCTGGGTCCTAAGGGGATCACTTGGGGAAAGTAAATCGACTGCTTTGGGGGAGTCAAGCAGGTAGGAGAGACCTGAAGAGCCCTCCTCCCACAAGAGGGGAAGGAGATATGCCAGAGTAGGGTCTAGTGTGAAACCCAGGGCCACAGCTGGGGCCACGTCGCTGCCCTCTGCCCTCAGACTATCTCACAGCTCAGTTTCCCTCCTGTTGACTCACAGAGCTGGCGGTGACTCTATACCAAACTACTTGCCATTCCCAGAACAGCCAAGTCCCTCCACGTTCCCTGCCTTTATACGTGCTGACCTTGGCCTGGAATGCCTCCCTCCCTCCTCTGCCTTATCCTTTAAGGCATAGTTCAAATGTCACCTCTTCAATGACCTCAATAGCCTGTTACATTACTGTACCCCACCATGGTCTTTAGAATTGCTTGTTAGAACATTGATTATTTATTAATAGTTTTTTACTTTCATTGATTATTTAGTTTTTTCTTTTCTTTTTTGGGGGCTATGCTCTTTTATTTTTGGATTATAATAAAATCGATATAAAAAGTGAGAAGAGCAGGGACATAAGCAACAACTCTATTTGAGTCATCTCAAGGAGGTCCGTTTATACCCCGTGGCTAGGGTAGTGTCACCACCTATCGGTGGCGTATGTAAATTGCAGTTTGTTTTGGGTTGTGAAGGCACTGGAAAGCACAGAGAATGTCTTAGTCAAGCTGTGTGACTGAGTGCTTTGCACTTCACCTGCCATATAGTAGACACTTAGTAAATGCTTTTTAGTGATACAATAACTAAATGAGTGACTGTACAGTGAGTTCAGGCTCTTAAAGATGATACAGAATCAAATTAAGAAGACTTTGAAACAAAAATTAAACTGGATGAGTTCATTCAAGAAATACTTGTTAAGCTACCCATATAATACCAAGTACTGCACTCCAGGATAAAGGTGATAAAGAGGCCTGGTGATGTCCCTGAACTCTGAGGTTAAGATCAGGGAGGTTGACTGTAATCTCTCCCAAACTGCCCCTCCTCTTTCTCTATCAAAGTTAGAACCCTGGGCTGGAGGGACCTTGGAACTATCCCATGTGGCAATTCTGATGTTCTCATTGGCTTCAGGGTGCTTGACTTCAGGATCAAGTGGGGCCTGCAGGGGCCTGGGCCAGGGCTTTCCTTCACCTCTCAGGCCCCCAAACACGTGTTCCAGCCTTGAGATGTGGTAAATCCCTGCATGTGTCTGAGTGGCATTTGGCTTCCCCTGCTGAGTTCAAGGCTATAGTATCATGTGTTCAGGGAACACAAGGGCTGGGGGCGCCCAAGGGACTCTGGGGAGCCTGTAGGCGGGGTGTCTGTGTTGGGTTGGGGGTGTGCTGCATAGCTCTGTCCACATCCATGGGTGCCCAGGCGACAGTGCTGTGATCTTCTCATCAGGGTAACCGAACTCTCTGCTCTGCTGACCCAGTCTCAGAAGCAAAATGAAGATTATGAAAAGATGGTGAAGGCTCTGAGAGCGACGATGGAGATCCTGGTATGTGATCCTTTGTTCTGGGAAGGAGTTGGGCGTGGGCCTGTGGGTTCCTGTCCTTTATGGACAAAGTGTGCAGGATACCAGTTAAATGTTCCTTGATGAAATCGCCTGAAGCTACAAAATTAATTTTGGTTCCATTTGAAAATTAATTAATTCATTTACCTATTAATAAACATTAGCTCTCTAGTCTTTCTACTATGGGCTTCCCAAGTGGCTCAGTGGTAAAGGATCTTCCTGGCAATGCAGGCAGGAGATGTGAGTTTGATCCCTGGGTCAGAAAGATCCCCCTGGAGAAGGAAATGGCAACCCACTCCAATATCCTTGCTTGGAAAATTCCATGGGTGGAGGAGACTGGTGGCTACTGTCCATGAAGTCACAAAGAGTCAGACACGACCTAGGAACTTAACAGCAACTGCATCATCCCTATTACTTTCTTAGGGGAGCTTTGCACTATGTCCTCTTCGGAGAGAGTGGGACACACGTGAAGAGGCACAGTGGCCAAGCAGGAGAGGGTGGAGGGAAATATGTAGAGAGATTCAAAACCTGCTCATACAAGAAACACCTGAGGAGCATGGCAGTGTGTAGCCTGGCGGAGAAGGGCTTGAGGAAGACATGATGACTGCCTTCACGTAACTGAAGGACTGACACTAGGGAAGAGAACTGGTTTGTTTTAATGTATGCCAGGGGGCCGCAAGCCCTGCCAGACTAGAAGTTACCGGAAGGTAGACCTCGGCTGCACCTAGAGCTGCTCAATAGTTGAACAGTCTGCTTTGGGAAGGAGTGAAGTCCATGATAACATCTGCCAAGGATGTTATCAAAGGGATTCTCTTAGGTTGGACATCAGAACCTCTGGCTTGGTTCCATGTTTTCTTCCATCTCTAGAAGTTTTTGTATCTCTGACTCTAGGCGAATCCTGAACCACCATCGCTATGCATATCCCTAGTCTTCTCATCCAAACTGATATCAGCTGGGAAGCAAACTTGGTTATGCCTTTTTGCTTCCATTGTGTTCAGGAATTTGCAAATTCAGATGTCCTCATGGCGCAAATACTATAAATGAGTCAAGCAGTTTCAGCTGTAAGAATTCTGATTTTTCCGATATTGTCATATTTAGTACAACAGGGGACACTTGATCTCAGTACAAAAAAAAGGGAGAAGTAGGGATTGCAGGACCCTGAGATACATTTGTCCTGTCTGGAGGAGGCATCCACTGTTCAACTTTAAGAAATAATTGCCATGTAGGAATGAGGCCTTAGGTCCATCTTGTCAAAGCTATGATCTTTCCAATAGTCATGTATGGATGTGAGAATTGGACCATAAAGAAGGCTGAGCACCGAAGAATTGATGCTTTTGAACTGTGATGTTGGAAAAGACTCCTGAGAGTCCCTTGAACTACAAGGAGATCAAACCAGTCCATCCTAAAGGAAATCAGTCCTGAATATTTATTGGAAGGACTGATACTGAAGCTGAAGCTCCAATACTTTGGCCACCTGATGGAAAGAGCCAACTCATTTGAAAAGACCCTGATGCTGGGAAAGACTGAAGGCAGGAAGAGACAAGAGAAACAGAGGATGAGATGGTTGGCTGGCATCAGTGACTCGACAGAAATGAGTTTGAGCAAACTCCAGGAAACAGTGAAGGACAGGGAAGGCTGGCCTGCTGCAGTCCATGGGATCACAGAGTTGGACACGACTGAGCAACTGAACAATAAAAGCAACAGGGATGGGGTTGGTGTGGCCCATTTGTTAACTTTTTGAGAGATGCCAGAAATGTAGATTTTTATGAATTTCTCAGCTTATAAAAATCTCCCAGTTTACAAATGTTGGTTCAGATTTTGTGTAGGCCAAAAACTCCCCAGAAAGCCCATAGCTGCAAATCTTTGTCTTTAGGTCTTCACTAGCACATAAGGTCGTAGAAGGCAATGGCACCCCACTCCAGTACTCTTGCCTGGAAAATCCCATGGACAGAGGAGCCTGGTAGGCTGCAGTCCATGGGGTCACTAAGAGTCGGACACGACTGAGTGACTTCACTTTCACTTTTCCCTTTCGTGCATTGGAGAAGGAAATGGCAACCCACTCAAGTATTCTTGCCTGGAGAATCCTAGGGACAGGGGAGCCTGGTGGGCTGCCGTCTGTGGGGTCGCACAGAGTCGGACACGACTGAAGCGACTTAGCAGCAGCAGCATAATGAGGTAGGAAGAAGGAGGGAAATTTGTAGAGTTCAGATTTACTACTGGCCTTCCTTGGGGCTAGAGGTTCCTCTGACCTTAGGTCTCACCCCGTCCATTTGCTGTCCAGAGACAGCAGCCATCCTGCATCCAATGATGGCTCACGTTTAATGAACATGTGCCTTGTGACAGGCGCCGTGTTGAATAACTTACATGCAGTTTTTTCATTCAAGTCTGGGAACGAATCTATGAAGTAGTTGCTGTTAATTATTCCTGTTTTAAAGAGAAGGAAGCTCAAAGAAGGAGTTGCCTAAGGTTACCAGGCTAGAAAGGGACAGGGAAAGAATGCTAATCTGGACAGCCTACTTCAGAGCCCTTAATCCCTTAATCTGAACCCTTAATCACCACATCACATTGTCCGCCAAGTCCTAGGACCGCGTTAGCGTTCCAGTGTGGTCAGGGGGAAAGTGTGGCTGCAGAAGAGACAAAAGGAGACTGGTTGATTTGGGGACCTGGAACAATAAATCCTCCTCCGAAAGTTTGGCTCAGAGGCTCCATTTTGTTCCCTGTTCAGGAGGCAAATCATGCAGAATTAATGGAACACGAGGCATCTCTTAGTAGGAACGCCCAAGAGGAGAAGTTGTCTTTACAGCAAGTGATCCAGGATATAACCCAGGTACCAGTCAGCCTCCTGTTCACGGTGACATGTCCAGCCTGCCCTTACCCAGGCCTCCCTGTCCTCTCAGGTGCCCCTAGGGGAGTTTGGACTGGGGATGAGTTCTCTGGGTATGTTTGAAAACTGGAACCCTAAGCTAAGCTTTTGTGGGCTGGCCTGCCTGCTAAAACAGGCCCTTGTTCTTACTGCCGGCTGCAGTTCTCAGACAGCGCGGGGATTCAATAATCTCTTCTTCTTTCATTTATTCATGGAGTGCTCAAGGGGTGCTCCAGCGCTGATGCTCATCCTGGGTTTGGGTGACCAATGGTAAACAGTTGATTTGAAGAACTGAAGGAACCCAACCTTTTTTGCTCTTAGATGCCCTCCTCCCACCCCCCTGGGAGAGAGAAAACATCAGGTTTGTCCAGACTGGAGTGTGAGTCCTCTGCATGGACTCTAGGCCTTGATCAGTGGGATGGTGACCCTGCCATGTTGGGTTTCAGGCCATGGTAGAAGAGGACAGTATGGCCCAAGGTTCTAGTCACGAGAGCTCCTCGCATTTGGACCCCGGTGCCTTCTCCTCCCAGTTTGATTCCCAGCAGCCAGACAAGGCTGTCTCTCTGGTGCGTTCAGTACTGACTCAGAGACGCCAGGCTGTGCAGGTAAGAACCCCACACTCTTCCTCAGCCGTGGGGACTGGTATCTAAACTGATTTGGGCCCTGGGTACCCTCCTAGCCCAGACTGCCCCTTTCTCTACATTGACCTGACATGAGGAGTTTTGTCAACACCCCATAGTGCCCTTTGGAATCTCTGGGTCTCCTCAGCTGTGCTGATGGGGAGCCAGCACACTCCCCACGCCACTGGTATGCTCCACTTTGATGCACTCTACACTGCACCCTGCAAAGTGGAGCCCTGGGGAGTGTGGGTAAGTGTTCTTCAGTTCTAAGGGTCCCAGCCCTACTCACTACTGACCCCACCTTCCACATGATACATTTGAAGATGATGCACTCAGACGCTGAGAGCCACAGAACCCAGTCACCTCTGATACTCTGTCTCCTCGACTCGTCTCATCTTTATTCACAACTTACCTTGGTTGCACCAGTCCTCTTTCATCCCGCTCCCTGACCACCAGAGATGGGGACTCGAGCCCCACGGGTGCTGACTTCACACACTCCCAGTCCCCACCCACCCCCTTGCCCAACCCTGCTTCCAGGCTTCTGACATCCCTCTCTGCCCTACCCTCTTGCTTACCACCTCCCTTCTGTTCCTCTCCCTCCGCAGGACCTAAGGCAGCAGCTGTCAGGCTGCCAGGAAGCTGTGAGCTCCTGGCAACAGCAGCATCGCCAGTGGGAGGAAGAGGGTGAAGCCCTGAGACAGCGGCTGCAGCAGCTCACGGGGAGCGGGACACCCCTGGCGGGGCAGACGGTGGACCTGCAGGGAGAGGTGGACTCTCTCAGCAGGTGAGTGGGGGCTGTTTGTCCCCCCCGCTTCCTTCCGGGCTCAGTCCTCACCTGGCCTTTTCCCACTCCCATCGTGTGGTTGGCAGACCCAGGGCTGTTCAGGACTGCCTGGCCTTGCATTCTGCTGGCTCCTGCTCACTCAGTTTTGGGTCTTTGTGATGATATAGGGAACAACAACAACAAAAAAAACAGTTTTGAGACTTCCCTGGTGGTCTGGTGGTTGAGAATCCACCTTGCAGTGTAACGGACCAAGGTTTGATCCCTGTTTGGGTAACTAAGATCCCATATGTTGAAGAGCACCTAAGCCCGAGCACCGAAACTAGAGAGTCCACACGCAGCAACCAGAGAGTCTGTGTGCCCCAACGAAAGATCCACATGACACAACATAGATCCTGTGTGCCACAACTAAGGCCTGTCGGAGCCAAATAAATAGATATTTTAAACAAACAAACAAACCAGTTTTCTTCTCTAAAGGGAAGATGAGATATTTAAAGGAAGAAGATACCCCTCTCCTTTGACCCTCTGCTGTCTGCTTCCAGGAGGGTTTTTAGGTTTCAGGGTTTGTGCTCACTTCTGGCCTCCTTCTTCCAGGGAGCGAGAGCTCCTGCAGAAGACCAGGGAGGAGCTGCAGCAGCAGCTGGAGGTGCTGGAGCAGGAGGCGTGGCGACTGCGGAGGACCAACATGGAGCTCCAGCTGCAGGGCGACTCTGCTCAGGGCGAGAAGGAGGAACAGCAGGAGGAGCTGCACCTGGCCATCCGAGAGAGGGAGCGTCTGTGCGTGTGACAGTCCCCTCCCTCCCCCAGCCCTGTCCCTCCCCACCCTGAGAAAGCAGAGTTAATAGAAGCCTGGCATGCAGTGGGTTCAGCTTAGCTTACCGCTCCACCCTTGGCAGGAGGATGAATGCACAGAGTTCATCCAGGCTTTGCTGAGCACCCAGAGGAACTGAGGCCCCATGGGGGAAACAAGACACTGACCTCAAACAGTTTGTAGTGTAATGGGGAAGTCAGACAGGTAAACCGTGGCCAGGTGAAAGATGAGCTAAAAAGAGCTTCAAGCTAGATCCTCTGGGAGAATAGGGATAACAGTTTGTTACTGAAAGCTGCATGGAAAGAGGGTTGCTGCTGAGCTGGGCCTTAATGTATTTTGATTAGCAGAGAGCAGGACAAAGCCTAAAGGAATAGATTAGCAAAGAAAAGGAGTTGGGAAGGTGCAATGAATGTTCAGAGGAGACTGGGCTGGCCAAAGAGTAGGACTGATCCTGGGAAGTAATGGGAAATGAGCTGGTCAAGAAAGGGAATTCCAAGGACATTCCTGGTGATCCAGTGGCTAAGACTCCAAGCTCCCAATGCAGGAGAGCCAGTTTGATCCCTGGTCAGAGAACTAGATCCCTCAGCCTGCAACTAAGGATCCAGCATGCTGCAACTAAGACCTGGTACACCCAAATAAATAAGTATTTTTTTTAAAAAGGACATTCGAGAGTAAAGGGACCCAGCTTATCTGTAAATTCCCAAATATGATATAGAAAAAGCAAGAACTTTAGAGCTGGGCAAAAGCTTGGTTTAAATAATTGCTCTGACCACTTGGATGGATTAATTTACTTGTAAAATAGGAGTGGTAATATTTTCCTTGAAGGGACATTGGGAGGATTAAAACTGTGTTTTACTGAAATGCCAGCACAGAGTGTGGCCTGTGGTAGGTCTTCAGTACCTGGTAACGGGTTGGATCTTCTTCATCTTTGGTAGCTCCTCTTCTTTCTTGTTCCCCAGCTCCTTGCACCTAATGGTCACAAACGATGGAATCCTGAAGGACTACTCTAAGGATCATGACTGGTGCAAGGAAGGGTCTCCCCATACCAAGGCAAAGAACCAACAATCCACAAAGATAGTTTTATGTTTTAAAATTTTAATTGTTTGACTCAATAATACATTTATTAATATTTCTATGATTCAAGGGGCTTCCCTGTGGGTCCAGTGGTTAAGAGTCCATGCTGGTACAGCAAGGGGCGCAGGTTTGATCTCTGGTTGGGGGTTAAGACCATGTATGCCACATAGTGTGGCTAAAAAGAAAATTGTGTACAATTCAAATGTCAAAACTATTTTAAAAGGTATGCACAGAGAGAGTATTTGTCCCTTCTACTTCATCCATCCCATATCTCTTCCTTTTGTGTGTAATCACTTAAATTAATTTCTTACTCATATTTCTAGGGGTGCCTTATGCAAATGTGTGCATATATTCATATTTCACCCAGTTTCTTGCATAAAAGACTGCATGCCACATATACTGTTTTGCACCTTGCTTTTTTTCACATTATGTCTTGGAGATCTCTCCTTATCAGTTTTTAGAGATCACCTTCATTCCTTTGTATCACAAAGGCAAATCAGTTCAGTTCAGTCGCTCAGTCATGTCCAACTCTTTGCGACCCCATGCACTGCAGCACGCCAGGCCTCCCTGTCTATTGCCAGCTCCCGGAGTTTACTCAAATTTATGTCCATTGAGTCGGTGATGCCATCCAACCATCTCATCCTCTTTTGTCCCCTTCTCTCACCTTCAATCTTTCCCAGCATCAGTGTCTTTTCAAATGAGTCAGTTCTTCACATCAGGTGGCCAAAGTATTGGAGTTTCAGCTTCAACATCTTTCAGGATACGGCCAAGCCCTAAGATTTCCTCTAGCCCTCTTCTCTTTTTCTTCTTAGTCAGGAGACACTGGCGGTCCTGGAAGCCAAACAGTCCGAGTCCCTCAGTGAACTGATCTCCCTTCGGGAAGCCCTGGAGTCCAGTCGCCTGGAAGGGGAGCTGCTGAGGCAGGAGCAAACAGAAGTGACCGCCGCGCTGGCCAGAGTGCGTGTGCCTCCCCCTCACCGGCGGGGTGGGGCGGGCGGCTCGGAAGGTTGATTGTCTCTAGGAAAAGGGTATGCAGCCTGCGTCATTCTTCACTTTGTAAGCCATGGCCCTTCCTATTTTGTGCCTCAATTCCTAGTTTCTGTCCCTCCCAACAGACTATTGGAATTAGAATGGTTTTCGAAAGTATAAATCTGGTCGTGTCAGTCTCTTTCCTAAAACCATTCAGCGGCTCCCCAGCTCCTAGGTGTCACACTCACAGCCCTCTGCCCCCTGCCACCTTTTCTAGCCTCCTTTTCACCCGAGATCCCCGTCCTCACTTCTCCTAGGCCTATGCTCTACTAAGTGTGTTCTCCATGATACCCATTCCCTTGTGACTCTAACTCTGCATGGACTCTTCCCTTTGCCTGAACTGCTTCTTCCCCTTTAACTGCAAATGATTCCTCATCTCTCAATGTCCAGCTTCACTGTGAACTCTTCAACCAAGCATTTTTTGACTCTTTCAAATTGAATTAATGTTTTCTTTGAGGTCCCAGAGCACTTTGTGTTTCCATCATCTGTGGTGTCATCACAGTGTGGTTGTTCATGTATCCCGATGTCTGTGCCTCTGTTGTGTGAGTTCCTCTTTCGCTCTTCAATGAATGCATGGGAGAGCGAATGAATGAATGAAGGGAAGAGTTTAGAATGTAAGGGAGGGAATAAAGTGTTAACTACTGTCTGTACACAGGAAGCAGCAGGTGTCGGGGATGTGAGCTGTTCACTGTTGCAGGAAAACTGGGGGAAAAGCTCTTTAACTGTCTATTTTTAGGCAGAACAGTCAATCGTGGAGCTGTCGAGTTCTGAGAACAGCTTGAAGGCTGAGGTCGCTGATCTTCGGGCTGCAGCTGTCAAACTCAGCGCCTTAAACGAGGCTTTGGCCTTAGATAAAGTTGGACTGAACCAGCAGCTTCTCCAGGTGAGAAAAGATCTCTGATACACGGGGTAGGACTAGGCCCCAAGCAAGGGCAAGAGACAGACACAGTTGATGGCCAGTGGCAAGGAACAGTTCTCAAATGGATCAGCCCAAGACAGATCAGCTCCCATGTAGCCCTGGAATGAGCAAAAGGAGCACTTCCAGTGCAGAGGAAAGCAAAGATTGTAAGGCCTGGGCTCAACCATTAAAAGTAGACCCCTCCCGCATCTACAGCAGGACCACCTTTGGGGTTTACAGTGAAATCACCAGGGCCCGGAAGGAAGTCCATGCCCTCTAGAAGGAAGACTAGGCTTTCATCCTGTTGTTTGAGATAACAGCAACCACCACAAAAGGATTTGCTGAAGAGCCCAAGCCTCAGAATCTTCTCTAGAGGTTAAAAATTTAACATGTCTTAGACTTCCCTGGTGGTCCAGTGGTACGACTCTGAGCTTCCACTGCAGGGGGCATGGGTTCAATCCCTGGTGGAGGTTCTAAGATCCTGCATGCTTCATGGTGCTAGAAAAATAAACAGAACAGATTTAACTGTCTCTTCAATCACTCTTGTTCCCTTGAGCCCCAGAAATATTCTATGTTCCCTTATTCTGAATTCTTCAAGAGCAGGATTTTGCTTTTTTTTTTTTAATTTTTTTTATTCATTTTTTTGGGCTGTGCTAGGTCTTTGTTGCTGCCCAGGCCTTTCTCTAGTTGCTCTGCAGGGCTTCTGTGGCTTCTGTTGCAGCATGACATATGAGCTTTGGTAGCTGCAGCTCACGGGCACTAGAGCATAAGTTCAGTAGTCGTGGCACACGAGCTTAGTTGCTCCAAGACATGTGGGATCTTCCTGGATCAGGGATCAAACCCATTGGCAGGCAGGTTCTTCACTGAGCCTCCAGGGAAGTCCAGGATTTTGCCTTTTTTGTCTCTGCCCCCAACATCTAGTACCTGGAGTAAAGGCTCCAGACCCCAAATGTGCGCTTAGTCCTCCTCTCCCATAGGCACTCCTGTGTCCTTCTGTGGAGAAGAGAGTCAGATATTTCATGTAGACTTCTGTCTCACCTCTAAACCATAACCCTTTGTCTCTGATGCCCTTCCGTTTTTGGCCAGTAGTTAGAACAGGAGAACCAGTCCGTGTGCAGGAGGATGGAGGCAGCAGAGCAGGCGAGAGCACTTTGCAGGTTGACCTGGCAGAGGCCGAGAGGAGCAGGGAAGCCCTGTGGGAAAAGAACACCCGCCTGGAGGCCCAGCTGCAGAAAACAGAGGAGACCAGGGCGGAGCTGCAAGCGGACCTCAGGGGCATCCAGGAAGAGAAGGAAGAAATGCAAGAGAAGCTAAGCGAGGTGAGAAGACAAAACTGCTACCATCTCACGAGGTATATAATACATGCTCACTGTAAAAAATGAAAACACTGCAGAAACTTCAGGAAGGGAAAATCTCATTTCCTAGAAATGACCAGCATTACTATTAATAGTTTGGGGTATATCTTCCAGTTTCTTAAAGGAATTCCTAAAGGAATCCTTCGCTTATGCCCCATTGCTTCACATCCATCGATTTGAGTTAGATGCCTCTCCTGTGTTCTCTGATAATATGTCGTGCTTATTCAACCACCACAGGCTTCATACTGTATTATAATGATCTGTTTATGTATCTCCACCAAAAGCTTCTTGGTGCAAGGCTATGTCTTATTTGCTTTTAATCCCACCAGCTCTTAGCACAGTGTCTAACACATGGCAAGGGGCTCCATTAGTTTTTTCTGAACCAGTGACCCAACTGAAAGGTGATCTATCTTCCTACCAAACATCTCATTGACCTAATATGTAATCTCCCCTCTCAGAGGGCTTCCCTGGTGGCTCTGACGGTAAAGAATCTACCTGCAATGCAGGAGACCGGGTTTGATCCCTGGGTCAGGAAGATCCTCTGGAGAAGGGCATGGCAACCCACTCCAGTATTCTTGATGGAAAATCCCATGAGCAGAGGAGCCTGGCAGACTACAGTCCATGGGATCACAAAGAGTCTGACACAACTGAGTGACTAACACTTTCACTTTTCCCTTCTCAGAGTCTCTTTCTCAGGGCATTGATCACCTTCTTCGCGGTAATGTGTGTGTGTCTTACTTAAGACTAAAAGCTCCTTAGAGGTAGATCTCTTGCCATCCTAGCACAAGGTCTTACTCAAAGGAGAGCATGTTTCCTGGTCTAGGCACTCTGGGGAGATCAGGGAAATAGATATATGGCCCTTGGTGTGAGAGGGCACGGCTCACAGAGGTGGGTCCAGTGACCCTAATCTGGTGATAGCAGCTTGGAGTAGGGGGTCCTGCCTCTGTGCCTGTCTCATCAGTTCTGTCCCTCCAGACATATCACCAGCAAGAGGCAGCCTCAGCTCAGATAGAACAGCTAAAGCAAGAGACAAAGCGCCAGGAAGAGATGCTCGCCCGAGAAGTCCAGGAGAAGGAGGCTCTGGCACGGGAGAAGGCGGCTCTCGAGGTGCGGCTGCAGGCTGTGGAGCGAGACCAGCAGGAGCTCGCAGAACAACTGCTGGGACTCAGGTAGGGACCACCCCCAGTTCTACCAGGGGCAGAGAGCTTTGCAAAGCAAGGTGTAGCCAAACTGAATTCCTTGCCCAAAGTGTATGGGGGTTTCAATGAGTTACAAGTTTGTAATTGCCCCTCTAGCTTCTCTAGGTGGCCAGTAGTTAGAACCCGACTCCTCTTAAGGAAGGGTAAGGTGCTTAATGAGTAAGAACTCTCCTGATTCCTGAACCTGACAGCTCAGCCAAGGAGGTACTGGAGAGCAGTCTGTTTGAGGCCCAGCAACAAAATTCTCTGACAGAGGTCACCAAAGGGCAGCTGGAGGTCCAGATTCAAACTGTCACTCAAGCCAAGGAAGTAATCCAAGGTGAGAACCCAGCTGGGATGAGCACACTTCAGTCCACGGGGATGTTAAAAGCCAGGAAGATGGTGGGAAGCTATTGGAGCCAGACCCACGGCCTCTGAGGGGGCTTCCCTGGTGGCTCAGATGGTAACGAACCTGCCTGCAATGCAGGAGACCCAGGTTCAATCCCTGGGTCAGGCAGATCTCCTGGAGAAGGGAATGACCACCCATTCCAGTATTCTTGCCTGGAGAATCCCATGGACAGAGGAGTCTGGCGGCCTACAGTCCATGGAGTTGCAAAGAGTTGGACACGACTGAGTGACTAACACACACATACACACCCAGCCTCTGAGATGGGAATTCCTTATGAGTCCTGGGGAGGAGGGTGAAAGATGGGATGGCAGAGGCTCAGAGACTAGACGGATCCTATCCCTGGCATCCTAGGGGAAGTGAAGTGCCTGCAGCTGGAACTGGACACTGAACGGAGCCGGGCAGAGCAGGCACGGGACGCAGCAGCCAGGCAGCTGGCCCAGGCTGAGCAAGAAGGGCAGGCTGCCCTGCAGCAGCTGAAGTCGGCCCATGAGGGAGGAGGTGAATCGGCTCCAGGAGGAATGGGTAGGTGGTGGACGTGGCCAGGGGATGGGAGAGACAGACCTGGTCTCCAGGGTGTAAAGGGAGCAGAGGAATACCTTGGATAATTCTTGCCCAGTTCAGAACTGTGTTTCCTTTGCTTTTTAATTATATAATTTAGTCCATTTGCTTTTATTGTGAGTATAGGTATGTTTGGACTTATTTCTATCATCTTTTGCTATTCATCTTGTGTTTTTATCTTTTGGGACAGGGAGATCACCTTGACTTCTTTTAGAGGATTGTATTGAATGATTAAGCTGTATTCTTTTCTTACCTTTTTTCTCTCTCTGCTACTTTGGATGATATGTACTGTGTTTTTATTCTTTTAGTTATTCTTTAATATTTTAAAATACATACTTAATAGAATCTCAAGTTAATTGATATATTTACTCTTTTTCCTGAATGACACAGGATCACAGATCATTTTACCTGCTTTCACTCCTCCTCACCTATCAACTGTATTAGTCAGTGTGTTTAGTTATTACTAGTTTGTTAACACCATATGTTATGCCTTTTGATTATTTTATACAGTCAATCACTGTTGGATATCCTGAAAATTTTACAAGGTTTGTTTTTGCTCACCGTTCCTTCTTGCATGTTGGGTTTTCTATTTGAATTTATTTTCCTTCTTGAAGTAAGATAACCTTTGGTGAGGGTATGTTGGTATTTAATTGCCTGAAAATGTCTGTTTTACTTTTATTCTTTTCGTTATTGTTTAGTCACTAAGTTATATTCAGCTCTTTTGCGGCGCCATGGACTGTAGCCCACCAGGCTTCTCCGTCCGTGGGATTTCCCAGGCCAGAATACTGGAGTGGGTTGCCATTTCCTTCCCAGGAGATGTTCCTCACCCAGGGATCAAACCCTGCTCTCCTGCACTGCAGGCAGATTCTTTACCGTCTGAGCCACCAGGGAAGTCCTTAGCTCTGGAAGATCCCCTGGAGGAGGAAATGGCAACCAACTCCAGTATTCTGGCCTGGGAAATCCTATGGATAGAGAAGCCTACTAGACTACAGTCCATGAGGTTGCAGAGTCCGAGCACAACTGAGCGACTAACACTTATTTTTTGACTGAGAATTTATTTATTTATATTTTGGCCATGCTGTGCAGCCTGCGAGATCTTAGTTCCCAGACTAAGGACTGAACCTGAGCCCAGAGTAGTGAAAACACAGAGTCCTAACCACTGGGCCGCTAGGGAGTTCCCTATCCTCATTTTTACAGATGAGGAAACGTAGGCACAGAGATGTGATAGAAATTAACTGAGGTCATACTAGCAGTGCTGGAGTAAAGACTGCAACCCAGGGCAGCCTGGCTCCAGAGCCCCTCACCACCGTCCTGAGATCCTGGCAGAGGGGCTGGATTCATCTAGGAAATCAGAGAAGTCGTTGGTCACTGGTGGACTCTGGGAGGACCGGGATGACATCAATAAAAGAAGACATCATAGCTAGACATGGTCTGGCTTTTCAGAAGGGTGACCCTGCCACTCTGAGCAGGGGAGAGGGGCAGCAGAGAATGAGTCCACCACTTCAGTTTGCTGTTACAACCACCAAGCATGATGTGATTGCTTTAAAATAAGATATTTTCAGCTTATATGAGGGACGTTTGTACTTTAGAAAACACTGTTACATGTATTATATCTTTTTAAATTTTTTGGTGGTATAGTATGGCATGCAGGATCTTAGTTCCCTGACCAAGGGTCAAACCTGTACCCCCGGCGTTGGGAACACAGCGTCTTAACAACTGGACCACCAAGGATGTCCGTGTTTTTCTATCTTAATTTGTGGGTTTTTTTTTTTGGTTGTGTTTGGTCTTCATTGCTGCGCGCAGGCCTTCTCTGTCTGCGACAGGCAGTGGCTACTCTTCACTGCATGGCGGTGGCGTCTCTTGTTGCAGAGCACAGCTCTAGGTGCACAGGCTTCGGTCACTGCAGCACGTGGGCTGCGTAGCTGTGGCTCACAGGCTCAGTGGTTGTGGTGCATGGCCTTAGTTAGCCCACAGCATGTGGGATCTTCCCAGACCAGGGATGGAGCCCATGCCCCTTGCATTGGGAGTCTAGAGTCTTGAACTGCCAAGGACACCCTGATTTTTTTTTTTTTTTAATAAATCTCACTTGGTTCTCATAAAACTTGGCGAGACAGGCAAAGCAGGATAATTAGCCTCACCTCACAGATGAGAAAACAGGCTTGGTAAGGAAGACACCGAGGTCACACAGCTGGTGAGCAGTAGACTTCTTCCTCTCGTCCGATGCGTCCCTGCCTCTGCGCCTCACCCTCTCAGCTCAATCGGTGTTTCCTTCGTATGACCAGGAAGAAGAGCGCTCCCGGCACCCGGCAGGAACTGGAGAAGGTTCTGGAGAGCCTGGAGAGGGAGAAGACGGAGCTAGAAGCGAGGCTAAGGGAACAGCAGGCAGAAATGGAGGCTATGCGGGCGCAGAGAGAGGAAGAGCGGGCCGAGGCCGAGAGCGCCCTGTGCCAGGTGGGCAGCTGGGAGGGCTGCCTGTTCCCTGTGACCTCCTGCCTCGGACCACTTCCTTCCAGCTCCCCAGGAGTGGGGCTACAGGGGCTTCCAGGCCTCCCACTCTGCCCCCGTGAGCAGGCGATCGGCACCGTTAGCTGCAGGGCTGGCCGTGTGTCCTACTTCCTGAGGGAGGGCCGCCGTTTACCACATCCTGTCAGCTTGCAAACCAGTGGCAATCTTCACACTTCCTGGTTCTCAGTCAGTGGTCCCAACCTTCCTCTGCCCTCAGCCCCCGCCTCCCCAACCCCATTTGCCAGAAGAACCTAGAGCAGCTGGCGTGTGCTTGTGGCTTCGTGGATGAGCATGGTGACCCCCTGACCCAACAAGCCCTGGCCCTCCTGCCCCTTCACAGATGCAGCTCGAGACAGAGAAGGAGAGGGTGTCCCTCCTGGAGACGCTGCTGCAGACCCAGAAAGAGCTGGCAGAGGCCAGCCAGCAGCTGGGGCGGCTGAGGCAGGACATGAAGGTTCAGCAGTTAAAGGAGCAGGTATGGAGGGTGGTTCCCTGGGGGGAGGAAAGGGAGCAGCGAGTCACTCCTTCACACTGTTTTGTTTTTCTTTTTAAATATTTATTTATTGGGCTGTGTCAGGTCTTAGCTGCGGCACAGGGGATCTTTCGTTGCGGTGTGCAGGCTTCTCTCTAGTTGTAGCATGCAGGCTCTGTAGTTGCAGCAGGTGGGCTTAGCTGCCCTGTTATATGGGATCTTCATTCCCCAACCAGGGATCAAACCCATGTCCCCTGCATAGGCAGGTGGATCCTTTAACAAAAAATATTTATTTACTTTTGTCCACACTGGGTCTTGGTTTCTCTGTGCAGGCTTTCTGTAGTTGAGGTGAGTGGGGGCTACTCTTCAGGGGTAGTGCTTGGGCTTCTCATTGGGGTGGCCGCTCTAGAGCCCAGGCTCTAGAGCACGGGCTCAGTTGTGACCCACGGGCTTCGTTGCCCTGCAGCGTGTCCAGCAGTCTTCCTGGACCAGGGATCGAACCCATGTCCCCTGCATTAACAGGCGGATTCCTAGCCACTGGACCACATTGGCCTGCTCTTTGGCACTTCTAGCACCGGGCCCTGGGCTAGCTGCTGACAGTTGACCAACAGAAAGGGGTGGCACAATGGTGAATGTGACAGTCGTGGTGTATCATAAAGTAGTAGAGAGGACACAGAATAAGTGAGATAACTGTAGGTCGCGGTAAGAGCCGTATAGGAAATGAATAGGCCGAGGTAACTGAGACGGATTCAGAGGAGGCCTCTTTGGGCAAAGGTGGTCAGTGGGGCCCTCACTGAGAAAGTGACATTTGAGCTGAGCCATGAAGGTTGAAGAGTCAGGCCCTTAGAACAAAAGGGTGAACCTTGAAAGCATTTTGCTAAGTAAAAGAAGCCAGTTACAAGAGACCACATAGGATATTACTCTACTTGTAGGCAGTAGCCCAAACAGGCAAATCTATAAAGACAGAGAGTAGATGAGTGCTTGGAAGTAGGGATGGGGGATGGGGAGGGTATGCAGTTTGTTTCTGTAGCTGATAAAAATGGTAAAAAATGATCACAGTAACTGTGGCACAACCCTGTGAATATGCTAACTACCATTGAATTATCTGCTTTAAACGGATCAGTTGCAGAATATATGAACTCAATCTCAATAAAACCATTAAAAAGAAAAGAAGCCAGCCATTTGAAGAACAGTTCAGGCAGTAGAAATAGCTGACCTGGGACAGGCAGGTCCTTGATAAGCTTGATAAGCTTGGGGGCAGGAGCGCTTTGTCAGCCATGGAAGGAGGTTGGATTTTGTTCTAAGGGCAGTGGGAAAGTGTTGGATGGTGTCAAAAAAGCAGAATGGGACATAATTTGCTGTATTTTTTAAATACTTTAGCCACTGAGGGGAGAACTGTGTGTGTGTTTGTGTGCGTGTGTACACGTGTGCGTGTGGGTGTGGCAGCATGAAGTGGAAGTCAGGCCACCCGGCAGGAGCTGCTGCAGGGGTCTGAGTGAGGCGCCCTGGCCGAGAAGCCCTGGGTGAGCAGTGCGCTTGATGAGGGAGGAGCAGGAGGAGGTGAGGACTTGAGGTGACAAGGTATCATGGAAGCCACATGACTCAGGTGGGCCCCACCCCGGCTTTTGCCAACCCAACCTAAAAACCAGTATTTATACGACAATCTCTGCAACACAGATTTTGTGACCAAGGAAGCTTTCTTCCCCTCCTTGCTCTCTTCTCCCCTTGCAGGAGACCACCGGGATGCTGCAGACTCAGCTCCAGGAGGCTCAGCAGGCGCTGGAACAGGCAGCCCAGCAGCACAGAGACAGTCTGGCGACCCTCCAGGAGGAGGGCCGCGTCCTGCTGCAGGATAAGACAGAGCTGCAGAAGCAGGTCCCTGCTCCTCTCTCGCAGGCCCACAACCCTTCCCCAGCACAGCCAGGCCCTCCCACTCCCCTTGGCAGGACGGGGAAACCTTGGCCCTGCTGCCTGAGCTTAGGGTGGGGAGGGGAGGCCCTGGTATTAAGTGAGAAGTGAAGGGTGCTCAGAACTGAGCATGTGCCTCCCAGGCCCCTGGGATAGTTAGTAACCTCTCTCAGTGGGGACCGTGTCGTTATTGTTTAGTCACTGAGTCGTGTCTGATCCTTCGTGATGCATGAACTTTACTCCCCCAGGCTCCTCTGTCCTTGGGATTTCCCAGACAAGAATACTGGAGTGGGTTGCCATTTCCTTCTCCAGAGTATCTTCCCAACCTGGGGATTGAACCCACATCTCCTGCATTGGCAGGCGGATTCTTTACTGTCTTAGCCACCAGGGAAACCAAAACCTCACATTTTTTTGGCAGCCTCCTTGAGCCAGCCTCCCCCACAGAGCCAGTGTTTTTATATCAGGTTGCTTTTCCTTCTCAGAATCCTGTATCTGATGGTATTCAGGTTGTTTATTTTTTAAAAATATAATCACTTGGCCTTTGGACAGAGTTATATTTAGCCAAAGTTTTTCCTTGTGCCTCCTTTATACGCCATACGTGAGGCTGGGGAGACGGGATGAGGCTGAACGGTAGGGAGGGGCTTATGAATGGTTGGCGGAGGGAGGTAGTTAAGAACAGCACCTAAGGGTTGGCAGGCCCTCCAGGGCGTTGGGAATGGGCTGCTGACTGTGCTAAACTTTGAAGGACAGTCCTAGATAAGAAGCATCCTTCCACTGACCGCTTATCCCCGGTCCTCACGCTCTTGACTTTCCAGGTGGAGGACTTAAAGTCTCAGCTGCTTTCCAAAGAAGCCTCCCAGAGGTTCATGGACCAGGAGGTTCGGGAAAAGATGAGAGAGGCCCAGGAGTCTAGCCGAATTCAGAAGGAGCTGGAGAGAGAAAAAGCCAGGTAGGCTCAACAGGCCGTGGAGTTGGCTTTGGTCTGTCTGAATCCAGGGGTCATGGTGAGGTTGATGGTTCTTTGCTCAGGTCCCCAACATGTCTCACGCACCAGACACTATGCCAGAGGTTGGGGATATAGTATAAATAAGACAATATGGTCTCTGTCACAACAGAATTGGTTTTGTGGAGAAGATATTAATCAAATCATCTCCAAGGAAGGTATTGGCAGATTATGTTACCTGGAGTCTGAGTGGGGAGAAACCCTTTTGTTGATGAATCTAGAGATAGGCTGGTACAGATATCCAGATAAGAGATACCAAAGCTGGAACCCTGGTGGGGTGGTAAGGAAGAGGAGGAGGGAAGGGGTTTAAGGGATGTTAGGGGAGTTGGGATCGGTTTATATGTAGTCTTGGAGTCGACACAGGCAGGGTGAGGGAAGAATGCTATGATGTGGTCAGGACTTCTAAGGGTGGATGGAGAGGCCATTCTGAGCTGGGGAATGTAGCAGGGGTGACTGAGGGGAGGGGAGGTGCAGAGGAGATGGGAAGAATTGGATGTGTTGAATTTGAGGTGCTTTGTAGGTATTTCTGGAATTTGCCAAAGAGTAAATTGTGAAGTTGAAGAACCTTGGAGCAATCAGTAGGTACTCAATAAACGCAGGCTTTTATTCTTAGCCTGTAATGATCATTACTGTTTCTATGCTAATTATCCATGCTATGTTAGAGCAGTCAGATGAGAAGGTAGCTCTTCGTTGCCTGAGAGAATGGCCTGGCCCTCTGACCCCTCTCTCTTTTTAAACAATTAATTTTAATTGGAGGATAATTACTTTACAGTATAGTGATGGTTTTTGCCATATATCGACATGAATCAGTCACGGGTGCACATGTATACCCCCCATCCTGAACACCCCTCCCATGTTCCTCCCCCCGCTTCCGATTCCTCTGGGTTGTCCCAGAGTACCGGCTTTGAGTGTCCTGCTTCATGCATCGAACTTGCACTTGACCCCTCTCTTTTTAGTCTGACTCTGTCACTGGTGGAAAAGGAACACAGACTCCTTGTTCTGCAAGAGGCTGACTCTGTTCAACAGCAAGAGCTGAGCTCCCTGCGCCAGGACATGCAGGAGGCCCAGGCCGGGCAGAAAGAGCTCAGCGCCCAGGTATCTCCCACCCCAGCAGGAAATCTCTTCCCTGGTGGAAGCCAGCCTCTGGAGTCAGTGGGTGCTTGCTCAGTCATGCTGGGGCCTTGGCAGCCCTGGTGGGAAAGGGAAGCCAGGACTGGTTGGGGTGGAGCATGGGAACCTGACCCAGAGTCAAGAACAGACCACCAACGACTGGAACATGGTGCCCAGAGGACAGGGCTCATGCAGGCCTGTTCAAGCCTGGCCACTGCCGAGTGCACCTTGTCTGCCTGACAAGACACAGCAAGGGGAATAAATATTACTTCCCTCAGGTCTGCAGCAGCAAGAGGCTTTCCATGGACTTGGTCTGTTCACAGCAGGACCCCAGACCTGTGCACGGAGGGAAGATGGAACTGGGAGGAAAAGCATGAAGGGAGTAAGAGCTAGACGTAGACTGTGATAGAGCAGGACTCAGGTCTCCTTGTTAGATCCCTGGGTGTGATCCCTGCTCTACTGCTTCTTGGTTGTGTGAATATCACTTTATTCATCCATAATACAAAGGTGATAATTCTTAATCACTATAGGAATATAGAAAGTGTCAGGAGCACAGTATGCATTCAGTAAATGGTAGCCATTATTATTGTGACTGGTCTTCTTTTGGCTCTGTATCAGGGTTTCAAAGAATTCTTTTTTTTTTTTCCGGCTGCCCCAGATCTTAGTTGGCACCTTTGTTGTGACAAGCAAAATATTTTTAGTTGCAGCATGTGGGATCTAGTTCCCTGACCAGGGATTGGATCCAGGGCCCCTCCATTGGGAGCACAGAGTCTTAGACACTAGACTACCAGGGAGGTCTCTCAGGCAGATTTCTAATCATAGCAGGAAACTGGCATAGTTGCCAAGGGGACCAGGGCCAAAGCCCATGAGCATATAGCCCAGGCCCACGTGTCAGGAGTCCTTAGGTAGGTGCGTAGGTCAGATCTGGGGTGACACTCATTCCAGCCCCTCCCTTCCTGCTGGAGAGCTGAGCCTCCTGAAATCCTCCCAGCCCCAGACAACCCCATGACCCTGGGGATCGAGTGGGATTGGGCTGGGAGGGTCCAGGGAGAGGGTGTCCACTCCCTGCTTGGAGTGACCATACTTCTTCTCTGGCAGGTGGAATTACTGAAGCAGGAGGTGAAGGAAAAGGAGGCTGACTTCCTGGCCCAGGAGACTCGGCTGCTGGAGGAGCTGGAGGCGTCTCGAGCCACTGAACAGCAGCTCCGAGCTTCCTTGTGGGCCCAGGAGACCAAGGCGGCCCAACTACAGCTGCGCCTGCGCAGCACGGAGAGCCGGCTAGAGGCGCTGGCGGCAGAGCAGCAGCCTGGGCACCAGGCCCAGGTCCAGCTGGCCAGCCTCTATTCTGTCCTGCAGCAGGCCCTGGGGTCTGCCTGCGAGAGCAGGCTGGAGCTGAATGGCGGGGGAGACTCGGCACCCTCCCTCTGGGGCCCGGAGCCAGGTGAGGAACCACCCAGGAGCTCAGGCCTTTGGGCAAAGCCAGGCCTAGCTCCCGGGGTGGAGGAGAGGGGTGCAGTTCTCCAAGCAGTACTGCATCAAAGCCAAGGCCACAGCCTCAGGGATGGAGTCAGTGAGAGTGTGAACCCCAGCTCTTCCATTTGCTAGACATGTGTCCTTGGGCAAGTGACCTCTCTTCTCTGAGCTTGATTTTCTCAACTATAAATGAGGGTGTTATAAGTACCCACCTTTCGGGATTTTTCTGAGGAGTTAATGAAATGACAGAAATAAAATCGCCCGTACAGTCCCTGGCACTTGTTCACACTCTCAGTCATGTCTGACTCTTTGCGATCCCATGGACTGTGGTACGCCAGACTTCCCTGTCCTGGTACTTGTTAAATGCCTAACAAATGATAGCTGGCATTTTCTAGTGCCCATCAAAGCGCCTGACACATAGGTATGCAGGCCAGGGCACGATGAACAAACTGCTGAGGGGGATTCTTTGAAGAGAGGAGGGGTGGATAGGCAGGCCAGGGCCATGTCTGGGTGGTGTGATGTGGCTATTTCATTTCATAGTGCAGCCAGATCAGGAGGTGTTTCCTCATTTTTTCAGACCAGAATGGCACTAGGATCCTCTTTAAGAGAGGGCCCCTCCTGACAGCTCTCTCAGTTGAGGCAGTGGCGGCCGCCCTCCACAAGCTTCACCAAGACCTGTGGAAGACACAGCAGGCCCGGGTATGTGTCTCTGTTCTCCTTCTTCAAGCTCTTCACCTTCCCGGAAAAAGGCTCATGGTGTAGTTTGACCTGTGTTATTTCTTCTTTAAAAAAATACTTATCTATTTGATTGTGCTGGGTCTTAGTAGTTGCAGCCTGTGGGATCTAGTTCCCTGACTGGGGACTGAACCTAGGCATCTTGAATTGGGAACGTGGAGACTTAGCCACGCTAACGCCCTGGTGGTTCCTTGGACCACCAGGGAAGTCCTTGACCTGTTTTATTTCTGACATCAAGTTGGAATGAGTTCTGCCTCTATTGCTTACTACCTGGCAGCCGTGAATAAAGCATTCAGCTTCCTGGACCTTGGTTGCTTTAGTAAATTAGGACACACTGTGCCCGCTTCACCAGGTTTTGAGGATTAAATGAGTGAGGGACTCACGTGAGCCCTGTAAACCATGATACTCTGTGTAGATCTTGGATATTGTTTTACATCATTTTCCTCTCAGCCACGAATTGTTCTTGGTGCCAAGACCTCCAAGAAGAAACCAACAAAAGGGGATCACTGAGATGTGAGGTTGCTGTTTATAGGAACATTCTAGGCCCAAGACAATATGAAATGTCCTCCAAATCCCACCTTATGGTGAACCTATCGGTCAGTGAAAATTGAGTGTCAATATACCAGCCACTCTGAGCTAGGTATACAGAAAGGAGAAACACCTGCTCTCTGCCCTCAGGAAGGCTCATGACAGGGCTGAGCAACCCAGCTTCGTCCTGAGATAAAGCCGAGCTGCTAGAATTGACTAGATCAGTAACAGGTGCACATTCTGATAACAGGAGGCAGGGACAGTGCAATCTGACTTGAGACAGTCAGTGACCTTTGAGCTAAAGTGTGAAGTGGTTCAGGGAGAGGGGAGGGATCCTGGGCTAAGACTTCAGTAGGAGTTCTGTTTCAAAGACAGACGGGTCAGAAGGGGGAAGCCAGGCTCCAGCCAGTTAGGGCAGAGCCTGTCATCACTTCTGGGAGCCAGATGCACGTGAGTTCAGAGGTAAATAATCTAGCAATCCGAGAGCAGGTCCTCAATGGCAAACCTGACAGAAGCTGAGGGACTAGAGGGCTCAGGCCCTGGACTGGGTCGATGTCATGGAAGACGTGGAGCTTGAGTTCGACGTGCTTCCTTTCCCAGGATGATCTGCGGGATCAAGCCCAGAAGCTGGAACAGTGTCTTGGTGATATGGAAGCCGAGAAGAGCCAGGTCCACACAGAGTTGCAGGCTCTGCAGAGACAGCTCTCCCAGAACGAGGAAGGTGAGAAGCTCAAGGCAGGAGGGGTTTGAGGGGAAGAGAGGCATGGCAGACTTCACAGGTGGCGCTAGTGGTAAAGAATCCGCCTGCAATGCAGGAGACCTGGGTTTGATCCCTGGGTTGGGAAGATCCCCTGGAGGAGGAAAGGGCAACCCACTCCAGTATTCTTACCTGGGAAATTCCATGGACAGAGGAGCCTGGCGGGCTATGGTCCATAGGGTTGCAAAGAGTCAGAAACGACTAAAGTGTGAGGAAAGGCAGAGAGCCCAGAGGGGTGGGATTGGCCTGGGAACCACTCCTTACTGCTTGCCCACAACTGCGAGAAGATATCCAGAGGCCTCTCCAAAAGGGTGGTGAACCCAATGAACTACTTCTCATGCTTTGCTTGGCCTTTGAGGGCCATCCTGGCAGAAGGGATTAGGAGGAACAGATTTGGTGAACTGAGGGAAGTTGCTGGCTAGGCTTCCATTTTTTTCTGTCTGCAGGTTTAAAAACTGGCTACCTAAGGCCTAGTCTCGAAGAATACCATAAAATTCTGTCATTAATCATTTACCAGTGTTACTTATTTTGTCAACCCCAACTATTCTCAAAGTGATTAGCAGAGATCCTGAGCTTGTTTGGGCAATAGAAAAGGGGGGAACCTGGGGAGAATGTATCTGTGCTACAACCAAGGCTGGGAAGGGTGTTGACCACCAGGAAAAGAAAGAGGAGGGTCTTCAGGCTCAAGGCTCAACTACAGAAGAGAAGAAGACAACGTGGGGAGTGGATCTGGATCTTAAAATGTCCCACAGGGCTCTGTGAGGGCCATACACACAGCTGGGTTCTGGTGCCTTTGCAGAAATGGAGGCCCCCAACAGCCACCCTGGTCTCTAGGAACCTTTGCAAAATCCTTGAATTACTGGCTGAAAAGGACATCCCATGTCATGAAGCTCAACCCTGTCTGGAATCCAGGGTTGAGAAACTGTGTGATCAGGATGAGACGTGTTGGCACAACTGTCAGGCAGCAGATGCAGACAGGTCTGGATGCAGCAGGGAGTCTAGACAAGCAGAACAGTGGGAAGAGGGTCATGTCTCTATGAAACTGGATATAATTCTCTCCTTCTTGGCCTTTTCCTTCTTTGTTTCTGTTCCCCTTCTCCCATCTACCTGTACATCTCTCTTTTCCTCCACCCCCAATCATGGGCCTTCCTCCATCTCTTCCCAAAGAGAAATCCAAGTGGGAAGGCAGACAGAACTCCCTAGAATCTGAGCTGATGGAACTGCGTGAAACTGTGGCATCCTTACAGAATCGCCTCCAGCAAGCAGAGCTGCAAGGAGTGGAAGGCCAGGTAAGGTGGTACTGAACTGGGGAGGGGCCAAGGCTCGGGCTCCCATCCTAGCCCCTGGTCAAACCCCACGCATATATAGTGCCCAGCTTTCTTCAGCAGTGGCTCCATTTCTCTGGCTGTCCCCGCAGCCCTGAGGACCATTATGAAGACCTCAGTGAATCCTCCTTTAATTACTCTTTCTGAATTGAGGTTGAGATCTATATCCCTTGACCTGAAGGACTAGAGTCTGGGATGGCTGATTTGCACCAGACTTTCTTTGAGCAGAGCCTAAAAGTGTGGTCGGGATGTTCTTTTACAGCATCAGCCTAAGTAGAACGTTCAGTTCCTTTTGCTCACATCCTTGACAAGGCTGATGCCACAGAGGAAGGAAAGGAAAGGCCCTTGTTGGAGTGACATTTTGAGGGAAGCACAGCTTTAAGGCGGTTTTGTATCTCGTTTTCCAGAATGAGCGCAAGTTACTGCAGGCAGCCAAGGAGAGCCTGACTGCCCAGGTGGAACGTCTCCAAGCCTCAGTCACAGAAGCCAGGGCTCAGGCAAGTGCTGCTGTGGCCCTGGAGGAAGATCTGCGGATGGCCCGCTCAGCGCTGAAACTGAAAAATGAGGAGGTGGCAAGTGAGCGCCAGCGAGCCCAGGCCCTGCAGGAGCAGGGGGAGCTGAAGGTGGCCCAGGGGAAGGCTCTGCAGGAGAATCTGGCTCGCCTGGCCCAGGCCCTCTCGGAAAGAGAAGGGGAGGTGGAAACTCTGCAGGGGAAGATCGAGGAACTGGAGAAGCAACGGGAAATGCAGAAGGCTGTGTTGGAAGTGCTGTCTCTGGACCTGAAGAGGAGGAACCAAGAGGTGGATCTACAGCAGGGACAGATCCAGGAGCTGGAGGAGTGTAGGTCTGTGCTTGAGCATCTCCCCGTGGCTGTCCAGGAGCGAGAGCAACAGCTGGCCCTGCAGAGAGAGCGGATCCGGGAGCTTGAGAAGGACCAGGAGACACAGACGAGCATCCTAGAGCATCATCTCCTGGAACTTGAGAAGAAGGCCCAAGTGATCGGAGTCCCAGAAAGGGCAGATTCAGGACCTGAAGAAGCAGCTGGTTACGATGGAATGCCTGGGCCTGGAGCTCGAGGAGAAGCGTCACAAAACGGAGAGCCAGCGAAAGGTGATAGAGGAGCTGGAGGGGCCAGAGGGAAGCGCAGAGGGTGGCTCTGACCCACTTAACGCTGGACCTGGAGGAAAGGAGCCAGGAACTGCTGGCGCAGGGCAGCCGGATCCAGGAGCTGGAGGGCCACAGCACCCTCCTGGCTAGTGAGCTCCAGGAGAAGGAGCAGGAAGCTATGGCCCAGCGAGACCAGATCCGGGATCTGCAGAGGCAGAAAGATTGTCTGAGTCAAGACCTGGAGAGGAGGGAGCAGGAGCTGGTGCTGCTGAAGGAGAGGACGCAGGCCCTGGAAGATCAGAGGAGCCGGCAGACCAAGATCCTGGAGGAAGACCTGGAGCAGATCAAGCTGGCCCTGAAAGAGCGGGGCCGGGAGCTGGTCTCGCAGCGGCAGCTGAGGCAGGAGCGGGCAGAGGAAGGGAAGGGCCAGAGCAAAGCTCAGCGTGGAAGCCTGGAGCACATGAAGCTGATCCTACGAGATAAGGAGAAGGAAGTGGAGTGCCAGCAGGAGCACATCCAGGAACTTCAGGAACACAGGGACCAGCTAGAACAGGAGCTCCAGGCCCTCCACAGGAAGGTGGGTGAGACTAGCCTCCTTCTGACCCAGCGGGAGCAGGAGATTGTGGTCCTGCAGCAGCACCTGCAGGAAGCCCGGGACCAGGGGGAGCTGAAAGAGCAGGAGCTTCAGGGGCAGCTGGAAGAGACCCAGAGGGTCCTGGTGCAGAGGACCCAGGAGCTCCAGGCCCTGCAGCAGCAAGAGGCCCGGGGCCAGGAGGAGAATGTGAAGGAACAGGCGGACTCACTGCAGACCGCCCCTGGAGCCGGCGCATGCCGCCCTGGAGGAGCGCCGGGCCGAGCTCGAGGAGCACAAGGAACACGTGCGGAGGCTCCAGGAAGAGCTGGCGGTGGAGGGGCGGCGTGGCCAGGCCCTGGAGGAGGTGCTGGGTGACCTTCGGGCAGAGGCTCGGGAGCAGGAGAAGGCGCTGCGGGCCCTCCAGCAGCAGTGTGCTGAGCAGGCCCAGGAGCACGAGGCGGAGGCCCGGGCCCTGCGGGACAGCTGGCTGCAGGTGGAGGCACTGCTTGAGGCCCGCGACAGGGAGCTGGAGGCCCTGCGGGCCGAGGGCCAGGCCTCCCAACGGCAGGAGGAGGCTGCCCGGGGCCAGGCTGAGGCTCTGCAGGAGGCCCTTGGCCAGGCTCAGGCCGCCCTGCGGGAGAAAGAGCAGCATCTCCACGGGCAGGCCGAACTGAGCCGCAACCTGGAGGCCAGCATGGCCACCTTGCAGGCAGCCCTGGACTCCTGCCAGGCCCAAGCCCGGCAGCTCGAGGAGACCCTGAGGAAGCGGGAAGGTGAGATCCAAGCCGGGGACCTCCGGCACCAGGAGGCCATGCGGCAGCTCCAGCAGGCGCTTGCCCAGAGGGACAAAGAGCTGAGAGAGCTGAGGAGGCAGGGGCAGCTGCTGGAGAAGTCTCTGGCCCAAGAGAAGCAGGAGCGCAGGCACGAAAGAGAAGGGGAAGAGGTAAGGGGCCTTCGGGAGAGCCTAAGGGAGCTGCAGCGGACCCCTGGCTCAAAAGGAAGACGAGCTCCTGGAGCTGCGGGAGGCCCAGCAAAGGAAGGATCTGGAGGACTCGCCCCGCAGCCACAAAGCCTCACCCATGGAGGAGCCGTCTCCCCAACTCGACTCCTCAGGGCCCAGGCTGCAGCGGGAGCTGGAGCGACTGCAGGTGGCCCTGAGGCAGACGGAGGCCAGGGAGATCGAGTGGAGGGAGAAAGCCCAGCACCTGGCTCTGTCCCTAGCCCAGAGCAAGGCCAGTGTGAGCAGTCTGCAGGAGGCGGCCCTGCTCCTACAGGCCTCCGTGCTGGAGCGGGACTCGGAGCAGCAGAGGCTGCAGGTGAGTCATGTCCTGGCGGGTAAGACTCCGGGGCCATCTGCACCTCAGGGTGTGAGAAGAGGTGAGGTCACAGACACCTCAACACAGTGGAATCCCGATTACTGTGCAGTATGGGGTGGGAGGGGCAAGGCGACACCCACAGACTCTGCCCTCCCAGGGTTAACGGTCTAGTGGAAGAGCGATTATTCTGCAATGCAGTGCAGCTCTTGGGGTTAGGCCTTAATTAGGATTAGTTTAGTGTGCTCTGAGCAAACTAGAGGGATGCCCCGCCTTTCCTGGGTCCCAAAAGGCTTCCTGGTAAAAGTGATGTTTGATATTAGATCTGAAGGGAGCAGTAAGGAAGTAGCCCAGCACAGGTAGGGGAGGGAGAGGAGAAAAGGAGGGGAGAGAACGTAGAATGTCGGTCAGGGAGTTGAGGCTGCCTGGGACATAGAGCAGGGGGCTGGCAAGAGCAGAGGACAGCAGGGGCCCATTGTTTAGGGCTTGTCAGCATGTTGAGGACCTGGGTGACCAGTGTGAAGCGGATGAAGGGTTGGGCCTAGGGAGTGACAGAATCAGATATATAATAGTTCATAAAGATGGCTCAGGCTGCCGTGTAGAGCAGCTGGAGATCTGGGGAGACTGAGTAGGAGGCTGTAGGAGGCTCTCAGCGGGGAGATGTTTACCTGAGATAGGAAGTATGAATGGAGACACGAAGAAATGACAAAGTAAAGACAGGGCCCAGGTTTCTGCTCACTGAGATAAAGGTGGGTTTGGGGAACGGGAGGGAAATAGTGCGGTCAATTTGGAAACGAGTGACGTACCTATGGGACCTGCAAGGGGACAGGTCCAGTGAGCGGGTCTGTAAAGTGAGCTGAAGGTAAAGGATGAGATTGAGGCCAGCAGTAGAGACTTCGGAGGTATCAACAGTTAGAAAAAGTGGGCTCCTCTAGGCAGGATGTTGAACGGCAGAGGAAGTGACCTTAGAGTATGACCTTTACCCTCAGGTCAGGGCCATGTCTTAATCACGTTTCATGATGCGCTGAGCACAAGGTCTGTACACAGTGGGCCATCAGGAGAGCTGGGTTTACTGCTGGACAGAGAGGTATTATCTCTTTACCAAGAGGAGCCCAGCCCGTTTTCCTGAGAAGTCGACTCTATATCCTGGTCCCTTCACTGGATGTGAGCACTGGAGAGTCCCCTCCCCGACCTCAGACACACAACCCTGCAGGGACTAGCCTTCCCAGAGCCCCAAAATCTCTGTTCTGGTTAAAATACAATATGCAAACAAAGGGTTTCATTTATGAACTTTGGAGTCAAGTTCTTGGATTTGAAATACAGTTCTGCAGTTTAGTAGCTATGTGACCTGGGGTAAGTGCTTTTTCTTCTCTGACTCGTTTTTCTCACTGATAAAATATGGAATGATAATATCAGCCCCATACAGCCATTTTGAGTCCAAAAGCAATAATATAAAGTGCACAAGAAAGAAGCATTCAGTAAGTGGGACTCCTTTCCTATTTCTAGGCCTATACTTATCGGCACAGAAAAAGTCAGATACTTAGGTGGGCGGGAAGGCATTTTCTATACTTGTGAATTACTGAGCCGTATTTACACATTAATGGAGTTCAGGTTGGTACCCCCATTCCCAAAATACTCAAGGACATTTTTCAGAAGTAGCCCTCTTCATAGTAGCATCACTTTAAAAAAGTATTTATTTGGCTGTGCCAGGCCTTAGTTGTGGCATGTGGGATCTATTTCCCCCAACCAGGGATTGAACCTGGGACCCCTGTTTTGGGAGTGAGGAGTCAGCCACTGACCACCAGGGAAGTCCCAGTAGCATCATTATTTAAAATTGAGATATAGTTGACTTACAGTGTTTCAGGTACATAGCAGAGTGTGTGTGTGTGTGTGTGTGTGTGTATATACACACATATAGTGTATATATATATATATATATATACACACATATAGATGTATATATATATATATATATACACACACATATAGTGTATATATATATATAACGTATAGTGTATATATATATATACATATAGTGTGTATATATATATATATACATATAGTATATATATATATAACTGAATATACCTATATTCTTTTTCAGATTCTTTTCCCTTGTATTAATAGGTAATTATAAGATAGTGAATATAGTTTGCTTATTTGTGCAATACCAGCAAATTCTTGTTTATTTTATATATAATAGTGTAGTGTATATCTGTTAATCCCAAATTCCTAATTTATCTCTCCCCCCTTTTCCTCTTTGGTAACCATAAGTTTGCTTTCTATATCTGCCAGTCTGTTTCTGTTCTGTAAATAAATTCATTTGTATCTTTTTTAATATTCTGAGTATAAGTGATGTCATGTTATTTGTTTTTACCTGTCTGACTTGCTCTACTTACTAAAGCTGTCCATGTTGCTACAAACGACATTGTTTCATTCTTTTTATGGCTCATTATTCCATTGTATATATTTACCACATCTTCTTTATCCATTCAAAAACACTCCATTGTATATATTTACCATCTCTTCTTTATCCATTCATCTGTCGATGGACATTTATACAGTAGCATCAGTTTTTATTTTAAGCATTTTACATGCCAGGCACTGTTACTCTCACTTTCTTTTTCTACAACAACCCTGAGATGCAGGAACAGTTAATATCTTCATTTTATAGTTGAGGAATAACCCATAAAAGGTTAAGTAACCTGTCAATGATCATCTAGCTCGTGAAGGGCAGAACTCGGATTAGACCTAAGCAGGCTGACTTTCAAGTGTGGCCTCATACTCCTGAGCTTCTCCTCCCTCCCAGACAGCCACTACCCACAAGTAAACCATCTGTTTCTCTTCTCTGTCTCCCCCTCTCGACCTTTGCCATTTATGAATGCTTGAGTGTCTAGAAAATAATCTTAAACACTAGTCTTCCCATTTATCCAAAGAGGTTTAACCCCAGAGGCTTGATCTACACTTCATATTTTACAAAGGTGGTTGGGGTTTGGAGAGAGCTCCTATCTTGACTCAAGTCACATAGCTGGTAACACAGTAGCCGATGACACAGTACCCACCTCTACGTGATTCCCGAGTCCACACTCTTTGCACAACACTTAGTGCTCCCAGTTGTCACTTAGCTTAGGCAAGATCTAAAATGAGACAGGTCCAGGGAGTTCCCTGGTGGTTTAGTGGTTGGGATTTCACTGCCTTGGCCCAGGTTCAACCCCTGATTGGGGAACTAAGATCCTGCAAGCCATGCAACATGGCCAAAAAATAAAGTGAGACAGATTTTAGTCCTAGACCACCGTGTATCCTTGGGAAGATCCTTCTCTGTTCCGTTGTTTATCCGTCTGTAAAGTGAAGGTTCTGCACTAGAATAGCTGAGAGGTGCCAAGAAAAATATGACTATAAACCCGATGAGACTGTTGAGGATGGAGGGTGGAGTGGATATGCGGATGTTACTCTCACTTTCTGAATGTGCGGTCACCATGATGTGACTTGCTCTGCACCTTGATGTCCCAGGACGAACTAGAGCTCACCAGACAAGCTCTGGAGAAGGAGCGACTCCACAGCCTGGGCCTGACCAGCCAAGCAGAACAGGAGCCTGGAGGAGAGCCCAGCATCCGGCTGGGAGAGGTGAGCTGGGGCCTGGTGAGAACAGATGGCCCAGGAGGGAGTGCCTGTGCAGGGGCTTGGCCCCTTCCCCTGAGAATTGGGTCCCTAAAGCACACACCTGCCTGGTTCATCCTTTGCCCTCTGTCTAGCTCCCCCGCCTTCCCCTGTCTCAGGGGCTGCCCCAGTGAGCTTGACAGGTCTCTCTCCTTCAGGTCTCAGAGGTGAAGATGGAGCCGAGTCCTGAGGCGGAGGAGAAGCAGCGCTGGGAGCAGAGACTTGAACACCTGCAGCGAGCGGTGGCGCAGCTGGAGGTTGACCGGAGCCGGCTGCAGCACCACAACGCCCAGCTGCGGACCACCCTGGAGCAGGTGGGTGACTCCGGTCCTCAGCTCCTGTCCCTGGTCCAAAGAAAGGCGTGCATCTCCACTTCTCCTGCAGCCCCCAGAGAAGGGGGTTTGGAAACAATAGCCCAGGACCAGATTTGGCCTGCTCTCCATTTCTGAAAATAAAGTTAAGTGGAGATGCAGCAGTATTTGTGACTGAATGGTCCACAATGCCTGAAGTTCTACAGAAAAAACTTGCTGGCCCCACTTAGAAGCCTGGGAGGCTGGCCCCACGTCCTCTGTTGCAGCAGCACTGTGCACTCAGGGCTGTCCCAGCACAGGCTCTCCTCTGCGCAGTTCAGCTTCTCACGACCCCCTTATGTTCACACCACACCCTCACACCAGCCTGCTCCCCGAAAAGGCAGCTCAGCTGCAGCCCAGAGCCAAGCCCAAGCTCTGGGCTCTCACTCACACCCAGTCTCTGCAGGTAGAGCGAGAGCGGAGAAAACTGAAGAGGGAGTCCATGCGCACGTCGAGGACAGGGGTCCTAGAGAGCAGTGGAGCCACAACACCATCCCCCACACCCCAGGTTTGTCCAGTTTCATTGACTGCAGCTTCTGGAGAGCCCAAGCCTAGCCACCAGAAACAGTCCTTTGCTATGTGTATCCAAGGCAAGAAGCCAATTCAGCCAGTCCAGAGGGCCCCTCCTGACCAGGCTCTGCCCCGCCCAGCACTGTCCCTGACCCAGGAAAGAGGCCCAACATCAGTGAGTGGGCCTTGAATCAAGGCTGGCAGCCCTGCCTTCTGAGTAGCCTTCGCTGATCTTCAGTCCACCTGCCCCCAAACCAGTGCTTCAGGCTCCTAGGAGCAGAGCTCATGGGCTTCTGGTCTCCCAGTGTGTGGTGCTTGCCACACCCTGATGTACCTAGGGGCTCGATAGCAGCTTTGTGGACCTCTTAGACTTCCTTTCCCTTTGCAGTACTGAATTGATAAGATATGGGTCCAAGGTGTCTCCTGGTGGTCATTCAGTCACTAAGTCGTGTCCGACTCTTTGCAACCCCATGGACTGCAGCACGCCAGGGTCCCCATTGAGTCAGTGATGCCATTCAACCATCTCATCTTCGGTTACCCCCCTTCTCCTCCTGCCCTCAATCTTTTCTGTGGCCAGAAGGATTTAGGGGAAGACACTGCAAACCATTCTTTCGACTGAGTTATGCCCATCAGTCAACGGTCCTGGAGCCTGGGAGGCAGGGACAGTCTCTGGTGGCTGAGCACATCCCAGCCCTCCATCCCCCTTCCTTTAAGGAGAGCTTCCCAAGGGCAGGGCCCTTGTCTCACTTCCCCTCTGCATCCTTCACACGCTGCCCGGGACCAGCACTAGGCAGATGTGCGGTGTACTTTAATTGAGGAGGTGCCTCAAAGCCAGTCCCATCGAAACCTCTGGGACATTTGGTATCAGGGTCTCCACGGGCGTTGCCCATTGGTTTGGTTTAGACTCTCCGAGGCCTCTTCTCCCCCCCGGGCCCTGGTGCCCCAGGATTGTGGGAGGCCTGCACAAACCCCCGAGGGAAGGCCTGTTCCCCTGGAACAATATTTGTCTCCCCTAGGATGGAAGAGGAGGACAGAAGGTCTCCTCAGATGCCACACACATGGCTGAGCTGCAGAAAGAGGTACATTCCAGAAGGTTCCATCTTCTAAAACTCTTATCTCCCCCTGGTACTCGGACAGCAAGGCTTTGGTGTCTGCTATGTGCTCGGTCCCTTGTGCATCTCCAGCTGGGAGAGGGAAGATAGTTCGTGGCTCAAAGAACTGCAGACCCCATGGGAGGCAAGCAGAGCCCAGTCCCAGCTCCACCTACTGCACTGAGTGCATTTAACCTCTCCTATGCTTAGGGTGGGAGCGGGGAAGAAAGTACACTCCAGGCCCCAGACTGCCCCGAGAAAGGGAAGAGAAGAAGGCCGAGGAGCAGACAGAAGATTCTAAGAGGACACCCTGAACCAGGCAGAAGCACCCGGGCCTCCTCTGCCCTCACACGCACACTTGCAGGCACGACTGTCCCCAGCACACCAGGCAGGGCAGCCTGGCACAGGAGCCAGGATCCACACCCCAAGCTCAGGTCAAGCTCCGGGAACCTGTTTCAAGTGCCTTCTTGCCTCTGAGGCCTCACCCGAAGGTTCCCCCCTGTCTTTCAAGGCCCAGGAGTAATTAAAACTATGAAATTCTGATTTCAGAACCTGTGCCAGAAGTCAATAGTCACTACTGGAAGGGCCTGACTATACAGCTAGACCTCAAGCTCTCACTTTGAATTCTGTTAGACTCATATAAAGTGATCGCTGAGACAGGCCCAGACTAGAGTGAGGCAGGGCAGGCCTCCCTGTGGACCTGGAGTTCCTCCTGAAGTTTTGCACTCAACGAGGAACCTCTTTTGCCCCACCCTCATCCTGAATGTGCCCTGAGCTCCCAACAACTCCACTTCAGTGTGCCCATCTGAGAAATGTATCAGTCAGTGATTCTCAACCCTTATGCACATTAGAATCATCTGGGGAGCTTTGAAAAAATACTGATGCTCAGATCCCATCTTGTCTAGTTAAGTCAGAATGTTTCTTAAAATCTCCCAAAGGGGCATGATGGAGCTTTCTGTAGTAATTAAAGCATTTTGTATCTTGACTGAGATAGTGGTTATATGTGGGTATATATGTTAGGAAATATGTTAAAATGTACTTAAAATCTGGGCATTTTATTACATGTAAAAACATGAATAGTCTGTTTTTTTCAAGCTTCCTCTTTGAGCCTCCTGTGCAGCCACGGTTGACAATCACTGGATTCCCTGATTCCCAGCAGCCCTTCCCCTATACACTGTAAAGCCTAATCCTGAGATTCATGGGCGTGGAGTTGATTCAAAGGCTGGTCTGACAAGAGCCACAGGAGCCAAGCAAGGAGGGGGTGGGCAGCTTCAGGGTCCTCCATGGCTCCTGCCCTCTTGGTTTTCCTGCCCCCAGGTGGCCCTCCTGCGAGCCCAGCTGGCCTTGGAGCGAAAGCAGAAGCAGGACTACATCGCCCGCTCGGGTGCAGACGAGCCGTGAGCTGGCGGGCCTGCACCACAGCCTCTCTCACTCCCTCCTGGCTGTGGCCCAGGCCCCCGAGGCCACCGTCCTGGAGGCCGAGACCCGCAAGCTGGATGAGTCCCTGACTCAAAGCCTGACATCCCCTGGGCCCATCTTGCTGTGCCCCAGCCCCAGCCCTGCTCAAGGCACCTCCAGGTAGCAGCCGCAGCCCAGGAGCTCGCAGACAGACAAGATGGCGATAGAGTGGGCTGTGGCCACTCCACACAGTTGCAGTTGGCCAGAACGAGTTCTGGCTCTGTGACCCAACCTGGGCGCCCCAGGTCAGCGGACATTCCCAGGAAGAGGAGAGGAAACCCACGAGGCTGGGGGCAGGCCCCGACTCACATGGGAATGAGCACACAACACTTGTTGCCAACCTGCAATCACCCAGAGAGTGCCTTGCCCTGGCCAAGTGGGTATCTGCAGCCCCTCGCGAGAACTTGTTATCCAGCCCCTCACCCTCTGTTACCTCCCCCTTCAGTAATAAACCCTGGGTCTTGTCGTTTGTTCTCGGCTGCTGTCTCTACAGTATAGCTGGGCAACAGCAGTATATTAAGAGCATCTATTAAGGAAAGCTTCACTATAGATTCCTGTCAGGCAGCATGAATTTATCATCTGCCTGCATTCTGACAGAGACGCGCTGCAGAAGGCACACAAGACAGAGCCCCTGTCCACAGGAAGCTTGAGCCCAGTTGACAGGACCAGGCAGACGCCCATCCCTGAGTCAGGGACACTTCCGTGTGCTGCCTAGAAGTTCCATAGAAATGCCCGGGCCTGAGGCAGGAAGGTATGAACTGGCCCTGGAAGGCTGGAGAGGAGTCGGGTGGGAGGCCAAGCATTCTGGTGAGAAGACTGGTCTGCCCAGTGGGATGGGCAGCAAGGGAGATGAGGGAGGGCCTTGGGGATCTAGATTTGAACTCAGGGGTAATGAGGAACCGTCATATGTTCTTGACTTAAAACTTGTTCTGGGCTTCAGAAACACTGAATGGGCTTTTGGCTAAAGTCAGTCTCATGTTCAGAAGTTCTATCTGGCCTCATTCCCCTTCTGTGCTGGGTGAGTGTCCTCGGGATGTCCCTTACGGGGTATATCAGATGCAACCGACTCTGGTCCTCTGTAGTCCAGCCATGGGTCAAACCAAGAAGGAGGATGGACAATGGCAGGACTCATCACTTGTGGCCTGACCTTGGTGGAGGCAGTGCGTAGGCTTAAGGCCTAATACAGGCAGCTTCATCAAAGCCTAAGAGAGAACAGTTTTCTTCAAAGAAGCAGGCATGACCTTCCTCTGGCCCTTCAACTGTATCTGGGGTTCCTCTTACCTAAGCCTGGGAATGGAGTTAAGGCTGGCTAAGAGTGGGGAGGTTTGCGATCAGCACCACAGGACCCCAGACCTATTTTCCCAAGGCTCAGGTCCTATTATATCCCATCGCACCACACAGAGTGGGGAGGGAGGATGTTTGCCACTGCTGGAGCTTGATTTCAAAGCCCATGCGTGGGATTCAGCACAATGCTTAGTAAAAGTTACAGTTTAACCACCCCTTCCCCCACTGCAAAGCTAAATCTAGAGCCCCAAGATGCAGGCTGGTCCCCACCTCTAGTCAGATTCCCGGTTGCTCAGACTCCTTCAGTTCAGTTCAGTTGGTCAGTTCAGTTGGTCAGTTCAGCAGTCACTCAGTCGTGTCCAACTCTTCGCAACCCAATGAATTGCAACACACCAGGCCTCCCTGTCCATCACCATCTCCTGGAGTTCACTCAGACTCATGTACATCAAGTCCATGATGCCATCCAGCCATCTCATCCTCTGTCGTCCCCTTCTCCTCCTGCCCCCAATCCTTCCCAGCATCAGAGTCTTTTCCACTGAGTCAACTCTTCGCATGAGGTGGCCAAAGTACTGGAGTTTCAGCGTTAGCATCATTCCTTCCAAAGAAATATCAGGGCTGATCTCCTTCAGAATGGACTGGTTGGATCTCCTTGCAGTCCAAGGGACTCTCAAGAGTTTTCTCCAACACCACAGTTCAAAAGCGTCAATTCTTTGGCGCTCAGCCTTCTTCACAGTCCAGCTCTCACGTCCATACCTGAAAAACAACAGGAAAAACCATAGCCTTGACTAGACGGACCTTAGTCGGCAAAGTAATGTCTCTGCTTTTCAATATACTATCTAGGTTGGTCATAACTTTTCTTCCAAGGACTAAGCGTCTTTTAATTTCATGGCTGCATCACCATCTGCAGTGATTTGGGAGCCCCCAAAAATAAGGTCTGACACTGTTTCCATTGTTTCTCCATCTATTTTCCATGAAGTGATGGGACCAGATGCCATGATCTTTGTTTTCTGAATGTTGAGCTTTAAGCCAACTTTTTCGCTTTCCTCTTTCACTTTCATCAAGAGGCTCTTTAGTTCTTCACTTTCTGCCATAAGGGTGGTATCATCTGCATATCTGAGGTTATTGATATTTCTCCTGGCAATCTTGATTCTAGCTTGTGTTTCTTCTAGTCCAGCATTTCTCATGATGTACTCTGCATATAAGTTAAATAAACAGGGTGACAGTATACAGCCTTGACGTACTCCTTTTCCTATTTGGAACCAGTCTGTTGTTCCATGTCCAGTTCTAACTGTTGCTTCCTGACCTGCATACAGATTTCTCAAGAGGCAGGTCAGATGGTCTGGTATTCCCATCTCTTTCAGAATTTTCCACAGTTTATTGTGATCCACACAGTCGGAGGCTTTGGCATAGTCAATAAAGCAGAAATAGATGTTTTTCTGGAACTCTCTTGCTTTTTCCATGATCCAGCAGATGTTGGCAATTTGATCCCTCATTCCTCTGCCTTTTCTAAAACCAGCTTGAACATCAGGGAGTTCATGGTTCACGTATTGCTGAGGCCTGGCTTGGAGAATTTTGAGCATTACTTTACTAGCATGTGAGATGAGTGCAATTGTGCGGTAGTTTGAGCATGCTTTGGCATTGCCTTTCTTTGGGATTGGAATGAAAACTGACCTTTTCCAGTCCTGTGGCCACTGCTGAGTTTTCCAAATTTGCTGGCATATTGAGTGCAGCACTTTCACAGGATCATCTTTCAGGATTTGAAACAGCTCCACTGAAATTCCATCACCTCCACTAGCTTTGTTCGTAGTGATGCTTTCTAAGGCCCACTTGACTTCTCATTCCAAGATGTCTGGCTCTAGATTAGTGATCACATCATCATGATTATCTGGTTCGTGAAGATCTTTTTGTACAGTTCTTCCGTGTATTCTTGCCACCTCTTCTTAATACCTTCTGCTTCTGTTAGGTCCAGGCCATTTCTGTCCTTTATCGAGGCCATCTTTGCATGAAATGTTCCCTTGGTATCTTTAATTTTCTTGAAGAGATCTCTAGTCTTTCCCATTCTGTTCTTCTCCTCTGTTTCTTTGCATTGATCGCTGAAGAAGGCTTCCTTATCTTTTCTTGCTATTCTTTGGAACTCTGCATTCAGATGCTTATATCTTTCCTTTTCTCCTTTTCTTTTCACCTCTCTTCTTTTCATAGCTATTTGTAAGGCCTCCCCAGACAGCCAGTTTGCTTTTTTGCATTTCTTTTCCATGGGGATGGTCTTGATCCCTGTCTCCTGTACAATGTCACAAACCTCCATCCATAGTTCATCAGAAACTCTATCTATCAGATCTAGCCCCTTAAATCCATTTCTCACTTCTACTGTATAATCATAAGGGATTTGATTTAGGTCATACCTGAATGGTCTAGTGGTTTTCCCTACTTTCTTCAATTTAAGTCTGAATTTGGTAGTAAAGAGTTCATGATCTGAGCCACAGTCAGCTCCTGGTCTTGTTTTTGTCGACTGTATAGAGCTTATCCATCTTTGCCTGCAGAGAATATAATCAATCTGATTTCGGTATTGACCATCTGGTGATGTCCATGTGTAGAGTCTTCTCTTGTGTTGTTGGAAGAGGGTGTTTGCTATGACCAGTGCATTTTCTTGGCAAAACTCTATTAGTCTTTGCCCTGCTTCATTCCACATTCCAAGGCCAAATTTGCCTGTTACTCAGTTGCTCAGTCGTGTCCAGCTCTTTGCGACCCCATGAATCACAGCACTCCAGGCCTCTCTGTTCATCACCATCTCCCAGAGTTCACTCAGACTCATGTCCATCGAGTCCGTGATGCCATCCAGCCATCTCATCCTCTGTCGTCCCCTTCTCCTGCCCCCAATCCCTCTGAGCATCAGAGTTTTTTCCACTGAGTCAACTCTTCTCATGAGGTGGCCAAAGTACTGGAGTTTCAGTTTTAGCATCATTCCTTCCAAAGAAATACCAGGGTTGATCTCCTTCCGAATGGACTGGTTGGATCTCCTTGCAGCCCAAGGGACTCTCAAGAGTCTTCTCCAACACCACAGTTCAAAAGCATCAGTTCTTCGGCGCTCAGCCTTCTTCACAGTCCAGCTCTTACATCCATACATGAAAAACCACAGGAAAAACCATAGCCTTAACTAGACGGACCTTAGTCGGCAAAGTAATGTCTCTGCTTTTCAATATACTATCTAGGTTGGTTATAACTTTTCTTCCAAGGACTAAGCGTCTTTTAATTTCATGGCTGCAGTCACCATCTGCAGTGATTCTAGAGCCCCCCAAAATAAATTCTGACACTGTTTCCACTGTTTCCCCATCTATTTCCCATGAAGTGATGGGATCGGATGTCCATGATCTTCGTTTTCTGAATGTTGAGTTTTAGGCCAATCTTTTCGCTCTCCTCTTTCACTTTCATCAAGAGGCTTTTAGCTCCTCTGCAGTTTCTGCCATAAGGGTGGTGTCATCTGCATATGTGAGGTGATTGATATTTCTTCTGGCAATCTTGATTCCAGCTTGTGTTTCTTCCAGTCTAGTGTTTCTCATGATGTACTCTGCATAGAAGTTAAATAAGCAGAGTGACAATATATAGGCTGTCAGGGACAAGCTTGATTTCTTTAGGTTCCTTAACTTTCTTTGGTCCCCAACTCTGGTTCTCTAGCTTAGAGGCTCACAGAGGGACCCTGTTGTCTGCCTTGGATTTTCTTCTCAGTTCCATCATCTGTAGGTTGTAAACCAAGGCCTTAAGCCCCATACACCTTCTGGGACCAGGAAGAGAGCTTCCAGCAGATGAAAGGCATTTTGGAGGCAGCCAAGCTGTCTTCATCCAGTAAATAGCTAATCTATACCTGCTTCTGCCTCCCCATCCAATCCTCAATAGCCCCTCACCCCACTCTGGATGTCAGGCCTGGGGCTCCCCTCTCCAGCAGATATTCCATCAGGCTTAGTCCTCTGTTCAATTTTTAACTATCATCTTGCTTTCACCTTCTTAGCTTGTGTATGCTTTTCTGCTCCAACTTCCTAGAACACATTTTTCTTTTTCATATCTATTTATTTGACTGTGTTGGGTCTTAGTTGCAACAGATGGGATTTTCCTCTCTAGTTGTAGCTCCAGAGCTCAAGCTCTAGTTGTAGAGTATGGGCTTAGTTGCCCCAGGGCATGTGGGATCTTAATTCCCCAACCAAAGATCAAACCTGCTCTGGAAGGTGGTTTCTTTACCACTGGAACACTGGGGAAGTCCCTAAAATATACTTTGTTTAACCAACAGTAGGATCATCTGTTTGGAGAGTCCTGCCAGTCATGGAGCCAATTGCTCTTCTCATCAGCTCCAAACCCAGAGACCCGATCTGGAGAAGCATGGAGGAAAGAGTATGGGTCTTTGGGGCAGCACCCCACCTTGCTCCAGGGCATCAGGCCAGAGGTCCCTTTCCCTTGTCACATGCAACAGGGCATAACAAGTGCAGTGAATCCGGTGGATGGGAATTCATTGTCTTATCCAGCCGGTTCTCATGGGTGCTCTTGAGGATGGTGTGATTGAGCTCCAGAACCTAGGGGAATGGAAATCAGAGCTGAGCATGTGGGTCTTCTCCATCCACAAATCCCTACCCTCCATCCTGCCTTCTCCTTTTCTGCTTTGATAGCAGCTGCTTGAGGCCCCACAGTCCTGAGAGCAGAGGGCACGAGAGCTGAGTCAGAGTCTGGGCAATGTTCTTGTTTGCAGGGTGCGCTGGGGTCTGGTGAGTGCGGCGCCCTGTTCTCTTAAGGCACTTCATGCTTTGCATGTAAGAGCGACAGTCACCACGTCGGAACCTAATTACCTTTGCTCATCTGCTTCCCCACATGGGACTAGCAGCAACTAAAAGGCTGAAGAAGCTGCCTGGCATGAAGTAGAGAAGGGAAAGCTGGTAGTATACATTGAGGGTGAAGACAATGGGGAGAGTCCAATCAGACTGCAGAGTGAGGACAAGGTCAACGTTTACACCTAAAGGCTAAGGGCTGTCTGCTCCAACTCTGGGTCTCCAGCTGAGGAAAGGAGCCCTTTCATCTTGGCTCATGCCCACTGCCACCCACACTAGCTCTGGAGGCTCTGACTCCAGGAGAACATGGGCATTCCTCCAGGTGGAGGGCATTCTCAGGTGTGGTATGTGCCGGGAGGTTCCATTGCCCACGCTGTTCTCAGAGCCTAGACATGCAGCCTGGTTCATTCTGCAGAGATAGGAAAGGATAATGTCAGGGAGGTGCTGGGGCTCAGCCTCACACTGCTTACCACTCTCCCCTCTGCTCTCCCAGAGTGCAATGCAGTGCTCATCAATGGTAATCCTGAATTCCCCACCGTACAGCCCAGGACAGGCATGAACAGGAATCGGTATGGCTGTGACTTGTGTATCAGCTGGAATAGTTCCTCCTTGGCTGGCTGGACTTGGGTTATGTTTCCTAGCATTGATACCCATGGAGAAGAGACAGACCACTCACCACTTCACCCCTGTGTGGCACCACAGAGAGGAGGCTGTGTAAAGAAAGGGTCCAGGAGAGGATGCAGCCCAGAGCCCAGGCCTTCTGGAGACAGGGTGATCTCGGATTCCACCAGGAGTTTCAGGGCCTATGTGAAGTGTGAGGCAAACCAGGCAGACACCCTGTTAGTGGAGGCAGGCTATGCAGACACTCTGGGGCCAGCAGCTGAACTTCTAGAAGTATCTGTGGAAGTGGGGGAACCTCACCCATAAAAGCAGCAGGGCAACCCCCAGCCAAAGACTGCATCAGGCCTCATTCCTGGTAGCTTAGGCAGTAAAGAATCTGCTTCTAGTGCTTCGATATCTGGGTCAGGAAGATCCCCTGGAAAATGACATGGCAATCCACTCTAGTATTCTTTCCTGGAGAATCCCCATGGACAGAGGAGCCTGGCAGGCTACAGTCTGTGGGGTCACAAAGAGTCAGACATGACTGAGCAGCTAACGGTTTTTCACTTTCATCTCAGCTCATGGAACCAGACCCTGAGGCAGCTAGTTGGTTTAGTTGTTTGATCTTAGGACACATGAGGCCTTTAGCTGTTCCCCCAACACCTCACCTCCTACTTCCTGTCCCACTGACCGGCTGAGGAAGGGACTACCTGAGCAATACGGAAATGCTGAGTCCTGAAGAGCCTGGGGGATGGTGAGCAGAGGCAGGGAGGAGGAAGCAGGGGCCATCAGGGTTCTCTGAGCCATGAGATCCCCCCACCCCTGACCCTTTGATCCTGGGGCTTAGCTCTGCTCAGGAAGCTGAGAAAGCAGGCAAGGGAGAAGGAAAGACAAGAACAAGAGGTCTCAAGACCCTGACCCCCTGCAGTTTACTCCCCTATGCTGCTAGGACCAGAGTGGTTTGCCTGGACCCTGACAGGTGAAGGCGAGGAGTGAGGCTTCGGCAGATAGAAAAGGACTGTGTTCTCTGGCCCCACTGAAGGGTCTCACCTGAAACACTAGCAGCCCGGTATGGAGTGGACATAATGACCTCTTTTTTTTTTTTTTTTGGCCCCAAGGCACGTGGGGTCCTAGCTTCCCGGCTAGGGATCAAACCCACACCTCTGCATTGAGGGTTCGAACCCACAGTCCCTGCACTGGAAAGCGAAGTCAACCACTGGACCCCCAGGGAAGCCCTATGATGTCTTCTTAGTCCTTTGTCATTAACATCCCCAGCTCTTTATATGCCTTTGTAGCACCTGAGGTTGGCACAGGTGGAAGGACGTGGAAGCAAAGAGTTGACCCCCTTGAATGGATCAAGGGTCAGAGAAATGAGTGAAGGCAGTCATGTGTCCATCTGAGTGTGGGCACTCCCTGTTCTCAGCTAGTGACCATTTGTGTGGAGGCAGGAGAGGGTAAGAATGTGTGTTTAAATTTAGTTCTTCCTTAGTTATTTACTGCTACTAGTTGGGGTGCAGGATTCAGGGGAAGCTCTTATTCAGGGCTTGATAACCCGTACGTTGTTCCTGCACCCCCTGTCTTGGTTCCCTGTCATTCCCTCTCCTGTATCTTCATATTCCAATCCTACCAAGAGTCAGGCTGGTTGCTGGCTAAGAGTCGTCTCATACACGAGCTGGTGGAATCGCTTGCCTTCTGCCATTGCAAGGTGCTTTGCAAGCCATGCAGGAGTCTTCGGCTCTTGCTCTCCTCCCTGTATACGGGGCCACCTCTTCAGCTAGTCCGCCCAAGCCCAAACGGGAAAATCCAATGGATCAAATCAAATGGGCTGCTTGCTTCCCCCTGTTTCTAATCCAACTTTTCATTAATTTGCCAAATACTCATCAAACTTGTGTGTCACAGAACTTCACAACACACTGAAAGGAGGAGCTCATCTCCAGGGCCTGGAGGTAGAGAAACAGCATGACCTGGGTGCCAGGAAGAGCACCACAGAACATGTTGGAGGAAGAGAGGTCTTCAGGGCCCTTTCAAAGTGTTTGCCAAGCCAGATGGGTACACTGGCTATGTAGCATCAAGGACTGCACCTGTGGGTCCTGGGACCAATGGCTGCTCCAGGAGTTGTACCAGCTGGCCTGTCAGGTGAGACTTTTCTGGCCAAAGAGCAGAAGCACCGCGCACAGGTGAGCCATCAAGGCAGCACACCAACCTAGAGCCCGTCATGAAGGCTTCATTCCTATCCAGGGGACAACTCACAGGCCAAGAGGCAGGCTGACTCAGACAGCAGGCACTGGAAAAGGAGGAAGCTGTGGTCACAGACCAGCAGTATCCACTGCCACATGGCCTCATCATTTCCTCAACCCTGTTCCCCACATCCCCTTATAACGCGTCACCTCTCACCGCCCCAGCCACCTCCTGAGCCCTGCAGGGTGCTCTGCTGGAGGCTGAGAGGAGGAAGAGGAGAGGTGCTTTTGGTGTATCCTGTGACCTCCCCAGAGGAAAAGGGGTTGATGCCCAGCAGGATCCTTCATGCCAGCCCAGAAGTATCAGGGACACCCCCCACACCCCCTCCGCCAACCGTGCAGGTCACACTGTGAGCTTTTGCATGTAGGCTTTGTGGGTAAGACTGCCTTCACCTTGGCATTCAGCCCAGGGTCCAGCTGATGAGGGAAGGCATGGAAATCAAGTACAATGGGCACAGGAACGAAAAAGGCAAGAAAGGCTGGCGTGGTGCCTCTCTGAGGGGGTGCTGGCTACTCCCAAAGCGAACTTGTTAAGGATAGGCAGAGAGGGGAAAGAAGGGCCTTTGTTCCCTCTTGAGCAAAGAACCTATGAGAAAATGTAATATGGTTAAAGTAAATTTCTATCCAACCAAACTTTGGGGGTGGGGGTAGTTTTTCTGTTTGCTTTTGCTTTTTTATGTCACAAGCTTTGTGGAATCTTAGTTCCTTGATTGGGGATTGAACCCAGGGCTGCAGCAGTAAAATTGTGGTTTCTTTATGACCAACCTAGATACCATATTCAAAAGCAGAGACATTATTTTGCCAACTAAGGTCCGTCTAGTCAAGGCTATAGTTTTTCCGGTGGTCATGTATGGATGTGAGAGTTGGACTGTGAAGAAGGCTGAGCGCCACAGAATTGATGCTTCTGAACTGTGGTGTTGGAGAAGACTCTTGAGAGTCCGTTGGACTTCAAGAAGATCCAACCAGTCCATTCTGAAAGAGATCAGCCCTGGCATTTCTTTGGAAGGAGTGATGCTAAAGCTGAAACTCTAGTACTTTGGCCACCTCATGTGAAGAGTTGACTCATTTGAAAAGACTCTGATGCTGAGAGGGATTGGGGGCAGGAGGAGAAGGGGACAACAGAGGATGAGATGGCTGGATAGCATCACTGACTCGATGAACGTGAGTCTGAGTGAACTCCAGGAGTTGGTGATGGACAGAGAGGCCTGGCGTGCTGTGATTCATGGGGTCGCAAAGAGTTGGACATGACTGAGCGACTGAACTGAACTTAACCCTGTGGTGAAGTCGCTCAGTTGTGTTCGACTCTTTGCAACCCCATGGACTGTAGACTGCCTGGCTCCTCCATCCATGAGATTTTTCCAGGCAAGAATACTGGAGTGGATTGTCATTTCCTTCTCCAGGGGATCTTCCTGACCCAGGGATCAAACCAGATCTCCTGCATTGCAGGAGACTCTTTACCATCTGAGCCATCAGGGAATCCCTGGACCCAGGGAATACCCTTGATTTCATTTATTTCCAAGGAAACAACTGCACACACATGGTTAAAAATGAAATAGAAAAGAAGGAAGCAGTTTCCCACTCCGTTCTTTTCTAACCACTTTACAGGGGGTCAACCAGTTTTTTAAACTTTGCTTTCATAGTGGATCAATTTATTCCTCTAAATGACGATTATACGATGCCTTATGGGTCCAGTTATCTGCAACAAGATGGTAACAAGGGCACTGCCCACACCTTTGGGAATTCTTGAGCTCTGGCTCTGAGCCAGACACCAAGCACACCTCTGTGCCCTTAGGGAAGCAGGTAAATATGCTCTCAGCTGTGCCGGGGATGTTTTCATTTTGTCAGGTTATGTGTGGTTATTGGGCGGCCAAAGTAAAAATGGAGTGGATGTGTTTTGGATACCCAGTGACTGAAAACCCTCATTGACTGAGGTTCTTGGCTCACCTTGAATACTGTTTCTACCAAAAAGGCAAGATAAATGTTTCTCCCCCACTCCCATTTAATATAATAGTGTCCTCTGCTTGTTTTGATTTCTCTTTGAGTGTCAATATGGACTCAAGGATTTTTATATATCCACTGAGACTCATTTGTGACAATTGCTATTTCTGATGCTCAAATTGTCCCATATTTGATGTCCCAGGTTTTATTTGTACTTTTCTTGTCCGGGCCTGAAACTTTTAGAAAGATTAGTGGGGAAAAGTATTTAGAAAATGAAATCCATATTCCAGGGTTGATCATTGTCTCTGGGATGTTAGTGTGGCTTTTGGACTCACAGACAACGTATTTTGAAAATTGTGAGTTTGAGATGGGAGTGGTTGCACACAATGTGAATATACTTAATGCCACTGAACTGTATACCTTCAAATGACAATTTTTATGTATATTTTACCGTAAAACATAAAATTGAGCTCATAGTGATATTTCCTGTTTGAATTTATAATGTCCCAGGGGTTTTACTCTCCCTGTCTGATTTTGTATTTGGTTCCTAACAATATTAATAAAATTACTTATTTACTTTATTCTATGATATTTATTATAATATTATAATAAATTAAAATATTACAGTATTATAATAAAGTCTACTAGTAAAATTTAAAATTTCTTTGTGGTTCTTTTTGTCCACAGAATCTATGCTACAAAGGATATACAGTGTATTGAATTTTAAAGGCACTTTAACTACCTCTTTCCCTGGTGATTATGTTAGCAATTTGATGTATAGTTGGGTTCACTTAATGTGTTTCCAACTTTAGGCTTTGCTTTTTCCTCTTTTTCATTTAATTTTATTTTTGATAAGGTAAAAATATATATGTGACATAATGAAATGTTTACTGTTGAGGATCTAGAAGAGAAAGTAGTCCTTTAATGTCACCATGTGGGGTTTTATAGCAGAGTGATCTTCGTCCAGGGTACTTTTGACCTTATCCCTCTCTGACACTCCAAGGTCAGTCTTGACCACCGGTCAGCCTCCGGGGGCCTCCAGTGGGCTAAACTGGCTAGAGGCCATCTCAGTTGTAAACAGCAACCTTCCCCTCACACTGCAGTTTAAGGATGACCTGTTGCTCTTCTTTAAAACTGTGCGTGTTGGTCTTGAACCAATATTTATCATCCCAATAATGGGACCACCTCATGAGCTGGTCTGTCCCCTAACCCATCAAGGATACCTGGGAGATGGGATAAGATAGAAGAGGGCTCTGGGGTAGCAGGCTGGATCCCAGCCTGCCTCCACGCCCACTGAGCACTTCTTCAGCAAACATTCGCTTAACATGAAGGGCAACAGGCTGTTTCCTGGAGCTGGGAGAAGAACAGAGCTCACCTTCCCCAGGGAAGACTCTGAACACACAGAGCAACCCCCAGAGCCCAGGAAAGAGAGTTGATTCTCATCATGTTGAAGGAAGAGAGAGGATTCCCTGGGGAGACAAGAGGCAGGCAGTGCAGACAGGGGATCATCATGTGAAAGGCCCGACAGATGGCAGTTTGGGGAACCGAGAAGCCCATAGAGAGTGCTGGTAGAGATGAGGGCAGTGGAAGGGTCAGACCCCACAGGATCCTGAAAACCAGCCAGACAACTTTGGACTTAACCTGAAGGCCCTGGGAAGATACTTTTAGTGGCAAAGGGCTGAAGTTCTATGAGTTGCAGACCGTGTCTTACCTGGTTCATAACAGAGTTATGAACCCCAGAGATGGAAAGTGACCATGTTTTCCCAGCCATCTCTGCTGCACTTACTGGAGGAAGCTCAGGCTGATCACTGAGACCTGGGGAAATGGAGGAGGGTGGTGACCTGATGTCCATCCAGTGGCCGCCCAATCTGACCCTCTGCATTGTACTCCTTCCCATTTTCCCTCCTGGGCCCCTCACCTTGTCTTTCTTCTCATTACTTCCATGGGTGACTTGGACTATCCGAAATCTAAAACAAGATTGAGTTGGGGGAGTTCCATCACCATTTGACACAGCCATCCCCAGGCTTAGGTAAGACTGGAGGGTGCCCTGATAGATAGCAAGGGTCTCTCCGGAGTTTCCACTGTCCTCTTTACAACGTCCTACCCTCCACCACCATGCCCAGGATTCTCTGCCTTCTGAATGCTGCTGTCTTTCTGCACTATGTCCATGACCCACTTCAGACCAGATGAATTCAGAGGAAGCAGCAGCAGCTGGGCACCAGGATCCTGAGGGCTATCTATCTTGGGGTATGTAGCGCACACAGTGGTCCTCTTTCCCACGTCTGCCTCAAAGCCTTGGACAGGCGCCTGGTTCATCCTGGAAAAGAAAGCAGGATAGACGTTTTGGGGAGGAGGAGGATTTGTCGTGACCATCCTGGTCTCCACCTTTCACCCTGCACTCACCTGAGGACCACATCATGTTGGTCAATCTTTAGGCCAAGGCCAGAGCCCCATAGGAACTTTGAGTTTCCAACCACTGCACAAGTCCAGCACCCCACACGGTCCAGTGGGTGTGTGGAAGCCCCTTCAGGTGGCTGCTGATTCTGATTCCCAAACTCCTCTGACTCCATGCCCTAAAGTTCATAGGAATGGAGGAGGGAGATATATAAGGGCTTTTCCCAGGCTCCACCACCCAAAGAAGAAGGTTAGAGCCTGGGGCCACGGAGGGAGAGATGGCCGGAGCCTGTGGGTGGGGGTGGGGACTGGACAGAGACCAAGAATGTGCACTGACCAACCACAGTAGCAAAACATCAGAGGACATGGGCACTTCTGACCTCAACAGGGGCTCAACATCCATCTCAAAGCGTTTGCCAAACCAGACAGACTTTCCAGGAATGCCGAGGCAGGTGGAGTACTCAGGGACCTCAGATGAACAGATACACTTTCTTAAAGAGTTCTGGGGGCAGTCGCAGGTCTTTGAGTAATTTCTGCACATCTTACAAAGGTCATTCTGGCTAGACTTCTGGTCCAGAAGGAAGACCATCAGCCACAAGGTAAGCACACAGGTGGCTAGCAGATGCAGCTGCAGATACTGAACTCGCATCTCTGGCCCAGACGCTGCTGCCCAGCAGGCAGTAGATTGGCTCTGACACCATGTACTGGGAAGGCGGAAGGGCTGGGATCTTCAGACATCCCCAGTGTCTCTTGTCCTAGAAGCTTCCATTCCTTCTCCAACCCTTCACACCACACAGCCTCCCAACACCTTACCTCTCACCCCCTCAGCCACCTGCTAAGCACTGGAAGGAACCCTGCCAAGGCCTGGGCTAGAGGCTGAAAGGACAGGAGAGGTGTCAGTTGGTGAGTCCGGGGTCTCCCAGGGAGACTGGTGTCCAGTGAGGTCTTTCACACTGGCCCAGTTATATCCGGGGCCTCATCACAGAGAACGCCTGTGACCTCCTCTGCACAGGCCTCTTGACAAACGCCCCCACCCCCACCAACACACACTTTGGCGTTCAGCCTAGAGTCAGGCTGACAAAGGAGGTATGGATTTAAGCTCAAGGGGACAGGAGGGTGAGGGAGCAGTGGCCACGTGCCACGTGCCAAGTCTGCTGTGGAGGAACAGGAGATGCAGAAGGCGAAGAAGGAGCCATTTGGGACCGCTTGTGTGCATGTTAGTCACCCAATCGTGTCCAGATCTTTCTGAACCCATGGACTGTGGCCCACCAGGCTCCTCTGTCCGTGGGGCTCTCCAGGCAAGAATACTGTAGTGGGTAGCCATTCCCTTCTCCAGGGGGATCTTCCCAACCCAGGGATTGAACCTGGGTCTCCTGCAATGCAGGCAGATTCTACCGTCTGAGCCACCAGGGAAGCCCTGGGACCTTGTTTTGGTCAGAGAGAATTTACCATTTTGACAAAAGTGAATATTTGATGTAGTCACCCCTTGAAACCTCTCAGGAGTTGAATTTCTTTTTTTTTTTCCTTTAAGGTTGTTACCAAGCTAAGTATTTGAAAACTTTCCCCCAAAAAATCGCAGAATTCAGAAAGACTTTTAATGTGGAGCAGCAGCCTCCCAGCCTCCCTGACTCCTTACCCTGAGGCCCCTCCTCAGAGACCTCCTCTTCTAACTATTCTCAGGGCATTTGTGTCTATATGTCTAATAATACGCCTATATAACCGTATCACGATATTACATACAAACTACCTGCTATATATAAGCATATCATTATATTTAGTAACAACCACCTGCTCACTTTGTGACTTTACACACTGGACTCTCTGTTTCTCACTGTCACTTCAAGACAAGGTTTCTCAAAGCCTTGTTCTCTGAGATGAGGATATTGTGTCTGCACACTTCTATTTTTTAAGTGCTTATTTATTTATTTCCCTGTGCCAGATCTTAGTTGCAGTATGTGGGATCCAGTTCCCTGACCAGGGATAGAACCCAAGCTTCCTGCATTAGGAGTGTAAAGTCTTAGCCACTGGACCACCAGGGAATCCCCGTGTCTGTATACTTCTATTCGCCAATTTTTCCTTTTTGTATTTCCCAATATTGTCATGTGAAACTTTACATCATCAAGGATAACGTTCAGATTCTGTTGTGTTAGCAATCTGTTGTATCATTACTTTTCACATGCTTTGTTTATAGCAATGCCATCCAAAAGAAATATTCAAGCCACATGTATAATTTTCTAGTGGCCGTAGTTTAATAAAAAAATAAAAGGAAGTGGAGGAAATAAATTTGAATAATATATTTAACCCAGTATGTCTATATATTATCATTTCAACATGTTCTCAATACAAAATACTAAAAATTTGCATTCTTATTGAAACTAAGTCTTCTAAACAAGAATTGTATTTCACACTCACAGTATTCACAGTATATCTAAATTTGAACATTCAGTTTTCATCAAAAATACATGATCTATTTTAAAAAATTTTACAATCTAAAAGTAGATCTGCATACTCCAGTTAAAACAAGTATACTTAGAAGTGTTCCAAAAATTGAATTGCACTCGTCTTAAATTTTCAGTTCCATTCAGTTGCTCAGTCGTGTCCAACTCTTTGCGACCCCATGAATCACAGCAAGCCAGGCCTCCCTGTCCATCACCAACTCCCCGGAGTTCACTCAGACTCACGTCCATCGAGTCAGTGATGCCATCCAGCCATCTCATCCTCTGTCGTCCCCTTCTCCTCCTGCCCCCAATCCTTCCCAACATCAGAGTCTTTTCCAGAGAGTCAACTCTTCGCATGAGGTGGCCAAAGTACTGGAGTTTCAGCTTTAGCATCATTCCTTCCAAAGAAATCCCAGGGCTGATCTCCTTCAGAATGGACTGGTTGGATCTCTTTGCAGTCCAAGGGACTCTCAAGAGTCTTCTCCAACACCACAGTTCAAAAGCATCAATTCTTCGGCGCTCAGCCTTCTTCACAGTCCAACTCTCACATCCATACATGACCACTGGAAAAACCATAGCCTTGACTAGACGGACCTTAGTTGGCAAAGTAATGTCTCTGCTTTTGAATATACTGTCTAGGTTGGTCATAGCTTTTCTTCCAAGGAGCAAGCGTCTTTTAACTTCATGGCTGCAATCACCATCTGCAGTGATTTTGGAGCCCCAAATAAATAAATTTTAGTTTGTTTAAAATTAATTTTTGTTGTATTTCTTTTGGCCTTACCATGCCACATTTGGGATCTTCGTTCCCCAACCAGGGAATCGAATTCACAGCTCCTGTGGTGGAAGCATGGATTCTTAATCACTGGAAGGTCAGGAAAGTCTCTAAAGTTAGAAATTCCCTGGTGGTCCAGCAGTTAAGGCCTCATGCTTCCACTGCAGGGGGCATGGGTTCGATCCCTGGTCAGGGAACCAAGATCCCACATGCTGTGTGTCACAGCCCCCCAAAATAATTAATTAAATTAAAAATTCAATTTATCACTTACACTAGATACGTTTCACTTGCTCTTCCAACAGAGTGAATGGCAGAGGATTATAGGCTGATTCTGAAAGTCAAATATCTGTTCTGTTTATAATACTGCAACAAGGTAAGCATTGTTTCCTATATAATCTAGTAGTAAACTAGGACTACTTTCCTCTTATTATTCATTAAAATTCCCTAGGAAAAAAGCTGTGTAAGAAATGAAATTTCTAAATCTTTGTATGTCTAGAAAAGTCATTATTCTACCTATTGTGAGTAACATTGTGTCCCCCTCCAAAAAATTAGCTTCAAGTCTGGACCTCTGGTACCAGTGAATGTGACCTTGTTTGGAAATAGGGTCTTTGCAGGTTAAAGTGAGTTCTCTGGTTTAGGAAGGGCCCTAATCCAGTGACTGGTGTCCTGAAAAAGGGGAAATGTAGAAAGAGAAGACACAGGGGGAGCGTGCCATGTGAAGATGGAGGCAGAGAGTAGATTGCTGTGTGTGTCTACAAGACCAAAATGGTAAGAATTGCTAGCAACCACCAGAAGCTAGGATGCAGACATGGGACAGATTCTCCCTCAGATTCCCCAAAGAACATCAACCTGAAGTTTGGACTTCTAGCCTCCAGAGCTGTCGGAGAATAAATTTCTGTTGTTTTAAGCTGCCAGTTGTTGTTGCTTAGTCACTAAGTCGTGTCTGACTCTTTTGCAACCCCATGGACTGTAACCTGGACTTCTCCGGTGGTGCTAGTGGTAGAGAGGGAAGGGAAGGGAAGCCCCTTTAAATTACTTGCTGCTGCTGCTGCTGCTAAGTCACTTCAGTCGTGTCCGACTCTGTGCAACCCCATAGACGGCAGCCCACCAGGCTCCTCCGTCCCTGGGATTCTCCAGGCAAGAACACTGGAGTGGGTTGCCATTTCCTTCTCCAATGCATGAAAGTGAAAAGTGAAAGTGAAGTCACTCAGTCATGTCCAACTCTCAGCGACCCCATGGACTGCAGCCCACCAGGCTCCTCCATCCACGGGATTTTCCAGGCAAGAGTGCTGGAGTGAGGTGCCATCGCCTTCTCCTTTAAATTACCTAGTTAGTGGTAATTTGCTATGGCAACTCTAGGAAACTAGTACAATGCCTTTGGGTTTGATTGATAGTTTGGGTACAAAGGAGTGTAGGTTAAAACAAAAACCAAAAAGAATGTTCTATCATCTTCTAACCTTCATTACTGTTGGTGAGAGTATGATTTTTTGATCCTTTTTAACTGTAGCTGTTGGAATTCTTGGTCTCAGAAACAGACTGTGGTAAACTTAACCAGAAAGACAATTTACTGGTTAAACATCAAGAAGTTTACAGAATAGATGTGAAAGCTAGAGAACCAGGGTGAGGCTAAACCAAGGGAGACAAGATGTAGCCGATGACTCTTCCAGGAATGGCCAAGGTTAACAAAATAGAACGCTTGGCGCTGCTGGGCACAGTGGTAGTTTAGGTATGGCCACAAATTGTTTTTGGCTCCTTCCATTAGGAATAGGAGTCCATTTCCCCACTTCTTGAATCTGGAGTCATTGTATGACTTAACCTAACCGATGGAATACTGTGTAAGTGCCACTGTGTGACGTCTAGCTTCAGCTTTGCAGTTTCCACTCTTATAATACCTCCGCCATCACTGAAAAGTCTGCGGTGAAAGATTACACACAGAGAGAGGCTTAGCCTCCAACAACTCCAGCCATCCATTCCAAAAGAAACTAAAGAGAGTAGATATATGTATTTGTATAACTGATTCGCTTTGCTGTACAGCAGAAACTAACACATTTGTAAATCAATTGTAAATCAACTACACTCCAATAAAAAATTTTTTAAAAGAACATTAATACCATTGAAGACACTGGGTGCTCCTTTTCACCCACCAGATGATAGCACCAACATGAATTTTGTGTTTTTCATTCCGTTGGCTTTTTCTTTTTGCAACATCTATATATAACAAGGACATCCCTAGTAGTCCAGTGTTTAAGAATCCACCTGCCAATGCAGGGGGTACAGATTTGATCCCTGGTCCGGGAAGATCCCACATGCCAAGGGGCAACTAAGTCCATGCTCTGGGGCCCTCAAGCTGAAATACTGAAGCCCACCCTAAAGCCAATGTTCTGCAACAAGAAAAGCCACAGCAATGAAAAACCTGTGCACTGCAACGAGAGAGAAGCCTGCACCTGCGCAGCAACAAAGACCTGGTGCAGCCAAAAATTTTTTTAATCTATGTATAACTAAAAACATATTATTTAATTTTGTGTGTTTTTAAGTTATGGATATAATCATATGTGTTTTCATGCAACTGCTTTTCTTGTTGAGGTGAAATTCACATTACATACACTAAGACATTTAAGAACACATTTCTGTGGCATTTAGTATATTCAGCAGCCAGAAGCTCCCTCTACTTTTAAGACTTTTTCATTCAACACCCCATAAAAACACACCATACCAATCAAATAATCACTCACTGTTCTCCCTATCAACCCCCCCACCCCCTGGTAACCATGCATCTGTTTTCTGCTTCTAAGAATTTGCCCATCGTGGGTACATCACACAAAATGAATCATACAGTATGTGACCTTTGTGTCTGTCTTTGAAACTGCACAACTCAGGATTCAAACCCAGCCAAAATTCAGGTTGGGGGGGATGGTGCTACCATGTGGCATATGGGGAATGACTTCCCAGACCAGGGATCAAACCTACTCCCCCTGCGTTGGAAGCATGGAGTCCTAACCACTGGCCCACCAGAGAAATCCGTGCTTTTTGGTTTTATTTGCCATACCACATGACTTGTGGGATTTTAGTTCCCCAGCTAGGGACTAAACCCGGGCCCTCAGCAGTGAAAGCATCACCATGGATCACCAGGGATTCCCTTGAATCCACTGCCTTTTATTTACTTATTTATTTTAATTGGAGCCTAATTGCTTTACAGCATTGTGTTAGCTTCTGCTTTACAACTGCCTTTAATTGAAACCACACACTTGGTCTCAGGACTTAATGAACCTCTGGCTCTTTATGTCTCAGTGCAGAAGGAATTCAGCAAGAGGCAAAGAGATAAGTAAGAAGTAGATTTATTTATTTACGGAGACAGATATACTCTCTATGGACAGAGTGTGAGCCATCTCAGAAGACAAAACCCTGGGAGTTTACACATTCCATAGACAGAATGCAATCCATCTCAAAAGTCTTGAGATCAGTTTTTACGGGCTAGGTAAGCTCATAGGCTAACAAGAGGGAGGTTCGTTCCAACTATTTTGGGGAAGGCACAGAAATTTCCAGGATTCAGGCCACTGCTCACTTTTTGACCCTTTATGGTTAGAACTGTCATGGTGCCTGTGGGCGGTGTCACTTAGCAAATGTTGATGTATTACAGTGAGTGTATAATGAGGCTCAAGATCCACTAGAAGTCGAATCTTCTGCCTTCTTGGACCTAGTTAGTTCTAACCAATTTATATTGTATCTTCAATGGTTATGTCATTCTTTTAAAAGTTGTGTTCCCCTTCCCTCCTATTTCAGCTTCTTTTACTTATCATGTTTTTGAGGTTCTTCCAAGTTGCAGCATGTGTTAATACTCTGCGCCCTCTTAATGGCTAAATAATATTCAACTGTATGGCCATGCCACAGTTTGTCTATTACCATTTGAGAGACATTTGGATTTGTTTCTACCTTTTGGCTATCATGAATAATACTGCTATAGACATTTGGGTTCGAGTTTCTGGGCAGACACGTTTTCATTTCTCTTCGAGACCTACCTAAGAGTGGAATTGCTGGCTCACATGGTAATTCTATGTTTAACTTTCTGATGAACTGCCAGGTTATTTTCCATAGGAATGAGGCACTGAGCTGCTGCCCCTAGAACTCACTGACCTTATCACATACTCACCAAGTTCATGGAACTGCAGAAGAGCTACAAAGACTTAGTTTTGACTCCAGATCTAGCAAATTAATGAAGTAAAAGATAACCTAAAAACTTTCCTACAATAAAAATCCAGTCTGCTGGTCAAAACACAGTTTTAATTTTTTAAAATTATATTTACTATGGAATGTATAATATGGGTCTGTGGTACATAGTCTAAAAGGTTTAAAAGTGAAAAGAAGGATTCTGTCCCTTTCTTGCTCCCCTCCTATTCAGTCTCTTCCCCAGAGGCAACTACCACTCAAGTGTCTTGTTTATCTTTCCTGAGTTAATTGGTAATTTTGCAAGCATATACATCTATATTGTTTAATAAAAGTATTTTAAATGCAGACCAGAGGTTAAAAGAAAATAGGAAGTCCCTAGATGCCAGAAATGAGAAGAGAACTGAAAAACAGTATGGGGGAGTACTTAAGATGCTTAAGGGGTTGCCCAGAAACTTAGAAGTGTAATGCTCATGCAGGCAGAAGACCTTGATCCTAGAGGAGGCAGAGAATCAGAACAGAGGCCCCCACAAAACACTGGGAACCTCAAAGAGCTGAATTTTTGGTGAAAAGCTGGGCCTCCCCAAACTATTTTTGTCCAATGGGAAATGAACTTCTCTGGAGACTCAGTCTGGGTGTGCACTTGGCATGGAGCTGGCTCTAAATTTACATCACCTGCATGATCCAGGGGACCAGGCATATAAATTAATACAAATATTGTCCCTGAGCTACGAAAGTCAAGTTGAGCCCTTCCTCCCCAACACTGTCCTAGAAAGGAGGAGAATCAGGTAAGGATTTTATTCAGTACCAGACTGGTCACTACGCAATTTCCTCTTGCCCTTTATCCCTGAATATCCCCAGAGTCCTGCCGCAACTCCAAGACTCCCTTGCATTTAGGCCCAAAGAACTTGTGTGGACTTGTGTGAACGGTGAGCTTGTCCACTCTAGCTGACCTCCATTTCTGCTTCTTGCTGAGCATGGACAGAATCTCTGTTGGTCTGATTAACATCCTCCCAGTAAGGGGACCACCTCCTTTGCTTTTCTGATCCAGATCCAAAGCGAGAATCCTAGTGGATGAGAGAGGGACGTATGCATCAGCAGGCTAAATTCTGTCTTCATCCCACCGCCCTTCATTCAACATCAAGGGTGACCAGCTGCCTCCCTGAAGCTAGGAATGGAGCTCACCTTCCCCAGGGGAGACAGTCTGAGCACACAGTGTGACCCCAGACTCCAGACCCCAGAAAAGAACATCATATGATTCTCATTGTAGAAGAGAAGATTCTTTGGGGAGACAAGAAGAGGGCACCCCAGGCAGAGGGAGCAGGGTGTGAAAAGGCATGAGGCAGATGGCACGTGTGGGGAACTGAGAAACCCGTGGGGTGAGCCTGGGAGAGATGAGGGGAGGCGAGGGGTCAGACCACACAGGGTCTTGGAAGCTAGGCAGAAACTTTTAGACTCTGTGCTGAAGGCATAGCTTGGAAAAGTTGTTTTGTTTTGTTTTGTTAATTTTTTGGCTATACCACAAAGCATGTAGGATCTTAGTTCCCTGACTAGAGATCAAACCTGCATCCCCTGCATTGAAAGTGTGGAGTCTTAAGCACTGGACCACCAGCAGGGAAAAGTTTAAGTGAGGAAAGGACAAGAATCTTTAACTGAGTCACAGGTATGCAAGGCACAGAACAGATCCATGAGCCCCCAAGATGGAGAGTGCCCTGGTTGTACTGGAGGAAGGTGGGGCTGATCACCAGGACTTGGAGAGGAAGGGGAGGTGGCCAACCTGGGTCCCAGTCCACAGTGACACACAACCACATCTTCCCACCTGTCGAACCCTTACCTGGTCTTTTCTATCTTCCATTCTGCTAGGGAACTGGACCACCTTCAAAAATCTAAGGAAGAATTAGGAAGTGGAGGGGTTTCAGCAGCCCCTGAGACCTGGGAAGGTCTGGCAGGTGTGCCCAGTAAGCCAGTAGACAGTCTCCTTAGAGGCCCCTCTGTCATCTGCTACAGTGCCCTCTCCTTACCTGCCATACTAAGAATGTCTGGGTTCCCAGACCATCTCCTCACTCAGAGCATCTGAAGTCCACGCGAGATCAAAGAGCTGCAGGAGCAGCAGGAGCACCTGCCTCCAAGAACCCTGGCCCCTGGCATTCCTATGGGAGACGGAGCATCTCGTGGTTTGGTTCCCCAGCATCTCAGTGCCCTGAACAGGGACCTGGTTCATTCTGAGAAAAAGAGTAGAAACTGAAAGAACTCTGGGGGCAGGTCTGGCCGTCCAGTCCCCTGCCCTCTCCTCGAGGCCCACCTGGAGACCATGCTGGGTTGGTTGATGTTGTTGCTGTGACTGGCAGCCCGCAAGATCTTCGAATTCCCCATCAGGGCACAAGTCCCACAGAAGAGATCAAAATGGCTCATTGAGGTTTGGGGAATCACCTTGAGCAGCTTCTTCCACATTCTGCCCAGCTCGCTTGCTGCGTTCAGGTCCTAAAAACAGCAGGAGGGAGGAGATGGAGGGCCGAGACCCAGGTATTGGCTCCTGGAGGGAGGGAAGCAGATCTGAGTGGGTGAGACCTCCACTGGAGATTGGGAGTTGAAGCTGTGAAGATGGGAGGCACTCTAAGTCGGGCTGAGGGCAGGGGTTTGGGACAGAAAATGGGAAGTGACCTGTGCCCGGGGAGGAGGGGATGGGACGCCCCAGTGTTGACCACTGACCGACCACCAGAGCACAGCATCAGGGCGAGTGGACTCTGCTGCTCCCATCAGAGACCCCCCTCATCTTCTCATAGCCTGTATCAAACCAGCGCTCTCCAGCTGTGTGGTGGCAGACGGAGTGGTTGAGACTCCCAGACGGGCAGCTACATTGCCAGAATTTGAACCAAGGGCAGCTGCAATGCCGTGGTGCCCCATCCATCCATTTTTCCTGGGGTGCTGAGTCAGTCTTCAGATTCAGGCAGAGGGTCGTCAGCCACAAGAGGAGCATCCAGAAGACACACAGGACAAAAATCTGCCACCAGCGCCTCATGTCTGGCCCAGGTGATGGCTCCAGTGGCAGGCGGCCAACTGGTTCCTCTACCTGGGACTGGGAGGGGTGAGGACATGAGGTCATAGACAGCCCCCCACCTCTCTGTCCTGTGGGCCTCCGTAGCTCCCCAGACCTCCACACCACACCTCCTGCCAAGCCTTCATCTCCCACGTCTCTGTCCATTTGCTTATCCCCAAAGGGCCCTCCAACTGGGCCTGGGATGGAAGGTGTGAGGGCAGAGAGGTAACATATGGTGTGTCCCTGATCCTTCCCACAGGAGGTTGAGCTCTCAGTGGGGTCCTCCCTGCCAAGGGGTATATTACAGATCTCATCACAAAGTACACATTGTGACCTCCCTCCTTTAGGCACAAAGCCACCACCCTATCCTGTCACACTCAAGCTGCCTGCCTTGAGTGCAAGATCCACATAGATAGGGACTGACCTTTGCATTTATATATATATATATATATATATATATATTGGCTGCATTGGTCTTAGTTGTGTCACACGGAATCTTTTATTATGCTGTGTGGGCTCCTCTCTCGTTGTGGCACATGGGCTCCACAGCACACAGGTTCAGTAGCTGCAGCAAGCGGGCTTATTGTCCCTGTGGCACGTGAGATCTTAGTTTCCCAGCCAGGAATCAAATCCACATCCCCTGCACTGGAAGGTGGATCCTTAACCACTGGACCGTCAGGGAAGTCCTGTGATTACCTTTTTCACCTCTGAATCCCTACGACTTAATCATTTAATAAATATTTATGGGATACAGGAACAGAGTGGACACGGGAACTTAAGTACTATTTATGTGTTACAGCCCCTCTGCAATTGTTCAACTTCGGCTCAGACTTCACTTCTGTTCTCTAGACCCCCAAGCCTGGCAGTCTGTCACACCTTGACTTAGTTGTCTCAGAGACCCATCAACCCAGACAAGCCTGAGACTGAACTCATGTTGCTCCTTTTAAACCAAACCCTTCCCAAGACTTCTGAATCTCAGCAGGTGCTCCCCTACTCACCTCTTGCTGCAGCCAGAAACCCGTATGCTATCCTTGACTCCTCCTTCTCCCATGATTTCCAAATCCATTTTTAATCCTTTTGTTTCTGTCTCCAAACAACCTTCCTCATCTCCAGTGTCACTCCCTAAATTCAGCCCTGCCCTGTGGAAGATGTTAAGAAACAAAATGAAAAACTGAGTTGTTTTTAAGGTTTTTAATAAAAGGGTGGGGTCAGAAATCATTTCTTCAAAAAATCAAAATGTTTTCTTTCATGGGATGAGAACAGGAAAACAGTTGTCATAACTAGTGAAAATCTGCAGTGGGTATTTTATAGCTTTAAAAAATTCACCAGGGGATTTTGCTGGCAGTCCAGTGGTTAAGGCTCCAAGACTCCACTGCAGGGATTATGGGTTCGATCCTTGGTTGGAGAACTAGATCCCATATGACGAATACGGCAACCAAACAAACAAAAAAAAAAATCACCAAAAAATTTGAGTAAGGTCTGTAGACTAATTGATGCTTTTGAACTGCAGTGTTGGAGAAGACTCTTGAGAGTCCCTTGGACTGCAAGAAGATTAAACCAGTCAATCCTAAAGGAAATCAGTCCTGAATCTTCATTGGAAGGACTGATACTGAAGCTGAAACTCCAATACTTTGGCCACTTGATGAAAAGAACTGACTCATTAGAAAAAAGACCCTGATGCTGGGGAAGATTGAAGGCAGGAGGAGAAGGGGATGACAGAGGATGAGATGGTTGGATGGCTCCACCAACTCGATGGATATGAGTTTGAGCAAGCTCTGGGATTTGGTGATGGACAGGGAAGCCTGGAGTGGTGCAGCCTATGAGGTCGCAAAGAGTTGGATATGACTGAGTGACTGAACTGACTGTAGACTAATTAACTGTGTCAATGTCAATTCCCTGGGATCTCTTTTTACTATTTTTGTAATTTTTATATGCCTATACCTATTTTAAAATAAAAAGGTTTTAAAGAATCATCTAGAAAAAGATGCATAGGAAGCTTTATTGGTGTTTCACTTACATGAACTAACATAATATTTTTGTTGTAAAACACTCAAAAACTTACCACTTAAACCATTTTAAAGTACAATAAATCAATGACATTTAGGACATTCACACCATAATGCAGCCATCACCACTACCTAATTCCAGAACATATGCATCATCCCAAATGGAAACCATATATCCATTAAGCAGTCGTTCCCCATTCCCTTCTTATCCAGCCCTAGCAAAATATAACCTTTTAAAAACATCCTGAAACATTAGCTTTGGTTTTGCGTTTTAGCAATTTTATCAAGGCACAATTCACATGCCATAAAATTCACACATTTTAAGTGTATAATTCAACAAATGTATACAGCTGTATAAGCATCACCAAAACCCGGTTTTAGGACATTTCCATCAGAAATTCCCACTTGCATCTGCAGTCAATGCCACTCCTCATTCCAGGCTACCACTAACCCACTTTCTCTAAAGAGTTGCCTTGTTTATAAATAGAATAATACAATATGCAGTTTCTCATATCTGATTTCTTTTCCTCAGCATAATATTTTTAAAGTTTATATTGTATCATGCACCAAGAGTTAACTCCTGCTGTGAGTAGTATTCCACTGTGTGAATAGATCACTTTGTGTTTACCCACTCACCAGATGATGGACATTTGAGTTGTTTCCACTTTTTGGCTATTATGAATAATGCTCCTATGAACATTTGTTTACAAGTTTTTGCAGGAACATTCATTTTCATTTCTCTTGGGTAGACAGCTAGGAATTGTTGATTTATACATGCATTTATATTTAAGTCAAGAAAAATCTTTCAAAATATTTTCCAAAGTGGCAGCACCATTTTACACTTATCACCAGCAATGTATGAAGGTTGCAATTTTTCCACATTCTCAATGACATTTGGTTTTGTCTGTCTTTTTGATTATAGCTATTCAGTATCACAGTTATTCAAGTCTATGCCCCAACCGGTAACGCTGAAGAAGCTGAAGTTGAACAGTTTCATGAAGACCTACAAGACCTTTTAGAACTAACACCCAAAAAAGGTGTCCTTTTCATTATAGGGGACTGGAATGCTAAAGTAGAAAGTCAAGAAACACCTGGAGTAACAGGCAAATTTGGCCAGGGAATGTGGAATGAAGCAGGGCAAAGACAATAGAGTTTAGCCAAGAAAATGCACTGGTCATAGCAAACACTTTCTTCCAAAAACACAAGAGAAGACTCTACACTTGGACATCACCAGATGGTCAACACTGAAATCAGATTGATTATAGTCTATGCAGCCAAAGATGGAGAAGCTCTAAACAGCCAACAGAAACAAGAGCAGGAGCTGACTGTGGCTCAGATCATTAGCTCCTTATTGCCAAATTCAGACTGAAATTGAAGAAAGTCGAGAAAACCACTAGACCATTCAGGTATGATCTAAATCAAATCTCTAATGATTATACAGTGGAAGTGAGAAATAGATTTAAGGGACTAGATTTGATAGACTGCCTAATGAACTATGGATGGAGGTTTGTGACATTGTACAGGAGACAGGGATCAAGACCATCCCCATGGAAAAGAAATGCAAAAAAGCAAAATGGCTGTCTGTCAAATGAAGAGAAGCAAAAAGCAAAGGAGAAAAGGAAAGATATAAGCATCTGAATGCAGAGTTCCAAAGAATAGCAAGGAGAGGTAAGAAAGCCGTCCTCAGTGATCAATGCAAAGAAATAGAGGAAAACAACAGAATGGGAAAGACTAGAGATCTTTTCAAGAACATTAGAGATACCAAGGGAACATTTCATGCAAAGATGGGGTCGATAAAGGACAGAAATGGTATGGACCTAACAGAAGCAGAAGATATTAAGAAGAGGTGGCAAGAATACACAAAAGAACTGTACAAAAAAGATCTTTATGACCAAGATAATCACGATGGTATGATCACTCACCCAGAGCTAGACATCCTGGAATGTGAAGTCAAGTGAGCCTTAGGAAGCATCACTACGAACACAGCTAGTGGAGGTGATGGAATTCCAGTGGAGCTGTTTCAAATCCTGAAAGATGATCCTGTGAAAGTGCTGCACTTCATATGCCAGAAAATTTGGAAAACTCAGCAGTGGCCACAGGACTGGAAAAGGTCCGTTTTCATTCCAATTCTAAAGAAAGGCAATGCCAAAGAATGCTCAAAATACCGCACAGTTGCACTCATCTCACAGGCTAGTAAAGTAATGCTCAAAATTCTCCAAGCCAGGCTTCAGCAATACGTGAACCGTGAACTCCCTGATGTTCAAGCTGGTTTTAAAAAAGGCAGAGGAACCAGGGATCAAATTGCCAACATCTACTGGATCATTGAAAAAGTAAGAGAGTTCCAGAAAAACATCTATTTCTGCTTTCTTGACTATGCCAAAGCCTTTGACTGTGTGGATCACAATAAACTGTGGAAAATTCTGAGAGAGATGGGAATACCAGACCACCTAACCTGCCTCTTGAGAAGCCTATATGCAGGTCAGGAAGGAACACTTAGAACTAGACATGGAACAACAGACTGGTAACAAAAAGGAAAAGGAGTTCGTCAAGGCTGTATATTGTCACCCTGCTTATTTGACTTATATGCAGAGTACATCATGAGAAACGCTGAGCTGGAAGAAACACAAGCTGGAATCAAGATTGCCAGGAGAAATATCAATAACCTCAAATATACAGATGACACCACCCTTATGGCAGAAAGCGAAGAGGAACTAAAAAGCCTCTTGATGAAAGTTAAAAGGAGAGTGAAAAAGTTGGCTTAAAGCTCAACATACAGAAAACTTAAGATCATGGCATCTGGTCCCATCACTTCATGGGAAATAGATGGGGAAACAGTGGAAACAGTGTCAGACATTTTTTTGGGGGAGGGGCCTCCAAAAATCACTGCAGATGGTGATTGCAGCCATGAAATTAAAAGACACTTACTCCTTGGAAGAAAAGTTATGATCAACCTAGACAGCATATTGAAAAACAGAGACATTACTTGCCAACAAAGGTCCTTCTAGTCAAGGCTATGGTTTTTCTAGTGGTCATGTATGGATTTGAGAGTTGGACTGTGAAGAAAGCTGAGCACCAAAGAATTGATGCTTTTGAATGGTGGTGTTGGAGAAGACTCCTGAGAGTCCCTTGGACTGCAAGGAGATTCAATCAGTCCATTCTAAAGGAGATCAGTCCCGGGTGTTCATTGGAAGGACTGATGTTGAAGCTGAAACTCCAATACTTTGGTCGCATCATGCAAAGTCTTGACTAATTTGAGAAGACCATGATGCTGGGAGGGATTGGGCGCAGGAGGAGAAGGGGAATATGAGATGGTTGGATGGCATCCCCAACCTGATGGACGTGAATTTGCGTGAACCCCGGTAGTTGGTGATGGTCAGGGAGGTCTGGCGTGCTGCGATTCATGGGGTCGGAGTCAGACATGACTGAGCGACTGAACTGTACTGAACTGATTCTAGTGAGTATGAGATGGTATCTCATTATGGTCTTAATTTGCATTTTTCTAATGACAATTGATGCCTAGCATCTTTTCATGCATTTATTAGCTAGCTATTTATATGTCTTCTTTGGTGAATATCTATTCAAATCTTTTGGCCATTTTTAAATTAAGCTGTCCTCTGACTACTTTTAAGAGTTCCTTATGTATTCTGGATATAAGTCCATTATCATTGATGGTTTGCAAACTTTTCCCTTAGTGTCTTTTGAAACGCAAAAGCTTTAGTCATGGTGGAGTCCAATTTATTTTATGGATCATGACTTTGTATCACGGATTTGCCTAACCCAGGATCCTGAAGGGTTAGGGGTGACCTTGGTTCAATTTAGTTTAATGGTCCAGTCACTGATCTGTTTTAAGTTATACTTAAATATCTTGAGCTACTAAAGTTTCTGCCCTTTACCAATGGATCTCCATGTGGTTTGGAGAACACACTGACAATTTAGGCAGTTTACAGATTCATCCCCTTTAACTTTCTGCATACTCCGGACCTCACATTCAGCCAAGGATGACAGGATATCTAGAACCCTCTCCAGTCTCTCCTGAGTATGTGTATAAGCTTGTACAAGTGGGCAGCCTTCCAGACCAACAGTGATGCATGAAACCTTATTAAGACCCACAGTAACTATATTCGTTCCAGATCTGTTAAATTTTTGGCTTGCTTACTGGTCTGTTAGTTCTCCCAACCAGTATCATGACCTCAGAATTGCTGCACTGTTGATTTTCCTTGGTTGTTTGCCATTAGATTGCTATTATTTTCAACAATATCCATGGGCAAGTATTTTCCAAACTCTGCTCCAAATAAAATCAGTGACTTCCAAGAGCAAAGCTCCTAATGCTCACAGGCATCCCCACTCTTGCAGGACTGCCACCACAAAGCTGGAGTGGGGGATGTGGAAATAGCTGCTGTCTAAAATGCACCATGTAACTCATTGATCTTACTGAGGTTTGATAGTTTCTCTAGAATAAATGCATCTCCATTTGATGTATCCCTTTGGTCAATTCTAGAGTCCTAAGGTGATTGTTCTTTGTCCATTTCTAACTGTTGCTTCCTGACCTACAGGATCCAACTGCTCCCATGGCCAAAGGACCTCACCTTGATGGGGAGGACTGGAAGCATTAAGGGGAAGCCTGACATTGTGAAGAGCAAAGTTTCCAACTGGTCAGTGTCTTGGTCTCCTGTGACTTCTGTGTCATGGTCGCCTAGAAGAACTCTATGAAGGGAAAGGACTACCTACTTCTAGAATTCCTAAAACAGAAAGTCTCTCCACTTTGCCGTCCCTATTATGCAGTCCCCTGATTTTTCCTTCACAGTGCAAGGCACATTCTCCTTTATTTAGGTAGTTAATTAATTACTGTATTATTTTTTCAAAAAATTTTATTATAGTAATATACACATAACATAAAATTTACCATTGTAATTATTTTCAGAGCACAATTCAGTGGTTTATATAACATACATACATTTTGCTGTTTACCTCTTCCTACTCCCCACTGAAAGCTCCTCAAGAGTAAGTATGAACCACATCTTTGTTACTCACCACGGTTTTCCATAAGAGGGGAGCAAGAAAAGCTTGAGTAATATATGTAAAAGGAGTGGAGAAGTGTGTTTTAGCGGGGAACTCCGCTGAGGAAAGAGGGCTTGGAAGTCAAATATGAATGGGCATAGCATGGACATATGACAGAGAGGAGAGAATAATTTCTGTCAACACTGTTCATGGACATCCAACTGAAAATAGACTTCTCTTGCACTTGGTGGTGGTAGCTAATGTGTGGGAAAGACCCAGGCTCTGGAGTCAGAAAAATCAGGCCTTGAAGCCCAGCTTTGCCCTGTTAACTCCCCCTGCAACCTCAGACAAAGTCAGTCCAACTCTTGGCTTCTTCATCTACAAAACGGGGTTTGAAATAGCACTGATCTCCAGGGCTGTTCTGATGTAGAATATGCTCAGTTGCTCAATCATGTCTCTCTGCGATCCCATGGACTGTAGCTCATCAGGCTCCTCTGTCCATGGGATTCTCCAGTAAAGAATACTGGAGTGGGTTGCCATTCCCTTCTCCAGGCTGATGTAGAACGGATAACAGTAATTGGCATGTTGTCAGTTTTCAATTAATATGCATTAGCCCTTTCCTTCTTCCCTTCCCAGCAGGCTGTAGCCTGCAGACAGAAAGGGGGGACTCAGCTTCTCCTGCCACAAGCCACCCAGCTTGTGTCCCTTCTCTTTCTCCTGGAAGCCTTCCCTGACCCAATGTGTCAGTAATTTTCTTCTGTGGACTCTCCACAGTTCCCTAAACCCCTTTTACAAAGTTCTGGTCTGTGTGTGTGTGTTTGTCACTCAGCTGTGTCTGACTTTTTGCAAGTCTATGGATTGTAGCCCACCAGGCTCCTCGGTCCATAGAATTTTTCAGGTAAGAATATTGGAGCGGGTTGCATATCCTACTCCAGGGAATCTTCCCAACCCAGGGATTGAACCTGCATCTCCTGCAGTGGCAGACGGGTTCTTTACCACTAGGGCCACGTGGGAAGCCCAGAAGTTCTGGTCTAATGTTACTGAAATGATCTGAGCCAGGCACCTCCACTAGCCATGCTGAGGAAAAGCACTGAGAGGCTGTTTGGGCAGAATCAACCCCAATGGCTCTTGTTCCCAGAGTACTTTGAGGTCCAGAAGAAATGGGTTGGAATCAGTCTCTGCCATTAATTCCTACCATCTAGGCCAAGTTGTGAAGGGAATGGCAACCCACTCTAGTATTCTTGCCTAGAGAATCCCAAGAACAGAGGAGCCTGGCGGGCTGTAGTCTACGGGATAGCAAAGAGTCAGACACTACTGAGCAACACACACACACACACACACACACACACACACACACACACACACACACACACACACACACACACACACACACACACACACACACACACACACACACACACACACACACACACACACACACACACGCAAGCACACACACACACGATATAAAAGTCACACCGACTTTACAGAGGTGATTCTCAAGCTGTAACTGCAAGAAATCGCCTGGGTGCCATTCTTAGAGTTTCTGATCAGCAGGTTTGTGTCAGGGCACAATAGTTTGCATTCCTAACCAATTTCAGATGATAATGAGGCTGCCCATTGAGGACACTGTGAAAACCACTGTTCTAGGAGGTTCCAGGAGTCTGATGTGAAACTCGAGGTGCAGCTCCGGTCACAAGGCAAGCGAATGCTGCTATTATTACTGTGTCTGTCCGGTGGAGTTCTCTTCCAGGCACTCTGCTCCCCGGAAAACCTAACCCCTTACTTCTTCACCCCCTCAACCACTCCGCGGGAGCCCGTTCCTTTGCGGGAGCCGGTTCCAGCCGTCAAAGGAAGTGGCAGCACAGGTGGGCGGGGCGGCTGAGGGAGAACGCGGCAAGCGTGGGCATTGCTGCGCCTGCGTGCGGAAAGAGGGGGCGTGGCCCAAGCTCCGGGCCGGAAGCGGGAGGCTGCCGGGGTGGGCCCGCAGGCTTCCCCTTTCCGGCTGGTCCCCATGGAGGCGCTGGGGAAGCTGAAGCAGTTCGATGCCTATCCCAAGACTCTGGAGGACTTCCGGGTCAAGACCTGCGGGGGCGCCACGGGTAGGGCGTGGCGGGGTCGGGGTCGGGGTCGGGGTCGCGGGGAGTGGGGTGTTCTGGAGGTTGGCCGGGTCGCCTGGAACCTGTCCGGCCTGCCGGGGGTAGAGGGAGAGGGACAGAGGCCATTCTGACCCTCGCTCCCTGCCCTGCAGTGACCATTGTCAGTGGCCTTCTTATGCTACTATTGTTCCTGTCTGAGCTGCAGTATTACCTCACCACAGAGGTAAGGGGTGGGGCCTAGTAAGTGGGCGGGGCTTGGCATTACGGTGGTAGGAGCTTATGGAATGGGGCAAGAGAAGCTTGAGGTGAAATCTTACTAAGGTAGTCCTGCCCCAGGTGCATCCTGAACTCTACGTGGACAAGTCACGGGGGGATAAACTGAAGATCAACATCAATGTGCTCTTTCCGCACATGCCTTGTGCCTGTGAGTACCTCACCGTGGGTGGGAATGGCAAGCCCCAGGGTTCTCAAATGGCATCCAGGTTCACAGCTCCAGCCTTAGGTTCTGGACTGGACTCCAGGAAAGCCTCCTTCCCCTAGTCCACTGACGCCCTCAAACAAGCTCCCCTTACTCTCCAAAACCCTTGCCCTTAGGACACAGCCCTTTACCCTGACCTCCTGCTTCCAGATCTGAGCATCGATGCCATGGATGTGGCTGGGGAGCAGCAGCTGGATGTGGAACACAACCTGTTCAAAAAACGGCTTGATAAGGATGGCTTTCCCGTGAGCTCAGAGGCAGAGCGTCATGGTAACTTGGGGGAAGAGGCCAGATCTCAAATCCCAGAGCTGGACATGCCCAAGCCCTACCTTCTGGCGAGTGGGCTGTGACTGACTCAGTGACACATGAAGCAACTAGGACTCAGAGAAGTCAAGTGGCTTTCCAAGGGTCCCCCAGCTATTAAGAGTCACGCTGGGCTGAAATCCTGGCTTTTTAGCCTCTGTTTATTGAGGAGAGTACTCTACATGGCTGTCATTCTGAGGTCCCGAATCCCTGCCTATTGTGGTTTAGTAACAGAAGTCGGAGGATGAGTCCTCTGTGCCTTGGCAGAACTCCTTTAGGTGGACCCAGGCTTCTCTGGCTGTCTACTTCCCCGTCCCACAGACTGACTTCAGCCCATAATGCTCTTCCCTCTTGGAATGCAGGATGGCTTAAATTTAAGTCTTTGTTCTTGAATTAGATTGCCTGAGTTCAGATGTAGCTTTGTCTTTTGCTGTTCGTGCCTTCGGCTATTAAAATGGTGATAAACAGTTGTACTTACCACGTGGAATTGCAGGATCAAAAGAAGTAATGCGTGTATAATGCCTAGTTCAGAGTGTTGTTCACTTTTAGCTTCCTTTCTTTTCTCTGTGTCCTCCCAGTGCCTCCATTGACTCAGTTTCCCTCCATAACAAAACTTTCCTGAAAGCTCTGATATTTTCACACCTTAGAGATTGCTTTGTTGGTCAACTTTATCATTTGTTCATTCAAATGTTGAACACTAGTAAAACCAATAGAATTTGCTATAGGATTGGACATGGAGTCAAGGTCGATTCCAAGGCTTTGGTCTGAGCGAGTGAAAGATTTAATGACCAGAGAAGGAAGAGGACTTTTGTGTATGGGTGGGAGAGGTGGGGGAATATATATATCTCCACTACTGTGTAACAAGTAACCTCAAAAGTTAGTGACTTAATTCAACAAACATTTGTTTTTGTCAGTTTCTGTGGGTCAGGAATTTGGGAGCGGCTTGGTTGGTTTGTTCTGACCATTGCAGTTGGCAACATGGAGGTCACTGGAAACTGAATAGAATAATTTTGATACTGTTGGGGATGAAAATCTAATCACAGAGCAGAAAAGGAAATGGAGACATCAAGTATAGATGACCCTTCCAGGAGTTTTGCTGTAAAAGAGAGCAGAGAAGTGGAGTGGGGACTGGAAGAGAGTGCATGTGGGTTGGTTGGTTTGGTGTTGAGATTAAGCCAGATCCTGTTGCTTCTATCTTTTTAGTGGAGATTGAAAGCAAGGTCATTAGCTAAGAGTGGAGAAAGGGGAAGGGATTTTGGAGGCCTAAGGAGAGAGGAAAAGATATAAATTAGTCATCTCAGAGAATGGAAGAGTGAAAGGAAGTAGGACTGCCAGGCAGTCTTAAGGGAGGCACAGGAAGAAGTAGGCACAGAGAGCTGAACTCAGCTAGAAGTTGGGTTTTGCTAGACTTATACAATGAAGGGAGAGAGGAATAGTGACTTTTGCTTGTGTGCAAGAGAATAATTACAGCAGTGGACTAGAGAATCTTTTTTCCAGCTTTGTGGCTGTATAGCATCATGTAAGTTCAAAGTATACAACATGTTGATTTAACATACATGTATATTGTAAGATGATTATCATAGTAGAGTAACAGCCATTACCTCACAGTTACCTTTTTTGTATATGAGGTGAGAACATTTAAGATCTACTCTTAGCAACTTTCAAGTTTACAATATCGTTAACTATAGTCCCTATGCTGTTAGATCCCCAGAACTTATTCATCTTATAAGTCTGTGCCCTTTGACCAACATTTCCCCTACCCCTGAACCCCTGGTAGCCAACAATCTATTGTCTTTCTGTGAATTTGTTATTTTTAGATTCTACATGTAAATGAGACCATAACAGTATTTGTCTTTCTCTGTCGTACTTATTTCATTTAATATAATATCCTCAGGTTTATCCATGTTGTTGAAAATGGTAGGATAGTCTTCTTTTTAATGGCTGAAAAATATTCAAATATGTACACATACAGAGCTTCCCAGGTGGCCCAGTGGTAAAGAATCTACCTTCCAATGCAAGAGACATAAGAGACACAGGCTTGATCCTTCAGTCAGAAAGATCCCTGGAGGAGGAAATGGCAACCACTCCATTGTCCTTGCCTAGAGAATTCCATGGACCAGAGGAGCTTGGTGGGCTACCGTCCATGGAGTCTCAAAGAGTTGGACACGACTGAATGACTAAGCACACACACCCGCATATACATATACATAATATATATTGGTTTGGCCAAAAAATTTGTTCAAGTTTCTCCATAAAATGTTCAGAATATATAATATTCCAATATATTTCTATATATATATTGGAATATTACATATATATATACCATATGAAATATGTGTGTGTATATATACACACACACACACAGACACACAAGTTACAGTTTCTTTGTCCATTCATTTGTTGATTGACTCTTATGTTGTTTTCATGTCTTGGTTATTATGGATAATGCTATGGTAAACATGGGACTACAGATATCTCTTCAAGATAGTGATTTAGTTATTTATTTATTTTTTTGGTATATATACCTAGAAATGGGGATTGCTGGGACGTATGGCAATTCTATTTTTAATTTTTTGAAGGACTTTAATATTGTTTTCCATAATGGCTGTACCAATTTACACTCCCAATAACAGTGCACAAGGGTTCCCTTTTCTCTGCTTTGTCCACAATACCTATTTTATTTTTTGTTTTTGTTTTTCCGATAATAGCCATTCTAACGGATGTGAGGTGATACCTAGTGGTTTTGATTTGCATTTCCCTGATGAAGAGTAACATTGAGCACCTTTTCGTGTCCCTGTTGACCATCTGTATGTCTCTTTTGAAAAATGTTTATGCAACTTTTTTGCCCATTTTTAGTTGGACAAATTGGGGTTTTGCTGTTGAGTTATATCAGTTCCTCAAATGTTTTTGATATTAACCCCGTGTCAGAGACACCTTTTGTAAATATTTCCTTTGTCCCATAGGTTGCCCTTTCATTTTGTTAATAGTTTCTTTGCTGTGCAGAAGCTGTTTCTTTTGATGTAGCAGCGCTTATTTCTTTTTGCTTTCGTCGCCTGTGCTTTTGGTGTCGCATCCAAAAAATCATCGCCGAGACCAGTATCAAGGAGTTCTTTCCCTATGTTTTCTTCCCAGGAGTTTTGCAGTATCAAGTTTTACATTTAAGTCTTTAATCCATTTTGAGTTAATTTTTGCAAGTGGTGTAAAATAGGGGTGTGATTTCCTTCTTTTGCATGTGAATATCTGTTGTTTTTTTTCAGCACTATTTAGTAAAGAGGGCATTCATTACCCATTTGAACCATAGAATTTGGGGTTTTTTTGAACCACAGAATTTAAATAAAGAGGGAAGTGAGGGTATGAAGGGGTGATAGTGGTATCAAAGAATCAGTGGATTCTGGGTACCAGAGAGAGTGAGCTGAGAAAAAGAGGATAAGATTTAAGGTTGGGGTATATGAAACTGAATTTTGGAAGGTTTGTGACCACTGGTAATAGCCGCGTATGGAAATGGCTGGTTGAGGATGGTTCTGAGTATTGAAACCACCAGTTACAGTGAGGTAGTTAAAGGCAGGGAGCCAGGTGCAGAGAGAGCAGTCTGAGAGCAAGCACCAGGGCGAGGGGCTTAAGGGCTTACACTTTGGATTTAGAGCTGAAATCTGCCACTTACAGTGTTGCATTGGGCGAAATCACTTTTCATCTCTGAGTCTCAGCACCTTCTCAGTACTGTGGGGATAGTAACCTCCACCTTCACAGAGCTGTGGGGTTGAAAAGAGACTATGTGTAAAGTACAGCAACCCGTACTCAGCTAATGTTTAGTATTCACTTTTATTGTTTTATTGCTATTACCTTTTATTGAAAGAAATACTACATGTGTGGAAATGCTTAGTGCCTGACACATAGCATGCACTATGTAAATCTTAGGTAGTACAGTGTTTATTATTCCTAAGCCACAGGCCAGAGGGCCCATGCAAGGGTTGGGCTGTGCTTAGTCACTTAGCCATGTCCTACTCTTTGTCACCCCATGGACTGTAGCCCTCTAGGCTCCTCTGTCCATGTGGATTCTCCAGGCAGTAATACTGAAGTGGGTTGCCATGGCCTCCTCCAGGGGATCTTCCTAACCCAGGGATCAAACCCAGGTCTCCCCTCATTGCAGGCAGATTCTTTACCGTCTGAGCCTCCAGGGAAGTCCATGTGAGAGTTAGGGGTACTGATTTCACTGCACCTGCCCCTGGCTCATGGCCCTGCCTCTTGCCCTCCCCTTAGAGCTCGGGAAAGTCGAGGTGAAGGTGTTTGATCCTGATTCCCTGGACCCTGATCGTTGTGAGAGCTGCTATGGTGCTGAGACGGAAGACATCAAGTGAGCCAGGGTCTGGGGGTCAGGCTGGGGGGTGGGGAGCAAGGCTCCCATCAGGTGCTTTTTGTCAGTCATCCCCAGCCTCTGTTGGATGCTGTCTGTGTGTGAGTGGGAGGGGTGGTGTTGGACAAAAATTTAGATGGGATGAGCTATGTGCCTTGGTCACTGATCCCAGGTCAGGTGTCAGGCTCAGTGGCCAGGCCCTTCCTGGGAGGTGCAGAGCTGGGGACGAGGTCAAAGTGGTCCTTGTTCTGGCTCAGTGGTAGTCTCTGGAGTCCAGCTGCCTGGGTTCCACCTATGTGTCCTTGGGCCAAACTACATAACCCTTGTGAAGGGAGTGAAAAGGACACCTTTCTCATAAGACTTACCTAGGGAATAAATGTATTTTCTGTGTACAGCACTGAGATAGAAAGGCTCGGCCCGGGTTCTTAAGCCTTCCTTATATGGCAACTGCTGTTTTGTTTCTCAGGCCCTGACCCCTGAGAGACCCCTGGTTCAGCAGATCTAGGGTAGAGCCTGGGGATATGTATTTATAATCTTTTTTTAAATTTAGGTAAAATATACCTAACATGAAATTTACCATTTTGACTGTTTTCATATGTGCCATCTGGTACTATTAACGACGTACATAGCCCTGTATGACCATCGCCATGATCTGGTCTAAAACTTTTCATCACCCCAAACAGAATGGGGGTATGTATGTTTCAACAGCCCTGCTGCCGCTGAGGAAACATACCTGGAGGGCGCTGGATGGTCAAGGATGAGGCTGGGGAGGCTTAGTTAGTGGGCAGCGCTGCCTTGTTCCCCAAGGTGCCTGGGGGCCTCTGACGCCCCCTGCACCGCCCCTCTGCAGGTGCTGTAACTCCTGTGAGGATGTGCGAGAAGCATATCGCCGTCGAGGCTGGGCCTTCAAGAACCCGGACACCATTGAGCAGTGCCGGCGGGAGGGCTTCAGCCAGAAGATGCAGGAGCAGAAGAACGAAGGCTGCCAGGTGTACGGCTTCCTGGAGGTCAACAAGGTACAGGAGGAGCTGAGGCGGGACAGGCCAGCTGGGCTGTGGGTTGGCCCCAGTCCACTGTGACTCGAGGGCACACTTGCCCTCAGGGGACAAATGACAAAGGGAAAGGAGGAAACGGCTGGAGGATGAGCGGGCATCTCCCCCAGGTGGCCGGAAACTTCCACTTTGCCCCCGGGAAGAGCTTCCAGCAGTCCCACGTGCACGGTAAGCGACCCAGATCAGCCGGGACACCTGGCGAGTTGGAGGGCCCCTTCCCCTGCCTGCTGCTCTTTTGTCTTTGGCCCAGAGCAGACCCTCGTCTCAGGGCTGTGGTTTGGTAAACAGTTAAGGCCACACGCCAAGGAGCCAGACTGTCTGGCTTCAGATTTCAGTCTTAGACCTTCCAGGTTGTCTGCAACTTTGAGAAAGTTCCTTTACTTTTTGAGCTTCAGTTTCCTCCTTTCTAAAGTAGTGATGATAGTTCTTATCTCCTATGCTGTTTGGGCAGGTTAAAGATGATAGCAGGGAACCTGACGTGTGGTAGGACTTGTTTAAGTGGCAGCCCCCAGTGTCGAGTAACCCATGTGTGATCCTTTGACGGAAGCAGAGCCTGTTTGGAGCCCAGGTTCTGCCGCTCTCAGGCTGTGTTGACTCGGGACATAGTGAGCCCTACTCAGTTTCTTCTTCTGTAAAATGGGCCCTAAATAGTACCTGCCTCACAGTGTTGTTCACAAGGATGAATAAATAAATGGAGATTTATTCTCATTCCTTTTTCATTCATACATTCACTAGATACTTAGTAATCACCTATTGTGATTGTCTAATCAAGTGCTAGTCTAGGTGCTAAGGATACAGCAGCAATCAAAACAAAGTCCCTGCCTTCAGAACATTCTAGTAAAGAAAGAGACAGTCAACAAGTACATATAAAGATATGGTATATCAAGAATATATTTAAGTAACTCAAACCCAAAAAAGGCAGGATAAAAATGATTGAAGTGAGAGGCTTGGGCGAGATGGTATGTGTGTGTGCGAGATGGTATGAATGTGTCAGGGAAGACTGATGGGTAACATCTGAGTGAAGATCTGAAGTGAGTACAGGGCCTGGCCATGTGGATGACTGGGGAGGTGTTTCAAATAGAATAGCAAATGCACGTCCCTAAGGCAGGAATGTGCTTGGTGAACTCAGGGTGCAGGGAGGAAGTTAGGGTGACTGGAGCATGGTGAGCTGAGCTGCATGCTTAGGAAATAAGGTGAGGGAGGTAACAGGGCCCTGTTGTGTGCATTGCAGGGACTTGGGCTTTTACTTTGAGTGAGATGGGAGCATTCTGAAGGAGTTTCACGTGATCTGATGTAACTTTGACCTAACTCTGATAGGCAGCATTCTGCTTCGTTGAGGAGACTGGTGGGTTGTGGAGGAGGGGGCAGAGTGTGAGAGGACAGGGGCAAGAGAGGCCAGTTAGGAGGCTGTCGCAGTGATCAGTCGAGGCACCAGATGATGGGGGCTGGGCTGGAGTGGGGGTAGAGGTGGTGAGAAGTGACCGTGGATATTTCAAAGGTAGAGCTGAGAGGGGTTGCCGACAGATGTGAAGGTAAGGAAAAGAGGAGTAAAGATGACTCTGCAGGATGAAGTTGCCATTTAGTGAGAAGGGGAGGCTCAGAGGAACAGGTTTAGATGGTTGGACTGAGAATATGAAGCTTCCTTTGATGTGCTCAGACCAATGAGCTATCACCCCAGATGTCAAGTAAGCAATTGGCCATTCCAAGTCTGGAGTTCAGGAGAGAGGTCTGGCCTAGAGGTACACATGTTGGAGTTATCTGTGTATTTAAAACCATGAGACTGGATGAATCACCTTTCAGATGGAGGGGACGGTAGATGTAGAAGAGGAGAGTTCAGGGCTCTAAGCGCCGGGCCCCTAAAATCAGAGGACAGAAGGAAGCAGCAGTAGAGACACGGGAGATGAGAATGAGACCCAGAGAGTGATATCCTGAAAGCTAAGGGGCGGATGTGTTTCCAGAACCGTGTCCGGTGCTTCTGGACGTCAGGTAGAACGGCCGTGCGGCGTCTAATATGGCAGTGGTCATTGTGACCCTAACAGGGTAGTTTGGGCCAGGAAGCACCCACTGAGTGGTTCAGGAGGGTGTGGGAGAGGAGTTGCAGGCGGTGAACAGAGGCAGCCCTTGTGGGGCTTGCTCTCAAGGGGAGGGGGAGAGGGGCCCGTCGCTGGAGAGAATGGAAGTCAAGGGGAGTTTTGTAAGATGTGTGGTATAGCCATGTGTCAACATGCTGTCGGAAATTGCCTAGTGGAGAGAACAGAAGTGACGCTCTGTAGCTGAAAGGGACATTTGCTGGACTGAAGTCCTTGAGAAGGAAAAGGAAGACAATGTAGTGCCTTAGAGGTGTAGAAAGTCCCAGTTTGGCAACAGGAGGGAAGGCGGACCTGCATAGGTACAGGTAGGTTGGCAGCAGAGTGACATGGAAATCGTCAGGAGTTGTGACAGGGCCACCATCTAAGAGAGTGTGACAGCAAGTGGCCAAAACTCTCGAGTGCCGTGTGAGAAGACTGACCGGTGGTTCTGTGTGGGTCTCTGGGTGATTCAGACAAATGGGGATGGAAGGTGGTGTAGTGCCATGAGCTGCAGACCTGAGATTTTTAGGGAAAATCAAGGGAAATGAAGTGATCTAGAAATGGCGTCAAGGAGCACGGAGGACCTCTGTTAAGGCCAGGAAGGAGGACAGGTGTGGGAGAGAAATAGTCACTGCTTGGGGGCTGCAAGGGCGAGCTGGGCTGTGGCCAGAGTATGAGCGGGGAGGGAGGCATGGAGGTTGGAGATTCCGGGGTTTTGCTGATGAGTAACAGGGCGTGTGGAAGGACCTAGAAGGGATGGGAGTCAGGATTGTACTCGGGGTCATACAGAGCCACATGGTGGTGAGAGTCCAGGGGAGAGATGACCTGGCAGTCCTGAGCTGCCTGGTAACAAAGGATAAGCAACGGGCTCAGTGAAGATGGATGTGCTGGTCTTCAAAGCGGTCTGCGGGGGTGTGCCTGAACGTTGGGGCAGGCAGGTGCATCTGGAGGGGCCGGGGAAGGTGGTCTCACTGGGATTGTAGGAAGACAGTCAATGTGGCTCTGTGGGCACACGGCCTGTGGGCACTCAGTGAGAGGTGACCCATCTCTGCTTCTCCGTCTGGCTGTTGTCAGAGCAGGGAGCCCAGGGCAAAAGGTCCCCCATACCCTTGACGGATATTCGAAACACAGAGGTACAGCTGCCCAAGGCCAGAGCCTGAACTGAAGGCCTGGAAGCTAGTTTCTGACATCGTGTTGATTTGGGGGAGGAGAGGGGAAGATGGTAAAGTTTATCTTAGATCCTGCCTGGTCTTCAGAGAACACCAAGGCTCACAGAGAACAAGTGACCTGCCCAAGGTCACACAGCTAGGAAAGTGACCCTCTGGGCTCTAGGTCTTCTGTTCTTCCTAGGCTACCACAGTTCTGTCCAAGCCCCCTTGCACTCTTCTCTGGCCAGGGGAGGGGACCAGGAGGAGGCCTGTTAGCTGAGTCCAGACCCCACTACTAAGGCAGGAACATCTGGTCCTCCCTTCTACCACGTGTCCAGCTCTGTAGTTCTTGCTGTGAAGCGCTGAATCTTTTTTCTCTTCCTCCCTTCTCTCTCCTTCTCTCCCCCATGCTGCAGTACACGCTGTGGAGAGTAAGTGGCCCCTACCCCCAGGGAAACCAAGCCCCCATTTCTGGGGCAGCCTGTCCTCCCAAGAAGGGGGGTGGGTGTGGGTGGGCCTGGGAGGGGGCCTTCTCTGGCCTGATGGCTGGGTGACTATAACAAACGGTGGGTGTATCCATTAGCTGGGGTTCATTGTAGCAGGAGGGATCAGAGTTCAAGGGCAGGAGGAATTTGTTCTGGAACAGGGTACCTGCTGGGCTCCCTTTGGTGGCTTGAGGGTGGGAGCAGAGAAGGCCGGGAAAGCACTTAGACCACATTATTAAGTCCCACCTTGCTTTGGGGTTCAGTGACTGGCCCATTGGCTCTAGTTCCTGAAAGACCTGAGTCAGTGGGCTTTATCTCCTGAGATGCAGGGCCTTGGGCCTTGGTGGGAGCAGAGGTCTGGAGTGGTGCCCATGAAGGGCTCCCTGCACATGCGAGGGAAGAAGTGGGCCTTGTAGAGGGCATGAACTCTCACCTCTCAAGCAGGCCTACAGCAGGCCCTCTGGCTGCCCTCAAGCAGGGCTGGGTTGGTGAGTGAATGAGGGGTGGAAGACAAGCCAGGCAGGTCACGGTCCAGCAGGAGGAGTGGGGAGGCCCAAGTAAGGGCACAGAGAGCCTGCTCCCCTGCTGACACCTTCTCCCTTCTCTCCTAGTCCACGACCTGCAGAGCTTCGGCCTTGACAACGTACGTACCAGGTGGAAACCATGGAGGGTGGATGGAGGTGGAGGCCTAGTCGCTGCCTTCATTCTCTGTAGGGACATCCTGGGATGGGGGAGCAGATACAAAAAAATAAACCACGTTCTGACGGGTGCAGTGTGAGGATCACTGGTGTGACTTTTGAACTGAGACCTGCATAGGCTGGAGATAGGGGATGGGCTTGAACAAGAGCATCCAGGCAGAGGGAGCCTGGAGCGAGATCAGGAAGGTAGGGCCACTTCTGAGGAAAAACGGGGCTGTGTGGTTGATTGAGGATGAGCCTGGAGGCTTGACAGGCCATGTGCCATTCTGGGGAGTCTGGTCTCTTTCTGGAGCAGTGGGAGGCTGTTGGCCCACTTCAAGCAGGGTCATAATGGAATCATAATGGATCCCTCTAGTGGCTGTTTGACCCAACAGGAGCAGGACAGGGGAGGGAGCTGGGAGATCCGGGGCCCCCTCCAGCCTAGGCCACCAAGAACATGTGCTGTGATTGTCTCACGTGTGGGTGCAGCCAGAACCTCAAACTCTGCAGCCCCGTGAGCCCCCAGACCCTGAGGAAGGAGTTCCTAGGTGGGGGGTGGGGGTGTCTGTCTCAGGCAGGTTCTCTAAGGGAAGACCCATCTCCGCACACCCACTCCCCAGACCCAGGGGCCCCTGTGTGAAAAGCCATTGAGAGGGTGGGGCCTGTCAGAGCCTCGAGTGCTCGGAGACCCAGGCGCTGGTATTGCTTGCAGATCAACATGACCCACTACATCCGGCACCTGTCATTTGGGGGAGGACTACCCGGGCATTGTGAACCCCCTGGACCACACCAACGTCACGGCACCCCAAGGTACCAGCCTGGGAGGTAGCCCCCAGCGGCCCAAGCCCTGCTCGCACCCATGCCCAGTGCCCTCTTCTCCCCACAGCCTCCATGATGTTTCAGTATTTTGTGAAGGTGGTGCCCACAGTGTATATGAAGGTAGACGGAGAGGTGAGTCCGAGGGGGCCCAGACCTCAGGGCACCCTCTGGTGCCAAGCCCGTGAATTCCTTCAGCTGGGAAGTGAAGTCCTGCTCTTAACCCATATGATGGGTGACAGGCTGAGGCTCAGAGGGGGCTGGGTGATTTGCCCCATAGCTAGAGCTCAGGCCCCAGGCTGTCAGATTTCAGAGCACTTTTTCTACTTGCCATCCACTCCTCCCATGTACACTCTGCCTCTCTGTCCCCCATGGTCTTCCCTGGGCCAGGGGCTAGCCAGGCTGACCCTTCCGTGCCCCTCCCTCCTATCTCTCCTGTGGCCTGTGGAGCAGCATCTCTGCAGACGGGTAGAATGCATGAGGACTGAGTGGAGACGATGCCAGGCCTAGCATTGCCTGGGGTTCAGGGTGCAGCCTTGAAGAGTTGCTATTCTCCCCCACTGAGAGGGTCCACCATACGGAGCTGGGATTGGCAACCCATAAAGAGCTGGTGACTGGAGGGAAAGCGGGGATGGTCAGGCTGCAAGAGGGCGTTGAGGTGGTCCCGGGCCTTGCAGTGTTTGATTCCGGCACGGGGCCTCGCCTTTCGCCTCCACACAGTCAAGGCACTGCCAAACCAGGGGCCGGAGCAGGGGCTAGGACTGGGGGTTGGGAGCCAAGTCACAGACCCGGCCCTGGCCCAGTCTCCCCTCCTGTGCCAGGTGCTGAGGACAAATCAGTTCTCTGTGACCAGACATGAGAAGGTCGCCAACGGGCTGATGGGCGATCAGGGGCTTCCCGGCGTCTTCGTGCTGTATGAGCTCTCGCCCATGATGGTGAAGCTGACAGAGAAGCACAGGTGAGGGCCGGGGAAGGGAGGGGCCTGGGCCTGCAGGGAGCAGGGTGCCTGCTGACCTCCCTTGTCCTTCTGCCAGGTCCTTCACACACTTCCTGACAGGCGTGTGTGCCATCATCGGGGGCATGTTCACAGGTCAGAAGCTGTGGGGTGTCTGTCTGGGATGAGGGCGTGGTGGGGAGTGGAAAGCTTAACACCCCCCCCACCCAGTCGGGTTTTGGTTGAGGGAGGAGGGGCACTTCAAGGGCCCCTGGCTGGTCAGGTGACAAGGCCCGGAGGTCAAACCAAGGGCCCACCTGAGCCAGTGCCAGCCTTGGTCTCTCTCCCCAGTGGCCGGACTCATCGACTCTCTCATCTACCACTCAGCTCGAGCCATCCAGAAGAAAATTGATCTAGGGAAGACAACATAGTTGTCTGTCTCCCCACCCCTCCCCTCTTTTTCCTGTTTCTCTTTGACTTTGGGGTCATTTTCCCAGCCTCTTCTTACCCTACTCCCCCACCCCACCCCACCCCCATTCAAAGAGGCAGTTGCAGCTCCAGATTGTTGGTAAATCTATTGATTGTGATATACTTGCTGGTCTCAGTGTGGTTCTTGGGTCTCGCTGGAGTGTGGGAACAACCCCTCATTGCAGCCACTTACTGAAGACAGTCAGGACTAGCAGATCAGAGCAACTGGCTCTGGGAGCCCCATGTGGACATCCCCGGCTTAATAGGACTTTATTCAAACCAGACTGATGTCCACCCCACAGCCCTGTCGTCAGCCCTCCCACTCAGCCCCAGAGCTAAGATGGAACTTTCCAGGTTGAGCTTCCTGGAGTCACCACAGCTCCCAAGCTTGTGAGTTTCCGACCCTACTGGTTATGGGCCCGGTGTGCAGGCTGGGACTTGCCCCCCTAGTGGTGGCTAAAGCTGGGGCCCCTCCCTGCCACCCTGGGCTCAGCCACCTGATCCTCTCCTGCTTACTGACCCTGTTCCATGCCAAGCCCCTCCTGGCTCCTGGTGTCCAAGGAGGGTCCAGCCAGGTCCTTTGCAGTTTCTTGTGTGGACACAGAACTGAAAACGGGGAGGGAGGGTAGTGGTGCTGGCCCAGCTAGCATTAGACCTTGGCTCTGGACCTCGTCAGGGCTTTTCATCAGAGCCCTTCAGATGTGTGGGGAACTAGACCTCACTACTGCACAGCCCCGGGGAACCAGGGATTTTCAAAGCTGGTCAGTTAAGCTGATCATTTGTCGGGGAGTTTCAGTGTAAGACAGTAGAGGGGGAGAAGCAAAAGTAGAGCAATGACCACAAAACTTCGGGAGGCAGACGGACATGAGGCCAGCTCTGACTTAGCCACTTGTGAGCTGTGACCTTGGACGTGTTATTGATGGCACTTGTCTATAAATTGTGGATGATGTTGTCAACTTCAGTGAGTGCTGTTTTTGGTCACCCAGGAACCATTTCCCCTATTAACAGTATCCTGGGTTTCCTCTGGGCACCTCCCTGCCCACCCCATCAGCTTGTGTGATTTTTGAGGAGGGTTGATCTCCCACCCTAAGCTCCAGGGGAGGGCCCCAGTCAGCATGCCCCATCCCTGCTGGCCCCAGTGACACAGAGCAAGCCAGGCTCCAGTAGGACTAGGAAATCTTTGCTCCTGGATGTGAGGATGGGGAGAGTCGAGGTTGCCGCAGCAATGCTATACTTCCAGGGACAGACCATCTTCGTAAAGAGTTTCCCCTGAGAACAGCAGTGCCAGGCTCAGAGGCAAAGAACCAGTCTCAGTGACATTGTCTGAACCCTGTGGCAAACAGTGCCTGAAATCCACCACATCCTGGGAATTACCACTGTGAAAGCCAGGAACTGTCCCTTTTGCTTCAGCCAGCTTGGGTTGGGATTTCTGTCACTTGCAACCAAGTGTCCTGAGTGACCTGCCTGCTCTCACGGTTGCAAGTTCACGGAGCACACAGAGGGTTTAGCTGTCATGGAGCAGCAGCAGCACTGGCAGGGCAGGGGGGCTGCTCATGGGGCCTGACCCCTCAGTGGCCAGGCCTCCTCAGCAGGGAACCTCCCCTGGGTCCTATTCCTCCTGGCAGTAGGACCATGTGGGCAGCACCCCCAATCCTGTGTATTAGTCCAGTGAACCCCAACACCCAAGGTCACCCAGGAACACCTCTATTCTCTGCCTTGAGCATTATTTATTATCTGCCATGGGTGTGCAGGTGATGAGTGGGTTCCTTGAAAGGTTTGGGCAGAGGAAACAGGGCAACCCCAGGATGGTTCCTGTTGGTGGGAAGGAGGCGGAGCTGGCATTAGGGATGAGTGTCCACGGTGAGTTAGGGGCGGTGGAGGGGCGGAAGATGACCTGGCTGATCTGCCCGGGCATGGTGTAAAGAGACGAGGAGGAGGAAGACAGTGATCAGCGCCAGCAGCAGCAGCAGCACCAAGATGCGCCAGTACCGGCGCCAGATGAAGAAGACGAAGGTCTTCAGCGGGTTCACAAACCAGTTGAAGGAGGTTTTGGGGCGGCTGTAGGGGAGCAGGTGGTGTCGGATAAGGAGGAAACCCTCACCTGCCTCCACCACCACCACCCCCGACCCTCTTCCCCGGATCTGGCCCCGCCTTCTGTGCTACCCACTCACTCGGGCTTCTCCAAGGGCTCAGGCTCCTTGCGCCCCTTCCCCACTGGCCGTTTCTCAGCTTCCTCCACAGTCAGCAGCTCAAACTCTGCCTCAACCTTTCCCTGGAAAAGAAGGGACAGAAGCCAAGTTCTTGGGTGGGCTCAGGCCCGACTCTTGACCTCCCTACCCCTCCCACTCCCGTTCCTGCTCACCGTGAGGATGTAGACGTTGCCTCCTGAGTCCGAGAACTCGAAGTCTTCCTGCCGGCCTTTCCTCTTCTTCCTCCTCTTCTTGCCGGTCTGAGCCTCCTGCTGCTCCTGCTCCTCGTCCTCTGGCTCCCGCAGCTTCACTACCGGCCACCAGCCCCGCAAGCGGTGGCAGCGAAACAAGTTACACCTGGGTGCAGCCCCGTCCTGGGCCAGCCGCACGGAGCAAAGCTCGGGGCCCCGGGCCCCTCGCACCATGTCCGGTAGCTGCAGTTCCAGTGATCCTGCAAGTCCAGAGTGCCCTGGGTTAGGCAGGAGGCGGGAGGTCTGTCTGAGCCAACCTCCCATCCCTGAGCGTGACTCCAATGAAAACAGAGCCCAGAGCTAGAAAGTGACTGATGGCTGACCGAATCCTGGGAGATGGAACTCAAGATATCTAGAGTTAGAATGGCAGTCCAGTGGTTAAGACTCTGCACTCCCAATGCAGCGGCCCCAGGTCCAACCCCTGGTCAAGGAACTAGATCCTGCATGCTGCAACAGAAGTCCCAGATGCAGCAACTATGACACCTCCTGAAGACCAATTTTTTTTTAAGCTAGGATGTGGTGGTCAGGCCACAGCTATGGACCACACACCGCAGCCCAAATGTCAGGGGTTGTCCTATGGGACAAGGGACGGCAGGGACTAGCAGCTGTGGGGCCAGAGTAACCTGAGCTCAGGTCAAATTAGAGGATTGAATTGGAGACTGGGTGGGAATGGAGGTGAGGCTGCTCAGAGCTGAATTACTCAATAAGTTATTAGGCCAGAAGACAAAAGTGATTTGGATCTGAAATCCAGGATTCAGGGTTGGTTAGAGTAGGGAAACCAGGGGCCAAGGGCAGGGCAATGAGGGCAGAAATGGGAGCTAGGGTGGAGGTGGGAGGAGAGCTCAGTAGTACCGAGGAAGTCGTTGGCAGAGATGCGGTCATAGTCCCAGACCTGCAGGACCAGCACAGCCGGCTGCCGGAATTCAGCTTCTTCCAGGGCAAAGGGTCCAGTGCGGCGCCGGACGCTCACCTCTCGCTCCGTGGGCAGGTAGTCAAAGCGGAACACGAAACGCCAGTTGAAGTTGCCCTCCCGGTCAGAGAGTTGAAGTGAACGTCTGTCTCCTGCTTGTCGTGCTCCAGCCCCTTCACCCAGCTGGGACCAGGGGAAAGGTGCAGGCCAAGAGGGTGGGCACCCGCGTGGGGCCGAGTCCGGAATCAGCTCCTCACCCAGTATAACCCTCCGCTCACCCTCAGGTCGGTCCCTCCACCCAGCTCCGGGCGCCATCAAGGGCCCAGAGGACAGGCAGGGCTCTGGCTCAGCCCAGGACCTAAGCCCCTGTTCGCAGTCTCACCTCAGTACACAGCCATGCGCCCAGCTCGGCCTGCAGGCCTACCTTTTCACATAGATGTCACTCGACATCTCTCCAGTGAGCGGGTTCACGTCATCCAGAACTACATCCTCCGTGTTCCAGATGATGACTCGGAGCTCATAGCTGAGGGAAGTATTGGGGGAGGGTTTTCAGACTCTTGAGAGGGGTCTTGGGAGGAGCTGCAGGAAGGACCGGGGCCAGGGCCACTGGCACTCAGCAACTGGAGTGTGCCTAGCCAGGTGATCAGATGTCTGTGCTCCCTTGAAGGGCATCCCCAGGTATCACTCACCACCCCAACCACTGCAGTTGGCACCAGGAATGGTCTGCTGACCCACGCTGGGTCAATGAGATTTTCCCTGCCATAAATTTGGAAGTAAGACCCTGAAAACGTGAGTCCCAAAGCATCAGACGTAGGTCTGGAGCCACCACAAGCTAAAGTGCTGTGCAAGTGGAGAGAGCCAGTCTGCAGAGAAACACCAAGTGGGGATGAGAGCATGAAGCCTCTAAGGGACAGAAGGAGGGACTGCGACATTCTTGATCCTACCCCAGGTGGCCCTGTCCTGAGCTGTCAAGTGGTTTCCAGATATCTGTTGTTTTGCCCAGTGTTAATTTCCCCTCATTTGTTGACAGCACCTTGATTTTCTGCTGGTGACCCTACCCCCACTACTGGCAACTGTGTCATACTGGTGGGTCTGTCACCTAGGGGACATCACCCAGGACTGACCAATCAATGTATTACAGCCCCCTGATCTCAGTGATTGGTTCAGGAATCAGCATTTGATCCAAGCTGGTCCAATGATAGTTAGCCCAAGACTTTTGCTCTAACTGGGAAAGAGGTGTTTATTTTTCTGCTCAAGTAGTCTGGCTGGTAAGATGAAAGCGTGAGCTGTTAAAAGTCATTTTGACCCCAGACTGTGAAAGCTTCCATGAGACTGACACCAAGGAAAAGCAGAGCCCAGAGGTAGGAAGTGACAGATTGCTGATAAAATCTGAAGTGCACATACTCCCCACTCAGACCAGCTTAGGTCAGAAGGTAGTTAACTGGTACTTGGACTCTTTTCAGTTGCAAGTGTCACCCAACTCACAGTGACTTATGAAAAAAAAAAAAAAAAGAATGGCTCGCCTACCTGAAGCCTGGGTCAGCTCTTACTGCTTCACCAGGGGCCCTTGTCCAAGCTGGCCAAGATGTGCCCGCCCCATGGGAGGAGGGGCCAGGACTTCTCTTACCTGATTGGTTGTCGAGGCTTGATGTCAACTGGGGGTGGGGCAGGCACATCTCTGGGGAAGATATCAATCCACATGTGAAGAGACCCCTAGGGGCACAGGACTGGGCTGAAGGGTCTTCCGGGGGTCCCACCTCCCCTAAAAGCCCTGGGACCGGAGGTTGTGCCTTGCCCCAGGTGGAAAGGAGAGCTGGGGTCAGGAGGGTAGATCCTGGGGAATGAGGATGAAGGCAGGGTCTGAACTGGGATTCCAGGGTTGAGGTTAGACTGGGGGTTCAGAGATGAGGCCCTGGAAGTGGCAGGCTGAGATCAAAAGTGAGATCCAGTGTTCCCAGGTCCAGATCCTAGAAATCTGGGGTAGAGGTCAGGTTGGGAGTGCCACATCTGAGCCTTGGTAGGCCAGGACTCCTTCAGAACCAGAGTCTGGGGTGAGGGGAGGGGGTCCAGGATGGAAGTCCAAGACTGGAGTGGGGAGGGTGGGGACCAGGATCAAGAGCCAGAGTCAGAAGTGGCCGTGCCCAGGTCCAGGACCAGGTGGGAGTCCTGGGGCTCTGGGGATGCGCCCTGAGCCCTCCTTCACCTGCAGCAGCCCTGGGCTGCGGGGATGGTACAGGGGCCGTCTTTCTACGTGCTCAGGTACCAGCTGGATCCCAAGTCCTGGCATCTCCTGCCAGCGCTGCAGCACTAGCAATGCCTGGGCCTCCTCAGAGACATCCCTTGCCGCCTTGGAGCCCCTGATACCTACAACAAGAGGTTTGTGAGCTTGGATCATTCCACACAGTTCCCAGCTCTGCTCCCTCCCTCCCAACCCCCCAACCTCAATAGACGCTCTGGGCTGAGGCAACTGCTGTACTGGACAAACCCATTTCCTGGGAGGGCATGTCCACAATCCATAGAAAGTGGTGGATGCTGCTGTAACAGTTTTCGCCATTGAAAGGCCAGCAATAGGGGGACAGTGGGACTGGAGGGGCTGTGGCCTTTGTGCAAACCTTGTTTAGAGAACAGACCACTGGCCGTGTATGAAGCACAAGGTAAATCCTGCACCATATTGTATATTGCATGGTAGCCCTGTGTCCTCAATTAGCTATGGCTCTGAGGGGTTCACTAAGGCTCCCCAGGAGACCTCATGCTCACCAACAAAGACCATTTTCTCTCCACTATTGTCCTTACTCAGCCAAACTCATCTCCTCTGCTTGCAGAGGGAGGCGGGATCTTTGGGGACACATTAGGCTGATCATCAGTGGCCTCCCCCATACCTTGCTCTATCATCTTGCCCCCTCTGGATTGTCCAACAGAGAGAGACTGGTACCTGGGGACAGGGTCTCTGGCGGTGTCCGAAAGAGTTTGCTGCCCACCTTGACAGCCTCGACTCGATATTCAGGTGGGGGGAGGCCACAGCGTTGGCATAGCCCTGCCAGGATCTGTGAAGGCCGGAATGCATCACGCCAGGCATTGTACCCGTCCCTGCAGGCGGAAATGGAAGGTGCCTCAGTTGGATCCAGCAGATAAACATAGTTGGGCACAGGGGCAGGGAAGGGGGCCCTTGAGGACTTAGGATCCAGATTCATAACTCTACTGGAGAACAGGTTAGTCCTCGCTACAGTAATGGCGAAAATCAAGTATGCGTGCCAGATGCTCCTATGAAAGAGATACTGGTATTATTACCCCTATTTTGCAGATGAGGAAACTGAAGCTCAAGGAAGTCAAGTGACTTGTTAGTTTCAGATCCCAACTCCCAAGCCCATTTCTTGACCAATAAGCTATAATGTTTTGGTTGCAGGGAGTGCCCTGCTGTGAAATTAAAGGATCTGGACCTTCAGGTCAGACGTGAATTTGAAAACCTTTGGTCAGACTTAGAATGACTCCCGAGGGCCCGTGTGACTCACACGTCATACTGGGATGCCAGCCCACAGTTCGCCCTGTGGTGGCTATAGAATCGGTTTTCCAGATCAATGTGGGTCTCTCCAATGAGGTCATCAGAACCCACGAGGTCATGATCAAACACAGCTACAGTCAGCTCAGGCTCAGCAGGGAGAGAAATGCTGAGTTCCAGGACCCTGGCAAGGAGAGAGCACAGCTGAGAACACCCCCACACCCTGGGGGTGGTCCTGCGGGGGAAGGGGTGGACTCAGCACCCCTGTCCATTCCCCCACCACACAGGGCCAGATGGCAAAGTTACTCCCCATCCCCAAGCCCAGGGCCCAGCCTCACTCTCCAAAGATGGGATTTAGCTGCTTGGGGATGTATCGTTCCTTGGTGTCCAGCCGCTCCCGGCCAGCGCTCACCACCACGTAGGGGTCTGCCTTGCCATTGGGGTCTGCAGGAGCCAGGTTGGTAGCCTAAGGAGACAGTACGGTGTGGAAATGAGAGAAATGTCAAAACCCAAGGTTGCCCTTGCTGGGCCTACTCTCTGATTTAGTAAAAACAGGAAGTTACCATGGAAAATTCTTCTACTGCAAGATGTTAGCTGAGAGGTTGGATGAGGTGACTTACTTTCTTTTAACTTAATTATTGAAATACAGTAATTATTGTCATACAAATAGGTATAACAGGAATGTAATGAAGGCTTCCCTGGTGGTCCAGTGGTTAAGAATTCACCCGACAATGCAGGGGACATGGATTCAATCCCTGGTCCATGAAGACTCCATGTGTCGAGGGGCAACTGAGCCTGTGCAGCACAACTGAGCTTGCATTCTGGAGCCCACAAGCCTCAACATGAGAAGCCACTGCAATGAGAAGCCAACACACCACAACTAGAGAGGAGCCCCTGCTTGCCACAACTAGAGAAAGCCCGTGTGCAGCAACGAAGACCCAGTGCAGCCATAAATAAATAAATACAACTTTAAAATATATATATATAATGAAACAAAATACGTGGAAACATGTATAGTCAGTTCAGTCGCTCAGTTGTGTGCGACTCTTTGTGACCCCATGGACTGAAGCACGCCAGGCCTCCCTGTCCATCACCAACTCCTGGAGCCTTCTCAAACTCATGTGCATCGAGTCAGTGATGCCATACAACCATCTCATCCTCTGTCGTCCCCTTCTCCTCCTGCCTTCAATCTTTCTCAGCATCAGGGTCTTTTCTGGTAAGTCTGTCCTTCGCATCAGGTGGCCAAAATATTGAAGTTTCAGCTTCAGTATCAGTCCTTCCAATGAATATTCAGGACTGATTTCCTTTAGGATGGACTGGTTGGATCTCCTTGCAGTCCAAGGGACTCTCAAGAGTCTTCTCCAACACCACAGTTCAAAAGCATCAGTTCTTCAGTGCTCAGCTTTCTTTATAGTCCAACTCTCACATTCATACATGACTACTGGAAAAACCATAGTAGCTTTGACTAGACAGACTTTTGTTGGCAAATTAATGTCTCTGTTTTTAATATGCTGTCTAGGATGATCATAGCTTTTCTTCCAAGGAGTAAGTGTCTTTTAATTTCATGGCTGCAGTCACCATCTGCAGTGATTTTGGAGCCCCAAAATAAAGTCTCTCACTGTTTGCATAAGGGACTTACTATTCAATTCATAACTTTCCATATCATTTGAGTTTCACTCTTTCACAATGAGCATATTTTACTTTCATTTTACTTTTTATCCCTTTTTTTGTTTTATTTTTATTTGATTTTTTAATTTTTAGCTGCAATGAGTCTGGGTTACTGGGCACACCAATATCTCTGCACTGTGAGGGGCGATACTCTTCATGCGGGGCTCGGGCTTCTCATTACAGCAGCTTTTCTTGTTGTGGAGCACGGGCTCTAGGGCGTGTAGGCTTCAGGAGTGCAGCACATAGGCTCAGGAGTTGTGGCACCCGGGCTTAGATGCTCCATGGCATGTGGGCCCTTCCAGGACCAGGGATCAAACTCGTGTCCCCTGCATTGCAGGGTGGGTTCTTAACCACTGGACCACCAGGGAAGTCCTTTTTGTTAAATTAAGAATATCTTAGCTAAATAAAAAAATAATACAATGAGCATGTGTGTGCCCAGCTTCATAAATAAAACACTACCTACAAATGTCTCTTGAGTCCCTGACCAGATTTAATTCCCTTTCCATCTCTAAAGTAGGGAGAACTCTTTATTTGGGGTTTTTAATTGGGATTTCTCACACACATGCACACATACACATACACACACACACACATAAACACACACACACACACACATACAAAGAAAATATACTTCTGTTATATATACATGCATCCCTAAGCAATATATAGCATGATCTTTTATGGTTTAAACTGTATTTAGTAAACTTACTTTTTCTATTTTTGAAAACTATGTAATTTAATAAATATATAACTTATGCATAAATTACTGAAATAGAATTTATACACAGCAAAGTTCCAGTTGCTCATCTTTCCTAGCACTTGGTATTGGCAATCTTTTTTATTTTCATTATTCTCATGCATGTAAAATTGAAGCTCATTTGGGTTTAATTTGTTTCCCTGCTGATGAAGCATGTTGTGCTTTTATTTTTCACTACTGAACATGCTTATTAGCCTTGTGTATATATATATATGTATATATATATATGCTTCTGTGAAATGACTTCAAATCTTTTGTGCCATCATTGAGTTTTTAATTTTCAATATTACATTTTTAATTTCTAAACATTCCAACTGGTCCTTCAAATTTGCTGTTTATTTGTAATGGTCTCTTGTTCCTTGCTCATTTTAATTTCATTCTATTTCTTTAAACATTTCATATTCTCTATCTAGTCATTCCAATATCAATGGCCTTGGGGTCTGAATCTGTTGTTATTTTTGCTAATTCTTACTCCTGATGGTCTTTTTCTTTTCTTTTGGTACTTTTTAATCATGATTCATATTTGGTATGACTCATGTTGTGGGTGTTCTCGGCCAAAGAGGGTTTGTTTTCACTCCCCGCCAGTTCCCTAGGCAAACTACCAACGTGCAGCCACTTTAAATTAAATCCTCCAAGCCCTCTCACCCTGGAGCCCACACGCCACAGCTACCGAGCCCGAGAGCTGAAGCTCCTGAAGCTCTGGCGCCTAGACCCCACGTTCCGCAGCAAGAGAAGCCACCACAACGAGGAGCCTGCGCCTCAACTAGAGAAAGACCCCTCGCAAAAACAAAGGCCCATAGCAACCAAAAACAATAAACAAGTAAATGAATGAGATCTTCTAATTGAGGTTGTGGGGATCACACCAGAGGTGAGAATGCAGCTTGTGATTGTGGATGCTTAGGGAGACTTTTCCCTTCTAACCGATGCCAGGGTTAAGGCAGGCAAGCTTCCTCGGTGTCTCCTTCTGCCTTGCAAGTTCCTACCTTTGTTCATCCTTATGCTCCAGGTGTCTCCGGGGTTTCATCTCCTGTCCTCACTGCCTGTCATGAGGAAGAGGAGGTCTCCCTGGTCAGCGTGAGTGTGGGGTGAAAGCCAGCTTTACTACTCCTTTTCTCTTAGTTCCTGTATTAGCTATGCTTCCATATTCTTGGAGGAACAAAGAATCCAAAGATCCTGCTGATGAGACTGAAGCCAACTAATTTGTTCTGAGAACTGACTTTCTCCCCCTCCCCTTCCTAAATATCCAAAGACTGTACTGGCCAGTGTCATTTTACTTTTGCCCTCCTGACAAATATTCTAGAAGCTGATGTAGGACTGTATAGGTAGATCCAGACGGTATGATGTTGTTTTAGGGGCTAAAGGGAAGAAACGAAAAGTGTTTTACTCTTTTTCTAAAGTGTTGAAGTCTCTCTAATGTAGCTATTTTTCTTGTTGCATCTTTTCTACTTCAGTACACCTGGTGTGCTGGGTTAATGGCTAGTACTGTATTGGCTCCGTGAAAACATATCTGTGAAAAGAGTATGTAGTGGCTTCTTTCAAATTGTTAGATGCTGAATATCTGTTCACTTTTAAATCCCAATTCTGTCCTGATCTTACAGACACTACTGTACTTGAGTGGTTAATAAAACTGCACAGTGCTAAAAAAATAAATAAAAGATGTTTTTGAAGTATGAAAGTTTCTCAAAAAACTGAAAATAGAGTTGCAATATGATCCAGCAATCCCACTCCTGGGCATATACCCAGAAAAAAGCTGCACTTCAAAAGATACAGGGAATTCCCTGCAGTCCAGTGGTTAGGACTCTTTGCTTCCACTACTGGGAGCATAGGTTTGATCCTTGGTCAGGGAGCTAAGATCCTGCATGCCTCTTGGCATGGCCAAAAAGAAATAGAGAAAATATAACAACAACAAAAAGATACATTCACTCGTGCGTCCATAGCAGCACTATTCACACTAATCAAGACATGGAAACAACCTAAATTTCCATTGACAGATGAATAGATAAAGAAGATATGATAGATATACATACACGATGGAATACAATTCAGCATAAAAAAATAATGAAATAATGCTATTTGCAGCAACATGGATAGAGGTAGAGATTGCCATATTAAGTGAAGTAAGTCAGAAAGAGACAAATACCATATGATATCACTTATATGTGGAATCTAAAAGAGGGCACGAACGAACTTATTTGTGAAACAGAAACAGACTCACAGACATAGAGAACAGGCTTGTGGTTGCCTAGGGGGAGGAAGTGGGGAAGGGATGGATCGGGAGTTTGGGATTAGCTGATACAAACTCTTATATGTAGGATGGATAAACAGCAAGGTCCTACTGTATACCGCAGGGAACTATATCTAGCATCCTGTGATAAACCATAATGGACACATGAAAAGGAATATATATATATGTATGTATAACTGAATCACTTGCTTTACATCAGAAATTAACACAACATTGTAAATAAACTATGATTCAATGATTTGTTTTTTTAATTTTAAGATGTCTTTAAAATTTGATCCAGCATTTTTAGCTTTTGGTGAGTGATGCTAGCTTTAATTCTCAGGGTGTGCTCTTCCCCCTTGAGACACAGACTCTGCTGACCTTGAGCTCTGATGAGTGGTGTCCTGTCTCCCTTCCTTCATGCACACGACACTATCTGCACAGCTCTTGGAGGCTCTTCAGCTGCCCTGGTGGTTTGCAGTTTTAAGGCTCTGACTTCAGCATAATTGGAACTCAGATTTTTGTTAATTGTTCTTGTTTGGGGGTGATTTTCAGGAAAAAGAAGGGAAACGCCCCATCGGTGCCACCTTCCACAAACTGGGAATCATCAAACTTGCTTACTTCATCCAAATTTCTGTTGGGAGATGTATCCTTATTGACACATGTTACTGTAGCTCGTTCAGTTTAACTGTAGTATTTGTTATATGACCGATACACACACACTCTCTCTCTCCTATTTAGGAACACTTTAGGTTATTTCTAAATTTTTTATTATTACAAATACTACTAGAAGGAACATATATGTTTTCTTAGACACATTATATGAAAAATTTTCTAAGATTTTATCTAGAAGCATAATTACTGGGTATCGGCTATGAGAATCTTCCATTTGACAACATTTTGTACATCTTACTACAAACTGTTCTCCAAAGTTGTTATAACAATTTACATTCTGTGGCAGGCAGAATAAACCACCCCACAACATGTCCAAGTATCCCTGAACCTATGAATATCTTACTTTACGTAGTAAAAGAGACTTTGCAGATGTGATTAAAGATCACAAGATGAAGGAAGTAGCCTAGATTATCCAGGTGAGTCCAATATAATCACAAAGGTTTTTATAAGTGAAAGAGGGAGATGATAGAGTCAGGGAGAGAGATTTGAAGGTGCTACACTGCTGGTTTTGAAGATGCAGGAAGAGGTCATGAGCCAAGATACACAGGCGGCCTGTAGAAGGTCAAGAAGACAAGCAAATGATTGTTTGCAAGAGGCTGTAGAAGGAAAGCGGTTGGGCCAACACCTTGATTTCAACCCAGTGCAACCTGTTTTGGATTTCTGCTCTTCCGACGGTAAGATGATAGACAGACAGTAAGTATGCGGACTGGTTGCAGCAGCAAAGAGAACTAATGCCTCCTTCTACCAGCACTGTGGTAGACTTCTGCAGCTGCCCCGCCCCTATCTAATCTTGCCAATCAAAGGGAGGGAAATTTCTGACAGTTTGCCTGTCAGATTACAATTAAGGCGCAGGTTTTGTTGTTGTTTTTTGTTTTTTTCTTTGGTCGCACTGCACAGCCTGTGGGATCTTAGTTCCTGTGCAGCCTGTGGGATCAATCGAACCCTCACCACCTCCCACCCCCCATCCCCCACCCCCCGCTTTGGAAGCACAGAGTTTTAACCACTGGACCTCCAGGGGAGTCCTAAGTTGTAAGACTTGTTCATATGTTTATTGACCATTGGAATTTCTTCAGTTAATTCCCTTTTCATATTTTTTTCTCAATTTTTCTTTTTGGTCTTCTTACAGATTTGCAGGAGTTACTTAAGCATATTGCAGACACTAGCCCTTTATTGATTATGCATAGGGTAAATATCTGATCCAGCCTGTGTTTAGGCTGTCATTTAATCAAACATGCTTATGGATGCCTAGAAGTTTAGTCTGAATGGAGTCAACATGTATTTTTTTTTCCTAATTTAGGAAAACTTCCCCGCACCCAAGATCATAAAGATATCCTTATAAATATTTCCTTATAGTTTTGCTTTTCACAATCAAATATCAGATTTGGCTGGATTTTTTTGTGGATGCTATACTGAACTGCCTGATAAGTTAGGAATTTCATTTTATTTTATTTTTTCCACACAAATAATCCATCTTCATGGGACCACTTACAGGACAGTCTCATTTCCCCCTAAATGATCTGCAGTGCCAACTCTGGTATAAATTTCTATGTCTGCTCTTTTTTTTTCTCTTTTGGTCAAGAACAGCTTGCAGGATCTTAGTTCTCCAACCAGGGATCAAACCTGAACTCCCAGCAGTGAAAGCATGGAGTCCTAACCACTTGACCACCAGGGAATTCCCATCTGTGTCTTTTTTTTTTTTTTTTTTAACTTCTACACTGTCCCATTGGCCTAATCATCTGTTCCCATGCCAAAACCACACTGCCTTAATTACCATCAGTTCAGTTCAGTTCAGTCGCTCAGTCATGTCCGACTCTTCGCGACCCCATGAATCGCAGTACGCCAGGCCTCCCTGTCCATCACCAACTCCTGGAGTTCACTCAAACTCACGTCCATCGAGTCGGTGATGCCATCCAGCCATCTCATCCTCTGTCGTCCCCTTCTCCTCCTGCCCCCAATCCTCCCAGCATCAGAGTCTTTTCCAGTGAGTCAACTCTCCACATGAGGTGGCCAAAGTACTGAAGTTTCAGCTTCAGCACCAGTACTTGCAGTGAACACCTAGGACTGATCTCCTTTACGATGGACTGGTTGGATCTTCTTGCAGTCCAAGGGAGTCTCAAGAGTCTTCTCCAATACCACAGTTCAAAAGCATCAATTCTTCAGTGCTCAGCTTTCTTTATAATCCAACTCTCACATCTATACATGACTACTGGAAAAACCATAGCCTTGACTAGATGGACCTTTGTTGACAAAATAATGTCTCTGCTTTTTAATGTGCTATCTAGGTTGGTCATAACTTTCCTTCCAAGGAGTAAGCGTCTTTTAATTTCATGACTGCAATCACCATCTGCAGTGGTTTTGGAGCCCAGAAAAATAAAGTCTGACACTGTTTCAACTGTTTCCCCCTCTATTTCCCATGAAGTGATGGGACCAGGTGCCATGATCTTAGTTTTCTGAATATTGAGCTTTAAGCCAACTTTTTCACTCTCCTCTTTCACTTTCATCAAGAGGCTTTTTAGTTCCTCTTCACTTTCTACCATAAGGGTGGTGTCATCTGCATATATGAGGTTATTGATATTCTTCCTGGCAATCTTGATTCCAGCTTGTGCTTCTTCCAGCTCAGCATTTCTCATGATGTACTCTGCATATAAGTTAAATAAGCAGGGTGACAATATATAGCCTTGATGTCCTCCTTTTCCTATTTGGAACCAGTCTGTTGATCCATGTCCAGTTCTAACTGTTGCTTCCTGACCTGCATATAGGTTTCTCAAGAGGCAGGTCAGGTGGTCTGGTATTCCCATCTCTTTCAGAATTTTCCACACTTTATTGTGATCCACACAGTCAAAAGCTTTGGCATAGTCAACAAAGTAGTTGGAGAAGACTCTTGAGGTCCCTTGGACTGCAAGGAGATCCAACCAGTCCATTCTGAAGGAGATCAGCCCTGGGATTTCCTTGGAAGGAATGATGCTGAGGCTGAAACTCCAGTACTTTGGCCACCTCATGTGAAGATTTGACTCATTGAAAAAGACTCTGATGCTGGGAGGGATTGGGGGCAGGAGGAGAAGGGGACGACAGAGGATGAGATGGCTGGATGGCATCACGGACTCGATGGACGTGAGTCTGAGTGAACTCCAAGAGATGGTAATGAAGAGGGAGGCCTGGTGTGCTACGATTCACGGGGTCGCAAAGAGTCGGACACGACTGAGTGACTGAACTGAACTGAACTGGAACTCTCTTGCTTTTTAATGATCCACCAGATGTTGGCAATTTGATCTCTGATTCCTCTGCTTTTTCTAAAACCAGCTTGAACATCTGGAAATTCATGGTTCACGTATTTGCTGAAGCCTGGCTTGCAGAATTTTGAGCATTACTTACTAGCATGTGAGATGAGTGCAATTGTGCGGTAGTTTGAGCATTCTTTGGCATTCCCTTTCTTTGGGATTAGAATGAAAACTGACCTTTTCCAGTCCTGTGGCCACTGCTGAGTTTTCCAAATTTGCTGGCATATGGAGTGCAGCACTTTCACAGCATCATCTTTCAGGATTTGAAATAGCTCCACTGGAATTCCATCACCTCCTCTAGCTCTGTTCATAGTGATGTTTTCTAAGGCCCACTTGACTTCACATTCCAGGATGTCTGGCTCTAGGTGAGTGATCACACCATTGTGATTATCTGGGTCGTGAAGATCTTTTTGTACAGTTCTTCTCTGTATTCTTGCCACCTCTTCTTAATATCTTCTGCTTCTGTTAGGTCCATACCATTTCTGTCCTTTATCAACCCCATCTTTGCATGAAATGTTCCCTTGCTATTTCTAATGTTCTTGAAGAGATCTCTAGTCTTTCCCATTCTGTTCTTTTCCTCTATTTCTTTGCACTGATCGCTAAGGAAGGCTTTCTTATCTCTCCTTGCTATTCTTTGGAACTCTGCATTCAGATGCTTATATCTTTCCTTTTCTCCCTTGCTTTTGGCTTCTCTTCTTTTGAGAGCTATTTGTAAGGCCTCCTCAGACAGCCATTTTGCTTTTTTGCATTTCTTTTCCATAGGGATGGTCTTGATCCCTGTCTCCTGTACAATGTCACGAACCTCCATTCATAGTTCATCAGGCTGCACTGGGTCTTAATTGCAGCCTGTGGGATCTAGATTCCTGATCAGAGATCAAACCCAGGCCCTCTGCGTTGGAAGGGCAGAGTCTTAGCCACTAGTCCACCTGGAAAGTCCTGCCCAGTCAATTTCTATAGTCTTTTGTTCTCTGCATGTGAAATAATTTTAAACAGCTGTTTTGTATTTTAATATTTGAAAACTCTAACATCCAAAGCCGTTAGAGATCTAATTCTCCTTTGTGTTATTTCTTTCTAACAATTTTTCCTGATGATTGTTTTCTTATATAGACTGTCAGTTGGAATTGTGAACCCAAATTTGGTTATCTAAATCTTTGGAGTCTGTGAAGCCTGATTTGGGACCACTTTAAGCTGATTTCTCAGCTTTGAGTTTTCTGGATTATGCAGATAATAAAATCTCAAGTCTTAGGAATTTCCCTGATGGTCCTGTGGTTAAGAATTCACCTTGCAGTGTAGGGGACATGGATTGGATCCTTGATTGGGGAACTAAGATCGCACACGCTGCAGAGCAACTCAGCCGGTGAGCTGCAGCTACTGAGCCTGTGCACTACAACTAAAGTCTGTGAATCACAACACGAAGATGCCACGTGACACAACAGAGCTCCTGAATGCCGAAACTAAGATCTGATGCAGCCAAGTAAAGAAATATATTTTTAAACAAAAATTCAAGTGCTAAATAAATGTGAGGGCTAAACTCTAATAATAAATCCTCAGGAAAGGTATTTTTTCTGTTTCATCCAGCTGGAATAGAGGCTAAGACAGACCATTTACCTTACAGGCTCCTTTTCCAGTGGGTGGGCTTCCTCTTGACTACCTTTCACTAACAGTGGAGCCCTTCCTGGGTCCTGCTTCATCCAAGTTTCTTAGCTGTGTCTCTCACCTTGCATAGGATGTTCAGTATTAGAACCTGCTTGGGGTCCAGATATGGAGAAATCCTCTCAAAAGAATCTGACTTCAGGGCTTGTTCAGGGATTCCTGCTGTTTCCTCATTTGGCCATTGAGAATTTCCCTTCTTATGAGTTTAGCATTTGTATAAAAGACTGCTTATCTAGAATTTATCTAGCATTTCTAGATGTATTATATCAGGAAATTATTTCAGACCATCTATGCTGCAGTGCTGTTAGAAGCAGAAGGTCCAGATGACTGCAAGTTCTCCAAAGACTTCAGGAAACAGGTGTTTTATGATATAAATAGAAGGGAGGGAAGGACTTCCCTGGTGGTGCAGTGGTTAACAATCTACCTTCAATATAGAGTTCAACCCCTGGTCAGGGAACTAAGATCCCACATGCTGTGGAGCAACTAAGCCCAAGTACTGCAATGAATACCCAGTGCAGCCAAAATTTGAAAAACAATAAATAAATAGAAGGGAAAGGACCTTCTTTCCTAGTCTTGGATGAATGTACTTTTGGGACTGAGATACAGGAAGTGGGAGCAGAAGGAAGAGGGGAGTGGGCCAAAGGAGTCTGGACTTTTCCACAGGTAAAAATACCTATAAAATAAGGATAATTACCAAACTAGTATGTCTAGTCTACTAGTAGTCTAACAAACTAGACCAAGTTACTGATGCATCATCTCATTTGATTTTCCAATTGCTCTGAAGACAGCATATCTTATCTGCCTATAGACAGATAAGGATACTGGAGTCCCAAAACAAAGCATAGTGGGACTTCCCTGGTAGTCCAGTAGCTAAGACTCTGCACTCCCAATGTAGGAGGTCCAGATTTGATCCCTGGTCAGGGAATTAGATCCTACATGTCACCCTCACACCGTGACTAGAGAAGCCTGCAAGCTGCAATGAAGACCCAGCTCAGCCCCCCAAAAAACAAAATAAAAATGCTTTTTAAAAAAGCAAAGCTTTGTGCCCAAAGTTAAACAGTTTATAGGTGATGCAAAGCTGTTCCTCTTTACAGCTTGTATTCAGGGCTAGAGACACCAAAAAAAAAAACAAAAAGAAAAATGTTCACAGAAAAGAAGCCATTATAATTAGATATAGAACATTTTGTATTGTCCCTGCCCATGAAACATTAAAGGAAAAAGAGCCAAGTATTCACATTACCTAGTGTATGCACTAGGATGCTTATATTATGGCAGAAGAGGGCCACAGAGTGCTTCTTTACATTACACCTTAGAATCCCTATATTTAAACTAGATAAAAGTACAGTATCTGCTCTGGGCTGGGAGTAAATGTGTAGCAGACCCCTCACTCCCTTCATTCTCTGAGATGCCTTTAAGGAAACCTCAGGGCCCTGCTGAGTGCCATATGAAAACCCTGACGGTCCAGTGGTTGGTTAAGAATCCACTTGCCAATGCAGGGGACACAAGTTCAATCCCTGGTCTGAGAAGATCCCACGTGCCACGGAGCACTTAAGCCCACATGCTGTGACTACCGAGCCCGTGCTCCACAACAAGAAAAGCCTCTGCAGTGAGAAGCCTGTGCACTGCAATGAAGAGTAGCTCTTGTTCATGCCAACTGGAGAAAGCCCTTGCATAGCAGTGAAGACCCAGGGCAGCCAAAAATAGCTAATTCATTCAATGATTGATTTTTTTTTTTAAGTAAAAAAATCCTGCAACAATGGGAAGACCTGTACAAAGGCTTCGGTGGGAGGCCATCATGAAGCTTTATGGGTTGTGCTCTTCCTGGAATTACTCTCCCCATTCCTTTAATATGAGACTAGAACTACAAATAAGGAGTCAGAAGATCTAAGCAGTAAATTCAGGTTCTGCCATGAGCAAGTCGTGTAACCTTGGGGAGTCTCTTAACTTTGTGCCTAAGATTTCCCACCTGAAAAATGAAAAAGCTAGACTCCGATCCCTTCTGTCTGTAGGTTTTGTGTACATTACCTTTGTTCGACTTAGAGGCATGCAGGGTCAATGGATGCTCACCTTTACAACATATACTCTAACCAGGAGCTTGATGGGCCGGTTCTGTGGGATCCCGGGAGATCTGGGGCTCAGAGAAGGACACTGCCTCTGATTCTGGGTAAATGAGGAAGGAGCCCTGGGTGGGATTGAAGTGGGGAGCAGAAAAAACACTGCTAAGACAGACTTTCTCCTGCATCCCCGTCTGTGCTCCTGGTCCCCCATTCCTCCCCCAAACATACCTTGAACTTGCCCACAAGCTTTCCATACCCTTCATCCTCTCCATCTCCACCCTGACTCCCCTGCCCACGGTACAGGGGAAACACATTCAGCCAGTCTTCAAAGTGGTTAAACTCTTCCTCCAGGGAGGTGTTGTAAATCTGAAAGGCAAGGGCCTCAGTGACAGCCCGATGTCTGAATCCGAGCAAAATTCCCTCTCCCAAAACCCAGTTACCTTCAGAGTGGCGAGTGTTTTTTCTGGGACACAGAGCCCTTGACTTCAGGCTCACTCTGGTCGTGGGCTTCCCCATCCTCAGAAATGGGGTGAACCCCATCTGGGAATAGCAGAAATGCCCCATTACAAACTGGTGTGGGGCTTCACTAGTGATCTAGTGGTTAAAAATCACCTGCCAGTGCAGGGGACACAGATCTGATCCCGAGTCTGGGAAGATCCCACATGCCGTGGAGCAACTAAGCCCATGCACCACAACCACTGAGCCTGCGCGCTCCAGAGCCTGCAAGTCGCAACTGCTGAGCCCATACACTGCAGCTACTGAAGTCCATGTGCCTAGAGCCCGTGCTCCACAACAAGAGAAGCCACCAGGATGAGAAGCCCGTGCACCACAAGAAAGAAGAGCCCCCACTAGCTGCAACTACAGAGAGCCTTGCACACAGCCACGAAGGCCCGGCACAGCCAAAAATAAATAAATAAATCTAAAAAAGAGAGAAAGAAAGAAGCATGGTGTTGGGAAAGGGAGGGAGACAGAAAGAGGAAAAGCAAGAAAGCCCATCTCTTACCTGAATCCCCAGGGTCACCCATTTCATCCTCATCAAAGTTGGCCTGAAATCAATGGGCAGGTCAGAGATCCTTCCCTTCCTTTCACCTCCTTCATCTACCCCTTTCCCAGGATAGGGAGCTGGGAAACTTTAGTTCAAGTTCCAGCTGGGTAAGCCCACTTGTGTTTTCAAAGCCTTAGTTTATCATGTAGTCCTGCTATGTAACCATCAGTTACATGTGGAACTGCTGAGCACTTGAAATGTGGCTGGTCCAAACTGAGCTGTGCTCCAAGTGTAAACTACACACTGGATGTCAAAGACTAGTATAAATTAAGACTGTAAATTATTTCATTATTAATTGTTTTTGATAATTACCTCTTGAAATGCTATTGTAGATATACTAGGTTAATAAAACATATTATTAAAAATCATCTTCAACTGGTTCCTTTCACTTTTTAAATATGTGGCTGCTACAAAAGTTAAAATTGCATATGTGGCTCATGTGATATTTCTGTTGGATAACACAGCTCTGGATAATGGAGTTAATAATCCCCAACTTCTCAAACTGTGGTGAAGATGAGCAAAGATGGCTGTAACAGCTTTGAAACTCTGTAGGGCTCCATGTTTGATGAGATCCTTCTTACCGTTCACCCTCTTCTGCCTCCAGCTCCACCACTCCCACCCCCAGCACCTTCCTCTGCTCCCACCTGGCCCTGGAGCTCCTGCAGTGAGGCATAGTACTTGGACCACCAGTCAAGCTCTTCGGGCTCTGGGATGTCCTCCTCCAGCTCTGGGCCTTGAGTCAGGAGGCCTCCCAGAGGCAGCTTCTTCAGAGGAGCCTGGGGGAGCAAGAACTCAGTGCCCCGAGCCCAGCACCACCCCAAGCCCTGCCAGTCCCTTCTCCATACATTCCCCCATTCCATCACCTTCAGGAGCCGTCTGGGTGTCCTGTTGGCCCTGAAGGGGTCCAGGGACCTCTGTCCTGAGAGGGGACAAACGACACCAGGAGAAGGACAGGCAAGTAGAAATCAGACTCCATGTCCCACTGGAGGGTCTCCAGGAGCCATCTCAGCCAGGAATTAGATAAAGACTTCTGTCTGGGGGCCCCTAGGTGGGGAGAGCCCCTTACCTTGAGGTTCCTTGGGGACAAGGTCCCCTGTCTCCTCCTCTTCTTGCTCCTCAGGGGCATCCTCTTGACCCTGGAGAGTGAATCTCAGCATATGGGGGACAACGTGGGATCCCACAAGCACTGTGCGGCCAAAGGCCCGGCGCTCGATCACCAGGACGCTGAGAGGGGGCTGCAGGTAAGGCTGTTCCGGCAAGTCCTGGTGGAAGGAGAGAGGATCTGGATCTCTGCAGACTTGGGGAGGAGGAAAAGGCCACAGTGGAGACAGGTGAGAAAACAAGGCAGCTAAATGTGCATTCCAAGTCCACAGCCCCACCGAGTCATCTCTGGTGAGTCACTGCCTTCCCAACCCACTCTCCAGCTAAGAAGGGGACACAGCCCTGGATTGGAAAGGCTATTGTGTCACATGACGTAACAGATACAAAAGTAATTTGGAGCCTACAAAGTGCTATCAGAAACATGAGGTGGTTGTTATTATTATGTAAAGGAGAAATACTCAGTTTGCTAATATAGACTTAGAACAATAAAATTTTATATACTCTTTAATCCAGAAATTCTATGTCTATCAGTGGATCCTGAGTGGGGAGGGGGAACACAGTTATAATACTGTATTGTTGGTTTTATTTTACATATATGTGATAATCACAGCACAAAAGAGGGAGAAATGGAGTTATAATAGAGCAAAGTATTTCTATACTGAAACTAAATCAGTATTAATCTGAAACAGATGGTGAAAAATCAGTATGCATACTGTAATCCCTGGAGCAACTACTAAGTAAATATCAACTAAGAGATTAAAGTAGTATACTAACAAATATCTATTTAATACAAAAGAAGACAGTAAAGGAGGAACAAAAAATAAATGAAATGTACAGAAAACGAATAGCAAAGTGGCAAATGTAAATCAACCATATCAGTAATAACATTAAGGACTTCCCTGGTGACCCAGTGGTTGAGAATCCACCTGCTAATGCAGGGAACAAGGTTCCATCCCTGATCCGGGAAGAGTCTACATGCTGTGGGGCGTCTAAGCCTGTGTGCGGCAGCTGCTGAAACCCAAGTGCCCTAGAGCCCGTGCTCTACAAGGAGAAAAGGCACTGCAATGAGAAGCCCAGTCACCACAACTAGAGAGGAGCCGCTGCTCGCTGCAAGGAGAGGAAAGCCTGCTCACAGCAACCAAGACCCAGTGCCCCAAAACTAAATAAATAAATATTCAAGAGCCTTTACTTCACTGGCTCCTCATAACACACTTCTGTCCCTTTTCAAACAAACAAGCAGACAAATCAAAGCTCAAATCAGACAAGTGATTTGACAAGCACTAAGTGACACTGCCAGAATTTGACTCCAAGCCCACACTACAGTATGGTCATTACAAAGTAAACAAAGAATGCACTTATCTTTCTTACCCCTGGTGTCTCAGTTTCCTTCAGACTCGCTCTTATGACTTTTGGCTAATCCACTCAATCAACAGAGCCAATAGAGCATCACCAGTTCATGGATTAATCCAGGGATCGGCTAATCATTGCCTGTAAACCAAGTCTAGCCTGTTGCCAGTTTTTGTAAGTAAAGATTTCTTGGAACAGTCATACTCATTCATTTCCTTGTTGTCTTAAGACTGTATATAAAAGCAGAGTTGAGTAACTACAACTGAGACTGTATAGCCCACAAAGCCTAAAATCTTCACTAACTTGCCCTTTATAGAGGGGCTTCCCGGTGGCTCAGTGGTAAAAATCCACCAGCAATGCAGGAGACAGGAAATGCAGATTCAGCCTCTGGGTTGGGAAGATCCGCTGGAGGAGGAAATGGCAAACCACTCCAGTATTCTTGCCTGAAAAATTCCATGGACAGAGGAGCCTGGCAGACTACAGTTCGTGGGGTCACAAAAGAGTCAAACACAACTGAGCAACTGAGTACACACACCCTTAATAGAAAGTCTGGCGACCATTGGGTTAATCTAACATAACAGCCAGGAATTCACCATCTCAGTACCCTATTTCATTTCTCAACCCAGCCCTTTGGTCCCAGCCCATGTCCTCACCACCGTCAGATGCTTGACGAGCTCTGTGAAATTGGGATTCTCACGGTAACTGGCCAGGACCTCAGACTCCACTCGCAGACCCGCCACCTCCAGCACAACCTGGGGCTGCTCCACCTCGAACAGATGCACACGGCCAAGGCCCCTGAGACCCCAGAACAGCACCTGGAGTTGGGAAGTGGGAGATTCAGGGGCCTGTACCTCACTGAAGGACGCCCAGATTGGGGGAAGGTGGGAGGATGTGAGTTCACTACCTCAACACGGAACTCCCTGAGCACCGGGTGCACGTGGGGTGGTAAGGACAGGTGTCCAGAGAAGGGCTCAGCCAGGAGGGTCAGGTCCTGGGGCTCCACATCGCTGGGCACTGAGGGCTGCAGGGAGATGAGATCAGAGCTCAGAGAGGAATCAGGCAGGAGGAGGGGAAGTCTGGACTCAGGGTAAAGACATGGAGGACTGCTGGTGAGACAGAAATCCAGAGGGAACCTGGCAAGACTAGATTGGCAGGAGGGGGTTGTCTCGGGAACAGCCATGTACAGGGAGAGGATGGGCATCTGAGGCAAGGGGATTGACCCATAGCCTGGGTCCTCTAGGGTTGGAGGCCTGGCAAGGCGAACTGAGGGAAGGTCTACTTCGACTATTCCCTGGAGTCAGGAGGTCCAGTGAGGTGGCCTCAGGACAGACCTGCAGCCCACATTCTCTGGGGGTAAGGAAGTTGGAGGAGTAACCCTGGGATGTGCTCACATTCCCGGAGCGAGAGGACCCAGAGGAATTTCAGGAGTGGTCCACGGGGTGTCCCAACTAGACCCCAGCACTCTGACCTCAAGCCCGCTACTGTAGTCCAGTTCAATGAGCTCAAAGGTGGCGATGAGCTCCCCCGCTGCCCGGGGCCCCTTCCTCAGGGGGAAGAACTGCAGTTCGGGATGTTGGTAAGGGTCCTCCATCAACTTCACCCTCGGGCGGCCAGCGCCCTGCCCAGGAACACATCAGGGCCCTGCGGGGAGCAGAGCAGTGAAAACAAAAATAAGAGGCTTGGGAATCCGGGGAGGGCGCATCAAGACAAGGAGAGGAGGGTCCTGGGGGCGGGACCCCAGGTGGGTCCCAGGTCACACTCACGAACTTATTGTGGTCAAAAACATTGACGATCACTAGCGGGGGCTCATCCTGCAGGTGTTCCCTCCTCCCATCCACGATCAGCTGATCAAACACCAAGAGCTCATTCCACAGAGGGCTCAGTGTCTGCTCCAGGACCTTGAGGGCCGTGCAGGAAGGGAGGTAACAGCAGGTAGTATCAGGAGAACCCATCACTCCTAAGACCCCCTGGTTCTACATCACCCCCTAAATCAGGGCAATCTGATCCAACATCTCAAAATAGAAGGCAGAAGAGAGACTGGGAGCCTTGGAAGAAACTCAGTTCCCACCCACCTCGTCTTCCAGTGTCCCTCCACCACCCACCTCCCAGCCCAGCCCTCACCCGCGTGGTCTGGCATTGCGTAGAGATGAGGACTCGAGCAAAGGGGTCCGAGAGCCCACTGTCATCTGCTGCCAGCACCCCTCGGGCCTGGTACAAGTGGGCCCGGAGCTGGAAGTAGCTGAAGTCTGGGGTAGAGGGAAAGAAGGGGCAGTGTGAGCTCAGGGACCACTGGAGTCCCTGACCTCAGACCCCTCTGAATCCCCAGCTGAGCATCCAGCCCCACTCACCGTCCCGGTACAGGCTGTGGGGCAGCCCAGCTGAGGGCTCAGGCAGCAGGTCCACGGGGAGCTCTGCAGTGCAGGCCTTGGCTTGCTTGCCCAGCCCCAGCCACAGGAAGAGCTCCAGCTTGGCACAGACTTCACCAGGGGCTGCGCCTGGTGCCTATTGTGGGAGGAGCCATGTTAGGGCCCCACCTCTTACTACCCCTGCGAGACCAGTCATCTTGCTCCCCCGAAGCAGGCCTCTGCTCTCTGTATCACTAGATCTCTAATTCAAAGGGCACTCCCTGGGGACCTCCCTGGTGGTCCAGGGTCAAGACTCTGCACTTCCAATGCAGGGGACATGGGTTCGATCCTGGTCAAGAAACTAAGATCCTACTTGCCTGGCAGCATGGCCAAAATAAAAACCAAACAAAAAAACAAAGAGCACTCCCTGTACCTGACCCTCTTCATGCCCTCCACCTGAGACTCCATCACCCCTAACTTCCATTCCCTGTCCCCCTGCCCAATACTGCCACCTCCTATGCCCCAAACCCCAGACCCCAAACCACGCTCTGAGTTCTGCACTCCACTACACCACACTCAGCCCTCTGTCCCCTCATCTCCAGCACATGAGATTCCCTGTCCCTTACCCAGAGGTCACAACTCACCACCAGGGACCCCTGCTGGTGTCTATCCCAAGGACACCTCATTTAGAAATATTCTGCCCCCAAATCAGCTGGACTTATCAGCAACTAATTAGTCCCATTTTCATAACCCAGCCCATCTGTCAGAGCCTAGTTAGCAGAAGGGCCAATTCATGCTCAGAGATGACAAGATCTGCTGTTTATCTCACATCAAAGCTCACCTGGGTAAAGGCACAATTTCCTTTTGGCATTTTAGATAATTAAGAGTTTGGTATACTTTAAAAATTATTTTTTGCCATGTGGCACAACATGTGATATACTTTTTTATAATAATAAATTTCTAATTGAAACATTTTAATTTGTTAAAGTTTAAAAATCAAAATAAAAATATTAATTAAAAATTTTGACTAAAAATTTTAATTAAAAAAAGTTTAAAAATAAAGAGTTTTAAGGGAGTTCTCTGGCAATTCAGTGGTTAGAACTAGCACTTTCGCTGCCAAGGACACAAGTTTGATTCCTAGTCAGGGAACTAAGATCCCATAGGCAACATGGTGAGGCCAACAATTATAAATAAAAAAAAAAGAGTTTGGGACTCCTACTGTGCATAGTGTGGCTCCGCCCCAATGCCTGTGCCACCCTAAGAGCCTCATCCCACTCCAATCCCCAGCACCCTCACCCCCAGGACCCCTCACTGTGAGCAGCAGGCTCTGGATCTTCCCACAGTCCCGGCCCTGTTCCTCCTCCACCACAGAGAACAGCACATCCTGGGCAGGAATCCGGGCCCAGGCCACACGGCGCCGCCCACTGAGCATCCAGACCAGCACATCCGGGAGGGGCGGCTGAGGCTGCAGGCAGAGAACTGGGTTTCAGCGGTGAACTTGGAGTTGAGACCACCTGCTCCCACAGCTTCCACTGGATGGATGGGCCAGATGTCCATCTCCAGCCCTGACCTCTTCCCAAACTACAGGTCCATCTGGCCACCTATGTCCTGGACATCTCTCCCCTGAATGCTCTACCCCTACAGGACTTTTTTTTTTTCCTGGTCTCTCTATTTACTTTTTAAAAATTATGTTAAAATACACACAATATGGGCTTCCCTGGTGGCTCAGGTGGTAAAGAATCTTCCTGCAGTGCAGGAGACCCAGGTTTGATCTCTGGGTTGAGAAGATCCCCTGGAGGAGGGCATGGCAACCCACTCCAGTATTCTTGCCTGGAGAATCCCGTGGACAGAGGAGCCTGGTGAGCTACAGTCCATGGGGTTGCAAAGAGTCAGACATGACTGAGCAACTAACACGTCCACTCTTTCACTCACACATAATGTAAAATTTCCCCATCTCAGCCACTGTTAAGTGTACAGTTAGGTAGGACATTCACATTGTCGTGAAACTATCACTGTTGCTCACCTCCAGAAGCTTCTTCAACTTTCTTCATCAGTAGGACTGACACTCAGTAGCCATTAAACACTAACTTCCCATTTTCCCCTCCCAACCAGCCCTGACAATAACTATCTATTATCTCTCTATGAGGGACTACTCTAGGTACCTCGTATCAGTGGAATCATACGTATTTGCCCTTTTGTGATTGGCTTTTTAAATTTATCATAAAGTCTTCAAGGTTCACCATGTTGGAGCATGTGTTAGCTTGATTTCCTTAGTTTTCCCTCCTCCCAACCTGTTTTCTCTGCAGTGATCCCCACCTCTCCTTCCACTACTCTGCTTTCCAGCTGTCCCTTTGCATGTTCTTTATCCTTTCATACCTGCCAAACTCCAACATCCCCTTCAAGATCTGAGACCAAGGACTTCCCTGGTGGTCCAGTGGTTAAGCATCCGCCTGCCAATGCAGGAGATGTTGGTTCGATCCCTAGGTTGGGAAGATCCCACATGCCAAGGAGTAACTAAGCCCATGTGCCATAACTTCTGAGCCCACACTCTAGAGGCCATGCTCCACAACAAGAGAAGCCACCACAATGAGAAACCCATGCACTGCAACTAGAGAAAGCTGATATGCAGCAACGAAGATCCAGCCCAGCCATAAATACATAAATATGATTTTTTGAAAAAAAAAAAAAAAAACAAAAAAACCTGAGACCAATATCCAGCTCCTCACTCTTTGATCCTAAGGACATCTTGGTTCTGGTGGTCAAAATTTTCTGTGCCTTTGGACTGACTGAGCTTCAGAGTGGAGCAGAAATGGCTTTGAAGGCTAACTCTGCCACTTAACCAGCCATGACACAGTGGATCTGTCACTTTCCTTCTCTAAGCCTTAGTATCTGCACTTGTCAAATGAGGTATATCTTCCCAAGGTTGTTTTTTTTTTTTTTTTTAACTCAAATCCTTTAAGTTTTATTAAACCAAATCCAAGAACTTTTCAGTGTCTTATTAGAGGACTGCCTCACAACTGAACCATCGTTTCTGGAGAGGAGGAAACCACGGCTTCGGGGACATGACTTAAGTTTGGCCATGTCTGGTCATAAATGCTCCAATATCACCAGGGACAGAGGCTCCCTACGAAAGGTACTTCTTCAGCTCCTCCAGCACCACGTGAGGCTCCGGAAACTTGAGTTTGCGTGGGGGCCCCTTCTTAAGACCCGTCCGGAGCTCCGCGCTGCTGCCATCGGCGCGCAGCAGCGTCACCTCGAAGCTGCCCCTCCGCGGCCTGGCGGGGTTCACCTTCACCGCCAGCTCGGGGGCCTGCAGGCGCAGCGCCTGGCTCAGGGCCGCGGCGTTGCGCCCGTAGACTCGTCCCCTCGTGCAGTGCTCGATGACGATGCTCGGCCCCTCCACTTCCCCCTCCTGGCCGCCGGCCGGCTTCTCCCGCTTCGCCGCCGCAGCGGCCAGTGCCGCCTCGGCCTTCCCGCTTCCTCCCGCGGGACGCCGTGGCGCCCGGGGCCCGGCTGGGAATAGGGCACAGGCCAGCCGGGCTCCGAGCGCCGAACCGCAGCCCGCCAAGGTTGTTGAATTACACAGGGTAGCACATGCAGATACTTAGCAAAGGAAACTTTCTAAAAATGTGAACTTCCTTTACGCTTCCCATGTGTTGTGTTCAGAGCTTCAGACCAGGGAAGTCATGCCAAGGAATATACTCTCAAACCTTCTTCCGAAGAGATCCTGACTGTTCCCTGCATCCCTGCTGGGTCCTAGAATGTACAACACCCTTAGCTGCTCCAAATGGAACTTGGTCCTCAATTCAGAGGACCTATGGCCGGGCATGGATCCACAGGACTAATATTAGGTCAGTCCTACCCAAAAGCCCCTGGTCGGCTTAGGAGAAAGGGTATTCAGGGTGGGAAAATGGATGTGTAAGGCATTACCTCCTGGGCCAGAAAGCGCAATTTTACCAGGAGCTTCTTGGCCAGGGCCACTTTCTCTGGCACGTTTCTCTGCCTCAGGTCCCGTAGGAGCCGCAATCCTTGCTTTGCCAACAGGTTCTGAAAAGTCAGGAAGAGAACATGAGCGGCGGATCTCTGCTGGGTGGCCCTGATCCCCTTCCCCAGATCGTACCAGGCTATACACCAGCAGTTTCCCTCGGCATCGATCCAGGGCGTTGGGCCGGGTCATCGTCCTGCACTCAGCACTGTGGCAAAACTGTCTGCATGAGCAGGGGTAGGCGTGGCAGGTGGGAACCCTGTCCATTAGGGGCCACCTTCCACAGAGCAGGCCTCCCACACCAGCCTCCCTCGCAGCTCCTCTCAGTCTTGTTAGCAGACAGGCATCCTTGGAGCTTCCCTGGTGGTCCAGTGGTTAAGAATCCACCTTGTAATTTTAGGGACGTGGTTCCATCCCTGGTCTGGGAAGATCCCACATGCCGTGGAACAACTAAGCCCGTGTACCACAACTACTACTGAACCAGTGCTCTAGAGCCCACAAGCTGACGGAAGCCCCCAGAACCCATGCTCCGCAGCAAGAGCAGCTACAACAATGAGAAGCCTGCACACTGCAGCGAGAGCCATGACGATCCACCACAGCCAAAAAATAAAGTAATCTTTAAAAAGAGAAAAATAACAGCCCTGGGGGCAACCCAGAGGGATGGGGTGGGGAGGGAGGTGGGAGAGGGGTTCAGGATGGGGGGGACACGTGCACCCGTGGCTGATTCATGTGGATGTATGGCAAAACCCACCACAATATTGTAAAGTAATTATCCTCCAATTAAAATAAATGAATTTTTTTTTAAGTGAAAAATAACAGGCATCCTTCCTCAGTTAAGGATTGCTTCTGTATTTGGACCATTTCCCAACTCATCAAGGCCAGCATCGCTCTGGAGCCCTAGAATGTACTAGAAATTAACTATTTACTGCCCTGGCTACTCAGTGTAGCCCAGGCCCAACAGGAATGGTATGACTTAGTTAGAAACACAGAATCTCAGCCCCACCCTGACCTTCTGTGTCAGAAATCTAAATGTTTATACTCGGAGGATTCAAGCGCATATTAAAGGCTCACGTGGGCTGTACTTGACAGTTCCAACATGGACTAAAGATAGTTCCAACAAAACATGCCCAAACCAAGTGCCTGAGTTCCAGTGACTGCCCCACCCTATCCATCTAAAAGCAAACCCTGCTTCACTTCAAAACTTCCAAGTCTCCTTCACTGCTCTTTCTCTCACTCACATTCCACATCAACCCATCAGCATATCACTTTTTATTGTTGTTCAGTTGCTGTCGTGTCTGACTCTGAGACCCAATGAACATGTCATATCACTTAGCATATCACTTAGGCTCTATTTTCAAAATACATTCAGAATCTGACCACTTTCCTCCTTTCCAGGCCCACCCTGGTCTAAGCCACCATCACTTCTCACCAAGATTATTGCAATAGCCACCTAGCTGTTCTCATCTCTTCCACTCTTACCCTTTGGCCTACAGAATGTTCTCAATACAGCATCCAAAATGAGTTTTTTAGTGCTTTTCAGACCATTTCACTCCTCCCCAGAAGTTTCTCATCTCAGAGTTAAAAACAAAATACTTAGAATGGTCTTAATGGGGAGATTTCCCTGGTGGGCCAGTGACTAAGACTTGGCGCTCCTGATGCAGAGGGCCCTGGGTTCAATCCCTGGTCAGGGAACTCGATCCCACCTGCTGCAGCTAAGAGTTCCCATGCCACAACTAAAGACCCCATAAGCCAAAATGAGGATAGAAGATCCCACAGGCCTACTAAGACTTGGTAAAGCAAAATAAATACATAAAAATATTTTTAAATGGTCTAAAAGGCCCTACATGCTCTATTTCTCTTTAGTTCCCTGTCTTCATCAAATATTACTCTCCCCTCAAGCTCAACCCTACAATCACATTGGCCTTTTTGCTCTTTCTTGAATACCCCAAACCTAAAGGCCTCTTATTAGCTGCTCTGAATGCTGGAATGTTTGGCCCTAGACCTTCCCATAGCTCATTCTCCCCTTCTTTATTAAGGCTTTTGCTCAAATACCTCTTCACAGACCTTCCCTGGTCATCCCATCTCAACAACCCCTCCCACTTTCTCCATCTTCATTTCTGCTTTTTCTGTCTCTCTAAATAGAATGTAAGCCATGGCAGGGACTTCATTTTGATTACCACTGTATCCTCAGGGCTGGCACCTAATAGATGCTCAAAAAATACTTGTTGGGTTAAGCAAAATGATTTTAATCCATGGAATTTGGGCCCCTTTTGACCCCTCCTCAATGATTTCTTAACTTTTTATTGTGGAAATTTAAATATATATACATATTATGTATATATAAAATAAGTGACTCCAAAGGCTTTTCACCTAATACTGCTCCCAGAGCTTATCTTTTTAACTTATAATGCTCTTTACTCCAAGACTTCTACTGACAGACACAATTTGACTGACAAGGGTCAAAACTGCACCTGCCTCTTGAGAAATCTGTATGCAGGTCAGGAAGCAACAGTGAGAACTGGACATGGAACAATAGACTGGTTCCAAATAGGAAAAGGAGTATGTCAAGGCTGTATATTGTCCCTCTGTTTATTTAACTCATATGGAGAGTACATTCTAAGAAATGCTGTGCTGGAGAAAGCACAAGCTGGAATCAGGATTGCCAGGAGAAATATCAGTAACCTCAGATATGCAGATGACACCACCCTTATGGCAGAAAGTGAAGAAGAACTAAAGAGCCTGTTGGTGAAAGTGAAAGAGAAGAGTGAAAAAGCTGGCTTAAAGCTCAACATTCAGAAAACTAAGATCATGGCATCCGGTCCCATCACTTTATGGCAAATAGATGGGGAGACAGTGGACAGTGGCTGACTTTATTTTCTTGGGCTCCAAAATCACTGCAGATGGTGACTGCAGTCATGAAATTAAAAGATGCTTACTCCTTGAAAGGAAAGTTATGACCTACCTAGACAGCATATTAAAAAGCAGAGACATTATTTTGTCAACAAAGGTCCATCTAGTCAAGGCTATGGTTTTTCCAGTAGTCATGTATGGATGTGAGAGTTGGACTATAAAGAAAGCTGAGCACTGAAGAATTGATGCTTTTGAACTGTGGTGTTGGAGAAGACTCTTGAGAGTCCCTTGGACTGCAAGAAGATCCAAGCAGTCCATCCTAAAGGAGATCAGTCCTGGATGTTCATTGGAAGGACTGATGTTGAAGCTGAAACTCCAATACTTTGTCCACCTGATGCGGAGAGCTGACTCATTTGAAAAGACCCTGATGCTGGGAAAGATTGAGGGCAGGAGGAGAAGGGGATGACAGAGGATGAGATGGTTGGATGGCATCACCGACTCAATGGACATGGGTTTGGGTGGACTCTGGGAGTTGGTGATGGACAGGGAGGCCTGGCATGCTGCAGTTCATGGGGTCGCAAAGAGTTGGACACAACTGAGCGACTGAAATGAACTGAACTGTATAATTTTTAAAACTTCACTTATTAACATTGCTATTGATTAAAAATTGACAAGAGAAAAATACCTTCTTGACAAGATTTGGATCCACAAAATTGGGTTCAGGAAAATTAAATGTGGTAGAAATAACAGCGGCACACACAAAACCACACTGGATAAAGCTATAAAGAGTGAAATATTATATGAGTAAATCTTTCATTGAAAGTTCCCTGCCAAAGAATAATTTTAGTAATAAAATAACTAAGACTTTCCTTGTGGCTCAGATGGCAAAGAATCCTCCTGCAATGCAGAAGAAAATGGTTACCCACTCCAGTATTCTTGCCTGGAGAATTCCATGGACAGAGGAGCCTGGCAGGCTACAGTTCCATGGAGTCACAAAGAATCAGACAGGACTAAGCAATTAAAACTTTCAAAAAAAAAAAAAAATCAGTGAAGTGAAAATGGAAATAGTTTCATTGTATCATATAAAAAAATCAAGCAAGTAGTTAAACTGGATTAAATATGGTTGCTCTTTTGGAGACATAGAGAACATAGCCAGAGAAGGGAGCCTTACAGTGAAGTCCAGGGACACAGTACATGAAATTTGTAACATTCAGAGGTCAAGATAGGAAAACCAGGGACATGGAAGTCAACAGGAGAGTCTTTCAAGAAGGAGGGTGGGGTCAACTGTGTTCACCTCAGTGTTTCACTGAACTGAAAGGTCGATTGAGATAAAGAAAGAAAAGTAACCACCAACAATCAAGTCTTTAGCTGAGTTCTCCTCTTCCTCCCTCCCTCTAAATGTTGGAGCTTGCCAGGTCCCTGGAATTTTCTTTTTCCTTTTTCTGCTCTCTAGATGATCTTATCCAGTCCCATTTCTGTATTAACACCTCCCAATTTTACATTTTAAGCTTTGAACTCTCCCTAGAGCTCAACTCATAGCTAATAGCCTAGCAGATATATCCGTTTAGAAGTCTAACAGAAGTCTATCTCAGGGATTTCCCTGGTGGTCCAGTGGCTAAGACTCGCACTCCCAATGCAGGGGACCAGAGTTTGATCCCTGGTCAGGGAACTAGATCCCACATGCCACAGCTAAAGAATTCACATTCCGCAACTAAACATCCCACATGCAACGAAGATCTAGAGTAGCCAAATAAATAAATTAATATTTTAAAAACAGAAGTCAGAGTTAACAAGTCCCCAAATGAGCTTTTGATATTCCCTCCCCTCCCACCAGAACTTCTCCTCTTCTCATTTTCCATAGCTCAGTAAATGACATCATCTACATAGTTATTCAAGTCAAAATCGTAGGAGTCATTCATAACTCTTCTCTGCACATTTCCCAAGTCCCCTAAGACTATTCATTAGTGAGTATTGAGATGTCACATTCACAGACCCATACTGCCTTTGAATTCCGTCACTCTGTGTCCATCCTAGATTCAGTTCAACCATTACCTCAGTTATTACAAGGCCCTCTGCTTCCTCTCATATCATCCCTCCCCAACTGATCCTTTTTAGGGATAGGTTAGGATACATCCCTTTTCTTTTCAAAATCTTCAGTGGCTCCTCATCTGAGGAAATGGAAGGTGTGTAGAGATTAGAGGAGAGGGGGAAAGAGTGTATTGAAGGGGAGTGGCCTAACAACCAATAATTTCCATCAAGTTCCCTCCACAATCATCTCCTCACTCTCCTGTAAAGTGCTGATGAGACTGCAGCATCCAGGGCCCTTGGGTCCAGACAGCTGTCATGAGTTTCCCTTACCCAAGAGTCTGCAGCAAGGAAGGGGAGGCTCTCCGCTCACCTGCTGCCTGCCACCAGCTCTTCCAGTGCCTGCTTCAGCCGTGTGCAGGCCCCGGGTCCTGGCCGGCGCTGCAGAGTCTCAACCTCCTGCAACCCCTGGTCCTGTGCCAAAGGAAGAGGGTCAGACTCCACCTCCTTTAGACCACACCCTCATCTCAAGGCCCTGCCCACTCACGACTGTTCCTCTTGGCCCCACCCTTCTTCGATACCAACTAATTCTGGGTTCAGTTTCTCAAGTCCTCGGCTGGCTCCATGGCTATTAGTCCAGGGCCCCAGGAGCTCTACTCTTGTTCTTCCTGGGTCCAGCAGTTCTGAATTCCAGCCCTCCCACAATTTCTGGCCTTCTGAGCTCTCCCAGAAGCTTTCATCTGATGAGGTGTTGGGTAACCCTGGTGCTTTACCCATTAGCACCCCCTTCACAGGTCAGGGTGTCCCGAATGCCTCTCTATCCCTGTGAGCACCCGCCTTCCTCTCACCAGCCTCTCGGCCACTCTCCGCACACAGTTACTGCTCTGCAGGCGCCACAAGTGATTCTCCCAGCGGCTCCACACACATACACAGGGCTTGTGGTGACGTAGGGGCAGACAGAAGTAAGGCCTGGGCAGGATGCAGAGAAGCAGAGTCTGCAAGGGGCAGTCCTGGGCCACTGGGAATCCCCCAACACCTTCCTTCTGGCCATCAGGAGCACTCACCCACTGCCATCCATGGGCTCAGGCCGCTGAGCTGGGGTTCCCAGCTCCTCCTCCTCCCACTGGCCCAACTCCCATGTCTGACTCCAGCAGGAGCTGTTCCTCCCCTTCTGTGTCCTCTGCTTCCTCCTCCACCCTGGACCCTTGGCTCAACTGCTCCTTTCTGCGACCTGCATCACCTGCCGGGAGCCACCAGGGTCAGTGGGTACCAGCCTGAGGGTTCCCTCCCTCAACCTGTGTCTCAGTAGTTGTCAGAGCCCACCCCTTACTGAAGGTCAACTGTTCCTTCCAGTGGTGTAAGTCTGGGACGAGAGTGACCACCCTCAAACCCACTGCCCCTAGGGCTTTGGTTAGGTCTCACACCAATGGAGATCTCAAAGCTGATGGGATGGGCAGCCATGGCCGGGTCGATCATGGTGGCCTCAAAGAGCACAGCGAAGAGCAAGAAATCTTCACAGGGCGCCAGGGCATTCTGGAAAAGGTGCATCAGGATGGAGTCAGCCCCCCACCCTCCCAGTTTGCAGCCTGGACTATGCTTGGTCACAATGCCCACAGAAGGACATGCAACGAAGACCTAGAAGATTTGCTGCTGGTGTCCTGCCTCCCTCTGCCCCTTGTTGTCCCAGTTCTTCGGACCTGGGACTTGGTCCTCTATGGTTCCTCTCTGAATTGTCACCCTCCTCTTTCCATGAGTGTAATATACATAGGAGCATATGTGTACACACCATGCAGTCTTCACCCAGGTCACCAAGTTGAGACACCTCCCTGCCCTGGTGTTTAAAGCCTGGGAGCTGGGTACACACTCCAGAGCTGAGAATGTGTACCCGGCCCCCTCACTAAACTTCAGCCTCACCTCTGGCAGCGGCAGCAAGTCCTCTACTTCCACCTCCATGGCACTAGGAATCTCAGGCACATCAACACTGGAGCTGGTATCTGGGTGCTGCTGTATCCCTGCAGGAATCTGGCCACGCCTGGCTTTCTTCTTCTTCTTTCCTGTGAGCCGAGACAACCTGGACCCCTGTGGGGCCTGGGGAGGCTCGAGTTCAGCTCTCCCTTCCAACACTTCCATGGACACAGCCACCAGCAGTCGGCCTCGGAAACAAATGCCTTGGCCAACGCCTTCATTGAGATTCTGAAGACTATCCCGGAGACCCGTACTAGGGGGTGAGCCATAGAGAGGTATCCAGGCTGGGCCAAAGGTGGGGTTAAACCCCGCTGTGGGGAGGTGAAGGGGACAAAAATAGTGTTTTGGAGGGAAGTGTGGAGCAGGTGGATACTAGCTCAGTTTATGATGAGAAAGAGGGGTGTCAGATTGAACCTCTGGACCTCTGGAAGGAAAGCCTTCGAACAGCTAGGGCCCGAGAGCTAAGGACCAAGACCCGGAAGAACTATTTTTTTAAAACAACTATTATTTAGTTGTTTGCTTTTGGCTGCACTGGATCTTTGTTGCTGCCTACAGCCTTTCTCTAATTGCGGTGCTCGGGCTTCTCATTAGGGTGGCTTCTCTTGGAAACACAGTCTAGGGCGTGCGCGTCAGTAGTTGTGGTGCACCGGCTTAGCTGCCCCGCGGTATGCGCGGTATGCGGAATTTTCCTGGATCAGGGACTGAATCCGTGTCCCCTGCATTGGCAGGGGGATTCCCAACCACTGGACCACCAGGGAAGACGCCCTGGGGGCGGAGCCAGAGGCCTGGAGGTGGAGTCAGCATTGGGGTGGAGCTACAGGTGACCCGGTAAGGGTCCGACGTAAACGGTTAATGTGTCAGGGCTTGTTTTCCTGCAGGTCAATCTGTAAGAAGAACTGGGCTGCAGGGATTACTGGATATTCAGATGTAATTAGGATTCTTGTCAACAGAACCAAACCAAGGGTAGGGTCTGTAGTCTGCGGGCGACAAGTGGAACTGTGAAGGGAGAGGTCGGCTTGGAGCGAAATAGTTACTTGGCATAGCCCAGACTTTCTAAGCGGAGTTGGGTCGGGAGGATGGGGTTTGCCGTCGGGGTCGGGACCCTGGGCACACGGGGCCAGGGGAGGAGGCGCGGCACACGTCAGCAGGATGCACTTACCTGCGCGGCCAGAATGCGAGATCTGTGTCAGGTCCAGCACGTGCGTGGCTAGGGCCGCATCGACCAGGGGCGCGTCGTCCCGTAGCTGCAGACGAAGGCCGCGCGTTAGCGGCGGGAAGAGCTCCACGAAGCTCAGCTGCTCATTCCACTCGGGCGTGGTGGTCTCACTGCATACCGACGTCTCGCCCTGAGCGCGCGGTGAAGACAGGTGGAGAGCGGTCAGTGCGGATCCCGGCCTGGGCCTCCGCTGAGTGGGGACAGGAGGGACTTACCTGCTGCCCCAGGAAAGACACCTTCACGTAGGGGTCCACGGGGACGCGCTGGTCCAGCAAGGCATGGGCCAGGCTGCCCAGCAGCCCGGGGCGCAGCGCCGGAAGCCCCTCCGCGCGGTACACGCGCACTCGCAGCCGCGCCCACGGCCTCTCAGCTGGCACCCGACGCGGCAGCAACAGGTTCCTAGGGGAGCCGGAGGCTGAGGGGCCCAGAAGCCCTAGGCTCGGCCCCTTGCCTTCCAAGAAGCCTCGCCTGGTCCTACTCTTCCCCCTCCCCACTCTCCACACCAGCTCACTTCTCGATGTTCGAACTGTGGCCCCGGTCCGGGGGGTGGCAGTGGAGGGGCAGGTCCCCGCGAGCCCTCACGGACAAAGTGACCTTGACGAAGCCTTTGGTCCCGGCGCGGGTGTCCCGGGGGTCGGTGCAGTGGGGCCCATTTCTGATAGAAGTGGCCATCTGGGGACAGAGGAGCGGGCCCAGAGGTCAAGGGGCCCGGCGGGGTGCTCAGGGTGGTTGTGGAGGCTGGGATTAGAATGCTGGACAATAGCCGGGGTTCAAGTCCGGCTCAATAGGGAGGAGGAGCAGGAGTACGGGCCAGTCAGCCGTCGAAAGAGACAGCTGTCTTACAAGTTAGTACACTGGGCTCGGTGCCCAGGGGGTCTGCTTCCCTTGTCCACGCAGAAGAGTCTCAATGACGGGGGCGGGGGTTGTTCAGTACCTGGTTGTTCGAAGATCATGCCCAGGTCCATCCTGAAGGTGCCGATCCGAGTGGCCATAAAGGGAAGGGTCTGCGAATGGAAAGCCTGGGGGAAGGTGGCGTTAGTGTGGATCTTCGACATCTCTCCTTCCCTGACAGCAACCTCTCACCCCTAACCCTCTCACCGTGATCTCCAGCAGCAAGTTCTGGAGGTGAAGCCGGGTCTCGTGAAATTCAAACAAGAAGTACTGGGTTGAATTGGGGAAGCAATAGAATTGACAGCAGGTTATACGTGAAGGGTTCACACCCTCTGGCCCCTAGCCCTTGTAAAGAGAACGCCCTCTTCCCCTCCTTCCCCACTCCACCCCAATTCGGTGACCATACCCCTTTGTACCCTTTCCAGCACGGAGCGCTTGACCCCAGGCCAGCCAATAGGCTCTTTTTGCCCCCAGGCCCAAGCCCCCTCCCACGCACAGGTCTTCTCCTGGGTCCCGCCCACTCTCTCAAGCTCCTCCTTCCCTGGTTGCGCCCACCTCGTTGTAGAAGGGGCAATTGGTGCTGCGCTGCGTGGCAGTCACTCGGCGTTGCTTTCCAACGCACACGGCCACATAAGGGTTAATGTTGACTCCCACCAGTTTCTGGGCCTCCAGCACCGTGACCCCGACCTGAAGGGTGAGCAAGGAGGAGGAAAGGAAGCCAAGCTGCCATGGTTTGAGGGAAGAACGTGTGTGGAGAGCTGATGGTACTCCCCAAGGGTTTGGGCCTGGACGGAGAGCAGTACCTGGAAGTCCTGGGCCCTGGACACCTGGAAAGGATCCCCGCGGGCCAGGCCCCGAGCTCGGCTGCAGAGAGGGGGTTACGGTCAGCTCTCACTTCACTTCCTCCCCCCTCTGCACACACAGCCTTGCTTGGTGCTGGTGCTGAGATTTCTCCCCCAAACTTTTGGTTTTTAGTCTTTCCAGTGTTGTCTGGCCTCCATCTCAACTCTACACTCAGAATTTGACTCATTTCTGGAGCCCTAAAACCATTTATTCATTCAACAAAGACTGATGGAGCACCTGCTATATGCACCAACTCTGTTCTAGGCACTGGAACGTTGCAGAGAACAAAAGAGGTTAAATTCCTTGCCCTCATCAAGCTGGCATCACCTTCATTGGTTCCAGAAGCCATGTGTGAGTCAATGTAACTGTGTGAATGTGGCAGTGTCTATGCTGAAGAGTGAATGACCCTTGACCCCAGAATATCCAGTCCCCACCCATACCCTTGGAACCCTGTGTTTGTGAGGGTGGACAAGCATAGGCCTGCAGGTATAAGCAGGTAAGGTTGACAGACACACTGGTAGGCTATGGGAGCAGGTGTGCAGCGCTACAAGTTACCTTTTGAGTGGGCTGAACACGGCGCCAGAAAGCTCCACATCAGGCTCATCATCCAGCTCCAGCGCCAGCTCATCTTCCTCATCGTCCTGCTGATCTGCTCCTCGAGCTAGCCTGCGGCCCAGTGCCACTGCCCGCTGCTCCAGCCGGGCCTCCCCAGGCCTGACAGGAAAGGCCCTCCAGGAGCACGTCTGGGACCTCTCACCTGTCTCTGGACACCCATCTCTGACGTCCTTGACTCTAGGACCCATCCCTGACTCTGAACCTGAGAGCCCTCTAATTCCAGAATTGACTCCTTATTCTAGGACTGACTTCTCACCCTGGAACTGGTCCAGTACTAATCCCAGACCCAGGAACTGACCTCATATCACTGGGTCCCAGTCCCAAGACTGACCCTGTAACCCAGGTCATTCCCACATACTTACTCCAGCTCCTGGAAGCCCACATTGGGGATGATCAGCTCTGAGCTGGGAGAAAGAGAAATAACAGGAGAGGGCCAGGTCTGACTACAGAGTTACAAACTGGGCAGCATGGGTCCAAGAGTAATCACATCCAGCAGATCCAGAGGGGAACTGGTTACCATTCTCCTTTACTGAGGCCTGCCTGGGTCCTGCTTAGGCGGGTGGGAGGTTTACCTGTCCCGAATGGGTGCTCCAAAATCCTCTTGTGCCCAGACTCCAGTTGCAACCTCTGGAGGCTGGTACTTCAGGTCCAGTTCCACCTGGACCTAAAACCAGATCCACAGTGGGCCTCAGGCTACTGAGCCTACCTTGAGGCTAGGAAAACCCCAAAGACAGTGCCTTTTTCTCCATCTATAAACAGAGACCCTCCTGGCCCCACCTGTGGTGACTTTGGTTCCTCTCTGATCATTAATAGTAGAGGCTGAAAGTGTGAAAGTGTTAGTCACTCAGTTGTGTCTGACTCTTTGTGACCCCATGGACTCATGGACTGTAGCTTGCCACGCTCCTCTGTCCATGGGATTTCCCAGGCAAGAATATTGGAGTGAGTAGCCATTCTCTTCTCCCAGGATCTTCCTGACCTAGGGGCAAAGCCCAGGTCTCCCACACTGCAGGCAGATTCTTTAGCATCTGAGTCACCAGGGAAGCCCCAAATAATAGTGACTACTCTTAAGCTATTAAGAACTTACCAAGTGCAAGTAACCTCTTGAAGGGGCCCAACACAACTCCAAAATAATCTTGTTGCTCTTGGAAATACACTAATGTGCCTTCACAGCTCTGCATGATCTGGGCCCTGCCAAACTTTCCAGCCGCATCTGTTAGGGTATCTGCTTTGCCCTGCTCCCCAGGTACCCTGCTCCTCAGGGTGCTGGACTTTTGAATATGCTGGTTCTTCTGCCTGGAACAGTCACTCCTCCCACTTATTTAACTCCTATTATATCTTTCAATTCTAAGCTCAAACACTACTTCCTCAGGGAACCTTGTCTGAACCCTATATAGGTCACATCTCTCCGTTATACATTCTTCCAGCCCCCTATCAGCTATTTTGTAACATCCTTCACAGGCATTTTTACATTCATTTTTGTGAATATTCTTTTTAACTTTTTTTTTTTTTAAACTGTGCCAGGTCTTCATTGTAGCTCACAGGATCTTTAGTTGCAACATCCGAACTTTTCGTTACAGCTTGTGGGATCTTGTTCCCTGATCAGGGATCAAACTCCAGCCCCCTGCACTGAGAGCATGGAATCTTAGCTATGGGACTACCAGAGAAGTCCCTGAATATTTGTTTAATGTTTGCCTCTCTCTGTAGATACGGAGTTCTAAGAGGGCAAGTCCTTATCTGGTTTTGCTCACCACTCAATCCTCATTGCTTAGAACTGCACTTGCTTGTAATCAGAGCATAACAAATGATGGCAGGCTGAGTGAAAAGCTCGACATTTTGTAGGACTCCACATAAGGTAAGTGAGGAAATGGCCTACAGAAGCTGAATAACTTGGCCAAGGTCTCAGATGGGAAGTGGAGGACTTGAAATTTGAACCCAAGTTTACTTCTATGAGGCTATGCTGACTCCCCATGAAACACCAGAAAAATCCATCCAGGCTCATCTTTGTCTCCCACAAGAACTGCACCTGGTGCAGGGTCATGGGGCCAGAACTTCTTATCTTCTCCCCTTGCCACATCCCTGGCCCTCAGAGCTAAACCTGATTCTTGGCCCCGGGAGCTGTAATCCAAAACACCCTGACTCGAGGACCATGTTACCACTCCTGTCTGGGTCTGAGTTTTCCCCCTGAGAAATGGAACCCACTTCTAGAGAGACCCTCAGGCTTGAGGGTGGCAGGCTAGGGGGCTGGCAGAACTCACTGGAGACACACGCAGATTCTTGTCCACTAAGGCCTCCCGCAGCACCAAATGCCCGGCAGTCTGGAGCTGCTGCAGGAGATCACAAGTGTCCCCAGAGACCTGGGGGTGCGGCATGAAACAAAAGAATGACCCAAGAGAATGGCCCCAAGGCCCCCTCTACCCCGTTTGCATCCTTGGTTCCCCAGACCTACTCACCTGGGGCTGAACACACGGCTGCAATTGACCACCTGAACAGACAGACACTCCTCAGCCAGAGGAGCCCCATAGTGTGGCCAACGGAAGAGCTGGGAATGGGAAGAACCTTGTGACACCCAATGCTGGGCTGACACTGACCCCCAATCCATAGCCTATTCCCAAACCTGAAATAGGAGCCAACCAATTGAGAGCTAACTCCATGGCTGATCTCCTAAACCAGGAACCAGTCCTCCCCAGTCAGGGCTGATCTGGGGTTAACTATCAGTCAAGAACTAATCTCCCCAGTCTTGATCCTGACTTGTCCCATACTGAGTCTATCCTCTCGGGCATTAGACAACCCCTCCTCCTGAGACTGTACCACCTCCCCCAAATTCAGGAATAAGCCTCCCAGCCCCAGGATGGACTCAGATGGGGTACAGATCAGCTTCTTCCCATCCAGAACCCAACCCCACTCACCTCACCTATATCTGCTTCTCGCCCACAGTGAATTCTCCTCGTTTTCTGGGTAAAACCTACTCAGAATTGAATCTAGTCATTTATCATCTCCTCCTCCTACACACACACAAATCATCTCTCCAACCACTCTTGGCCCAGAGTCCAAACTCCCTGGACTCACCCTCAAAGAGACACAGAAGATACGGAGGGAGGGAGGCAGAGAGATGGAGACATTGGGCTCAAGGACAAAGGAGACAAACTGTAGAGATGCCCAGAGATGAAGTGGGAGACCTGCGGAGAGGAGGGGCCAGAGTTCCCCATATCTAAAAATTCTCAGAGCATCCCTGCAGACCTCACCTCGAAAGCTGAGCCTCACTTGTCGGTGTTGGGTGCCTGGCAGCCCTGTTAGCCGCCGCACACACACAGTCAGAGCCATTGTCCCAGGGCCACTGGCTCTGCCTCTGCCTGCCTGCCCTCCTGCCCACCTAAATCGCCTCTGACTCACTGGACTCACTCAGCAGGTTCAGCAATCCCTGCCCTTTAGTCAAACACAAAATCAGCAGGCCTGGGGGTCACGGGTAGGGAGGGAGTGAAAGGACAGAAAGATAGGGGTAAGTAAGGTCCCTGAGGTCAAGTGAGTCCTCTTTGCCTGCCCCAGCTTCAGCCTCTGTCCTGCATCCTTATTGGCAGGGGCAAATGCGACCAGGTGGGGATGGAGGCAAGGGGAGAGGGCTGGACCCAGTCTGGCCTCTGCTAGCCTGTGAGGACTCAAGGACATGGGGCCTCATGTTGTTCCCTGTTCACTTCTCAGTCAAGCAAATTAAAACAACATTAAAAAAGAAAAAGAAAAGTAAATCCCTTAGCCCCCAACATTAGCATGTAGGCACTCAACATATTTTTTGAATTAATGAGTGAACATGTGTCCCTAGCTTGCATATAGCAGGTATTCAAAATGCTTCTTCTTTTTTAAAGATTTATCTGGCTTTTTATTTTTTGGCTGTCATGGGTCTTTGCTGCTGCACGCAGCAAAGTAGTCGTGGCACATGGGCTTAGTTGCTCCACAGCATGCAGGATCTTCCCCAACCAGGGATGGAGGACATGTCCCCTGCATTGCAAGGCAGATGAACCACTGGACCGCCAGGGAAGTCCCAGAACATTTCTTAACCAAAATCTTTGGGTTTACTGGTGGGACCATAGATGGTCTCCAGGGAGTGTGCAAACGCTTGAAATAGTCTAAAATTGCGAGCATATGTGCATTTTTCTGGACATAGTCCCTCCTAGCTTAGGTTATTCATCCTGAAACAAATGTGAAGTACTTTGAATGAATGAAGGAATGACTGTGTCTCACGGTCTGAACCCATGAGTGACGGTAAGTCTGTGTTGAGTGCATCTCAGGGCCATCGGTGACACTGCCTGTATACAGAACACATGCTGTGTCACTCTTGGCGGAGGCGGGGAGGAGGTGCCACCACAGAGGTGATTCAGGCATTTTTTCCAAATTGCTTCGTGGACCAAACAAAGCCTAGATCCCCACCGGAGCAGGAGAGGGTCAGGGCTACACTGCTCAGGGAGGGAGGCTAGAGGGGTTTCCTTGAGGAGCGACTGCTTAAATTGGGCTTTGAGGACAGGAGTTCAGCAGAGAAGGGCATCCAGGAAGTGGGAAGAAATGCAGGGCATGTTCCAGGACCTATGATTTGTTCAGTTTGGCCAGAGTACAAGGAATGTATCAGGCGGCGGCAGCAGATAAGAGGAGGCAGTCAGAGGAGCCGGGTCTTGTTGGTTCCTTGAACCAGACGTGGTCACTTCCTGTGCTTCGGCTGCTCCATCTCAGCACAGATTTCCCCCTGCTGTCCTAAGGCAAAGTGGCAGAAAGTGAAAAAGCAGTCGCCCTAGGATATATCTTGCTATTGGATGTTCAAAATAAATCTGAATGAAGCACAGATGCTCACAGACGGTTCAAGGCTACGGAGGACTTATGCTGAGATGCTGAGTTTGTAGTTCTTGGGGAAGGAGCTTGGCGTTGCCATTCTTGCAGCTCTGGGTGCAAGCTGCCTTTGTAACAGCTCACTGGGAATGCTGTTTTTGCTTTTTGCCTTTTTGTGAGAGTTAAAATCTTCGGGTTTCTTTTGGTCAGCAAAAACCAGTACTAAAATAGGTCTTTTGTAAAAAGCAAGGGATAACTGTACTGAGGAAACAACAGAATGGGAAAGACTAGAGATCTTTTCAAGAACATTAGAAATAGCAAGGGAACATTTCATGTAAAGATGGGCTCGATAAAGGACAGAAATGGTATGGACCGAACAGAAGCAGAAGATAAGAAGAGGTGGCAAGAATACACAGAAGAACTGTACAAAAAGATCTTCATGACCAAGATAATCACGATGGTGTGATCACTCACCTAGAGCCAGACATCCTGGAATGTGAAGTCAAGTGGGCCTTAGAAAACATCACTATGAACACAGCTAGTGGAGGTGATGGAATTCCAGTTGAGCTATTTCAAATCCTGGAAGATGATGCTGTGAAAGAGCTGCACTCAATATGCCAGCAAATTTGGAAAACTCAGCAGTGGCCACAGGACTGGAAAGGTCAGTTCTCATTCCCATCCCAAAGAAAGGCAATGCCAAAGAATACTCAAACTACCGCACAATTGCACTCATCTCACATGCTAGTAAAGTAATGCTCAAAATTCTCCAAGCCAGGCTTCAGCAATACGTGAACTGTGAACTTCCTGATGTTCAAGCTGGTTTTAGAAAAGGCAGAGGAACCAGGGATCAAATTGCCAACATCCGCTGGATCATGGAAAAAGCAAGAGACTTCCAGAAAAACATCTATTTCTGCATTATTGACTATGCCAAAGCCTCTGACTATGTGGATCACAATAAACTGTGGAAAATTCTGAAAGAGATGGGAATATCAGACCACCTGACCTGCCTCTTGAGAAACCTATATGCAGGTCAGGAAGCAACAGTTAGAACTGGACATGGAACAACAGACTGGTTCCAAATAGGAAAAGGAGTATGTCAAGGCTGTATATTGTCACCCTGCTTATTTACCTTATATGCAGAGTACACCATGAGAAACGCTGGACTGGAGGAAGCACAAGCTGGAATCAAGATTGCTGGGAGAAATATCAATAACCTCAGATATGCAGATGACACCACCCTTATGGCAGAAAGTGAAGAGGAACTAAAAAGCCTCTTGATGAAAGTGAAAGAGGAGAGTGAAAAAGTTGGCTTAAAGCTCAACGTTCAGTAAACAAAGATCATGGCATCTGGTCCTGTCACTTCATGGGAAATAGATGGGGAAACAGTGGAAACAGTGGCTGACTTTATTTTCTTGGGCTCCCAAATCACTGCAGATGGTGACTGCAGCCATGAAATTAAAAGATGCTTACTCCTTGGAAGGAAAGTTATGACCAACCTAGACAGCATATTCAAAAGCAGAGACATTACTTTGCCAACAAAGGTCCATCTAGTCAAGGCTATGGTTTTTCCTGTGATCATGTATGGATGTGAGAGTTGGACTGTGAAGAAGGCTGAGTGCTGAAGAATTGATGCTTTGAACTGTGGTGCTGGAGAAGACTCTTGAGAGTCCCATGGACTGCAAGGAGATCCAACCAGTCCATTTGGAAGGAGATCAACCCTGGGATTTCTTTGGAAGGAATGACGGTAAAGCTGAAACTCCAGTACTTTGGCCACCTCATGTGAAGAGTTGACTCATTGGAAAAGAGTCTGATGCTGGGAGGGATTGAGGGCAGGAGGAGAAGGGGACAACAGAGGACGAGATGGCTGGATGGCATCAACTGACTCGACGGACGTGAGTTTGAGTGAACTCCAGGAATTGGTGATGGACAGGGAGGCCTGGCGTGCTGCGATTCATAGGGTTGCAAAGAGTCGGACACGACTGAGTAACTGAACTGAACTGAACTGTACTGAGGTTGGAGAGCCTCATTCTGCCTATTCCCCAGGTGTAACAAGCTCAAATGAGTTTTTGGGCCTATACAATACCAGACAAGTGGCATGGGTGAATCTATTCCTGAACAAGGTTACCCCTCCAAGCTCCCAGACTTTAAGACAGGGCTTCATCTTCCCATTTGACAGATGGAGACACTGGGACCCAAAGAAGGGTGGAGAGGGGACCAGAATTATTAGGTGTCACTGCTTTGGCCTTCTCTTCCCTCCCTCTCTTGAGCTCTGTGGGATATAGTCAAGCAAGGTATTTTTGCTTTGTTTTTCTTTTTAAAACTTTATTTTATTATTATTTTTTGGCTGGATGGGGCCTTAGTTGAAGCACACCAGATCTTTCACTGCAGTCTGTGGGCTTCTCTCTGGTTGGAATGAGCAGGCTCTATAGTTGCAGAGTGTAGGTTTAGTTGCCCCACGGCATGTGGGATCTTAGTTCCCTGACCAGGGATTGAACCCATCTCCCCTGCATTGGAAGGCAATTCTTAACCACTGGGCCTCCCTCAACTGAGTTATTGATGCCTCTGGAAGCTAACACAGGTGCCTCCTCTTTGGGTTGAAACACACCCTGGCAGGTTCCCTGGGCCTCGACCCTTTAAGAACTCCTATATCCACGTCCTAACATTCCAACAAAAATAGGATATGGTGGAAAGAATACTAAACTCCAGGGCAAGGTTTTGGAATTCCAACTGCTGTCACTTATTGTGTGGTTTCCGGAAAATCCTTTCTCCTCTTGGGCCTGGTTGCCCACTGTGTAATATGCACGGGATGAACTGCACTGCTTTTCAAAGTGTGCTCTTTAATCAGGATCACACGTGGTTGTTAAAAATGCACATTCTTGCTCCCACTCTAGAAATGCTAACGTAATATCTTAAGGTGTGGCTGGGACCTGAATTTCCAGAAGCCACTTTGGTACTATTCTGCTGCACAGCAGGAATTTGGGAACATCTGGTCTCTTGACTGTGACTAAGTGCGATTCCTTTCTGTTCTTGGTGACTCAGATGGTCTGAGTGTCCGTATGGAGACTGTTGTTGTTTAGTCACTCAGTCATGTCTGACCCATGGACTGCAGCACGCCAGACCTCCATGTCCCTCACCATCTCCCGAAGTTTGCCAAGTTCTTGTCCATTGCATCGGTGATGCCATCCCGCCATATCATCCTCTGACGCCCTCTTCTCCTTCTGCCCTCAGTCTTTCCCAGCATCAGGGACTTTTCCAATGAGATGGCTGTTCGAATCAGATGACCAAAATACTGGAGCTTCAGCTTCAGCATCAGTTTTTCCAACAAGTATTTAGGGTTGATTTCCCCTAAGATTGACTGGTTTGATCTCCTTGCTGTCCTAGGGACTTTCAGGAGTCTTCAGCACCAGTTTGAAGGCATCAATTGTATAAAAGAACAAAAGATATGGTGATTGAGGGGTACTGAATTCCCCAAAGACCCCTGGTGAATGAGTCCAGAAGAGATCACAGATCCCTGAGGTCAGAGTTAGCCTGATGACTAGAATGAGAGGAGGAGGAGTCTGAAGGGTTTTTAGAGCAAAAGAGACTAAAAAGGCTGTATTGAGAAGTGCCACATGGGGGTGATCCCTTGCCCCTTCTAAACATCTATTCCTTCATAGATACATGAGCACCTACCACATGCTACATTCCATGGGGTCACAAAGAGTCAGACACCACTGAGCGACCTCATCGACTGAACGACACTACATGCTAGATAGAAACTATCGAGGTGCTTGAAAGATACAGTAGGGAACACAACAAAAATCTCTGCCTTCATAAACTTACTGTTCTACTGGGAGTGACACGTAATGAAGAATGAAATAAAACACGTAAGTGCTAAGGGGAAAAACAAAGCAGTTAGACGGACAGAAATTCCTTCCTGTTAAGCAGTAGTTTTAGACAGGGTGTTTTGGGGAAATGCTGTAATGTCATTGCTTGCTTTAACTTGGGAAAGAATAAGAGAGATTGCCAAGGCTCCCTGGGACGTCACAACTGGCTCTGTGACGCCGGCCAGGGCGCTCCTCGGAGACGGTGGTCTCCTCTATGAAGTCAGCAGCCAGGCCCAGTTACAGAGGAGAGGGTTGCGGCAGGCCACGGGCCCCGGCAGCTGCACGCAGGGTCGAGGGGTCCGGGCGGCGCGCACCAGCTGAAGGAGGGCCGAGGGCCTTGGAGGCCGCGACGGTGCCTTTGGCGTCGGAAGGCCACAGCCCCGGGTCAGGATGCGGCGAAGCCCCCGCCCGGGTTCAGCTGCGTCCCAGCACAAGCACACGCCCAGCTTCTACAGCGACAACAGCAACAGCTCTGTGAGCGTCACCTCGGGGGACAGCTGCGGGCACCGGTCAGCTGGGCCGGGGCCCGGGAGCCCGAGGGCAGACCAGCCCGGGTCTCGAGCTGCGGTGAGCTCGCCTTGAGCGCAGGAGTGCCCGGAGGAACCACATGGGCTGGAAGCTCTCGGCAGAAGCCGGCGCCTCGGAGCCACAATGGGCAGACCGCCTGTGGCGCGGCAACCGTGAGGGGCGGGGCCTCGGGTGCGGGCGGGGTCGATCCCGGGTGAGCGGAGGGAAGGGGTGGGGCCTAGAGGGTGGGGTTTGGCGCGGAAGTGGGATAAAACTGTCTGGGCACCTCCTAGGGGCGGGGCCTGAAGGGGGAAAAAAGAGTAGGCAATGAATAAGAGGATCTCGGTGAGGTGGATGGTCCTGGGAAGGGGCGTGGAGAAGCTTGTGATTGGGCACCGCTGAGGAGGCGTGGCCTCGGTTGTTAACACCAGCGGCTACCAGGCAAATAGGGCAGCATCAAGACCTAAAGCTGGGGGCAGCATCACCGTTTGGGGCGTGGGACAACGACTAGACTGAGCTTCCCGGAGTGGGGGTGGGGGGTGGCCTCAGAGTGCTGCAGGAGCCGAGGGTTGTGGATTCTGTGCGACCAAAACCTGTGAGGCTGCCCTGCTTCTGAGCTAAGGGAACCTGCAGCCAGGTCCTGGGGAAACAGCGGGCCTGCGGTGCACAAGGCCCCAGTGGAGCCCTTGGGCTTCCGCAGAACCAGCTGGCTCTTCCGCAGTCTCTGAGGAGCAGCTCGACCTTCTCCCCATTCTGGATCTGAGGCAGGAGATGCCTTCCCCGCAAGTGTCCAAGAGCTTCCTGAGTACGGTCCAAGCCAGCCCAGATCCCCTCTGACCCCTCTCGCTCCTCTCTCCGAACTCCATTTCTCACCTCTGAGGCCCTGTTTTCAGTTCTGAGCCCCCGGCCCAGGTCTGATTGTCTAGCCCCTTCCCTGAGCCCGACCCACCTTCTCAAAAATCCATTCTCCTTGTCCCCATCTAAGTCTCCTAGCCCACCCCTCTCTTCCTGAGTCCCCTTCCTAGGTTTTTCTGAACCTCCAACACCACTCTGTGAGCCCCTCCCCCACCATCTCCTTCCCTCCCTAAGCCTAGTCCCTTCTCTGAGCCCCTTTCTTCTTCTCAGACCTACTCTTCCAGGTGCTGAGCGTGTTGTTATCCCTGGTAGGAGACGTGCTGGTCAGTGTGTACAGGTCAGAGGGAGGGAAGGGGGGAGCCCCAGGGGCTGCTCTTTGGAGGGGGTGGGGAGCAGGGCCAGACCCGGCTGAGGCTTGAGCCGATTCATACCTGTGTTCACAGTAGCTGGGTCTGGGACCCTGGGGTGGGGGGCTGGGGAATCTCTGGGGTTTCCCGGCCTCAGCCTCCCTTCGGTTCCTCAGGGAGGTCTGTTCCATCCGCTTCCTGCTCACGGCTGTATCACTGCTGAGCATCTTTCTGGCAGGTGAGAGGGTGATCAGTTCCCGGGGCCCCAGCCCTGGAAGCTTTGAAGCCAAACCTGGTACACTTGCTGATATCCTTCAGCCCACTCAGTCCCTTCAGAGGCTCACAGTTCCTCACAGTCCCCTTCAGAGCCTACCCTCCTCAGACTGAGCTCCTTCAAGCCTCTTTGCCCCCACTGTCCCTTTTTCGCCTGAGAAACCTCCTCCCTTCCCTTCCCCTGAGGCCACTCCTTCTTTCTCCAGCACTCTGGTGGGGACTCCTGTACCTCGCCTCTCCTTTGGAAAATGTGAGTCAGGGAGACTGTCCTGGGGTTGGGTGGTTGGCAGGCTATAAACCTGGAGGTTGTGGGGAGTCCCCTGGGCCACTGGAGAAGGGGACAGTGCCGGAGGCTATCCCTAAGGAAAGGCTGGCTATAAACAGGAGATTTCTGGGGGATTGTGTCCAGAGGTGCTTAAGGGTCTGTGTTGGAGAGATGCTTGGAAGGTCAGGAAAAAGAGATAGGCAATCCTTAGAGAGAAGGCCTTTTGTATCTGGCCACTCCCACAGAGGTGAGAGCTAAGCAGCGCTGTTTTTTGTCCCTCCCTCCCGCCTCCAATAGGAACCTAAGGAGATGCTGACTCTAAGGTGAAAGAGGGCACTGGGGTGGGGAATTGGGGGCCTCAAAGGTGCTTCTGCTGGGGGTGGGGAGATTCTACGGGAAGTGCCCAGGGGGACAGGGGGACAGCTGCAGCGTGCCAAACTTCTGCCTGCAGCGAATACCACGAGCGCGTGCGCTCCCAGGGGCAGCAGCTGCAGCAGCTCCAGGCTGAACTGGTTAAACTCCACAAGGAGATGTCCAGCGTTCGCGCCGCCAACAGCGAGGTGAGTCCCGCAGACGAAGCCTGCTCTCATAACCTGGTCCAGGAGCTCGGCCGCTGAGAGCCTTGCCCCGTGGCTCCGCCCGCTGTGCAGTCCCCGCCCACCTTGGAGCCATGTTCCTTCCGGCCTGAGTCTTAAGGCCAGGACCAGAGCCCCCGAGAACTCCGCCCCAGTATAAAAGCTGCCCGCAAGCCCCGCCCCTCCAGGCTCCGCCCTCTCTCTTTTCAGAGGGTGGCCCAACTCGTATTCCAGAGGTTGAGTGAGGACTTTGTGCGGAAACCCGATTATGCGCTGAGTTCTGTCGGTAAGACCCAGGGAGAGACTGAAACTCAGAATCGCAGACAGAACTATGCACAAGATCGGCCCAGACAGACCGACCTCAGACGGACACTGCCTTCGCTCTGGGTCTGGCCTGGGAGCCCCTGACTAGTTGCTCCTTCCTGCTCTAGGAGCCTCCATCGACCTAGAGAAGACATCCCAGGACTATGAGGATGCGAACACTGCCTACTTCTGGAATCGCTTCAGCTTCTGGAACTACGCGCGACCGCCCACGGTTATCCTGGAGGTGGGCCTGGAACATAGATCCCAAAAGGGAACCAGGGGCGGATTCTGGAGAAAGGATCCCACAGCTTCCTGGGGTTGAACCTGACTTAGCTGAGGGCATGGCGCCAGAGACCCTGCTGGGCATAATTTGGCCGCCTGGAGGCGGGCCTGGCTTGCCTGGGGTGAGGCTCTGGGTGAGGTGGAGGACAACATAATACTGGAGCTTCCCTGGTGGCTCAGACGGTGAGGAATCTGCCTGCAACGCTGGGTTCGATCCCTGGGTCAGGAAGATCCCGTGGAGAAGGGAATGGCTATCCATTCCAGTTTTCTTGTCTGGAGAGTTCCATGGACAGAGGAGCCTGGCGGGCTACTCCATGGGGTCACAGTGAGTCGGAAACGACTGAGCAACTAACACTTTCTGGCACTGCTAAGGGACTGGAATCCTGGGTGGGCCCTTGATAGGGTCAAGCTGATGGAGGGGCCTACCAGAACCAATGCCCAGGAGGCTGGGGAAGGGCCACAGTTGCTCAGGCCTGTGGTTCTGAAGATCTGTCCACCCTCACTGCAGCCAGATGTGTTCCCTGGAAATTGCTGGGCTTTTGAGGGCGACCAGGGCCAGGTGGTGATCCGGTTGCCGGGTAGTGTGCAGCTGAGCGACATCACTCTGCAGCATCCACCGCCCACTGTGGCACACACCCGGGGAGCTAACAGCGCCCCCGTGACTTTGCAGTCTATGTAAGTGGGGCTGACTGAGGTCAAGGAGGTGGGGGATTTTCCTACAGAGCACCAGGCAATCATGAAAACTGGGGCTACCGAGTCTTTGCTTGCTCATCCATAAAATGGAGATACTACCACTTGCCTCTCAAGGTTGCCATAGGTCTTAACCATACCATATTCAAATATTGGTTACGGTTTATTGAGTCCTTAATCTGTTTTGAGTACTTTACATGGATTATATATCCTTGCATCCACATAGCCTATGAAGTGCTATTATCTCCCCCTTCACAGATGAGAAAAAGTAATTCTCAGATTACTTTTTCTGAAGTAACTTGCCCAAGGTCACACAGCTAACAAGTGGTCAGGCTTAAATTTGCAACTTGATTTCTTTGAGCCCAGATTCCACACACTATCATCCTAACACCGAAAAATAAATGAGAGTGTGCATACTACTACTGAACACGAAGTAGGTTCTCAACACCTCCACCTCCACCTGTGTCTCTGTTCCTCCACTCATTCTTCACTTACCAGGGCCTCCAAGTTGATGACGAGACTGAGGTCTTCTTGGGGGCAATTTACCTTTGACGTGGAGAAATCTGAGATTCAGACTTTCCACCTACAGGTATGTTGGTCTCTGGGAGGTGAGGGGTCTAAGAGAATGGGACAGTGAGGGAAGACTGGGGAGGAAGGCAGTCCTTGGGAGAGCAGACATTGGCATCATCCATTTTCTCTCCAGAATGACCCCCCAGCTGCCTTTCCCAAGGTGAAGATCCAGATTCTAAGCAACTGGGGCCACCCCCGTTTCACGTGCTTGTATCGAGTCCGAGCCCATGGTGTTCGAACCTCAGAGGGGGCAGGGGACAGTGCCACAGGGGACATCCATTAAACATGCTGATTGTTGGAGTAGAGTGGAAGTCTGTGCTGAAGGAAGCTGGATCAGTGCTGGGAGGTCTGTTGTGGGCAGGGAGGCTGGCACTCTAAGATGCCTTTGGTATGTAAATGTGGTTGGGGGCGTCTATCAAAGTGCCTTCTTCTTGGGAGAAGCCCAGATCAGTATAGTAGCAGCAGTAGTTCACGTGTGTGGAGTGTTTACCATGCACCTAAGATAGTACTCTGGACGTTATATGCCTTCTCTAACAAATCTTCACAATCAGAGGGAGAAACCGTTCAGACAAGTTGCAAGGTCACACAGCTAGTGAAGAACTGAGCCACAGTGGGACCCTGAGCCTGCCTTTCTCTAACGGTTGCCTTCTTGCAGAGCTACCAGTCGGCATGAAGCTGTGCTGTGCCCCTCACTTCTCACCCCAACTCTTGCTAGGTGCAGGTGCAGGCAGAACTTCCCATTTTTTTCAGGTAAAATCTTAGGGAGACTTGAGAACCTGTAGGGGGCATTTGAGTCAGAAATGATGCAGGCCTGATTATCCCTACTCAGGCTGTTTTCACTAAAACTTGAGTGTTCCAGTACAGGTGGTAGAGTGTTGACCTGTTCCTGCCCTTCAGGACCCTGACAGGGAAGAGAAGATGCTCCAAAAAATGGGACAATTCACTTATTGATCCAAGAACTCTTCATTCCAAGGGTCAAAAGTAGAAATGGAGGGAGAAAGACGGAGGAGAGAGACATCAAAGGATTAATGAGTTCGACCTGGGCAGAGGGCTCGAAAAGGGGAAAAAGTGTCAAAGAAACACACGCAACATCTTGACTGTTAGGATCCTTTCCACTGTGTTCATGTTTTGGAAGAATCTACAGACTATGAACAGTGTTATACCTCTAGGAAGTGGAATGCAAGAGTATGTGTGAGGATGGAACTTGTATCCATCTGTTTAAATTTGGGGGTTATTACTTTTATAATTTGAAGACAGAGGGAAAAGAATCTATTGCGTACTCTTAAAAGTCTGAAGTTTTCTAACTAATGAACTAATACAGCTTTTCTGGAGGGGGCATTTTCACAATAGGTGCTGAAAAATCTTAACTTTTAATACTTTTTAATCACAGCAAATCCATTTCTAAGAATGGATCCAAAGGATACACAGATATAATCTAAGTCACTACTTTAAGGATGTCGATCACACTGTTGTTTATAAAGGAAAAAATGGAAATAGTATCTAAGAAGATAAAGTACACTATAAAAATAATATGTAGCCAATAGAAATGGTAATATAAGAGACTGTTTAATGTCATGAAAGTAATATATATGGATAATTTTTTTGAAAAACAAGCTAGGTAACATACACACACACACATACACAAAAGCAAGCTAGGCTGACATACATAAAATTTTTAAATTTCCATATCAAAAGAGTTACATAGACCAAAAGACACTATAACTGAAAAGATAATAGCCTGAGAGGAAATATTTTTAACATGTATAAGAGATAAAGGGTTGCTGAATAACTATAACAATAAAGGCTGTAAAGGACAACAACAACCTATAGAAAAGCTATTCATAAGAGATACAATTGAAAAATAAACATATAAAATGATACCCAGCCTTTGTAATTCAATAAATTCAACCAAAACTGAGGGTTTTTTGGCCTGTCCTATTAATGAAATGGGTAAAAAACTGTTATGAAATGCTATTTACAGTATCTATTAGAATATTAAGTATTCATATCTTTTGATTGAACATTTTCACTTGTAGGAATAAAATTTTCAGAAATATTACTATATAAACACACAGATAAATGTATTAGGATATTCCTTACAGGATTGTTTGTTGTAATGGAAGAATTAGGGATTGGCTAAGTAAGCTATAATACACTCATACACAGAGTAATCTATAGGCATTAAAAAGAATGAAGTCAGTAATAAGTTCTAATGGGTAAAATACCCAAAATACAATAAAACAAAGTGCAAACAGTGTAGTAATCTAGAGAAAAAGTTTGTCAGACATAGGAAATACACCCTGCCCATTATCTATCTCATACAATATATTTGAAATAATTTTGTACTAACTAGCATACATTTAAAAAACATTTAAAGCATACTAAAACAGTACATACAGTATGGTCCCAATTCTGTAAAATAAAAAATATGCATCACTGTAAATATGTATAAAGTATTAAAAAATATGCACCAAATATTTTAATGGGACATGGGAGTTTGGGTGGTATTTTTCCCTATAATGAATATACATATTAATTTTCTAGTAAGAAAAAGAATAGCTATTAAAAAAGTGAGGCTTGAACCCTATTTTTAGAACTAGAACCACCACCGCTCCACCTTCCAGGGAGTTAGGCACAGCCCTTGATCCCTCCCTGACACTTTCCACCTTGCTGTGCTCCCAGCTTAGCTCTGCTCTGAGGCAGGGTGGACTAGGTGTTTGTTTGGCTTATACTCAGTCTTTGCATTTTCCAAAACAGAGTCAGTGTCTCTAGATATCTGGCCGGGAATACCCGATTTCTTGGAAGGTGAGGATTCCTTCACTCCAACAACCCCTAAAGTCAACAAGTAAGTTCAGAGAGGAGAACTAACCATGGCTAATAGCAGATTCCCACCTAAAACACAGAGTGGTAGCAAAGGAGTGGTCTTCATCTTTATTGAATGAGGGACTCCAGGGGCAAGCAGGTGAGATCAAGGGCAGCAACAGCAGGATTAAGTATAAAACATAAAGTGCCGGCACTAGGGAATGTGTGTTCAGGGCTGGGGACCTTAACATGGGACTGAGAAATGGCCACGGTCGGCCCCTTCAAGGGAATCTAGCCTGGGGGGCCTGTGCAGGGCCCTTGGCTGCAGGTGGAGGTGGCTTGAATGGGGCCCAACCTTGGGCCCTGAAGTAGGAGACCAGTTGCGTGGGTACTTCTGCAAGTACAGTCTGCGCCAGTGCCTCTCGAGGGGCCTGCCAGGAGAAGAGGGGCAAGTTCAGTGATGGGCCATAATGGCTTCATTTGTACAAGGTCTACATTTCACACCCAAGAAAGGATACAGAATCCAACACCTAACCCTGCCCCAGGTTCAGGTGAAGACATAAGTATCCCCACACACATCTGGGAGAGGTGGAAGGCTTAACTCCCAGCTCTGTTCTGTCCCCAGACTTGCCCCTACTCACATTCTGGAAACGCCGGTAGGGCACAAACTGCACTATGTCACGAGCGGCTGCCTCCCCGGAGCGTGTGTGCAGGGGTCCACCATCAGCGTCCAGCTGCTCCATGGCCTCGAAGTCAGCACTACCCACACCCACTATGATCACCGACATGGGCAGGTAGGAAGCACGAACCACAGCCTCACGTGTGGCCTCCACATCTGTCACAGCACCATCGGTCAGCAGCAACAGCACGAAGTATTGCTAAAGACAAGTCCGTTCAATACTGAGATAGACCCTCTAAACGTCCCAGCCACACATTCCCTCGCTGACAAGTCTCTTGTTATATAGTCCTCAAGGGAGCCCCCCAACCCCTTCCTCACCCACTACCTCCTATAACCCTCACCGAAGCATTCCTCTGATTTGCAGCCTGGGCTGCAAACCTAGCCACATGGTTGATGATGGGTGCAAAGTTGGTGGGACCATAGAGCCGAACTTGGGGCAGGGCCTGGCGGTAGGCATCCACAATGCCCTGGATGCCTAGAGAAGAAAGGCAAAAAATACCATAAAATACTGGGCCTCTTGGGGTTCTGCCAGCCCTGATGACACTTTATCCTGGCCATGGAGATTCGGGAACTTGGGTGGATTTCATTCACTTGCCCCTGTAACCCAAGGTTCTTAACCTTACCCTACAGATGAGAAAATCAGGGCCAAAGAGAGGAAGGGCACGTGCCCTGAACCACAGCTTGAATTAAAATCCAGATTGGGGGAATCCCCTGAACAAATCCAGGAGCGCTGAGCATCAAATTATAATGCACTTAAAAAATAATGACTTATAACCCATTTTATAAAATAAGAATCCACAGAGATATAATAGACAAGGAGAAGATCTTAATGTAGAAGAAATTATAGAATCATTTGACAATCAGAGATAAACTGATTAAGGCAAGGTTTATCAATGGATGCCAAAAGGTAAAAAATTGGAAGTGATTGGATATTTATATAGTCTCAAAGTATCCTTCCAAAGGATGATGATTATTAGATAAAAAACAAACAAACAAACAGGCCCACGCACCCACAGTCAATTCAAGGAGGCAAAAACATCACCCCCACAGCAAGGAGGCAAAAACATACAACGGAGAAAAGACAGTCTCTTCACCAAGTGGTGCTGGGAAAGCTGGACTGCTGCAAGTAAATGAATGAAGTTAGAACACTCCCTCATACCACACGCCAAAATAAACTCTAAATGCCCTATAGCCTTAAATATAAAACACGACACCATAAAACTAAAAAGGAATATAGGCAAAGCATTTCTCAAGGAAATAGGAATAAAAGCAAAAATAAACAAATGGGACCTAATCAAACTTACAAGCTTCAGTACAGCAAAGGAAACTATAAACAAGACAAACTACAGACCGTGAAAAAATGTTTGGAAATGATGTGATCAACAAGGGCTTAAAATTCCAAAATACACAAATAGCTCATAAAACTCAGTATCAAAAACACACAATCCAATCAAAAAGTGGGCAAAAGACCTAAATAGACAAATCTTTAAAGAAGATACAAGATGGCCAGTAGTCACATGAAAAGATGCTCAACATTGGTAATTATTAGAGAAATGCAGGGAATTCCTGACGGTCCAATGGTTAGGACTCTATGCTTCCACTGCAGGGGGCACATGTTTGATCCCTGTTAAGGAACTAAGCTATTTCAAATCCTGAAAGATGATGCTGTGAAAGTGCTGCACTCAATATGCCAGCAAATTTGGAAAACTCAGCAGTGGCCACAGGACTGGAAAAGGTCCGTTTTCATTCCCATCCCAAAGAAAGGCAATGCCAAAGAATGCTCAAACTACCGCACAATTGTACTCATCTCACATGCTAGTAAAGTAATGCTCAAAATTCTCCAAGCTAGGCTTCAGCAATACGTGAACCGTGAATTTCCTGATGTTCAGGCTTGTTTTAGAAAAGGCAGAGGAACCAGAGATCAAATTGCCAACATCTGCTGGATCATGGAAAAAGCAAGAGAGTTCCAGAAAAACATCTATTTCTGCTTTATTGACTATGCCAAAGCCTTTGACTGTGTGGATCACAATAAACTGTGGAAAATTCTGAGAGGAAAGAGCATAGTGGAGCGGTAAATTAGGAGTTGGAAATCAGCAGATACAAATTACTATATATAAAATAAACAAGGTCCTCCTTTGTAACACAGGGAACTATATTCAATACCCTGTAATAAATGATAATAGAAAAGAATATGTTTATATATATAAACTGAATCATCCTGCTGTACGTTAGGAAGTAATACAACATTATACATCAACTATCCTTCAATTAAAAATGTTTAAAAATTACATATAAAGAAAAAAACAGTACTTGTATAGAAGAGAAACCTGGTAGATTCCACCTCAACCGAATGATCAAAGTTAACAGGACTGGTAAGAGGATAAATCAACATATGCCTCTAGAACATGCAGCATGGCTTCTGTGGTATTCCTGCCAAAAATGCGTAACTTGACTCTAACTATGAGGAAATAGGTAAACCCAAACTGAAGGACAGTCTACATATCAACTGACCTGTAATCTTAATGAAAGCACAGATCAGATTAGATCAAGTCAAGTTTCCAACTTCAGCTTGTTTACGTGCGGGTGGCTAGGGAAACATTGGTCCTCTCTAGACAAAAGAACCTGGAGCAAAAAGTACCCTGAATAGAGCTGCAAGGAGGCACCAATGCTTCTACTGATGCCCAAGTAAGTACCTGTGAGCCTCTAGGCAAAGATAATAATGATACTATAACAGCTACTATAGTTTAGAAAGCACTTAGAATGTGCCGGGATTACTGCTTCCAGCTTTATATGCATCTTCTTAAAATATCCAATATCCTATAATATTTCTTATTATGAAGCCAAAGCACACAGAAGCTAAGCAAGCTGGCCCCAAGTCACATGATTATCAAGTGGCAGGATGAAGATTTGACTACAGAGGTCTAGTTGTACAATCCACTCCTCTAGACAATGGAGTCAAGGTGTCTATCTCCCCACCCTCATTCTCCCTTGCCCACAGAAACTTGGCAGAGATTGGACAGATATACCTTATGCTGGTAGATGGGGGACTTACCTGCACAAAAGGGGTTACTGGGGTTGAAGTTCAAAGCAAATTCATGGGAAACCTGAGGGCAAGAATAAAAATGAGGTAATGAGGTTCTTTCCCCATGACCACTTGTGTGCTAAGAAAAAGGGCACTAGGTATATGTACAAAGTGTTATTTAGGAGGTATTCAGTCCTGAGCATCTGTTGTATACATGCCTGTACGGATGAATCCCTGCAATTCCACATAAAGCTGGGTCCCAAGGAGCAAGTTTACCACATCCCCCCCTCATTAGGACCATGAACCTAAAAACAGGAGCAGTGGAGGGGAGAAAACACTCACCTGCCAGTCAGGGGGTACCTGGGCCCCAAATCCAAATGCTGGGAACAGCTTGTCCCTGTGAGAAGACAGAAAGGGGGAAAGAGGCAGTGAGAGGACTACGAGCCCGGAGGCTAACAGCGTCTGCAGGGAGCGGCGAGGAGTAAGAGCAAAGCTGCTTACGAGTCATAGTCCTGAACCACACTGCCCACGCTCCACAGTGCCATAAGGTACTCATTGACCCCTGTTGGGCTCAGGTAGTGCAGAGAATCAGGTGAGGAAGGGTCTCCGTTGGAGCCTGTGAAGTCCACGCCTACCTGCGGGGAGGGGAGGAGGAGAGTTGAAGGCCATCTTCGAGCCCCAGATCTGTCTTCTTGTCCCCGATGAAGCAACTTACAGTGAAGTTGATTTGACAGCCTCCCATCACATAGTCCAGGAATGAATGTTCTGTTTCTACCTGTAGTTGAAACCACGGTTATAGCTGGAGTGAATGGATTGGGGTCATGGAGCTTAGAAGTCAAAGGCTGGGTCACATGGGCTATTGTCTCACCTGACAAATCTTGACACAGATAGTTCCAGAGTTCTTGTAACTTTTCTTTTTCTGCTGTTTCTCAGGGTGAATGCATTCAAACTCAGCCTGGTAGGGAAAGAAAAATTAGAGTAGAAAACTTCCAGAGCCTCAGCCAGGATATATTCCTTCTATTCCTGGGGCTGTAGTCCCTATGTCCACCTCAATATCCCTGAGCCAGCACTCACTGGGGCTGCTTGCAGCTGAGCCAAGCTGGTGTGGAAGGTACCAATGAGGTCATGTGAACCATTACTGTCATAATCGGAGCATCGCACCTAGGAGGGAAGGTGTGTGTGTGTGTACGTAAAGACCAGGAGGCAGGTGGCAGGTGAGAATAAATCCCTCCCTAGACTCTCTGCCCCTGCTCAGTCCATTCAGGAGGCAAGCTCCTCACCTGGATGGGTGTACTGGGGTCTCCCCACAGAAATGTTGAAGGGGAACAGAGAACCGTTTCCAAGTAGGATTCAGGTTGTTCTTGATGACCTGAGGGTAGAGTACAAAGCTTCCAGTGAGCACTGGGTTGGCATGTGGGGAGCTGCCATCCTTCCCTAGCCATAAGCAGACTCCTCCCTGTGCTCCAAATCTTGGTAGTCACAAACCCCAGGAGATTCTCTCCTGCTCCATCACACCCAATCCCAGGGGGCTCACACCTCTGATCTGTATGCCAGGTGCCATTTCCCATCGCCCTGACGGAAAAACTCCAAGAATGGATCCGATTTTCCCAGGAAGTCCTGTCAATGTCACAGAGACCCCAGTTAGAAGACTCAGGCAGACAAACAGTATGAAAGACCTCTGTCCCCTCCCACCTCCAATACACCACCCCTGTCTGCTTAATTCCTGAACCCCCAGGGCCTCCTTCCATACACACCTTCTTATCCAGGTTTCTGGCTTCCACCTCCATGGTCACTACACGATTATCTTTCAGCTCCTGAGCTGAGACCTAGGTAGGAGAGGCAGGAGACTGTATCATCTCATGAATTTCTCACTGATATGAGCACACTCTCCCACCAAACCCCAGCCTTACCGTGATGGTCCCCCGCCCAGCAGGCTTTCCAGGCTTCAGCATCAAGGGCAGAGTTAGCATCCGACTGGATACAATCTAGGGCAGGGGATAGGGGACCAAGATCTCAGACAAGGTTAGGTCCTGTTGACCCCCACCTCCAAGTTCTAGGCTTTCTGGGTTATCTCACAGGGCTCTGACTCAACCTGTGTCTGAAAGATTCTAATCCTCGGACCTACATACCTGTCCCAGGGAACATTCAGCTCCTCCTAGGAAGTCATCGTCCCCCAGCTCAGGTGTCTTGTTGTCTATGTCATAGATGCCAAATCGGAGCTTTTGGACTGTTTCAAAGTGGTACTCAAGCTGCAGAGTCTTGGAGAACTCAGGGCTCGAGCAGTTCCGTACTCGTTCAGTTCGGCCAAGCTGTGGGCAAGAAGCCAATAAGCATCACAGTCATGCACCTTCCACCCCCTAACAGTCCTAGCATCCCTCCATGACTTTAACCCCCATAGTCCTTCTTACCTCAGTCCAGTTGCCCCCTCCCACATCCTGTAAAAGGACACAGAGTGGGTCAGACTTGGAGCCGATGTCCTTGTCAATGAGGTGGTCACATGAAACAGACAGCTGAACCAAGGTCACACAGTGGGCCATCTGGGGGGAGGGGGGAGGCGGGCAGAAAAGACACAAATTAGCCACCGAGGACCCTTTTCCACCTTTTCCTGACTGTAGGTCCCAACTTGTAAAGCCAGTCAGGGCTGAGCCTGTGTCTACCCCAACGACACCTAAGGAAAAGAAGGCCCTATAGGTTCCAAACTCCTCCATTCCCCTTGGGTAGGGTCAATGGGATGGGAGATGGCGATTACAGCCAACGCTGATCCAAGAAAATGATGGTAAAATGCAAAACAGTGTACTGGCCTCCATCAACAACTCTGACCCAAAACTAGTCCTCAGCCCCAAATTGGGTCATAATTCCAATAATGCTCCCTGGACCTGGACCCCAAACTTATCTTCTCAGAGACCAATCAATCGCACTCTGATGCCTCTACTGGCCTCAGATCAGACCTGAGTCCAAGTTCTAAACCCAACACTGCCCAAAATACAACCGTCTTCCAGATTCTGCTTCCCAAAGTCTCTTCCTTCAGTGATTCCCCACTAACCCTGGGGATCTACATCTTGAGGTAGAGTTATGATTCTCACACTGATTTTCCTGGCCTCTAATCAGCTGTTCAGGTCCAGCTCCTGTTTGCATTAGCTAGTCCAAGCCCATCATCTCTTACCAGCCTTACTGCATTACCTTTTAAGAGGTCTCCCTTATCCTATCTATGCCATCCTCACCTCTTCTCATCCTCACACCAACAGGTTACTCTCAATACAGCAACTACGGTGACGCTGTTAAAACATGGGTCATGTCACACCTCTACCAAAACCCAATAAGATTTCCCATTCCTTAGAAAAATCTGAACTCTGCGTGGGGCTACAAGGTCATGTAGTGGTAAAGAATCTGCCTGCCAATGCAGAAGCTGCAGGAGATGAAGGTTCGATCCCTGGGTCAGGAAGATCCCCCGGAGGATGGCAACTCACTCCAGTATTCTTGCCTGGGAAATCCTACGGACAGAAGAGCCTAGTGAGTTACAGTCCATGAGGCTGCTCAGAGTCGGACACCACTGAGTGACTGTGCACACACACAAGCATGCACTAACAAGGTCTTGAGAGATCTAGATCTGACTGGACCCCTCTTGCTCATTCTATTCTGGCCTCACAGTCTGCTTGTCATTCCACAAATATGGTTTTTTCTACCTCAACACCTAGAAGGTTCTTCCCTCGTATAATCCACACGGCTTGCTGTTGCCTTAAAATGTCTCTAGGTCTCTATTCAAAATAATCTTCTCTATTTTGAATCAAGAGTTTCTCCTTTTCTGGCCATTATGAAATTTCAACTCTACTGATACATCACATACTTATTTCCTACTTTTTTTTCTCTTTAGTATTTATCACTAATATACTGTATATATTTATATGCTTTGTCTTCCCCATTAGAATGTACACTCCATGAGAGAAGGGATATTTATCTGTTCTTTCCACTGCTCTTTCTCAAGCACCTAAATAATATTTGTTGAATGAAATCTGAAAGGCCATCTCTAGCCCCTGCTCCCATCTCAGCCTGATCTAAACTGACTGGCTGTCAAACAGCACCAAAGCATCTCCAATTCATCCATCTCCTTTGCTAGAAACACTATCTTCTTGCATGGATCACCACAACGTCCATATAAACCCATTTTCCTAAGTCACCATTAACAGTATCCTCAGACTCTTCACAAATGCTCTGTCCCCGCTGAGCAGGTGAGGTCAGATCCCTTACCTAGCCTCTTCTAGCATTCCAGGTTTCCCAGCACTATACCCCAGGATGCCGCTAGCCTCAACCCCCCTAAATCGACCCTCAAGTCAATCCCTTGCCCAACTCAGCCCACAGTCAATGCTATTCCCATCTTGGTGCCTCACAGTCTCCATCTCAAATGCTGTTATCAAGTAAAACTGGAATGATTTTTAAGAGTTCAATCTGCTTCATATACTGTCCTTCCATAGCATCTGAGCCTTTGCTTGAATGCATCCAATGATGGAAAGCCCACCACTCTTATAATTCAATTATCAGAAAGTTCTGCTCCACCAAGTTCTATCCAAATCAACCCAAGTGAATTCTCACTTCTACACATTATTCCTATTTCTTCTTTAGTCTAAAATTCGACAAGAAAGCTTTATTTCATCTCCCTCTGAGAACCATCTAAAACTTGGAAGCAGTGAACCCCAAGCTAAAATCTGGAGAAATAGCCCTAGTTCTTTTGAATATTGCCACCAAAATGTGGATTTTAGACTTCTGACCAGAAGTCACTGCTTTGCAGGTTCCCCTAGGACAGATCCAGAGAACGACACATACTCCCTAAGGGAATGGGACCATAACTTAACCCCAGGTCATAACTGGACCCCACACTTCTCACTTTACACGTTCTCTCAGGCACTGTTTGCACAGTACAGAGACAAGGAAGAATGCTCATTTCACTACTGCTTAACAGTGGAAAACGTGAGACAGCTTAAAGGTCTATCAATTAGGTGGTGACTAAGTAAATTATGGTAATTAATCAATGGAATACCAAGCAGCAAGTACATAAACAATTAAGGCAGAAGTATATTGGTAGCATATGAAAAAATAAAGTTGCAAAAAATGGTAAGAAAAGTTAACTCCATTTCAAACTTCAATTGTATGTGTATATACAACAGATTTAAATATATATGCAAAATAAATACAATCACATTAAAAAATAAATGCAACTTTTAGGTACACCTCAGAGGAATGGAATAAAGGCGGTAATTTTACATACTCTTAGACACTTCTAAACAACAACCTAGGTGGCATAGTGGTAAAGAATCTGCCTGCCAATTCAGGAGATGCAAGTTTGATCCCTCAGTCAGGAAGACCCCCTGGAGAAGGAAATCGCAACCCACTCCAGTATTCTTGCCTGGAAAATCCCATGGACAGAGGAGCCTGGAGGGGCTACAGCCCATGGGGTCACAAAGCATTGGACACAACTGAGCAACTCTCATGGACAGACACTTCTATACTATTTCAGTATTTTAAACTATTTTGTATTTCTTAAAAGGACTCAACTTTTCCCCCAATCCACTCCTCCAGGTCCTCCTGACAATATTCTAACCCCAAGCCTGTACACACTTTGCACATAACTTCAGACCTCTTTGTTTCCTGTCTCCTGTTTTTTCATCCTATCAGTGTCTTACCTAGTTGTCCCTGATGACACCTTTCTGAAAGTCTCTACGCTAACTAGAAGCCCTGTATATATTCTGTATATACGGCCCTTAGGTTCAAAGCCTAATTCCCTAGCACAGCCACCTTGTGGCACAACTCTAGAGAACCAATCTATACAGAATTAAGTAACTGTGTAGTATGATGATTTTGCATCTATAATGCAAGCTTCAAAGCCTTTTCTGACTGTTCCACCTCCTGTCATTCCACCACCTACCCAACTAGTCATTGAAGGCTATTTCTTGATCCTCACACACACACACACAGCCACATACACTTGCTGATACCTCTGACTTTCTTCCCTAGCAAATGCCTTGTCATCCATGGTTATGCTGACATTATTCCTTTCTGAAGTCTTGCCCACCTTCCCCAGGTTGGATTTCTCTCTCCTGTGGATGACTGCAGCAGTTTCTTCAGCAGCTTTTCTGTATATACATGTGCACACATGCACGCCCCCCCCACACACACACAAAATTCATCAGCCAAAGAGAAACCAGTTCATGCCATTTCTCTGCTTAAAACTCTGGAATGGCTTCCCAAAATGCTCAAAATAGAAAAATTCAAAGTTCTTACCACAGTCTACAAGGCCCTGCAAGACCTGACCCTCACCTAACTCATCATCTTGTTATGTACCTTCCAGACAGGTTTCATTTCTGATCCACATACATTCAACATCCATCTCATTCCTCACCTCAGAGCCTCTGCACTATCTTCCCCCATGTGAAAGCATTAGTCCCTCAGTTGTGTGTCTGACTCTCTGGGACCCCACTGACTAGCCCTCCAGGCTCCTCCATCCATGGGAGTTTCCATGCAAGAATACTTCCCCCATATATACTCCAGAAAGTAAGTAAGCTATATCAGAGTAGGAACTATGTCTGGTTTGCCTATCTCTATATGTACAATACCTACAACAGTACCTAAGAACTCAGCAAATATTTAGTGACTTAATGTTGAAACCATTACATCAGAATTTTTACTTTTGTCTGTCTACCTTCATAATCTGGACTCCTTGGAGCTAGGGGTAGGTAGTATTTCTGTATCCTTAATACTAGTGCTTAGTTGGTACTCCATTCACTGATTAAAAGGTACATTCACTGATTAAAAGCTTCTGCTCAACTCAAACTTTCAGGTCTTTTCCATTTGAACTAATGTCTAGCAGTAACACAGAAGTTGTACTCTTCTACAAACTAGCCTTTAAAATTTAAAGGCAGGACTCCTAGAACTCAGTGTCAAATGACAAGTCAATTTAAAAACTGGGTAAAAAAAATTCTGATACTTCACAAAGGAAAATATATGAACTGGAAATAATCAAAGGAAGAAGTCATTAATACCACTGGTTACCAGGGAAATAAATTAAAACCACAGGGAGATACTATTACCTACCCGTCACAATGGCTAAAAGTAAAAAAACTGACGCCAAATCTTGGTAAGGACGTGAGACCCTTACAAGGTGTTAGCAAAGGTGCTAAAGGTACTGCTTTGACGGTCTGGGAGCTTATTAGAAAACCAAACACACACCTAGTCTAAGAGCACCCACGTCCTAGTCTTTCATCCAAAAGAAATAAAAATATTATGTTCACAAAAAGACTTGTACATGAATGTTCATGGCAGTTTTATTCGTAATAGCCAAAAAATTGAAACAGCCCAGGTATCCATCAGTATAAGAATGGATAAACAAACCACAGTATGTTTGCATATGTAATAGAAAGCTACTCAGCAAAAATAGAAACAAACTATTCATACCTGCAACATGAATGAATCAGAAGCATAAAATGCACTTACACTCTATCAAGTTTTAGGACAGGCAAAAACTATCACACACACAAAAATTCAGAATAGTAGTTGTTCTTCCCCTGTTCCTCAGGGGAAAAGCAGGTGTTAACTGTGAAGAGGCAGAAGAGAATTCTAGGGAGAATTTAAGTTCTTTACCTAGATAGGAATGTGAGTAACAGGTGTATTTACCCTTTTCATCTCATGGTACATTGAAGTTATATTCATCTTATTATATGTAAATTTTATCAACCCCCTGTCCCAAAACTCAAACTATATTCAACTCAAGGCATACTGAAATGTTTATGGGTGAAGTACACAGATGCTTGCAACTTCTTTGAAATGCACCAAAAATTAAAATGATTTATGGAATGGACAGATGTAGTAAAATATGGGAAATTTTAAACCATAGAATCTAAGCAGTGGGTATATGGGAATTCACTGTATAATTTTTTCAACTTTTCTATTTGTTCAAACATTTTCCAATAAAATGCTAGGGAGTGGGAGGAAAATGGAAAGGGACTTCCCTAGTGGTCCACTGGTTAAGAATCTGTTTTCCAATGCAAGGGACACAGGTTTGATCCCTAGTTGGGGAACTAAGATCCCACATGCCACGGGGGATCGAAGCTTGTGCGCCACAACTAGAGCACCCACTTGCCACAACTACTGAGCCGGCACATTGCAAGGAAAGATCTGCATGATGCAACAGAGGTCCTGTGTGCTTCAACAGAGACCTGATACAATCAGAAGAAAATTTTTTAAATAATAAAAAAACGTTGAGGAAAAAACTTAAATGGAAGACTACACGTTTATTCCTGATAAAGACTCTGAGTGAATTATAAGAGCTTTAGCAGCAACTAACTGTGGTGGTGAGATTATAGACAACAACTGGACCTGTGGCTTTTCCTCTCTGTAACTTCTTAAAAATCCCAGAAAAGATGCTTTTCAGTTGGAGTCAAACACATGGGGGTAAGGAGCTTCCTCTTGTACCAGGCCTCAATTTCTGGTAGGCCAGTCTTCTATTTTAGTCTGTTACCAAAACCACCATCTTCACAGCTGGCCCTATTCTTGTTTGTTTCTTCTCTGCCCAGACTAAAACTATAATCGGAATGCTGTGGGCCCGTATCTGTCTCAGAAGCATACAGGGCTGGATTTCATTCTGAGAGGTCAGAGCTTCCTGGATAACTACAGTTTTTCACAAATCTGATTTTTACTTTCTCATAGTGCTTCTTATAAGCAAATTTTTATAATGTTCAGTTTTCCATCCTTTGAGTCATATTCCCTTTAAACTTTCAAATGCATGGGTTTATTCTCCTATATCCAGTTTATCTCCGTTAAATTTCATCTCCAAACCTGTCTGTTTGGAAATCTTCTACAGTTAAAACTAGTCTGTGTCACTCTTCTATCTCATATCCCTTTAACAGCCACAAACTTTACACCAGTCTCATTTACTTTTCATCTACTGTCATTAATCTCATAGGATTTTCAGTATCCTTTAGAGAGACTGGAATTTTACAAAACTTTATTAAATATAACATTTAAGGCAGTCAATAAAAGAATCTCAATAATTTTTTTCATTTATTTTTGCAAGAGATCTGGCTAATATTCGTCAGGTTTTTGTGTACTTGCTTCTGAATCAGCACATCTTGCTTGGATGTCTGTAATCATCTTCTAACTGGTCTCCCCATTTCCACTCTTGGTCCCTTCCCATCTGTTTTCCATGCTGAAGTCAGAAATCTTCCCTGACTCCAACCAACAAAACCCAGCTTCTCACAAACCTATCAAAATGTGTAACTTACTTGCATATTATCTAGTCCCCCTACCAAATTATAAATTCAACAGGGGATGGACCACATTTGTCTTATTTCCATTCCAGTGACTCATACATAGCAGGTGCTTTATAAATAACTGCTAAGTTAATGCTAAAAGAAAGGAGTGATAACTTAAGCATCCTCAGAAATAACCCAAATAAAGCCCTGGCCTGATGCTAAAGCCATCAAGGGAGAAGTGAGCAGTCTAGGAACAACCAATACAAAAGACTAGCTTGTTCTCTCTCTGTGCACCCACAGTTCACATCTTTCCACCTGGGGAATTGCAAATGGAAACAACTGAGTGTTCAGCAACAACTTTTTCTGCTTTTGCTTTCCACCACTTGGAAGTCTCATTCCTTTCATTTGCCCTTGTAGATCGCTTTCCTCTGCTTACCCCATCACCAGCCAAACTTAGAGCTTCCCATGCCTCATACCCTGACAGGATACTTTTTCCACTGTTCCTTAAAGAAACTATACTCTCATATTTATAACTTAAAATTCACAACATGTTAGAAATAAAAGGAACTGAGTGATCATCTGATCCTCAATTCAAGACAAAGAGGAAAGGTGTGATTTGGCTAGAGACATACATGGGTAAGTAAAATGAGGACTAGAACTCAAATATGCTGACTCCCACCTTGTCCCAAGACTTTGGGCTGCAGTCATACCCTTCTACACTGAGAGAACCTTCCTTCTTCTATTAATAGCAATATGATACAGTGGGCAAGAGTATGAGTTCTGCAGTGAAGTGACCAGGTTCCAAGTACTGGCTTTACTCCTTTCTAGCCACAATGAGATACTATTACACACCCACCAAAATGTCTCACCTATGCAATTTGGGCAGAATTCTTTTTACTAAGTCTTAGGTTCCTTATGTGTAAAGTGGAAGGTATTATCTATTTCTTTAAAAAAAAAAAAAAAATCATAATGTATGCAAGATGCTTAGTACAGACTCAGATACAATTATTACCAATAAACATTAGCTGTTACTATTATCCTTCAAGTCTAGCTCTCAAATGTCCCCTTGTCATGATCTCTCCAGCACTGAACTCACTCTGGACTTCTATACTCAATCCACACCACAACTGTACCCTGTTAGTGCTGCCAGCTCCTGGCCTGTCAATGAAGTAACAAGTTTCTTTAGAAGACACTGCTTCAGTATCTATGTCACAGGGCACAGACCTGAGCACACAATGGGAATTCAAAACACCTGAGGGAGGCTTGCAGTAGTGTGCTGGGGGCAGGGTTGACTAGTTTACAAGAAAGGACTGAGAACAAATTTTGTAAGTAGGTGGCCTCGTTAAAAGTTTGAACCACAGAAACCGGGCAAACGCTAAATATCAGGGCTTCCCTTCCCCTTTGAGTCAGTTAACTAGTATTCGACTGTTGATAGGGAATCCCACTGTCTGCCAACAGGGAGTAACTCACTCTGTATTTTCTTTGGCATCCCCTACCCCTACCTTGTGAGATTTTAACTTGGCTCTTTGTAAACCAAGAACAGATCTTTCCTCCTGGATCCAGATGGGATTCAATACAGGGCCAATCGAGCTGAAACTCATCAGTCCTTCACGCTCAGGAGTTATTACACTGCCTTCCTCCATTCCCAAAAGTCTAACAAGGCAAGGCACCAGCCTTCGACCCTATTTCCAGGCTGTGAGGAAGAAAAGAGCACCCATCTGTAAGGCAGGATCACTCATTCACAAACCAGAGCCATGCTCTCACTCCTGTTGCCTACCTTGGCACGCTGCAGCAGCTCACATGCTCGATCAAATCTTGAAAACCCATCAGGAAGGTCTCCGTAAGCTCCCAGTGGGGAGAAGACCACTCATGGAATACTCTCTTCTCTTAAGATTGAAAAGACAAATTACACCCACTGCCACCACTCTTCCTTTCCCTCTCTGCATCAAGGGACATGAAGGAGGACAACTATTTCTACCCCTGCCTCTCCCTCTGTAACTCGGGAATCCCCCAAATTTAAATCAGTAGCCTAAGGGACAGTCCTCTTGGGTCACAAGCTGAACCAAATAGGCAAATCCTTACTACAAAATTATTTATTCACTTAACAGCTACTAAAATTGTGTTTATAAACTAAAATCATAAACAGTAATTTGGTTTAGATCCATGTATTAAGAAGTCTGGTTGTCATGCAGTACTTGGCAATACTAAACAGCTTAAAGATACGCATGTTTACATAAAAAGTGGAAAGTGGGAAAATATGGCATAGTAAACGGTCGCAGGGTTTCTCATCCTGCTGTATTTCTGCGGTCAAAAAAGTCTGAAAGCCACTGATCCAACGCCAACATCCCAAAAGACTTATCCAAATATGGGCAAATCCAACCATTTGTGTCCAACTCTCCAAAGGGAATCTAGCTTAAGGAGAGAATATGGGGAAGGAATCAAACCAAGGAACACACAGCCTTCAAAGCAAGATAAGACTGTATCAGAGTGGAAGGTTTTCCTCACGACTTCGAATGAGCTTTTATAAACAAAGCCTCCATCTTCTAACTTCAGAACGAGCAATTGGAGTACGGGCACAAGGCTGGAGCCCCTTCCCCAGCTGGCTCAGGATCCATGCGAAGAATGATGCAAATGGCCTTTCGTACTTCCCTGCACCCCAACCTCCAAAGGTTGAGGCAGGAAACAGCCAAGGAAAGGAGGGGCTCTGCCTCAAGTCATACAGACAGATGATCGTTTAATTCTTTCCCTTATCAAAGAGACGTTGGGCAAGTTATTTTGCCTCTCTTTGCCTGGATTTCTCCATCTGTAAAGTGGGGATAATAACATCAACTTTACAGGATCTTTGTGAGACTTAAACGGGATCAACTGTGGAACGTGCCCGACATGTGTTGATTGCTCCTTCGTTCAGTGCTCATTAATGGTTCCTTTTACTGTTTCATTACCTATTTGGTGGGTGACACCAGGGAAATACCTCTGGTCTACCTGCTCAGGAGAACTTAACTGGCAGGAAAGGAACAGCCTCTAAAAAAGGAAACGAAGACTCTTTTCTCTAATGAAATCTTCAAGCTTAAATGTGAAAATGCTATCACTCAGGAAAAGCCATAAAGTGATAGCCAGACCAATATTTTTAGTTTCACTGGTGTTTCATTCATGGTTCAAATTAACTACAGATTTCCAGAAAGAAATGAAATGGCTGGGTTCACAGAAGTTTAAAATCAGATATAATGAGATTATCTAACTTAATCCCATTTGTTAATTAATCCTATTAATCCCACTGAAGACAGAGAAAGGAAATGATTAGTCCTGGGACACACAGTAACTTGGGTGAACCACAACTTGATTTCCCGAGGATGTGGTTTCCAACCATTTTACCAACATCCCACACTTTGTAATCCAATTCAATCCAAAACTCACTTGCCACTAAAAGAGCACTGGGCTCATGTGGCCTCATCTCACGATCTACACTAATTTCGCACACAGATTGAAAATAATTCTGCATCCACCACACATTTTCTTTCGCTATTTGTCTGCCAAGGCAGGAATGGAGACACTATGGTACTCCACACTAAATTTTTCAAAGGAATGAACTTTAAATAACAAGCATGAATATAGCACGTAATGTAGTATTTGCTTCAGAAAATGAATTATACCAAAAATTTCAAAGAACACCAACTGGGCAGTCACCTCTGCCTTCAACCTGCCCTGCTGGAATCTATATATTAATCCATGTTCTTTAAATGAGACATCTGCCTCTACTTCCTGCAGTATATTGGAGACAACAGTACTAGACCACCTTTCTCAGCATCTCCAGGACAAGGACATCAACAAGAACTCGTGCATCTCCAGTGTGCAATGTGACCAATGGCACAAAAGGAGCTTAGTTAATGAACAGAACCAGAGCCTTTGGAAGAGTCCTACCTACAGCTGATAATGTAAGCCCTCTCACTGGAATAAATTTACAAGGCATACACAGGAGAACTTTAGATGGGTGGGTCTTCAGAATTTCTATGTTAGGAAAGTAGAGAAGTTAAAATGAGGATTTCAAAAATGAAAACACTACATTACAGACACACGCGGATTTGCCCACTTGCCATTGTGGATGGGGTGTGGGTGGAGGGAGATTCTAGCTCTGTGGAGGCTGCTGGTTGCAGGATCAGGGCTTTTACAATATAAAACTGTCACCTAGTTAACCTCCAGTGCAACCCATAAGAAAGGTAACTGAGGCAAGTTCTCAAAAACAAAACAAGCCTGCAAACACAACAGGAGGGGTAAAAGCAGGAATGCAACATTCGAACACCCAAAAGTGAAGAGACAGCTCAAAGAGGCAGCAGAACTAAGAGAGAAATGACTTTTTTTTATACTGTAAATCTGGGCTGTTGAGAAGGGCAGTTTTGAACCACATGTGGCTATTCACCACCTAAAATATGCTTAGTTCAAGTCATAACGTGCTATAAAATATACACTGAATCTTGAAATCTTAGTACAAAAAGGAATGTAAAATAGTTCAATAATCTTGTATTGAGTATATTTAAAGAAACTGTAACATTTACTATCTACTGGGGTAAATTATATCCTTAAATTTCACTTATTTCAACCTTTTAAAGGTGGCTACTGGAAAATTTTAAATGACAGATTCTTTTTTCTGTTGGACAGTGCTGCTCAGTACACTAGCCACTAGTCACGTATAATGCAATCACTGCGTCAGTGCAGTTGAGAGCACTTCTACTGCAGAAAGTTCTACTGGACAATGCTGGTTAAGAATAAGAACTAAAAGGTGGACATTTTACACAGAAAAGCTAAGACTGTGTCAAAATACATCTAAGCCTAGAAAGGAATGCATAATCACTATGCATGGAAGTGGTTAAGTTGATGGAGAAATTCACAATTCTGGTTTATGAATGTCTTCTTAGACTGCTTGTTTATAAAAAGTGTAATCTGGCAGCTACTCAACAGACTGTTAAAAAGGGAAAAGGTTCTGGCCCTCTGCTAGGTCAACACATCCCTAGAACCAACCCTTGCCTTGTCTGCCTACCCTGCAGACCATTCAGCTCAGTAATACCACTTAGGCTGCTGGAACCTCAAGCTATGCTGTTATGGGACAACTTAAAAGCTCTCAGGACAGGCAGAATTTTAGATACTGCCACTGTGTTGGCCTCACACGATCACTTCATTCTACTAAACTAACAAAAACTAACTAGTTAAGAGATCACATGTAAGGCTTCCGTTACACTTGTTTCGGTCCCACCATTTAGCAACCCAACCGGTTAGGAATCCCTTTAACTATTGAAAGTTCCAGTGGGTCATGAGTATACACCTTGTATATATACAACTGAGCACTTGTATCATTTAAAACTTAAGTCTTAAGACTTAAAAAAAAAATCATTTAAGTCTTTTTTTAAGGCACTGAAGAACAGGTTATCTTTTATACTCCCTTTTCCAACACAATGTGTAAGTAAGTACTAGATGCACAGCACTGCTCAAAACACTTACTTAGCATGAGCTATATGGCTTGGCTGTATGTGAATTGTCGGTAACAGACGTTTCCAGTTCCAACTTGTCAATTCAGTGGTCACAGAAGCAAAGGTGATTAGAATTATTTACTTCAGTAAGAGTAATGCAACTAATGCCAAGTCTTTCTTCCACCTAAGCCAGATTTATAGCAGATGGATCCTCCTGGGCCCACATCACAGAAAGGAGTTACATATAAAGGATATGATATTTTTTTGTATTGCAAACCAACACATAGGGAAGTGCAGAACAAAAACACAAAAGAGGAAATTAGCAATACCACTTATTAGCATGGTTTAAGATCCTCCTAAGCAGCTGAACTTCGTTACCCTTAAGACTTTCCCACTTTGCAAGGGCTAACAAGTGACTTCTCGTACAATGTGGTGGTTACATTCGATGTGTAGCACGAATGCATAAATGACAAATCTTATTTCACTAATCAAGAGCTGTAGGTGAACCCACACTCACTCCAACTCAATTAAGTAAGGGTTACAGAGAGCGGTGAGGGAGCTTCAGTCTAAGTAAAATTTAACAGTGCTGGTTACTAGGCAAGCTTACTGTATAAGCATGTAAAAGGGGAAATTTGACAGCATCAAAACAGGGAATCGAACACCAAGGAGCAGTCTGATACTGGAATACTGGGGTGTGTTATGATTATTTAACATCTTTGACTGTCCATATTCAATTATGTTCTCTGCCTGGTCATGGCTCTATTTTTCCCAAATAGGCACCACCTCCTTCACTTGACATGAAAAATGGCAAGCCATTGGTTGACTAGAAAAACTGATAAACTATTAAGTCACTAAAATCAGAGTCCAGATGTCAGGAGCAGCTAGAGGGCCAACTCCAATGTTCTGCTGTGCTATTTACCCACTTCTCTACAGCTGGTGTTTGCTTAGTCTCTATGACCTAGTGGTCAGTATTTTTGCTAGGGAGAGGTTTCTGGGGCTCTCAACAGAATTCATGGAGTATGGTCAATGAGCACTACTTTCCTTTCTCTAGAGTTTTAAGAGTGCTACCCTTCGGTCGCTGGCGCTGGAATGTTTGCCCCAGGAGGCTTTTTGCCCCTTCAGTAGAACAGTATGTAGAAAAGCAGTGCCTTGGTTGCTAGTTGCTAGCTATGGTGATGCAGAAAAGGAGCCATATGCTTGAGATCCTCTGGCACAAAATAGCTAAGGCACTGAGAACAAATCCAAGAACAGCACAGTGAAGAATTAAGATTTACATAAGCAGGCACCAACAAGAGATGAGCCCGCTTATTGGTTGAACAGAAGAGTTTCCCCAAAGTCACCACAGCATCAGAGGATTGTGCCACCACCAGAGTACACTCTTCCAAGAACATTTTAAAATAAGTTAACGTTATCTACCAGATTCCATGCTAAAAAGAAGTGGAATATTAAGCAATTAAGTTTGGAGTCTACCATATCCCATAAAAACTCCACTTTTGGGGGTAAGGAGAATGGTGGAAATGCACATAATTGACAGTTACTTGCTGTAAAACAATGGAAAGCAGACAACCATGAGTTATAGAAACTGAGTGATCTCTCCTGAGCAAGAAAGAGAGACATATTAGCACACAGTCCACCCTTTTAAGATGGTAAAGGCCATTCTGGATATTTCTGGATATTCCAAACAGCTGATTTCATTCTGTAATTTCTCAAATGCTTAGTCAAACTGTCACAATTTTAAAAACAGCTCAGCAACTATCTGGAATTTATTACATCTAGTCTAAAACTTTCTCAAACAACCTGGGGATTCAAACTCAAATTCAGGCTAAAACTTTCAAGATAAAAAAGTTATAAACATTTTTCAAGAGTTTTGGTTAAAAGGAACAGCCTGCTAATTTCTCTGCAACTCTAATTCAGTTTTTTGTTTTTTAAAGAGACTCTATGTAGTTTATGGAAACTTTTTATTTGCTAATTTTTTTTCCAGTAGAAGTTGAACAAACGTGGAAAGGACAAAATCAGAGCATCAGTGTCAGAAACCAGCAATATTTTTGATTTCTAGCCCCACTTCCCCACCTCAAATACCTAACATACTCATGCAAAAACAAAGAAGGAAAACAAAGTTTTAAAGATATGTGCAAGTAACAATACAGTCTGAATATTTATTTTCCCATTTCCTAATCATTAAAAAAAAAAAAATTCACAGCCCCCTTTAAGACTCCTTTCATGAAAAGGAGCATCTGGTTTCCAGTTCTTTCTCAGTCCACATTAACAAAGTGACTTGCTAGCAAAACAAACAGTCTTTAAAAGTGGATACCACAGATTTGACCTAGAATCAAGATTCCTCCCTGCAGTTCCAGGTATCCTCTTCTTTCCATACTTCAGCATTAGCAGACAAGGATAAGCAACAATCGTTACCTCCAAGATCACCAAAGCCACGTTTCCAAAGGCAAAAATATTTTCGAGTTTTTAAAAGACCCCAAAATATCTAATGGTATAGCTCAATAGAGTATATCTGTGCAGTTAAAGCATTAAAAGCATCAGCCTGTTTTATTTCGTGACAAGTTTATTGAACAATATTCAAGACTTCATCTATAAAAACAAAAATCTCTGCTGAATGAAGCCCAGGCAGTATTTTGCTGGCAATGTTGTGGCCATATTGGCAATAAGTCATTTTATTGTGTCTGCTTTCTAAAGTTTGAACTACTATAGAACTGCCAGTAGAACAATTTAAATGTTTGCCAGAGTAGGAAATACTTGTTTTCAAGTAATCACTGCCAGAAATTCTTCCAGAAAATTTAACTAGCAGCAATTTTACATTTTCTTTACTCATTTTTAAAGTGTTCTTCAACTGATTAGTGGATTCATTTTTAAACTCGTGACCCACACCTGTACACAATGACAGAACCCAATTGAAGGGACTCAGCTTGATTACGGCTTTCGTGCATCCTTATTTTCATCCAAGGATTTCCATCCAAAATGTATGTCTGTTTACTTCCATACACAGCCCTATATTTTCATCCAGTGGGTTAAGACTGACCTAATTACACTGAATATTATTCTCTGAAATTCCGAATAAAGTTTCCTAATGGAATTTCCACTATCAATGCTTTGACAACTTGAAGCACAAAACTAGAAACTTATCACTTAATAGTGTGTTAAAAAAAAAAAAGCCACTAATAATTCTACATCCAAACTACAGTGCAAACACAGAACACACCTCCAAATGTTGCTTATGAACTAAATGTTTCACTGAAGTTCAAGAAAAATTTACAAGTTTGCTTATTTATAAAATACATTTTATATATTTCACTAACCCTTTAAACTAAAAAAAAAAAAAAATGGAGGAGGGACCCACTAAACCTAAGTTTCTCTTCTATTAATGTCAGAGTCACCAAAAACAGGCAATAAAATTTACACAGAAGATTGAAAATATCATGACAGTGTTAACAAATGCACAAAACTTTTGAGCAAAGCTTTACAAATCCTTCGTACCATACAAAGCAAATGAGAAAATAATGTAAATTTTCATCCCAAACCTTATTCTTAGGAGAAAATTTGCAGGAAGAGAGGTATGAATAGTTTCACAGAACATATTTTCAAGAATTTTTTAAAAACTCAAACTCCAATCAGAACTAGATGAACAGTATGCTTAGCAGTTAGCACTATGTTAATAAGTCTCAAATACACAAAAATCAAGTTCCAGAGGGCAAAGTATTTAATTACATTTCACAACAAGAAAAGCACTGTTGTGATCGACCAAATATGAAACACAGTTCTCTCCAATTTCTACACAAACCACTATTTTTAAATTTATTTAATTTGGTGAACAATGAAATCAAGTTTTCCTTTTAGCATTTATCTAAAATGTAGGAATAACAAAGTAGTTGCAATAAAGTATATGAAATATTTAATAAGAATTTACGAACACATAACCAAAATAAGTTGTGAAAAATAAAAACTTTCATCTTCAAACAACCCATTTTTCTAAAATGAAAATAGCTTTTCAATTGGGAAAATAATCTGCAGTTGAAATAAGATTCCCAAGCAGTGCTGAAGTTTTTGCACTCTCTTTGGAATGAGAAATGATTACTTAACAGAAACTTAAATTAAACAGCATATACAAACATATTGCTTTTTTAGTTAAGGAGGCAATTATCTAATGATCTGTCAAAGCAAATTTGTATTCGTGAATTACCAAAAGACCCACAACACAGCCATTTGTCTTTGAAAGTCTAAATAATCCTTTCCCTAAACAAAAAATCCTGTACTGTCAATCCTCTAAGATTGTAGTGATGAAAAGGCTTTCCAAATCTTATCACACAAATGAAACTGTTGCCACTCTTAACTCTAAATTACAAGAGACGCTGTATTTAAGCGTTCTGCTGAATTCCAACACCAAAAGGCACTATTTTTTCTTAAATAGAAAATACTTCTTTTAAAAGGCTGACCCCTTTATAAGTACATTGATTTGTAGGAAATGTTGGGGATGTTTCAAACCAAGACAGAGGCCCATGTAAAAGACAAATTTGTTTTTCATGATATTATCACCAATCTCCCATTCCGTTTATAATGTGACACGTCTTTAGAGCATTTTAAGAAAAGTAACCATAAGTAGAGCCTTTTGCAGCAGTGAGTAGGACGTTGTAAGGCAAATGTTTTCATGACAAGGACACTCACCAACCAGAACCCATGTGGTCCTCCTGCCTTAGTGTCCTGAATGCCAAAGTATGAAAGGGCAAGGAGTCTCAATTCTCTCCCCTCTAGCAGCGGCACCTGTACTCTTTTTAGAATTTTTGTAAACAGGCTCCTGATCAAACAACTAGACCAAAAGCCTCCAAGTAACAGGATTAAGTATGTATCAATCTATGGGCTAGTTTATGGATCTTTTCCTATCACACTATTAATCGTTAACAAAACTAACAATTTCAACTTCAATTTTAAAAACCTATATATAATGATGCTTTCTTATGAATGGACTCTTTTATTTAGTTTTACAAGTCATTTCACATAAATTTGGAACAGGAGGAAATTGCCAGAACATTAGAGTCCATCTTGGGCAGGATTTCAACTTAGGCATCTTAAACAATGATTATTGAAAGTGGTTTCTGTTTTTTTATGCCGTCCAAACAACAGGCACGATTTTTAAACTGACTAAACTACAACTCGGCGGTCAAACCAAAAGGCTCTGGTAGGTAGAGGACTCTGTGTTTTACTTTTTGTGGCAAATGTCTTATTCCACACAGTTTTAAGTGTGACAATAGAAATTAAAAGTTCAAGGTTATAGCAGAAACCAAGTGTGGAGTTTTATAATAGAAAAACAACAACAAAAGCAATTCTGCTCATTTACAAAATGAGTCAATTAGGCAAACAAAGCAGCAACTTCAGAAGCAGGACTGTCTATACAGCAAGAACCCTCAAGAAGCAATAAAGGTACATACAGTGAATCTGTATACAGAGATTTTATTCAATTTTAAAAGAAAACGAGAACTTTAGACAATGCTTTGACCCTATAACAAAGCAAATCTGTCCAGCTTTGAACCAAATTCCAACAGTAGCCAGCTTCTATTTTTCAGCAGCTGGCAAGAGCACCCTTAATGAGCTCTATTGACATTTCTATCTTCTTCATCCATATGGTATAAAACAAAAACCAATCTAGACTCCTTGATAAGCTTTATGTGGTCATTTGAGTTTTACAAATGGTTTCTCTAATAGTATGCCAAAATCATTTTTGTGTTCTCTCGAGACAGCTTTACTATAACATACAGCAATGTTTATCTCGGTAGTGAGTCTTCTGTAAACAGTCAACCAACACTCTATGTTATGGAAACCAATCTATATGCAATTGAAACAATCCACAGGTTCTAACCTGGAAACACTAGGAAAACAATCTGAATGCATTAATCACAGCACTATGAAGACTATATCTACCCTATGAAGAATGATGTGAACAGCTACCCTAATACAAGTTTTACTTTCCTAGAGCCAATAGGTCTGTCATTTAAGTCAATGACAGCAGCTGTGGCTTCATCCCGAGATTCGAAAGCCACCATAGCTTCACCGGTGGGCATACCTTTTTCATTGTACTTTAAACACACTGAGCCTGGGATCACTTGATAACCATAAAAGAAATCTAAAATCTCATCAATAGACACAGTGAAGGGCATGTTCTGTACTTTAATTATTGTTGGTCCTGGTTTTCCAGAACTAGATCCAAAGCCAGGAGGACCACCAATGTGGATTGGGCCAGGGCCAGGGCCAGGACCAAAGGCTGGAGGCCCACTCAAATGCCCAGGGGGCATTTCCAAGGCCAGGGGGCCCACTTCCAAAGCCAGGGGGGCCACCTAAGCTACCAGGGCCATTTCCAAAATTTTGAGGGCCCCCTCCAAATCCTGGTCCACTTAAATTATTTGGTCCACCTCCAAAACCTGGAACATCCAGTCCTAGACCAGGCAAACCACTATTTCCAACTGAAGGCATTCCAGGCCTAGCATCACCAAAGGCCCCTCCTAATCCTGGAGGAGGGAGTGGTGGTCCAAAGGCATTTGACCCACCAAAATTACCAGGAAAGTTAAATGGAGGCCCACTGTTGGCCTCCTTAGATCCTACAGCCAAGAAGGCATGCTCTTCACCTCCTGCACTAGGCATTCCTGCACCGGGCATTCCCACACCAGGCATTCCCGCAGCAGGCATTCCTGCACTGGGGATTCCAGCATTGGGCATTCCCGCAGCAGGCATTCCTGCATTGGGCATTCCCGCAGCAGGCATTCCTGCATTGGGCATTCCCGCATTAGGCAGTCCCGCACTGGGCATTCCTGAACTGGGCAATCCTGCATTGGGCATTCCCACATTGGGAATTCCTGGAACTGCAGGATTACCTGGCGCAGACATCTTTAACCCCTTTTTTCCTTGGGCAGGAGGATTTTTCTCAATCTCTCTCATATCTTCTAAAGTAACTACATGAACAAAAGCTTCTCTCCCATTAAGTTTTTTACGGTGTAAGCGTTCAGACTTACGTGCATCATCTTCATTTTTAAACTGAACCAATGCCTGTCCTAGACCTTGCCCATTGTTATCAACAAGAACATGTACAGCATTTTCATCCACTGGGATTCCTTCTAGGAACTGAAGAACATCCATCTTGGTAATGCTGAAGGGAATATTTGTTATATGGGCACAGACTTTGGCAGAGGTGACATCCCCCTCCGGATTTAAGATCATTTCCCTCTGGTCATAGCTGAAGTTCTGTAGTCTTTTTCGAATCATATCTATCTTTTCTAGCATACCTTTCTTGGTAATTGGATGAACTTGAATAAAGCGATTACCCATGTATTGTTTATGACGACACAGAGCAGCCTTATAGTCAGCCTCATTCCTGAACTCTCTGAAGCCTTCACCCGTTGCTTTCCCATTGGGTCCATAAGCAATATAAATACTATCTTCCACAATATCCAACTTTTTAAAAAATCAATGACATGTTTGTTTTCTGCTTCAAATGGCAGCCCTTTCAAGTAAACACAAAAACCAGCCTCATGTGGTGATCTTGACCTTGACCTTTTCTGCCCACTGGGCGATTTTGACCTGGGAAGTGGCTGAGGAGGGGGATGGGTTTGTCCAGAAGGTCCTATACTTTGCTTAAAAGTGATATGGCCTCCAGCAGCTACCCACTGTCTCTCTGTGGCAGGACTAACTTCCACATAGCGTTGAATCATCAGCATTCTGTTTCGTTTCAAAGCTTCAAATGTATCTTGAGGGGAGAGAAACTTAACCAATCCATTCCCATTATTTCGACCTACATGATCTTTCAACAAATGCACCGCATCAACACGGAGCCCATGGAAAAAATCTCGGACATCATTTTCCATTGCAGAAAAGGGCATTCCATGCACACTGACATACAGATCATCAGGGTTGATGGGAAGTGGTTTCACACTGCTTTGCGAGTTCATCTGGACAGGGTTAACAGGATTCAGTGGACCCAGAAACACAGGGTTCAGGTTATTGTTCAGATTCACAGGTGCTCCAGAGCCATTCATTCCAGCAGGTAGAGGTGCCACAGGTGGCGGGTTCAAAGGTGGCATGCCTGACATGGGTGGCAGTGGGGTCATGGGTGGCACAGAAGGGACTGGGGGAATTGGGGGCACAGGAGGCACAGGAGGCATTGTAGGTACCGGAGGAGGAACTGGTATTGGGGGAATAGACGGCATTGGCGGCAAAGATGGCATCGCTGGGATTGGAGGAATTGGTGGAGGTGGGACTGTGTTCATCGGAGAGGCTGTGCTCGGAACAGTTGAGCTAAACGTTGGGCTCCCAAAGGAAGCCCCCATATTTGGAGGAGCCGTTCCTATGCTGGCTGTGGAAAATGTCTGTATGTTTTTGCTGCTTTCATGAACAGAAGTGGTGGCAGTAACTACACTGGGTGAAGGATTATTAAAGCTGGGTACTGTTGTAGGCAAGTTCACCCTGCCACTCATTCCTGAGCTAGGTGGCGGTCCTGATCTACTAGCATTTGCCGGTGGTATATCTAGGTTGGCGGTTTCAAAACGCCTACGACTCAGTTCAATCATATTCTGCATTTCCGTTTTACTACTCAACAACAGTGTTACTTTTGACCCTTTAATTGTACCACCTGTGCGCATCATACCAAGCCTTGCATCTTCATCAGTGGCAAAAACGATGAAAGCCTCACCCAGTTCACCCCCTACAATATGCACGCCCCCATCAGGAATGGTCAATCCAGAGAAGAAGTGGCGAATGTCCATGGTCCCCGCCACAATTGGGAGACCTTGCAAACGGATGACCACAGCCATGCTGCGCTGAAACCACACACACCTGCAGATGAGAAAAGGCAACGGCCAGGTCAGACTCCTGTTTATCACACCAAGTTTTCAGCTATAAGAATGACCATCTACCGTATTAGGCCCTCAAGTAGTCCCTCAAACTATCACAAGCAATGTCATTTTTTAAAATGTGGATATTCTAAAAACTGGGTACTGTATGCCATTTACAATGTAAAACCCAATTTCAACATCCAAAAGACATTAATTCTGAAAACAATTAAAAGTTCAAGACTCAAAAGTTTCAGGGGAAAAAACCACCATAGGACAATAAAATCACCAATTATATCATCATTCTGGCCACTAATTATTCAGTAAGATTTAAAAGAAATGTCTAAGTCAAATCAGGAAACAAAGTTTATCTACAAGGGAAAAGATACAAAGAATGTGTCAAAGGTAATAGTTAAAGCTGGCTTAGAATCTTCCTTATAAACTTAACAACTTTGTAGAACTATTGTAAAATTATTCTATATGGCTTGATCTCATAACAATGAATTTCAAATAATAACACTAAAGCAGATTCAAGTCTCAAATAAGTGATTCCATATTTCACCCCAGGATCAAACAATTTACTAAAGAAATACTTTCATTGAAAAAAGATACATGGGATTATGCATTACATATAAGGTTAACACATACTAAGCATCCCAAAGAAATACTGAATAACATAGCCAAAATGTTATATATCTGAAGTCATCACTCCAAAAAGTAGAACCTGGTTACAGCGCCATTCAACATGGCTGTTCCAATTAAAACTCAGGTCTCCAAGGACTCATTCTCAAGCCCTCATTTAATAAGGTCTTGTTTATCCCACAGAGAGGGCTGATAATGAAAAACAGCTATTTTTTGTTTCTAAACTAGTGAATGAACTTTATTCGGTTATTGTGACCCAACATAACTCCTAAGGTATTTCTGGGCGTTCACTAATCTCCGTAGATAATGTCCATTTTGATATAATCAAAAAGAAAAGTTTCTCCCAGACTTGAATAAATGCAAAAGCAGCCATTTGTAAAGTGATCCAAAACAAATTCTTGGGGCTGAAAAAATATATTAATTTGAAATTTATGTGGTCAACAACATAGGATGTTTTCCAAGCCATTTTAAAAATCGACTTTGAAACATAAATCTATGAAATTGGCTCTGTGATCTTAAGAAAATTATAAATTATGTGAGCTTTGGCTTCATCACTTCTCAAATAAGAACAAAGAAGAGCAAAGTTTCCTGCTGCAAGCTCTAAGGATACTAACTCCATGAAAGCAGCTTTCCAATGTCAAATATTACATGAATACTAATTTCAGGCAACAAAATCTGCAATTATATCTCAATATTACGACTGCTGTACACAAGAAATACATTGTTGGCTTTCAGACACTTTTCTCACACACACCTACACAAAAATAAAAGCCACCTTCAAATTTAACCCAGAAAGATGGACTGGCAAACATAAAATAAGATCATGTAAAACAGTAGAAATCTGAAAAGAGGCAGGGGGAAGCTTTTCATTTTTGGTCGAAAGGATCAGTAAGAAAAATTAATACTAAACACATCACACTGATAGACTCTTTTGCCCTTATTTACTATTCAGCAATCTCTTAAGAAGTTCATCAAGAAGGCTCTGATTCATTAAATCAAATTCTCATTCCTTACTAATTCTAAAAGATTGGCTATACAGCAAAGCTAAGACAGTAATCCATTCAACTTCAAAAATCACTTAACCACTAATTGGGGGAAACATCTTGGGTAATCTAGATCCCCAAAACTTGAGAGAGAGACAAAGAGAACGTTAGTTTGCATCAGGACAATATGATGAGAATTTTAATATGTCCCAACAATTAAACACAGGGCTAAAGTGACATACACAGTTGAGTCTTCAAACCATCTGCTTCTGAGAGATGGGATTTAGTCAAAGTCTGTACAAGGTACACATGAAAACATGATATTGAAGGTCTGCCCAGATTACCATCTAGAAAAGGGCTGAGTAAACCAAAGCAGTGCACAAGATTTATTCATACAGCCATCCAAAGGGGAGGTTTTAGGTTCTGAAAAACATGAAATAAAATCTGCTATTCTGCTACAAAGTACCTGTCTGACAGATGAGTCATTTCAATCTATCTTTCTTGACCGTATCCTAGTTATTTAACAAGAGGGTCAGATTCCAATCAATAAGGTTCCATCTAAAGTCAATTTGTACTCGAAAACATATGGCATATATACTTCTACCATTTTCTCTACCTATTCCACAAAGGAATATTTAAAAAAATACCAATAACAAGCACCTCTATTTGTAGGTGGTCTAAAATGATACCGAGAAAAGAAAACAGCTACTTACTGCCTAATAATGAGGAATTCAGCAGAAGAAATGCATCCGTAGGAAACTGACTCCCAAAGGAATCAACAACTGTTCAAGACACCCGTCCACCCCAATCCCATCCCTCAAATAAGCTTGTTAAAAACAAACAAAAAACACACACATTATACGTATTTTCATATTATTTAATAAGCTATCTCATTTTATTTTGTATAAAAACAAACCCTCTATTCAAATTCTCTTACCTGATAAAATAAGAGATGTATTTTCTTAACAAGAAGTAGAGGTCAAGTCAATCCTGTGGGCAACCAATTAAAACCAACTTTTAGACTGCAATAGAGAATAAATGGAGGCAAAAATCAATGCAGGAAACACAAAAATACGCACAGGCCACACTGAACTGTATATTACGAAGGCGAGTATGAAACCACTGGAGTACATCATTATGAAGTATTAGAAAACAATATAGGTACCAAAATCCCACATGTTTATTATTTATTATTTGGTATTGCTTTCAAATGCTTTCTCTCAAAATATTATATATTTACACACATCAAGAATGTGTCATAAATTAGCCCAAGAAGAATGAATCAACTGAAAACTAAAACAGTCATAAAGCTCAACTTTACGTCTGGTAATTGCTTTAATTACTTGATGATTAAACCAGTCCAGAAAATTCCATAACACAAGTCCAACTGCAATCTATCTCCTCAGAGTCCCACCAAATTTTTATGAAAAAGCACAAATTCACACAGTAACAGTTACTGGACAAATTAAGTCATCAACTCAAGGGTATTCAAGGAAATTACTGCAGTTACTCTCTCAAGATATTTTCCTTTGCACCAAAATAGCAACCGAACAACAACAAAAACACAAATGAAGTAAAAGTTCTGGCTGTAGGAGTAAATTCCTAGTTAAAACCATCAGAGTTCAAAATATTAAGGGAAAGTTGTTTTCTTCTAACACAAACTTGTTCCAAGAAACTTGTTAAAAATAAAAAGTCCAGCATACTAAGAGTACTTCCAAAGTAAAAACACATCACTCATCTTTCACTGGAATTTCTCCCAAACTGGTAAAGTTATGAATAATTCACAAGCAATTTATATGACCAAATAATTAGACAACTATATTCAAGAGTAGAAGAAAATCGTCACTGTTAGGTATTAAGGTTACCCACAGAATCCTACTTAGAATGATGATGCCTATTTTTAGCTATCTGTCAAGATCAAGATACCATCACTGAGCTTAATATGCATCACTGGAAAGACATTCAAAAACCTTCAGTGTTACTCCAAACTTTTTGAAGAACAAGCTAAAATCAACATCAACATCCACTCAAATTACTACAAAATAACATTGAGATTGTTTTGCCACAGAAAGTTATGCTATATGTCAGAAACAACACTTTCAGAAGTCCAGAGCATTGTGTTAAATCTTTTAATAGTTGTACAATCAATACTAATTTGTCTAGAATTCTAAAACTCTTTACTTAAAAAGCCATATCTAGTAGTTTAACAGGTCACAAAAGGCAACGTAAAACAGAAAAAAAGCATGCTTTACATAAAGTTTATGTTCAAACAAAGAGCATGAATTATTGCAGGTTTTTCCCCCTAAATGTACAAGTTTGACTAGGGTAATTTTCTAGTTAAGCACTTGTGGTGATTCCTACCGGAGATTCCAATTCAAAAGGTCTGGTATGGGGGTCAGGACATGTGCCCTGAAGGCAAGGGAAACAAGTTCCTCAGTCTCCTCCCTTTCAGACTGGAGAAGGTAAGTAAGGTATGTCCACCCACAGAAGAACAAGCTTGGTATCAGCCAGTTAAGCCCAAAGGGAATATGCTGTATCTACTCCCAAAAATGTCTACAGGGTTGCCAGAAATTACTGAACAAGGAGAAGTTAAAAGAACCAGCTGAATTTGACAAATCTCTAGCTGAAGTGTATGTAACATGTTGAATTTACATGTTACAAAATCAATCAAGACATAAATTGTTAATCTTCACTACTTCAGCAAAAGAGAAGCTCCACCTCACCCCATACCAAAGAAAAGTACACAGGAAGCTCCGGCTAGAAGCCAGAACTTCACAACTCTTCGTATTACATCCCTTCCTTCAAATAGAAATTCCAAGAACTAAAGTACTTTTGTTTTCAACATCTCACTTGGAAAGGGACGCAGTGATTTAATAGAAGCATTACTGTTTAACAGAAGCATTAGGAACCTACTAATTCCTGCATTCTAAATGTCAGCAAGCAACTAAAAGTAGGATACCAAAATGAAAAATTCATTCCAATCACTTAAGCGTTAATGAATTTTAGAAAGACTGAAACAATTCTAAGCAACAAAACATCTAAAATGCATGTTTTACCTTCTCATAGAGCTAAGGGAAAGAGAAAATGGCCTTGATTTGCCATTAAATCCACTGATATATTTTAGAACTAAAACAAGAAGCTTGCTTTAGTATATTTTTGCACTTTATCTTGAGGATTAACTCACACAGTGGCTTTGTTTCCACTTTACAAATACCAGATACATGCACAAATATTTGCTAAAAAAATTTTAGCATATTATTATGAGAAGACAGATTTTCTTATTTACTAGCCATTCCAAAAACTTGGAATTTCAGGATAAAATGTCTGACAACAATCTTCTTTACCAGGAAGCCAAGGCACAGATAGGAACTTGACCATTTCCATTATTCATTTGGTAATAAACATCCAAAAGTGAATTTTAACTTTGTTTAATCAGCTTTTGATCACAAGAACCAGGGTACAGGTACAATCTAAGATCTTCAGATTCAAAAGAAAAACAAACATCAGCACCCTTTGAATGTTCACCACAAAGATGAGTAATAGAGAACCAATCATAACGGGCACCATGTTACATGCAACATAACCACATCATGGTATGCATTGTGAAAAAGAACACAGCTTCATCAACTTGTCTCCATCCCCAAATGGATCACATTTCAGGTTCTGGAACCATCCTTAAAACAAATCTTCTGACACTGAGGGAGATATAAACCTTTGATAGCATTATTTCTCCACTTTCTCACTTATCTCCAGTCAGTATTCAAAGGCAGTGAATCAAAAAGACATTTCTAAATATGGTACTTATGCTCTTGCAAAAAAGACTATATTATTTTTTATATCCCCCAAATGCCAACAAAGTTCATTGTCTTACTGGCTTTAGACTTCAAAGAAGCAATATTTCTTCTAACCTAACCAACCACTTCACCCTCATCACTGGTTTTAAGGCTTTAATCAACTAAACCCTATGCAAACCGAAAGGTGTATGTGTGGTGGTAGTAAAATCTGACAAAACTATAGATTAAGTGATTTTTCTTAGTTGACCTAAAATACAACAACATTCACTTATTCCACAAACATTTATCAAGCACTTACTGGCCAGGCAGAAGATCAGAGAAATGGAAGATAGTCACTGTGTTTTAGGCAGGGATATCTAAAAACATCTTTTGCGCAACCGTTACTGACAGAAGTTCTTCCTATTTCATCTAGAGAAGAAAATATTCAATAGAAGGATGGAGTGACTATCTACAAAATGGAATAAAAACAGCATGAATACTGTCGCTAAATTTCAACACCTGGCACACACTGGCCCACAAAATCAAGTTTCACATCTAAAAATTGTACTAACAACCCCCAAACTCATCATGCAAAAATCAGTCATTTGGTATGTCAAAGAAAGTGAAAGAAGCCTGAAGTTTTCTGGAATCAGCGTATAACAATATATTTCAAGTAACTACCATGATGGTTTCTAAAGCTTCACATTTTTCACCTAACAGATATGAACATTAAAAAAATGAAATTATGCATCACAATCCATAAACAAAATAACCAATAATAGAGCATATAAAAGTGATATAAAGATGCATTCCCTGCTTCATTAAAATTCCCAGTAATACCGAGCACATCCTCAATTTTTACAAAACAAGGCAAACATATCATTTTCTTTAGAGATTAATTACCATAACATTTTTTAACCTCCTGTAACAGTTCCTCCCAGCTTTTTAATATTCTTAGAAAACAGCTGAACACAATTTCCTTCCACTAAGTCCAGAAATCCTCCACGCTATCAAAACTACGACCTGGTTTATGTCTATAATTAAAAAACAAAACGCAACGAGAACGGCCTATATGTCCAGACTTCTAAGATTATTTTTTCTATTGCAAATGCTCTGAGATGCATTACAATGTAAATTAATAATAAAAATCCAAGGAAATTCATGTTAGTACTGCATTTTACAAAAACTACACCATTTAAAACCATACAAGAAGCTCTAAAATACTCATCCGAAGTCTCTCCTTCAACAAAATCTTCAGTTGCAATCAGTTTTTAGTAGGTTATATCGACTGGCATCACCTTAATCTATTGTATATTTTGGTTCCTGCCAACTATCCCAATTTACATTAAGTCATCTCTGGGAATCCGGAGCAAGACAGGTTTTAAGATCCAGAAACCTCGCTTATTTTGTCTATTTCCACTACACAGCTCTTGGTACGTTCAGAGCTTAATAACCCAGAGTAACCCTCACCAGAGCTCAAATTTTCCACTATACAGCAAACACAGTCCATGCACTTACAATCTAGCAACTAAGCACACTGCACTAGTGCTCTTCCTGTCACTAACCTGTGGATTATCAAGGCCGCTCCCACTCATTTCACGTGGCCGCAAACTACCATCTCCAGCCTTCAATCAAAAACTCAGTTCACGCTCCATCAAAATCACCCAGTCTCCGCATCCCATTGAACCTCCTCCACCTTAAATGCTGGAGGATCTCTCCCAAGGGTCACGTAAAGTGATGCTCCTAGCAGACCCTTCCCTACGCGGGAACCAAGGGCCTAACATCTTAACAATCCTCGTACGGCTCGCGAGGTGGACTCACCCCCACGCTACCCGTGCGGCCTTCTCAAATTAACTACACCCCGGAGAACAAGCTCCGCCTCAACGCTGGGTCTCAGATGCTTTCCAAAGCAACCCCCTCTACCTTCAGGCCTCCATGGCGGCAGGCCAATTCTGACTTACTTCCTACACTCAAGGGAGAGAACCGACTACAGCTCCCTCCCCACAGGTGTGTCCAGTCCCCTTTTCAGGGGCCTCCATCCCACTTCCGGTGGAGGGAGTATCCTCACTACGATAATCTCACTTCGGGACACAGTTATCATCTCTGCCCCACGTGAGAGCACAGAGAATCTTGTTCATTAGGAATGTAGCGTGTTTTCACTGCAGTTCCCGTTCGTTTGCGGGCCGCTGGGGCACCCAGCTCTGGCTTCCTCCCCTCTCAGACGACCGGGGTGTCCTCGCTATGGCCTCGGGCCCTCTTCGGTAAGCAGACCACCTCTCTTGTGTCTTTCTTGCATCCTCTCAGAACTAAGAGGCGCAAGTGGCGCCCCAAGACCCCTTCAGCTAAGCCCCGACCCTTTTGTGCAGGGCGCTCGCTGCGGCGGGCTCCGAGGCCTCCGAAGGCCCCGCCCCGGGCCACCAAGGGGCGGCTCGAGCCCCGCACAGCCCCGCCCGTTCCGGGGCTGCAGAAGTCTTACCGGCGAGAACTGCGCGGCACCCGAACCCAGACCCGAGTTACCCCCCGCGCGAGTGCCTCCGCCCCGCGGCCGGCAGCCCCAGCCCGAACGGCTTCCCGGAGCCCAGAGCAGCCACCTCCTTCTTCTCCGCTTCACAAGATGGCCGCCGGCCCGCTCCGCAGCTCAGCGTTCCAGAAAGGGCGGGGCGGAGTGACTGACGTCACGGGGCGTAGCGGCGCAAGCGGGCTGAGCATCTCGGGAAGCTCCCGGAAGTTGCCTGTGTTTCTTGTGAGAAGTTTGCGACGTTTGCGCAGTAGCTCCGCCTTTAGAGGAGCGACGCTGCTTAATGGGATCCGCTCAAGTATTTGGCGCTTGGGTTCAAGCAATTTCTTCTTTTCGAGCCTCTGTGAAAGGAGGAAAATACTGCCTACCTCACAGAATTGTTTTGAGATTAAAAGGACCACAAAATGGTGGTGAAAAATTTCAGCCCGGGGAGCCTTACCAGTCCTCGTTAACCTCTCCACAACTGCACTTAGGTATGGTTTTATTCAGTTCAGTTCAGTTCAGTCGCTCAGTCGTGTCCGACTCTAGGCGACCCCATAAATCGCAGCATGCCAGGCCTCCCTGTTCATTACCATCTCTCGGAGTTCACTCAGACTCACGTCCATCGAGTCCGTGACGCCATCCAGCCATCTCATCCTCTGTCGTCCCCTTCTCCTCCTGCCCTCAATCCCTCCCAGCATCAGTCTTTTCCAGTGAATCAACTCTTTGCATGAGGTGGCCGGAGTACTGGAGCTTCAGCTTTAGCATCATTCCTTCCAAAGAAATCCCAGGGCTGATCTTCAGAATGGACTGGTTGGATCTCCTTGCAGTCCAAGGGACTCTCAAGAGTCTTCTCCAACACCACAGTTCAAAAGCATCAGTTCTTCGGCGCTCAGCCTTCTTCACAGTCCAACTCTCACATCCATACATGACCACAGGAAAAACCATAGCCTTGACTAGACGGACCTTAGTCGGCAAAGTAATGTCTCTGCTTTTCAATATGCTATCTAGGTTGGTCATAACTTTTCTTCCAAGGAGTAAGCATCTTTTAATTTCATGGCTGCAGTCACCATCTGCAGTGATTTGGGAGCCCCCCAAAATAAACTCTGACACTGTTTCCTCTGTTTCCCCATCTATTTCGCGTGAAGTGATGGGACCGGATGTCATGATCTTCATTTTCTGAATGTTGAGCTTTAAGCCAACTTTTTCACTCTCCTCTTTCACTTTCATCAAGAGGCTCTTTAGTTCCTCTTCACTTTCTGCCATAAGGGTGGTGTCATCTGCATATCTGAGGTTATTGATATTTCTCCCAGCAGTCTTGATTCCAGCTTGTGTTTCTTCCAGTCCAGCGTTTCTCATGATGTACTCTGCATATAAGTTAAATAAGCAGGGTGACAATATACAGCCTTGACGTACTCCTTTTCCTATTTGGAACCAGTCTATTGTTCCATGTCCAATTCTAACTTACTTCCTGACCTGCATACAGATTTCTCAAGAGGCAGGTTAGGTGGTCTGGTATTCCCATCTCTTTCAGAATTTTCCACAGTTTACTGTGATCCACACAGTCAAAGGCTTTGGCATAGTCAATAAAGCAGAAATAGATGTTTTTCTGGAAGTCTCTTGCTTTTTCCATGATCCAGCGGATGTTGGCAATTTGATCTCTGGTTCCTCTGCCTTTTCTAAAACCAGCTTGAACATCAGGGAGTTCACGGTTCACGTATTGCTGAAGCCTGGCTTGGAGAATTTTGAGCATTACTTTACTAGCATGTGAGATGAGTGCAATTGTGCGGTAGTTTGAGCATTCTTTGGCATTGCCTTTCTTTGGAATTGGAATGAGAACTGACCTTTCCAGTCCTGTGGCCACTGCTGAGTTTCCAAATTTGCTGGCATATTGAATGCAGCACTTTCATAGCATCATCTTTCAGGATGTGAAACAGCTCTACTGGAATTCCATCACCTCCATTAGCTTTGTTCGTAGTGATGCTTTCTAAGGCCCACTTGACTTCACATTCCAAGATGTCTGGCTCTAGATTAGTGATCACATCATCATGATTATCTGGTTCGTGCAGATCTTTTTGTACAGTTCTTCCGTGTATTCTTGCCACCTCTTCTTAATATCTTCTGCTTCTGTTAGGTCCATACCATTTCTGTCCTTTATCGAGCCCATCTTTGCATGAAATGTTCTCTTGGTAGCTCTGATTTTCTTGAAGAGATCTCTAGTCTTTCCCATTCTGTTCTTTTCCTCTATTTCTTTGCATTGATCGCTGAAGAAGGCTTTCTTATCTCTTCTTGCTGTTCTTTGGAACTCTGCATTCAGATACTTATATCTTTCCTTTTCTCCTTTGTTTTTCACCTCTCTTCTTTTCACAGCTATTTGTAAGGCCTCCCCAGACAGCCATTTTGCTTTTTTGCATTTCTTTTCCATGGGGATGGTCTTGATCCCTGTCTCCCATACAATGTCACGAACCTCATTCCATAGTTCATCAGGCACTCTATCAGATCTAGGCCCTTAAATCTATTTCTCACTTCAAATGTATAATCATAAGGGATTTGATTTAGGTCATACCTGAATGGTCTCACGGTTTTCCCTACTTTCTTCAATTTAAGTCTGAATTTGGTAATAAGGAGTTCATGATCTGAGCCACAGTCAGCTCCTGGTCTTGTTTTTGGGGACAGTATAGAGCTTCTCCATCTTTGGCTGCATAGAACATAGTCAATCTGATTTCGGTGTTGACCATCTGGTGATGTCCATGTGTAGAGTCTTCTCTTGTGTTGTTGGAAGAGGGTGTTTGCTATGACCAGTGCATTTTCTTGGCAAAGCTCTATTAGTCTTTGCCCTGCTTCATTCCGCATTCCAAGGCCAAATTTGCCTGTTACTCCAGGTGTTTCTTGACTTCCTACTTTTGCATTCCAGTCCCCTATAATGAAAAGGACGTCTTTTTGGGGTGTTAGTTCTAAAAGGCCTTGTAGGTCTTCATAAAACCGTTCAACTTCAGCTTCTTCAGCATTCTTTACTATGGAAAAAAATTATTCTTGTTCTGCTTTTGTCCTAAGCCTCGCAGACTCCGCCGCTTGTATATATCCTATCTCTTGATTAATGTTACCATAATTGAACTAATCTTCCAAGGCAGAAAAAGAGGCAATTGACTAACAAAATCAGGGACTAAATTCCCCACAACTCCCAAGTTTGGGGAAGATTTGTGTTGCAGACTAGCCTGGTGCTAGCTGCTGCTACTAAGTCTCGTCAGTCATGTCCAACTCTGCGATCCCATAGATGGCAGCCCACCAGGCCCCGCTGTCCCTGGGATTCTCCAGGCAAGAACACTGGAGTGGGTTGCCATTTCCTTCTCCAATGCATGAAAGTGAAAAGTGAAAGTGAAGTCGCTCAGTCGTGTCAGACTCTTTGCAACCCCATGGACTGTAGCCCACCAGGCTCCTCCGTCCATGGGATTTTCCCAGGCAAGACTACTCTAGTAGGGTGCGGGATCATGCTTTTAAACAAATGTATGATGCTTGGAAAGATTGAGGGCAGGAGGAGAAGGGGACGACAGTGGATGAGATGGTTGGATGGCATCGCTGACACAATGGACATGGGTTTGGGTGGACTCCGGGAGTCGGTGATGGACGGGGAGGCCTATTGTGCTGCGGTTCATGGAGTCGCAGAGTCGGACACGACTGAGTGACTGAACTGACACTTCATTATATATACTTTTTGCAGGTAAAATGCAGTGTGTTAAGAACAAAATCTACTAAATACAACGTGGTACCCAGGATTGAATCCTGGAGTAGAAAAAGGACATTAGTGGGGAAACTGGTGAAATCTGAATGAAATCTGAAGTTTAGTTAATCCTGATGTACAGATGTCAGTCTCTTAGTTTTGACATCATAGTTTTATGTAAGATGTTAAAAGTTAGAGGAAATTGGTTGATAGACATGCAACTCATACTATCTTTGTTTGCATCATTTCTCTAAATCTAAGATTATTCAAAATAAAACAATTTATTCAAAAAACTATTAATTCCATCTCCTCCTTCTCGTTTGTCTGCATTTACTATACTTTAGCCTAGTGGCCTTCAAACTTTGAGTATCACTCACATGAGAAATATATTTGCAACATGTAAACATTAAAATGTGTGATAAAAATAAGATACTTAACATATGTGCTATACTGTTGGTGGGAGTGTAAACTGGTGCAGCCATTATGGAAAGCAGTATGGAACTTCCTCACAAAACTAAAACCAGAGTTGCCATATGATCCAGTATCCCAGTATTGGGCATATACCCAAGTAAAATTATAATTCAGAAAGATATTTGTACCCATATGTTGAATTTTTTTTTTTTTTGGCCATGCCTGCAGGGGTTTGATCCCTGGTCAGAAACAAAGGTTCCCAAGAACACCCTCAACTCCCTGAAAATCTTTTGCTTCTCCTTGAGATGGCTGATGGAGAAACGGACATTGTTTCAGTGCATTTCTCCTTTCCTATGTCTGACTTGTCACAACACGAAACTAAATTCAGATCTTTTAGTCAGGAACCCACCAATTTTATTTGAGAATTCAGAGGATTCACAGTGGCTTTCAGTCTGAACTGGCAGGACATATATGTCATCTTGACCACCTGTTGTACACTAGAGGAAGATACAGAGAACAGAATTGTAGGTGCCAAGGGGGAGGCAAGTAGGGAAGGAAAAGATCAGGTGTTTGGGATTAGCAGATACAAACTAGTATATATACAGGATGGATAAACAACAAGGTCCTACTGAATTTCACAGGGAACTGAATTTCAATGTCCTGTGATAAACCATAATGGAAAATACGAAAATACATATAACTGAGTAACTTTGCTCTTCAGCAAAAATTAATGTAATATTTTAAATCAACTATACTTCAGTATAATTTTTAAATATTTACATGTGATGTACTCTAATAAAATTTCTTTCTCACCCCTTTTAATGCTGGTAACCTCCCACTTATGGTTTCAGACCCACAGATCGCAAAACTCTACTCAGGCCGTTTTGACCTCTGTTTCTAAAACACCATGCTTTTTCATGCCTCAGGCCCTTTGCTCTTACTGTTCCTTCTTATTCCTCACCAATCCCTAGTTCTTTTGATGGCTAGAAATCATGTTTGTGCTTAATTAACACCTCCTCAAAAAAGTTTTCCTAGTATACCCAGCATGGTAGCTTCTTTCCCTGTTACTTTCTCTACCACTCAGTTTCTGCCACAGCACTCATCACAGTCTGTAATAATAGCTTTATTTAATTCTTTTTTTCTTTCTGTCTACTAGAATGAAAGTTTACCAAGAGTACTTTTTGGTATTGTTAACCAGTGTATCCCAAATACCCAGAATAATGTCAGGCACCTGAGAGGCACCCAAATAATTGCTGACTAAAGAAATAAGCAAGCAGACTCATCTGTCGACATCAAGAAGTAGTCTACCCCATGATTCCCAGGCTTGGAATTCTTGTTGCTGCTGTTCAGTTGCTTCAGTTGTGTCCAAATCTGTGTGACCCCAGAGAGGGCAGCCTACAAGTCTCCCTCAACCCTGGGATTCTCCAGGCAAGAACACTGGAGTGGGTTGCCATTTCCTTCTCCAGGAATTCTCCTTGAGTCTCTCATAAAGTCATAGAATAAATACAGGAAGATTATTTTATTCCTCTAATCTGCAAATTAACATTAAAAAAAAGAAACATAAATTACTATAAGACTAAGTAGAGTCAGTCATACAGATATTTCTAGCTCCATTAGGTCAAAAGAAAAGAAGGACAAGAACATAGAGGAGACAAGCCTTCTAAGAAACTTGCGGTTCAGTCTATAGACGATATGAAGAGGTAGCCTTTGGAGCCACAAAAAGATGAAGTCATAGATGATTATGCTTCTATCTGAAGAAGTCAGTCACTTTCAGCAGTGGTAAGCAACAACTCAAATGTCCACCTAGGGCATCAGGGTCCCTGAACAAAGAGCGTTTTTGCAGTTCCTCTGGCTCTCTCCACCAAGGATACAAGATGTGTCCAGCAGCAACTCTTAGCAAATGTCCCTCCTGGTTCAGGATGAGAACATCCACTCACTATAAGACCAGAGAAGGATTCCTGGAAAGAAGTAGGGAATGTTCCCCACTAAAGGAGCTGAGGCTGGAGAAAGACCGTTTTCTTATGTTTCTGTCTTAGAGGCAGGCCAATGCTGAAGTCAGGTGGGTACACCAGTTCTGGTTTGAACATGGAGCAGCCACTGCAGGTAACGAAATGCCTGGCTGTGCATGAGTTGATGAGGCAGGAGAAGCCAGGCCAGCACAAACTTAGAGGCCCACTCTTCTAGTGTTGGGTCCACTTGATGCTCTTGAGGTCAATGCCATCCTGCACCATCTCCCAGAGAGGGCTGCCAAAGAGAAGAGGTATTTGGATGAGTGAAGGCTTAGGAAGCAGATAGCACTGAGCCCTAAGTTGCCTCCATCTGTTCTTGTCTCTCTTCTACCTCCTACCCTGATAACCCCAAAACAAGAGGTTATCAAGTCTTTCTCAGCTGTCCAAGAAAGTGCTTGTCAGCTCTAGCCTCTCCCCAGCTGCCAACATTAATAACTAGGTACCCCAGGCTCAGCTCCAATGAGGCCACTCCAAGAGTGTCAAGTGTCGTTATATTCATGAAGCTCTCAAGCCACATGTGAGTGGCTATGGACAATTTCCTGGGAGAACCAAGACCTCTGGGACAAGTTTAAGTAGCAAGTTTTAGCCTCTCTACTAACTCCCAACACAAATGGACTTTTTAGCACCTGCTTCTTGGTTTTGCTCTGCTTCTCAGAAACAAAACTCGGCCCTGAATCACCTGGGTATGTATCACCATTATCCAGTTCCCACAAGATTCATCTCCCCAGAGGTGACTCTACTTCCAACATCCCCAGCTCCAATTCAAAAGGATCTTCTGAGTCTTGGACTTGGGCATCCCATTTCATACAAGAACAGCTGCTAAGAGATCTCTGCTAAACTCTGATCACCTTCAGCTTGAATGTCTTAGATAATGTTCACAGATCAGACTTTACTTCAGTGTGTTACAGCCATAGGATATTGATTTGGAGTTCTCCAGTTAACTTTATGTTACCCAATTTCATACTGTTTTTGGTTTATCTCTCTCCATTACACTATGCATTCCAAGCACACTTTTTTTTTTTTACTTTATTTTTGGCTGTACCACATGGCATTCTGGGATCTTAAATTTCCCGACCAGATATCAAATCTGTGTCCCCAGCAGTGGAAGCACAGTGTTAACCACTGGACCGCCAGGAAGTCCCCCAGCACCTTTCTATTTGACATTTTTGGGCACCCCACTCCAGTACTCTCGCCTGGAAAATTCCATGGGTGGAGGAGACTGGTAGGCTGCAGTCCATGGAGTCGCTAAGAGTCGGACACGACTGAGTGACTTCACTTTCACTTTTCATTTTCATGCATTGGAGAAGGAAATGGCAACCCACTCCAGTGTTCTTGCCTGGAGAATCCCAGGGACGGGGGAGCCTGGTGGGCTGCTGTCCATGGGGTCACACAGAGTTGGACACGACTGAAGTGACTTAGCAGTAGCAGTAAGACTCTTTGGAGTTAGCCTTCTCTTTAGGGAAGGTGACTTAATATCACAGGCTCACAAAATAAAACTCTGGCTGAGGGCTAATGGGATGAGGTTGAAATTGTCTGCAAGGCATCAGAAGGAATAGAGTGAAGATGCTGAAAACACACGGTTATAAGGAATGTCTCAGTTGGCAGCATAGTCAGTAGAAATGCCTCCTGAGTGTGCCAAGTGAGAGTACAAGAGAGCCAAGCCAAGGAGGAATCCTGAGCCTAACAAAGCTAAGCAAGCTATAGATATTTAAGCAATACAATCAGACTCTGTGAAGGAAAATTCAGAGCCCAGAAAGGCCTGGGGAGCTCACAAAGGAAAGCAGTATGTACCTGAACTACCTCACTCTTGCCAACTAGACCAAGAAGATCTTGAAAGTCAAACTGAACCAGAACAGAGTTCTGAAGAATTCCCAAGGCCTTTATGTTCCCACAAACATAGAGCTCTATGACTATTAGGAGACCTCTAGTAGCAGCTGGTTGGTAAAGGATCTCTTGACCTTTGTAAGCATCTTTGCAAAGAAAACTCTGAGTAAAAGTTCCAAACCTTTTGAGTATCTGATGAAAACTATGGACTTTCTTTCAAAGAAAATGCACAACTGTAAAACACTTACCATACAATTTCAGGGTTATCCTGAAGTTTAGCCATAGAACCCAAATTAAGAATCCCTATCTTATAGAGTTTTCCTAAACTTAGTCTACAAGTCATGAATTCTGCACTGATATGGCTGCAAGACAATGATTAATACTATCAATAAAATGATGGGGAATTCCCTGGAGGTCCAGTGGTTAGGACTCTCTGCTTCCACTGCAGGGGGCACAGGTTCGATTCTGGTCAAGGAACTAAGATCCTGCAAGTCTCAAGGCCAAATAAGTAAATTAATAAAATAATGAAAAAAATCTGAATTTACGTGGTTCTTTAGTTTTTAAAGACACCTTTTCATTTTCTGACATGTAGCCAAGAAAATCCACTTTCCTGCCTTAGGATTTCCTCTAAATCCTGAAAGCCAAGGATTTTCAAACTTTGGTTTCTGGCAGGGTGAACACACAGCTTGAGGACAAGAAAGGAGCTAGCGCTGCAGTTTCTTCCGAAGAGTCTCTGGAATAAGAGTGCATACCTCATTTCTCGAAGACGCTTCACATGGTGAATGCACTTCTCCACTGTGTAGTCCACTTCCTCCTCTGTAGTAAAACGGCCAATGCCAAACCTGAGAAAGACATAGAGAAGACCTCTGCATCAGACCTGTGGCACCAGGGTAAATTCATTCAGCAAATACCCAGTGAGGCTCTACTCCACAAAAGACATGGGAGAGACACAGTCCATTCCCTGGAGGACAGAGTTTCTCCAAACATGGTCTGTGGGTCACCTGAAATTCATCCAAGAAGTTTCCTATTTCTCCAAACCTAGCAAATCAGAATCTCTGAGTGCAGCACTCAGACCTCTTCATCATTCACAAACTTCCCAGGTGACAGTCAGTGAAGTCTGAGAACCACTGCTCAAGAGACTCGTGAAGAATGAAGAAGGGATAAGAAAAACTAGATTGGGTACTTCCCTAGATTGGTCCAGCAGCTAAATCTTTGCACTCCCAATGCAGGGGGCTTGGGCTCTATCCCTGGTCAGGGAACGAGATCCCACATGCCATAATTAAGATCCTGCATTCCACAACTGAGACCCTGAATAACCAAATAAAAATTAGGTACTTTTTTATTTAAAAAAGAAAAACTAGACTGAGGAAGACTCTAACAGGAGATGAATAATACAAAAGTGCAGAGCTTTCCTAAATGCTGCAGCTCAGTTGACTAACCTGATAGAAGAGTGAGCTAAATCCTCATCAGTGCCAATTGCTCGAAGGACGTAAGAGGGCTCCAGGGATGCAGAGGTGCAGGCACTGAGGAGAAAGACACAGAGCTTTGCTCATTTCAGCATCCAATCTGCTTCTGGCCACAAACCCACAGTCTTGCTCCTACCCCCAGAGCCCTGAAGTCATATCACGACAAAAGAGACATTCTCATCTGACAGAGCTAAAGAGACAGATGCTGCTTGCACCTTCTAGTATGTGGATCGAGCTCCTCTGGCCCCTGTGGAGGATATCCTCCATGAGCAAGGACACAGCCAAAGCATGACAGAGTGTGATACCACATGAGCTGAGTGTAACAGGAAGTGGCAGAGAGCCATGGGATCACTTCCCTACAACCAAATGCATCATCTGTAGCAGCCTAGACAGCCGCTAAACACTTGGTATCTTCTGGAACATCGTTGAATTCTAGAGGGCTATAACAGAACTACTAGAATAACATTAGAACAGATACAGGCATCTCCTGGGACCACAAAAGGCACAAAACTCTATCACAGGAAGCCCTCCAAAGGTGGCAAACTTTAGCCTGTGCCCAACTGGCTAAAAATAGGTGCTTACAAAATGACTTTTATTCTCAACCAAAAGCTCCTGTGCGTGTCATCTCCACAATGGGAAGCTTATTAACCTGACACTTAAAGCCAGACTAACTGGTCCTGCCACAGACCCTGCCTATCCAGTCCAACTCACCTCCCTGAGGATAAGGCAACATCCTTAAGTGCCATCAACAGACTCTCCCCTTCCACATATGCAAAGGAGAGGTTGATACAGCCTGAAAGAGAGAATTACTTTGAGAGGAGGCTCAGAGTCTCGGGCTCTTCCAGGCGGGGGACAGAATGGGTACGACCATACCTGGGTAATGGTGCTCAGGATCCCCATTCATCACCACATCTGGAAGGCTCTTCATTATCTTCTGTATCAGTCGCTCAGCTAACTTTGAGATTCGCTTGTGGTCATACTGAGGAGCAGGCAAGGGAGGACTAAGCATAGTGACCATTAACAGCTCAGAGACATAAAGGATGAGGAACCCTACCCTGGGCCCAGAAGTGACTGTGCATTTAACCACCTATGGTCTTGTGTTACTCATGGAGACCACTGTATCCACAGTACTGAGCACAGAGGTGCTCAAATACTGGACACACAGTTCCAGAAAAGGACCTGGAATTTGGAGCCCATAAGACCTCAGGGCTTCCCAGGTGGCCCAGCGGTAAAGAATCCGCCTGCAATGCAGGAGATGTGGGTTTGATCCTGGGTCAGGAAGATCCCCTAGAGAAGGAAATGGCAAGCCACTCCAGTATGCCTGCCTGAGAAATCCCATGGACAAGGAACCTGATGGGCTACAGTTCAAGGGATCACAAAAAGTCAGACACGACTGAGTGACTAAACAACAATGACGACACCTCCCTCAGAACAGGATGCCAGCAGCACTTGGAGAAAGACCGTTTTTGTAAACCACCTCTTCTGGCAAAGATCTGACCTAATCATGCCAAGAAGCTGCTAAACAGGAGACCCAGCACAGGGGAAGAGTTTGTGGGAGGGAATTGCTTTCCCCATACCTCCATCTCTTGCTGTGCCACCTCACACGCAGCCCCCAGCCCCACCACCAAGGGTGTGGGTACTGTCCCAGACCGCATACCCCGCTCCTGCCCCCTCCACTCTGCAGGGCCTCCACACGCACACGGGGCCGCCGGCGAATGTAGATGGCACCAACCCCTGGGAAACAAAGTTTGTTACAAAAAAGAGAAAAAAGAAAAGGCAGATGAAACAAAATATCACTTTCCAAAGGGGTCAAAAAATTCTTTCAACTTTTCTGTAAGCTCCAAAACTTTCAAAATAAAAAATGCTGGGGTGGGGGGACACTAATGCAGAATGTACCAAACTGCATTTATTAAGACATATTCCATTTCCCCATTAAAATAAAATCATATTCAAGTATCTGACACTATCTGAATCTCTGCAGTTCCCAAGTTCAGAGAGTAAGGGCTCAGATACTACATTTGCAGAGTGAGGGCTACCATGTCATATAAATCTATTTAGATTCTGAGTTCAAAAAGCAAGAGTTTGGATAGTGAGGGATACCTGCATACATTTAAGTGCTGAACAGAGCTTCTGCTCAATATGAGTTAATTAGTTTTATCAAAACAGATTTATCTACAATAAAAGCCAATAAGCCAATTTTAGTTAAAGATAGAATGACTGTTGAGCTTTCAAAAACAATTAACTTAAAAACACACTCTTTACAACCTCTGGAAGCATAACCTCCGGGATCTAATGTCTGATGATCTGATGTGGAACTGATGTAATAATAACAGAAACAAAGTGCACATTAAATGTGATGCACTTGGGTCCTGAAACCATCCTACCCTCCATCCCTGGTCCATGGAAAAATTATCTTCCATGAAACTGGTCCCTGCTGCCAAAAAGGCTGGGGACTGCTGTTTTAGAAGAAGCCATCTTATACACTTTCAGGAATTATCACACCTTTTCCAACAGGGTGTCCATCCAGATGACACACCTTGCAGAGATAGAAAGCATACTGGCATACCCAACTACCACAGGCCCTCACCCAAGAAAGAGAGGAAGAGTTTACATTCATTTTGGATGGCTACCTCCATAAAACAGAGGACAACAGTCTCTTCCCAAAGGCTGGTATGCAAAGGCAGAATTCCAGCTGGAAAATATTCCTATGCCAATAGGACCATAGGACACAGACAAGTACCTTGAGAGATTAACAGAAGTAAAGACTAATAAAGCTAGGAACAAACACCAAAACACATAAAAGCCCATACACTCTTCCCCTAAGGCTAAAGCAAAACACGAGGGAATAAAGGACTCAAAGAATATTGATCTGAGACTTCCCTGGAGGTCCAGTGGTTAGGACTCCAGGCTTCCACTTCAGGGGCCATGGGTTCAATCCCTGGTCAGGGAACTATAATCCCACATGCCATACAGTCAAAAAAAAAAAAAAAAAAAATATATATATATATATATTGATCTGCAAATCATAGTTGACAAGATAACTGGACTTATCAAGCTAATTTCATATGACAAAACCTTTGTTCCTCAACCAAATTAACATCTACATGAAAGGATTTTATAAAGAGACCAGTGAAGGATGGACTGCTTACAGTAACTGCTAGAATCTGCAAATAGGCAAGTGTTCCAGGCTATTATTAAATGACACCTGCATTCTGCAGAGCACTCTTCCTCTGAGAGCAATGACAGTCCCAAATGAATCCCAGGAACACCTGTCAAAGGGTTTGTTGGGTGGTGCAGAGAGGAGGAAATCTAGGAGGGGCTAGTACCTTTGGGACCATAGATTTTGTGACCACTGATGCTCATGAGATCAATTTTCATGTCATTGACGTCAAGTGGGATTTTTCCAACAGCCTGGGCTGCATCAGTATGGAAATACACCTTTCTGGAACTGCAAATCTGCCCTGAGAAAACAGCAGAGGGGAAGAACCAGAGCACAATGTTAGGAAGTAACCTCGCAGTGGTCCTATAATATACTATGAGTTCTGAGGCAAAATTACATCTGGTATTGGCCCTAGCCACATAGTAAATCACTTCTCTCTCTCTCTCTCTCTCTCTCTCTCTCTCTCTCTCTCTCTCTCTCTCTCATCCTCAGCTCTAGTGTCCTTGACTAGAATCAATAAGGGCAAGTGCACACATCCATTCTCTATGCCTGCATCTCTACTCCTAGCCTGGAAATAGGTTCCTCTGTACCATTTTCCTAGATTCCACATAATGTGCATTAATTGAGAGATTAGGATTGACACATATACACCACCATCTGTAAAACAGATAGCTAGCGGGAACCAATGTAAAGTACAAGAAGCTCAGCTTGGTGCTCTGTGATGACCTAGATGGGTGGGATGGTTGGTGGGGAGGGGCATGGAAGGGAGGTCCAAGAAAGAGGGGATCATATGTAAACATACAACTGATTCACTTCATTGTACAGCAGAAACTAACACAACATTGTAAAGAAATTATAGTCCAACTTATATAAATAATAAATAAAAGTTATGGTGGTCAAAAAAAGCACAAAGCATCAAATCAAAACACCCCCGATATTCCGATTCATAAGACTCTTCCTACCTCATTAACACTGGCCTTTCAATATATCAGATTAACTTTTAGATCCTTATTGATTTAAAAGAAGCAAAAATTAATAGATCTATTTGCTAATGTACCTAAGAAGTTACAGGGTGCGTGTCTCTGGCTTCAAATGAGCACAGTAAACAACAGATGTTCTAAAACGAAAAGTTAAAAGAGGAAGAGAAAAACAGGTGGAGGTTTTTTGTTTTGCTTTCTGCACCAACTGCAGTAAGATGAAAAGGATAGCAGTGCAGTGTAATGCATGTGCGCTCAGTCATGTCCAACTCTCCATGACCTCATGGACTGTAGCGCCCCAGGCATCTCTGTCCATGGGATTTTCCCGGCAAGAATACTGCAGTGAGCTGCCATTTCTTCCTCCAGGGGATCTTCTCAACCCAGGGGTCGAACCCAAGGCTCTTGCGTCTCTTGCACTGGCAGGCAGATTCTTTACCACTGCACCATCTGGGAAGCTCAAGTGGTATTAGACCTGCATTCAAATACTAGCTGTGCCATTTACAATATGTCCTTGAACACGGAACTGAAGCCCTCTTTCCCTTGGTTTCCTTACTGCATTCTATATAGTGTTTCAGCTCCTAGTCCAGTCCTGCTCCTCAGATGGATCCCAGTGGCGGGCAAGCATCAGGGTCCACCCATATAAAGGAAGTGAAGTCGCTCAGTCGTGTCCAACTCTTTGTGACCCCATGGACTGTAGCCTACCAAGCTCCTCCATCCATGGGATTTTCCAGGCAAGAGTGCTGGAGTGGATTGCCATTTCCTTCTCCAGGGGCTCTTCCCAACCCAGGAATCGAACCCAGGTCTCCCACATTGCAGGCAGATGCTTTACCGTCTGAGCCACTAGGGAAGCCCATTCATGATACTTACCTATTTCCTTAATGGGCTGCTTGACTCCAATTTCATTGTTCACAGTCATGACTGAGACTAGGCTGGTATCTGGCTGGATGGCAGCCTCTAGTTCCTAAGAATATCAGGAGTAAAAAGACCATATAGTATGAACAGAGTCCTCTCTAACTCAGAATGTAAGCAAGCTTAGTTGTGAAAAGGGGCCTTTCACTACACACCTACAAGAGGGGTAAAATTAAAATAGCAATGACACAAAATGCTGGCTAGGATGCAAAGAAACTGAATCACTCATACACTATTGATGGGACTATAAAATGGTACAGCCACACTAGAAAACAGTTTGGCAGCTTTGGTTTTTGTAACACTGAACATGAAATTACCATATGACCCAGTAACTGCACTCTTGGGCATTAACTCAGGGAAATGTAAGCTTAAATTCACATAAGAAACCCATAAATTACCATGATTGCTTTATTCTTAATAGCCAAAATCTAAAACAACCCAGAGGTCCTTCAATAGGGAAATGGTTAAAGAAACCGTGGTACTTCCATTATGTGGAATACTACTTGGCAACAAAAAGGAACAGACTACGGAGACAGGCAACAACTTAAATGATTCGCCTAAGACCCGTCTATGGGGTCACACAGAGTCAGACACGACTGAAGCAACTTAGCAGCAGCAGCAAGACTTACGCTAAGTGAAAATAGCCAATCCCAAATGGTTACATACTATATTACTAACATTTCATTTACATAACATTACTGAAATGACAAAATTAAAGAAATGGTGATCAAATTAGTGGTTTTAAAAGAATACCATGGGACTTCCCTGGTAGTTCAGTGGTTAGAATCCAACGCAGGGGACACTGGTTCAATCCCTGGTCCAGGAGGATCACACATGCCATGGAGCAACTAACCCATGCACCACAACTACTGAGTCTGTTCTCTGGCGTCCTCGAGCCACAAATATCGAACCCACATGTCTCAACTACCGAAGCCCGCACACCACAGAGGCTGTGCTCTGCAACAGGGAAGCCACTGCAACGAGATGACTATGCAGCGCAACTAGAGTAGCCCCTGCTCACCACTAGAGACTAAATACATATTTAGAAATAAATAAATAAATAAAGCATCACTGTGGTGATAGTTACATAAACTTGCACATGTGATGAAACTAGAATGCATAGAACTAAACACACACACACAAGTGAGTACAAGTAAAACTGGGGAAATCAAAATAAGACCAGTAGATTGTATCAACATCAATATCCTGGTTGTAATATTATACTATACTTTTGCTAGATGTTATCATTAAGGGAAATGAATAAAGGATACATGAGATCTGTTTGTATTACTTCTGACAACTACATGAGAATCTATAATTTAAAAATTTTAAACTTCATAAAAAAAAAAAACTGGGGGAGCCTTTCCTACATAAGGTTGCCAGAGCAAGCAGCAAAGAACAAAATAAGCAATAAAAAACAATGTTACTATTAACACTGACATAGGAACCACATCTGACAAAAACATTTATCCTAAAGAAACTAGTAATCAACCTCCCAACATCTTTGATACTTTCCCTGACACTGGTCTAATGGAAATTCTCAATGTTTCATTTCTCTCAGCTTCTTCTTTCCTTCCTTTATAGTATATATCCTAATTCATAATTATTTATACATTTGTTTACAGGTTAACTGTCCTTTCACTAGAATATAAGCTCCTTGAAGGCACGGACTAAGCTTATCTTGTTCATCCCTTTATCCCCAGTGCCTGGCACTATGACACAATAAATAGTACAGAGTGAAAGAAAGACATTATGTTAAGTATTACGAGAAATGAAAATACAGAAAATATGCACTCCTCAAGTTCAAGAAGTTAAGCCTAGTGGAAAAATAGGCATAGGCATACAACAGAGCAAAGAAGTAAAAAGCTGTTAAATAAAATAAAGGGAATGGCTCGATCCCTGATCAGAGAACTGAGAACCTACATGCCTCAAGGTGAAGCAAAAAAAAAAAAAAAAAACCTGTTGGAATAAAAATAATAAGGGACTTTCCAGGCAGTTCAGTGGTTAAAGAATTCCAATGCAGGGGGTGTGGGTTTGGTCCCTGGTTAAGGAACTAAGATCCTACATGCTACAGGGTGCAGCCAAAATTTTAAAATAATAAAATAAAAATAAGCAAAAACTGTATAAAATAAGTTATAAGGATATATTGTACAACACAGGGAATATAGCCAATATTTTGTAATAACTATAAATGGAATATACCTTTTGGAAATTGTGAATCAGACTTCCCTGGCACAGTGGATATGAATCTGCCCACCAATGCAGGGGATAAGGATTCAAGAAGGAAATGGCAACCCACTCCAGTACTATTACCTGGAAAATCCCATGGACAGAGGAGCCTGGGGGGCTACAGTCCATGGGGTCGCAAAGAGTCGGACACGACTGAGCGACTTCACTTTCCTGGTCCAGGAAGATCCCACGTGCTTCAGGGCAACTAAGCTGTGCACCACAACTTCTAAGCCCACATTCTAGAGCCTTTGAGCCGCAGCTCCTGAGCCCATGTGCCGCAACTATTGAGTCCATGTACCTAGAGCCTATCGTCCACAACAAAAGAAGCCACCACAATGAGCAGCCTGTGCACCACAACTACAGGGAACCCACACAAGGCAACAAAGACTCAGCGCAACCAAAAATAAATCAATAAATAAAATAAAAATATATATATATGGGTCCCAAAGGGAAATATTCTTCACAAAACTAGACCAACCCTTTTGAAGGATGAGAAACATCAGTGAAGGGTGAAGGAGGCCAAAGCTTTCCCATGGTGAGTGTTAGTCTCTGGCATCCTGCATACATGGTCAGTGGCTCTCACACAGACCAGGAAGCACCAATGAAGCTGAGAAACAAATCCTCCAGAAAAAGGAAGACGGTGCACACTCAAGAGGAACATACTCTGGGTCCCACTGAGAGACCTATTTCTCTAAAGCCCTCCCTCATCATTACATCTAGTCTTTCAAGCTCCAGCTGAGGCTAAAGAGACAGTTTCATAGACTGAAGCCAGGCTCCCCCTGTCATGCCCTCTTACCTTCAGGTCAATGATCCCACTCTTCTTCACTGGGAGGTAGGTGACTTTAAAGCCCTCAGCTTCCAGTGAACGGCAGGAGTCCAAGACACATTTGTGTTCTGTCTGCGTGGTGATCAAGTGCTTTTTCCGGGACCTATAGAACCTGGCCACTCCCTAGAAGTTGGTGGTGGTGGAAAAAAGAATGTACTCAGAGAGACAGCAGTGACTTCCATCCTAGTTGCAAGGAGTAAGTGGATAAGGGTGGTATCGTCCAACATCAATTCTCTGACAACTCTGTGTCTTACAATTCAACTTAATTCTGACACTAACTATCCCAATCAGTGAAAATCCCACAGGTTAAGTGCCTCAGTCTCACAGGACTGCCTCCGCTTCAGATGCCAGCTGTGAGGCCTAGCTGTCACAAGCCCCCTATCCATATTTCCCCAGATGGCTACAAATAAAAGACTTCCCATAGCCACCTTGTTGTTGTTGTTTAATCACTAAGCCAAGTCTGACTCTACTTTGACACCACGGACTGCAAAACTCCAGGCTTTCCTGTCCTTCACTATCTCAGGGAGTTTGTTCAAATTCATGTCCATTGAATTGGTGATGCATAGCCCCCTAAGATTCAGTAATCCCCTATGATTCACAGAATTCACTGAAAACACTACACTTACTATCATAGCTTTATCACAGAAGATAAAACCCATGAATGGCCAAATGGAAGAGCTGCACAGGATGAGGTCTGAGGCAGGGAAGAGCACAGAGCGTCAAGCATGCCACCTGGCAGCACATCCACGTGTTAGCTAACCTGGAAGCTCCTCTGACTCTTGTTTCCCAGTTTTGTTTTGTTTTTTAATATTTGTTTTTATTTATTTGGTTGTACTGAGTCTTGGTTGTGGCATGTGGGACCTAGTTCGCTGACCAGGGATCGAACTCAGGCCCCCTGCGTTGGGAGCATGGAGTTCCAGCCACTGGACCACCAGGGAATTCTCCAGTGGTTTCCAGTTTTTACCGGGGTTTCATAACACAGGCGTGACTGATTAAATCACTGGCCATACGACTAGACTCAATCTCCAATCCCCTTTCTTCCGCAGATCAAAGTTACAACCTTCTAATCACATTTTCTTGGTCCTTCTGGAGTGACTAGCCTGCATCTTAAAACTATCTAAGGGCCCACCAAGAGTCATTTCATCACCAGAAACACATTATGGTCCAAGGGGGCTTATTATGAATAACAAAGACATTCCTCATATTCAGGAAACTACAAGGGTTTTTGAAGCCCTGTGCTAAGAACAGAGAACAAAGACCAAATACATTTTTTATTATATCATGGATGGAAAATGGAAAACATTCCTATCCTCATATCTCAGGAAAAGTGTTTCTCATTTACTTCTTTTTTTTTAATTGGACGATAACTGTTTTACAATGTTGTATTAGTAATAGTTTCTGCTGTACCACAAATGAATCAGCAGGGAATTGGTGGCTCAGTGATAAAGAATACGACTGCCAATGTAAGAGAAGTGGGTTTGATCCGTGGGTCAAGAAGATCCCCTGTAGAAGGAAATGGCAACCCACTCCAGTATCTTGTCTGGAAAATCCCATGGACACAGGAGTGTGACAGACTACAGTCCATGGGGTTGCAAAGAGTCAGACACAATCTCGAGACTAAACAAGAACATTCATATATTCCCTCTCTCTAGAGGCTCCCTCCCACTCCACCCCCATCCCACCCCCTAGGTCATCACAGAGCACAGAGCGGAGCTCCCCGTGCTATAATAGTAGCTTCCAACTAGCTATCTATTTTACACATGGTAGGGTATATATGTTTTATTTCTGTGTAAACAACAAAACATACAAATATGGTGATACTGATACCCAAAGCTGGCAGGGTAGAAGTGAAACTCATACACTCATTCCTTGCTGATGGCAGTACTTACACTACAGACTCCTTCAGATAATTATTTAAAAAGATGTCTTAAAAGCTGTGCTAATAAAATTCTGCAAAGCAACTATCCTTCAACTAAAAATAAATAAATTTTTTTAAAAAGCTGTATTAGCACTCTTTACTGTGACTCCTCTTTTGGGAATTTAGGGAAATATTTCAAAGCATAGATGATGCTATAGAGACAAATATGCTTTCATTGAATTCACAATCCTTAAAAAATGGAGAGATTAAACGCATCCAACAACAGAGGAATAAATGGTAAACTGCAATAATACAACTCCATGAAAAATAATGTAGGTATATTAAAAATTATGGAGTTTGAAATGGAAAAATATAGCATATGTTATTAATGGCTATGGAAGAATAAATGTGGATGCTACAATATGGGAAACTATTAAAAGCAAACGCGTTTCTGTGTACAATTTGTTTTCTGGAACAATACTAAACAGACTTGAGGTCTGTTTGCTAGGGAGGAGGAAATGGAAGATCTACACTTGAGTTTAAACCTTTCCATACAATAAGAACCTACTGTATAGCTCAGGGAACTCTACTCAGTACTCTGTGGTGACCTAAATGGGAAGGAAATCCAGAAAAGAGGGGACATATGTGTACTTATAGCTGATTCACTTCACTAACACAACACTGTAAAGCAACTCTATACTCTGGTAAAAATTAATAAATAAATCTTTCCATAGGGTTAAAAAAATTTCACTGCATATGCATGAATTCCTTTAAAAAATTAAATAAAATGTGCAACCCCACCCCTCGCAGGGGACTATGTTAAAAGCAGAATATGAAACTAATTAGGCCAAAATTATGACTACATAAAAATGTTCTTGGGGACAGGAACATAAAAATGAAAACATTTAAAAGTTCCCTGCCCCTCCTCCTATCTCAGTTACCCAGAATGTTGAATCCTCTACCAGCAGACAAATATTTACTCTACCCATCCAGAAGTCTAAGGGGAAAGTCTAAGTCACAACCACTCTTAGCAATCCTTGACCTTGAGGTCTGGGAATCTGTGGAAACTTTCAAAGCAAATATTTTCAAAGTTTTGAAAATGCTCCCCATTCCAGAAACCATCCTCATCTTTGAAGAGACCACATGCATGGCTCTGTGGTCTCTGCAGTCCCAAGGAAGGACACTTTCCTGTTAACAGGATCCGGCAAGTGCTGATGACTCTGGAACCTGGCCCAGGCCTAGGCCTCCTACACTGAGTCCAAGGTCAGAAAAACAATACTGGCAACACAGGTGAGAGACCACAATGAGAGGGGGATAGAGCCAGCGCTGAACCTACAGCAGCCCACAATTTATCAGCCCCTTGGTATTTACACAAGTGACCCTGGTAACCAGGCCCCAGTTAGGCATGACTATGTTCTATGAAACACTGACATGATTACTGAGAGTGGAATTTTACTTTCGTTAGCATCAAAGACATCTCAAGGACAGAGTGACTAATCTCAAAACAGGTGATTAAGTAAATGTCTGCAGACAGCATCACAGCAACTGGGACTTAAAAATAGGGACATCTAAAGAAACAGGAAGAACTTGCTGCAAACAGATCTCACTGGAGAGAAAAGGAAGGCTGAGAAAAAGGCAGTCCTGAAATTATAGATATAAGGGTGAACTGGGTAACAAGAAGCAGAGAAATCTATTCAATTACGAGTGTATTCTGGACTTCATTGTGACTAGATCTAAAGGATGGGGGAAAGGATTGAGTCACCATTTATCCTCTGAAGTAGCTGTCATCCCAAACACCACATGGTTGATGACCCAAGAGCCACCTCCTTTCCTATCCAACTACATGACTGAATTCAGTTCCCCAGGAGCAAACTTTAGATGGAGTCAACTACACAGGGCTGAAGGAAGCAACAAATTAGAAAAAGGGTGGTGTGTCTGTGTCTTTTTTCATGATATGATAAAAGTGGGTGACTGGGAAAGACATATGAGCCTAATTAATGGCAGGAAATCATCTCCCAGGTCAGGAAAGCCCAGATATGACTTCTGGTTCTCTTACCTTAATTGCTATGTTGTTGGATTCAGTAGCACCGCTAGTGAAAATGATCTCACGAGGATCAGCCCCAATCAGAGATGCTACTTGCTGCAAGTCAAGACGAGAAGTAGAAATAAGGAGCATCAGTTTCCTCAGCAGGAATGGGGCTGTGGTGACAACTAAGACAGCAGTCTGGAGCAAGAAGAGCTCCACCGCAATCTGTCAACTGCCCAAGAAGCAGTTCTGTACCCACTAGGATCAGACAAAGGAATATATTCAACTACATCCCAGATCCAATTAATAACAACTTTGGTGTTTTTGAAAAAGCACTTACTGAGTTCTTAGTATGCACAGGCATCATGTCAACAAACATATCACTAGTATTGTCTGATTTAATCCACCCCAAAACCTTAAGGAGTAGGAACTACTACAATCTCCATTTTCTTTTGGACATGCCACACAGCTTGCTGGATCTTAGTTCCCGGAACAGAGATCAAATCCAGATCCCCAGGAGTGAAAGCCCCGAATTCTAACCGCTGAACTCCCCTCAACCTCCATTTTCAATGTGAGGAAACTGAAGATTCGAGAAGTCAGATAATAAGATAACAAAGGTCAGTTAGCCAGGAAATGTGGAAACTAATCAAATGCCTTCAAAGGGACTCCAAAGGCCTGTTCTTTGAATCTATTTCTGAGAGAACCTCAAACCATTTCCACCTTCACCCACAGCTACAGAAAAGAAAATGCCACCCACAGGTCACTGAAACCTCTGACATCAGAACTTCCTAGTGTCCTCTGTACTAACCTGGCGAGCACATTCCATGGCAGCCTCACTCTCCCAGCCATAAGCATGTGTCCGGGAGTGTGGGTTTCCATAGTAGTTGACTAGGTAAGGGAGCATGGCATCAAGCACCCGAGGGTCCTGGACAAAACAGAACAGACCAGTCTCCTTGAGCCCATAGTTAACTCGGGCCCCACTCCATCCCCTGACCTACCCAACCTGCCTCAACACACCCCCAATCCTTCAGACCCTGCCTAGATTAGGCCTCAAACATTCTTCCATCCCCCAGGTTCTAACCAAATATTAGCTTAATACACTCTCCTCCCAATCCATCTTAAATCAGATTATTCTACCATCTCCTCAGATAATCTACAAACACTGCTTTTTCCTGACAGTTGTGTCTGTAGGTGTTTTCACTGCCAAGCAATGTGATATCTAGGAGAGGACGTTGATGAAAAAGTGCATTAATATTCCAGTGCTCATCATGCGCCAGGGACTATTCTAAGGGCTGCTTTATATCTTTTAACCTATTTAATTCTTGCCTAAATGCATATAGTAAGCAGTGGTCCAGTAATTCCACAGCCTATGCTTTTAACTACTAGGAGAGTGCCGGCAATGAAGTGATTTGACCAAGATCAATAGCTAGTAAGCAGTAAAGACACTTCTAGTGGACTACAATGTAAGCCTCCAGTCTCCTGGCGCATTGCTCTCCCAGCACACACTTCTCAACGGTTCTCACTTCTACAGGGATTCAGCCATTCCTGTGCATTGCCACTTCTACAGTATAACTCCACTAAACAGCTCAGGGAAAGCTGCCCCTCCATCCTTACCAGAGGAGTTGTAGCTTGCACATCCATGTACAGAGGTCGCAGCACTGACTCCGCCTCCAGAGCAGTGGGTGCATCAGAGGCAACAACAGAGTGGGGAGTAAGGTCTATACCTGACAGAAAATGGAACGGAGGGGCCAGGTGAGAGAGGATGCAACTCTGCACACAGGGCATCCCAAACAACAGAATGGAAAGACTGGACGGAGGTGACATAAGTTTAAGCGATGCTGAGCGACTCTCAAAGCAAAAGGAAACAGAACATCGGAAAAGGTGAGCAAACTGTAAAAAGAGGTAAAGGGAGAGACAGGGTTCTTAGGATAGGGTGCTGAGACAACATTCAAATCGCGTCGTTGGAGTGAGGAAATCTCCGAAAAGGGCAAAGCCCCTGAGAAGCAACGTGGAGACGGTAGGTAAAGATCTCCTTCAAAGGTACTGGCTGGACCAGTAGCATCTCTACAATTGGGTCAGGAGAGGTCCGATGGCCGAATTTTAGGGCTCTGAGGGCCTGCGGTGCAGGATGTGAAGTGCGGGAGCGGGGATGCGGCGAAGTCAACGGTTCAGAGCGCCGGTATGAGAAAATCTGAGGGGTGAGGTCAAGAGGAAGGGTCAGAGGGTCTGGGTAGCGGAAGAGGGAGGCTCCTGAATATGCAGGTAAGTCGCCTAGCCCAGGAGAAAGTTCCGCGCCTCCAGGGAGATGGCAGCGAGCGGGAGCCCAAGCGTACCGCGCAGGCGCAGCCCCCGAATGGGTGGCTTGGCCCTCGGACCCGGAGCCGCGGGGGCAGTCGTGGCCACCCGCCTCCAAGCGGTTCTCAGCAGCATGGTCCCAGTGGCAGAGCCCCCCGCCCGAAGCAGCTACACTCCTCAGTTACAGGATCCCGGAAGTACTACTCCGCGCCCCGGAAGCGCTTCCTCGGATCTCGAGTGCGCTCCAGCTCGCGTTCCGTGTAAGACGTAGATCTGAGCGACCGAAGCCACGAGCGAGGTGAGGTGTGGGCACCGTGGCGCGGGCACTCGAACGCACAGTGGGTGATGGAGTCGGGCTACACCCTTCTTTTCTTTCTCGGATTTCCCAGAACCCCTGGGCCGGTTCCCTATCTCACCTCTTCTGGCCCCTGCTGGAGTCTCGGGCTGGCGGCTAGGCCCACACTTCCCTAACCTTCGAACTCCGCAGATGCCGGTGGCCGTGGGTCCCTATGGACAGTCCCAGCCAAGCTGCTTCGACCGCGTGAAGATGGGCTTCGTGATGGGTTGCGCCGTGGGCATGGCGGCGGGGGGCGCTCTTCGGCACCTTTTCCTGTCTCAGGTGAGGGGCGCGGGCGGTGATCTCTGGGGACTACCTGATTTTCCCAGCCCACAGCTTTCGGGCTACAGCCCGAATAGAGCTTACTACTTTCCAATTCTGTCGCTGCCCTGTAACGAACGAGACTGTTTCCCTAATCACCTTCAGTCTGGGAGGACAGATGATAATCTAAATGGTTGAGGATACGAGCTCTGATTCAAACTGCTTTCTGACCCTTATTCTGTAACCTTAGGCAAGTTGGAGCCTGGGTTTCAAGCAGAAATGAGGTCAATAAACCTCTACATCATGTAGAATTCTAACCTCAAATCAGACCACACTTAACAGAGAACCTGGCACATATTAAGTGCTCAATTAGTGGCTGTTCTGTTTTACTCCTGTTAGGCGCATGGCGAAACAAACTTGATTAATTTCACTGCACTGGGAACAGGATGTAGAAATTAAGCAGATAAACTCTACACTCTCTAGGTTTTACACATAAAAAGAAGCTATTGCTCCTGTTAAATTATCGTTTACTGAGCGTTTACTGTCAGTCACAGTGCTGAATGCCCTGTTTTATCAGAACAGTGCTGTGAATGTTAAGAGCCTCATTATACACTTGACACTTAGTTCTTGACCCCAGGTCTGACCCCCCAATCATTGTTTTAACAGGAGGAGACCATCTAAAAATGTATTGGATCATGTATACCCTGGAGGCAAAACCAGCACCCCAAAATGATTTCCCTGTTTCTGTACTTTATACTTTCTGTTGCCTCCCACAAACTCATCAGTTGCCTAGAGATCCTAATGGATCCTTTCCTTAGCATTACTCACTCAATGTCGCAAGAGATAATGTCCTGCCAGACTTCAGCAGTGCCTGATTATAAATTGGAAAGGGGCAGTTAATGCTCCTCCCTGTATTGTTGTTCCCAAGTAGCCCCATCTTGGTTTCCTCCCTCCCTCAGGATCGGAATGCGGGGTCGGGAGCTGATGGGCGGCATCGGAAAACCATGATGCAGAGTGGCGGCACGTTTGGCACATTCATGGCCATCGGGATGGGCATCCGATGCTAATCAGGACAGTGGTTGCCCACAACATCCACCCCCTCCCATCAGTTCCATCCCATGTGTACTATAATAAAGCAAGTCTTTGAGTATTCGGAGTTTCTGTTTAGAAGCATTTTTTCTCTCACAGCCTATTACCCAGCTTGCTTAAAGATCTTCGGAGATGGGCTGAGGTTTGGTTTGTTTCACTAGAGCTTTCTATGTTAATCCAAACTCGGAATGATTTATCATGCATTAAGACTGTTCCTAGATTCTTGGAAATACTTATTATTCAGCCCTTTAAGGTTGATGCTATTAGTTTCTCACCTTTAAAATGTTAAATCTACATTTTCTCAAGGTCACACTACAAGATTAACCAGCCTTATTTCCAGTGCTATTACCTTATATACCCAAATATTGTCTTCAGATATGACTTGATCAGAAAAAGAACAAATTCAAACCACTTTTGTAACCTCAACTTCAGATGGCACTAGCAGTCAAGAATCCACCTAATGCAGGAGGCCGGGTTCCATCCCTGGGTTGGGAAGAACCCCTGGAGAGGGCCTGGCAACCCACTACCCTACTCTTGCCTGGAGAATCCCACGGACAGAGGCGTTGAGTTTGCAGCCAGCCACGACTTAAGCAACTTGGCACGCAGCTCACACAGCTTCATCTCAGATGATTTTCTAACCAATCATCAATGAGGATGAAACTGATTCTCCCTCCTTTTAACTGGTTAAGGTAGTGTCTCCACCATGACAAGTGCTCCTCACCTGTACAGGCAACTTAAGTTGCCTCTCAAGAATTTGTCATTAAGAAAATGGTGGGACTACTCCAGGTGTGTGGTTAAGACTCCACACTCCTAGTACTCAGGGCATGGGCTCAACCCTCCCTGGTCCAGAACTAAGATGCCTATATGCACAGCCAAAAAACCAGAAACCAATAAAAAATGGTAGTTAACTGTTTTGATGAGATTAAATACCTGAAGTTACCTTTGCTGGCCCAGTTCCCTAGAAAGAAACCCGCCAGTACTTGATTCAAGAATAAAATCTTTAATTACAAAGATACTGATAGTTTGAAAGAAAAAAAAAAAGTTGTCATATAAGTCTCTGCCACCCAAAAACTGTTGCTCCGTGTTAAAAAATAAAGATTATCTTGAATTTTTTTCTCCAGGTTAAATAATTGAAACTACAAACATCCCTCAAAAGGGTGGAAGAAAACTGTGATGCCTCCGAAGTCAAACCAGTTAATCTTGATACCTGACTAAATCTGTAGTACTTGTCCCTCATCCCTAACAATTTTAAGGGTTTGGAAATCAGGTGAGGATATCCATATTGGAAGGAGTAATTAGGAGGAGCAGCACCTACTCAAAGATTCAATCTAGATACAAAAACTTGAAGCAGAGTTCAGAGTATGAATTGGGAAGGGTTGCTGCCCAAGTGAAATTAAAGCTCAAAACTGCAGTTAATTTGGGAAACCATTTTGAATTTACCCAATTATTTACTTTTAAATAATGAAGCCCGCCTGACCAAAAATGCCCAAACAACACAGGAGAAACAATGCCCAGGTTTGAGGCCTGAGCAAACCTGTTTGGGTTTTCTTTGTATCATAAATCCCTCAAATTTTATACAATATCCTAAATAACAAGTGTATTAAAACTCATACAAAGGAGTGTAGAGGGACAACTTGAGGACAACAGTTTCACTTAAGTTCTGAAGAATCAACTAAAAGTCAAAGAAACGAATAGGCTATTGTAATTTCCAAGTTTCTATGACTTTAAAACGTCTCAAAAATGAAGATTTCTTGTGGCCTTTTTAAGAGAATTTTATTTGAGTGGTTCTTACAAAGATTGTTGCAATATGAAAGTCATTTGTTTGATAGAAATATCAAGCTGTCTTGTCAAACACACTGAAGTAACCCAAAAATATATTTCAGAGCTCACAGAGCTTAAAAAGAGCAAAGATTATATGCAACCAGACAAAACCTATTTCTGCATTTCCTATTTCTTGCTCAGACTGCTTTGCTTACCAGACTGTCACTAAACATCTTGAGGAAATGCAGGGATCATTTTGTTTGGAATCTTAAGACACACCAGAACACACAATATTTACAAAGAAACTTTTACAGATACATTAATTGAAAAGATACCATCCAGAAATGTATTTTTGAAACCTTTTCTTGCCAATTGATCAGGATGCAAGATGACATGTTAAACAGCCCGTTTAGCTGTCCTGAATTTCCATAAACTAGGTATTCCAGAAACCTCAGCTAAACCATTAACCAAATATCAACATTAGTGAAATGTAACTGCTGTGTAAAAAGTTAGGCTTCTGAAACATTAAAAATATTACATCCCTGTCTGCCTTTTTATGTTAAGCACATTTGTTCCCCTACAACTATTCCTATAGATCCTTAATGTAATTTTTCTACATGTACATTTAAAAGGCAGAACAAGAGAACAGCTTTGTATACAGTGGGATTTGCTAGTTAGGGAGAATGAGCACACTGCATTCCTGTTAACATTTTTATTTTTCCAAGGTAACAGGAATTGTATACAAATGACAGTAGACCCTTGCCTCTTTATTTTTATCTAAATAAAAGATAACTCAAGATGAATTCTCAAGAAAGAAAAAAAGCTATGTACATAAAGGACTGTATTTTCCTTCATCGTCTACTTGGAACCAGTAGTTGTGTTGCTGTCATAGAATCAGGGAAGAGGTTGTGATAAGTTGGAAGAGGTACATATGCTGCTGTTATCATTTTACCTGTTGAAAGAAACAGATATGATGGTTAGCAACTTCAATTAGATTAGACCGTCAAAAAAAAAAAAAAAAAACCCACAAAAAAAATCACTCAGAAAAAAGGTCAAACTCACCCGCAAACCACCTGCCATGCAACGCATTGACAGCAGCAATGGCTGCAGCAATTGATGGGCACTTCACATACACATTGCCCTAAAATACAACAAAAAATATTTAACGTGCTGTGATATATACAACATGGATACCAACAGGATTATTCAAATTGACTACAAAAACTGCTCTATAACCATATAATTGCTCCACTAGCTAATATGTACCTAGAAATTTACTAAAATAGTTTATTATCCACAAAACTAGCCATGTTACTATCTTCTTTAAGGAAAAACCAGGACCCAAGTATGTTTGAAAATTAGACACAAGAAAGTAACAGTTAAAATACCTGAGCTGAATTTTTGTCAACATAAATATGAATAACTCCTCCATGTTTATTACATTCTTCAATCACATCGTCTTTAATCTCTGTATCCCATCCAACTTCTTCTTCTCTGTAACAAAGTGTTAAGTCCATTAGAACTCAAACTGATGAAATGATACAATATATATTCTAATCTATTTTTAAAATCTGTATTTAAAAAATCATGGGCCTTTTAAAATGGTTAACTGACATCTTTTTAAAGATACTTATACCAAGCTTATCATCATTTCATAGGATTAGGAACACTATCCTGTTAATACAAATTCAATACTGATACAAACTTCACAGAAAAACTACTAGGTATAAATGGAAAACTGCAAAGTTTTCAACTGAATTCCAACCTTACTAACACATTCAAGGGAAATAATTAGTAATGTGCATAAAAATAACGGCAGTAAAATGACCAGAATTGTAGCAATACCTGAACTATGAAGTATGTTGAAACACCCTAAATATTAACTTAGACAAGTTACAGATAATTTAAGACCCTTTGAACTCGACCAAAGTAAATTACTTACGTTTGAGGATTAAACATGTTAGAGAGTTGGAAACACTGTGTTGCCAGAGGTTGAACAGAGGCAGCTGCAGCTAATGCTGAAGCTAAAAAAAAAAACACCCAAAAACCAGAAATTAGTTTCATGGAAAATGCATCAGAGTATATCCCTATGAATAAAACAAAACAAAATATAACCACTGGACCCAAGTGAAAATAGGGCCAACAGTTCATTTACTAATTCCCCATATTTGATAATGCTATCAAATATCAACATATATAACAATATTCTATTTTAGTTGCCAGAAAGCAGAGGCAACTTAGTATTTGAGATAACTGATGTTCAATAAATTGGGAGTTTTATCTTTATAAGGGAAATTAAACCTCAAGTGTAGCAAATATTCATTCAGTTAGACAAATATCAATACAGTTCAAGGAAGTAGTACTGATTGTTAAGAGTTTATACTCAGGGGTGATGAAAACAATCTTTAAAATCCTGACTAAATCTAAAACAAAAATTTTGTTAGGTTATCTGCCCATGAATACATAGTCACATATTTTCTTATAAATATACAACCATTATAAGAAAGGATGACATTTAAAAAATAATATAAAAATCATCCAAGTATTTAAAGATTATTAAAGATTTAATATCCTGGGACTATAAAACCTACCACAACAAAATCTCACAGTCTTGAAACACTAAAAAGAGTAACATGTATCTATATAGTCACTGTTGAAAATTAAAAAAACACAAAAACTGATACTAGTATTTAGGAGCAAATTTAAACCAATATTGGCTTTAATTTTGAAGTGTCAGCATTTTCCAAGACATTTGCTCCATTGCTTTTACGTGACTTAAAAACATTACCAGTAACTGATATAGAACTCACCGTAATCATAATATTTGATCAAATTTCATTCCAATACATAACAACAATAAACAAAGCTACGGATAAAACAGTACATTAGAAATTATGGTACTTAAAATGAACAATAACCTGAGAAGTATCAGAAATATTCCAATGAATAAAAATTAGGGCTGTGCATGAATACATCATAAAAATTTCTGGTAGAGTAACAAATGCTTTTCACTTCTTTATAGTTTATTTTGATAAACAAGTATTTGTCTTTCGTAAAACTATGAAAATAAAAATGCTGAAATAACTAACGTAAAATTCTACTGGAGAAATTTAAAGATGCAAGTGTGCCTGTATTACAAAAAAATAAAAATGAAGCCCACTGTGTACCTTATCATAAAACAAAGTAGTATGCTTGGAAAAAATACTACAAGGTCATTATAGACTATCAGTACTGAAAAATATTAGAAAATGTATGATGCAAATATTCCAGCTCAGCCTAGATGAATGCAGAACACAATGAATTCAGCATAGAAATATATAGCTAAGGAAAATCCACCAGTTCTACTTTCAAAAATCTGTTAGGAAAAAAAAGATTGAATTGTCTCATTTGCCAAAAAGTAAAGATACACATTCAATTCCTGACTGTCAAGTAATAAGGATAGACCTTTATAATACAGATTTATTCAGAAGACTTGTAAAGTATATCCTGTAAGATACCAAATTACTGCAATAGAATGCTCTATAAAATGGCAGAATTTACTTGATAATTAAAGACCAAGAAAAAAACAGGTTATTTTATAAACTGTTTCAATCTCTGAAATCTGCATGCAACTTAGTTCTGGATAATCTTTTCAATGCTTGGTACTGTTTATAGTAATGGAATAACAAATGATGCAACAAAATTAAAACTCTCATTCTTTAAAATGATACTAGATAATTCTAAAGATTACATTCAAAATTAGGAGTCAACAGGAAGTTGCATCCTGTCAGTGATTTGTTAATGCAAATCACTGGAGTTAAGTTTTTCCTGATCTTAATAAATTCAGACTCCCTCCTGTCTACTTAAATGACAAGTTTCATTGTCTGTATCTACATAAAACTTATAATCAGAACACAAAGATAAGAATACAAAGCTGAAAAAAACTCTAAGCAAGTTACAGCAAAAAAGGTACAGACATTTACCATCTTTATCCATATAACTGTAATGATGCATATTAGGCCTTCTTTGTATGCATTACCAGAAAGGTTATGGTTAATGACACCGTATGTCATTCTGACAAAATTGGGCCCAAAAGAAACTACAATAATAATGATACATGTATACACACAGCTATGTCTTATACTACATTTATATCCACTTCAAAAACAAACACACACAAAAAATAAAAAACTCAACTCACCTTCAGTCTGTTGGGAAAGTCTTGTTTGCAAATCTATAACAAAAGAGAATTCTACAGCTCAGTGCAGGAACAATGAAGAGCCTCAACTAACAGGGTAAATGTCAGGAGAGCATTAATAAAAGAGGACTATGGTAGCAGGGTTTATCAAAACGAACTTATAGTAAAACCTGGCAGCCAAACCTCCTTCCCCATTCCTCATTGACAAGGCTTTGGGGCCTTTTTCTTTTCCTCCTATCCTAGGAAACTTACTTATTATGCCTTTCTCTTCCTAGTCCTATAACTCTTTCACATCTCAATGGATTCCACTATACTACTTATTCATTTGGGAATAATGGGAAATGGGGAAAGGGAAGCACACCGGTCAGAAAATGCATGAAAACCCTGATCTTGAGAATTCAATTCCAAGTACTTGGGTTATTCAACTTTTTATTATTCTATCAGTGTCAGTAAGCATTTTACTTAAAAAGCTACTAGTAAAAGAATACTGCAACAATAAATGTCAAGCACTGTCAGTAAGTAGTGACACTACTCTTAACCATATGTATATACTATTTTTTAAGTCCTTTAAGTTTTAAATTGTCATGTCCAGCCCAGAAGGTGATAGTTTTGTTAGGTCTGGTTTCCTAGCCTATTTTGAAAATTTAATGAGGCATGAATGAAATTTAGTTAGATATACTATAATCTATGTATTACTAGAAAAATTTAAGCAGCAGCAGTCTCTATTAAAAATGAACATAATAGTGATTTCTAATATAGTTTCTCATATGTAATCACTAAAATTCTACATGAGAAGGCAAATTAAGAGAAAGCTGCAGCTTTCTTAATTTCAAATGAAAACAGAAGTATGAATAATAAACAAAATGTCATAGTATCTAAAGCTATCTTTTTAAATTTAAAATACAACAAAGAAATTGGATTCAGTTACCTAATTTTCAATAACATGTGATTCAATTGCGTATTTTATTACTATCTGGGTTTCTTGCTCAGTATAGAAAATCTTAAAACATGGGCAAAAATGAAAAGGGATCAGCAGCCCAAGTCATACAGGGATATAAGAATACCTGGGTCCTAGGTGCTCAAATTTGGCATCTCAGGGAGCTGAAGAAATGTAACTGGTGTATACTGAAGGAACTTGAAGATATGACCATAGGAACATTGTCAATAAACTTTAAATTTTAACACAATGTTTTTTTTCCTAAAATGGGAAAAAATGTATAAACATCAGAAATCCATGCTATATTAAGTGTATATAAATCAAAATTTCAAAAATGATTCTTCAGGTCATTTGTAACCAGTTAGGAAACAAAGCATGGGTTTCATAAAGCTAAGAACTTATCTTAGAAAATAGCTATTAAACTTTCAGAACAAAGACATTGTTGATATAGTGATGGGCCACTCTTGGTTTCAAAAAACAGCTTTAAAGAGCTTAAGAGGCCAAGGCTCTCAAATACATTAACATTCAGCGATTTAATACTGAATGTGTAAGATTTTAATGACAGGAGAAATATACCCAGTTATGCATATATGTGATTACTAATTCAGAATAGCGATTTATCAGAAGTTCTAAAACAGAATCATCTATCAATCAACAATGGGCTTCCCTGGTGGCTCAGCCAGTAAAAAATCCACCTGCAATGCAGGGGACCAGGGTTCAATCCCCAGATTGGGAAGATCCCCTGGAGGAGGGCATGGCAACCTACTCCAGTATTCTTGCCTGAAAAATCTCATGGACAGAGGAGCCTGGCAGGCTACATACAGTCCATGGGGTCATAGAGTTGGACATGACTGAGCAACTAAGTACAGCACATCAATAAATAATAAAAAGTGGAGGGAAAAAGTGGGAATATAACAAATAGGTAACTACGTGGCTATTTTAAGCAACCCATATGGATGTTTAGCATTATCAGCCTTAATGTAAACTACACAATAAATGTGCCCAGCCAAGTGTAATCATTCTTCATTCACCAGGAGAAAGAACTGAGGAAGAAAGAATGTCCACAACACAGAAAATCTATAATTAGGCAAAGATACTGTTAAACCAAATCAATATACTTGATACAGCACCCAGGATATAAGGTAAGATTGTTTAAAAATGAATTGTGTGTCTTTGTATTAAATCCCTAAAGGTATCAGCCTCTATCGAAAAACTAAGACTACAGTAAATCATCAAGCATTTTTGTAAATTATTGAAAGAATGACCTAACAATGGGAAGCAATAGGAGGACACATGTTTTCAGAAAACAGTAACTGAAAACCAGAGACTACGATGTATTTCTGCAGTGATGGGTTTATTTAGTATCCTCAATTATACTAGGTGGCATTCAATGACTACGTGTTCACTGTAAAGAAATGAAATGACTAATACTTGTTCAAAAGTCAAAACAAAACAATACAGGAAAACCTGGAGTCACCAAATGACTCTTTAATTATAGAAATGCTATAATAGACACAATTTTCTTATGTGGATATACTAGCAGGATTGTTGAAAGAACTTTACCTATTGGATTTCAAAATTTAAGTCAGTTTGAAAGGAACCATGAGATGCTAAAGAAAAAACAAGCTCTCAAATATTCAACTAAAAAAGGAAAACACAGAAGCGCCCACAATAAATAATAATATAGAAGCAGAAATAACCTTGTCTTCTTTAATTAATGGGTTTTCAATTCAAATGGAAATCATGAAGCAACCACATGGAACTTTCCCTATATTCAGATGTGGTACCACGATTCTATATATTTTACATATTGACAGAGTCTCACTTTATAGCTAGATAAGCTCACAGGACCAATGTGTAACTGAAAATCACCATACTTTCTTAGATTAGTGTTTGTCATCTCAAGTCCAATACAATGGTTTACTCTCATATATCCTGCAAGCGAGTCTTCTAACGAAATTTAATGCTATCTTAGCTAATAGATTTGGGTTAATTTCAAGTAACTGAGCCACAAAAAGAGAAAAACAAAGTGTCCATAAGCTAAGCCCATCATCAACTCCCTCTTCCTTCCCCTCACCACTCCAGGAACTTCATTCTGTAAGTCAAAATCTCAAAATACAGTTGGCCTTCAAATTTAAGAAATTAGGGAGAACCGCCATCTGAGTAGCTTAAAATACATATGTAACTTTTATTTGGCTCTCCATATCCTTGGTCCTTCCAAAATCATGGATTTAACAACCACAAACTATATGGTGCAGTAGTATTTACTACTGAATAATAAAGGCACATGTCTAAATAACCCTTGCAGTTCAAACCTATGTTGTTCAAGGGTCAATTGTAGTTATGTTCTAATTAGAAAAGCGGTTTTCTCTGCACTGAATTATTTAAAATAAAGCTTTATTTAAAGGCCTTTAAAACTTTCTAATCTCAAACATTATAAAACATTTTTCCTTTGAAACAATAGGAGCTTTCTGGTTTTCAACAAAAGTGATACATTTAAAGATTTAACAATTTACATCACTTTCAACTAAAAACAAACTGGTATGCAGGGTTCAATAATACCCTGACATTTTATTATGATCAGTAGCTAAGTCTGTCCTATATCACTATTTCCTTACATTAACTCTTGAAATTTGTAAGTTAAAAAGTACTTGATGAATTGAATTCTCAGTAAGTCCTTTTAAATGCAAAAATTTGGAAAATTTTCGAATTAGGTGAAAAAAACAATGATTTCAAATAGAAAAGATTCAATTCCTACCTGCCACAGCACCAAATGCCAAAGAGCCACTCATTTGCAAAGCTTGCTGTGCTGCTGGCGGGATCTGCAAACCTGTACCTGTAAAAGAATAGGTCTTAATGCCCCTGCTTTGTTAAGAGTGGGAAAATCCTAACTTTCTGATTGCTTAGTACCAAAGTCAATTTTTAAAAATTACAGTGGCCCTTTGGTAGCCAGGTGGGTAAGAATGTTTCCAGGATCCCTTGGTTGTCAAACTCCACAAATGCTGAAATCCCATATATAAAGAGTTGTGGTACAGTTTGATCTCCGTACTCAAGGATACTGAACCTACAGATACAGAAGGCCAACTGTACAAGCAGGACATAGAGTAAATGCTGCAACTAAAGTATAAGGACATCAATTATTATAGAAAACAAAAGGAATCCTGTAACATGTGCTGAGGCATTCAAAAAGCACCATCATAAAGTAGATTCTTAGAACTTTAGAACTTAAAGGCAAAGGATTTCGCCTATGAAACCATGTGTGCTGTTCAAGGAAAACAGTCAACCGCAAAATAAGAAAAAAATCATTTTCCATTTGTTTGCACAGTTATGTTTCTTGTTACCATATTCACAACAGTAGGATAAACTTACCCTCTGCAAGTCTTGCCATTAACTGTAGACGACCAGTTGTTCCCAAGTCAATTCCAGTCCTTTCCAGTTCATCACTGTCCAAAAATGAGCTAGCACTGGAAGCATCAGTACGTTCAGTAACATGACCAACTTTCATGGGCCTTCCTGCTAGCTCAAATCCATTAAGTTGTTCCAAAGCTTTCTTGGCACATTCTGAATCTGAAAACTATACAATTGAGAGGGGGATAAAGGTAATTACTTATATGCAAGGCAAAGAAACCTCAACTTATTAATGCTAGTACATTCAATAATTACATCTGGAAGGATGATAAGAGTAACAAGCTCAAGCCTGTCACATAATGTAATCGAGGTAACATAAATGTAAACTAAAGCAATCAATGCAACAGATTGCTATCAGTACAGAATAGGTTTAAATTTTACTTGAATTTGGATATAAGATCCAATTGTAATTTCTTGATAAAATCTGGGATCTCTGTTTTTAAAAATTTTGTCTATAAAGGTGGCAATGGTGACAAGTATTTATATTTTAAACTAAAAATGTGTTTCCAGTACTTTCCAGGGGTAAACGATAATTTGAAAAATTGCTATCATGTAATTGGATTGCAAATGTACAAACTAAATGAACTAAAAGTATGAGTTTACTTTTAAAAGGACACCTCCATTCACAATTATTCCAGCTGCCACTTCATACCCTATCAAGAACAGGGTTTCAGCGGTCAGCTACTTAAGGCAATCCTGGTCATGCTATGTCAAACCATATTATGTCTATAATAAAAAGTAAAAATGAATTCTAAAAGACTTTAATGCAACTAACATCTTGGGTCACACCAGTCAAACTGAAGAAGTGACTGCCTTCAATTACATGAGGAGTTGGCTAAACAAATTGTCCATAAACAAGATAGCAAAGTACTTGGAAGTTTTGCATTTGAAGATATTTTCAACTACTAAAAATTGGCCACTAACAGCAAACTATTTAAACCACTTGAAAATATTAACTTTATCCCTTCCCACACTATGAATAACTAATCAAGTTTTACACTATGCTACTCAGATAAAACAAAAGTTCAAGTCATTATGTTAATCATGGTTAACTGCTTACCGTAATAAATCCATATCCCTTGGATCGACCTGTTTCACTATCCATCATGAGCTGGATACTTTCAATCTAAAAATGAAAACCACAATTATTATTTATGCAAGTGAAAAGAAGGGGCAAAAATTTCTTAAAGTATAATTTTAAAATGTCTCCCCAAAGAAATCGAAAACATAAAAATCCCTCATGCCCAGAGTATCTTCTTTCTAGAGGCCTGGGAAAATACTAAGCAGGGGAACAACCTTAATCTTTCCCAAGAAAAAACACAATCTGAAATTCTTTGGAGAATGTTAAAAAACCAAATCAACATGTTTCCTTCACATTATGCTAAAATATACCAAACATTAATATGGAATTATGCCAGACATAATAAACTGCCCAAAATGTTGGAATAAATGAAAATAACTGGATATGGTTGATAGTTTGTACAATTGTGAATCTCCTACAAAGCAGTGACTATTCACTTTAAATGAGCGAACTGTGTTACTACAAAGGAAGGAATTATAGTCACATCACAATATTGCCACAAAGCAAGCCACACAGAAGAACCATGAAATTTAAAATATAGCACCCATATATTTTATTTCTTTATGTATCTGTTGTTTCAAGAACGTATTAGTTTTGTAATGACTGATGTAATTATGATTTGTGCACAATTACCATATTTCCAATAAATAGAAACTACCCACAAAAATCAACAGCCAAATGTTCTCATTAACATTTAATTTAGGGTTTCCCTATTTAGGCTTTACCTGGTCTCAGGTGGCAAAAAACGTGCCTGCAGTGCAGGAGACCAGGGCTCCACCTGGGTCAGGAAAATCTCCCGGAGAAGGGAATGGCTACCCATTCCAGTATTCTTGCCTGAGAGGTCCCCATGGCCAGAGTAGCCCCCGCAGGCTACAGTCCATGGAGTCGCAGAGTCAGACACAACTAAGTGACTAACACTTTCTCTGCTGTTTTTCAGAACAATTCAACAAAGGAGTTGAGTGGGGTAGCAAGAGAACAATGGAATATATATCCCAAAGCAATAAAGATTAAGTAGCGGATAAAGTACAGCAGGAACCGAGATTTTTATTCATGGCCACACAATAAATTTAATCCAGATCAGCCAGGTAGTTCAGTGGTAAAGAATCCACCTGCCAATAAGAGAGGTGGGTTCAATTCCTGGGTTGGGAGGATCCCCTGGAGAAGGAAATGGCAACCCACTCCAGTATTTTTGTCTGGGAAATTCCATGCAGAGAGGAGCCTGGTGGGGCTAGTCTATGGGGTCGCAAAGAGTCAAACACAACTTAGTGACTAATCCACCACCACCACCACACCACAGCCTACTGATAACATTTATTCTAAACATTCTTCTAAAATGAGGAGAACTATACTTCTCCTGGTGATTACTTTGATAAATATATAGAAATATCAAAAAAGTCTAATCTGTTTACCAGGAAAATTGTGCTACAGTTTGATTATACTGCAAAAACAAACTCATGGAAAAATAAGATTATATTTGTGGCTAACAGAGGTGTGGGTGAAGAAGAGTTAAAGTAGTCATAAGGTACAAACTTCCAGTTTTAAGTTCTAGAAATGCAATGTCTGATTATTTATACAGCTGTATGTCATAAACTAAGGCTCAAGAGTAAAGCTTAGAGTAAGTAAAGAGTAAGGCTTAGCGTTCTCATCACAAGAGAAAGAATTTTGTTATCTATTTCTTTAATATTGAATCTGGATGAGATGACAGATGTTCACTGCACCTATTACAGTACTAATTTCATGATGTAGGTCAAATTATTGCACTGTACAGCTGAAGCTTATATAGTGCTATGCTGCAACTGTATTTACACACTCCTAAACTTTGAGTAAGAAAAGTATCCCAAAATAAACCAAGCGAGGGGGGGACCTCTTGCTCCAATGTACAGTACATTTTATCATTCAGGTTGACTTAAAAAAAATTCTAATAGAACTATTCCCTCGCATCTGAACATTAGTATCTTAGAAACATCACAAAGCAGATAAATTATGCAGCTACATTTGTTTCAAGAACCTATTTAGGATCCACTTAAAAATTTGAGACTTACCCTTCCAAATGGCTCAAAAATCCTCGAAGCATATCTTCAGTTATGTTAAAGTGTAATGAGCCCACATAAAGCCTCATAGGTCCAGCACTTCCCTTTTGTAGATTGTTTGCCATTGCTGCAGCTCTGTTTTTTTCTGCCTGCAAGTTAGATAAGACAAAATGCACATCAATTTACAATGAATAAGTACCATGTTGAATATAGTAAATCCCATTCACATCTTAGGTTTGCTTAATGACAACTGATACCAAATTATGCTAAGTGTTAAGTCATACATAAAGGGACAAATATTGTATGATTCCACCTCATATTCTTGTCAGTACTGACACTGACTGAATGGTACACCTAAAATGGTTCCAAAGCCAAATTTTTAAATTAAAATTTTAGATTTTACTGTATTTTCCAGTAAAAAAAATTAAAGAGCATATACAAAACTGATAAAGCAGCACCCTGGTATCAGATGTACTAAATGTAGAAATGTAAGATTACTTCCTGGAACTAAATATACTCATTCACTAAAATGTGTTCTCAAGATCACTGTTACTCAATATACAGTATACCAACTGGCTATCCATCTTAAAGAACTTCTGCAATATAAATCAAACTAAGTATATCATTCAATTCATCGGTCATTTTTCTATGAAGTCCTTCTCAAACGAAACAATTCTCAATTTACATTCTAACACAAACTCCTTTAACAAACTGGGGCACCATAGGAGGTTAAAATTAAATTAATTCAAAATCTCATTTATAAATTTGATTCTTCTCAGCACTTCGCCAAGACAAAGTACACACTATTATAAGGTTTGTCCTCCATCACATGAAATGAATTGAACAATGATACCCACAGCCTGCTCCTCAACATTATTTACCATCTAAGCCACCAGGGAAGCCCTGGGCTCCTACTGTTTACCTATAATCAAATGGTACTCAACAATGTTACATACTCCTAAAACGTTAGATAGACGGTAATAATTTGACCAAATTTTGAGTTTGTTAACAGTGAAAACTGCAATTTCACTTCAGATTTGGTTAAATCCTGTGCCTAACTATAAAATATTAAAAGCTTCTGATGAGCAACCAGATTTTTCAGAAGTTATGTGAAGTACTTATTTCAGGGGTCTGAAAAAGAATGAGTGTAACTATACTGTTCTCTCATATTGCTCAGAAAATATTTTTAAAATCCTTGGGAATTCCCTGGCGGTCCAGAAGTTGAATTTGGGTGTTTTCATTGCCAGGGCCCAGGTTTAATCCCTGGCTGGGGAACACAGATTCCACAAACCATGCGATGAGGCAAAAAAAAAATCTTTAAGATCTATATTTTCCATTTTAAAAAGCTAAATTATCTGGTAGTTCACAGAAACTAACTTGTTTCTCAGTATAAATAGGTACTAATGATAAATCCTAAAAATATTTTCATATTAGATATTCAGTAGTAATGTATTCCAAGTTTTCCACATCTAAATGAACTAAAACATTAACCCCTAATTTCATTTTTCCAAAGCCAACACTCAATTACTGTGAAGAATCAGCAAAGAGAACTTAAATTATAATTCAGATTATCTTAAAAGACATTCTCAAAATTAGTCTGAAACATTTTGCTTTCAAATGTTAGAATTTCATAAAAATTGTGAAAATATATTAAAAATGTGAAAAATTTGAAAGAAAGGGGAAAACATGTTCTTAGATGCTTCTATCCCCAATTAAGTCATCACAAATCAATAAAATTCTAAAACAAGTTCAATTCTTCAGCATGAAATAAATATTTACAACTTATATTAAGACAGAAGAGAATTTTGAGAATACAAATATATCAAAGGAATCAGCTTTTGTTTTTAAAAGCTGTCCTGAAAACATCTAACTCAAGGCAGTAAGAGGTGATTTTATAAGGCTCAAGGCACTACAACACTAAGCATCAGCAGGTTTCTAGCACTATCAATGCTCGAATTCTTAACTAGGAAGTTACCTGTGATGCTTGTACTATGATCGGCACTCCTAAAACCCGCTGACCAGTTAATCCTATTGCTAGAGGCACTGAGCTAACATCAACAAACTCCACATAAGCAATTCCTTTGGAACGTCTTGAATTTCTGTCAGAAATCATCCTCACATCACGAACCTAAAAAGAAAACACACACTTAACACAGGGTTCTGTTTATCCAACCATTCACAGTATGTATAATCATTTTAAAAGACAAGAGGCACATAAACAATATTATGAAGCAAGCAATTAAAAAGAGGCAAATTTGTAGGCTCATTTATCAATACATCAATTTCCAAAAATAAATTCCCTAAATTCCACCAAACAAATTTGGTTTAGATTTCTCACTTCATCTGTCATATTGACAATTATTAAACCGTGGCTTGCAACTTCTACTTAAATTAGCTCCATAGATAAGCTTAGATTACCTTCCCAACTGTAGAGAAAAACTCTTCCAAATCCCTTGGCCGAATTCTTGCTGCCAGCTGCATACAGAAAACAGTCCTTGCATCTCTTTCCTCAGGAGTGAGATTATCAATAGGCTCCCTAAAACAGGAATAAAGAGTATAGAGTTAACGTTATAACTTCTTTCAAAGTAACATTTAATACATATTTTTAGTAAACAGAATAAATTTTCCCAAAACCAGTCTGTCACTACTCCCAAGCCCATTTTCACTGCAATATATATAAAATGCTCATAAAATAATTCAATGTGACCCAAACATCTTCAACATAATGAGTTTCTAAAGTTTCTTCTGATATTATCCTAACATTATCAGGACCAAAGTCCATTGGTCTTCCAATCTTACAAATGTTATTCTCTCTAGCATAATAAACGGCCTATCAGAAGCCCTAGAGTTTGACATTCACAATTAATAACCCCTGAGTAGACACAAATGTTGAACTGGTCCAAACTAGCAGAAAGGATGTTTCCCAAAAAGAAATCATAAAGTAAAACTAAGCTTCATAATCACAAACAATAACTTGACAGTAAACCATAAATAATGAAAACTATTTTGATTCTTTATGAGTTGGACTATAAAGAAAGCTGAGGGCTTTTTTTTTGATGCTTTTGAACTGTGGTATTGGAGAAGACTCTTGAAAGTCCCTTGGACTGCAAGGTCAAATATTCAATCCTAATGGAAATCAGTCCTGAATACTCATTAGAAGGACTGACGCTGAAGCTCTAACACTTTGGCCACTTGATGCAAAGAACTGACTCACTGGAAAAGACCCTGATTCTGGGAAAGACTGAAGGTGGGAGAAGGGGGTTGACAGAGGATGAGATGGTTAGATGGCATCACCAACTAGATGGACATTGAGTTCGAGCAAGCTCCAGATAGGTTGATGTACAGGGAAGGCTGGTGTGGTGCAGTCCATGGGGTCGCAAAGAGTCGAACACAGTTGAGCAGCTGAACTGAACTGATTTTAACTCTTAAAAATTTTATTTCACAAACTCAGGTATCACATAGAAGAGTGAGGTAGCTGTTTACTAGTTCAGATTGGTCTTACTAAGACTACAAATTCAGTACCTGAAAAAATACTTGATACTTCTTATAGCAGAGACACTAACAATGAGCAAATCAAAAGTAAAAAGCAGGAGGTATGGAGACAAGTAACAGTGGGATTTAATTTACTTATGTTTACACTTCTAAATTTACTGAGCAAACTTAAATGCCCAATAAGTAAGAAAAGTAAAAGAACATAATAGATGAAATTTATCATGCAAGTCCAAGAAAAATAACAATGTCCACTACTAAAATTATCTATTATAAATTTCACTATGATTAAGGTTTTAATCCTTAAAAATATAAGCATAAATATGCTCTTTCTTAACCATGTTCTCACATTCTCAGGAAGTATTTTTGAAACACTCCACCTACACACCTCAGGTATATCCTTTGGGAAATCTACAGTTATTTTAAGCCTATTACTATAAAACAGAGATACAAAGCCAACTAGATCCAAAGAATGAGAACTAAAAATGAGTCTTCTCACAAGAGAAAACTTAAGTATTAAAAGAGTAAAAACTCAGTATGTTACAGAAACCCTTTAAAATCATTATATGCCAAATAACAAGATACTTAGTTATAAGACACCCTTTAAGGGAAACCAGAAGTAAAAAACAAGGCTATCATGTAAATGGTCCTAGAACCAAAATTGTAGACTACATTAGGTCAGTCAAGAAAAATACCTCACAGAAAGTAAAAAACAGTAAAAAGGACAAGTCAATTCAGTTAAAAGTTTGGAGATTAAACGTTTCTCTCAACTAAAGGGAGCCAAATGATATAACTCCTATTTTCACTATTTTTCTACAGGAAGTTATTTCAAAAACTCATTATTTCCAAAGGTAAATCAAGTCTGAAGTTTCCAATAGCTACCATTAAAAAATTTTTAGTTACCATAAAGAGCAAAAAAGCACATGGAATATCTACAATTAAAGTGGTCATTTTTGCTCCATTCTTCTTAGATACAAGTTACTGAAAACTTTGCAATTCACATTAATAACACTAGGACTGCAAACCAAATAAAGATTTAATATGATCCAAGTCAGCAAATATCATTAAATTTTGCAGTAGCATAAATTGTAAAAACTTTACAAAAGCTAAAAATGCAAAAGAAAAGAAATGGGAGATGATTACCTCACAGGGCTCTTGTCTTTTCTGAATGGACTTTTGCTTCGAGAACGTCGTCTGCTGCAAAGTTAAAAAATTTCAAAAGTTACCCAAACAAGTACACCACATTAGTTCCTTGAAAAACAATTTAAACAATTCAGAAGTATGTTTAAAAACCTTAATTTGATGCTATGAGGCAACCCAATCTTTCCTCGGATGGCACTGTTAAATTTTGGTCCGGAGCTAAAAAGGAAACACAAAATTACACTAGTTACAGGGTTAGGGTCTTGCTAAGATCGCGTTCATGCGCTCTCCAGCAAGTTTAACATTGTTTAGGCTGTTTATTTTCCACCTCAATTATGAAGAGGAAATAAGACTTTCAACTCTATCCCAGGCAAACTGTTCTTACAGTTATCCATCCTGGACCACTGAGAGGTGCCAAGACCAAAGATTACAGCCTCAAAATTTTTAATATTCTGAAAATGCTTGAATTTTCATTCTAGTTTTCTTTGATTACATATTTGAGTACATTCCTGAGGTTTGGGGGTTGGGGGAAGCACATATAGTGAAAATTATCCTGAACTTCCCTCACACCAGGAATAAGTATAATTAACAACTTGGTGTGCATCTCTGCAGATCCTTCCTCAGGAATATACATGTTTATATATACATACATATATAATATTCATGTTTTAAGTAACTTTTGCCATGCTTCATGGTTTGTGGGATCATAGTTCCCTGTCCAGGAATTGAACCCAGGTCATAGGCAGTAAAGTGTACAGTCCTAACTACTGGACTGTCAGGGAATTCCCTTGAGGAGCTTCTTTAAAAAATTGGGGACTAATTCTTTACATTCAATTCCAATTTTCCCACTTAACAGTTAAGTCTCCAAAACTGCATATAAGCATATTTAAGCATGCCATACGTACACTTCAGTTCTTAGTGACCAAACAGTCAGTACTAAAGATGTGAAGGAAGTTCATCAACCCCTCAGGAAAATTTTTTTCAGGACTTGATTATATTAAAAGTGTGTTTTCAAAGCTTTACTCTGTAATTTGAAACACTTTAAAAAGGCCCAGTATTTTAGGCCCTTTTATTTTTAAAGACCAAACTAACATGAAAGGTCAGGTCAGATGTCTCTTAGTGCTCATCCTGCTATCCTTTACCAGATGGGTAGCAAAATGAAAATATATGGTGGTCCTCAATTCACACTGAGATTTGTTGTCATGGACTCTACATGTACCTATTACCCCCAAGAAGTCCCAAATAAAATTGTATTAAACAGGTCCTTTGCAAATCACACTGAAGTGACAATTAAGAATATACATTTACTGTTTAAATAAGTCTATATGCTATTTTCTTTCTTTCCCCTTTAACTGTAAAAGTTCCAAATACTGCCTTGGTAGTTAAAAATCACCTGAAACCAAACATTAAGAACCAAGTCAATTTTAAGTCAGACCAGAACCACAAGCTGACTTTTAAGTATCCATCACTGATGAGAAATAACATTATTCAGAATTATTAACCTTCCCCAATATTAAGTTCATTCTGTTAAAAGAGAATGAAGTAAATTTCGAACAAACTGGACAAAAACAAAGTATTTTCCCAAGAGTACTTAAAACACCACTGTGGTCCTTTCTAAACTGTTACAAAGTTTGTAAAATAATCAGCTAAGAGGACCTTGGAGAACAAGGAGTGGAATCCTTTTCATTGAAGAACCAGAATCAGAACTCTTAAGTGTTACTAACTTTATCTGCTTCAAGTAATACCGAAACATTTCACCAATAACACTAAGTATTGTGAGTGTTTTAATTTACATCCTCTTCTCATTCAAAGTTTGTATGAGTAGTTACACCTCCTTCTTTAAGAAAACTAAAGCTTAAGAATCCTTCTTAACCAAGTGAAAAAGCCAAGGCTCTGATCCAGGACTCTCTTTGAATTCAAATTCAATTAAAACTTAATTTTAATATAGTCCATTGCTTACAACAATGTATTTATTAATAAGAAAGAACATCATAAAGCACTAGGGACTGTTAAGATTCAATCCCTGCTTAAGAGTTGTAAGGCTCTTTCCAAAGTCATTAGTACAGCTTAGCTTTTTAAAAAATAACTATAATGAAACATATCCAACTGGTTCAAATAACCACATCCAAATTTCCAGTGCTTTAACCTTCAAGAGCACTTTTACTGCATTCTTGCTATTAAAATACTTTTAGGATGTGTGATGAGCAGCACCCTCACTAATATAAAAAAGCATACACAAAATTCACAATTCGTTTGTCATTTCAGCTGAGAACAGCCAGACAAGATTGCTAACTACGTATGTGACTAATTATATATATTTATAATTTGTATCCAACTGAGTTTAAAATTTTTAAATAACTCATGTTCAGTAAAGAATACTGTTAATAGCTCACAGACACTTTAAGCTTTCACGTATTTGGCACTAGAACATCAAATCTTTTTAAAAGCACTTTAGTGCTTTAGTCTAGTTTGGAATGGCACACAGTTAAAATACTTTTAGATGGCAGTAACAGAAAATGTTCTGTATGCCTAGTAAAACCAGTATTATCTGTCCACACGCTGTATTTTTCTACTGGATTTTCTGATGCCAAAATCCTTATCTAATAGTGAAAAATAAAATTCCACAATTCAAATCACTCTGGTTACATGGCTATCTGGATACCCAGAGAAATCTCTCAAACCAGTATCATCATAATTATAGTTACATACTAAGGACTTCTGTAGCGGCCTCTGAATCTGCGATCTCGACTTCTTGATCGGCTCCGTCTCCTTTCTTTGCTTCTACTTCGCTTCCTTTCACGGCTTTTGCTCTTTTTCCTTTCTCTATCTCTACTTCGCTTCCGTTCCTTACTTTTGCTTCTTTTCGTTTCATGACTACGACTTCTGCTCTTGCTTTTTTTCCTCCTGAGAAGAAAAAAAGTCATCATCATCTTGCTGATTTAAGAATCTGCAAAAATATACTTCCCTTTATGGTCAGAAACATTTTTGTAAAATTGTTTTGCTATTTTCCCTATCATACAATGATACATAACAATCACTTATGGAAAAAATAATTCCACGGTAAGATAAACCCCCCTTTGCCTTCTACTACTGAAAATCAGCAGTCAGCTGATAACGAATCATTTGAGAGAGAGAAAGATACTGTAATGGTATTTCTTGAGTCAGCTATAGCTTTAACAAGGAGAGGACTTGCTGGTAGGTATAAATCAAAATCTGATCTTTTAAACAGAAAGTCCGATCATGTAACTAGCCAAGTATTACTGTAATCCACAAAATATGAGTCAAAGTTAACAACAGAATACTTTTGCATCAAGTATTAGTGCTGGATCATACATGAAAATTGTCATTAACCCACTAATTTCTCTTAAGTAAAGCCTATTTTGACCCAATTTGCACATATGAGTATTTTATACTTTCAAAGGGCCATAGCTATTTTGGTGTTCATGGGCAAAATTGTTTACATATAATGATAAACAACAAACTAACACAGTAAAATGCACTCTGACACTCCTTGACTTTAATGTGACCATTTCAAATAATTTCTTTTAAAGTTACAGTGAGTACACCAGATACTGGAGCATGCCATTTTTATGCCAGTTTATACAAGCCTGTGGGATACAATCAACAAGAATCAACACCTTTATAAATCTTTATAAATTTTCAAACTCTGAAAGGTAGAAAAAGCCAGTCAGTATTATCTTTTCCTGTTCATTTCTGTATTCCTCACAGCATACCACCCATCTATTTCATACCTCTGTCATCACCTAAATTTTAGAGGTGCCTTCAGATATTTCAATATAAATTGAAAGACATTTCAAATTAAACTTATCCACTTAATGGTCATTTTGTAGTGGCAAAAAGATTAAACACTGTGACAACTACATCATTTGGAAATTTAACTGTTTTAGTCCTTAGCAAAGCAAGCTTAGCACAACGAGCAACTGAAGTCTGCCTCAGAGAACCTGTAAAGCAGGTCATCTTAGAGTGCATTGAAAATAGAAAATGAAGACACCCACCTTCTGGAATCTTGAAACCCACACTCCAATCACAAGGAGATGTAGAGCTTTCCAAGGAGGCAGAAACTTTGTCTAAAATTTCAAGATAATCCACCTGACTGTCAGAAATGTATATGCTAGGTAGCACATGACAGAAAATTAGGCTACACTCATTACTTTTACAGACGTTATCAAAGCAATGCCCAGAAGGGCAACAGATAACATTCCATTTTTGTTGCCTAAAAACCTGAAACTATCTCTTAAAGAATTCTGTGAGATAGCTATCAAAAATCCTAATTATCATCAAGTAGGGGACAAAGTTAACACTCCATCCCTCACAAAAGGGAAAAGATTTGCTCTGCTTATAGATGGCCCATTGCAGAGAGGCAGCCAACCTTCAATTTACCTCTTTTTAGGCCCAAAATTTATTGTGCCAAAGGAAAAGGACTCAAAAATTGAAGAGCTAATTTCAACTTAAGGTCTTCCTAGGACTTTTCATAAATGAGCCCCCATGCACATCTGAAGGCAACCCCAGACAGTTAAAAAGACAGCAACATACTAAGACATTCAGAAATATAATCCTCTTTATGAAAGCCCAGACAAAAATTTAAGGGTGCAAGAAAGCAGAATACTTCTCTACAATATAATGAAGCTTCAAAGAACATTTATCAAGTTAACTAAAGAAGGGTTATCCAAAATCCACACTAATAGTCAAATCCTGTTACAACTTAAAAGGGACTTTCCAAAGTCTTTAGTGGCAGTGGAATTTTGTACTGAACATCATTGAAGTAAATGGTCCACTGGGCTGGGCCTTTGGACTTTTGGTTATATGGTCTCTGCTGTAAAGGTGTTTTGCTATAACTGGATTTGACCTCTTCCATGTAAGAAGATCTAAATATTAAATGCAAAGTACTCTGGAAAATAAGAAAAAAAAATAGAAAAGTCATTTATTCCAAAATTTATAGATAATCCACACCACAGTAGCCAATATATTTCAACTGTGTCATTTTTTAGTTTTTAATCTTTTTTGAGTAATTCCAAAAGAGCTGAATGGATGCTGGTTGAGACTTTGCAAAACTGGTTATACTAATAATACTCCCACGAAGGCAAGCTCAGGTACTTAAAGGCATAAAACTTTGAGGTCTTGCCAAGTTCAGGGATATAGCTTTTCAGAAAGACTAACAGATAAACAATTTGTGTTAAGCTTATTACCTGAAATCAATTCAGTGTATGTACTAAGAATTATACTGTTTTTTAGAAGAAAACATTTACTAGTCAGTCAACTCTCAATTTCTCAGAATGTGCATTTTCTTACTACCTTAAAACTACAATACCCAATGGCTTTTAAAGAACAATGAAGTTTCAGAATGAAAAATTTGGCAACATGGCACCTTCCTTTGGTTAAGAGACTTAATTTATTTACATTGAAGACTAATGCACAGGACATTGTTTTATGATTTATAACTAAACAAAAATTTTCTTCTAAATAACTTTCAAATTAATTTGAAAGATTAATTCCCTTCAGGAAAAACAAAGGAGTCAGCTTCAACTGACGATGAGAAGTCTGACAGAAATAATTTGTACATTTAAAAGAAAGCAGATGACAGTTGAAGTTTTGTAAATATTCTTCCCTTAAACAAAGCCTCCTATGGCCAATTAAAGAAAATTGTCCATTCTTCTATTTAGTCTTGTAAGACTTCACACTTTATATGAAACCCACTAAGCACCAGTCATTGAGAGCTTGATGCTCAATTTCCTGGTAAAAGTTTGATAGTCTTTACTTACAGGAAGATAAACAGGAAAGATGGTATTAGTAGTAAGACATCTAAAGATGGTACAACAAAGAAAGCATGTGTACTACCAATGTCTTCATTACAGATGAAATCTTTATTGGTCCACTAGGCATGTTATCTAGAGACTGGATAATTTCAATTTATATGGCTACCCCTTCCTACCTTTTAATTGCAGAATTGCAAATCAGAACTGTTAATCAGAAAACATACTTTGGTAAAAAGTATAAAATTAAAGGACACTAAACCATGCAATGATTGGTTGGCTGACTGCCTCAAACAATTCAAGACTAAACCCAACTCAATACCCATAACATGTGATTAGTGAAAAGCGATAACAGACTCCCACCCATGCAGAAAAAATATAGGAAATATCCTACAAATTTTACCATTTTGATCAATTCCTACAATACTCTAGGGGTTAAGAATACTGGTGCAGCAAAGCTTGAACAATCCAGTCTAGACAATCTCAACTATTTTATGAAATTTTATTAACCTACCTTACAAACTTCTTGTGAGATACTGAGGTGGTATATTATGAAATATGAAACACTTTGAGCTCTTGGAAGAGCCAAAAAGAATCAAGTAAGTGACTCACATTACCATCACTATGAGGTCATGAATGTAACATTTGAATATGACATCACAAAAGCTAATAAAACATCTTATGCTTATGATATAAAAGTGATGCTAACATCATTTACTTTAGAGCTAAAGAAAACTCAATAGGATCAAATATTATAAAGTGCATTTGGTTTATACTATTATTTAGACTCCTTTCACACTGTATTCTGTACTCATCTGTCACCGAGTTCCTATTAAGGGTTAGTTATTTGCACAAATAACATGCGTAATTTTCTGAAATTCCATTCTATTAACTATCGGAGTTTAAAAGCTTAAGACAATGAAAGCCATGTAAGAACATTAAGTACTAAAGTATGCTGTAGCATTATTACAAAAAATAATCTTAAAGCATCAAGGAGTATGAATAATTCACAGCTCTGACTCCTTCAGTAATTTAGGGCAAAACACATTTCCCACAGTTATCACCTTCTTTCTAACCCATCTTCAGTGGATATAATAGCTTTATTGATGACATTAAGTAATAAATGTTAAGCCTAAGTTAACAAATTTTAGACAAGTTCAAATATAAGAACTCATCCAGATTGTCACAGATGGACTTGGAGGGGAAGGTGTCCAATGACACCAATTCCTGAAATCTAAGGAAAGAGTCCATAGTTTTACAACCTCAAATAGTGTCTCTTCCCCAAAGAACCCACTTTTCTAAAAGAGGCAAAGAAAAGCTTCAGGAGAGAACCTAGGTGTAACGCTTTAACCACAGGGGTGCAACTTAAAGTCTCAATCTTGTGCAGCACCTCCCCCAACCCAGGTCCCTTCTTGAAACTTACTTTTTGCTACGTTCTTCATGGCCGTTAGCACTGCTCAACTTGTTCTCATCCTAAGCAGGGTTGATAGAAGAACATCATGAGGACAGAAGTGGTAACATTTCAAGTTGTCAAAGGGTAAAGGGAATAGGAATAAGAAAATACAAAACAATTTTAAAACTAATTACTTATTTACAGTTTAACATGGAAGGCTATAAAAAAATTTAGATGGATGTATGTTTAACCACTTTGTTGCTTACAAATTAAGTCATCAAGATACAAAAATAAAAATGCATATTAACATGTTAAATTTTCTTATATAGTTAGATATTAAGTTATCCAGATTTACAGTGTTGAAGTGGTTAAATAGAATTTCTATAAAACATGAATGAAGTCCTGTTTTGAGTTTTATTCCATGTGCTATGGCCCCTTTGATCAGTACCATGGCTCTATTTCTGCCTAAGCCCCAAGTGGCCATGCTAGCAGCCAGCCACTATCGATTTCCTGTGACCGATGCCATTCCTGAGATCTTCGCCCATTTCCGTTGGAGGGTTGGGACTGTAAGAGCTTGATGCCACCTCTGTCACACATCTCGCCCTGAAGCAAACAGGGATTCACACTGCTTTAGTAATGTTGACTCCCAAGAACCCAAGAAAGTCAATTAATAATCCACCAGTCCTACTTCCATACCTGTTTACATGGAATTACATCCATGTTAAACTAAGACAGAATCTTAACATTAAAATAGAAAGTAGAGCTTCAAGAGTCTAAGTATTACAAATTAAGTACACTATTCAAAGCTTTAAAGAATTCATCCAAATTGGTACCACATGGTCGAGCTATACACTCCAAAGCAAATGTATTATTTTTAAAAGGTTTAGCGAAATGTTTATTTTCAAGTTTGATCACATCAGCTATAGGAGTATAGAGTATAAGTGCTAACTTACAAAGCTTACAGTTTGTGACATCAGTGATAACGCATGCATACTGCTATTTTCACCACCAACTGGTGGTCAAAGAATGAAAAGACACTTTACTTTTACGGTGATACTGAAATGGATCTACGTTATTAGCCAAAATAACTCCTTTGTAGTTTTTAGTGTGAAATATTATGGCAGGGACGAATTAAAAATAAAACAATATGGAGAACAGTTAAACAGTCATCAAGTGACTCTAAGTTGTGATATTGCCTCTTTTGCTTTAAGAAATTTTTTTTCTGTTCAGGGATCCAAGAATTTTAGTAATTTTTAACTGAGCAGCAGATCATCACCTGCCTGTTTTAATATTTACTATCACCAGTCTTATGTATAGGATAAATTTTAAATCTCACCCATTTCTTCTTGTAAGACTTGTCTTATTTAAAGATTTGCTTGCCACAGACTGGTTATGCTTGTTATTCTTGGACCCCTGCTGTTTTCCCAAACCACTACATTCACCTTTTTGCTATACCAAACTGGAGCTGGTAATTCTTAGTTGAGTCATTTTACCTAGGGGACCACGGTACAGCGATAAGTCACTCAATTACTACCTTATGATTGACAGTTCACACTGGAATCAAAGGTGAATTCATGGGAGTAGAGGTGAGATATCGTTAGGCAAGTCTACAAAGAGAGATAGATGGGCATTTATTCATCACGCTGAAGTGAAACTACTGCACAATATTATTACATCAATAGCATATATTTACTTTTGTAAGTTACATGTAATGCATCTCTGATAAGGTAAATCAAGAGGGCTCCGGGGAGGTTAGTTTACATTTCAGCAGTAGTTTCGTGAATAATGCTAAATTAAGAAACAGATAAACCTCACCGACTTGTTTTTTTCTCACCTTCTTGTAAGGAGCCTCAAGCATTGCTTCAATATCAATATCGTCTGCCATTTTCTCTAAACGACTAGGTAAAAAGCAAGAATGAAAATTTGGTGAGTAAACAATTTAAAATTGTGCTATATTTCCTTTTTACCAGACACATTCCAAAGCCTCAGAGAGGTCCCACAGAATGACTAAAGCGGGACCACTTTAGTAGGCTTGGCAATTAAACCTAAAATGTCCCCAACATCAAACATGCTAGACAGATTAAGTACTCTATTTTTAAAAAGCCTACAGCGCCTCAAAAAACAGAACCCGAGAATCTCGAGCCAATCCGCCGCTTCCGCGCAAAACCCCGCGCTGCCATTTTAGGGGCAAAGGGAAACTCCCTCGGCTGGGAGGGGTTGTGTGCCATGGCAGCGTTCGGCTGGCGCCATGTTGGGAGGTCGCGGTCGGCCCGGGCCTCGAAGGGACAGGACAGGTCGCCATCTGCCCGAAGCCTCTCTGGAGCCCACGCCACCCGAAAACCCTGAAAAACATTCGACCGGAAAAGGGCGCGGTCGTCGAAAAGACGACGATTTCTAGAAAAGCTCCCCCACCCGCCCCCAACCCGGTCGCTTAAAATCGCCAAAGGAGTGCCCCTCAACCCAGAAAAAAACCAAACCTCAAAAAAGCCTTGAAAATACGCGGGTCCGCGATGCCTCCTCACCTGTGCGGGCTTCCCGGGTCCCTGCGGTGCTCGTATTCAGTAAGAGGGGGGCTGTGGCTGCCGCCGCTGTTGCTACTGTTAAGCCACTAGGCCCAGGCCGCGGTACCACCCAGCCCGAATTTCGGGCTCAGAGAGCGGACAGGCCCAAGCGAATCTAAAAGAGACAATGGGATTAGAGGAGCCCGCGCGGGAGTTCAGGATGGCGGCTTCGGCAGCTCAGGATCCACCCCTGCGACAGTGTCGGCAAGCTCTCTGAAATGGCGGCCGCAGCTTCCCCGTACTCACATTCACCAACACACATACACACACACAAACACACGGGGCCTCACAGAGCCCTCAGCACGGGCTCTCGCGAGAAGCAGCTCCTAATTCCAGTTCAGAGCAGCGGAAATATCGCGAGATTTAAGCATCGGCCCCCAGCGACCATGGCCCAATCTCGCGCAATGATTGCGCCACAGATATTCCCATCCCCCACTCAGAAAGGCGCCTTTGAGTCCCTGCTCCTGATTAGTGTCCACATCTCGCGAGATCGCGCAAGCTGCTAGCGCAAAGATAGTTGGTACACGTACCGTCAATCTTGCAGAAAACTCATCACTGAGTGGAGTTCAGTGGTCACCGCCTCCTCGTGGCCACCGCCCCAGAGCTATCAGAAGGTTTCCGAGATGACGACTGCCCCCTCCCCGGGCCTCCCACCCAGGTGTCTCTCAAGGTCGCTGTAAACCAATCTAGACCATATGGCTCTAGAATAAAACGAAAAGGCTGTTATACAGATTATCTGCCAAAGGTGAAAAGCAAGCAAGAGAGATGAAAAGAGACGTTCAGGGGTAGGGGGCTAAGAATGTGGAACAAAAAGATTTCTTGGCCTGTGGAGCCAGTGGACCAGGCACTGCGTTGACTGCCTGGCTTCAAAATACCCCTGGAAGTAGTGGGCAAAGGCAGAGAAGGTGAAAAAACACTGCATCCCTTGGCAGTGGTCCAGCTCTGTGCCCCTCGAATTTATAATCTGACCTTGTGTGGGGGTTGCTGTTGTTTCTTAAGAAATGTACCCATTACCCCGGGTATGTACTCACTGGACATGAAACTGAGCAAAGTGAAGGACAAGGAAACCTGCATTCTATGGGCTCGCAAAAAGTTGGACACGACTTAGTGAGTGAACAGTAATTCCCTTGGGACTTGGCGCCTTGTCCCTGAAGTCCCCCAGATGCGTGGCAGTTACAATGTACAGTCACCTCTTGTTCTTTGGTCTACGCGGTGAAAAAGCGGAGAGCAGAGAGGTCATTGTCTACAAGACTTTAAGATAAAAATGGTTGAAAATTTTTAGAGAAAAGCAAAAAAATCTTGAGAGAGAAAATCTAGAGGTCTCTTGAACAGCTTAATGATTGACTGCAAAGCTTTGAGATGAGTTTGTATAGCTGCCTCAATACTGTGACCTTGAACAAGTAAAGGAACTACCCTCCATTTCTTCCTGTGAAGAGTATAATTACTAAACTTGTTAGTGAGGAAGGCCAGTAATGCTCGCCAGTGAATTCTCAGCACTTAGCCGGATGCACAGGTAGAAACTCATTAAATCAATGAATGGATGAATGAAGGCCTAATAGGAGTATAGAAAGGATTGATGAGATAATAGCCTCTTTTTGCCATGTAAAATGCCTGGCAAATATTTAATCCTCAAAAAGTTAACTTCTATTATCTCTAAATAAAATATTTAGAGGAAATCTTGGTGTAAAGAGGCTTTGCATTTTAGATTAACTTTGCACTTAGGTGTTTCTTTTAGAGAATTAATAAATTTTGCATAATTATTCCCTTAAGTTCTTTTCCTGAAAACTCGGATGCTTTTCATTTTTTGAATGTTGAAAATCATCACATTATATTGCAACACAATTATTTTAGAAAAGACAAGCTAACCTTTGCCTTTGTTTTTCCCTTTAATTCTAGTGTTGTGACTTGTTAATTGTGAAAAAAAAACATAGATGGTGGCCCCTACTTAAATTTGTTTGGGAATATGACTGCACAGAATCTGACTTTAACCTCTAGACTTCTTATGTGAGAAGAGAAATATTTTAAGCTCTCAGTTACTTGAGTATTGCTGCTGCTGCTAAGTCGCTTCAATCGTGTCTGACTCTGTGCAACCCCATAGACACCGGCAGCCCACCAGGCTCCACCGCTCCTGGGATTCTCCAGGCAAGAACACTGGAGTGGGTAGCCATTTCCTTCTCCAATGCATGAAAGTGAAAAGTGAAAGTGAAGTCGCTCAGTAGTGTCCGACTCTTGAGACCCCATGGACTGCAGCCTACCAGGCTCCTCTGCCCATGGGATTTTCGAGGCAAGAGTACTGAAGTGGGTTGCCATTGCCTTCTCCGTACTTGAGTGTTGAATATCCCTTAAGTTGTTTTCTATCCCAGAATGATCAGAGTGAACCTGACAATTTAGCACACAAACAAGAAACACCAACTGGAAAACTCAGTCTCTAAAATGAAAGTATTTTTATGTATTTAAAAAATATTAAAAATATGATAACGCTTTTTATTCACCATGCAAAACCCTCTCTCACTCTGGCTCATGGATTCCTTCCCCTTTCATCATTATGTTCTCAATTTTTTTGCCTCGAAGGTAATTGGGTTAAATCATCACCACCAAGAATATCATTCTATCTTAAAACTTGTGAAGAGAAGACCACAGGCTAACTAAGGGCCTGGGATAAAGACGGTAACAGATGTTATGCTTAGATAACTTGTCTGATAATTAAATATTTTTTGCCAGTGTGAATTTTTTAACATTCATGTATGACTTTTATGCACAGAAGATGCTATTTTTCATACTTTTTAAAAGTTAACATTCAGCATATAGAATTAGTGCGTTTTAATCTAGTTTCCTTGAGACTTTAAGACTGACTGAGACAATTTGTTTTATTTATAAATCTAACTAGAATATTAGAATCATCTTCACTTTTTCTTTTAATATTGAGTTAAATTCAAATTGAATGGACTAAACTCCCTTCAAAAAATCAGTCCCATTTATGTTAGATAAATGTCCTCAAATTTAGTATGCTTTTGTTAGTTTAACATGGTATGTTGAGTACTTTAAAACTTTTGCAAGTATGTAAACTCTTCTAAACCTAAAAAAATAAAATCACAGATATGGTATTTTAAATATTCTTAAAATATTCTAGTGTTCTAGTGTAGTCTTATACTTTTCCAATTAAAATGATAAATCTCGTCAGTTGCTTAATCACATTTTTTTACCTGAATTTCTAGTACTTCAAGATCCCTTTAAACATTAAAATTTAAATACAGAAATGTATGAAGTAGGTTTCACTAGTGGCTCAGATGGTAAAGAATCCACTTGCAATGCATGAGACCCTTGATAGATCTCTGGGTCGAGAAGGTCCCCTGGAGAAGAGAATGGCTACCAACTCCAATATTCTTGCCTGGAGAATTCCTTGGACAGAAGAGCCTTGCAGGCTGCAGTCCTTGGGATCACAAAGAGTCAGACACAACTGAGTGACTAACATATAACATATATATGTACAAAGCATTCTTAATATGGAAGTTTCAAGTCTTTAAATTGAAATTTCCCTGTATAAAAGATGCTTATAACAGAAAGGTTTTATTATCTCAAAAAATTTTGATATTAACATTCCAAGAGAATTCAGATATTATCTCAGAGGACCAAGGTTTCTGATTGGCCAGAATTTCTGACCTGAACCAACAACTCTTTGCATACTTTACCTGACAGATTCCAGCAATTGTTGAGCTGCTGGGGACATTATGAACTTTTCTTTCTAAGTCTCTGTAACAATGAGAAACTTAATCCCATTTCATACTAGTGGAGGTAATTTTGCCAGCCTTATGACTTTTGCCTGATTTGGGAGGATCAAATCATCCCCCTCCACCCTCATTTGGACTTGATTGTATAATCAATCTGCTTGAAGATTGAATTTGGCATTCATTTCAAATACTTGCCTGACTGCTGGCCATAATGTCAGGGGCATTGTAGTGACATATCCAAAAGGAATTTGCATAAATTCATCCTTAAGAGAAGAGCTGTTTCATGGGTATATCACCAGCCACTTATTTGTCCATCTGTCCATCCCATGATAAAAAAGATTATGCAAGATACTATTTATTTCTTGGCCACACCACCCAGCTTGTGGGATCTCAGTTCCCTGATCAGAGACTGAACCTGGAATTCTAACTACTAGGCCACGAGGGAACTCCCTCAAAAAAATATTTAAAAACAAACATTATTTTAGATTAAACATACAAATGGCAAAAATTTAATAAGCTGTAACAAATTTAGAACATTCCTTTAGAGGTTTGTTTGATTGAAGTATGTTGTTCTAGATTGACTGTATATTGATTCAAAACTTTTATAGGTTATACTACATTTATAGTTATAAAATATTCAGTATATGCCCTATGCTGTACAATATATCCTGATAGCTTATTTATTTTATAGAGAACAGTTAGTACGTCTTAATAGCCCTGTTTTGCCCCTCCCCTTTTGTTTTTGGCTGTCCTGGGTCTTCCTTGAGCTGCATGAGCTTCTCCTGATGTGGTGCATGGATTCTGGTGGGAGAACTTAGTTGCCCCCTCACACGTGGCATCTTAGTTCCCCAACCAGGATAGAACCCAGGCCCCCTGCATTGGAAGGCAGATTCTTAACCAGTGGACCACTAGGGACGTCCCTTGTCCCCTTTTCTTTTAGAGTTTTATCTGTGAAATGTGCCATTTACTGATTCATTCTCTGCTTAGTACCTTTTGAATTTTTGGTACTCAGTGGACAATTTGTGAGAACCAAATAAATAAAAAAACACAATCTCTTTCCTCTAATACTTTCCAGTTTAGTTAGAGAACTTTTTTTTTAATTTCCTTTTTTTTTTTTTTCCCATACCACAAGACTTGCAGAATCTTAGTTCCCTGGTCAGGGGTTGAACCTGGGCCCTTGGCGGTGAAAATTCAGAGTCCTAACCACTGGACTGCAAGGGAATATGTTTGGGATAGTGGTTATATAGTTCTACACAGTTTACAAACCATTTTCTATATATTCTCATTTATTCCTCTAAATGTTGTTTATTTACTTGAATTGGATTAAATAAATTGATGGGTCAGACTATGATGGAAATGATCGCAGAATCTTCTACAAAGAACTGATTGACACAAGTCATCAGAGCAATTAAGAAGGGTTTAAAAAAATTTTTACTATGAGAATTACGAAACAGGATGAGAAAATAATAACATATGCTTACCAATTATTTTGAATTTAACATTTTTCAATATTTGTTTTACCACATATCTATTCATTGGCCTATCCCTCTTTCCATCCAGAGATCCAGCTTAATTTTTTAATGCTTTTCACAGTTTCAGACATTAATGCATACCATCTCTAAACTATTCAGCATTGCATATTTTTAACTAGAGTTTAGTGCTCAGTGTTCAGTTGCTAAGTCGTGTCCAACTCTTTGCAACCCCATGGACTGTATCCCACCAGGCTCTTCTTCTGTCAATGGAATTTTCCAGCCAAGAATACTGGAATAGGATGCCATTTCCTTCTCCAGTAAATTTAGTAGTTGTTCACTTTTTTTTTTTTAGTGAGATAAATTTTACATACAGTAAAATGAAAAATCTTAATTGTACTAATATATGAGTTTTCACAAATGCACATAAATTAGGCAATATTAATTTTCTTTAAAATGAAGGAATGGCAGAAGCAAGCTTAGAGGACCACAAAGGCAATATGTTTTATTCCAAAATATTATGATTCAACAACCAGAGAAATAGATAAAACATTGAAAATTAGGAGGCAGAGTATTGTTTAAAACATCTACTCACAGAAACAAAAAGAAATGCAATCAAACATAATATTGCAAAAGATTTGGAATTTAAGCAAATCTAGCAATGGAGAGGAAGATTCTACTGACAAGGCATCACAAGATGGAGATACACCTTGAAAGTGAAGGATGAAAAAACAAAGAATCATCAAGCCACTGTGATTTTAAATGAAAAGCATGTAATTCCATATGAGTGAATGAAAATGAATAGCCCAGAAAGACAATATCTCTGAAAGAGTGTATCTAATAGTCTCAATTTTTCTGTTTGTTTTTGAGCAAGCAAAAAAAAGTTCTTAGCAGTCATTTTCTGGAGGAGACCCAAAGGGACATGATGTGCACAAACATTTCTAAACAAGCAAGTCCTAACTCAATGTAGAGATGAAGCATCAGAGTTGGAATATGGGCAGTGTGAACATGACTTGTGTGCAGTTGCTGTAAAAGAAAGATTTTGGTAAGAATGTGGAGAAAGTAGAACTTTCTAGACATTGCTGTGTGAATATAAAATGGTACAACTGTTGTAGAAAACAGTTTGGCAGCTCCTCAAAAAGTTAAGTATAGAATTATCATCAGTTCAGTTCAGTTCAGTTCAGTTCAGTCACTCAGTTGTGTCCGACTCTTTGCAACCCCATGAATCGTATCACGCCAGACCTCCCTGTCCATCACCAACTCCTGGAGTTCACTCAGCCTCACGTCCATTGAGTCAGTGATGCCTTCCAGCCATCTCATCCTCTGTTGTCCCCTTCTTCTCCTGCCTCCAATCCCTCCCAGCATCAGAGTCTTTTCCAGTGAGTCAACTCTTCGCATGAGGTGGCCAAAGTACTGGAGTTTCAGCTTTAGCATCATTCCTTCCAAAGAAATGCCAGGGCTGATCTCCTTCAGAATGGACTGGTTGGATCTCCTTGCAGTCCAAGGGACTCTCAAGAGTCTTCTCCAACACCACAGTTCAAAAGCATCAGTTCTTCAGTGCTCAGCTTTCTTCACAGTCCAACTCTCACATCCATACATGACTGCTGGAAAAACCATAGCCTTGACTAGACAGACCTTTGTTGGCTAAGTAATGTCTCTGCTTTTCAATATGCTATCTAGGTTGGTCATAATTTTCTTCCAAGGAGTAAGCATCTTTTAATTTCATGGCTGCAGTCACCATCTGCAGTGATTTGGGAGCCCCCAAAATAAAGTCTAACACTGTTTCTACTGTTTCCCCATCTATTTCCCATGAAGTGATGGGACCAGATGCCATGATCTTCTTTCTGAATGTTGAGCTTTAAGCCAACTTTTTCACTCATATGACCTAGCAATTCCACTTCTAAGTATAGACTCAAGAGAATTGAAAGCCTGTCTTCAAACAAATAACTGTACACAAATATTCATAACAGTATTATTTATAATAGTCAAAAATGAACTCAACACAAATGTCCATCAAGTGATAACTATATAAACTGAAAGTGCTATATCCATACAGGAGAGTATTATTCAGCCATAAAAAAGATTGAAGTACTGATACATACTACCAAGTAGATGAATCTCAAAAGCATTATGCTAAAGGAAAGATGCCAGACCCAAACCTCACATAATTTCATGTATATGAAACATTTAAAATAGATACATTAATAGAGACAGAAAGCAGCAGATTAGTAGTTTCCAGGGGCTAGGAGAAAGGAGGAGTGGGGAATAACTACTTAATGAGTATGAGATTTCCCTTCGGTGTGTTGAAATTGCTCTGGAACTAGTGACTGGAGATGGTTGCACAACATTATGAATGTAGGAAATGCCAAAAAATGTATAGTTTAGCATGACTCACTGTTAATTTTCTTTTGTGTTATATGAATTTTACCTCAGTCTTAAAAAGGAGGAAAGAGAAGGGTCATCTAAGGACCGCCAGATTCTATAACAAAATGCTGCAGGGAGATAAAAGTCCCCCAAATCCCTGGTTTCTAGATCACATCACATGTTTTCCTATTTTCAGGATATTGAAATAATTTCCTTTTTAAAATTATTATTTATTTTTGGCTATTCTTGGTCTTCAGTGTTGCCTGTGGGCTTTCTGTAGTTGCAGTGCCCTGGCTTCTCATTGCGGTGGCTTCTCTTTTAATGGAGGATGGGCTCTAAGCAGGCAGGCTCAGTAGTTGCAGCATGTGGTTTCAGTGGTTGTGGCTCAAAGACTCCAGAGCACAGGTTCAATAGTTGTGGTACATGAGCTTAACTGATTCAAGGCATGTGAAATTTTCCTGGACCAGGGATTGAACCCATATCTTCTGAACTGGCAGGCAGATTTTTCACCATTCGACCACCAGAGAAGTCCATTTATTTACCTTATAACTGAAAGTTTGTACTTTTTGACTTCCTTCACCCCATTCCCTCTCCTCTGAACTCCTTCCCTCTGCTAGCCACAAATCTAATCTCATTCTCTATGTTTGTTTGCTTTTTTGTTGTTTTCCTAACTTTTTATTTTGTGTTGGAGTATAGCTGATTAACTATGTTGTGATAGTTTCAGGTGGACAGCAAAGGGGCTCAGCCATATGGATACATGTATCCATTGTCCCTCAAACTCCCCTCCCATCCAGGCTACCACAGAACACTGAGCAGAGTTCTCTGTGCTGTACAGTAGGTCCTTGTTGGTTATCCATTTTAAAGAAATGTTTGCTTGTTTTTTTTTTTTCTCTTTGTTAATATACATTTTTATTTGTTTATTTATTTGGCTGTGTCAGGTCTCAGTTGTGGCATGTAGGATCTTTAGTTGTGACTCGGGATCAAGCTCCCTGACCAGGGATCAAACCTGGGCCTCCTGCTTTGGGAGTGCAGAGTCTTAACCACTAGACCACCAAGGAAGTCCCATGTTTGCTTGTTTTTGATGTATAATTGACCTAAAAGGCTATGTTAGTTACTGTTACACAATATAATGATTTAACATTTCTATATGTTTCAAAATATACACCTTGATAAGTCTATTTAATACCTGTTGCCTTACAAAGATATTACATAATTAATGACTATATTCCTCACACTATACTTCATACCCATGACTCATCTGTTTTTGCAACTGAAAGTTTGTATGTCTCAATCTCCGTATTTATTTCTCTCCACTCCCAATCTCCCTCCTTTCTGGAAACCAGTTTGTAATTTTACAGTGCTTACAGGATCAGTCTTGTTAGCACTGACTTCCCAGTGACTCCTTCACAAAGGTCTTGGTCCCAACCCCTCTGAGTTCAGAGACACAAGCACACACCAAGTATGGCTTCCTCTTCAGAGGTCTGTTTCAGTTCTGTTTAGCACTTCCTCTAAGTGTGTATGTTTTAATCATTCCAACTTCTTCCCTTTTCTCTCTCAGCCCTAAGCATTGTAGGTGTTCCTACAATTAACAATCACTGCCTTCACAATAGCTTAGATTTCTTCTTTTACTTCTTCAGTTACATGGTTGACAATCCATTATATCGAATTGTCTCTCTTCAGATAACAGGTGGTCTCTACCTCCCTCCATGAACTTGACTAATACATGAAAGTGAGTGAAAGTCATTCAGTCGTGTCCAACTCTTTGCAACCCTATGAACTACACAGTCCATGTAATTCTCCAGGCTAGAATACTGGAGTGGGCAGTCTTTCCTTTCTCCAGCAGATCTTCCCAACCCAGGGATCAAACCCAGGTGTCCTGCATTGCAGGCAGATTTTTACCAGTTGAGCTACCAGGGAAGCCCAAGAATACTGGGTTGAATAGCCTATCCGTTCTCCAGCGGATCTTCATGACCCAGGAATTGAACTGTGGTATCCTGCATTGCAGGCAGATTCTTTACCAGATGAGATATCAGGGAAGCTCTTCAAGGTTCAGCTCAAATACTACCTTCTTTGTATGTCTTTTCCAATTACCCTCAGTTAAAATTATACCTCCACTTAATTCTTAGTGCCCCTCTTAAGGTCTATAGGTTTTGTTTTCATAATCATATGCCAAGTCACACCCATATACCTAATAATAATATTGCCCTACAATTACAGTGAAGCACCTTCACTCAGATCAATCATGTGGACTATAATAGATTCACCCAACAATTCTAATAGAGAAGGGTAGGTATAGAGCAAGCAAGAATACATGTGGGCTCTCATCTGTTTCCCTACATAGTACAATTCTGTTCAGTTTACTTAAACTTAGAGTTGTTTCAGTTTCCCAGCGTCACAGTCTGATCTGAGGATATGGACGCAAGAGTGGAAAGATTTAGTAAGATAATGTATGTGAAGTGATTACAGTGGCCTCACTCATAGGAAGAACTAAAGAGTCGTGATGAAAGTGAAAGAGGAGAGTGAAAAAGTTGGCTTAAAGCTCAACATTCAGAAAACTAAGATCATGGCATCCAGTCCCATCACTCCATGCCAAATAGATGAGGAAACAATGGAAACAGAGACTTTAACTTCTTGGGATCCAAAATCACTGCAGATGGTGACTGCAGCCATGAAATTAAAAGATCCTTGCTCCTTGGAAGAAAAGCTATGACCAACCAAGACAGCATATTAAAAAGCAGAGACATTACTTTGCTGACAAAGGTCTGTCTACTCAAAGCTATGGTGTTTCCAGTAGTCATGTATGGATGTGAGAGTTGGACCATAAAGAAAGCTGAGCGCTGAAGAATTGATGCATTTGAACTGTGGTATTGGAGAAGACTCTTGAGAGTCCCTTGGACTGTAAGGATATCCAACAAGTCCATCCTAAAGGAAATCAGTCCTGAATATTCATTGGAAGGACTGATGCTCAAGCTGAAACTCCAATACTTTGGCTCCCTGATGCAAAGAGCTGACTCATTGGAAAATACCCTGATGCTGGGAAAGATTGAAGGCAGAAGGAGAAGAGGACGGCAGAGAATGAGATGGTTGGATGGCATCACTGATTCAATGGACATGAGTTTGAGTAAACTCTAGGAGTTGATGATGGACAGGGAAGCCTGGTGTGCTGCAGTCTATGGGGTCTCAAAGAGTCCTGACTGAGTGACTGAACTGAACTGAGCTGAACTTACAGGAAATAGTCAATAAATGTGAAAAAAACAAACAAACACAAAAACCCATGAGTTATTATTTTTGCTATTAGTTTATGGTTTATCCAGCTATGTATTCTAAGGTCTTTATTTTTTAGTTAAAAAACAATGCCTAGGTATACTTATCACACTCTGCCTTGCAGATTTCCCTTCATCCTGTCTGTTCCCAGTCAACTGGCCTCTTTGCTGCTGCTGCTGCTGCTGCTGCTAAGTCGCTTCCGACTCTGTGCGACCCCATAGACAGCAGCCCACCAGGCTCCTCTGTCCCTGGGATTCTCCAGGCAAGAACACTGGAGTGGGTTGCCATTTCCTTCTCCAATGCATGAAAGTGAAAAGTGAAAGTGAAGTCGCTCAGTCGTGTCCAACTCGTAGCAACCCCATGGACTGCAGCCTACCAGGCTCCCCTACCAGGCTCCTCCATCCATGGGATTTTCCAGGCAAGAGTACTGGAGTGGGGTGCCATTGCCTTCTCCACTGGCCGGTTTGCTATTCCTTAAATACCCAAGGCATGTCTATGCTTCTTAGAGCCTTGGCATTTGCTGAAGCTTTACCTAGGACACACTGCTCCAAAACAGATGCATGTCTTGCTCCTTCCTATTTCCTTAAGGTCATAATCAGAAGTTACCTTATAAATGAGTCCTTCCCTTACCATTCTATTTAAAATGATAGCATGGGGTTGAGATTGGGATGCATTGGGAGATTTGGATTGATGGCAATCCCAGTTTTATACATACACTAGGAGAAGGCGATGGCACCCCACTCCAGTACTCTTGCCTAGAAAATCCCATGGGCAGAGGAGCCTGGTAGGCTGCAATCCATGAGGTTTCGAAGAGTCAGACACGACTGAGCGACTTCACTTTCACTTTTCACTTTTATACATTGGAGAAGGAAATGGCAACCCACTCCAGTGTTCTTGCCTGGAGAATCCCAGGGATGGGGGAGCCTGGTGGGTTGCCGTCTATGGGGTCACACAGATTCGGACACGACTGAAGCAACTTAGCAGCAGCAGCAGCAGCAAATGTATACATAGACATACTAGTGTATGTATAAAATAGAACTCAGAACCTGCATTATAGCACAGGGAATGTTATTCATTGTTCTGTGGTGACCTAAATGGGAAAGAAATCCAAAAAAGAGGATAGGTATGTATATGTATAGCTGATTCATTTTGTTGTACAGCAGAAACTAATACAACACTGTAAAGCAACTATACTCCAGTAATAATCATTAAAAAAAAAATGGCAGCATGGGACTTCCCTGGGGGACTAGTGGTTAAGAGTCCATGTTTCAAATGAGAGAGCATGGGTTCAATTCCTGGTCAGGGAACTGGGATCCTGCATGCCATGCAAAGTGAAAGTGAAAGTGAAGTCGCTCAGTCGTGTCTGACTCTTTGCGACCCCGTGGACTGTAGCCTACAGGCTCCTCCATCCATGGGATTCTCAAGGCCAGAATGCTGGAGACAGCCAAAAATAAATAAATAAAAAGGATAGCATACTTTTACCCCTTTTTTACTTATTTTTCTCCATAGCCCTTGTCATCATCTGATATACCATATATTTTATTTATTTATTTGCTCATTATTTATCTCCCACCATTAGATTATAAAGTTCATGAAAGCAGAGATTTTTGTTTATTTTGTTTGTTGTTATATCCCCAGGGCCTGGAGTACTACCAAAGACTACTAATGGTGTGCAGATAAATTTGCTCTTAAAAAAAGAGGTCTGATGTTTGCCAATGTTCATAGTGTAAATATTTTCACTAGGGCCTATTTTAAGCTGCTAACTGAATATTTATTAATAATAATCAGCTCTTACAAGCCAGTACAGACTGACTCCAGCATCCCACTGAATGTCTGTGACACTGAATGGGTTATTTAACCTGTCTTAAGTTTTGTTTTCTTAGTGAAGTATCTGTGGGATAATAATAGAATCTGTTTTGGGGGCTTCCCTGGTGACTCGGTGAAGAATTCACTTGCCAATGCAGGAGACACAAGTTCGATCCCTAGTCCGGGAAGACCCACATGCCTCTGAGCAACTAAGCCCATGCCCCACAGCTATTGAGCCTGTGCTCTAAAGCCTGGGAACCGCCACTACGAGCCCTCACACTACAATTACTGAAGCGCTTGCACCCTAGAGCCTGTGCTCTGCAACAGAAGAAGCCATTGCATTAAGAAGCCTGTGCCCCACAACTAGAGAGTAGGCCTGCTCAACACAACTAGAGAAAAGCCCACTCAGCAACAAAAACCCAGCACAGTCAAAAAAATAAAATTAATGAAGAAAGAGAACCTGTTTTATAAAATTGTGGCATAAGGTAAATGAGTTAATACACGTAAAGCACACAAATCAGTGGCTGACACATCGTTTAATTTTAGTACATATTTATTAAATGTACTTTTCTCCACATCCCACCAACATTGACTTGTCATTTCCAATTATGTTTGCTATATTTTCCAATGTTTGTAACTGATTGAACAGGTCAATTGAGTTCTATGGTATTCTTTGATCCATGGCCACCTAGTTTATTGGGTATGGTTTGCTAGTAACCAAGCAGTATGTATACCATTTTGGTAAACATTTCTCAAAATGTTGATATTATTGTATTTCCTCCTGTGTTTGTGACTGTTCATTGATTTTGACCACTTGCCCATTGGCAATTCTGCTACAATGGAGTGGAATCGAGTTACCCACTGAGGGTTTGGGATGCAAAAAGGAGTTCAGAAAGCATAACTGTCCATCCTATAGCACTTTCTTGATCTGCTCCAGAAGTCTCCAATTGCTTGTATCTCCCTGCCTTGAAGGTCTATCTGGAAAGATGTCTGTGTTTTACTTCCTTAGAAGTAAAGGAAGTAAAGTCTCCTTTGCTTTAGAAGGTTGGTCTTGATCCTGCCCACCATTGCTAGACTCATTTAATCCCTCATTATTACTTCTCTTAGGCTATAATTCAGCTTCACTGCTTATGCATTTTCCTTCACTACCAGATTGTGAGCCACTCTGGGAATATCAACAACTGCTTCTCCTTTACCTCTATCCCCCAGCTCCTAACATCCTGCCTGGAATGTGCTGGTTGCTTAACTACTGTTTGTTGAATTGGTTGATGTTGCTTTGAAGACACATCAGTACAGAGCCAAACTAAGGAAGGATGAAAGAACTTCTCAGAAATAAAGCACATTGCCCAATGACAATTAAGTATAGAACAAGCAGGGCATGTTCTTACACAGACAGGAATTCTTCATTATTTGAAAGTGGGCTGTGTGGGTGAGTTGAAGAGTCAGAGGAGATTCCACTGGGAAGATGAGTAAGGGGTAATTTGTGAAGAGCTTTCTATGCTGTCCGAATAACAGTAGCAATAACATGCTGGAGCAGACTCATACCAGTTTATGATTCAATGAGTGCCCAGAAATTTAGTGAGCTGATTGATCTCATATTGGTAGTCTCAAATCAGCCAGAGTGTGAATATTTATACCACAGATATATCACAAATGCTACAACTCAATCTTTTCTTTTTTTTCCTCAGAGAATTAGTTGTTCATAAACTACTGAAAAGTTTTGGACATCATATTTAAAAGGTTAAATCTCATAAGATTATTATAAAGATTAAATGAGAAAATTCATAGGTGACATATATAGAATACTTGGTATAATGGAAGTACTCAAAAATACTGTTTAATTTTATTATTCATGCAAAATTTTAAACACCTATTTTATGCGGGGTATCATTCCATGCACTGGGGATATAGCAGTAAACAAAACAGAGTCCCTGACCTCAGGAATTTTTAAATTCTAAAGATATGAAACATTATTAATAAAAAATACATATGTAATATGCCAGATGGTGATAAGTGCTTTGAAGAAGAATAAACGAGATTAAGGGAGAGAAAGACAGGATACTGTTGTATTTAGGGAGGCTGCTTCTATGATTAAAAAAAAAAACACTTGAATGGAGACCAGAAAGAAACAAAGTGCTAAGTTTTATGAGTATCTGAGGATAGATTTTTCCAGGTAAAGGGAACAGCAGTACAAAACCCCAGGTAGAAGTGAACTTAGCATACTCAAGAAAAAGCAACGATGCTCATGTAACTGGAGTGAGCAAAGCAGAGAGAAGAGAATTGGAGGTCAGAGAGCTGGAGAACACAATAGGCAGATCAAGAATGGCTGGTGAGTAAAGATTTTGGATTTACTTTCAGTTAGAGAGGGGATAGCATTAGAGGGATTTGTGTAGGGGAGTGGATGGTTATTTTATTTGTATGGTTATTTGTATTTTATTTATATGGTTATTTTAAAAGTATTTCTTAAATATATTTATTTATTTTGGCTGTGCTGAGTCTCAGTTGTATCACAAGGGATCTTCCATCTTCATCGTGGCATGTAGGATCCTTTAGTTGTGGCATGTAAACTCAGTTACAGCATGTGGATTCTAGTTCCCTGACCAGAGATTGAACCCCAGCCCCCGGCACTGGGAACTCAGAGCCTTAGCCACTGGACCAACGGGAAGTCCCAACCTGTTTTTAAAGCATCACTTTATTTATTACTACTGTTATGTTAGAATGGCAATTTGAATAGTTGGAGAATAGGCCAGATTGGAGAGAGTTTGAAGGCAGAGGAACAGAGGAGACTCTCCTTAGAATCTGGTTAGTTTAGAATTAATAAGCATGATATCTGGAATTAAACTGTTGGTACTTAAATTATTCTTAGTGATGTGACCTTAGACAAGTAACTTCTCTGGGCCTCGATTACAAGGGTCTCTCTTCAAGGGTAATTAAATGAAATAATTCATGTAATTTATTATGATGAAGTAATTTATAATGAAATTTATAATGAAATAATTCACTTAGCACAGTGTCTAACAAACGGTGAAAATTCAATAAATATTGTCATCATCTTTTTTTTCCTAAAGGGATAAAAATTTGAAGTATAATCAGAAGGGGGACGGGCAAAGGTAGGTATGGTATGTAGAAATAAAAGGGAAATTTGGAAAATCTGTAGGAAATATAACTTATTTCTCCATTTGGCCAGTGATTTTACCCCAACTTATGTGGTGGGAAGATACAGTCTCTCTAGGGCAGGAAGAGTTCAAAGCAGACAAGAGCCAGTGCTCTCTGTATTCATAAGGTTTCAGCATTTGGAGTTTCATAGCACCTTTAATTTCTACTTTGGTCAGGTTTCTATTTTACCTCCTACAATAAAAAGGCTCCCCTGGAAATAGAAGGAGATAAGTGGGAAGAGAAGTGGTGATGATTCAGCGTGTAGGTTAAATAAACCTTCGAAAAGCATAAAGGCCTTAAAAAAGCTTATGAAGTAGAGAGGGGGAAAAAAAAAAGACCATGATATAGGCAAGGATATCAGGGGAAGTAGAATAAGGTGTGAGCGATTACCTGTGATTACCTGATTTTCCATAATTGTCATTTAGGGACTTTCTTTGGTGGTAACTATTTCCAGCCTAGAATTTGGAATTGAGATTGCAGTTAAGATACTTTTTAGGCCCAGAGGAACTATGAGCTGGGTCGAGGAGGGTGACGTCAAGGAGGTGAGATTTCAAACTCACAACTGTGCAATAGAAGAGGAAGAGGAGAGAGTTTTGGGGTCTTAGTGAGTCAATAAGCAGGCAAGGAGGATTGCAGAGGAGTGTAAGGGGCAGAGATTCAACTGATAATTGATAATCGAGACACAGCCCCAGATTTCCCTCTTTTTCCTTTTTCAAAGTACTTTATTTATCTATATATTTGCCCACACTGGGTCTTCGTTGTGGCAGATGAGCCCTTCTCATGACATATGGGATCCATTTTTTGTAGCATACCAACTCTTAGTTGCAGCATGTGGGCTCTAGTTCCCTGACCAGGGATTGAACCTGGACCTCCTGCATTGGGAGCTGGGGATCTTAGCCACTGGACCACCAGAGAAGTCCCTCTTTTTCCTTTTTGAATGTCCAAGGCTCTTTATTGTAGCATTGTCTGTAGCAACTGGAAACATTGTGAATAATCATCAGGAAGGGAATTATTCATTGCAACATTGTTTATAAACATTTGAAACAAAGTAAATTGTCCCTCTGAGTTACTCTTCCTTAGCTTCCATTCCTTTTCTCCTTCCCCCATAGTCCCAAGACCATCCATCCATGTGTAGACATATTTTCATGGATAGAATAGAATTTTTTATGTTGTTGAATTAATGGTATTTTCCTTAATGGTTTGTCCTTTGCATTTCCCCCTACATCAAGATAATTTCTTCTAAAGACACATAGTGTGTATTCCCTGATGTTTTGATGGTTAGGACTCGGCATTCTCACTGCCAGTGCCCTGGGTTCCATCCCTGGTTGGAAAACTAGGATTCTGCAAGCTGTGGTGTGCAGCCAAAAAAAAAAAAAAAAGACACATAATGATGACATGTGTGACAAATACGTGGCAGTAGGTTGTACACATTCCTAGCTGGATAACTGCAACTTCACTCATTTCTATCAAGAATGCAAGTAAGTGAGAATAACATTACGGGAATAATCTTGAAATAATCCTTAAACTGTAAGTACATTGAAGATTTTAAATGTTACGAGAAATAACTTGCAATCTCCATCAAAATTATAAATACACCACTGTGGCTCAGATATATTTCAGAGAATTTAGACTACAGTTCTCTCTGCACACATGTGTTGAACTACTTGTAAATGGAACATAGTTTTTAAGTTACCATGGATTGGAAACAACTCAAATGTCCTCAAATAAGGGATTGATTAAGCAAGTTATAGTACATACACACAAGAAATACTGTGTAGCAGTAAAATAAAACAAGATAATGAGAGTTATTTTTGTGTCATTATAAAAGATGTAGTGTAAGGAGTCCAAAATGTGTTTAGTGACAAAATTAAGGTGTAGAGCACCATGTATCAAAGCTTTCTGTTGTATAAAATGTTCATAATTGAACTTATATTCAGCTTTGCATATACTCATAAAGAAATGCTGAAAGGGGGACTTCCCTGGCAATCCAGTAGTTCCAGGTTTCCATCCCTAGTCGGGGAACTAAGATCCAGCATGCTACATAGAGCAGCGAAAAGAAAAGGAGTGGGGTACTGGGTTCATAAGAAAGTGGTTACCAGTAGAAACAAAACAAACGAGGAACAAAAATTTGAGAGAGATTTTGTATTGTTTACCTTTTATATAATTTTTGGCCTTTGAGTTGTGGGATAGCATCACTATCTAAAATTAAATTGCAAGAAATTTGGGGAGTTAACTGGAGTCTAGCAGACTTAGAGACTGTTTCTTTAATGGACTTCTTTATAATCTCCATTCCAGTAGTCCCTGGAGCTTAAACTCCTCCCTTGTCTCTTTATCTCTAAACTGGCAGGAGAGTCAACGACAAGAAACAAACTTGAAGTATTAAATTACAGGGAACTGTGCTAGGTACTAGGACTCACAAGGGACAAAGAACAGGACACAGTCCCTGCCCTTGAAGTAGTCCAAGTGGATTTTATCAGTCTCTTTAGTGGCCAGGACAAGAATAAAAAATGTGCTCCTTTCCCTGCCTCTCCCCCTCATTCTCCCTCCCTTCTTAGAATCTTGCAAAATGCTGTAAATATATTGGAATTCCTACATAATTCTCCTCCCCCTCACTGGAGAGCAGTAAGGCTTGAGGATCTCAGGAACTTTCCATCAGGCTCAGATTGGAGAGACCTCAGATCAGGGTCAACTCAATCCACTTCCCTTGGGCCCCTGGTGCCTTGTGGAAGTTCTTGGACTTCTCAGATACAGCTGTGACTGTGGTTTCCGGCTTCCTGAGTTCTCACACTCGGCTTTGTGCTGCAGATATTTTACCCCAGTTCCTGCTTTGGAGACACATCCTCAAGCTTGGTGATACTCTGAGTACATGGGGTCTGTGGGTGTGAATTACAGCCAAGAAACTTGCTTTTCTGTTTTAACTTTTCTCCTTCCCCTTGACAGATTCATTGTAAATGCCTTGGGGTTGGCTTAGGACAGAGTATAAAAGTTTGCTGGGTAGAGGCTGGGCAAGATCAGTTTTCTAACTGAATATCCCATCTCAGATCTTTAGTTCTGCTGTTCCTTTACTAGGGACATTTTAAATACTCCAGACAATGAATCTAGTAAGAAAGCAATCAGAAAATCATTTACACAGAACTTTGCAGTTTACGGAGAAGGCAATGGCACCCCACTCCAGTACTCTTGCCTGGAAAATCCCTGGGCCCAGTCCACGGGGTCGCTAAGAGTCGGACACGACTAAGAGACTTCACTTTCACTTTTCACTTTCATGCATTGGAGAAGGAAATGGCAACCCACTCCAGTGTTCTTACCTGGAGAATCTCAGGGACGGAGGAGCCTGGTGGGCTGCCGTCTATGGGGTCGCACAGAGTCAGACACGACGGAAGTGACTTAGCAGTTGCAGTTTACAATACACTCTCACATGTTGTTTTTTTACTTAATTGTGACAAGTTCGTGAATGAGAGTAAATATCATCCCACTTTGTAGATGAAGAAAAGTGATGCTTAGGGAGAGAAAGGACTCTCCCGTGCAGAGACATAGTAGTCTGGTGCTTCTGTACATGCTTGTGTGTGTGCAGCGTATGTGGAGCTGTCATCTCATGTCCTGGGACCACAGTTCTGAAATGGCCGGAGAGATACTATTTTCTGGAGTTGAGGCTGCTGTACATTAATTCTGTCACTCATTCACAGAGTCACAATTTTTACTTGAGTGCCTATTTCAACAAAGAAAGGTTCTAAGTTAAAAACAATTGGATGGTGGAAATCAACTACTAGTGAAATCTGGGGAAGACCTTAAAGCAGAATGGTGGATGCTGCTAAACAGGAGTGCTGAGTCCTGGACTTTATTATTTTTTAATTTCGATTTTAAGGTATTTATTGACTTATTTGGCTGTGCCAGGTCTTAGTTGCAGCACTTGGGATCTTCAGTTGTGGCATGTGAACTCTTTAGTCAAGGCATGTGAGATCTAGTTCCCTGACCAGAGATGGAACCCAAGTGCACCTCCATTGGGAGCCCAGAGTCTTAGTCACTGGACCACCAGGGAAGTCCTGAGACCTGGACTTTAGACCAGAACTTTGCAAATTGGAGCTCTATGGCAAGCAGCCAGTGGCTGTTCAGAAGCTAGCAAACCAGGTTTCCACAAGTTTGACTTGATGATCAGGAACTTCAACTTGACTCCCAAGGTATTTTATTCATATTTGTATGGAGTTATTTTTGCCTGACCAGCATCATTCCTCCCCTCATTTTCATGTGGGGAGATATCCTTGGGGGCAAATTATTCCTCTTGTCCCCTGACAGCCTGGACTAATCCATGTGACATGAGATTGACCAGTCACCATCAGCCCCTGATCAAGGCTTTGCCTCTTGAGTGAGTGACTCAGAAACAAAGGGATGTTGGGATTGAATCCCAGCTGTGGCCTGTGGCGCTGCTGGCAGCAGATGTTGCTTCTTGCCAGAGCTGCTCTTGTGCCTCTTGTTTTCCTATCCATGCTCTGGGCCCCCAAGCATTCTTGTAATATATTTCTCTTTTGCTTGTTCTTGCAACAGTGTCAGTGATTGTTCTTGCAATAGACAAGAAAAATTTTAATTTACAAATTGTGATGATTTCTTTACCAGGAAGTAAACTCCTTGAGAGCAGGGCCTAAACTTCATGCTGCTCTGTCCTGTGTCCTGTGTTCATGCTCAGTCATGTCTGATCTTTGTGACACTTTGGATGGTAGCCCACCAGGCTCCTCTGTCCATGGGGTTTTTCAGGCAAGCATACTGGAGTGGGTTGCCATTTCCTCCTCCAAGGGATCTTCCATGACTCAGTGACTGAACCCTTGTCTCTGGAGTCTCCTGCATTGTAAGCAGGTTCTTTACCACTGAGCCATTGTGGAAGCCTTGTGTATCTTTTTTTTTTTTTTTCTTTGGCACCATGCAGCATGTGGGATCAGACCAGGAATCAAACCCCATTCCCTCTGCAGTGGAAGTGCTGAGTCATATTCACTGGACTGCCAGGGAAGTTCCCACCTCTGTATCTTTGATGCCTAGCTCAAGCCTAGGTCTCAATATGTACAGGTTGAATAAGTAAAGAAAAATGTTGTATTTATATGGGGTCATGAATTCTTGACATTACTGTGGTGGTGGAGCAAAAAATTCTCTATATCCTATAATAGCCACTAAAATCTGGGCAATTTCATGTTAATAAACATAAACACAGAGGATCCTGGGACGATCCTTTCTTCCTGTGTCTGAGGGTTTCAGTAGTTGCAGCATGTGGCCTCAGTACTTAGTACCGAGCTTAGCTGCTCTGTGGCATGTGGAGTCTTCCCAGATCAGGGATGGAACCCACGTTCCCTGCACTGGCAGGTGGATTCTTATCCACTGTACCACCAGGGAAGTCCCATCTATTATCGTCTAGTATCGTTATTTTCAATTATCATCGCCCCCTAAATATTCTCTTCCCTTTCATTCCTTCCGCAGATAAACAACGAACATCTACTATTTGTCAGGTTCTGACAATGCAGTGATACAAGATAATCCCTAACTCTAACTTGGGGGAGGGGGAATAAAACAAAGAGAACAAACCAATTAAATAATTACAAGCTGTGTTAAGTGCTCTGCTGAAAACAAACATTGATAAGGTAGAGAGCAATTGCCCTGTTTGAAGCAGGAGATCAAGGGGAGCACTTCTAGATTATGTGGTCAAAGAGGACCTTATTGAGGAGATGACAAACTGAGACCTTTTAAAGAGTCTTTTAAAGAGTCAGTTTTGCAAAAAGTAACAGCTTAGTCAATGGCCCAATGCCGGGAAAGACCTTGCAGAGAACCACAGAAATGACAGTAACTTGGTATGGCCAGACAGCAAGGATGGAGGATGTGACGGAAATGGTTGTTTTAAGCAAGGCGGTGATATGATTATATTTACATTTGAAGTGGTGCAATCTAGCTGTCCTGTTTTTCCAAGGTAAAATAACAAATATTTAGCATTCCTCTTTGGAACTTCCCAAGTCCCACTGGGAAAACTTTTCAGACCCTTTGTGGGTGGCTGCAACTCCGACCTTGGTCCCCAGAGACAGAATACAGCTTCTTTTCACACTAGCAATTGGAATCCCTTCCGAGGAGTTAATGAGGTAAGGTGCAGGAGGACTCAAAGACTCTAGGTCGGGAAGGAACCTGACTTGTGTGAGGACTTGAAAGACGCTTGAGAAAGTGGAGGAGTTGAATGCGCGTGAATGTGAGAGAGGCAAGTTAGTACAAACTGAAAAGTCTGTCAGGCTACGGTGAAGATTTAGATCTTAATCTGAAGAACAGTGGGCAACGGGGCTTTGAGCATGAGGATGGGTATGAACAGAGTTGCGTTTTGAGAGGCTCTTGCTGTCGGAGCATGAAGAACTGATTGGAAGGAGTAAGTGTGGGTGGAGAGGACAACCATCTGATGGTGGACTAGACTGGAGCGTTGGCAGCAGGATGGAGAGAAGCAGGCTTCGAGGCGCATATAGGAGGCATAACTAACAGATGACGGATAGGGTCCAGTCCCGGGCTTCGTGTGATCACAGTGGCTATGGGTGAGTGGGGGACTTCGTGCTCCGGATCCGGGCGCAGGCCGGTTCCCGCGCGTCAGGGCAGTGGGCGTGGCTCACCCGAGCCGTCGCCACGGTGATCGGGTGGGGAGGGGCCGAGGGCGGGGCAGCTGAGGAGCTGCGTCACTCGGAGGTGGCGATGGTGCGTGTGTGGGGGGGCGGGGGATACGCTGGGCGCGTCCCGGGGTCACGTGGTGCGCAGCACGCAGAGTCCTTCTGTCGGTTGGTCCTGGAGCGGCGCAGCCGGAGCGGGGCTGTGAGGTGAGCTCGCGGCGAGGCGCGGCGAGGCGAAGCTGGCTGGCTAGGGCTGGGTCGGGCCGGGCCCGCGCCGCGCGCGCGCGCGCCGTGCGGGCGGGGTCGGTGACTGACGCCACCGCTGCTCCGGTCCCCTGCCCGGCCCCGCTCCCCGCCTGGCCCCGCTTGCTCTGCCCGGAGGGAGGCCCGGGGACCGCTGTTGAGAGCGTGGCGGGCGTGCGAGTGGCGCCCAATCCCCAGGGTTGCCTGCGGGAGTGACGGTGGTTGAGGCCAATCAGCGCCGCCTGAGGAGGTTGGGCCGCGGGGTGCGGGCCCAGGGCGCGGAGCGGGCCGTGTTGCGGGTGGGGGGAAGCGCTAGGGTCGGATCCTGAGCTTGTGTGGCCCCCGAGAGCTCCACCAACAACCCCTGCCCTTGCCTTGTGCTTTGGGAACGCGTTTTCTTTTATAGCCTCTTTAATCCTGTTCTGGGAGCACACCCCTTTCTCAAGCCCCCCGACTATGGGAGTGTCCCCTTTCTCTGTAGTTTTTAGAAAATGTGATCGGTGCAACCCTCTTTCTTAAACTCCATCCCTGGGATTTTATCTTAATTTCCAAAGCTTCCCTAACTGAGGATGGTACCCCCTGACCCATGACCCCCAAATTGGGAGGACACTCCCTTTACGTGTCTTCACTCTGAATAAACGTCCCCTTTCAAATCTGAGGGTTCTTCCCATTTAGCGAGTTTCAAATCTGGGGTCCAGTGACCAGTTTTGGGGGTACTTATGTTCCTACAAATTCAGGGGAGACTTCCCTTTCCAGGCCTGAAATCTGGCAGAATGTTTGTCAGAATGTCTTAAATTTAGGGGCCGATTCCTTTTCCCAGCCTTTCGAAATCTGGGAGAGTAGTGTCCAGAGTCTACCCGAAATGAAGTCCAAATCCTGAAATTTTAAGATAAGTATTTGTATTTACACAGGGAATTCACAGCTTTTCCCAAATACTCTATCCTTGGGGTTCCACCCTTTTTCATGAGTTCTCCAAATCGGACCACCTTATTTCCAGATTTTCATATCTGAAAGTGTTTGTTTCCTGCCCCACCCCCACCCCCCACGCTCTACTTTTGGTTACACAGTTCTCAGCGTGCAGCCACCGTCTTGATGTTTGTTAAATCTGGGAGGGCACACCTTTTTTCTTAGTTTGCTCATTTGCAGACAGTGGTCCGTGGTTCTTGAGCTTTGCAGCCATCGGAGAGACTTTGTTTCCTCAGCTTCCCTTTTGGAGCCCCATTTTCCTTTAGGTGCCCTCCCTGTCAGGTAAGTGCACCTTTCGTCTTCCTCTGGTGAAGAAATATCTTTGTTCAGCATGGCACTTTCTCTGCTTCTGTGGCCTTTTCTCTGTACTCACTTCCTATAGTCTTACCTCCTGAAGTCCCCTCCCCTGGGGGAGGATCTTCCCGCCCATCCCAAAGGGGTGCCTGTATGTTGTCTTTCATATGTCTACTTTATCTTTCTGCTAACAGGAACTCTCTCTTGGCTTGCTCTATCCTCGGGCATTTTTTGATTCCTTTCTTCCTTTGGACGCTGCTCTGCTTACTGTAAAGATAGTCCCATTTCTTCCCCCTTACTCTGGAAGTAGCCTCAAGACCAGGGCTTCCTGACTCCCCAGTGCTGGATTTAAACTGAAAACGAATCCCTCCTTGTATTTCTTTGGTTATTCACAGGTCTCTTAATCCTCCTGATGGTCTGCTGCTTATAAGATTCTGGTTAGAAGGATACTGCTTTTTCCTTTCCTTTATTTCCCTTCATTGGAAGACAAAACAAAACAAAAGAACCACCAGAGATTCTTCATCTTGCTTCCATCTCCTAAAGCTTCCTCATTGGCTCTTTTCCTTCTTTTTATCAAGAAAAGAGGTCTTTTGGAGGAATCTCTTGGTCACTCTTTTTGTTCCTGGAGTAGAGATGGGAGATGGATCTTTATCTCTCCCCGTGATCCTCTCACTTACCTGCCAAACCTTGCCCCCGACCCCCCACCTTAAAATCTGCAAATGTCCTCTCCTAAGAGCCTCTCAGTAGGCTCTTTCTTTTGTATTTCCCTCTGTCTTTCCAGATCTTACTCAGGGCTTCTCAGCCGGAACCGAACCAGATTAATTTCTCCACAGCTGGAATCTCAAGTGCTTATGGGATAATGACACCTCTGACCTTTCTCCTTTTGGGGAAGTACTTGAGTGTGCAGCTGTATGAGGCCTCAGGGCGGGAGAGAGTATGAGCCTGAGAAGCAACCCTGGCAGGACAAGGCAGAAAAATACTGCATTTTCAGGACCACGTCCTTCTGAATTTCATTTGAAGATTGGATGTTTGCCAAGCACCTGCTTCTCAGTGATGCTGGGGGATTTAATGATACTCCCAGGAACCTGTAGGAATTAATGGGGCTTGTGGTGAAGTGTGCTGAACTTTGTGTTGGAACTTGAATAAAATGAATAATTTTATTGTATTTTCAGAAGAACTAAGCTTTTTATATTTCATGTTGCATGAAAACCCCGGAGCTGTGTTATTTCAGGAAATGAAATAGATCCCACATTTATATCATATGATCATTAGTAAGTACCAGATTCATTAAAAACACTATAGGTCTATCTGAGCAGTACCTAATAAAATATGGTGTACAGAAAGTGAAGAGGTACTTTGTATCTTATTTGCCTGATTGGTACCCTATCTATGTACTGCTATATATAGTTCACCCGTATTCTCCACCAGTGCTTCTCAAACTTGAATGTGCAAATAAATCACCTAGGGTGGGGAGTGTCTTGCTAAAATGTTGATTCTAATCCAGTGGGTTTAGAGTGGGGCCCATGTATCTGCTTTTCTAATTCCCCAGTGATATTGATATTATTTTTCTGGAGCATTATTTTTCTTTATGTAGATGTGTATCCCTTAAAGTTTGCATAAGGGCACAGTCCTCTTTGGAGGACTACTGTTTATATTCAGTTACAGTTGTTCTAGCATTTAGCTTTTGAAATCATGGCTAGAACTTCTCCAGGAGTTTGATTCCTATTTATTTTGTCAGATTTAAATGCTTAACTATTTCTTGCTTAAAGGTGAACATAACATTTTTGGGGGTGGGGTGGGGTGAGGAGTTTGGCGTGCAGCCCAGCTTGTGGGATCTTAGTTCCCAGACCAGGGATTGATCCCAGGCCCTTGACAGTGAGGGCACTGAGTCCTCACTCCTGGACCTCCAGAGAAGAAGCCCTTGATCATAACTCTTGACATAAAATCGTTCTAGTAAATACTGCATAGCCCACATAGTAACCAGCCAGCTTGTCTCTGGTTCCTCATCTGTCATCCTGCCATGGGTAATGAGTCTGAGATAACCCAGGTAGGCAGGGTCACAGGTGTTGGAATTACCAAGCAGTCCTCGGTTTTCTGGGTTCCAGAGATGGGCCTGGAAAAGGCCGGTGCCTGCACTTTGATTTGTGTATCTGTGGGAGCTTCACCAAGGTGAATGTGCTGGAAATAAGACTTTACTTTTTGATGGGAATCATGACCTTACAATGCACTCTCTCCTTTTGTATCCACATCTGTCTCTTAGCAGCAGCAGCAGCAGCTGTCTCTTAAGTCTTAGTGGGCTTTTCCTTTCAGATCATCTGTACCTATTTCCCCGGCTATCACTTGTAGTGGCCTTTCCCCACCATAATCCTATGCTGGGCCCTAATCAGGACAAACCTGAATTTTTGTCCTCTCCACACCTCCCCCCGCCGCCCCATCCCTCACATGAGTGTTAGATAGATCCTCTTCAGTAACAAATTTGATCTTGATTTGGCTCTAGTCCCAGCACTTCCACTCACTGTGAGACCTCAGGCAAGTCACTTAATGCTACTGGACCTCATTCTCCCCGTTTGTAAAACGAGGGGCTGATTTTCTCAAGGTCTACTGTGTGCTGAGCCTTTGTCCGTACCTTGCTTAGAAACCCAGTGCCTGTGGGCACTTGTTATGGCAGATCTGATTTCCTTCACGTGCTCTGTTGGGCTTGCTGCCAATCATTTCCGTGTCCGAGTCACTTCTGCCACCAGCTCTTCTAGCCAAGGCAGCCAGCTTGTCCTCAAACCCAACTTCAGCATTCTTCTGCCTCAGTGTCTTTGCCATTTCCATGCTTTAGTTCATTCGAAACTAAGCTTCCCAAAGAAGTCTTCTTGAATTCTCTATTCAGTGTTAGCTACTAACCTGAATTACAAAGAGGGAGTCTGTAGTTTACACACAACTTTATTTATAGGTTCTCTTATCTGATGTGTATTTTAAAAATGTTTTCCCTTCCTCCTCACCCCAGCTTTCATTTTTGCTTTGAATTTGCAGAGTAGATAGAATGAAATTTAAAAATGAAGCAGGTAGTTTGCCCTAGGCTGGAGTTTGGGGAAAATAAATGTCATGCTTAGCTCTCTTCAGGTCTCCCAGATTGGGGGTCAGAGGTGTATAGAACCTCCTAATGCCCCTTCTTCATCTTTCTAGGAAATGATGAGGGAGGGGAGTTGTTTCTAGATTACTTTTTTTTAAAAATAAATTTTCTTTAAACCAAAATGTGTACTTAGAGCTTCCTTGGTTAGGTTTTAAGCTTGGAGAAAGTCTTGTTTCTCTCTTATTCATCTCAGCAACTGCCCTTTACAGGTTGTTGATTAACCTTGGGGTAACCTGTTGAAAATTGAAACCTTGATTTGTAATGATGCTGTAATAGCTTTGCTGGATCTCGTGTTAGGTATCCAGCTGTCCTTTGTTTTCTTTGGCCAAACAATGGAAGAGATGAGCTTGTAGAAATCATGTAAAATTTTAGGAGCTGAGTATGAGTCACCAAATATAAAATAGGGCAGTTGTATCAATATGAGAGGGAGGTAGTGCCTGAATCAATGGACTTAGGGGAAGGAGGAAGAGGAGGGGCCTGGGGAAGAGTTTTAAAGTTGGGCTTCCCTGGTGGTTCAGACAGTAAAGTCTGCCTACAATTCAGGAGACCCAGCCAGGTTCAATCCCTGGGCTGGGAAGATCCTCTGGAGAAGGGAATGGCTACCTACTCCAGTACTCCTTCCTGGAGAATTCCATGGACAGAGGAGCCTGGCTGCCTACAGTCCCATGGGGTTGCAAAGAGTTGGACTCGAATGAGCGATTAACACTAACATATTTGATAAGAGCTTATCCCTTGTCAGGAATATAATTCTAGGGTTTTAAAGACTGACTCCCAGGCATCTTTAGATGAGTCTTTGGTTCTCTTTGTCCTAGTAGAGACCTGATTTTCATGAGGTTTCTTATTTGTGTGGAAAAAGTGCATGGCTAGGTGGATTGACATACCTACCTTGCTTCTACAGGTGCTGGGATTTCTAGGTTATGGAACCTTTACCTGGGAATGTGGGCATTTAGCGGTTTTGGAGCACTCTGTTAGATCTTATTGAACATTTACAATTTATCTATTATTCTCACCTGGTAGACAAGAAAACTGAGATTAAGTAATTTATTTGTCCAAGGTCACTTGGCTAATGACTCAGGTTGCTTTGCCTTCAGGTTTGGTGCTCACACATCCTCCTCTGAACAGCTGCCTTACCTTTCTCCCTCAGGGTTTGAATAAGTCACACTGGTCCCAGCATCAAACAGGTGGCAGCCTGACGCGCAGGCCTGAGGCACTGCTGAGAGAAGATGTGGCTTTGCCACCTCATCTCAGATTCCATTCCTGACCATGGAAACTTCCCTTAGCGTAGAAGCTAAACTCTCTCAGCTGAGGCTGCGTTTCTCCCCTTCTCGAGACTCTCTGGAACATGGCTGGTTTGGGCTGCTTGACAGCCCCTTGGTCTCATGGAGTGGTGAATGCTGTCCAGAGTGCTTTGATGAGTAGGAAGTTGGTCATGCTCTGCCCTGTATGAAATTTATGCATCTGCAATTCAGAAAGGCATGATAGTTAAAGATGCCACCTTTCATGTCCAGGTATGTGGTGGCGAAGAACCAGAATTTGGAGGCATCTGCCACTCTCTTGGGGCTCCATGTCATGTAGCTGTGGGGCTCAAACCTCTTGGGACTTTCCCTGTGGCACAGACATTGGAGACAGACTTCCAGCATGGCAAGTTACTAACCTATCTGGACCTGTTTTCTCTCTCAAGTATCATACTAGCCTCACATCTATCATTAGAAATATTGGTAAATGTTGCCTTTTCTCTCCATCTCCTAATCTGTAAAATGGGAGTAAGAAAATCTAATTTATAAGGTTATTAAAACTTGGTGAGCTGTGAACAGTTGAGTATATGTTACCATTAATTTGTTTTATTCCTTTTATAAAATGTTTGACCTTGTTTCTTGATATTTCATCTGTAACTACATTAGTACTCTCTGTAAGAGAGAACACTTAAAATTTTTCTTATTTTCACACAAAGTAATTTAACAGTAATCCCTTAATATCATTAGTGTTCAGGTTTCTCAAAGGCCTTTATAAAACATGTATATATTTTAAATTGAAGTTTAGTTGATTTATAATATTGTATTAATTTCCACTGTACAGCAAAATGATTTATTTATACAAATATACATCCTTTTAAAAATATTCTTTTCCATTATGGTTTATCATAGGAGTATACTGAATATAGTTCTCTGTGCTATACTGTAGGACCTTGTTGTTCAAAGTCCTTAATATTTTGGCCACAGTATTTGCAGAATCTTAGTTTGCACCAGAGATCTAACCTGGGCCCCCAGGAAGGAAAGTGCTAACCACTGGACCACCAGGGAATTCCCTCAGAGCCCTTTTTTAAAAAAAGTTTCATTTTTAAAAATTGAAGTATAGTTGATTTGCAATGTGTCAGTCTTTATTGTACAGCAAAGTGACTTGTTTATATACATACATACATTTTTTAAATATTCTTTTCCATTATGGTTTATCCCAGGAGATTGGATATAGTTCCCTGTGCTATATAGTAGGACCTTGCTATTCATCCATCTTATGTGTAATAGTTTATATCTGCTAATTCCAAATTCCCAGTTCTTTTCTCTTCCACCTCCCACCCCCTTGGCAACCACAAGTCTGTTTTCTATGTCTGTGAGTCTTTTCTGTTTGGTAAATAAGTTCATTTGTGTCAGCCCACTTTGCCTGGAGAATCCCATGGACGGAGGAGCCTGGAGGGCTACAGTCCATAGGGTTGCAAAGAGTTGGACAGGACTGAAGTGACTGAGCATGCATGCATGTGTCATATATTAGATTCCACATATAAATGGTGTCATATACTATTTGTCTTTCTGACTTACTTCACTTAGTATGATAATGTCTAGTTGCATCCATATTGCTGCACACTGCATTATTTCATTCTTTTTTATGGCTGAATAGTATTCCATTGTATATATGTACCACATCTTCTTTATTCCAAGGCCTTATTTTTAAATGCAGTATAAATACTGTGGGTTTTGGAGTAGATCCTGCTTTTAAAATCCAAGCTCTTCCTCTTAGCCAGGTGACCAAGAGCAAGTTACTTGCTCTAAGTCTGTTTTCCCTCCTCTGAAAAATAAGATAATACTGCCAATTTTTTGGCATTGTTGGGAATAAAGTATTTTTCATGGATTAGCATGTGATAAAAACTCAGCAAAAGTTAGCCATCTCCTGGTATTAATAATAAAGACCAGGAATATTGACTATTAGATAATTTTGATTTATCTTTAAAATCCCATGCACAATGAATTGGTTGTAATTTAGGGAAATGTCTTTGGAGGTCCCATGGAGTAATGACTCCATCTCCAAATTGTTTTACTTTGTAATATAGTGATACCTCAATTAAGGAATTCTGTAAGAACAGTTAGGTATGTTTTAAAAAAGATTCCCTTCCCTAAAAGAATCCACACAAACCCACTCCAGAGCTGTGTGACACCATTTATAGAGCCTTCCCTGTGACTGAAAACAGATTACAGCTTTTCTTAGGCTCCAGGGGCAAAATTCTGGTCTGTCTTCAGGTGCCTGGTTCCTTTGCTTTGCCTTACCACCATGGAGTAACACCAGTTCCTACATTTACCTGTGAAGAGCACTTTTCAAAGAGTCTCCATGGAATTGTCTCCTTGAATTCCTATATCCCTCAAGATGGGTGATACTGATCTCTTTCTTTTCTTTCCTCCTGTTTTGTCAATCAGGAAACTAAGGTTATCTCATTAAAGAAGCATCTGACTGCGAAGTAACAGTGCTGCTTGTTAGACTCTGGGGGTGCCTGTGAGGAGTTAACTGCCTGAGGAGAGATCGGCCCAGACGCAGGCAGTTTCAGAGTAGAGTGCTGTGTTGTGGCCCGTGCTGTAGGCAAGGCTGCCACGGGTGAATAGTGGGGTGGGCCCTGGCCCTGCAGCCCTTTGCGGAGGTGCTGATGGCTGAGCCCCACTGAAGGACCTGGCAGAGAGGAAGCAGCATTGCAGGGAGTCTGGGTGTGTGGGAGGCATGAGCAGTAATAACCTTGAGATGATGTCATGTGCCAGGCTCTGTGATAAGTAATTTTTGCTTTTTTTTGGCTGCATCATGTGGCCTGTGGAATCTTAGTTTCCTGACTAGGGATCAAATCTGTGCCCCCTGTCCTGGAAGCAGGGTTTCTTAACCACTGGACCACCAGGGAAATCCCTGTGCTAAGTAATTTTTATCTTCACAGCACCTATAGGAAGATATGCAGTAAGTACTGGTACTATCCGCATTTAATAAATGAGTAGTCTGAGGCTCAGAGAGGAAATGACTTGTGCAAGGCTATCTGGAAAATGGTGGAGCTGGGGGTCAAACCCAGCAGTCTCTTTAGAATTCTGGCTCATAACCACCATGTGCCGTTGGCCCTCTGCTGATTGTCTGCTCCACTTCTTTTAAGTTCCCATCTTCAACAGCCCGTGGTTTGACTTGGTCACAGTTGATAACTCACTGGAGGCCTTGATGCTACACTGATTATTTAACTCTGTTCTGTAGGGGAACTACTGAGGTTTGTTTTTTTTTTTTTGAGATATAATTGAGATATAACCTGAAGTTTTAAACAGAGGTGTCTTATGATCAGATTTATACTTTAGAAATATTAGTGTAGTAGCACTGATGAAGAGTAGCCACAGTTAATTGACTAGTCAGATTACCTGAATTCATTCAATTCCTTGCCCCAGTACTTGGTAGCTTTTTCATTTGGGCAGCTTACTCTCTGAACCTTAGTTTTTTCAGCTCTAAAATGACAATAATAATAATTCTCATCACAGAACTATGAGGTAGATACTAAATGAGATGATGTATATATAAAGCACTTAGAATAGTGTCTATCATAAAATAACCACTCAGAGGTCAGCTTATAAGACAGTATTGAGTTGGATCCAGGGAGCATGTGGCTGGAGGTTTTGAGCTCCACTAAGAGTTGTTGCGTTTGTGTGTTTAGTCGTGTGAGACTCTTTTTTTTGACCGTATGGACTGTAGCCTGCTAGGCTCCTCTGTCCATGGGATTTCCCAAGCAAGAATACTGGAGTGTGTTGCCAGGGGATCTTTCTGACCCAGGGATTGTAACTCACTTCTCTGCTTTGGCAGGAAAGTTCTTTACCATTAGCGCCACCTGGGAAGCCAGAGAGTTGTTGCAATAATTGGATTAGAACTGATGGGGCCCTGAAATGGGCAGCCACTGGATAGGGGAGAAACCCAGAAGTAGGTGTGACAAAATGGTGACTGAGAGTGAGATGTGAAGGCAATGCCCGTGTTCCTGGCTTGGCACATTGGCCAGTCTTGGGACCTCAAACTGTGATGGGGAGAAAAGGAGAAGGAACTTGTGAGGGTAAGATGATTAGCTCAGTGAGGTTGAGTAATGTGCCAAAGGTCAGTCATTCAGCAAATATGTTCTGGAGTTAAGCCTGGGCTCCTTTCCACTGTTTCTGGGAAGAGCCCCTCATTTAACCAGTTCATTCTCAGTAATTCAGAAGACATAAGCTCAACCTGTGTTTGTTGTCTGTCTGAATTTTAATTGTGGTAGAAAGAGACTTCTAGAGAAAGCATTTCAAGTATCTGGGAAGAGGGTAAGGGAATTTTTTTAGCTTCTTTTCCTTCTTCCTCATTCCTTTCCTCCCTTCTTTCCTTGTTTCCTTCTCTATCCTCTCAAGTAAAAGAGGCTAATCTAATTCTTTCAGTGTGATTTGGGCAAGCCTGAGGGAGTGGTAATGATTGGCTTTAGACTCTGTGTCATTGAGGAGAAATTAATGATGGAGGGGCCATTGCCCCTACTTGAAACAACTTGTCAGTTCTCTAGGACTATGTATGTGTTCTTAAAAAAATTTTTTTTGACTGTGCTGGATCTTTGTTGCTGCTCATGGGCCTTCTTTAGTTGCAGCGAGTGGGGCCACTCTCTAGCCATGGTACATGGGCTTCTGGTTGCAGCGGCTTCTCTTGTGGAGCCTGGACTTGAGGGCAGTAGTTGTGACACAAGGGCTTAGTTGCCTGTGAGATCTTAATTCCCAGACCAGGGATCGAACCCCTGTCCCCTGCATTGGCAGGTGGACTCTTAACCCCTGGAATGCCAGGAAATCCCTAGATGTGCTCTTTTATGTTCGTTATATTGAATACTGTTTGTTAATGTTGCATAATAACAGTGACCGTAATCCTTTGTGTTTGATATCCTTTTTGCTAGTGCTACTATGATCACACAGCCATTTTATCACCAATATTGAATATTTGGTGTGTACTGTCCTGAGCACTTGACATCCAATAGCTCACTTAGCCTCACAACCCCAGGAGGTAGGGGTTATCAATCCCCTTTTATAGAAGGGCAAACAGGGAGGCTCAGTGATTTTTCTCATCTTCGCTTAGCAGGCAATGAGTGGAGCCAGGATTGGTCAGAATCTGAGTCTGAAACCTGACTGCTCCCATCCCTAAGTACTGCCTGGCTTTCCTCCAAGACAGAACTTTGGAAGAGTCCCCTTGGAACTGTCCTGTGAGTTGTAGTTGTCCCTGGACCTGTGCTCTTCTGGGTCTGTAGTCAGGCTGCAGGGTTGGAGCCAGCGTTTCCACCTCCTGGGCTCAGGGCTGTGGGGGATTGGGAGGGAAGCTTATTCCTGCTGAGACACCTTGCCTCTAGGACTTTTCCTCTGCCTAGAATTCTTTCCCCCCTGTATCTGTACATAGTTGTCTCCTTGTCATTTAGATCTCTGCTCAGACCTCAGCTCCTCAGAGTTCTTTCTAACCGCCTTATCTAAAGGATCCTGCCTCATCAGCTGGCTCATGTCGTTTTATTGGGTTTTCCACTACAGAACTTACCCTCCCAGAAATGATCTTATCTGCATATGTGTTGTCCTGTTTCTGCCTTCCCTGCTAGAGAACAGGGCTGGGGGTGTCCTGTCCTCTTGCTGTCTATCTCGGGGCCCTGGCACAGGGCTGGCTTTCAGTAAATACTGAATGAAGGAGGCATATAGATTTAAGCTGGTCTTTCGCTTGAAGTGTTTTTCACTTTGAAAGGGGGTTACATTGTTTTTTTTTCTTGTTTTTTTTTTAATATTTTTAAACTTTTTATTTTGTATTGGAGTGTAGCAGGTTAAAATGTTGTGATAGTTTCAGGTAGTTGGCGGGGGTGGGGGCGGTGGAGGGGGTGGGGGAAACCCTCAGCCATACATATGTATGTATCCATTCTCCCTCAAACTCCCCTGCCATCCAGGCTGCCATATAACATGAGCCGCTTTCCCTGTGCTGTACAGGAGGACCTTGTTGTTTATCCATTTTAAATACAGCAATGGGTATATGTTGATTCCAAACTCCCAAACTATCTCTTCCCCCTATCCCTCACCCCAGCAGCCATAAGCTCTTTCTCTAAGCCTGTGAATCTGTTTCTGTTTTATAATCATTTATGTTAGGTTCCACACATAAGGGATGTCATAGGACAGTTATCCTTCTTTGTCTGACTTAGTATGACAGTCTGTAGGTCCACTCATGTTGCTGCAAATGGCATTATTTCTTCTTTTTTTAATGGCTGAATAATGTTATATGTACCACATCTTCTTTATCTGTTCCTCTGTTGATGGACATTTAGGTTGCTTCCATGTCCTGGCTATTGTAAACATTGCCCCACTGAACATTGGGGTGCATGTATCTTCAGACATGCATTTCTCCGGATGTATGCCCAAGAGTGGGATTGCAGGGTCATATGGTAGGTCTGTTTTTAGTTTTTTAAGGAATCTCCATACTGTTCTCCCTAGTGGCTGAACCAGTTTACATTCCCACAAACAGTGTAGGAGGATTCCTTTCTCTCCACACCCTCTCCAGCATTTACTGTTTGTGGATTTTTTGATGATAGTCATTTTGGCTGGTGAGGTGTACATTAACTTTAAAAGGCACCATCATCCTTTAATGGAGATTGAATTGCAAGCCTAGTGTAAGCACTGTAAAGTTATTGTAAAGCCCATTCTGTAGTTTCTGGAGGTTGACAGTCTTTTCAGATTTTATTTTCTCTTAACCCTGATGAGAGCCAACTCGTTAAAACGTCTTGTTCCCTGCCCACCTATCACAAATTCATTGTTATTTTTAAGTCCTTAGTCTCTTCTCTCTAGCACATTAGGGTTGCTGAGGGCAGGGCCTCCAGTTACCATGGCTACAGTACTCTTAAACCTCTCCCAAAATAAAATCCAGAGTCCATGTCAGTACATTAACTATAAATATATTATGAATTCAGAAAATTCTGCTGCTGTCTTTTGAACACCTACTTTGTGCTAGACATACAGGTGCTTTGCAGATCTTTTTCATTTTCCCCCATACCACATGACATACAGGAGCTTAATTCCCTGACCAGAGATCTAACACATTTCCCCTGCTGTGGAAGAGCAGCGTCTTAACCACTGGGCCACCAGGGAAGTCCCAAGATACACATTCTTTCTTTTTTAAAAATAATTACATTAATTAATTAATCTTTGGCTGTGCTGGGTCTTCGTTGCTGCATGGACTTTTCTCTAGTTGTGAGTTGGGGCTAGTGTCTGGTTGCAGTGTGCAGGTTTCTCATTACGATGGCTTCTCTTGTTGCGGAGCATGAGCTCCAGGGTGCGTGGGGTTCAGTAGGTGCCATCCAGGACTCTAGAGCACAGGCTCAGTAGTTGTGCACGGGGTAGGTTGCTCTGAGGCATGTAGAAGATTTCCTGGACCAGGAATCAAACTCATGTTTCCTGCATTGGCGGGCGAATTCTTTACCGCTGAGCCATCAGGGAAGCCCTAGAAGTACATTCTTCAGTTCAGTTCAGTGGCTCAGTTGTGTCCGACTCATGGACTGCAGCACACCAGGCTTCCCTGTCCATCACCAACTCCCGGAGCCTGCTCAAACTCATGTCCATCGAGTTGGTGATGCCACCCAACAATCTCATCTTCTGTCATCCCCTTCTTCTCCCGCCTTCCTTCTTTCCCAGCATCTGGGTCTTTTCCAGTGAATCTTCTTCACATCAAGTGGCCAAAGTATTGGAGGTTCAACTTCAGCATCAGTCCTTCTAATGAATATTCATGACTGATTTCCTTTAGGATGGACTGGTTTGATCTTCTTGCAGTTCAAGGGACTCTCAAGAGTCTTCTCCAACATTACAGTTCAAAAGCATCAATTCTTCGGCACTCAGCTTTCTTTATGGTTCAACTCTCACATCCATACATGACTCCTGGAAAACTATAGCTTTGACTAGACGGACCTTTGTTGGCAAACTAACATCTCTGCTTTGTAATATGTTGTCTAGGTTTATCATAGCTTTTCTTCCAAGGAGCGAACGTCTTTTAATTTCATGGCTGCCATCACCACCTGCAGTAATTTTGGAGCCCAAAGAAATGAAGTCTCTCACTGTTTCCATTGTTTCCCCATCTATTTGGCATGAAGTGATGGGACCAGATGCCATGATCTTAGTTTTCTGAATCTTGAGCTTCAAGCCAGCTTTTTCACTCTCCTCTTTCACTTTCAGCAAGAGGCTCTTTAGTTCCTCTTCACTTTCTGCCATAGGGGTGTCATCTCCATATCTGAGATTATTGATATTTCTCCCGGCAGTCTTGATTCTAGCTTGTGCTTCATCCAGCCTGGCATTTTGCATAATGTACTCTGCATATAAGTTAAATAAACAGGTGACGGTATACAGCCTTGAGGTATTCCTTTCCCAATTTGGAACCAGTCTGTTGTTCCATATCCAGTTCTAACTATTGCTTCTTGACTTGCATATAGATTTCTCAGGAGGCAGGTAATGTGGTCTGGTATTCCTACCTCTTGAATTTTCCACAGTTTGTTGTGATCTACACAGTCAAAGGCTTTGCTGTAGTCAATAAAGCAGAAGTAGATATTTTTCTGGAACTCTCTTGCTTTTTCTGTTTCCCACCGGATGTTGGCAATTTGATGTTTCCTCTGCCTTTTCTATAAATCTAGCATGAACATTTGGAAGTTCTCGCTTCACATACTGTTGAAGCCTAGCTTGGAGAATTTTGAGCATTACTTTGCTAGCATGTGAGATGAGTGCAATTGTGGGGTAGTTTGAACATTCTTTGGCATTGCCCTTCTTTGGGATTGGAATGAAAACTGACCTTTTCCAGTCCTGTTGCCACTGCTGAGTTTTCCAAATTTGCGGGCATATGGAGTGCAACACTTCTATAGCATCATCTTGTAGAATTTGAAATAGCTCTACTGGAATTCCATCCCCTCCACCAGCTTTGTTCGTAGTGATGCTTCCTAAGGCCCACTTGACTTCGGACTCCAGGATGTCTGGCTCTGAGTGAGGCGAGTGATCACACCATTGTGGTTATCTGGGTCATTAAGGTCTTTTTTGTATAGTTCTTCTGTGTATTCTTGCCACTGCTTCTTAATATCTTCTGCTTCTGTTAGGTCCATACCGTTTCTGTCCTTTATTGTGCCCATGTTTGCATGAAATGTTCCCTTGGTATCTCTAATTTTCTTGAAGAGCTCTCTAGTCTTTCACATTCTATTGTTTTCCTCTATTTCTTTCCATTGATTGCTGAGGAAGGCTTTCTTATCTCTCCTTGCTATTCTTTGGAACTCTGCATTCAGATGGTTATATCTTTCCTTTTCTCCTTTGCCTTTCACTTCTCTTCCTTTCTCAGCTAATTTGTAAGGCCTCCTCCAACAACCGTTTTGCCTTTTTGCACTTCTTTTTCTTGGGGATGGTCTTGATCACCGCCTCCTGTACAATGTCATGAACCTCTGTCCATAGTTCTTCAGGCACTCTGTCTATCAGATCTGATCCTTTGAATCTATTTGTCACTTCCACTGTATAATCGTAAGTGATTTGATTTAGGTCATACCTGAATGGTCTAGTGGTCTTCCCTACTTTCTTGAATTTAATTCTGAATTTTGCAAAAGGAGCTCATGATCTGACCCACGATCAGCTCCTGGTCTTGTTTCTGCTGACTGTATAGTTTCTCCATCTTTGGCTGCAAAAAACATAATCAGTTTGATTTCCATATTGCCCATCTGGTGATGTCCATGTGTAGAAACATCTCTTGTGTTGTTGGAAGAGGGTGTTATGACCTGTGCGTTCTCTTGGCAAAACTCTGTTAGCCCTTGCCCTGCTTCATTTTGTACTCCAAGGCCAAATTTGCCTGTTACTCCAGGTATCTTTTGGAGACGGCAATGACACCCTACTCCAGTACTCTTGCCTGGAAAATCCCATGGATGGAGGATCCTGGCAGGTTACAGTTCATGGGGTCACTACGAGTCGGATACTGCTGAGTGACTTCACTTTCACTTTTCACTTTGATGCATCGGAGAAGGAAATGGCAACCCACTGCAGTGTTCTTGCCTGGAGAATCCCAGGGATCGGGAGCCTGATGGGCTGCTGTCTCTGGGGTCACACAGAGTCAGACACGACTGAAGTGACCTAGCAGCAGCAGCCAGGTATCTTTTGACTTCCTTCTTTTGCATTCCAATCCCCTATATTGAAAATGACGTCTTTTTTTGGTGTTAGTTGTAGAAGGTCTTGTAGGTCTTCATAGGACTGTTCAGCTTCTTTTAGTAGTTGGGGCATAGATTTGGATTACTGTGATAGTGAATGGGTTGCCTTGGAAACAAACAGATCTTTTTTTTTTTAATAGTTTAATGTATTTTAATAGCAAACTTACAGGAACAGCACAGAAGACAGACAACATTAAAAGCATGTGCTTGCATGTAGGACAGCTCAGTTAGAAAAGTATAGTGAATGGTTGGAATCTACTGCATGATAAAAATGCTACAAACACCATTTAGTTGCAGTCAGTAAGAAATTTACTTGTTTTAAAAAAATCCGAATGCTGGCATTGTCCAGAAAAATTTAACAGGTTTATTTATAATTGTTATAAAGTTGAACTGCTGAAACTTATTCAATGAAACATTTTGACTTTCATTAATGCTTATGTCCCTGCATTTATTAAAAATTCACACACAAATGAAAATGGAAAAACTGCCAATACCTGATTTCTGTCCCCTATTTTCCACTTGGAATCATATACTCAGGTACTTTTTGACCCTGTGGAAAAAAATATCTAATGTTCAGAACTACCAATAAAAGGAAGAAGAGAATTTTTTTTTTTTTTTAAAGAATGAAATGTTTTCCATCATAGTGGACTCTTAAACACGTTCTCCACATATGCGGCGTGCTAGCTGCATGTCTTTTGGCGTAATTGTTACACGTTTGGCATGGATAGCACACAGGTTGGTGTCTTCAAAAAGGCCAACCAGATAGGCCTTACTTGCCTCCTGCAAAGCACCAGTAGCTGCACTCTGGAAGCGCAGATCTGTTGTGAAGTCCTGAGCAATTTCCTGCACCAGACGCTGGAAGGGAAGTTTGCGAATCAGAAGTTCAGTGGACTTCTGCTGCTGCTGTTCTGCTGCTGCTGCTGCTGCGTCACTTCAGTCGTGTCCGACTCTGTGTGACCCCATAGACGGCAGCACAACAGGCTCCGCCGTCCCTGGCATTCTCCAGGCAAGAACATTGAAGTGGGTTGCCATTTCCTTCTCCATCAATGAACTTCTGATAACGTCTAATTTCACGGAGTGCCACGGTACCAGGCCTGTAACGATGAGGTTTCTTCACCCCTCCAGTAGAGGACGCACTCTTGCGAGCGGCTTTTGTAGCGAGTTGCTTCCTCAGTGCTTTACCACCGGTGGATTTGTGCGCAGTCTGCTTTGTACGAGCAATGGTATAGAGACCTCCCTTACTTACCCCTGTTCTCCTTCGGCTGGAGCTCGGCGAGCTAGAGGCGGCGCGGCAGCGGCTGCGAACACAATTCCATTCTGTCATTTTTGAGACTGTACCCAAATACTATATTTCAGACTCTTGTTGACTGAGGGCCACTCCATTTCTTCTAAGGGATTCTTACCCACAGTAGTAGATATTCTTAAGGTTAGAAAATTCAAACAATAAAGAAGTTAAAAAATTGAGAAGTTAAATTTTCTTGCTCTATTCCTTTCATTAAGGGAACTACTGAACAGTTATTTTGTTCCTTCTTAGAGGGAAGAAACATACATAGAGTATGCATATAATAGATCTGTCTGTATGTATTTTTATTTGTATTAAAGGGTAATACTGTATACCTGCCTCTACACCATGCTTTTTTACTTGACGGTGTATCTTGCAGATGGCTCCGTATCAGCATCTATAGCTTACCATTTTACCTTTTAATAGCTGTACCACATTCTGTTGTATAGATGGCCATAATTCATTTAAGTGGGCCTCTTTTGATGGTCATTTTAATTGCAGAAATTTATTGTTCATCCTCACAAGTAATTTGGCAGACTTTGGGGGATGTGTCTGTAGGATGTCGCTTGCTATGGGTCTGTTGGGTTGCAGGTATTTGCATATTTGTAGATAGTGCCAAGTTGTCTCTAGATAAGATTTTCCAATTTATGCTTCTACCAACAGAGTATAAGCATCATTTTTCCTCCTCCCTGAAAGCACTGGGTATTTTATGTTGAAATTATTAGCCTGAAGAGTGAAAAGTTGTTACTTTGATTTGCATTTCATTTAGTTTAGGATGATGTTATATGGATAAGAATAATATGATCATATGTTTATTAGATCTTTGTATTATTCCTGCCTCCCTTTCCCACAAACCTCTCCCTTCCCTTCCTGGGAATCTGCCAGTTCTTGCATTTTGCTCATTTTTAAGTGAGTTGTTTGGCTCTTTTGTTCTTGGTTTATATGCACTCCTTGTTAATAAAGTAAGTTAGCCCTTTGGTCATATGTGTTGAAGTTATTTTCTCTAAGTTTGTTGTTTGTGAAAGTACCCTTTAAACTGTATTACATAGTATACATTAAAAGCTTTCATTATCATTGCTACAATGGCATTGACTGCAAATGCTGTATTTAAGGAAATAAACTAGGCTGTCTTGGTCTTCTGTGGAGCAGTGAGCTCACATTGTAGGGTCATTTGGTTTTTATTTTATTTTTAATTAAAAATTTTTTTTGACCTTGCTGCATGGCAACTTAGTTACCCCTAGGGATTAAACCCATGACCCCTAACCACTGGACCACCAGGGAATTCCCTGTAGGGAAATTTGAATGTAAAGGAGTAGTTTGAAGTCCTGCCAGGGTCTTTAAAGTGGAATCATATATGAGTACAGATTGCATCAGATTTTTTTCTCTCATAGTTTTCCTGGGTGTCTTTATTGAACATATTTCCTCTTCCTATTTTGGAACTAGAACTTTTTGGAAGGAAAAAATCTAAGGCCCTGAAGAATGCGTATGTTAAAAGCTACCGAATCTTAGCCCTCTTGCAGCTTGAGAAAAATGTGTGTTTAAGTGTAAGAAGTAAAAACTTATATAATCTTCTTAATTCCTACTTCTGCCTTGAACTGTTTTTTATTCTTTAGTAGATGTTGTCAAGTTAAATTGAGACTTTCAGATGGTCATCCCTCCCTTTGCCCTTTGTTAGAGCTCCTTCATCTCTTCTCAGTGTTTGTGTTTGTCTTCCTGGGTGGACAGGAGCTGGGACTGAGTTGGATTTCTGAGTCCTGATTTCCAGCACAGTGCCTTTCTGACAGTGCTCACTAATGATTTTTTGAATAAATTAATGTGAAATTTAAAAACAAACTCTGCCATCCCAGAGGAGTGGAGGGATTTGGGCATAGGACGTAAAAGTCAGATAGTCCTTAGTTTTGTTCTGACTGATATCAGAGTGGAGCTTCAAATAAATGGGTCAGAGTTACAATGAAACCTGTTTCAGTTCATGATAAGGAAGACCTTCAACAATTCCGCCTCAAGAGGAATTAGTTTTCTTGAGCCATTAAGAATAATTTGCTCATTTTCATTCACTGCCTTGTTCCCACACTCCTGTATTTTAATGGAAGGGCTCCTTAGGGAAGCTGTGTGGTAAAAGAATTACAGAAATCAAGCAGACCTGGGCTTTTGTTCTGGGGGCTGGTCACTTAGCACCAGAACCTTAGCCCAATTACTTTAAACTAAATTTCTTCTTATGTGATAATAGGATTATAATTAGCTGCTAACTATATAGTCCTTATACCATTCCTTAAATGGATTATCTTATTTAGTCTTCACACCCACTGCCTGGAGATAGGTACCTGGTATCACCATCCCCATTTTAGGGAGAGGAAACAAATTCTGAGGGGTTAAGTAATTCACCCAAATTCATTCTGATAATAAGAGGTGGGGTTGAGGATTAAAGGCCAATAATTTAATACTATTACATTAATGCCATCTCTAAAAGGGAACTGTCTCCCTGCATGAAGTCTAATAAATACTAGCTGCTCTGGTGAGTTCTCAGTGCCCCTCTTTCTTCTTGTGTGCCATCATCTTTTCATATAATCTGAGAGGCAAAACTATCAGTCTGAATATTACTTAGTATGCATGAAGTCAAAAATATAATTTGAGATGCTTTTTCAGGCAAGTCAAAATGAAGACTTTTTACTTACATTAGGTTTGATATCTCATTTTCCTGGAGAGTGAAGTATAGCTAGTCAGACCTCTGACTTGCCCTTTCCCTAGGGTCCATATCATCCAAATACTCTTGTTTGACATAGCTTTTCAGTTGAAACTGTCAACTGTTCCTGTCTTAGTCTGATATTTGCTTTATGTGTTCCCCAATATCAGCCCTTTGGAATGAGTTGTTATAATATAATGGATAGCTCATCCTGTACATGTTTTTTTTTTTCCTCATGGGAAATTTCCAGTGTGAAAATTGTAAATTTAGGAAACTGTTTAAGAGGAAGAGATCACTTACAGCCTATTTTCTTTCTTCCAGTCTTTTTTTTTTATTTTAATGCACATGAGTTTTACTGTGAGTTCAGAGGGATATAATTTTACATCCTGCTTTTTCATGTAATATATTGCAAGAAAATGTGATGGTATGTACACATTAGATATGAGGACCCACTTCTGTGATTACTCCTTGTTCATCTATTACAAAGATTGCCCTTGTGATATGAGGCAGCTATTGCCCTGAGGAGTGCTCTGGCATTGCCTAGGCAGTGTAGGCTGTTTGGGATCCAAAGTTCAGTGGGAGAGAATTTACTGAGGGTTGGCCTTGCTATGGAGGTGGCCTGCTCAAGTGCCCCAAGAACTCAGAGTGGCTACGTCTCCAGCAAAACTACCACTAGCCCCTAAAGATCAATTTTACTCATACGGACAATGATCACCAATCCATTTGTCAGAATTTACTCAAGAAGAAGCAGAAAATAAAATAGAACAAAGAATGAATAAGACATTTCTTGTCCAGCCTTCCAAAAGTAAAGGACCAGAAATCGGAGTTCAGCTTTTGTTTCCTTCCTTTGTAGCACTTAAAATTCATAGCAGTTGCAGTTTGCAGTTAAGTCTTTTGTTTTACTGGCTACATTTCCAACCACCTCCCCACCCCCAGTAGACTGGAGGCTTCAGTTCAGTTCAGTTCAGTTGCTCAGTCCTGTCTGACTCTTTGCGACCCCATGAATTGCAGTACGCCAGGTCTCCCTGTCCATCACCAACTCCTGGAGTTCACTCACACTCGTTTCCATCGAGTTGGTGATGCTATCCAGCCATCTCATCCTCTGTCGTCCCCTTCTCCTCCTGCCCCCAATCCCTCCCAGCATCAGAGTCTTTACCAATGAGGAGGCGAGGAATTGTGTCTCTTAGTCTTGAGGACTGTTTTTCTAAAGTCTCTCAGCAGATATTTGTTATCATTTGTCTTCAGCAAATGATTAAATTTACTTCTGAGTGACTGTTTTTCTTTGGTGTTCTGAGGAGTCCCCCTTATAGGTGAATCCTTGGTAAGCAGCACTGGGGGCTTCTCAGGTGGCGCTAGAGGTAAAGATCCTGCCTGCCAATGCAGAAGACGTAAGAGACACAGGTTCCATCCCTGGGTCAGGAAGATCCCCTGAGGAGGGCATAGCAGCCTACTCCAGTATTCTTGCCTGTATAATCTCGTGCACACAGGAGCCTGGGGGTTACAGTCCATGGGTTGCAGTCAAGAGTTGGATATGACCGGAGCAACTAAGCACTCCTTCCAGTTCCAGAGATACAAGATGCTGTGTGATAGAGGAGGAGCCAGCGGAGGGCACACCTGGGCTAGGATGAGGGCAGGAATAGAGCAGGGTGCTGACGCGGTTTCCTGGAGCTTTGTGTTTTGAATAATGCCTGTTTGTCTTTTATGTGTAGTGGGCGATACTCTACTCTGGGCAGACTTTGCCTAAGTTTCATAAATATTTAATTGGCTTTTTCAGGAGAATAAAAGCAGCCTCGTTGATGACTGAAAATGACAAAGCATCCACCTAACAGACGAGGAATCAGCTTTGAAGTGGGAGCCCAGTTGGAAGCCCGGGACCGATTAAAAAACTGGTACTTTTACATTTTTCTGTTAATTAAATCCCTTCAGTAAAGGACATGTGCCAGCGCTGATAAAGAGGGGTAGCCTAGGCTTTTCTGTAGTGTGTTCCTGCTCCCTGACTCTTTAAGTCTAGAGCTGTGGTAATATCTTTCTCTTTGGTGCTGGGATCCCTTTGTTGAGGAACTATCTAGTTATATGTGTTTCCCTTTTCTGCCTGTTCATTTGGAGGAGTTATGGAAAGAAGCAGCAGGAAGTGGCTACAGGGAAGGGAAGAATTATTAGTGGCAACTTATTCTTGGCTGCCTGTCTGAAAGGTCAGAGATGGAAGAATGAAGAAAGGGGGGTAGATCAGAGCAGTTTGTGTGTTGCAAACAACCCCTCCTGTTTTCTAGGTGTGTTGTTGTACTGTTGAATCTTAGTCATCACATCGTAGGGATGATTAGGTTCAGAAACTGAGAGGTTGCAGTCCCAACTTTGTCATTGACTCATGACCTCTGGTTGGTAATTAGCCACTCTGAGCATCAGCTTCATCTGTAAATGTGGGTATTAGTAATACTGAGCTCAACAGAGTTTTTCTGAGAATCAAATAACAGGATGTGTGGGGAAAGGCCTTGTAAACTGTAAAGTGGTGGTTGTTGTTGAGGATATCCTAGAGTTTAGTCTTTTGTTTATGCTTAAAGTGAAAGTGAGGATTTCAAAATTCAGATCTTTCTGTGAGTTTTCATAAAGAAGACTGTAGTGCTTTTGAGTGTCAAAATAGACAGGCTGACCTGCGCCTGGTGTTTAGAAGGAGAAGATGGGAAGAGAAGCAGGGGAGATGGGGTAGAATATGAAAAAGTTCAAAAGTACAGCTAACCATAAGATAATCTATGTACTTGTCACTCAGAATTACTGAATTTTAACACTTTTGTTTTATTTATATTTAAAAAAATAAGGGACATGAAATGTTCCTGGTATAATGGTACTATCTTTTAAGCCCTTTCCAGTTCAGTTCCACTCTTGCCTTCCTTAGAGGCAGCCAGTATCCTGTAGTTAGTGCTGTCCTTCCCATGATTTACATTTTTAGTGTATGTATCTATAAATAATACTAGTTAGCATCACTTTGGGTGTTTTTAAAAAAATTCATGTCAGTGTTCTCATATTGTTTGTTTCTTTTCTGTATTTCATGTTTTTGTGATTTACCCGTATTAGTATAGATATTTGTCTTCATTTCTGTATTGAGTTCCACTGTATGAATTTTGTTTATTTAGTCTCATACTGTTGGACATTTAGATTTTAGTTCTTCCCTTTATACACAGTGCTACCCTGAACATTTCTATATCTCTTTGTGCACATGTGCATGGATATTTCTTGGGTAATGGCTTTCAAACTTTTTGACCATAATCTAGTATAAGAAATATTTTAAAGAAAGCCAGTGTAGTACTTGCTGTATACACAATATAAATTTAAAAGAAGCAAAACTTTTGTGAAACAGTCTTTAACCTAAATACATGCAATATACTGTTTCCTAATATACACACAAAACTGCTGGTTGTGAACCATTAATTTATTTTACAGTCTACTGATTTTACAATGTACTGCAATCAGTCTGAGAAGTCTTACTCCAGTGAATTTGTTAAGTAATATGATAAACACATTTTCAGTTTTACTGGAAACTGCACAGATTTTTAACCATGGGATCACCAGGGAAGCCCCGAGTTTCAGCTTTTTATTATGAAAAGATTTTAAACATAACCAAAAGTTCAGAGAATAGTGCAGTGAACACTATGCCTTCCACCTGTATTCACTTATTGTTAATATATTTACCCAGTGTACTTTATATACTTATTGTAATGGAACTAATTGTACAATTAGCAATAATTTCATAATATCTAACATCCAGAACCTATTCAAATTTATGTCTCTTTAGTTATTTTTATTCCATGATAATCCTTCTCCCCTCCCCTACTCTTTGCCCTTCATGGCATTATTTTTAAGCAACATTTATTTTGTAGAATATTCCACATTCTGAGTTGGTCACATTGTTTTCTCATGGCGAGTTTAACTTGTTTCTTGTATTCTCTATTTCCTGTAAACTAGAAGTTAGGTTTAGACTTCAAGATAAACATTGTGTTGCAGAATGGTTGAATGGTAATGCTGTGTGTTTCATATTGCATCCCATCAGGGGACACACAAAGCTATGTCATCCCACTCTCTATTCCAGTGTATCACTTGGATAAAGTAATGACTGCCATTTCCCACCATCTTAAAAGTGTATTTTTCCCTGTAAGAGTACTAAATAATTTGTGGAGGGTACTTTGGAATATATCTTAAGTGTTTCCCTATACCATTTACCTAATGATTTTTAGCATCCATCGATAATCCTTACTTCAATCAGTTACTATACCAGAAGTGGAAGAATAGTGATTTTTTTTTCACCTCTCTCATGCAATGTTTTATTGTTACAGCTGATGTTATTTTGTAAGAAGAGCATTTTTTTTCTTTATCCCTTTTTAAAGATCACTAAGGACTGAGGTTATTCAGCATGCTGTTGTAGACGGTTACATTCATTATTTTCTTTTGTGCTAAAATTTTCCCAACCCTGGTCGGTGACAGGCTGTTTAAACGAGCTTCTTTGATCTTTTGACACACTCCTGTTAGTCATTGAGTATTCCTTTTCTGGCATTACTGGAAGCCCCAGATTTATTTCACCTGTCCTGCTCCCAAGACCCTGTCCATTTCTCCAAGGAGACCTGGTTTCTTTTAGTTAGAAGTGGTACTTAGAACTTAAGTTCTAAGTTGGGCACTGGCTTTGTTTATTGCTGCTAAAATGTCATTGCTTTTAAGACTTTTTTAGTGGTTGGAGCTAAGAAATAGTTGTTTTGAAACATTATGAGTTCATTTTTATTTTTGGCCACATCATGTGGCATGCAGAATCTCGGTTCCCAGACCAGTCAAACCCATGCCCCCTGCATCGGGAGCATGGAGTCTTAACCACTGGACCACCAGGGAAGTCCCTGTGAGTTCATTTTTATATTTCTAATTTAAATAGAACATTTTGTAATTTTTACAATTTTGCCTTTCTTTTTATTAAAAGTCTTTGTTTCTAATCACACTAATATATTAACCCATTTGTTTTATTCTGTATTACACACAAAATAGTTTCAAAGTTACAATACTGGTATTAAAAAAAATCTGAGTGAAATTTAAGATTTTCCTGACATTTAAAAAAATTATGGGGGCTTCCCTGGTGGTCTGTTGGTTAAGATTCTGAGCTCCCAATGCACAGGGCCCAGCTTCGTTCCCTGGTCAGGGAATTAGATCCCATATGCCACAACCAAGAGCTCTCATGTTACAACAAAGACCTGGCATGGCCAAATAAATAATATATTTAAAAAATTATGTACCCTTCTCCCCAGGATAAATTATATTTAATTTGTTACAAATTAAATAGGACTCCAAATTAAATAATGTGAGGTCCTTCTCAATACTCTTACAGTATAATTTTATTTTTACATTAAAATTTTTTATGTGCTACAGTAAAATTTCCTTTTTTTGGTGTATATGCCTATGAGTTTTAACTCATGTATGGATTCTTGTAAGCATCAGAACTAACAGGAAACAGAGTACTTCAAAGACTTCTCTCATGCTACACCTTTGCCAGTCTATACTTATTTGATTTGATTATTTTGTTTACTGTCTTCCTCACTAGAATGCTAACTCAGTAAGGAATAGGGTGTTAGGACTGGTTTCCGAGAAACAGTGCAGTTGATTTATTTGGAAACTGTAAGTGGGAGAAATGGGGAGTGAGGTGAAGAGACTGAGAGAGCTATGGACTATCTTGTGAGTCTGATCCCTGGAAAGGAAAAAGGAAGATGATAGGAAGTCCTAGAATGCCATGCAGTACTGAGAAGGTTTTGGCAACGGAGATGGTGAGTCCTCAAGCCAAAGGTGCTGTCAAGAGTCTTGTCTCCATATACCCCTGCTCACTTAGCCATTGGCTGGGGACAGCCCCAAAGAAGTGTGGCGATGGAACAGAGGTGGTGGTGAGTGTCAAGCTGCTATAGCTGGGATCAATTATTAGCACTTGCTAAGGATGTGAAGCGTGGTATTTTCAAGAGAGCCACAGGTGGGCTATCTGTTCGGTTCTCTAATATACTTCCATTGCCTCAGAATTGAACCTGGCATATAATAGATGCTCAATAAAATTTGTGAACTGAGCTCCAGATGATTTTAGGAAAACATTTTCCTAGGTTGTTTTGATTGCTTGCATCTTAAATTTGAGAGAAAAATTGTTTTTTTTTTAAATTGTAGTATAGTTTGTTCACAATAGTGATTCAGTTTTTTTAAAATTATATTCTATTATAGGTTGTAACAAGATATAAAAATTCTTTGTACTAAACAGTAAATCCTGTGGCTTATCTATTTTATGTACAGTAGTTTGTTTCTTTTAATCCCACACACCTAGTTTATCCCCTCCCTTCTCTTTGGTAACCATAAGTTTTCTATGTTTGTGAGTCTGTTTTCTATTTCATTTATAGATTCATTTACATTGTTTTTTATATTCCACATATAATGTGTAGTATTTGTCTTTCTCTGACTGTTTTACTCTACTAAGCATAATCTTCTCTAGGTCCATCTGTATCACTGCAAATGTCATATTTCATTCTTTTTAATGGCTAAGTAATACTCCATTATATATGTTTGTACCACACCTTCTTAAGCCAGTTGTTGATGGGCATTTTTGCTGTTTCCATGTCTTGGCTATTGTCTTAATAAATAGTGGTGGTGTGAACATTGAGGTGCATGTATCTTTTTGAATTAAAGTTTTTGTTTTTTCTGAATATTTTTCCAATCCCACCCTGGAGTGGGATTATTGGATCATATGGTAGCTCTCTTTTAGTTTTTTGAGAAGCCTCTATACTGTTTTCCATAGTGGCTATACTAATTTGCATTTCCACCAACAGTGTACGAGGATTCCCTTGAGAAAATGTTTTTAGTGTTATAGAATTAGATAGCAACTAGGAAAAGGACTGACTGCCAGGCTCTCCATATGCAGTGTTTCCATTAAGATTTCTCAACAAGCTATGAGGTTCTTTATTGTTTCGATTTTATAAATGAGAGAAGAAACTGAAGCTCACAGAGGCAAAAGTCCTTTGACCCAAATTTCAGAGCTGCTGAGGGTCAGAGCTGGGCTTTGAAACCCTGTTGATCTGATTCCAAAGCTTGGCCATATCTCTCAGGTGATTCCTTTCTCTGGTGATATTTTTTCTGTGTGTGCTTCCCTATTTCCTAGATTGGCTACTAGTTGCAAAAAAAGAAAAAAATAAATAGTGGGAGGGATGAGAAGAGTTACTTTTCAAAACACATGACAGAAGTGTAATGGAGACAAAAATGTGACTTCGAGTGGTCTTTCTGGATTAATGCTTTTATAAAAGGTCTGTATTGATTAATTTTGTCTGTATTGCTTAAACAGAACCCTGTTTAAGGGTTTACCTTTGTAAACTCACCTTTTCTCACCTTTGTTAACTGCACATTTTCTGTTTCTGTTAAACTAGTAACAGTAACAATGACAGCAAATGTTTATCAAAGATTTTCTGTGTATCTGGTCTGATGCCATTTGCTTTACATGGGCCATTTCATTTACTACCCCATAGCAAGTCCATTGGGAACTGAAGCTCAGAGAGAGAATGACTTACTCAGGGTTAGAAGTTAATCACTGCTGAATCTGAGACCTCCTGACCCAGTTTTGTTTGATGACAGTGTTTTGTGTACCTTTCCAGAATTTATTTATAAAACACCCAACCCAGCTTTTCTTAAATTACAAGATGCCCCCAAATGGAATTAGGATTTTTCCCCTTTTTGGGGGTGGGGGGCATGCTGTGCAGTTAGTGGGATCTTAGTTCCCTGACCAGGGATTGAATTTGGGCCCTTGTCATTGAAAGTGCTGAGTCCTAACCACTGAACTGCCAGGGAATTCCCTCAGAAATAGGATTTCTGTTTTCTCAGTAAAAGTGAAAGTTGCTCAGTTGTGTCCGACTCTTTGTGATCCCATGGACTATCCAGTCCGTGGAATTCTCTAGGCCAGAATACTGGACTGAATAGCCTTTCCCTTCTCCAGGGAATCTTCTCAATCTAAGCATTGAACCCAGGTCTCCTGCATTGCAGGTAGATTCTTTACCAACTGAGCCACAAGGGAAGTCCAAGAATACTGGAGTGGGTAGCTTATCCCTTCTCCAGCAGATCTTCCTGATGCAGGAATCTCCTGCATTGCAGGCAGATTCTTTACCAACTGAGCTATATCAGGGAAGCCTGTTTTCTCAGAGACAGGCATTTGTAAAATACAGATTTAGATTTTCCAGGGAGATCATTAATTCTCAAAGCAGTTTATCTCACCAAACAGACTATAGACTATTGATAAGAATCTGCCTTCTAATTTTAGACCTACCACTGTGAGGTGAACTTTTCACATGTCCATCTTCTGCTCTGTAGATGGAGTAATTCTGCCTGCCCTCTTACTTCCGCCATTGCATTGATAAGCTGACTGTCTAATGTATGAGAAACTGCAGTTTCCTCGTAGTGATGCTTGGTGGATGGAATGGAAACTGCTTTTTCTGATGCCTTCTGCCTTCTTCCTGTCATCTGGTGGGAGCGCACCATCTGTCCTGAACAGTAGGCTTGGCTTTCCCTGTTCTTGCTCTGAACACAGTGAAAAAAGCTCCTCTGTCAGTTGCTTTCCTGACTCTTTTGGCATATTTCCATCACCTTGTTTCCATTTAAGTTGATCATGGTCTTCTTGCATTTCTTGTACAAAGGATTTCAGAATCTGAGTTACATAATGTCCTTAACTCTCTTTCTTTTCTATTTCTTTTTCATTAGGATTATTTGCACTGATCAAATCTGGGTTCCTGGTTCATACCTCTTCACTTCTTGTGCCATCTTTTAAAAAAAAGTTACCTCATTTCTGAGCTTTCCATATATGTGTATTGAGTCATTACACTAGGCAGTATGGAATAAAGAGAAATCATTCCCTTCAGCTAGTAGAGCCCTCAAGAAGTTTAAGGCCAGTGAAGTATTTGGCTTTGGCTGTAGCGTTGCTGGCCAAGGATTGTTAATTGTGTCCTGTCATCCTTATATCTTTGCTAATTTTTCATATTTAATGAGTGACTTACTCTGTTAGGCACAAGTCTAAACCCTAACCCTAATTCTATACCCCATTTAATCCTCACAATACAATAAAGTGTACCATTTTATACGTGAGGAAACAGAGGCACAGTAATTGAGAAAATTGCCGAAAGGTGCGCAACTGATAAGTAATGGATTTGGGGTTTGAATCTAGATAGTCTGGCTTCTGAGCTTGACAAGGTGTGGCTTTTATTCCCCATTCGGTGTCCTGTACCTAGGATATAGAGTTAAGTTCCTGAAATTATTTATATTATGGGGTGACATTTACTCTGTACAGAGTTCATGTACACATCCCTGGGAGACAACAATTAATTTTGTGTGTAGGAATTTTAGAAGAGTTCCAAAAGACGACTGATGCCAAATCATTTATACAGTGCTAGATGGTGGAGAAGAGTGGTGATTAGGCTAGACATAGACCCTGATCTTCAGGAATTGACCTTCCAGTGGAGGTAGATAGACCATAAATAAACAGACCGGTTACATGAAGCCTCGGTGGTGATAGATGAAGAGGAGTAAGTATTGGTAAGTGGACAGAGTGATGCGGTATGCCTCTGATGGGAGCTTACCAAGGTAGAGAATGCTCAGGGAACGTCTGTCTGACAAGGGGAAGCATTTGAGCAGAAATCTGAAGAGAGTGAGGGATATCTAGGGGAAGAGGGTTCCACGTGGAGGCAGCCAAGGCATGGCATACTGGGCACGTTCAGACAGTCGATGGAGAATCAAGAGTAAGGGGGCCAGAGGCAGAAGATGAGCCCACAGTTGTCAGCAGGGGCTGGATAGGCCAGAGGTGGGGTTTTGGACTTGATTGTAAATATAATAGGAAGTCATTGAAAGATTTTAAACAGTAAAGTGACATTATCTGATTTCAGCTATTAAAAGTGGCTGTGGTTATTGTGTGTAATATGCCTGTAATAGTAGGCAGGCACAGGGAGAAATAGGGAGAACCCTAGGAGTCTTTTGTAGCAGTCGAATTTAAGGTGATAGTTGCTTGAACTAAAAAGGTGGAGATGATGAGAAGGGATCAGAATCTGGACATTTTTCAAAGGTATAGCCAATAGATTTGCTGATGATGTTTTGAGAGACAGAGGAGAATCAAGGAAGACTTCAAGAACTTTTGGTCAAAGTACTGATAGAATATTTGCTGAAATGGGGAAAACCAGCTGTTTGATTTTAGATATTTAAAATATGGGATTCCTTTTTCATCACCAAGTGGAGACATTGAGCAGATGGTTGAATAAAAGTCAAGCATCTAGATGTGAGCCCTGGGTTAGAGGTAGAAATCTTGAGAGTTGGCAGTGAGTATAGGGGATTAAAATTTTTTTTATATTTTAGAACAGTTTTAGGTTCATAGCAAAACTGAGCAGAAAGTATAGAGAGTCCCTGTCTCTTGCTCTCACACCTACAGTCTTCCCCACTGTCAACATCCTGCACCAGGGTGCTATATTTGTTAAAGTTAAAAAAGTTTTTTTTCATTACATGATTTGCTTTCTTTTTCCCTAAATTTTATTTAGTTATTTAGGCTAACATGGGGTCCTTGTTGCTGAGCTGGCTTTTTCTAGTTGCAGTGCTCAGGCTTCTCACCGGGGTGGCTTCTCTTGTGGAGCATAGGCTCTGGGGTGCAGGCTTCAGTAACTGCAGCACATGGGCTCAGTAGCTGTGGCTTCCGGCTTCTAGAGCACAGGCTCAGGAGTTGTGGTGCATGGGCTCAGTTGCTCCTCAGCATGTGGAATCTTCCCAGACCAGAGTTCCAACCTGTGTCCCCTCCATTGGCAGACGGATTCTTAACCGCCAGACTATCAGGGATGCCCCTTAACTGTGTATTCTGATGAACATTTATTAATGTATATACATGTGTAACCACCCAGATTAAGATAGAGACATTCTGGGCTCTTTAGAAGACCTTTTCCCCATATCCAGTCACAGAGTCCCCTCAGTCCTAGAGGAACTACTTTCTGTGGATGTGCATTTAAAGTGAGACTCATCAGCACGTGTGTATTCTCTAGCATAATCAGCTGCCTGGGTGAAGGAGTGGAAAATGTGGAAAATCTGATGGACCTACATGCGTGTGTGCTAACTCTTCAGTCGTGTCCAACTCTTTGCGGCCACAGGGACCGTAGCCCACCAGGCTCCTCTGTCCATGGGATTCTCCAGGCAAGAATACCGGAGTGGGTTGTCCTACAGTTGGAGTTTATCCAGGCAGATGTGACGGAGGACAAGAGGGGCCAGGGAATTAAGGGTATCTGCAAGGAAGTGAGATTAAAGGATAAGATTTCTAGAATGAGAGTGAAGTGTGACAGCAGGCAGAAGGGACAATGTGAGCAGAAGTATTGAGGGTTCACAGAACAAGGTATGTTCTCAGAGTCTGGAGAGGGACAGATCAGGAGTGGTAGGACTTTGGGCAAGATTTCAAGCAGGAGAGAGACATGGTTCAATCCCTTGTAGGAACAGAAAAGTAGTGGTGTTTATTCAGTCACCAAACATTTATTGAGTGTCTCTATATCTGGCCCTTTGCCAGGACTGATAGAAAAGTGTAGGAGTTACTTAGGCATAGTAATGTAGTTTAGGCATACTGGAGAAGCTGGCTTAAAACTCAGCATTCAGAAAACTAAGATCATGACATCCGGTCCCGTCATTTCATAGCAAATAGGTGGGGAAAAATGGAAACAGTGACAGACTATTTTCTTGGGCTTCAAAAACAAGCAGACAGTGACTGCAGCCATGAAATTAAAAGACATGTGCTCCTTGGAAGGAAAGCTATGACATACCTACACGGCATATTAAAAAGCAGAGACATGACTTTGCTGACAAAGATCCAACTAGTCAAAATTATAGTTTCTCCATCAGTCATGTATGGATGTGAGAGTTGGACCATAAAGAAGGCTGAGTGCCGAAGATTGATGCTTTCGAACCATTGTGCTGAGATGTCTCTTGAGAGTCCTTGAACAGTAAGGAGATCAAACCAATCAATCCTAAAGGAAACCAACCCTGAATATTCATTCATTGAAAGGACTGATGCTGAAGGTGAAGCTCCAATACTTTGGCCACCTGATGGAAAGAACTGACTCATTGGGTAAGACCCTGATGCTGGGTCAAATTGAGGGCAGGAGAAGGAGGCGACAGAGGATGAGATGGTTGGATGGCATCGTCAACAAATGGATATGAATTTGAGCAAACTCCAGGAGATGGTGAAGGACAGGGAAGCCTGGCATGCTGTTGTCTAGGGGTTGCAAAGAGTCAGACACAGCTTAGCGACTGAAGAACAGCAACAAGAGCTGACTGTTCAGTTGTGGGAAACAATCAGCATAGAGAGGAGAGATGAATTCAAGACATTTTCAGAGTTAGATGTTGAAGAATGTTAGATTTTCAAATGTTGAAGAATGAAAGTGATAAAGGGATAGGGAAAGAGAGAAGACATCCAAAATAGTACAGTTTTTCTGTAGTTTAATAGTCAGCTCTTTGTTTTACTCTGAATACGATTTCCATCCCCGTCTCCTCTTCACAAAGGCTGGAGATGGCTTAGAATGTTACTTTTGTGCATAAGAGTCATTTGCTTCTGGTATGTGCCCTGAGCCAGGAATAGAGTGGCATACTCTGATTCTTGAAGTAAATGATTGTTGTATGTTTGCAGAAAGGCTGTATATACAGGGAAGAATCTGGAAGCAGCCTGCCAACCCCTGGGCAAAGTTCAGGCAAATTATCAGCTACCACCAGGTAGGCCATTAGGTAGGTAACACAAAAGACACCGCTGTGGACCTGTGTTAATACAAGGATATTTGTATGTGAAGTCAAATTAAGAGCAGAAGTCTCTTCACTGGGTTTAGTGAGGTGATTTGGACAGTGATCTCTACTACACCCCTCTACCTAGTCACTCTCTTTGAGCTTCCCATTCCCACACATCTAAGAGAGGTACAGTGATCCTAACAATTCCATGAGTCCTCATGCCATCCATGGGGTCGCACAGAGTTGTACACGACTGAAGCGACTCAGCAGCAGCAGCAGCATGGGATGGTAGTAAAAATCCTGTGAGATATATGTAGAGGCCATATATAGCCCCTAGAGGAAACTGCTCACATTGATTATGAATAGCCACGTGAGGAAATTCTGACTAGTAGTGGAGTAGGAAATCAGAGGGAAATTGTTATCCTTTTGGGTTCCTCTTTTTCCCTCTGTAGCAGTTCTTCAGTTTGTATTTTTGGTGTGTATGTGGGGGGACCAGACAGATTTCTGCCAGGCACTGTCTAGCTCTAATTTAAGCATCTGCACAGTGTGCAGCTTAGTTTTACTCAGAAGCAGCCAAGACTCTGAGCATTAAGCCTTCCTGGGACTTGAGGTCATATACTGTGTTCAAAAGCCAGGGTTGTATTTCTGTGTTAGACCTGGGCTATTCTCTGCCTTTCTGGTTGTGCAGGTAGAATTAGTCCCTCTCATTTGGTATGGGTTTCACTTTGCAATGGTCCTTTCCTCTCCTTTCCTGGGTGGAGCCCCAGGGTAGGTTGAGTTTTCTGGTGGTTTAGAGCAGTGTGGCTCAAATGCAAAAAAACATGGGGACTAGTGCCTCCAACCTATATACTATCTATGGATCTCACTTTTAGTAGCATTGGGGCAAAATACTTGTACGTTAGTTATTTAGTGACAAATTTTCTCAAAATTTAGTGGCCTCAAACAACACTACCATTATTCTTTCAGTGTGTGGATCAAGAATTCAGAAGCAGCCTCTGGGCGAGGTCTTATGTTTGTCCTAAGTTGGTGCTGATTGCTTGTGGGAGACTTGTGGCTATGTGTGAACTTCTCCATTTAGATGGGGCATCTAAAATGTTCTCATGATGTGGTACCTGGCTTCTCCCAGAATGAGGAACCTAAGAAGTGGCAGTGCTGTGTGTGTGTTAAAATAATACACATAAAATTTATCGTTTTAACCATTTTAAAGTGTCTAGTACATTAAGTAGGAGAAGGCAGTGGCACCCCACTCCAGTACTCTTGCCTAGAAAATCCCATGGACGGAGGGCCTGGGGGCTGCAGTCCATGGAGTCGCTAAGAGTCCGACACAACTGAGCAACTTCACTTTCACTTTTCACTTTCCTGCATTGGAGAAGGAAATGGCTACCCACTCCATTGTTCTTGCCTGGAGAATCCCAGGGACGGGGGAGACTGGTGGGCTGCTGTCTATGGGGTCGCATAGAGTCAGATATGACTGAAGCGACTTAGCAGCAGCAGTACATTAAGTACGTTCATATTGTTGTGCAACCATCACTACCATCCATCTGTACAATTACTTATTTATTTATTTAAAATGTAAATAAATTTAAGTGTAATTATGTATAATTTTTTATAAGTTACAGGAGTACAATATAGTGACTCACAATTTGTAAAGGTTATGGTCCATTTATAGTTATTATAAAATATTGGCTATATTCTCTATGTTGTCAGAACTTTTTCATCTTCCCAAATGGAAACTCTATGCATATTAAAAAGTAACTCCTCATCCTCTTCCCTCACCAGCCCCTAGAAACCACCATCCAACTCTCTGTTTTTATGAATGTGACAACTCTAGATCTTGCAATTTGTCTTCTTGTGATTGCCTGGCATGCTGCAGTCCATGGGCTTGCAAAAAGTTGGACACGACTGAGAAACTGAACAACAACAATGTTTTCAAGGTTCATCTGTGTTTTAGGATATATATTAGCATTAAGACTGAATAATATTCCACTGTGTGGACATACCACATCTTGTTTATCCATTCTTTTGTTGATGGACAGTTGAATTGCTTCCATTTTTCGACTACTAAGGGTAACACTGCTATGAACGTCAGTATACAGATATCTGTTCGAGTCTCTGCTTTCAATTCTTCAGGGTATATTTACCCAGAAGTAAAATTGCAGCACTTTTTAGGACCCAGGCTTGAAGTCCTATACCATTACTGCTGCCATATTCTATTTGTTAGAAATGAGGCCACATTCAATGGGAGGATAATTAGGTTCCACCTTTTGAGGGAAGGGATGTAAAATTTGCAGACATATTTTAAAACCACTATATCTACCTTTGAGAGTGATCATGCAATGCCAGGTTAATTGAAAACACACACACTAAAATTCCTTCAGTTCAGTTCAGTTCAGTCACTCAGTCATGTCCGACTCTTTGTGACCCCATGAATCGCAGCATGCCAGGCCTCCCTGTCCATCACCAACTCTCGGAGTTCACTCAGACTCAAGTCCATCGAGTCAGTGATGCCATCCAACCATCTCATCCTCTGTCGTCCCCTTCTCCTCCTGCCCCCAATCCCTCCCAGCATCAGAGTCTTTACAGTGAGTCAACTCTTCGCATGAGGTGGCCAAAGTACTGGAGTTTCAGCTTTAGCATCATTCCCTCCAAAGAAATCCCAGGGCTGATCTCCTTCAGAATGGACTGGCTGGATCTCCTTGCAGTCCAAGGGATTCTCAAGAGTCTTCTCCAGCACCACAGTTCAAAAGCATCAATTCTTCGGCGCTCAGCCTTCTTCACAGTCCGACTCTCACATCCATACATGACCACAGGAAAAACCATAGCCTTGACTAGATGGACCTCAGTCGGCAAAGTAATGTCTCTGCTTTTGAATATACTATCTAGGTTGGTCATAGTCATCTTGATCAGTACACCTTAACCTTTTCATGTTATTGCTCATTCGTGGCATCTCAGCTGAGAAGCTCTAATAAAAGTGGTACAGATTTGTGGAAAAGCACAGTAAAACATTCCTCAAGGAGACCTTGTGGACCACCAGCACTGTGTTCATGAATACCCCGTGGTCCATGGATTGCTGTTGGGCAACAATCATTTCAGGCCCAGCTGCCCGTCCGTATAATAGGGGTGGAATCCTTGGGGTTCCTGCATAGTTCTCTACACAGGGTTGCTGTTTCTTTTCTCACCTTCAGTTTCCTGTACATCCTTACCTTCTTTTGTGCTTCTCTTCTTCTGTACCTGTGCTGATTTACTTGTTTTATACCTTCTCCCAGGAAAACTTTCAGCTTTACTGCCTCCTTGATCACCTGGAAAACATTGATTCATCTTTCAGAATTGAGTCATATGTCTCATTTTCACTAGTTGTTTTGACCCCTTCTTCTTCCTCATCCTCCTTCCTCTCCCCTAGACCTAGCCTTTTGTTCTTCAGTACCTTATTCTACTTTAAACAGTCTTCCATAGTTGCACCTGTGATACTTCATTACAATTATTTGTATATATAGAAATACACATTTATTCCTCCTGAGGATACTGTAGTGAATGAGAGATAGATGTCTTTAGGGGTGTCTGTAATCTCCTAGGAAAGCAGGCTGTGAATGTAAGCAAATCAGCAGAGAAACAAATGAGGTAATTACAGATGGTGAATGTTATTTATGAAGGAAGAAACAGGAAACTGACATAGATTGGAAAGAGATGGGGGGCTACTAGAGATACGTCGATTCAGAGTTTTTGAGGCTGCAGGGCCTAAGGCTGTTGCCTGGGAAGAGTGGACAGAGGGGAAGTGATTCGGGTGAAGTGAACAGACCTGGTGTGGGAAGGTATGTGTATGTTTGAGGAAAGCAAAGGCGCAGTGTGCCTTGTAACACTGTCTTTCTTCCTCTGTAAGCTGTTGTGATCACAGGTTTTTATAGATTTGGCTCTGTATTTCCAAACCCTGGCACACTTCCTGGCCCAGAGTGGGTACTCAGAAAATGTCAAGGGAATTGATGAATTTCTGTTTCTCTAATTTTTGTCCCTGTCCTTGTCTCTTAACATTTGATTGGCTACACTGGCCTTCTGTGGCTTCTTGTTTTAGTGACCAGTTTTACTATTTGCTTAAGGACACCGTAGTAACCTAAGTTACTGTGAAGTTTAGGTTATATGACTTTTCCAAGTTGAATTTTATTGTATTTATTTTGACTGTGCTACGCAGCTTGGTGGATCTTAGTTTCCTGACCAGGGAGTGAACCTGGGCTCTGGCAGTGAAAACACCTAATCCTAACCACTAGACCACTAGGGTGTTCCCCAAATTGAGTTTTAGACAGATGAGTTTTTAACAGTTTTTGGCCTTCAGAAAAAGCTTTTTAGTAACTAATTTAAGTCATAATGATCATAGCACCTATGCGTATATCTCCTCCAATTTGACAGTTTTTGTACTGGGATATGTTTGTCTCTTTGACATCTCCAGCATGGATATTCTTGGTTTGTTTTGGTAATTCATTGTGGTCTGTGTATATATTCCTGTTGCTGTTTTGTGACTCTAGGTATTCATAATCAAACCTTTTTATAAGTACATTTGATGAACATTTATTGAATGCCTAATATATAACACTCTGGAAGAAATTTATACACTTAGCAAACAGCTCTCTTCATCTTTTAAGGTTCACCCCAAGTGCTAAGTCTTCTTCTCTAAAGTCTCTTTCCCACCCCCTCAAATACCTGATGAAAAAGTTTACAGTGGACTCTATTGCTGCTTCTGGGCAAGGTGAACAGAGGAAGCAGATTAAGCTAAATGAAGAGATTAGAAGGTGAGTGGTAGGAAATGTACTATGGAAAGAGAAGGGTCTGTTTAGGTGTGTTAGAGGGAGATAGGGGAAAGTGGGCAGAAACTTAGACTGTCTAGCCCAGGCTTTCCGCAGAGAGACAGTGCCTCTCTTCCATCTAGCCCTGGTTATTGGGGTATAGGCAGGCCAGGTAATTCTAGAGTTATACTCCTTTGCTTATTTCTCTCCACAAATCAAGAGTGTTTTTGGTCTCTGTAGTTGGGCAGAGGAGTGGGGGATTCCAAGGAGCCCACCAAACTTCTCTTTGGGCCCTTGCCATCCTGGAAGCCCTGGTGTTTGGTTATTTGTTTTGTGTCTTCAGGACCTATTAGATTGTCTAGAATCCAAACTAAAGCATGTTTGAATAATGGACCCTAAAGGGCATAGTTTCTGTCCTATAAACTGCTTAGCAATCTAGTGCTTATATCCGTCATGTAAAAATACTGTTTGTGGCTTTAAGTTGAAATGTTTTTATTGACTCTTGAGCTCTTTTCTTCAAAGGAAAACTGCTGGTTTTGAACATCTAAATTGTATCCAATGATCATTCAAACTTTTATTTGCCTAAACAGGCAAAATAAACTCAAGAAAACTTGATCAGACTAGTAACATAAAAATAATGGAAAAGGTAGATAAATAACTATGTTATGAAAACATACCAGAGTAGGAAGTTACACAGAAAGTGAAATGAAGCTTTCTAGTCCATTCCATGGGGTTAGTATAGCCTGAATGAAACTGGGCAGGAATGGCATAATACGAGGAAACTTGGGCAAATTCTGCTTATAAAAGAGACGCAAAACTAGTCAATAAAATGCTAAAAAGACCAAAGAGATATTTATTAAATGAACGATTCACACAATGAAATATGACTTTTTTTTTTAAGCAGGGTAATAACTTAAACTTAGGAAATGTATTATTTCATTATCTCTATAGAATAAAAGCAGAGACCTATATAATCACCTAGACAAAGGCTGAAAAATCTCAAAATTTATTCTTGATGAACTCTCAGTAAGTTAGAGAAAAACTTCATGAAGTTGATTAAAGGCATTAATAAGAAATCTTTGATGATGAAACACTGGAGACATTTTCATTAAAGAGAAGGATGTCAACTATCTCTGCTAATTTTCAACATCATCTTAGAAACACTAATCAGTGTCGTGAATGAGGAAAATAAATGGCAGATATCAGAATTGAAAATGAGATAGTATAATCATAATTTGAATATGATAATGGTAGTCTGCCTGGGAAATGCAGAGGATTTTAACTGATAATCCATTGGGTAGAGATTGAATAGAATCAAAAGTCAGAACAGTGACAGGGCATACAGTGAGAATTATTGCATCCACTTCTTTTTCTACCCTGTACTCACTCAACTCCCAAAGGCAACCAGTTTTATTAATTTCTGTCCATCCTACCGGTATTTCTTTATTTAATAGAAGCCAAGCAAGTATATATTCTTACTTTCCTCTTTGAAACAACAAAAGGTGATTTTATAGTTTGCCTTCTAAAACTTGGAAATCTTTCTTTGTCAATTCATAGTTTGTTTTCATTTTTTTTTTAACAGCTGCATAATATTCTGTTTTGTGGATGTCCCAAAGTGAAAGTATTAATCAGTTAGCCGTGTCTGACTCTTCATGACCCCATGGACTATAGCCAGCCAGGCTCCTCTGTCCCTGGAATTCTCCAGGCAAGAATATTGGAGTGGGTTGCCATTACCTTCTCCAGCAGCATATAAATTCAATAACCATGAAGGTATTGTTTGATATCTGCCCATTAAATATTTTTTAAACTTTTAATTTACAAGTATTTATTTTTGCTTACACAGTTATTGTGTGATTAAATTCTTGTAAAAATTAAAACTACAAGCAAAAGTCTCTTCAGTTCAATTCAGTTTAGTCCGACTCTTTGCGACCCCATGAATCACAGCACACCAGGCCTCCCTTCCTGACCATCACCAACTCCTGGAGTTCACTTAGACTTGCATCCATCGACTCACTGATGCCATCCAACCATCTCATCCTCTGTTGTCCCCTTAACCTCCTGCCCCCAATCCCTCCCAGCATCAGAGTCTTTTCCAATGAGTCAACTCTTTGCATGAGCTGGCCAAAGTACTGGAGTTTCAGCTTTAGCATCATTCCCTCCAAAGAAATCCCAGGACTGATCTTCAGAATGGACTGGTTGGATCTCCTTGCAGTCCAAGGGACTCTCAAGAGTCTTCTCCAACACCACAGTTCAAAAGCATCACTTCTTCAGCGCTCAGCCTTCTTCACAGTCCAACTCTCACATCCATACATGACCACTGGAAAAACCATAGCCTTGACTAGACGGACCTTTGTTGGCAAAATAATGTCTCTGCTTTTGAATATGCTACCTAGGTTGGTCATAACTTTTCTTCCAAAAAGTAAGCGTCTTTTAATTTCATGGCTGCAGTCACCATCTGCAGTGATTCTGGAGCCCCCCAAATAAAGTCTGACACTGTTTCCACTGTTTCCCCATCTATTTCCCATGAAGTGATATGACCAGATGCCATGATCTTAGTTTTCTGAATGTTGAGCTTTAAGCCAACTTTTTCACTCTCCACTTTTACTTTCATCAAGAGGCTTTTTAGTTCCTCTTCACTTTCTGCCATAAGGGTGGTATCGTCTGCATATCTGAGGTTATTGATATTTCTCCTGGCAATCTTGATTCCAGCTTGTGCTTCTTCCAGCCCAGCGTTTTCATGATGTACTCTGCATATAAGTTAAGTAAGCAGAGTGACAGTATACAGCCTTGACGTCCTCCTTTTCCTATTTGGAACCAGTCTTTTGTTCCATGTCCAGTTCTAACTGTTGCTTCCTGACTTGCATATAGGTTTCTCAAGAGGCAGGTCAAGTGGTCTGGTATTCCCGTCTCTTTCAGAATTTTCCACAGTTTATTGTGACCCACACAGTCAAAGGCTTTGGTGTAGTCAATGAAGCAGAAATAGATGTTTTTCTGGAACTCTCTTGCTTTTTCCATGATCCAGTGGATGTTGGCAATTTGATCTCTGGTTCCTCTGCTTTTTCTAAGACCAACTTGAACATCTGGAAGTTCATGGTTCACGTATTGCCAAAGCCTGGATTGGAGAATTTTGAGCATTACTTTACTAGCATGTGAGATGAGTGCAATTGTGCGGTAGTTTGAGCATTCTTTGGCATTCCCTTTCTTTGGGATTGGAATGAAAACTGACCTTTTCCAGTCCTGTGGCCACTGCTGAGTTTTCCAAATTTGCTGGCATATTGAGTGCAGCACTTTCACAGCATCATCTTTCAGGATTTGAAACAGCTCCACTGGAATTCAGTCACCTCCACTAGCTTTGTTTGTAGTGATGCTTTCTAAGGCCCACTTGACTTCACATTCCAAGATGTCTGGCTCTAGGTGAGTGATCACACCATTGTGATTATCTGGGTTGTGAAGATCTTTTTGTACAGTTCTTCTCTGTATTCTTGCCACCTCTTCTTAATATCTTCTGCTTCTGTTAGGTCCATACCATTTCTGTGCTTTATCGACCCCATCTTTGCATGAAATGTTCCCTTGGTATCTCTAATGTTCTTGAAGAGTCTCTAGTCTTTCCCATTCTGTTGTTTTCCTCTATTTCTTTGCATTGATCGCTGAAGAAGGCTTTCTTATCTTTTCTTGCTATTCTTTGGAACTCTGCATTCAGATGCTTATATGTTTCCTTTTCTCCTTTGCTTTTCGCTTCTCTTCTTTTCACAGCTATTTGTAAGACCTCCCCAGACAGCCATTTTGGCTTTTTTTGCATTTTTTTTCCCATGGGGATGATCTTGATCCCTGTCTGCTGTACAGTATCACGAACCTCATTCCATAGTTCATCAGGCACTCTATCTATCAGATCTAGTCCTTTAAATCTATTTCTCACTTCCACTGTATAATCATAAGGGATTTGATTTAGGTCATACCTGAATGGTCTAGTGGTTTTCCCTACTTTCTTCAATTGAAGTCTGAATTTGGCAATAAGGAGTTCATGATCTGAGCCACAGTCAGCTCTTGGTCTTGTTTTTGTTGACTGTGTAGAGCTTCTCCATCTTTGGCTGCAAAGAATATAAATCAATCTGATTTCAGTGTTGACCATCTGGTGATGTCCATGTGTAGAGTCTTCTCTTTGTTGTTGGAAGAGAGTGTTTGCTATGACCAAAGTTCTTGGCAAAACTCTTATTAGCCTTTGCCCTTGCCCTGCTTCATTCCATATTCCAAGGCCAAATTTGCCTGTTACTCCAAGTGTTTCTTGACTTCCTACTTTGCATTCCAGTCCCCTATAATGAAAAGGACATCTTTTGGGGGTGTTAGTTCTAAAAGGTCTTGTAGGTCTTCATAGAACCATTCAACTTCAGCTTCTTCAGCGTTACTGGTTGGGGGATAGACTTGGATTACCGTGATATTTAATGGTATACATTGGAAACGAACAGAGATCACTCTTTCATTTTTGAGATTGCATCCAAGTACTACATTTCGGACTCTTTTTGTTGACGACAATGGCTACTCCATTTCTTCTGAGGGATTCCTGCCCGCAGTAGTAGATATAATGGTCATCTGAGTTAAATTCACCCATTCTAGTCCATTTTAGTTCGCTGATTCCTAGAATGTCGACGTTCACTCTTGCCATCTCCATTTTGACCACTTCCAGTTTGCCTTGATTCATGGACCTGACCTTCCAAGTTCCTATGCAGTATTGCTCTTTACAGCATCGGACCTTGCTTCTATCACCAGTCACATCCACAACTGGGTATTGTTTTTGCTTTGGCTCCATCCCTTCATTCTTTCTGGAGTTATTTCTCCACTGATCTCCAGGAGCATATTGGGTACCTACTGACCTGGGGAGTTCCTCTTTCAGTCTCCTATCATTTTGCCTTTTCATACTGTTCATGGGGTTCTCAAGGCAAGAATACTGAAGTGGTTTGCCATTCCATTCTCCAGTGGACCACATTGTGTCAGACCTCTCCCACCATGCCCGCTTGTCTTGGGTTGCCCCGCAGGCATGGCTTAGTTTCATTGAGTTAGACAAGGCTGTGGTCCTAGTGTGATTAGATTAACTAGTTTTCTGTGATTATGGTTTCAGTGTGTCTGCCCTCCTGCAACACCTACTGTCTTACTTGGGTTTCTCACCTTGGACGTGGGGTATCTCTTCATGGCTGCTCCAGCAAGCGCAGCCGCTGCTGCTTACCTTGGATGAGGGGTATCTCCTCACTGCCGCCCCTTCCGACCTTGAACATGGAACAGCTCCTCTAGGCTCTCCCGGCGCCCGCGCAGCCACTGCTCCTGGACACGAGGTCACTCCTCCTGGCCGCCGCCCCTGGCCTCTGGCGTGGGGCAGCTTCTCCTGGCTACTAAAGTCTCTTGGCTATTCCCAATCCCTCTTTCCTCCCTAGAGCTAATTTTTTTTCAGTTTGGTGTTCAATGTCTCTTTCTTTCAAGCTATTATTTCTATTAGGAATATGACTCCCAGCTGCAGTGTTAGTTTGGAAACTAGAGTTTCATCATGGCTGTTAGTTAAATGTTGGAAATTTTCTCTCCCCTTTTCTGTCTATACAGATTCCATTCACGTTGCCTCTTGTTAACCTTGCCTCAGCTTTCCAGCTTCCTTTATGGTTGTTCCAATTTTTAGATTGAATGAAATAAAAATTATGATTTTTGTCAGTAAGAAACAGTTGCTTATCAGCCGTTTCATGTGATTATACCTAGTAGTTTTTTTAAAAAATATTGAAGTATAGTTGATTTACAATGTTGTGTTAGTATATAGCAAAGTGATTCAGTTATATGTATACATAATTCATACTTTTTAAGAGTCCTTTCTTATATAGATTATCACAGAATATTGCATAGAGTTCTCTGTGGTATAGAGTAGGGCCTTGTTGGTTCTAGTAGTTTTCTTTTTAATTTTTAAAAATTTTTACATACTTTTTAAAGGTTACTACTTTCCATTTGCAGTTGTTATAAAATATCAGGGGTTCAGGATGGGGAACATGTGTATACCTGTGGTGGATTCATGTTGCTGTATGGCAAAACCAATACAATATTGTAAAGTAATTAACCTCCAATTAAAATAAATAAATTTATATTTAAAAATAAAATAAATAAAATTTAAAAATATATAAAATATCGATTATATTTCCCGTGTTGTACACTATATCCTTGTGCCTGTCTTACAGCCAGTAGTTTGTGCCTCCTCCCTGCCCATCCCTGCATTGCCCTTTCCATAATCACTAGTTTGTTCTCTGTGTCTGTGAGTCTGCCTTTTTTTGTTATATTCATTACTTTGTTGCTTTGTTTAGATTCCACATGTAATATCATACATCATTTGTCTTTGTCTGTCTGACCTATTTCACTTAGCATTAATGCTAAGTGTATCCATGTTGCTGCAAATGGCAACATTTTATTCTTTTTTTTTTTTTTTTAATGGCTGAGTAATTTTTCATTACATGGCACCCCACTCCAGTACTCTTGCCTGGACTATCCCATGGATGGAGGAGCCTGGTAGGCTGCTGTCAGACACGACTGAGTGACTTCACTTTCACTTTTCACTTTCATGCATTGGAGAAGGACATGACAACCCACTCCAGTATTCTTGCCTGGAGAATCTCAGGGATGGGGGAGCCTGGTGGGCTGCCATCTATGGGGCCGCACAGAGTTGGACACGACTGAAGCGACTTAGCAGCAACAGTTTTTCATTATACATATATACTGACAAGCACACATATTCTTTACCCATTCATCTGTTTTTTAAAAATAAATATTTCTTTATTTTTTCTTTTTTGGCTGCATGTTTCGACTTATAGGATCTTAGTTCCCTGAGGAGGGACTGAACCCAGGGCCATAGGAGTGAAAGCTCTGAATCATAACCACTTGACTCTCAGGGAACTCTCTCCATTCATCTCTTGATAGACACTGAGGTTGCGTCCATATCTTGCAATTTTAAATAATACTGCTGTGAACGTTGAGATGCATGTATCTTTTTGAATTAGTGTTTCGGGTTTTGTTGTTTTTTTTCCAGATATATCCCCAGGAGTGGGATTGCTGGGTCATGTGGTAGTTCCATTTTTAGTATTTTGAGAAACCTCTGTACTGTCTTCTACAGTGGCTGCAACAATTTACATTCTCACCAACAGTGTACAAGGGCTTCCTTTTCTCCACATCCTCGCCAGCATTTGTTATTTGTGTTCTTTTGGATGATGGTCTTTCTGGTGTGAGGTAATAGCTTGTTGTGGGTTGGTTTGCATTTCCCTGATGATTAGCAGTGTTGAACATCTTTTCATGTGCCTGTTGACTATCTACATTTCCATTTTGGGAAAATGTCTATCCATGTGGTAGTTTTAAAACTTAGTTGGTGTCTGGTTCTTCTTAAAGACAGAAACCAGAACCACACCCATTTTATAATCTGAGACCTGAAATTGGCCAGATTAAAGTCAATAAGATTTGTTGACAGATGAATCTGAGCTGTGTCCCAGGCAGCTGTGTAATTGTGATCCACCAAGTCTTAACTGGATTGATCCCTAAGATAACTGCCTCTCCTCTGGATTGCAGTTGGGTTTCCCCATTCACTATGAGTGACTTATATCCTTGTCACACTTTAGAGAAGTAGAGAGAACCACTTTCTCCTTAGGAAGACTTACTGACCCCTGGGTTATTCTTGATCCACCTGGAGAGACTTTTGTAGTCGGTAGACAGTGAGCTGCGTATGCCCTGTGAAGGTTTTTGATCAAGGGAGTAGCTTTTGGCTGGCCAAGGGTCTTTCATAATCTGTGTACAGTGGAGTTTCTATCCTAGGGTTTTGCAGTTAATTCTATGGATCCAAACTTACCAGACTTTCAGAAGGCACTGACCAAGTGTAAATTCAAAAGAATTTGAAGTTGTCCTGCAGTGCCAGCTTCTTATTTTGCCAAATAAGAACATTTAAAACAAACATCTAATTATATTTTTATATTTAATACATGCTCATGGTGCAACATTCAAAACGAAAGGATATATATACACTGAATAAAATAAGTTTCATACTTCCTCTCCAGTTCTTTAACTATCTAGTTCCCTCCCAAGAGGCAAATCGGGTTGCTTGATCATCCTTCCAGAGATAGCCCTGTAAAATATAGGTATGGATGTATTGGCTCTCTCCCCTCCTACAAATGAATGGTAGTGCATTCAGTACTGTTTTGCATCTTGAGTTGTTTTTTTCCCCCAACTTTTCTTAGAGATCTTTAAAAATCAGTACACAGAGAACTTTCTTTGTACTACTGTGTAATATTAGTAAGGATTAAAAACAGTTATCATCTTTTAAATTTGAAAAGTATGTTTAAGCACCAAAAAGTTAGAAAGAATGTGATCATAGTATAAAGGAAAATTCTATAAATTAAATAAATTTGGTTCTATGAAAAATTAATTCTGTGTGTTGGTCCAAAGACCTGTTTGCTGACTATTGCTCAAGATAGTAGACCAGTAAAGAAAGGCCTTTGAATAGGACTGAGTTACGGAGGCTTACTAATCTGTGGTAGGCTGACTGACTGAGAGATCAAGAGGAATACAGCTGACATACCCATATCCTTCTCCCCATTTTACAGGGAGGGATAGACTTGGGAAGCTTTTTTCTCTCCTACCAGTGTACTACTCAGTTTCCCAGCTCCTATGATTAGCTAGTCTGTTGTCAAGATAGCTTGTATTTATGGCAGCTGCATGTCAGCTGGATTGGAATAGGAAGACTAGTTTCAGGGCTGTTTATTCCTTTTATTAATATTTCAGGAGCAATTAATATATTCATAATACAATTAGGAATTTTGAAAAGCATACCTTGTCAGTCCTGTGTGAGAAATACCCACATAAAGTGATTGGGGCCTGAAGCTGGAGAATGACTGAACTTGGGGTGGGTAGCTGGAGTCAGCGAGCCTTGGGATTGAAGAACTGATGGGACACCCAACCTTTGGGAAGAATAGGGAGAATGGAATTCATTTCCTGGATATTCACTGAATGCCCAGTATCTGCATCCTCCTGTGTTTTGGTTTACTCCAGGTAAATTGCCTTAGCAGATACTAGTGTAGGGTTGAAGAGGACACAGTGGAAACAGGCCTGTTAGTTTAGGTAGCACATACTTATTAGGACAGTAGGGTACTGAGTGTTAGATGTAAGAAAGGAAGGTAATGGGACAAGTCCAAGTTGTAGGGAGAAAATGCAAATTGGTAGAATCTAAACTTTCTTAATGTAGAATAGCATTCTGGTCAATAGAGATGTGTTTAAGAGAACAATTGCATATTTATTTTACTTTATTTTTATTCATATACTTATTTTTGGAATGAGCAATAAATTTATATGGTTGGAAAATGAAAAAGTATTAAAAGGTGTATTGCCAAAGGGTCTCCCTCCCATTTTGCCCCTCCCTGCCCCATACCCAGTACCTCTCTTGGATCAGTCAGGTTTATATGCTGGAAACAGAAACCATCCTGGGTACTTGAACCACAGGATTTAACACAAGTAATTGGGTCCTTAGAAAATTGTTGGAAAACTTGGAGGAGTGGGACTCAAGGGGACTGGCCTTAGAGTTTAAATTTGAAGGACTCACCCCTGGAGTGTGAACTGGAGGTTGGGAAATCACTACTGCTCCTGCCACCCCCACCCACCATTGCTACTTGACACTCAAAAAGTCAGTGATTAGACAGTAAATCCTTGCTGCTATAGACCAGCTTGTCTGTATCACCTGTAAGCTTGTTTAAAGCTTTTAAGGCCTTAGCTTCACCTACTGAATCAGAATCTGCATTTAACAAGATTCCCTGATGATTTGCATTGCATAAAATTTTGAGCAGTCCTGCACTGAAGTACAGGCTCTTGTCATGACAGTTGCTTCCAAACCCACAGATCTCCATGACCTTGATTGTCAGTTTGAAGTGAGTCAAGCAAATGTAGTTGTTGGTTTACCTCTCAGTCTAGAAGAGTGATGGGAGATTGAAAGAGCCCATCTACTGAACTGACCACAGTTTTACAAGTAACCAGTGTTAGTTTCAGTTTCTTGTGTATTCTGCCAGGTGTTTTAGGCATACGTAAGCATGTTTGAATACTTATATTCTTTTTTGTCTTGTTAAAAAAATAAGCAGTAGTTTACTTACCATACGCAGTGTTGTGTACCTCACTCTTTTTATGTAATGGTTCATCTTGGGAGAGCTTTCCATATCATTACATAGAGCCATCTTTTTTTAACAACTGCATGATATTCCAATACATAGATTACAACATTCTTAAAATTGAGACTAACACAGTCTGGGCTGCCTGGTCATTTTAAGTTTTTGGCACCTGTAAAATGCAATCTAGTGTTAATTGTTTGCTTCCTGCCTCTCTTGTGCTCAGGTTTGTGTATATGTCGTCTTGTTTGACTCACACTGCAACACAGTGTATCCTTCCTCTGCTTTACATGGAAGAGCTCAGGCTCTGAAAGGCAAATTTAATCACAGTTTAAGGAATATCCAGGATGAGATTTGAATCCCAAGTCTGTTAGCCTCCATGATTTTCGATTTGGCACAGTGACAGAGAATTGCTAAATGATAGGCTTTATTTAGTACTTTTAGATATACTTCTTTGGTAAGAGGTTTGGGAAAATATCATTTTTATTATTTTAGGTGGATTAAGGGCATTTCAATTTTTTTTTTCTTTCCTGACTCAGGTATCCAGCTCACATAGAAGATATTGATTACGAAGAAGGAAAAGTACTCATCCATTTCAAGCGTTGGAACCATCGTTATGATGAGTGGTTCTGCTGGGACAGTCCTTATTTACGTCCTTTAGAGAAAATACAGCTGAGGAAAGAGGGCTTGCATGAAGAGGAAGGATCATCTGTGAGTAACGAATCCAGGCAGTTCAGTAATGAGCAGGCTCAGCCATTCGGCTGAGTCTTTGATGTTTAGTGTGAAAGTCTGTAGGAGCTGAGGACCATCCTTATTTAGGCTTGGAGTGCAACCTTGAGATCTCCACGGCCTCTTGGGGTTGTTGAAGAATCTCAGTTGTCATCTGTGTGTATGACGTGATTGACGTGACAGCTCATAAACTAATTTGGTTATGCGACTGCACTGATGATGAATGGAGACTTGATCTCTCTCTTCTTATACTGCTGTATCCCTTTAGTTTGCTTATTAAGCTCATCTATTGTCTGATCATTAAGCAGTCATTCCATGTGGAGCATTATGCTAGCTTTTTTTTTTTTTTTAAATAAGCCCCTGAAAATCTTGGAACTGACTGGGCTGGATTCTTGTTTTTAAAATTTCATCACTATGTCTTGCACTTTATGACTTCAAAATGAAGGACAAAGTATTTGTTTTCAGTTTTTTAAACAGGAATTGAGACATCTGTAGAAATCCTGCTGCCTTTGGAGCTGACTCAGCCCTGGATTCTGTTTTCCACTTTAACCGTGACCAGGAACTTGAACTCTTGCTAGCCTTTCCCCCTCTTCCCCCTCCCAGTTTAAGATTGTTCACTGTTGCCCAGTTTGGCTGCTGGGTATTTATTCTACAAAATGTATCAATGCAAACTGTGTGCTGGGAAAGCAGTATGAAATATTGATGGTGAAGGAGTGTCTCCTTTGTCCAAAGACCCTCTAAAAGTGTAGATGGCATTAGGTGGCATGAATGCTGTTTGCCTTGAGATGAAACAGCCTCTCTCCTTCCAGCTGTGTACTTGTTGTGTACCCTGGTGGTCCTGGGCTGTTAGATGCACTTTCAGGGACAAGATAGAATTATCTTGTGCCTTGCCTGTCCAGAACTCCTTAAATGGGAAAAGGCTGTGTCCAACCCTTTTGTTTTGACTCCCAGTGTTTAACAGCAGAAACATCTTCATCCCAGTAACCATCTCCCCTTCCTGCCCTTGTCAATTTCATCCTGCCTTATGAATTTGGTTACCATGTATGTCCTATGAAATTGGATTGGTAACAGGATCTTTTTTTTGTTTTTTAATATTTTTAGGAATTTCAAATAAACGAGCAGGTCCTTGCTTGCTGGTCTGATTGTCGTTTTTACCCAGCCAAAGTCACTGCTGTTAACAAGGATGGTAAGGCATTTGAGTTGTAATTGTTTTTACTCTTGACATAGGGGTGAGTTTATAATATTGAATTTGATGGTGTATTTTTAGTATGTATTTATTGCCTTGGAATCCTCTCTAGGTTAATTACTATGTCAGGAGTTAGGGAGAAATTATAAATGGAGAGAAAGCTAGCTTAAGGAGGGGGAGATTGGTTCTCTGCCGTCTAAATTTTAGTCATTGTTTTCTGAAACAGTCATGGCTCATCTGTCCCTCTGCTGGGAAGTTTGCAGGTTTTTGCTGTCTAGGAGTTCCTAATATAATTGAAGAAATAAGTCCCTAATATTCCTTTTAGTTATTTGTTAATAGTCTAGAAGTGAAGCAGGCAACAAACATCTCTTCCAAAACGTATTTTATGGATGCCAAGTGATTGAGACTGGTGTGTGGTACCAAAGTTGCTAGTTGAAGTTGGGGTACTGGGGTTTAGAGTTCTGAGTTAGGATACCTTTGCCAGAGTTCAGAACACGTGAGAAATCAAGACGAGGAACACAAACTCATTTTATGAATACAGAGGCAAGGGAAGAGGAGGGTTATGAACACGGTATGCATCCTGACACATAGAACAGACTCGGCAGGGCTCAAGTGATACCTTTTTTAAGCATTTTCTACTGAGGTGTTTGTGGTATGTCCATGATCTCTGCAGTGATTGTTTAGGGCAAACAGATCTCTTAGTACCACTGTTAGGGGTGAAAGGCTAGATTGACTTCATTCAATGAATTCAAGTATTTATTTAGCACTCTGCTAAAATGCTGGACCTTGGGATAAACAAGAAACTCATCTCAGAATGGGTTGAAATGGTCAAAAATGAACTGTATATTTGCATATAGCAGGACTTTTAGTTCCTCTATTGCTGTATTCACTAGTCCTGGCAGTTATTAGGCTGGGTGGGGGAAGTGGCAGATGTATCCCTGAAAACAAAGTCCTCTTACTACAGGCCTCCAGAGCAAGGCTGTATCTTCTAAATTCTTTAAGCAGTTAGTCATCCTCTCATTTATGGTTAAGTTTTTTGGATAGTCCCTTGTTTTCCCCAAGTTACATTTTTTAAGCCTGTGTTTAAAATAAAGTCTCATATTACTTTTCATATGTGTTACTTTAATTTTAATAAATGGATATTATTCAAGTGTCATGTTATTAAACTGCTTCAGATCCTTTTTGTAAAAGGCATAGTTTATTATATCAAACACTCATTAAATAGATTATAATCCATATGTGTATAGATCCATTTGTATTAAAATGGTGAATGATCTCATTTATATGGGAAAATAAAGTAAAAGCTTCAAGGATATATTGTGCAGCATAGGTAATATAGCCAATATTTTATAATAACTTAAAATGGAGTATAACCTATGGAAATTGTCAATCACTAAAATTGTACACCTGAAACCAATATAATATTGTTAAGCAACTGTACCTCAATAAAAAAAAGTCCCAGTAAAAGAAAAAGTTTATTTTTAGAATCTTATTTTTTAGACTAGTAATTTTTTTCTACTCTTACTGGATTTAAATTATATGATATGAAACACAGGTGTTTGTTAGTGTACGTAGATGTCTTTCTGAAAGTCTATTAGGTTGATTTATTCTGATAAAGTTGGATGTTCCCCCTAGGGGAGGTGTGCCCTTTGAAAAAATGGCTGCTCCTTAGATCAAATGAAGACTATGGATAGAAACACGGGTAACTGTTGATAAAGCGGGTAGCAGAAAGGAAGCAACATTTTTCTTTTGTTCCAGTGATGTCCCAGAGTCACATGGAGGACAGAAGTGAGAAGAGGGTTTAGATTAAAAGAATAGGAAAGGAAGGGCACATTGAGGAAGGAGGGATTTGGGGAGTCCTGGGAGCTGTCTTATAGAGAGGTAGGGTGTGAGGGTCTAGGTGGAAGCATTAAAGGCTTAGGAACCTACTGTTTGCATCTAGTATCTGTAGAGCTCAGGCCTTAGCATCATGGATTAAAAAAGAATAAAGAACTTGTTCAAGAGAGAATGAAGTAGGTGTTGAGATAGAGCAACTGGGGGAGGTATGACAGGTGCAGATAAATCATAAGGGAGGTGTGAGGAAGGACCCCTATCTGCAGTTGTTGGGGGTTTTTGTGTCAGTTGGGTCTGAAATCTTTTTTTCTTTAAAACATTTTGGCTGCATCATGTGGCATGCATGATGGGATCTTACCTTCCCCAGTCCTAACCATTAGACTCCCAGAGAAGTCCTTTTAATTTGCTTTGCAAGTTGTTTAAAAAATCTTTTATTTTCCTTCATGAGCTGAGGGAGAGTCTTGAGGTAATGGTTGCTCCCACAATGGTCAGATGCCACCCTAATGTATTTGTTCGATAAGCTTCAGATTCTGTTCAGTAAATTTTAGTTAATTGGAGGACATTGAAAATGAGTGGATATTTTGCGGAGAACCTGTTTTTCCCAGAAATTTTGGGTCTGAAGTCCTGCATTATGCCACCATCCTCTCTGGTTCTTGAGATTAATTGGAAGAGAGAGGAGAATGGGGAGGGATGGGGAAGAGGAAATCCTGAAAGTGAATGCACCCAGCTGTGTGGTATTATTGCTGCACTCAGGACTAAGAAGGAAATCCTGTGGGAGCTCAGGTCTGTGCCTGATTTTGAGATGAAATAATGACTCTTAGGTGCTGCCTTTGGGTTAGATTTAATCCAGAGGAACTGGCAGAGTTTCTATGTCATGATTTATTCTACTGAATACAGTTGCGTGATTGAAAAGGATGATACTGGACTCTAATTTCACTCTTTCCCTGGTGTTTTCTGTCCTGCCGCAGTTCTGTCTGTAGCAGGGGCCACCACAGCTTAATGGTGGCAGAACCTCTGCAGATGAGGTGCTCCCTTTATTTCCTGTAAAGTTATTCTGTCTTTCTGGTGCTGCTGGGAGGAGGCTGGGAATACAGGGAAGTCACTCTCTGTAGACTTATCTTGGGAAGGCTTGGTCTGATCTTTCTGCCACTCATAACTTCCTTGGTTAATTGAGGCCAAGCATTGACTGGGCAGTCTGGTGGGCAGGGGCTGTAGCCAGAGTGGAGAGGCCAAGCATTGACTGGGCAGTCTGGTGGGCAGGGGCTGTAGCCAGAGTGGAGAGGCCAAGCATTGACTGGGCAGTCTGGTGGGCAGGGGCTGTAGCCAGAGTGGAGAGCCCTGGCTGCTGGCATTGGGTGTCCCACATGATTGACTCACAACTAGTGAGCAACTTTTAGAGTTTCTTAAGGGAGTTATTTAGCAATTGGAAACTTGGGAGAACAATGCAATGTTATTTAGCCCTTTTCACCTGGCATGAGTCTTTGGCAGTGGCAGTTAAGCATCCGTGAAGGCAGCCACACCTGGTAGCCTTGTTAGATCCTCGGTCTGTGTTGGAGTGAAGGGAAGGGATTCTGCTTCCAGGAAGTCTTTGGAAGCCTTCTCTTCTCTGGTGAGTTGACCTCAGCTCCGCCCAGCTCCCCTTTTAAGGAGGTGTCAGAGCCACTTGCCTGTCAGGGGTTTGTACCTTTCTGCTCTGTGAGACGATCTCTCCACAGGAAACTGAAAGTAGATTCACATTTACGACAAAATGAGGAATCATTCCTTCCTGTTGATCTGTGGTTCTTTAACTTGAGTGCACAGGCAGGCGTATCAGGTCCCTCTTCCTTAAAGTTATGCATATTCTTAGGTCCTGGGCCCCCTAGTTCAGTCTCTTTGTTCAGTGCCTAAGTCTGCATTTTACCAGGAGATTCTATGGAAATGATCTTATTTCTTGAGTCTCTGGCTGAAGCAATTACTATTTTTTGTTTTCTTCTTGTTGTAACTGACCCTGTGTTTGAAATGTGGGAACTCTGGGACTATGAACAGCTTTGACTAGAGATAGAAAGACAATTTAGGCCCATACATGCAGGTGCTATCTTGGTTCTTACTATTTGTGGGGGATGAGGGTGTTCCCTTTTAAAGTGACTTGATAGATGATGGTAATTAGACCCACATATTGATCTCTTGGCTTCCCTGGTGGCTCAGCATTAAAGAATCCACCTGCCAATGCAGGAGATGTGGGTTCATTCCCTGGGTCAGAAAGAGCCCCTGGAGAAGGAAATGGCAACCCATTCCAGTATTCTCGCCTGGGAAATCCGATGGACAGAGGAGCCTGGCAGGCTACAGTTCATGGCATCGCAAAGAGTTGGACACAACTTAGCGGCTAAACAACAACTGTTCCCTTGCTCTGTGACAGTCCCTTTGCTAAGCAGTCTCCATATCTGAGCTCATTTCTTCTTCATACAAATGGGGAAAGATTGTTGCCATCAACCCCATTCTCATTTTTCAGATGAGGAAGTCAGCTCACAGGAGAAACTGCTTGAGGTTGCAGAGCACATATGTAAATAGTGGCCCGAAAGTCTGAATGGAGGTCTGCGGGGCTCCAAGGTTCCTGAAACTGCAGTGGCCACAGTATCAGCCTGCTTCTCTGGAGCAGGGTCTTCCTTAAACAGCAGGAGTTTCAGTTAGGGCCAGGTGCCTGATGGAGGAGTGTGTGTGTGTGTGTGTGTGTGTGTGTGTGTGTGTGTGTACACGTGTATGTGCACCTGAAACAGTAGGGTGGGAGTAGATGGTCTGCGCTTCCTGGATTCCAGTGGTGTCTTGAGAGCCCTGATTAGTGGAAACAGGCTCTGTCCCAGTCCCTGCGTGATGATCATAGGCAGTTCACTCTCATTGCTCTGAATTCATCTGAGCAGTTGTAAATGGAAGAAGGAATTGAATAGACAAGCAATTTGGGAAATTGTTGGCTGCAGAACTTAAGCCCATTATGTAAAATTGCTAAGAGGAGAAGGCTTAGGGGGAGGTTTGCCTACTGACATGGACCTGTCCCATCCCCTTGCCCACCTTTGAGGCACATCTGTGGGAACCTCAGGACTTAGAGAGACCATGTTTGAAAACTCCTGTCCATGATATTATGGAATTCTATGACTCCTAAAGAATGAGCGGGATAGAAAAGGGGCCCTGAAGTCACAGTTATGGTAGATTTCAGGAGCAATGTAAATCTGTCCTTTCCAGAGTCACCTGTGTATCCTTCTTTCCTTGGTCCTGGAGAAGATGAGTTTGCTATCCGTCTCAAGTTTTGTTCTTACATGCCTTCTGCTATTACTAACTTCTATAGGGTTGTCTGATATGCTGGGTTCTTAACCCGTAGAGAGCAAGGCCAGGAAGCTTGGTTTCATGTGGTAGAGACTGCAACTTCTTAAGAGAGCCTAAAGCAGGTTGCCTTTGTGTCACTAATTTTCTCATTTTGAATCCTATCATTTACATGTGTTTTGTTAATGTTGTTTGTGGCCTTGGGAGAGATCGTTGCCAGCCACCCTTTGGATGATTCCGTGGGAAGACGTTCTTTTAGTTATGCACGAAACCGTTAAAGTTGACTTGGAGCCTCTCTCTAGGTCGAGGCCACTGTTGTCTGCGGGATGTGTTTCCTCCGAGTTACTGAAGCCCAAGTTAGGCTGTGTGCATGATCAAGGGAGAAAGTTTCAAGATGATCCCTTGTAGTTTTTGAAAGTAAAAAGGATCAGGGCTGGGATATTATTATCTAACAGCAGGGGTCCCCTAGGCCCTTCGGCCATAGTTTGGGTCATTTCAGAGGAGCCAGTACTGCTCTGGATCTGTGGTTTAGAGTTGAGGCTGAGGGACTTGGGGAATAGGTATGTTGGGTTGGGAGAGAAGTCTGCAGACAGGCTTGGGTTCTGCCTCTAGCTTTGTTGTTCCTCTGAGGCCTCCATCTGAACCTGCCGTCAGGAGTAAGCTTCAAAATTGACCTCAAGTAGCTGAAAATCTTGGGCTTTTGCATAGCACTGTTTAAGTTGTCCTGGCTATTTGAAATGTCTGTAGAAATGGAGAGTTTCCATTTTGATGTAACTGATGCTGAGCTTTGTTGATTAAGATCATTGAAAGTGTCGTCTTGGATGCCCCCAAACTGCAGTCCTTTGCTTAGCAGAGCTTTGCTTAGAAAAGGGCCTGTTTAGAGCCCCACAGCACTGCTGCTTTGTTTGCCAACACCCTCACAAATAGAGGCAGGAAGACAGGAACCCAGGCCTTTGTTGTTAAGTACTCATCAGTAATTGCTGACCTGCCTTAGGTAAAATCCTTATCATAGCCTGTCATCTCATTGCTTGCTTTAACCAACCAACTATATATCCTTCTCGTTTGCTAGCCACTTTTATGTGCTGACAATACTTGTGACAAATAATCACTTTTGTAATTACTAGAAGTAAAATCAGTAGGTAATTAGTAATTGTTTACGACAGTAGTTCTCAGACTTCAGTGTGCACCAGAATCACCTGAAGTCCTTATTAAAACACACATTTCTGTTTCATGCTCCCAAAGTTATTATTCAGTATATCATGGGTAGGGCTGCTAACTTGCATTTCTGATAGGTTCATGGGGTTGTTGATGCTACAGATCCAGGGAACCACACTTTGAGAAACACTGGAGTCCAGTGAGCCAGGCGCTATGTGAGAAACTGGTGTTAGATGTGGTCTCTATCCTTGGAGAGCCTGCCTTTGATTTGGCATCCGCCTTCTATGTGAAGGCACCTAAGTGTGAGGCTCTGCAGACCAGGAACCAAATGAGTGAGAAGTTCAGAGGAGGGAGAAATCTCCAGGAACAGGGAAGTCAGGAAGGTTTTACTGGGATGTTGTGGTCTTTGAGCTGAGCACTTAAGGATGAGTGGCACATTCCCGGCAGAGAAAGATGTGGAGGTGGAAATGTCCCAAGGCAGTTTCAGTGGGTGGCAAGTATCTAGTCACTTTGAGTTGATGGTATTGTATGCTAGTAATTTAAATAAGATTTGGAAGATAATTGGGCTCATATTGCATTGGACTTTGAGACACTGAAGAGGAAGGGTTTCAGTAGAGGTGGTAGCCATTCACAGGGCCCTGTTTAGGACTGGAGGAGAAGGGTGGGTGAGATGGGGAGAGAGTATATAAGATGGAGGCAACTAGCCAGATGACTTTAACTTCACTGTTGGCATTATTCTGCTCCCAACCCTTGAGATTTATTTTTTTCCTTCCATGTTGAGTCGTAAATTAGTTCTGAAAACTAACCATGTTTACCAGTGGTAAACCATTACATGATTACCAGTGGTTCATTGGTAGTCTTGACAAGATTAACTGTATTTTTTTTTTTTTTTTTTAATAACTTCCTGGAACCAGCAAAAGAGAGACATGGATGGGTTTTAAAATGCAAAAGTTTGAGAATGTTGGTTTGGGTGGAACTAATGAGAACTTTTGTAGCTGAATGCCTTATTTGGACAGGATTATTTGGATTACCAGTTTCAATTTTTTAGCAGAGAGTGATTTTTGTTAGACTTAAAAAAAAAAAGAATAAAACTAACTGTAGCAGGCACTATTTAGTGCTTTGGCCTAGTCTCTGTTTTTAAACATAGTAACATGCAGCTAATTCATATGGATTTCGAGATTATTAAGATCTCTAAAAGCATATCTTTAGCAGGTGGTCATATTTCTTTTGAAGTTTAAAGGATATTACTATTTCTCAGCTCAGAAAATAAAGATTAAATAATAAGCAATAATTCACCAAGCAATAAACCTGCATTTTCCTTACATCTTTTTTTTTAATGAAAGTATTATTGATATAAAGTATTATATTGTTACAAGTGTGCAATACAATGATTCACAATTCTTAAAGGTTATACTCCACTTATACTTGTTATGAAGTATTGGCTGTATTCCCTGTGTTGTATAGTATATCCTTGTAGATTATCCATAATAATTTGTACTTCTTAATCCTTCACCCCTATCTTGCCCCTCCCTGTTTCCCTCTCCTCACTGGTAACCACTAGTTTGTTCTCTGTATCTATGAATCTGTTTTTTTGTTATATTCACTAACTTGTATTTTTTAGATTCTGCTTATAAGTGAGATCATATAATATTTATCTGTCTGATTTATTTCACTTAGCACAATACCCTGCTTCAGGTCCATCCATGTTGCTGCAAATGGCAAAATTTCATTTTTTTTAAATAGCTGAGTAGTGTTCCAGTGTGTGTGTGTACATGTATCCATCCATCATCTCTATCCATTCATCTGTTGATGACAGTTAGGTTGCTTCCATATCTTGGCAATTGTAAATAATGCTGCTGTGAACATTGGGGTACATGTATCTTTTGAATTAATGTTTTTGTTTTTGTTTAGGATGTATTTCAAAGAGTGGAATTGCTGGGTTATACGGTAGTTCTATTTTTAGTTTTTTGAGAAACCTCCACAGTGGCTGTACCAATTTACATTCCCACTAAGAATATAACACAGAATGTCTTTCCATCTGTGTCATCTTCAGTTTCTTACATCAGTGTCTTATAGTTTTCCAAGTACAAGTCCTTTAGCTCCTTAATTAGGTTTATTCCTAGGACTCATTTTTTTTGAAGCAATGATAAATGATAAATGGGATTTTTCCCTTAATTTCTCTTTCTGGTAGTTCATTGTTGGTGTTTCTTTACATTCTTAATTGTTTTACTGCTATTTGCTCTTGGTCTAAATTCAGTGCAAATTTTAAAAATTTTAGTGTAGCACCATAAAAATGAATTTTTTTGATGGATTTTGATCTGTGTAGGTAAATAAATCTATAATGATAAAGAGAAAAAGGGCAAACAAACATTACTGTCTTGGACATAAGAAAGACCAATTGTGATTCTTAAATAGTTTTTTAATTTCTATAGGTTTATTATTGTTGAAGCTCCTTTGTGTTTATGCTTTAAAAAGTTTTATCGCTTTTATAAAACTACAAGTTAAAATCGTATCTTTTGAATTTTAGGTACTTACACTGTGAAATTTTATGATGGAGTAGTTCAGACTGTCAAACATATTCATGTCAAAGCTTTTTCCAAAGATCAGGTGAGAAATGTGGTTTAATGTTTTTGTGTTATGCATAATGCTAATATTGTAGTTTTGTTTCTCAAAGATGCTATATTTGTTCACGATGGCAAATTCTTCCCTTCATCTGACGTGATTTCTCCAGAAAGCAATATACAAGTTTTTATATAGTGTTTTTCTCTCTCTGCCTTTTCCTTTTCATACAGTCTTCTCTTCTGAAGTGCCAGTACTTAAGTACCATTACCTGTTAGGTCTTTTTTCCAAAATGCCTGGGAATTCTTCTTTTCTCTCTCCTTGTGCCCCTGCCCCCAGAGCTCTTTCCTCTCTTGGGGAGCTTGCTGAGCGCTTGAGGAGAAGATGTTCCCTTCTCCTTCTCTGCCTTTGCCTCTAGCTCAGGGCCGCGGCCTGGTGGGAACTGTTTCCTCTCTTGGGGAGCTTGCTAGGCGCTTGAGGAGACCCTGAGATGTTCCCTCCTCCTCCGCCTCTGCCTCTAGCTCAGGGCCATGGCCTGGTGGGAGCTGTTTCCTCTCTTGGGGAACTTGCTGGGCGCTTGAGGAGACCCTGAGATGTTCCTTCCTCCTCCCCTGCCTCTTCCTCTAGCTCAGGGCTGCGGCCTGGTGGGTCGTGGATTTGTCAGTCGCTTGTGCTGGATGTGCCTGGGTTGAAAAGTTTGTTTTCTGTTGTCATTTTCACCATCCACGTCTCAGCACAGGTCCTGAATTTTGACACTGTAAAGTGTTGCCTACTTTCTTCATGATTTTTTTCCCCTTGTAGTTTATTTTGCATTTATGTCTTAATGAAACAGCTGAGGGGAAAGATTCTAATCGTTACTATTATTTATCTCTGTGGGTGGTTGATGTGGCAGTAATGCTGGAACCTGTTGTCTTATGATCAAATGCTTTTACTTTAATAAATTCTTCTATACATATTTAGCATTTTCAAAGCATCATGATACATGATATTGTTAAAGATAACCTCAAAAGTATTTTTTGCCTTTTTCTGGTTTTCCTCTTCAGAAAATTGATTGAATTATAAAGCTTTAGCCCTGAAGATGTTTTCTCTTTGATCATTTGCTTTTCGGGCATCTCAGGAACTACACAGAACTGTATACATTATTTTGGCCTTAAATTTGGCAGTTTTTGTGTTAAGTTCATGGAATGAGTAAATTTAGACAGAGGACTGAAAAGCTGCAAGATTGTGTCTAGAATCTCTCCAAGTGGAAGGACAGGGCTCCAGATAACATTCAGCTACTGTCTCTGGTTGATAGTACTCACAGGGCCTTGGCTGGGAGATGGGCACCTCACCCTGTGTGGATTGTGGGTCTTCAGTCCTCAATTCCCAGTTGCCTCTGAGTATCTCTTGTCAACTTAGACCTGGCAGGTAGGTGGTCAAGCACAGGCCCATGGCTCCTGTTTGTTTTCCTTTCCCAAGAGGACATAGTGTTTTTGATAAATGACTTCTCAGCAAGGCCACTTACAAAGCAAAACTTCTTAAAAAATATTTGTCATTTTTTAAAGCTTTTTTTCATATAGTAATTGCTTTTTTTTAAAAATAGGCATTTACTGCCCTAAATGGTTTGATCATCTATATTTATGGAACATTTATCTTTTTGTATTTATAAAAATATATTTGTTTGCTGTAGAAAATTTAGAAAGCACAGAAAAACACATTGAAAGTAAAAACTGTTTAATTCTGTCATCTAGATACAGTTGCTCGAAACATTTTGATATATAGCCTTCTGTATTTTTTAAAAGATACTTATGTATATATGTATTTCTTTTCCCATTTGAGTCATATGTTACTGTTCTGTAACTTGCTCTTTTCACACAATAATCTTTTTCCAAGTCCCTAAGTTCTGTTTGGGAATATAGCTCTTAATGGCTATATAATATTTATAATATGTATATAACCCAACTTCGTGTAACCAGTTTCCTAGTGGTCATTTAAAGATATTTGTAAGTCTGGGTGCATAAGTCCAATTATTTTATTAGCAAATTTCATTTCTAGGAATTCATTCTAGTTCAAAAGTAGAACCATACGTCTTTTGACCCAAATTGCCAACCCCTCTTCGTGATGGTTGCAATTTATATTTCTGCCCGCAGTTACTAAGGAGGGCTTGTTCTCAAACCTGGCTGCTTTTAAACAATTTTGAGGACTTGAAAAATAAAATTTCCTTCTAGGCTTTAACCACAAGGATTCTCCTTATTTATTATTTTTCCCCTTGGGACAAATTAAACTTTTACTCACTGCATATTTAGTGAGTAAACTTTTACTCACTGCTTCTTGCTCCTGGCAAAGCTCTGTGTGCCTAGTTTGTGCTTGGTGCTAGGGGTCCCATCTGAACTTGATGTGGTGGCCCCTACTCTTCTCTTGAGGTCTTGGAAGGAAGATACATACACAAATAAACTTAATTGTAGTTTTAGAAACTCTGGAGCTTTCAGAGCTGGCTTTATTATGAGAAAGGAAAGTAATTTAGGAGGAAAGTAACCAAGAAGTAGTACTTCTTCCTGATGCACAAAAACTCAGTAGCTCAGGAACATAGTAGGACTGAGCACAGCCTTTACCCAGTAGAGGAAGCAAAGATGGTCTGTTTCTGAGTTGGACAGTCTTTACAGCTTTCCTGTTCAGCCACCAGTTATCAGTTTATTGGGTTCTTCTCTACACAGGATGTCAGCTTCTGAAAGACCCTGGGTCAGTGTAGTCACGCTTGGGATGACAACAGACAGGGCACAAAGTCATTTTCTTATAACATGGCTATCAAAAAGATTGCTTCCCAGAAGAGGTCCCTGGGGTACTTGTCTGTCCCTTTAACTACTTTCCAGTGACTTGTTAATCATAAGGGAGATAGCATTGTCTCAGAAGGAATTCAACATGACTTTGTTATTTTCTTTAAACTTAGGACTGGTTCTCAAACCTCAGCATATGGATGGATATTTTCAGTGGTGCTTTCCATTATGTGACCTGAAATATATCCTCTTTTAATTTCTTTTATCTTCATAAGTTTACAAAAAACCACCTGATTTTATATTTTCAAGTAATCACAAAGTGTGTTTCATCGCTATTTTGCTCATTTTAGAATATTGTGGGTAATGCTAGGCCTAAAGAAACAGAACACAAAAGTCTTCTATCATCTGATAAACGAGAAAAGTTTAAAGAACAGAGAAAACCCACAGCCATTGTGAAGAAAGACAAAGAGGACAAAGCCTTAAAGACAGAAAAGCGAGCCAAGCAGTCTGATAAAGAAGGAAAGTTAATCTGTGCTGAAAAGGGGAAAGCGTCAGAGAAGAGCCTTCCCAAGAACGAGAAGGAAGATAAGGAGAACATTTCAGAAAATGACAGAGAGTATTCTGGAGATGCTCAAGTGGATAAGAAACCTGAAAATGACATTGTGAAGAGTCCACAGGAAAACTTGAGAGAGCCAAAAAGAAAGCGAGGCCGACCCCCTTCCATTGCTCCTACTGGTGAGTTTCCCAGGTGTGCACTGCAAGAGTGTTCTTTTTGTGGCTTTTTGTGGTTCTTTATAACTTTGTTATTTAACCCTTTGTTTCTGTAACTGACCTTGAGTCATCCTGTCACCTGAAAACAAGTCATGTCCGTGGAGCTGAATTTTATGGGAGGCATATATCCAGAGGAACATAAATCTGGGAAACATATTCTGGGCTGGGCTTCTGAGTGAAAGATAGCTCTTCACTAGATGCTTCAGCTGATATGATAAAACTAGTAAGCTAAGGCCTTTTGCTTGTGCCAGTTCAAATGATTCACCTCAAGTTAGCTTACCTGGAACCTGGAATCCAGACATAGTGTTTTCATGAGCAACATGAAAGGGGAAAAAAGAGAGGTAAGTAGGTGTGGGCATCTCTGGAGGAGGTGGGAACAAAACCACTGGACCTAGGGAAGGGAGGGTCACATTTGAAGCTGAGCTCTCTGCAGAGTGACGATGGATTGGTAATTTTCAATCTAAATGAAAAGCTGAGATGGCTGATTGGTAGAGTCAAGGTTAGAGGATTTAGGGACGAGTACACAGTTATTTTAAAAAGTTGAAATTTGGAATTCTTCTAACTAGCCAAGAAAGAAACAAACCCTGAATTTCTTCCTAAGCCGAACATTCCTTCGCTGGATCGAGTGGCATGAAAACCTCCTAGGATCTCTGTGCTGAACACCGTCTATGATTATGTGGCAGAGGCCTGCAAATATTCTTGGTTACGTGTGCTTTACATAAAAACCGTGAATCCCTACCGTTTTAAAGTGGTATCTGTTTTTTTTTCTTTTTTTCTTACATGTCTAAATAGCTGCCAAAGATAAATGAAAAATATAGACTGAATAAAATATATTTTCATCAAAACTGTGGAACTACAGTATGTATGGCTGAATCTCTTCTCTGTTCACCTCAAAGTATCACAACGTTGTTAATCAGCTTTGTTTATTATTGTTGTTTAGTCACTACGTTGTGTCTGACTCTTTTGTGACCCCATCGACTGTAGCCCACCAGGCTCCTCTGTCTATGGGATTTCCTAGGCATGAATACTGGAGTGGGTTGCCATTTCCTTCTCCAGGGAATCTTCCCGACTCAGGAATTGAACCCATGTCTTCTACATTGCAGGTGATTTCTTTACCACTGAGCCACCTGGGAAAGCCCTAATTTACTGTACCAGAATACAAAATAAAAAGTTAAAAAAAACCCCAAAACAAAATATAAAAAACTGTGGAACTACAGCATTAACCCATTTGTTGTCCCCTTAATGATGCAGAATGCAAAGCCAGTCTTATCTGTCAATCCAGACAGCAAATCATATGTAATTTTTGTGGAAAAACTCTTATTTACTTCAAATTAATGTATTAGTGCTCATTCCCAGTAGGCAGCCTTCTTACATCTTAGTCCTAATTTTAAGGTATGAAATTGGACAATGGTTTGATTTCTTCCCAGTTGAAATAAGGCACTTCCCCTTTCAGTGGTTGTTTTCACTCTCAAAGAGCTCAGTGTTGTACCTATGCCTAACTGGGGTCTAGACTTGTGCTGTCCAGTATGGTAGCTGCTAGCCACTTGTGGTTATTGAGCACTTGAAATGTGGCTATTCTGAACTGAGATGGGAAACACACACTGGCAGGAATTCCCTGGCTGCCCAGTGGTTAGGATTCCGTGCTTTCACTGCCCAGAGTCTGGGTTCAATCTGGAAACTAAGATCCCACAAGCCACATGGCATTGCCAGATAAACAAAAAACAAAACAAAACCCACAAAACACACTCTGGATTTCAAATAGTACTGAACAACAGCAACAAAAAAAACCTCACGAATGTAGAAAATCATTAGTTTAAAAATATTGATTACATATTGAAATGATATTTTTGGATGTATTGGGTTAAAATGAATTAAATATTCATATTTAAGTATATAAATGTTACTTTTATATTTACAGAATATTTTATATAAATATAAAATTTAAATCTATTCAGTATAATTCATCTATTTAATATAAATATGTAGCTATTTTATATATTTAACATAAATATAAAATATAAGTTTAAATTTTCACTTTTTAACTTTTTCAAGTGACAGCTGAAAATTTAAAATTATCTATGTGGCTTCCATTTGTGGCTCTCATATTTCTAATGGACAGCAGTTGTCTAAATTCACTGGCTTTCTCAGTAGGATTCCCAGAGAGAATTAAGCTCTGATGCCCAAGGCACCTGTGACCTGTAGTGAATTGACTTCTGCCAATTGGGGGTGGTACTAGTTATAAACCACTCTTGGGAGAATTAAGAAAATAACCTTTGTTCTGTTTTCAAATGAGGGACCCCTGTTGAGAAGGTCTAGATGATTTAAACCTCTGTGCGGTGTTACCATGTGGGATGTAAATAAGCAAGCCTTTTTGTGTAAGTGGGAGAAGGGCACTTATTCAAGGAAAGGTAGACAGTGTGAACAGGCAGAAATCTGCTGTGTCCTCACCATAGTTTAGGGAAGAGAGTTAGTATGTGGGACTTGAGCGTTCTGAAACAGAATCCCCTTTGGTTACTCTTACAGTGGGTTGTACTCTCTGGAAAGTGTAGACTGGGATACTTGCATTCCAGTCTGCAGACTGCTTCTCTGAAGCCACCTTACTTCACTCAGATTAAAACTGAGGCATTCAGTTTATTGCTTGTATGAAGTGTAGGATGTTACACCAGATAGGATCAAATTTAATAGAGAACTGGGGTTTTCCAAGCTTACTGTTAACACTTGCCTGAGCTGTTCCTCTCCAGTTAGAATCTCTGGAGCAGGATCTGGGAATACTAATTATTAACAACCTTCCCAGATGATTCTTACTGTAAAAAGAATTCATCGTTGGGAAACATTGAATTTCTGTGTGGTCAGCCCCGTTTTGTATATGGTATCAATGTTAAGGCTTGCCAGTATTTAATATACTTCAAATCCCCTTTAAAAATTGCTTGAAATAAGTCAGTTGACATGGCGGACTTGAGCTCGCTAGATTATACAGACCTTACTGGAACCAGATCTGAGCTATTTAGGGAGGATTGTTTGTATTTGATGTGGAATGGGTGTGATCTCTAAGTTCCCACCCTGGTGCATTGAGAAGCTTGAACACACAAAGAACCAAAGAGATCAGCGTTCTCATCAGGTTTGCCTCCTCAAAGCTAAGCCCTCTGTCCTTTGTACATTTGACAGATCTGAAGCTTCTGGTCTTAGATGAGTCTTCTCTCTCCCCCTCCTTCTTCCCCTCCCATTTCCTTCCCTCTTCCCTCTCTTCCTTCCCCTGGCTGCTTTCTCTCATTTCAACCTTCATCAGACCCCCTAGCCCTACCTTTCCTTCAGGCTTCCCAATTTCTTTTCTTTCCTTTTTTTTTTTCTTCTGCCTGCCTTTTGGGAGAGAACTTCTTTAGTGTTAGGTTTAAAAAATAAAAAGTGAGCACTGTCTAAGGGTTTAGCTTCTGCACTGCTAAAATTATGTCAGTGCTGGATTTGCCAGTGTTAAGCCGCCTTGTCTGGAACATTGGCTATCAAATAGCATGGTCTCCTGAGATTTTTCTGGAATTGTTTTTAAGAGGTTGTAAATGTTGACATTCTCTTTGGTCCCTCAAAACTAGGACCAATGCCAAGCTGACCAGTTCAGCAAGCAGAGGTTGAAAATAATAATTAAGCTTTAGTCCCAGGGTACAACATTTTAAGAATTAGCCTGCATGGTGGATTTCCTGGGTATTGGATAAGCCAAATTTTGATGAGAAGATTTGATGGTTATAAAAATGACTTTACTGTTGCCTTTGTACCCTCATATTTTAAAGGAGTCATTAGGATATTTAAGGAGTGGGTTTTAGGAGATTAGTATATGACTAGAGCTGGGTCATAGGAAAGATCACAAAGATTCAGAGGTCAGTCTGCAGGGTGTCAGCATTTCCTATAAGGAAGTAATCTCTCACCCAATTTCGCTTTTTACTCCTTTTGGCTTAAGTAGGAATGAATGCCCTTTGAGGGTTTATTTATCATTCAACAATTTGTGTGGATATATATATATATATATATATATATATATATATGTGTTTTTATTTGTATAGAGCATGAGAATTGGTCAAAAAAAACTACATATCTTTTTTTGTATATGTGTGGTTTTATATACATTGTAGCTGTGGATTCAAACTCTCAAACTTTGCAACCAATAACATTGGAATTGAGAAGACGGAAAATATCAAAAGGAAATGAAGTCCCGTTAAAACGTCCTCGGCTTGACAAAAATTCATGTGAGTCTTCAGTTTGTGTATGTGTGGCTGGAACTTGACAACCGTTGGGTTAGCTCCCCTGTGTCCGTGTTGTCCCCTGGGCCTTATAGACTCTGATGCTTGTTGATCACAGGAGCTAGTGTGAATGGGATGTGTTCGGATCAGAGGAGTTTTGCCAGAGGGAAAATAAATCCCAAAGCACAAGCTATGTTAATGTTGAGTTCAGTAATGCCATTTCCATACCCATCTGATTTGGATTCCACTGGAAATTTAATGGCTTAGGAAGTGATGGATTTCATATGCTGAGTGAAACTTTAAATATTTATGTATTGATCTTATTCTAGCACAGGGAGCTATATTCAATATTTTAAAATAACCTAGTGTAGTGGAAGAGTCTGAAAAAGAGCTATGGATGTGCATGAGCCCATATATTCATGCACACATGAAACTATCACAACATTGTAAATCAACTATACTTCTATTAAAAAAATGCTATTTATTGATATTTTTAAAATACCCTATTGGTTCCAGAAAGGGCTTGTGATGACTCTAAGGCTCTGTAAACCTTATTGCCTTGGGGTGTTGTTAATACGTACATTTTTATGTTGGAAAGCCCCAAAATAGCACTTGTCAAGTGGGATGTGACCTTGCGCACATATTTTCATATCATAAATCTTTAAATTAGGAAAATTATGTCCTGGCAGAAAGACTGTGTGCCTTTATTTAAAATTATAAGCCAGGATAAGGTATTTCCTTTCATCATTGATGCCAGAAGTCTGTTTGAAGCCCTTATCAAGGCAGCCAGTCCAGAAATCTGTGTGTGCTAATTCACTTTAGTAGTGTCTGACTCTTTGTGACTCCGTGGACTATAGCCCACCAGGCTCCTCTGTCCATGGGATTCTCCAGGCAAGAATACTAGAGTGGGTTGCCATTTCCTCCTCCAGGGGATCTTCCCAACCCAGGTATTGAACCTGCATCTCTTATGTCTCCTGCATTGGTAGGTGGGTTCTTTACCACTAGCATCACGTGGGAAGCCCCAGAAATCTGTAGTAGCAGAGTTATTTCTTCTGGTCTCTTGACTACAACTCTCTTAATGGTTTATAGCCCAGGAAAAGTCAAAAAACTACTCGGAAAACACTGACAAAGACTTATCAAGGAGACGGTCTTCCAGGCTGTCCACTAATGGGACCCACGAAATTCTAGATCCTGACTTGGTTGTATCAGATTTGGTTGATACGGTTAATACTGATCCTTTGCAAAACACTTCATCCAATACCAAGGAATCAGAAGAAGGTGAGTCAGAGTCTGTTCTAGAACGGTCTTGCCAATCTGCTGCCTGTCTGGTGAGAACCTGTCTAAATCATTCATTGTGTACTGCCTTACACAAGTTTTAGATTGTCTTGAAATCAAGATATTGATTTGGCTGCAGTGTTTCTCATATTATTTTTCACTGAGGATTCACAGACAAACTTTTGTGTGCATTTGTGATTGATTTTGCTTGTGTATGTGAATGTTGGGTTGGAGGTACAGTGCTAAAGAGCCTTGTTCTTCCGTCTTTCTGATGCCATCTTACTCTAGTGCCTCTGCCTTTTGTTACTATTTCCAGTAGATCCTCTCTTCACTTTAGCTTCTTCTTAGCCTTTTTCTTTGACATGGTTACAAGCCTGACTATGTGTGCTGGAACCTGTGAATGTATTCTTATATGCTGTGAAGTGAATGGCTTCCTCTAAAAGACCCTGACTTTATTAGTCTTTTGTGGGACTTTTGGTTCTCAGACTAACTACATGTATACGTTCCCCAATCTTTCTCTTTTTCTTCTAGGTCAGTTGAAATCTCCTTTGGAGGCTGGCCAGGTCTCATCCACAATAACTTGCCACTCCATTGGGGATGGATTGGGGCCTGCAGGCTTGGAGTTGAACTGCAAGTCAATGGGAGAAAACACTATGAAAACAGAACCAGCTTCTCCCCTTGCTGAATTACAAGAGATTTCTACTGTGGCAGGTTCATATTTAGAGTTAACATAATCCACTTATAAAATATGCTTTTGCTTCTGCTTTGATTTTGAACTAAAAAATGAACTTTCTTAATGTTTTTTTCACCCTTTATAAAAACAATTTCTTATTTTGAAGCTATATACTTAAAAATGCTACATGCTTGTCTGTTATTGCTAATTTGTACTTCCTCTCTTTTCTTGATTTACTGAGGATTTATCAGTTTTGTAAATAATTTCAAAGAACTAACCTTTTGCTTTAGTTTTCTCTATTTAAAAAAAAATGTCATTGATTTCTGTTTTGATCTTGTTTTCTTTCTTTAAATGTTTCTAGAAATATAGGTCATTGATTAGATCCTTTTTCTAATGTGAGCACTTAAAGTTATAAAATATTCTACTAAACACTGCTTTAGCTGCGTCCTGCAAATTTTGATATGTTGTATATTCATTTTCATTCAGTTCAGAATATCTGTGATTTATTTGTTCACTGTGTGTTACTTAGAAATATGTTTCATTTCCAAGTGTTAGGTTTTTTAATAGATACATTTTTGTTAACTGATTTCTGATATAATTCCATGATAGTCAAAGAACATACTCTATAGGACTTCAGTCTTTATTTGTTTTTATTTTTGGCCATGCCATGGGGGTATGGGAGCTTTTAGTTCCCCTACCAAGGATCAAACCCACACCCTCTACAGTGAAAGCATGGAATCTTAACCACTGGACTGCCAGGGAATTACCTCAATCTTTATACATTTGCTGTGCTGCTTTTTCTGGTCCAGCATATGATCTGTTTTGATGAATATTCTATATGCATTTGAAAAAATTGTGTGTTCTTCCATAGCTGTAAATCTGTCAAGTTAGGTCAGGGTGGTTGATGGTGTTTTTTTGATACGTTGCCACTGGTTTAGTTTTGTTTTTTTCTGTGTGTGTATCTGTTTCTACCAGTTACTAAGAGATGGGTGATTGTGGATTTATCTTTTTCTCCCTTTAATTCTATCAGTCTTGATCCATGGATTTGGGAGTTTTGTTTTTATTTGCATGCATATTTATAATTGCTATGTCCTCCTAATGAATTGACCCGCTTTGTGTTTTGTTTTGGCTGTAAAGCTTGTGGAATGTTCCCTGACCAGGAATTGAACCCTGGGCCCTGGCAGTGAAAGCCCCATGAATTCCTAACCATGAATTGCCCTTTTTGTAATGTGAAATATCACTGTATCTTTGTTTGTAGTCTTTTTCTTAACTGTCACACTGTGATGTGCTTAAATTTGTTTTAGTTTTGTATTTAACCGGCTTGAGAGTCACTGAGCTTGAATATGAAAATTGACTTAATTCTTGTATCCTTTTTCTGATATTATAATAGGTACTCCACCTTTCTTTTGCTTTCTATATACATAGTCTATCTATTTCTGTCTCTTTTCTTTCAATATAACTATGCCTTTAAGTTCAAACTGTCTTTTATAGATAGTTGGGTTTGGATTTTAACTGCATTGTTTAGTTACATTAAATGAAATTAGCAATACGATTGCATTGAGGTCTACCATTTTGCTTTTTGTTGTGTGTTGATCCTGTGTTTTGTTCTTTTCCTTCTTTCCTATTTTTTCAGGTTAATTGAATTTTTAAAATCCAATTTTAATTCATCTATTAGCTTTAAGCTATACTTAGCATTTGTTTTAGAGGTTACTCTAGGTATTACAATGTATATATGTACTTTTCACAGTTTACTTATAGTTAATATTGAACTGTCTTATATAAAATGTTGTGTAATCCATTAACACCCCCTTTTTATGCTCTAGTTATCACATGAATTGAATCTATGTATGCTATAAAGTTGACAGTATAGTATTGTAATTTTTGCTCATGTATTTTAAAGAAGATAAAAGAAATAGTGATTTACACATGTATTTACCATATCAGTATTCTTCATATCTTTTGTTTTTTAATTTATTTATTTTTAATTGGAGGATAATTGCTTTAAAATATTGTGTTTGCTTCTGCCATATATCAACATTAATCAGCCATAGGTATGCATGTCCCCTCCCTCTTGAACCTCCTTTCTTTATTTCTTCTTGAAGATTTCTTTTCATGTTAAATTTTCCTTTCGTGTTTTTTGTTTTTTTCTGTAGGGCAGGTTTCCTGATGACATATTCTCTTGGTTTCTGTTTATTTGAACATGACTTTATTTAACTTTCATTCTTAAAGAATATTTTCACTGGATATAGAATTGTGGGTTTATAGTTTTTCTTTCTTTAAATACTTTAAAGTATCATTTCTTTATAATAACTTTAAACATGTTATTCATGGTCTTCTATTGTTTCTGAAAGGAAGTTAGTGATCATTCATACTGTTGTTTTCCCTGACTGTAAGATATTGTTTTCTTTCTGGCTGCTTTCAAAATTTTCTTCATCTTTGATTTTTAGCAGTTGACTATGACGTGTTAAAATTTGTTTTAGTGTTATATATAACTTGCTTGAAATTTACTGAGCTTGAATATGAAAACTGACTTATTTCATCAAATTTATATGAGACTTTTAGAAACTACCCTACAGTTCAGTTCAGTTCAGTCGCTCAGTCGTGTCTGACTCTTTGTGACCCCATGAATCGCAGCACACCAGGCCTCCCTGTCCATCACCATCTCCCAGAGTTCACGCAGACTCACGTTCATCAAGTCGGTGATGCCATCCAGCCATCTCATCCTCGGTCGTCCCCTTCTCCTCCTGCCCCCAATCCCCCCCAGCATCAGAGTCTTTTCCAGTGAGTCAACTCTTCGCATGAGCTGGCCAAAGTACTGGAGTTTCAGCTTTAGCATCATTCCCTCCAAAGAAATCCCAGGGTTGATCTCCTTCAAAATGGACTGGTTGGATCTCCTTGCAGTCCAAGGGACTCTCAAGAGTCTTCTCCAACACCACACTTCAAAAGCATCAATTCTTCAGCGCTCAGCCTTCTTCACAGTCCGACTCTCACATCCATACATGACCACAGGAAAAACCATAGCCTTGACTAGACGGACCTTAGTCGGCAAAGTAATGTCTCTGCTTTTGAATATGCTATCTAGATTGGTCATAACTTTTCTTCCAAGGAGTAAGTGTCTTTTAATTTTATGGCTGCAGTCACCATCTGGAACTCTGTGGATTTTTATGTTTTTGTTCAGTTTTCCCCCTTCATTTTCAGACTGAAAAAATTTCAATATATTTTCAAATGCTTTTCTCAACTTCACTCTGCTTTTAAGCCCATCCAGTGAAGTTTTTATTTCTAGTACTTTTTAGTTCTATAATATTCGTTTTATTCCCCTAGATTCTCTGCTGAGATTTTCAGTCTGTTTACTCATCATAAGCATAGTTTTAATAGCTTTTAAAAAATACCTATCTAACAACATCTAGATTATTCTGAAGTTAATCACCATTGACTGGCTTCACTCTAGGTGACACTTTCCCATTTCTTTATATCTCTAATGTATTGGATTTAGCCTTTGCATTGTGAGTGATAGATTGTAGTTTGGATTATATTATGTTCTTCTTAAGAATAATGATTTCTTTGTTTTAAAGGGAAATTTATTTGAACTCAACTCCAGTTTTTTGATGTAGACCTTTTTTTTAAATTATTAATGAAAATCTTTATTGAATTTGTTGCAATATGCTTCTGTTTTATGTTTTCTTTTCTCCTGCAATGGGCCGAATCTGAAACCTCTGTTCAGTCTTTGAGCTTTAGTTGGTCTTCTTGGAATTCTATAGGTTTGGAGATAAGTCAGAGATCAGATAGAATTTAAATGTATCAAATGAGGCCACCCTTTGTGGCTGTCTTCTTTCTAAGATTTTACTCCTCACTTTCTAGCTGTTGTCATTGCACTGAACTTTGTCTTCTGTTTCTTCAGCCGATAAGACTCAAGGGTTTTAGCTATGCAGTGCTTCTTACTGGAGCCCACCTTTACATGAAAAGTTTATTTGAAATGTCTAACTCGTGTTTCTGTCTCTATTTGTTGCTCTTCAGTGCCTTTAGATATTTTTTTTCTTTTATATTTTTTCCCCAGAGTTTATAATGGTTGTAATTGAAAGGGTTGTTTCCATGGGAGGTCTTCTACCATTACTGATGGAGAAAACTCTACCTTATGTTAAGAGACACACAGTTTAGGTAGTTGCACATATCCATGACTACACAGAAAGATAAGTACCATGATTGCATGTTGCATTAATAGCTATTAGGATGTTACTGGTAATGCAAAAATAAAATCATAATTTCATGTTATGTTTCTGATAAATGTTTCCTTTTGATGGATATTTAGGTTATTACTGAGCAATAGCAAAGTATTTCAAACATTAATATAGTAATCTTTGAATGCTTATGAAGAGTCCTGTAGGATACGTTTTTATAAGTATGATTGCTAAATTTAACAGGATGCATGTTTTAAATTCCGATAACAAATCATCCTTAATAAGGAGACCATTCTGCTTTATATTATGATCAAGAATGTGGTACAGTACAGAGTGTGGTATGTGTTTTCCCTACATTCTTGCTATCTGTGGATACTACTCATCTTTTGAATTTTCTTTAATGTAGGTTTACATTGGAAACAAGGTTTACTTTTTAAGTTGTATTTTTAAAAATGAGATTGAACAGTTTTTCATGTTTTATTGAATATTTTAGTCTATTTTTGGTGAATTCTTTAAATAGTCTTTGTCCACTTCCTGTAGGATTATTTGTTTATTATTGATTTGCCAAGTTTACTTTGTATATTATTGATACGGATCCTTTGTCTTTTATATATATTGTACTGTATTTTCTCTTGGTCTGTCACTTGTCTTTTATTTTTAATCATTGTATTTCATAATAATGAAATTTAAAAAAATCTACATTCTTTTTTCCTTGGTACTTAAAAATATAGTTATGATCATATTCATTAGAGAATAATTGCTTTACAATGTTGTGTTGGTTTCTGCCATATATCAACATGAATCAGCTATAGGTATACATATGTCTCCTCCCTCTTAAATCTCCCTCTCACCCCTAACCCTATTCTAAGATTCTTGATCAATGTTCATCTTTTTAAAAAAATTTTATTTATTCATTTTTGACTGTGCTGGGTTTTCATTGTTGAACATGGACTTTCTCTAGTTTGGGTGAGCAGAGTTGCTGTGCTCGGGCTTCTCATTGTGGTGGCTCCTCTTGTTGCAGAGCACAGGCTCTAAGGCGCTTAGGCACCAGTAGTTACAGCTCACAGTCTCAGTTGTCCTGCGGCATGTGGGATCTTCCTGGACCAAGGGTTGAACCCATGTGCCCTGCATTGGCTGCCAGATTCTTTACCACTGGACCACCAGTGAAGTCCCCAGTGTTCATCTTTAAAAAATTGTTTATTTTATAAAATTTGACTTAACATTAATTGAAAGGGGTAAAGTAGTGGATGAGGGAATTAGTGTGAGTAAATTCTGGTGTTTCCTAAATATCCGTGAAGGCCAAAGGGGGCTTGTAGGATATCCCTCTTCTGGACTATGCTATATTGTGAACTATGGCAGCCTAAGAGAGGAAGACATGACCTTGTTGGAGAATTTAGCCAGAAACAAGTTATGGAATCAAATGTCTTGAGGGTCTATTGTTGATATGGTTTGGGACCCGGGAAGTATTCCTTTGGTAAACCTGGGTGGTCTGTAACCTTCTTCCTTCATGTGTGTGGAGAAGATAGGCTGTGGAGTTCCCAAAGCAGAGCTTCTTGGGTGTGTATGGGCCCAGAGGAAGAATGAAGACACTTGTGGAAATTTTTGGGTCTAGCATGGCTCACTGGAGAAGGATGTGCAGATACGCTTTTAGTGAGAGACTCAGGGAAATAGCAGAGATTAAATGAAACTCTTCCTGCAGTTGGGGCATGCGTGGTGAGACGACACTGCATATGTGGATGTGGAAGCTCTGCTCATGTATCTTTTTGCTCAGATTGATTAGAGTGTCCTCTTGCCCTGGGTAGCAGATGCCGTGCTAATAAGTGTCAGTGATGGAAGATCAGTGCCTGAAGACCACCTTAATCTGGGAGGTATGATGTTTAAGCTGAATCTTGACAGATGGATAGCACTACCCTATGAGTAACACAGGGGACTAGGTATTCCAGCAGAGGGGACTGTATGAATAGAGGTGTAGCACGTCTCTTACTAGGCTCTTTCAAATGGAGAGAAGGTAGTCAGTTGGATATTTAGCGATTTTGTATTGTGACAGTGTACTTGTGACTTTATTTAATATAAGCTGTCATGAAATCTATACATTTACATACTCATTTGTGTTATACTAAATGTAAATCTAATTTATATATTTAATAATAAATGTAAGATTTGAAATTCTTTGCCTTTCTGGAAGAAAAGCATTACTTTCAAATTTTTCAAACACTAAGAGTAATTTAAATTTGGAGGAATTCCTTGGTGGTCCAGTGGTTACAACCTAGACTGTGTTCAATCGACCTGGCCCTGGTTCAGTCCCTGTTCTGGGAACTAAGATCCTGCAAGGCGCTCAGTGTGGCAAAAAACAAACAAAAAAGAGTAATTTAAATTATAAATAGAAAATTTTACAATATTAAAATTAATGACATTTAAATAGTTTTGTTTTTATAAGACTTTTATACCATGATGACTGTATGTCTACAGAATTTATACTTTTACTTGGACAATTTCAATTTAGGTTGGAGGGGCAGGTTTTTGTTGATCAGATTCTATATAGTTGGCATAAATGCAGTGGCAGAGCAGTTTTTTGAAAATAGTAAACTGAAAGTATTCAAGGGTCACTTCTGGCTCATTCCTTTGGTCTTCTTTTCCGCTGGTACAGAGTGTTGTGCCTCAGGCTTGTGGGTACCAAGGATCCTCTCTTTTCTTGCTGAGCCTCTTCTCAGTGTCAGGGCTTCTCTCCTCAGCCGACTTTTTCTCCTTTGGGAGGGTATTAGACTTGATGTGCAAATTTGGTGGAAATTTAATCTCAGAATTTAGAAGTCTCTTTTGGCATGGAGAACTCTATCACAGCCACGTCCCTTAGCTCAGCAGACTAAGCTCTTCATTATGTTGTCTTAAGGGTGATGTTAACGTTAGACATCACTTGGCAATGAATTGTTCTTCACCACTAGGAAATATGCTGTGCAGAGGAGATGAGTAAGGAAATGAGGTTAGAGGCTAAATCCCAGTGCTTGTTTTAAAGTTTGCACACACATGCAGTTTCTGTCTCATGTCAGTTAATTTAGCCGCATCTCAGGTTTATGGCGAAGATAGAAATAAGGTAAAATGAGGGTGGGACAGGGAAGTCTTGGAAAAGATGGTGGGAAGATTTTATGTTGTTTTGTTTCTTGAGGTTGCATGGAGGATTTTCTAGGGAATAATTCTGAAACCATGGCAACTAACTGAAGTACTTGCCTGTTTGCAAGAGAGTGTGTAGTAGGGTTAGTGGTGTGATTACCTGGAGCTTGAGCTAGGAGATGTAAATGCAGCATGGATACCATTACTCTTTTCTTTTGGAATAAGCTCTAAGCTATTTGTTTTTATGGCTTAAATGTCAAGAGGGGAATGCAGTTGAAATTGTTCTACTTGAGTAGGAATTTATTCAGAAATTAGAATATATGCCCTGAGAAGTTGTTATTCTCTAAACCTCAGCCCAGCCTATTTGGTCATTCGCAGATAACCAGGGCTGTTTGAAAATGGACTGTAGTCCATTCATTAATGCGTGCTCAATTGCAAAGTCATGTCCAACTCTTTGTGACCCTATGTATGGTAGCCTGCCAGGCTCCTCTGTCCGTGGGATTTCCCGGCAAGTATACTGGAGAGGGTTGCCGTTTCCTTCTCCAAAGGCTCTTCCTGACCCAGGGATTGAACCCACGTCTCCTGCTTTGACAGACGGATTCTTTACCACTGAACCTCCAGGGAAACCCATTCATTCATTTTAGTCAATGAATATTTAACAAGTGCCTACTAAGTGCCAGACTGTATTCTAAGCTGTGTCATTTGTGAATATTCTAAATGAACCATAAACAAGAGAGAAAACTAAATAAAAGTGCAGGCTTATTCACCTAATTTTTCTTATTTTTTTTTAAACTGAGTACCTGTTAGAGATCGGACATTGCCACATGGTCTAGTGTTCCACTGATACGTTGTCAGTTATAAAATGAATGGGAAGTTACTTGTCACTAAACTATTAAAAGTTTACAGATGATTTACTTGCAAATTAACCAGGTTAGTTTCAGAGTAATGCCTATAGTAGTTTTTGTAAATGATTTATTTTTAAATTAACTTGTTCTGGTTTAGTGTAGTGCTTATAATTGTTAGATTTCAGGCACCTATGTTCTCTGTTTTCTTGAGTGAGAGAGTCATAGACTTAGAGGCATTGTAGTTTGGGAAGTTGGGAGTGTCTGTGATCTGTCATCAGACATGTCCTGGTGGAACACTGGCTGAGAATTGAGTGTTCTTTTGGGGTTAGAGAAATGAATGAGACATCTGGTCGTTGCCCTTGTAGGTCTTTCTGTCCTGAGGCATGAATGAGATTGTATTATAAGAGAGAAAGTAAGGTGGTCTCATGAGAAATACTTAAAACTTTAAGAAGAGAAGACTGCCGGTGATAATGTGTGCCTGTCACATGGAAGTTGAACTCAGGATTCTCTTGAGTCCTATTGTCTGAGAACAAATACTGTATGCTTGGGAGTGAATACTATACATCTTACTGTATGCCTGGGAGCTCTGCTAGCTATCAATGGGGCACTCTTGGTCTTAGGGTACATTAAGTGCTCTTTGGACCTGACATCTGGAGACAGGTGATGTTTAGGTTAATAGTTTGAGGGTCGGGGTGGAAGAATATGGAACTTGACAGGGCCTTGAAGGATGAGTAGCAGTTAGGCATTTGGAGATGAAGACAGAACAGCATCAATAGTATAATCACAGGGTCTTTTCTGAGACTATTTAGGTGTGCTTTCTGACTTAATTGAAGGCTTCCTGAAGTGGGTTAAGGCTGAGCAGGTAAGTTGGTACTAAACAGATAGTTGTCTTGAGTTGCTTTCTTGTTTGTGAATCTACTGAAGTGCTTCGTTTGCAGGATAGAGAGAGCTGTCAATTCACTTGGATCTCTCTATTGGTAAGGTTGCATTCCTCCTACTTAGCTGTTCTGTGGCCTTAAGGTATTTTAAAGTTTTTTTTTTTCTATTAATTGTTTGACAATATTTACCCTTGAATATTTTGATGTATATTTCCTTAAAAAAAAACAGCATTCTCTTATGTTACCACAATTATCAAAATCTGGACCTTATTCAAACTCCACTAGGGATTTCATTGGTACTTTTTACCTCATTAATGGAGGTAATCTTGTCTTTATTCAGCATATTCTTTTTTGGTAACTTGGTTTTATTATGTTCATAAAGTTGAAAAGAAATCTAGAAAAGTACAAGAACAATAAAAATAACATGCACATTTCCCACCACCTGAGCTGTTGGTTTTGGTCCTGAGTGAGGGCCTCGGGTCCTTAACCTGGCCCGGCTGCTGCCTGCTGTCGCTCCAGTTTCATCTTTCCTCAGTTCCTCTCCTTCCTGCTGCCTCTGTCCAGCCACAGTCCTTGTCCTCCAAGCAAGTATGGTCATCATTTTGGCGTCATAAGGAGACAGCAATGAAAGGTTTTATTTAGTGTTGATGTTAAAATTTACATTTAATTTTTCACAGTGAGAACACTAAGGAATACTAATTTTGTAAGTACAACTTCTTGATGAGTTTTCACAACTACTCTGGCATAAAGACAGTTAAGGACCCCTATTTAAAGATGATTATTAATATATAAAGAGTCATTTTGCTGTTTGTTTCCTCCTATAAATTTCAAAGCCAAATATACTAGAAAAAAATTAAAACTAAGTAAAACTAAGTGCAAAGTCCTCCATTACTCTTCCCCCTCTTGAAAGAACCATGGAACAGTTTGGTATATGCTTTTCCATTCTTCAGTACATGGTTCTCTGCATATACAAACACACATGTACCCATGTCACTTTTTAAAAACAGTGGTAGAATCATATTCTTGTATTAGTTAATGTCTTATTTTTATACAGTATTTTTCTGTGTCAGTTCATAGCTGTTTCACGATTACATATAATTTATTTCTTTGGATGATTTTCCATAATTTATTTAACTTCCCACTGTGAAAGACATCTAAGTTCTTGCTAATTTTTCACTGTTAATTCTCCCTGTTTTATAAAAGAACCTAGTACATGGCAAGAAGGGGTAACTCAGCCAGAGTTAGAATAACATGTTTCCCGATGACTGGGTCACTCCACCTTCTATCTTCTGACTGAGTGCTGAATGCCGTCTGATGAGATGCTGGGTGCTGTATAAATCAGGTGAAGTGAACACACATCCTGCCTTTAGAGAGGTTGTAACACGGAGCTCGCACTGCCCTCGAGGGCAAGTGTGAAAGCAGTGTGTAGACTCAAGCAGCTTAGTAGACCAGCTTTGAAGAGCACTGTGTGTGGCACACGTGATGTCAGTACTCCAGACAGGGTGGCGCCTTTGAAATTCTTTAATTTGAGAGACTGGAAGTGTTGATCTGGAAACTGAATGGTGTTTCTGGTTTTTCTTTTGGAACATGGGCTTAGTGGTGAGCACAGGATGAAAAGATTGCTGGTTGTTGAGAACTCATTCACCAGGAATGTATTATGTAAGTCAGCAGGAAGGAGGGCGGGATCATTCTCAGAAGCATCCTGCGAGGCCCCTGGAGGCCAGGGTGCTGCTCCCGCGAGGCCTCTGGAGGCCAGGGTGCTGCTGTGTTAGTCACTGTTTAGAGGTTGCTGTCCTGAGCTGGTGCCAGTCTTGTAATTTCTAACTGGATGGAGTCAAGATCAGTGTGAAGGAGGCTGGGAAGGCAACACCATCTAGTCTAGACCAGAAGCCCTGCATTAGCTGCTCCGTACGCAGCTCTGGCCTTTGGGGCAGCTCTGCCATCTTGTGGAATAAATGCTCAGTTTCTCTTTTGAGGGCCAAGTGTGGATAGCTTTGCCAGGATTGCTTTCCTCCCACTTAGCTATTCTGTGACCTCCAAGTATTTTTCCTGCATAATGTTTTTCATCTTTATATTTAAAAGATGTTTTTATTTTGAAACATTGGAAGACATAAAAAGTTGCAAAAATAGTAGAAAGAATTTCTTGTGTACCTTCAACCAGATTCCCTGTTTGTTAGCAGTTTTCTATATTTGCTTCATTATTCTTTAAAAACTATTTTTTCTGAATTATTTGCAAGTAAGTTGCAGACCTTTACCCCTAAATTCTTCAGTGTCTATTTCCTGATAACTAGAACATTTAATTACATGACCATAATTTAATTATCAAAGTCAGGACCTTATTCAGACTTCATCAGTTCTGAAAATGTTCTTCATAGCAAACATGGAGGAAACTTTTTTTTGAGTGGATCAGGATCCATCTCAGGATGTCACATTGGATTTGTCATGTTTCATTAGTTTCCTTTCATCTGAAACATTTTTGTCAGTGTTTTGTTTTTCATGACCTTGACATTTCTGAAGAATATGATGTCGTTGAATTTGGTTTTTTTTTTAATGTATCCAGATAATTAGATTTAGGTTATTCCCTTTTAGCAGCAACACCATGCAAGTGATGTATCCTTTTCAAGTGCATTCTACAGGAGCCACATGATATCTGTCCCATTTATTGGTGAAGTTAACTTTGGTCACTTGGCTAAGGGTACTGCCCACCAGGTTTCTCTACTGTAAAGCTGTTATTTTTCCCTTTATAGTTACTAAATTTCTTGTGAGAGGTTACTTTGAATATATGTAAGTATCTTTATTTACATATACTCAAATATCTGTGTGTTTCTTTATCAGGAGTTCACCCATTATTTTAATATCCACTTCTGCTTCTTGCCTAATAAATATTTTTACTCTGATGTCTACCGAATGGTGATTTCTAACTCTAATCATTCCTTCTACGTTTATTAGTTTGTATTCTGTTAAGGAAGTGCCTGCCTGCCTGCCTTTCCCTCTCTGCCTGATTTCCCCCTCCCTCCCTTCTTTCCTTCCTTCTTTCTTTTTATCCACATGGTCTCATGGAATTTCTTTTGTTCTGTGGGTTAGAATGGTTTCTATCATTATTTTAATAACCACGTTGTGGGAGCCCTTCAAGCTAGTTCCTGTGTCTTCTTCACTTTCTGGCATAAGAAAATGTAGCATGCTCATCCTGTACTCACCCAACCCTGGATTCAGCCATTTCTCCAGGAAGCCCTGATTTCTTTTAAGTGGTGAATTGTGTTTAGAAACCAAGAGCTGAGTGCTGGGTACACCCATTGCTCCTGGTGTACAGAGGACACGTGAGAGTTCCTCTTTACCACCTGTTTTCCTAGCTTAAGCTTCTCTCTAGAGCTGTCAACAGTTTGATACCTATCCTTCTGGTTTCCTTTCTATGCATTTTATAATACCTTTCCCCCATCTGCAACCATACATGTTGTACAGTGTATACTGAACAACTTTCTGTTTTCACTTAGCAGTGTATCTTGAGAGTAAATGACTAAGTAGAATTACATAGTGCTGTCTACGGCCATACCACCCTGAACGTGCCTGATCTTGTCTGATCTCAGAAGTCAAGCAGGGTCAGGTCTGGTTAGTACTTGGATGGGAGAGTTACTTAGTGCAGACTTTACATAATGAACTGCTTCTCTGTTTATGAACATTTTGTTATTTTTTTAAATTCCAGACATTTGACTGGAGTTGCTGTATTTAAATCAGTTCACGTTTCTCTTTGGTTGCTTTTTGTTGCTTCACAGCTGAGAAAGCTATTCTTTCACAGACCTGAAAAATGTTTTATTCATTATAGTATTTCAAGTACATGTCAAAAAATGTTAAACTACTGGGGTTATGTGGAGTCGTTGCTGACAAGAATACCAGTCATATTCGGGGTCAGTGCTGAGGGCATACACGACAGTGAACCTTGTCCTCTGGCTGGAGCAGTGACAAACAGCAGGATCCGGGAGCAGATCCACAGTGCTAAAGAGAGGCTGCAGCAGACAGTTGTTTGTGCCAGGAGTTGATAGCATGTGGTCCCTGAGAACCAGGCCATCTGGCTGCCTTCCTGCACTTAGAGTGAGCTGGGTCTGCATGGAAGTAGACTTGGCTAGACAGGGAGAGGGCACAGCATGAGCAGAGGTGTGAGCTATAAGAGCATGAAGCGGTCTCTGGGGCCCCAGTTGGCTGGGGCAGCTGCTAAGGCCTCATTGTGGACTAACTAATGGGAGATGAGTTTGGAAAGCATGATGGTGCTTAGATTTCACATGGGCTTAGAAGGCCAGACTGAGTATTGCCAGCCAGAGTGAATACCATCATCATAAGCAATCTAGCTGTGAGGTTTTGAGGTACTTGGCGATGGGTATATTCCTTCTCCAGGGGATATTCCCGACCCAGGGATCGAACCTGGGTCTTCTGCATTATAGGCAGATGCTTTACCATCTGAGGAAGCCAGGGCCACCGGGAAGCCCATACAAAAAAACGGTAGTTATATAGGACATGATTTCTAAGCCAGGTCTCAGAAAACATAGTTTAAAAACTTTTTTATTATAAAGATTATGCTTATCATAAAAGGGAAAGTATAATATAAAGCATTGCCAAGCAAGTAGAAACCGAGAGCTTCTGATCCTACTCTATATTATCTGTTGCTGGGTGGCAGTATTACCATGAACATAGTATCTTAAAACAATACATTTATTTTCTCACCGTGTCTGTGGGTGAGATGTCTAGACACAGCTTAACAGGGTTCTCTGCAAGGCTGCAGTCAAGGAGTTGACCAGGGCTGGTTCTCATCTGAAAAATCTACTGAGGAAGGGTCTGTTTCCAGGCTCACACGTTATTGCAGGCTGTCAGGCCGAGGGCTGTAGTCTTTTGTGGGCACTCTCAGTTCCTTGCCACATGGCATTCTCCCTTGAGTAGCCCACAGCATAGCAGCTTGTTGCATTTAGCCAGCGTGGGAGAGTGCCTGCTGGTAAGATGGATGTTATGGTCTTACAAAACACAATCATGAAAGTGATCTGCTGTCACCTTTGCTTGTTCTATCAGAGGCAAGTTGTATAGGTCCTGCCCACACTCAAAGAAGAGAAGGCAATGGCACCCCACTCCAGTACTCTTGCCTGGAAAATCCCATGGACAGAGGAGCCTGGTAGGCTGCAGTCCATGGGGTCGCTGAGAGTTGGACACAACTGAGCGACTTCACTTTGACTTTTCACTTTCGTGCACTGGAGAAGGAAGTGGCAACCCACTCCGGTGTTCTTGCCTGGAGAATCCCAGGGATGGTGGAGCCTGGTGGGCTACCGTCTGTGGGGTCGCAGAGTTGGACACGACTGAAGTGACTTAGCAGCTTAGCAGCACACTCAAAGGGAGGGAATTGCATACCGAAGTGGATGCCCGGAGGCAGGGATTATTAGGAGACATTTTATAGTCTCTTTCTACCTCTCTTTCCCCCGCAAAAGAAAAAGAAAGCACTCTTTTAGTATAATTAATAGAGTTATACTATTATTTAAAGCAAATTCAAATTCCATGGACCATTTTTCTCCTCATATAATTTGGGAGGGGCCAGAGCAGAGGCTGACCTGGGATTTTAAGCCTGGAAGCCTAGGATAGAGCTCCATGCTTTGGCTGCATACTTCCATACAAAGATCTGTTAAACATGGTAAAGAACACCACATTTGAACAATAATACCTGTAACTACTTGCAAATATTAATTTACATGCTACTTTCTAAAACAGGAATAAATTGGTTCCTGTAGTTTAACCTGTAACCTAAGGATAATTCCATTACTCCCTAGATTTTGAACCAGACGCCTTGGAGGATTTAATTTACATATTTTCTGCCCTTTGTCACCTAGTAACTGCTCTCATGTTGACAAAGGACCGTAGTATCCCAAGAGAGGATGATGTCACTTAGCTAGTGCTGTCAGTGATGTATGTTCCAGATGAACTGCCCTCCCACTGGGAAGCAGACACTGTGTGTGAGACTTGGGATTGCTGTAGACTGTGGCCCAGGATGCCCTTTTGACAACCAGTGGCTCTCCGGGTTGCTTGACTGTGCTCACATCACCATGTTTCTTTTGTCACAGGATCACTGTTCTGGGGAGGAGTATAATATAAAATATAAAAGAATTGTATTCTTTCTACTGTGAAATAATATGGGTATTATAACATGGAAGAGTAGGGGAAAAATCAGTGTGTTTTTTTTTTTTTTTTCTGGAAGTCTCATAAGCAAATCATTATCATTGTTTACATTCTTACAATTCTAAAAAAATACTTATATTTTATGTTACTCATATATAATTTTGTTTTGCTGAAACTGTTTCTTTTGTGGGTTTTCTTAAGCTTAATTATGCTGTGCATGTTTTACTTTAGAATTCTTTTAAAATCTAAAACATTTTTACTGGTTCCATCATTTTGCTGTTCCTGTTGTGCTTCTACTAATTACCACTAACACTTCAGTGTTTGATTAATAAAATGGGACAAGTAGATGTTACATTTTTTCAGATTATGCGCTGGTACATGGACCCCTGGCTGGGATTATGCATAACTTTTTAAAGCAAACAACTTGTGAGGTCGGTGGCAAGCCAGGTGACAGCTAATGTTCAAGTAACCTGCTGCAGTTTGTAAGAGGATTTGATTTCTCTTCTAATACCTCATGGAAATGTGGAAACCTTGTGAATTTGTAAAATAAGTGTTTTTATTCCCATTTAATGAGAAGCAAACTGTCTTGGAGAGGCTAGGGCTATCTCTCTTGTTTGATGAAGTAGTCTGCTGAGGTGAGGACTGTAGGAGAAGTAAAGAGTGGAGCGTATTCCTCATTTCAGCATTTTAGAAGGAGTGCACAGAACTAACTGTAATATAAATAGAAAGGAACAGATAACTGCAAGTTTTATTTTCCATGAAGTACTTACGGGAATTCAGAGAAGGCAGGACAGAATCCTTTTGCTCAGAGACCAAGGAAAAACCTGAACAGGGCTTGGTTTGCATGTGGGAGAGGTGTATCAGAGGCCTGTACTGCCTGAACTATGGCAGCTTTTTTAATAACTTCATTTAAAAATTATTTATTTTTGTATTTATTTGACTGTGCTGGGTCTTAGTTGCAGCATGTGGGATCTTTAGTTGTGGCATATGAACTTTTAGTTGTGGCATATGGGATCTAGTCCTTGACCAAGGATCGAATCCAGGCCCCCTGCATTGGGAGCGCAGAGTCTTAGCCACTGGACCAGCAGGGGAGTCCCTGAAATGCAGTATTCTTTATGCATACAGAGGGCTGCCATGTGGGAAAATTCTGGAACATACAATTTTCGTATCTTTAAAAATTTGTTGTGTTCAGAATTGAAATAGTACAGTTTGCAAGACTTTCATGAAAAGGAAAAATTACTTAAGTCTTGGGGTGTTTGATCTACTTCTTCATTTGTGAGCCTGAAGCTATAGCTAATTGTATAATCTATCAGAGTTTGTCACAGGCTATTACTCATAATTAATTTATCCTCTCTTTGCCGCTTGTCTCACGCTGATGCTTGTGTTGATTGTGTTTTCTCCAGATGGCAAAGTAAATTATACTTACAGGCTTAGAATCAGAAGGGCTTGCATATCAATGAGTTTATAAACTTAACTGAGTTGAATTTGTGGGGAAATCATCTTGAACTTCCATGGTTGAAGATTCATAGTTCTCAAATATTTATTACTCCTTCCCACAAAACCAGCAACTCCTTTTGTCTTATTAATGTTGCTGTCTTGAAAAGGGCTCTAGCTTTGGCCAGGAGCTTTGTGACAGGGATACCAGGTAGAGTCTATTCTCCTGTGGAGTTATCTGTTTACCTGAGCCCCTCTGATCCTAGTACCACCTCCAAGGCAGGTAGCCCACCTGATTGCCAAGCTTGTTTACCTTTTGAGGTCTAGCTGTTTCCACCTTCTGCTTACTTGTGAGGAATCAAGGGTTCTGCTTTTGTGGGGAAGAATTTTTATCCTGCCACACTGAATGTATTTCCTTTTGAGAGGCTTATACTGGACTGGTAGACGGTCTGTCTTAATCCATTTAGGTGGCTGTAACAAAATACCATAGACTAAGTGTCTTATAAACAACAGATTTATTTCTCAGAGTTTTGGAGTCTGGGAAGTTCAAGATCAGGGTGCCAGCAGATTCAGTGTCTGTTGAGGGCCAGCTTCCTAGTTCATAAACAGCTATCTTTTTACAGTAACCTCACATGGGGGTACAGGCAAGGGAGCTCTCTGGAGTCTCTTTTATAAAGCCATTAGTCCTGTTTATGAGGGCTCTGCCTTTGTGACATAATCACTTCCCAAATGCTCCACTTGAGAATACCATCACTTTGGGAATTAAGTTTCAACATAGGAATGTGAGGAGTCTACTATAGCACTCAGACCAGGTATCTCTTTATTTTAGCAGACAGTTTGACCACATCTCTCTTAAAATCTAGCTATGAACAAAGAGGAAACAGATGTGTAAGTGCATTGGTAATTTGCTTAGATCAAGTTCAGTTGGTTAGAGTTAGGCAACTCTAACCAGAGAGTGTAGATTAGTTGATGTCAGCCTGAAGGTTATTCTGAAGACTGTCCTCAGCTCTGTACTACTGGATCTTTATTAACAGCCTGGATAAATACCTAAGAATATATAGGGTTACAGAAACAAAAGTTACAAAGTTCTTGGACTAAAATAATCAGGTGGAGTATATTAGGGATAAATGTAACTTCCAACATAGAGTTTGGTAAAACTTGGAGAAAATGCACTTTATGTTTTAAAAAGACAAACCATACGAAGTTCAGGATTTTGGTGGATCAAGCTTGGACTGTCCAGCACCTAGTATAATGTAATTAATTAAAAATTTTGGAGGGGGGCTGCATTAGTGAAAGTAAGATGTCCTGAAAGGTAGGGGTAATAATCCCACTGAATGGCCATGCTGGGAATCTTAAGGTTGGTTTCGGACTTCACATTTCTAGTAGGATGTAGAGAAAACTAAATGCTTCCCGAGTGATGTGTCTTCTAGCCAGAGCTTATGAGGGCTGGTCGAAGGAGTATTTCACTCTGGTTGATAATTATAATATGTCTCCTGCCACATTCCATAAATGACAGAAGCCTGTTTACCAGGACTATTTTCTATTTGAAATGGTCTGCTTTGTACCAAGTGTATATGTTATCTTATAGCCCTCTCTCTAACTCTTTTGAAATAGGTGGGAATCTGGATTCAGAAGAATTTCAAAAAAAAACATACACAGCTAATTTATGCTGCTAATAAAGAGTAGAGCTGGGATGTGAAGTTGGATGGTTTCCATTATACCCTGAATCTGCAATGACATGCAGTGGTGGTGAAGGGAGCTTCTGCCTTTCTTCTGTGAGAGGTTAATTGCTGAAAGACTGTTCCTAAGTCACATTTGTTCTTTAATCCAAAATGATACTGTATACATATACTTAAAAATTATTTATTTATGTATTTCTTTATTTTTTGACTGTGCTGGGTTTTTGTTACTGTACAGGGTTTTCTTTAGTTATGGTGCATGGGCTTCTTTTGTTGCAGAGCACAGGCTCTAGGGAGAGTGTTCTCAATAGTTGCAATTTCTCGGCTCTAGAGCACAGGCTCAGTAGTTGTGATACATGGGCTTAGTTGCCCTGCAGCATGTGGGATCGTCCCAGACCAAGGATCAAACCTATGTCTCCTGCATTGGCAAGCAAATTGTTTACCACTGAGCTACCAGGTAAGCCCTATACTTAAAAAAAAAATTTTCTTTTCCATTATAGCTTATTCCAGAATATTGAACAAAATTGTACTATTCACTATTTATTGAACAGATGATGGTTTAGAACCTTTGCAAGCAGTTCATTTAATTCTTTCAAGTCAGTGAAGTAGTTACCATTATTGCTATCTCCACTCTGTATATGAAGGTGCTAGGAGGCAGGAGGAGTAATTAGAGGACCCAGGATTTGAACCAGGCTGCCTAGCTGCAGAGCCCCCACTTTAACCACTGTCCTGTCTTTGCCTTATGCAAATGGCTGGTGTGTGTACACAGGGTACAAAGGTTCTGAATAGAAAGAGTGGTAATTCTTCATGGAATTGATTCAAAGTTCTCATTATTGTTAACTGTTAAAAAAGTTCTAAGGTGTTTGTATTTTTTTTTTTTTTTTTAATAAATAGTTGATCACAAACAGGGCTTCGGACACAAGCCGAAGGATAGCTGAGTTTACTGTAGCTGAATTTGACTGCTGTGGGCCTTGGGTGGTAGTAGGCAGGCTTGGTGCTCTCTGACCTCCTCAGACCTTAGGTTTGTCTATGCAGTGCTAAGTGGAATTTTCTGCAGTGATTTTTGAAAGATTGTTAGGGGGAAAAGGAACTATTAGGTTGGACCATTTGAAATAGCCAATATCTCACCTTTCTTAACCTATAAAAATGGCAAATTGATATGTTTCAGCTTAATAGGCCACAGGAGAGGAAATTCCAGAAAAATTGTATTTTGTTTTAAGAGAGCATTTTAGGATATATTAGAGGTTTGAATTTTGAAGTTCTTTATTGACTTTTTTTTTTTTTTCTGGCGCAACTATGTGTAGGGAGAAGTATGTATTCTATTTTATTTCATGTTACTTTTTCTTAACTGTATCTGACTGATTTGACCCTCTTTCTTTTATCTCTTGTCATGGATAGAAAGTGAGTTAAGGCATTCTGCTTTGGGGGCTCTGTATGTGTATACATCAGATCATCAAGCCTACCAGTTTTATAATCATACCTTCCTGCTGATTTTGAAATGTAGAGTATGATTTAGATTGAGTTAAGAACTTTTTAAATTCCTTCTGATTATGGTACTTGAAAAGGTAATCATAATATTTACCAAAAGTTCAGCATGCTCTTTGCTTGTAATGAAAATTGTATCATTGTATTTAGAAAAAAGTTGATTCACTCAAGAAAGGTCCATACATTCAGGATATTCTTGGGTGATGTAATCTGTAGAGTAAGGGTGACTTGAGTTTAAGGTGATTGCTCTCATTGGGATGAGGGTATTGTGAAGGGAGTCTTCAATAAATTGAGTTTCTAATAGTCATGATTTCCTTGTGACAGCATTACTTTCTATTATCGATGCATGACAGACAATTGCCTTCTTGTTTGGTTTGGGGCCTGTGTGTGTGTGCTCAGTCACATCTGACTCTGTGACCCCATGAACTGTAGCCTACCAGGCTCCTCTGTCCATGCAATTTTCTGGGCAAGAGTACTGGATTAGATTGCCATTTCCTGCTCTGGGATCTTCCTCACAGATCCTGCATCTCCGATGTCACCTGCACTGCCAGGCAGATTCTTACCACTAAAGCCACCTGGGAAGACTCTTGGTTTAGGGAGGGGGTGTCAGACGTTTTTTGTCTCTTTGGACTTGATCATTGAGTTCTCTACATGCCTTCCAGCTTCATTCAGTTGGTTGTCTTTTTTCCTTCTCTTCTCTGAGTCCTCTTCATCACACAGAGTATACATCGTACTGAGAGCTCAAAAGCTCTATACTAAAACCTTTTAATAGCAATTCTCTTTTGGATTTGATCATTGAGTTCTCTACATGCCTTCCAGCTTCATTCAGTTGGTTGTCTTTTTTTCCGTCTCTTCTCTGAGTCCTCTTCATCAAACAGAGTACATCGTACTGAGAGCTCAAAAGCTCTATACTAAAACCTTTGTAATAGTGATTCTCCTTGTGTAAGATCCTTTCGGTTTCATAGAGATCCTACCAGAATATTCTCTAGTCCTGCCTACACAAACATATCTGAATGATGGAAGATCTGAGTCTGGTCCAACTCATGAGTAATGAGTCCTGGGCTGGATTCCTGGTTTTTTTCTTTTTAGGATTTTCCCCTGTTCTTCTGAAACCGTGAGAACTTGTGTGGCTGCTTTAAAAAAAAAAAAAAGTTGATCTCTTCTTTCAAGAGATGAATCACAGTTGAGTCTTTGTTATTTACCCTGAAGTTATATCCATTCTTTCAAACAGCAGTGATCATCGCTGTCCCCCTCTACATATGCATGCTGCTCTCTCACTCTGTTGTCATGTGTTGTGTTGATGCATGTATTGTAGTAGCTCCAATAAGCATGAGGGATCTTTTTTTTTTTTTTCCAGTAACAAATACTTTTAAGAGAACAAATGATTTTGTGACATCTAAAGCACCAGCCAGCGACCTAAATCACAAGTTTAGGTGCACGGTTGTGGATTGTTTAAAATTTTTCCGCAAAGCCAAACTGTTGCATTATCACATGAAGTATTTCCACGGAATAGAAAAGTCGCCAGAGCCAGAGGAGAACCCAGGAAAGAGGCACGTCCAGACCAGGGGCTCTTCAGCTTCAGACAAGGCCAGCCAGGAGAGCCTGACCAGGAAGCGGGTCTCAGCCAGTTCCCCAAGTAAGCATTTTGGTTCTGCAATGTATCTGTATCGTGAAGGGCTGACCCAAAAGCGGGTGTTAGGTTGGTCTGGTCCAGCTGAATCCCCCAAATTGAAAATGACAAGTTTTCAGGAATTGCTTCATGGAATTATAGCCCTCCCGGAAGAAACAGAAATATCTGACTCTTATTCTTACCTCTATCTCTTGCTGCTCGAGTTACCTTGAGAAAGTCCCTTAGCTTCTGAAGGTATGGAGTGGGGGCGGTCAAGGAAGGGGAGCTCCATTAGCAGCCAGCAGGGGAACTAGTGCTGAGAGCAGCATGGGTGCAGTCATCCCCGCTCCCCGCCGCCCCCGCCCCCGCCCCAACCTGTGCTCCCTCCCTGCTAACAGAACAAAAGACTGAGAGAACTAAGAGCTGATGTATGATTCTCTGGTGGGGTCCAATTTCATAATAATTGCATCTGGAGATGTTTTCTAACAACAGTGTTTATTTTGCACAGAAGCTACAGTGATGGTAGTAAGGGTTACCATAAAAACTCATGTACATGTCTTGTTTATTACAAGAGAACCTTTTGGATTTTTTCTGAAACTTAGAGAAATCGAAAAATTACATGTTTCTTGGGGACTGCAGAATAATTAATGAGTTTCCAGTAAATTCTACAAGCTTCCCAGATTCAGTTTTCCTGAAATTATGACATCATCATATATTTTTGGTTTGAAGCCTTTCCTTTAAAATACATAGGTGTTGGGTGGTTTATGAAACTTCTGGTATATCTGACATTGTTCCTGAGGAAGTATGGAGTTAGGTTTCAGGACAGTGGGGCAGGGCCATGCAAACTCAGGCAGTCTCTGACTTGTGAGAGGTCATTCCTTAGTCAGACTGAAGCATAATGGATCAGGTGGCCGTTTCTTGCTCATATGTGCTGCATTATCCATTAGAAATAGAATGTGAGTTAGCATATAACTTTTTCTAGTAGCCATATTTTAAGGCATAGAAGGAAACAGATGAAATCTCTTTCAATAAATTTAAACTCAGAATATCCAAAATATCATTCCAGCATATAATCAGTATAAAAATTACTATTTAATAAGCTGTTATATTTTCTTTTTCTTCTATTCAGCTTTTAAAATCCAGTATGTGTTTTACCCTTCCCTGAACATTTCAATTCAGGCTAACCATATTTTAGGAGCTAATAGCTGCATATGGCTGTTGGCTACAGAATTGGTCCATGCAGCTCAGTTACCCTCAGCTGTAGGCCGTCTAGCTGTGCACTTGGCAAGCTCAAGTATTGAGCTAAAAGGAGCTACCTGAAGGTCAGCTGACCAGTAGTCACCAGGGAGGGCACTCCCCATGTGGGCTATAGGACACTCCAGCACTTACCACCTTAGTGACTTCACCAGAGTCCTGCTCAGGTACCCACCAGTGGATGGGTATCTCTCAGAGCAGGCTAGCATGAATCAGATAGCATTAGCGTGCATGCATGTGCATGTCTGACACTTTGTGATCCCATGGACCATAACCTGCCAGGCTCCTTTCTGTCCATGGAATTTTTCAGGTAAGAATACTGGAGTGGGTTGCCATTTCCTATGCCAGGCAATCTTCCTGACCCATGGATTGATTTGAGTCTCCTGAATTAGCATATGAATTTTTACCACTGTGCAATCGGGGAAACCAGATAGCAGTAGACTGAAGCTCAATGCCAGGTACCAGTTATTTATTTAAAACAAAGCCAACAGCTATCGAAATCCCTTTCCTCTGTCTAGACCTATATAGGAAAAGAAAGTTGTTTACTGAGTATTGAATCACAGCACTGAAATTAGAAGTCCTCAGGCTAAGATAGATTGACTTGTTCTTTCAACAACTATTTATCAAATGCCTCTGTTCTGGGGAGTAAAAGGAAACCTAAGTTCTGTTCTGCCTGATGCTGTTGGTTGTGGGTATTCCTGGCATGAAGAAGAAAAGACTGGCTCAGTTGTCAGATGGCTGCATCATCTTGCCTGGACAATGCTTGTTTTATTAGGGTTAAACTCTGATTCCTTAGGGATGTCAGTGATGTCTTACTGGCCAATCCCACTGGCTTTGGTGTCCATTCTGTGTCTTTTAGATAAGTTTATCTTTCTCTGCCATTGAATACATGGTTACTTCTGGGGACAGGCTTATTTCTGAGAACTTGAGAGACCTGTCACTGAGAACCTTTCCTTCCCTCCACGTGTCACCTGGCCCAGGTATCACCTGGATCAGTGGCCAGCTTAGCTGCCTGGGAGTCACTGGGTGTCTTGTTAAAAATACAGATTTATTGGACCCTGCTTTACTAACATTCCAGTTCAGTGGCTCTAAGCCTCTTAGAATGTATAGTTTTTGTGTACATACCCCAAGTATAAAAGTGACATTTGGTTGCTATAAAATCAGTATAAACAAATACTAAGGGAAAAGGGTCTCCCTTTCCTGGCAGCCCCACCTCCCTTGCAGATGTAACTATTTTTAACAAACTCTTTCATAACTTTTCAGATATTTTCTGTGCATATCCAAACTGTACATATCTATTATGTCTCAATAGAAAATACCTAAATGGAAAGTTTTATACAATTGATATTATATGCAGCTAGCTTTTTCATTAAAGATGTCTTGGCTCTCATTTCAGTATAGATACATGGCTGTACCTCATTTTGAAAGTGGCCATTATTTAATTGTACAGGTGTACTGGACTTTAAATATTTTCCTACAAAAAGTCATGGTTGACTGATTTTTTTCACTCTTATCAAGTGGTAAAGCTGCTCTTGTATACAAATTCATGCGATGAGTTCCTAGAGATGGGATTTTCTTGGGCAAAGGGTATGCATATTTAAATTTCTGATGGATGTTGCCAAATCACCCTTCAAAAAGTTTGTCTTAGTTTGTAATCTTCCACCAATTGGTTATGCACATTAATTTCTTTACAATCTTAGCAGTATTATCAAGTTTTAAATTATTGCTAATCTGATAGGTAAAAATATATCAGTGATTTTAATCTTTTATTTTAAACATTGTGGAATATTTTAAATATATAGAAAAGTACATGGAATTATACAGCAAACGTGCAGGTGTCCATTCACCACCCAGACTTAAAAAATATGAACATTTTGCCATATTTCCTTTAGGTTATTTTTTTAAGGGAAACAAAAAATTTGGATGAGGTGCAAACCCCCTAAATTGCTTTTCCTTTCTTTCCCTTTGTGCTTTCCCAAATCTGTACGTATATGTTGAGAAATAATGTACAGTCTTTTTGAGTGTTGTTAACATTTATGTTGGTAAATGATAGGTTATTTTGTGTGTTTTAAAAACATGTATAAATAGTATCATATCATACTTACTCTTTTGGAACTTCCTGCTTTTGTTCACCATCATGTTCAGTTTCATCCAAGTTGTAACCTGTAGGTGGGTCTCATCGATTCTTCAGCTTGTCTGCCTATCCCTCAGTTTCAGGTGTAAATTTTTTTTTTTTTTTTCTCTTTTGGCTGTGCTGGGTCTTCCTTGCAGCACTGAGGCAATGGGCTCCTCACTGTTGCCTCGTGGCATGTGGGATCTTTAGTTTTCCTGACCAAGGATTGGACCCTCACCCCTATATTGAAAGGTAGATTCTTAACCACTGGACCTCCAGAGAGGTCCTTTAAAAAAAAAAAAAAAGCAAGTCATAGTTTCTTTAGCCCCCTCCTACTCAGGGTCATTAGGTTTCTAGTTTTTCACTTTTACAGGTGATGTTTCAGGGACTGCCTGTGGACATCCCCTGGGCACAAACCTTTCTTTTGTGTATTTTACCTAGAAGAGGAATTGCTAAATGGAATGGCTATAGTTAATGTGCCAGGATGTATTTGAAAATGGTGGCTCTGACTTGAACACTCCTGTCCACTCTGTGATTTGTCTGTATCCTTATCAGCTTTTGGTATTATCTGACAGAAATGTGCCCAATCTGAAGAATTTGAAGTGATTATCTCGTTGTTTTTCTCATTGAGAAAAACATTTGTACTTTTAGATTAGAGTTGGAATTGTTACAGGTCTCCCCTATTTCTGCTGGGCTCCCACCCCACCCCCGTTCTGAGACACAGCCTGAAAGAGGTAGCTGTGGCTTGAGGGATTTGGTCTGCTCTGAGGGCCGTTCTGTCTGAGCCTCTCTCCGTGCATTGGTCTAGCCTGTTGGTTTCCTGTGGTCAACTGACCTCTGACTCCTGTCAGCACCCTCCCCTCCTCTTTCCCTTTTCAGTGCTGTGGTGGAAGAAAGGAAAGAGCAGTAGTAGGGGAGCCTGAAGGCCTGAGTTCGAGACAGCTCTGCCACTCTGATTTTTCTGGTATTGATTAAATACCTCAGCTTCTGATATGTAACATGGAGGTTAGACTTCTGGCCCCCGCAAAAATGCTGGGAAGGTCTTTATGTTAGGCAGTTAAATCATTTTGAAATGTTGTACACATGTTAAAAGCTGCACTGTTTGTAAGAGCCCTAGATTAGAAACAGCTCAAATGTTTATTCATAGCAGAGTAAATAAATGTGTGAAGAGTAGAAATTTGTATGCAGGTCAGGAAGCAACAGTTAGAACTGGACATGGAACAACAGACTGGTTCCAAATAGGAAAAGGAATAAGTTAAGGCTGTATATTGTCACCCTGCTTATTTAACTTATATGCAGAGTACATCATAAAAACGCTGGGCTGGAAGAAACACAAGCTGGAATCAAGATTGCCGGGAGAAATATCAATAACCTCAGATATGCAGATGACACCACCCTTATGGCAGAAAGTGAAGAGGAGCTAAAGGGCCTCTTGATGAAGGTGAAAGAGGAGAGTGAAAAAGTTGGCTTAACGCTCAACATTCAGAAAACGAAGATCATGGCATCTGGTCCCATCACTTCATGGGAAATAGATGGGGAAACAGTGGGAACAGTGTCAGACTTTATTTTTGGGGCTCCAGAATCACTGCAAATGGTGACTGTAGCCATGAAATTAAAAGACGCTTACTCCTTGGAAGAAAAGTTATGACCAACCTAGGTAGCATATTGAAAAGCAGAGACATTACTTTGCCAACAAAGGTCCATCTAGTCAAGGCTATGGTTTTTCCAGTGGTCATGTATGGATGTGAGAGTTGGACTGTGAAGAAAGCTGAGCACCGAAGAATTGCTGCTTTTGAACTGTGGTGCTGGAGAAGACTCTTGAGAGTCCTTGGAATGCAAGGAGATCCAACCAGTCCATTCTGAAGGAGATCAACTCTGGGATTTCTTTGGAAGGAATGATGCTAAAGCTGAAACTCCAGTACTTTGGCCACCTCATGCGAAGAGTTGACTCATTGGAAAAGACTCTGATGCTGGGGGATTGGGGGCAGGAGGAGAAGGAGACGACAGAGGATGAGATGGTTGGATGACATCACTGACTCAATGGACGTGAGTCTGAGTGAACTCCGGGAGATGGTGATGAACAGGGAGGCCTGGTGTGCTGCGATTCATGGGGTCGCAAAGAGTCGGATACGACTGAGCGACTGAACTAAACTGAACTGAGAGAGTAAACCAAGTAAATGAATTGTGGTATCTTGATACAGTGGTGTACAGCAGTAAGTGAATGAACTACTCCAGCTACACCTGCCAGCATGGGGATATTTCACAAGTATAATGTTGAGCCAGAGAAGCAAACATAAACTCACACATGTGATATGATGGATATGTATATAAAATTCGATAGATTAAAATGAATCTGTTATGTCTGAGGGCTGTACAGTGGTTATCCTTGGGGGTAGGTGGATGAATGACTGAAAGTGGGGCAGGAGGGAGACTCCTGAGGTGCTGGAGTTCTGTATCCACAGAACTGTAACCACATGTCATCAGCATGGTGGTTGTAACTGATGATCATGGTGATTGTCCGAGGAGGGACCTTTCCCAGTGTAGAGCACCTGAGTACAGGGTGGGTGTTTCCTGCCCAAGAAGGTGTGCAGATCTCTTGTTTGGTTTTGGAATTCCTGATTAACTGTATTTGAACTGTATTTGAGTGTCTTGATTTGTGTGGAGTGAATATGTGCAGGCTTGAAGTCAACACACCTGAATTTGAACCCGGCTTCCTCTGTGACCTTGAGCAAATAATCGTGAGCTTCAATTTCTCCATCTGTGAGATGGCAATAACTACCTGCCTCAGAACTTTATTATATGAAATGACCTAATGTGAAATGCTTAGCACAATATCTGGCCTACAGTAAACTCTTAATAAATACTAGGTCTTTTATCTTAGAGACATGAACCCAGGCAGTCACAGAGCTTGCTTAGTTTTAAACTCAGCTGACCTCTGATGAACTACAAAATAACTGCAAAACCAATAGACAAGGTATTGTCATTTTGATAAAATTAAGAAACCTGAGTGAGTGACTTCTACTCTTATGTACTGCATTTGGGTCTCATACCAACATACTGACTTGGGGTTTTTAAATCCTCTCTCTTAATACAGAAGAATCCCTTTCACTGGGGTTTGGAAGTCTACTGGCGAATTGGAGATTTTTGCCTGCCATGTTTTTGGAATGACAAGATCTGCTATGGTTATACTTGCCAGACTGGCAGGGATGGACAATTACAAAATGCTTTAGGGGGAACAAAAGGGTCTTTAAATTCGTATATTTTAACTTGTGACCCCTCTGCTGGTCCTTTGAAAATTGGTCTGTTTGGTGGCAGAGCGTGCCACGCGGGCCCCTCAGCCACTGTTGAGGTCTAGCCTGCTCATTCATGTACCCTGTCAGATGGAGATTAGATTTGTGCAGCCAGGAAGGGCCTTGCCTCCTGGTGCCCCCATCCCCATCAGGTGCACGCAGGTCACATAGATGATTTCACAGCTCTGCCAGCCCTGACTGCTGAGATTGCCAGCAGTTCCCAGGCAGGAGGGAACTAGACTGTTCGTCTTGCTGTGCTCTAGCTGGTGCATTAAAACTCTGGGCACTTGTCCTGCCTCTGCCACTAACCAGCAGGAGTCTCAGTTGTCACCATCTCTGAACTGGGGTTACTAGACATGTTGAGCCTTCATCAGACCCCCTGGATATCCTTCAGAGCCAATGCAGAGTCGTGTTCAGAGTATGTCATAGGCCCCAGCCTTTCAGAAAGCACCTGCTGTTCCGCACATTGCCCCTCACCTTTCTCATATCAGAGCCTCTTTCCGTTTCCTCATGGTTTTGCTGGGTACTAGACTAATCTGATAACTAAATTTCATATGATTTGAAAGAATAAAACCAGCTCAGTAGATCCCCTGTTCTCTCAGGATATCTAGGTTTCACCCCCACTTCTAAGAAAGCTCTTATCTGTAGGTGTGGAATTTCAGAATCTGGGAGAGTTTGGGTGGGGAGATGTTTCAAGGTGAGATTCTGACACCAGGCTGCCTGTGTCCTCGATCACAGGCAGTGTGAACTCGACATAATGGTTAAGTGGAAAGCAGAATGTTACATAGCGTGTGCTGCTTGGGGACAGTTACTGTAAAATAGTGCCCCCTTTTATGCTGAGTATTTTGATTATGGCTGTTGAGAACTTGGATTCTAATAGATTTCTCGTATGGAGATGTCTGGAGCTTCTGGTCCAGGAGCATCAGAAACTGTCCTGCAGAGACCTTTTGGGTCCTCCAGTCCCCCAGCCCCATTTCCTGCTTGGTAGAGTTAGGGAGGAGAAGCCGTTCTGGCCTGAAGCCCACAGACTCAGTCTCAGTAGCAGTCCTGCTCCCGTTCATGTGTAATCTGAGCTCTTCACAGATCTAATCTCCTGTCCAAAATGATGATATAGAACTAGGTATGCATAAGAAAGGGCTCCTTCCTGTGGGGAGAAAAGCACAGAAACAGATACAGTGAGAACTTCTAAGCTCTATGTAAAGAATGTATGAAGTGCCATGGAAACACAGATTGAAGTATTTGCCTGTAGAGCAGGGGCTGCAAGTTTCAGAGGAGGAGGTGACATTTGAGTTAGACCTGAAAGGGTGAGGATGGGTAGGGGGTGGACCAGGAGGCAGGGGACTAGGAAAGGAATCCCTATGCCAGGAACAAGCAGATCAGAGTTCAGAGTCACTGAGAGGAACAAACTGCCATCGTCTGTCCCTCGGGTACCCTTCTGACTCTGGCCCTCGTGTGTTTCCTCCTCCCTCAGTCAGGCCTTTAGTCAGATACATTAATCTGGAAGGTCAGTTTAAATTTGCTTTTCCAAATGAGGCTTCTTAGAATACCAGAATCCATTTAGTAACTTCTCTCCCAGGGGTGAATTCAGGCTTCCTTGGTGTTGGCTCTTAATTCTGCATAGATAAGTTCAGTCCTGAGTAGAGATCTGGCCCAGAAAGACTATTTGAGGATCAAAGGGAACCTCACCTGTGCTTATTACTTATTGTTACGTCCATTTCATTCATATTCTCACTCTGGGTAAACTTTGGCTTAGGCTAAAGGTGCCTTGGAGCACCTGAGTGGGCACTTACTTGTCTGTACCTTTTCTTGTGGTGCTAGACTGACCTTCTCATAGAACCGTTCCCTCTCCCCTTAGAGAGAAGGGAGCAATAGGAACTTAATTGGGATGTAGATTATGGGTGCCTTAAAGAGACAGCCAAAGAGGCTGGCTTAAGATGGAGGTTAATTTATATCTCTGGCCAAACTGTAGGCTTCCTACGGTGACTCTGCTATGGTCTGAGCAGTTGTCCAGGGCCAGCTTCCTCCTCAGTATCCCACCAGCCCAGGGTGGTGTTCTCTCTGCAAGAATGCACAGTAGTCTCTGCCATATGAGGTAAGGTGGAAAAAGGTAGGACTTGAGGGAGGGGTTTAGTGGAGGGTTCCTTTGGGCCAGAATCTGGGTGGGATCCATGGTGGGGGACTGATGGGAGATGAGGCTGGAAAGATGGACAAGATGAAGTGACGGTGTTAGGAAGCCATGAGACGGCTTCCTCTAATGGGTAGTGAGGATCCCTCCAAGGGCGTACACACTCCTGCTCTGCCCTCAAGATGCTGTCCCCTCATGCAGGGGACAGCAGGCTCTGGTCACTTTTCCCCAGCGTGTGGCGGTGCTCTGTGGTGTACAGGCAGCTCCCCTGTGGCTGGAGAGTGATACTATTTTTTCCCACTTCCCTCTTGGAAGCGGCAGTCTGGTGTCCTTTTGCTCTCAGCATAGTGAGGGTCTGAGGGAGAAGTAGGGAGCAGGCTGTACAGAGGTAGTGAGAAAGGCTCTGGTGTTTCTCCTGATGGCCACCTGCAGCCTGGGAGGAGGACAAATGGCCCTATCCCCCGAAAAGCCTGGCCCTCCTCAGGCGACACACTGCTGCCTGCTCCAGGGCCCTGGCAGGAAGTCACTCTTCATCCAAGTCTGAGCTTTCGGGAAGAAGCCCTGCAGCCAAGCATCTGTTCTGTGGGTTGTGGAACAATTGGTCAAGCTGTTTAGAGACAGACCTGACCACAAACCAGCCCCACTTTCCAGGGGGAGAGTTTCACAGGTGAGGTAACACCAGTACCTGTTTGAGTCCTTGTCATGTGCCAGCCACTGTTCTGAGTTCTTTACTTGTATTGTCTTACTTAATCCTCAAAGCAAACCCTATGAGACAGGTACTGTTGTACCCACTTGATGGGTCAGAAACTGGTCGTGATGAGACGGATTAACTCGAACAGCATCAACCCATCTAGCACTTGGCATAGCCAGGATTTGAACTTGGTTGCAGTGCACATACTCTCCTCTCTGGGCCATACACCAGGGAAGAGTGCCCTGCCACTGGGCCCTGCAGTGGGGAACAGAAGTGCCTCCTTGCAGGAGGCTTCCTGTGCACATGGCTAGACCCAACGACTGAGTTCTTCTTGTTGTCACCTTGTTTGTCCCTGTTCCTCAGGGACTCACCTGAGTTAGCTTAGTCCCTGCTGGACAGTTCTCCCTATGGGTTCTGCCACCTCAGGCCACGTGTGACTTGACAGTCTTCAACCAGGAGCTAGGGTGAGCCTATGAAGGCTTGCTCTCTTCCCTCTGTGTTCAAGAAACACAGATTCCTATAGAACAACTTTGTAAAGTATCTCTTCTTTTATCCTCATTGCTTACTTCTCTAATTGAAGCCTCAGGAGGGGACTCTTTGAGGCTTAATATGACCATATTTCTGAACAGCTGCAACACTTAGGATGCTTTTAGTTGCAAGTAACAGGAAACCCAATTCAATTTGATTCTGCAATAAAGAGGATGTGTGAGTCCACGTTAACAGGGAAGTCTGGGGAAGGCGTACTGCTCCAGGACTGTTGGTTGTCTTATCATGTCACCTCTCACTGTTGTTTTTACATTAAACCCTTGTGGTCAGAGGATGGAACCCAGTAGCATTTAAGGCTTCATGCCACTTCATTCAAATCTAACAGTAAAGTAAGAACATACCCTTTTTATAAACTTTGGACCAGAGTCCCAAGTTCAGGTTGGATTAGTTTATTCCTGTACCTGCCTTATGAACCAGTTGGCTGAGTGTCAGATTGTCCAAGCCTATCACTGTGACAAGAGGCATGGGATTACTCTTATGTATTTGAGTGAGTGTGAGGTTAATCCTGTCCAGATTCTTAAATGCTGCACAGTGAAGGAAGGGTAGAAGAGATTCTGGGCTATACCTACAGTCTGTTGCACCCAGCAAGTCCACCCAGCAGACCCTGCACAGCCAAGGAGAAGGTGGTGGCGCCGTTGAATTGCAGAGCAGTTGGCATGCTCTGTGCTCATTTCCTATTTCAGGGACAGTGCACAGGGCCCACTCATGGCCCAAGTACTCAGACCCATGTATCTGAGTTCATCTTTTCTATATACTAATTTGTATGATCTTGCATCTTCCCTGAATTTCACTTTCTCCTCTGTAAAGTGGTAATCATAAGATATAGATGTGTTTTGTTCAAAATTGAAGTTGATCAGTTTGAAGTTGTGCAATATAAAAAGCCTTATATATAAAATTTGAATTCAAATCCTAGCAAATTGAGAAAATCCATCAACCATATGATTTCAAAGCTGATAGGCCAATGAAAGTATGTTCATTATGCCTTTATTTTCTGGGAATATTAGTCATGAATTATGTGAATATGAATAGTGTGGGGTCTTCAGAAATCTCTTGTATGGAATGAACTTCCCCATCTTTTTCTTAAAGCCTGTGGGTTCTTTAAAGGATCCCGTGCTGTTTTATAAAATGTGAAATGCAAAATATGTTGTTGCTAGAGAAACTCAAAGGACTCTCATAACTGGGCATGCCCTGGGTTGGGCAGTTTATACCCTACACTTGCACCTTTCCTTCTCAAGGATCCAGAACCTAGGTTGTATCTCTTCAGCCAGATCTGCTAGTGTTTGGGTTAATGCTGTTAGCATTACATTAAGCTAATGGATACAGCTACTTTAGTTTGAAGGTCATTAAAACCTGAGTTTACAAATCAAGAACTGGATTAAGCAGTAGTTTTTATATGTGTATGGGTGGAGTTACATCAAATCGCATCAATCATTTGCTCAGATTCATAGTAAAGACTAATATCCTGGTAAAGCATAAACTGTTTTATTTCTCCCATTTCAGTATTATATATTATTTTGTTTTTTTGTCTTATTGTGCTAGCAGGATGTCTAGTACCATGTGAGTAGGAGTGTTGAGATGGTACATCCTTGCCTTGTTCCCGATCTTAAAAGAAAACATCCAGTTCTCAACATAAATATGAAGTTAGCTGTACGTTTTTTTCTATCAGTAGATGTCCTTTATTCCTAGTTCTCTGAGAATTTTTATCATGAATGAGTGCTGGATTTTGTCAATTGCTTTTCCTGCATCAATTGATATACTATTTTTCTTTTTAGTCTGTTGATATGGTTGCTGTTGTTTAGTTGTTGGGTCATGTCCAACTCTTTGGGACCCATGGACCGTGGCATGCCAGATTCCTCTGTCCTCCACTATCTCCTGGAGTTTACTCAAATTCATGTCCTTTGAATTGGCAATGCTATCCAACCCTCTCATCCTTTGTTGGCTCCTTCTTCTCTTGCCTTCAGTCTTCCCTAGCATTAGGGTCTTTTCCAGTGAGTTGGCTCTTCCCATCAGGTGGCCAGAGTATTGGAGATTCAGCTTCAGTATCAACCCTTCCAATGAATATTCAGGGTTCATTTCCTTTAGGATTGACTGGTTTGATCTCTTTGCTGTCCAAGAGACTCTAAACAGTCTCAAGAGTCTTTCAAGCACAGTTTGAAAGCATTAGTTTTTGGTGCTTAGCCTTATGGTCCAAATCTCACATCCTTAAATGACTACTAGAAAAACCATAGCTTTGACTATGTGTACCTTTGTTAGTAAAGTGATATCTCTGCTTTTAATACACTGTCTAGGTTTGTCATAGCTTTCCTTCCAAGGAGCAGGTGTCTTTTAATTTCATGGCTGCAGTCACTGTCCACAGTGATTTTGGAGCCCAGGGAAAGAAAATCTGCCACTGTTTCCATTGTTTCCCCATCTGTTTGCCACGAAGTGATGGGATCGGATGCCATGATCTTCATTTTCTGAATGTTGAGTTTCATCCTAGCTTTGTCACTTTCCTCTTTCACCTGCATCAAGAGGCTCTTTAGTTCCTCTTCACTTTCTGCCATTAGAATATCACCCACATATCTGAGGTTGTTGATATTTCTCCCAGCAGTCTTGATTCCAGTTTGTGATTCATCTAGCCCAGCATTTTGAATAATGTACTCTGCACAAAAGTTAAATAAGCAGGTTGACAATATATAGCTTGATACAATCCTTTTCCAGTTTTGAACCAGTCCATTGTCCACATCCAATTCTAACAGTTGCTTCTTGACCCTTAAACAGGTTTCTCAGAAGACATGTATGATGGTCTTATACTCCCATCTCTTTAAGAATTTTCTAGTTTGTTGTGGTCCACACAGTCAGAGGCTTTAGCAGAAGCAGATATTTTTCTGCAGTTCCCTTGCTTTCTCCATGATCCAGTGAATGTTGGCAATTTGATCTCTGGTTCCTCTGCTTCTTCGAAACCCAGCTTGTACATTTGGAAGTTCTTGATTCACATTCTGGTCAAGTTTAGCTTGGAGGATATTGAGCATAAACTTGATAGCATGTGGAAAGAGTGCAGTTGTACAGTACTGCAAACATTCTTTAGCATTGCCCTTCTTTGGTATTGGAATGAAAACTGATCCCCTTCGTGGATCACAGCTTTCTTGTGGCAAAGGAGCATGTGTAATTCAGTGAAGCTATGAGCCATGCCGTGCAGGGCCACACAAGACAGATGGCTTATAGTGAAGAGTTCTGACAAAACGTGGTCCACTGGAGGAGAAAATGGTGAACCATTCCAACATTGTTGCCCCTAAACCCCCAGGGACAGTATGAAAAAGCAAAAAGATATGACACTGGAAGACGAGCCCCCCATGTTGGAAGTTGTCCATTATGCTACTGGAGAAGAGTGGAGGACAATTACTAATTGCTGCAGAAAGAATGAGGTGGCTGGGCCAAAGTGGAAATGACACTCAGTTGTGGATATATCTGGTGGTGAAAGTAAAGTCCAGTGCTGTAAAGAACAGTATTGCATAGGAGCCTGGAATGTTAGGTCCATGAATCAGGGTAAATTGGACATGGTCAAGCAGAAGATGACCAGAATGAACATTGGCATCTTAGTAATCAGTGAACTAAAATGGATAGGAATGGGCGAATTTAATTCAGATGACCTTTATATCTACTACTGTGGACAAGAATCCCTTAGAAGAGACGGAGTAGCCATCATAGTCAACAAGAGTCCAAAATGCAGTACTTGGGTACAATCTCAAAAACAACAGAATGAACTATGTTCATTTCCAAGACAAACCATTCAACGTCACAGTAATCCAAGTCTGTGCCCCAACTACTGATGCTGAAAAGCTGAAGTTGACTGGTTCTGTGAAAATGTACAAGACCTTCTAGACTAAAACTAACATTAAAAAAAAAATGTTCTTTCCATCCTAGGGATTGGAATGCAAAAGTAGGAAGTCAGGAGATGTCTGAAGTAACGCGCAAGTTTGGCTTCAAAGTACAAAGTGAAGCAGGGCAAAGGCTAACAATCTTGTCAAGAGAACACACTGGTCATAGCAAACACCCTTTTCCAACAACACAGGAGACAATTCTACACATGGACATTACCAAATAGTCAATATTGAAATCACACTGATTATATTCTTTGTAGCTGGAGATAGAAAAGCTTGATACAGTCAGCAAAATCAAGACCTGGAACTGACTGTGGCTCAGATCATCAGCTCCTTATTGTATAATTCAGGCTTATATTGAAGAAAGTAGGGATAATATATACCCAGCTGAATGCAGAGTTCCAGAGAATAGCAGGGAAAGATTAAGAAGGCCTTCTTAAATGAACAATACAAAGAAATAGAGGAAAAAAATAGACTACATTAGTTGTTGAGCTAGTCTTCCTTTATACCTGGCATAAATTCCAGTTGGTCATGGTATATAATTCTTTTATACATTTTTGGGTTCAATTTGCTTTTATTTTTGTATTTGTGTTCATGAGAGAAAATGGTCTTTAGATTTTCTTTCTTGTAATGTCTTCATATGATTTTAGTATTAAAGTAATGCTGGCTGCATAGAATGAGTTCTAGTGGGTATTGCAGAAATGAGTTGTTTTGTTTCTATTCCTGAGGAAGACTGTTCCCAGGATTAGAGGAAAAGTAAATATTTTTGATAGCTTTTATGACATTTAGAAGACTTTTAACCATATTATGCTAATTAATTGAATGATTTTGGCTAAGTCAACTTGTTTCTTTGGGCCCTGATTTTTGTTTGTTTTTGGCCACACCACAAGGCATGTAGAATCTAGTTCCCAGACCAGGGATCAAACCCATGCCCCTGCAGTGAAAGTGCAGAGTCTGAACCACTGGACCATCAGGGAAGTCCCTGGGCCCTATTTTCTTAATCTTAAAAACAGTATTTTTGTAAATTAGACTGAGGTCTTTCCTAGAGTTCTTGTTTTTGAGCTTTGTTCCCCAGTTGCAGAGTATTTTAGTAGGAAGGGAGCTTAGAGACCCTAACGTTATGTGTTCTTTAGCCAGTAGATTAACTTCTGCCTGTAAGGCTAGGCTTGCCAGCTGGGAGATGCAGCCCACAATCTTCTCTGATAGTTCCTGAATGTCTGATTGGGAGAGGGGCTTGGGCGATAGTGCTGACTTGGTGCTAGAGAGCCAGATGAAATGTTTTTAAATGTCTTTATGCTATCAAGCTGGTGTTTGCCTCACCAAGCTTCAGTTTCCTCATCTGTAAAGCTGGAATGATATGTACAGTTGGTTGTCAGGACTGAATGAGATATTTGTGATTGTTGCACACAAGTGCTCAGTTAAAATCAGTTGAATCTGGATGTTCAATCTATTCCACACTTAATTTGTGATCCATCTTGATTTCACGTCAGTCACTTGAAGAGTATTTTTAAAACCCTGATCCCCTTGAAAACATTTCGCTAAGTTAAAGAAGCCAGACACAAAAGGCCACATATTGTATGTATATGAAATGCCCTGAATGGATGAATCCACAGAGCCAGATGGAGATTGGTGGTTGCCAAGGGTTGAGAGTTTGGGGAAAATCTGCTTAATGGGAAGTGGTTTTACTCTGGAGTGATGGGAATGTTTTGGAACTAGGGTAGAACTGGTTGCCAATATTGTGTACTACATGTTGCTGGATTGTTCCTTCTCAGCCAACAACCCCGTCCCCAACCCTGCCCCACCCTCCCTACAGCTTTAGTAAAGCTTACTTGTTGTTGTTCAGTGGACTGCATATATTTATATTGTATAATTTAAATATGTACCTGGGCATTACCACAGTAAGATGGTAAACCTGTCAATTATCTCTTAAAATTTTCTTGTTCCCTCTTTTAATTCCTCTTTTCCATTCCTCCCCACTCTCTCATTCCCAGGTAGTCACTATTCTGCTTTCTATTTTATAGATTAGTTTTTCAGTTTCTAGAATTTTGTATACATGGAATCATGCAGTATGTACTAGATATTATGTGACTCCTTTTACTCAGTATACTTATTTCACTTATAAGTATTTACTTTTGTTGTTGCATATTATTTATATGCAACATATTTATACTTTTATTGTTGAAAGTATTTCATTGTATAAATACACCACAAATTATTTGTCCATTCACTTGGTAATATTTGGGCAGTTTTCAGCTTGGGAGATTACAACTAAAGCTATGGGCATTCATGTACAAGTCTCAGTGTTCAGTTCAGTTCAGTTGTCGTGTCCGACTCTTTGCGACCCCATGAATTGCAGCACACCAGGCCTCCCTGTTCATCACCATCTCCCGGAGTTCACTCAGACTCACGTTCATCGAGTCTGTGATGCCATCCAGCTATCTCATCCTCGGTCGTCCCCTTCTCCTCCTGCCCCCAATCCCTCCCAGCATCAGAGTCTTTTCCAGTGAGTCAGCTCTTCTCATGAGGTGGCCAAAGTACTGGAGTTTCAGCTTTAGCATCATTCCTTCCAAAGAAATCCCAGGGTTGATGTCCTTCAAAATGGACTAGTTGGATCTCCTTGCAGTCCATGGGACTCTCAAGAGTCTTCTTCAATACCACAGTTCAAAAGCATCAATTCTTCGGTGCTCAGCTTTCTTCACAGTCCAACTCTCACATCCATACATGACCACTGGAAAAACCATAGCCTTGACTAGACGGACCTTAGTCGGCAAAGTGATGTCTCTGCTTTTGAATATGCTACCTAGGTTGGTCATAACTTTTCTTCCAAGGAGTAAGAGTCTTTTAATTTCATGGCTGCAATCACCATCTGCAGTGGAGCCCCCAAAATAAAGTCTGACACTGTTTCCAGTGTTTCCCCATCTATTTCCCATGAAGTGATGGGACCAGATACCATGATCTTTGTTTTCTGAATGTTGAGCTTTAAGCCAACTTTTTCACTCTCCTCTTTCACCTTCATCAAGAGGCCCTTTAGCTCCTCTTCACTTTCTGCCATAAGGGTGGTGTCATCTGCATATCTGAGGTTATTGATATTTCTCCCGGCAATCTTGATTCCAGCTTGTGTTTCTTTCAGCCCAGCGTTTCTCATGATGTACTCTGCATATAAGTTAAATAAGCAGGGTGACAATATACAGCCTTGATGTACTCCTTTTCCTGTTTGGAACCAGTCTGTTGTTCCATGTCCAGTTCTAACTGTTGCTTCCTGACCTGCATACAGATTTCTCAAGAGGCAGGTTAGGTGGTCTGGTATTCCCATCTCTTTCAGAATTTTCCACAGTTTATTGTGATCCACACAGTCAAAGGCTTTGGCATAGTCAATAAAGCAGAAATAGATGTTTTTCTGGAACTCTCTTGCTTTTTCCATGATCCAGCGGATGTTGGCAATTTGATCTCTGGTTCCTCTGCCTTTTCTAAAACCAGCTTGAACATCAGGAAGTTCACGGTTCACGTATTGCTGAAGCCTGGCTTGGAGAATTTTGAGCATTACTTTACTAGCATGTGAGATGAGTGCAATTGTGTGGTAGTTTGAGCATTCTTTGGCATTGCCTTTCTTTGGAATTGGAATGAAAACTGACCTTTTCCAGTCCTGTGGCCACTGCTGAGTTTTCCAAATTTGCTGGCTTACTGAGTGCAGCACTTTCACAGCATCATCTTTCAGGATTTGAAATAGCTCAACTGGAATTCCATCACCTCCACTAGCTTTGTTCGTAGTGATGCTTTCTAAGGCCCACTTGACTTCACATTCCAAGATGTCTGGCTCTAGATGAGTGATCACATCATCATGATTATCTGGGTCTTAAAGATCTTTTTTGTATAGTTCTTCCGTGTATTCTTTCCACCTCTTCTTAATATCTTCTGCTTCTGTTAGGTCCATACCATTTCTGTGCTTTATCGAGCCCATCTTTGCGTGAAATGTTCCCTTGCTATCTCTAATTTTCTTGAAGAGATCTCTAGTCTTTCCCATTCTGTTCTTTTCCTCTATTTCTTTGCATTGATCGCTGAAGAAGGCTTTCTTATCTCTTCTTGCTATTCTTTGGAACTCTGCATTCAGATGCTTATATCTTTCCTTTTCTCCTTGGCTTTTCACCTCTCTTCTTTTCACAGCTATTTGTAAGGCCTCCCCAGACAGCCATTTTGCTTTTTTACATTCTTTTCCATGGGGATGGTCTTGATCCCTGTCTCCTGTACAATGTCACGAACCTCATTCCATAGTTCATCAGGCACTCTATCTATCAGATCTAGGCCCTTAAATCTATTTCTCACTTCCACTGTATAATCATAAGGGATTTGATTTAGGTCATACCTGAATGGTCTAGCGGTTTTCCCTACTTTCTTCAATTTCAGTCTGAATTTGGCAATAAGGAGTTCTTGATCTGGGCCACAGTCAGCTCTTGGTCTTGTTTTTGTTGACTGTATAGAGCTTCTCCATCTTTGGCTGCATAGAATATAATCAGTCTGATTTCGGTGTTGACCATCTGGTGATGTCCATGTGTAGAGTCTTCTCTTGTGTTGTTGGAAGAGGGTGTTTGCGATGACCAGTGCATTTTCTTGGCAAAGCTCTATTAGTCTTTGCCCTGCTTCATTCCGCATTCCAAGGCCAAATTTGCCTGTTACTCCAGGTGTTTCTTGACTTCCTACTTTTGCATTTCAGTCCCCTATAATGAAAAGGACGTCTTTTGGGGTGTTAGTTCTAAAAGGTCTTGTAGGTCTTCATAAAACCGTTCAACTTCAGTTTCTTCAGCGTTACTGGTTGGGGCATAGACTTGGATAACTGTGATATTGAATGGTTTGCCTTGGAAACGAACAGAGATCATTCTGTCGTTTTTGAGATTGCATCCAAGTACTGCATTTTGGAGTCTTTTCTTGACCATGATGGCTACTAAGTTATCCTTTCTCTTAGGAGTGGGAAGGCTGGGTCAGAGGATATGTGTATGTTTAAACATGTCTTAGCATTGAAAAAGTAAAGCATGAGCGGTTATTTGAAATGCTACAAATATGTTTGATGAGAAAGAAGAAACAACTGGAGTTTTGCAATGGTGAAGCTATTAATAACTTGAAAACTGCAGCTTCAGTTGAGTGGTAGGTGGGAAGCTTTTTAGGTGGGAATTAGGAATACTGAATTGAGAAGTTTGGTAGGAAGTGTTGATAATTTCAGAAGCTTTGCTGTGAAAAGAGTTGTGGCTTTTGGAAGGTGTGAATTGTTCCTTTTTAAATGGATATTTTTATATGATGTGAATTGTACTTCAATTATTTAAAAAAAAATAATCATTATCATCAAGCAAACAAAATCCTAACATTCAGGATTCAAACCAGTTAAATCAAAATCTTTGTGTGTAGGATCCGGGCATTCACTTTCTGAAATCTTCCTTGGTGATTGCAAAATGTAGCCAGTGTTCAGGAATAGTGATCTAAGTAAGGTTGGCAAACTTTTTCTGTAAAAGACCAGACAATAAGTATTTTCAGCTTTGAGGGCCAGAAGATCTCTATTTTAACTCCTCACATCTGTCACTGAAGCATGGCAGCAGCCGTGGTCACCATTTATAAAATGAGCATAGTGTATTTCAATAAAACTTATTTCCAATAACGAGCAGTGGACTAGAGTTTGCCAGCCCCTAGTCTAAAGACTCCGAAGGGGCTTTAGAGAAGGGGCTGCAGCAGAGTGCTAAAGGAGATGGAAGATGACCTCCCAGGCAGTACCCAATTGGAAACTGTGTTCTTCTGCCCATTTTAGTTCTTAATTACTTAAGCATAAATATCCTGGCATTGAAAGCAGAATGTTAGAATTCCAACACTTACACACTTCTATTTAATTCTAGCTGCAAAAGACAAGGAGAAGAATAAAGAGAAGAAATTCAAAGAGTTTGTGAGGGTGAAACCAAAGAAGAAAAAGAAAAGAAAAAAGAAAACCAAACCTGGTAAATTTTCCCCGGGCATTTCACTTGGGTTTCCTTACAGGTAAGAGGGGTTGCTTCTTCATAGTTCTGCCTCTGAGGAGAGGCAGGGTCAGCAAGCCTATAATGGAGCTTGTGGGATCGGCCTAACATGGGCAGTGACAGAGGAAGAACCCACTTACCCTGGGTGCCTCAAGGCCACACTGGCATATAGAAAGCCCTCCCTCGTGCTGGGTTGGCCAGCATTGCCCTATCACAATGAAAGCGTCATTGTAGGAGGTGAATAACTGTATTTGTTTCCATAAACAACTCTGTTTTAGTTTTTACTGTATTTATTTGCAAACTTTCAATTTTGTATTGGTGTATAGCCAGTTAACAATGTTGTGATAGTTTCAGGTAAACAGCGAAGGTGAATAACTGTATTTGTTTGCATACACAACTCTTTTTAGTTTTTATTGTATTTATTTGCAAACTTTTAATTTTGTATTGGTGTATAGCCAATTAGCAGTGTTGTGATAGCTTCAGGTAAACAGTGAAGGTACTAAGCCATATACGTGTATCTATTCTCCCCTGTACTCCCTTCTCATCCAGGCTGCCACATAATATGGACAGAGTTCCCTGTGCTACACAGTAGGACTTTGGTTACCCATTTTAAATATAGCAGTGGGTACATATCCATCCAAAACTCTCTAACGCTTCCCCCATTCCTTCCCCCTGGCAACTGTAAGTTCATTCTCTAATTGTGTGCACACACAACTCTTAAATGTACATTTCTGAACCCTTTTAAGAAAGATATATCTCTTTAAAAACTGTGTGCCTAGCTCCAACAAAAATGCCGATTTTTAAGAAAATCAGTGCTCCAGTCTTGGGAACTAAAGGAATGCCATGTTTTATTCTCAAACCATCTTCTGGCTTAGAGAAACAGTCTTCTCAGAAAAGGAGGGAGAAGGGTGGTGGTGAGGAGGAAGGCTTTGGTTTTGAGGTTCTTGGAGGTAATTATAGGTATTAACCTGTACTCTTTTGTAGCTGAATTCCTCCTGAGCATTTGAGCTGTTTGACCAGCAGAGCTGTTGGTTGGATGGTATTGATTCTGGAATGCCCTGGTGATGTCTAAGGGTGCTAATTTCTTCTTGATCTTGTTCTTCCAGAATGCCCTTGCAGTGAGGAGGTCAGTGACACTTCCCAGGAACCTTCTCCACCTAAGACATTTGCTGTTACCAAGTGTGGTTCCTCACACAAGCCTGGTGTCCATATGAGCCCACAGATCCAAGGCTCAGAGTCTGGAAACCACAAAGGGAAAGTGAAAGTATCTGGTAAGGAGGCTCTCTGCTGGCTTGACCATTTGTACAACACTATAGTCTGAGACAGAGAAGGCAATGGCATCCCACTCCAGTACTGTTGCCTGGAAAATTCCATGGACGGAGGAGCCTGGTAGGCTGTAGTCTGTGGGGTCGTGAAGAGTCGGACACAACTGAGTGACTTCACTTGCACTTTTCACTTTCATGCATTGGAGAAGGTAATGGCAACCTACTCCAGTGTTCTTGCCTGGAGAATTCCAGGGATGGCGGAGCCTGGTGGGCTGTAGTCTGTGGAGTCGCACAGAGTAGGACACAACTGAAGCGACTTAGCAGCAGCAGCAGCAGCATAGTCTGCGAATGCTGGATTTATGTTGACATTGTAGTCTACTCTCAGGCCTTCTGCAAGTAATTGTTAGATGTTTTAAATAAAAAGTACATCAAATAAATGGAGAAGAAAATGGCAACTCACTCCAGTATTCTTGCCTAGAAAATCCCATGGACAGAGGAGCCTGGTAGGCTACAGTCCGTGGTGTTGCAAAAGAGTTAGCAGCTGAAAAAAACAGACATCAAATAAAACAGGCCATTAGCTATACCTTTCCTGAATTTCCCTTCTCTCCAATTTTGGTCTTAGTAGAATGTCTCATAGGTACCCCTCAGCCAATATGTCTATAACCAATTTCATTATCCCTCTTTCCCTTGCACACCTACCTCCCTGTTCCTTCGTTTCTTGTTGGTGGCCTCTGCATATAACCTGGTTGCTTGGGGAAATCCGAGTCAACCTTGAAGCTTCCCCGTCTTCAGCAACTCATAGGATGTGATCATGAGTTTAAAAATAGTTAATAAATATATTTAAAGTACTTACAACAGTGTCTGGTACAGAATAAGTGATCAGTAAATGTTAGCTGTAATTATCACTAATCAGGCACCCCAGACTAGATATTCTAGTTCTGACTATCCCTGGAATCTTCCCCTTACTCATTCTCCAAGGTTTACAGAGTTTTGAAGGTGACTGTGGATACAGACTTTGGTGTAAACCAGGTCCTGGGCAGCTGGGGTGAGGTTGAGGAATATGTTTGTGTCATTAGGGATGATGATTTGTAGGGTTCACGGGGAGTTGGAATTTCTCTGCCATTGAGCTCTGTGACCTTGAGCAGCTGTTTACCTTGGGCTTCAGTGTCGGGAAAATGCGGAAAGGGAGCTCAGTTTACTGCCATGCAGCAGATATTGTTTGGGCTGTTAGTAGATGACAGGCCCAAGGAACCAATTGGAGTTCATATTTCCCAGCTCTGTGAAAGCTCACGGAGGAGAGGGTCTGTAAGGTCATTTCTTACAGGTCTTGGTGATCTAGGGTTGATTATTTTTTTATTTTGTGACTCTTGTTTTCCCTTTCCTCATAGAAGAGGATAATCTGAGTGAGTCTTCTTCCGAGAGCTTTCTTTGGAGCGATGAGGAGTATGGCCAAGACATTGATGTGACCACTAATCCAGACGAGGAACTTGATGGGGATGACCGTTACGACTTTGAAGTGGTCCGCTGCATCTGTGAGATTCAGGAGGAAAATGACTTCATGATCCAGGTAGGTAGAGCTTCCAGGAGCCACAGGTCCAGAGAAACATAAACTGGTCCTTGGTGGGAATTTTGAAGGACTACTATTTGAAGCCAGCAAGAATCACAAGTCAGGTCAGAAGCCCCAGGTAGGCGGTACTTTCAGCACTAGGTTGAGCGTTGCTTACTCGTTCAGGTTTCTCTGCATCTCAGGCTGGTAAATAACCTATTAATAGAATAAGAGAGAGGACTTGAGGGATTGTTGAGTGTAAATCTCTCATGCTCTGCTTAGGCCAGCTGGACTCACCAATGGGAAGGGCCTTGCCTGTGGTCACACAGTGAGGAGTTAAACAGTAGGGACCCAACACTCTAGGGGGCAGTTTGATCTTCCTATGGACCCATATCTTCTCTCTAAGGTAGATTTTCTTTAACCCTAATGAAATGGTGGCTAGTTTTAGAGCTTGTCTGTTTCTTACTCTTTATTTCCCTGGCATCTATAGTTGTCATCTCCATTTCTGGGATGTGTCTCCTGGCAGGGGTGAATGAGGGGGAGTCCCTTGCCTCCTCTGGGAGACTGTCACTGGCTAGCACCTGCTTGCCTCTGCCCTTCTCTTGCTCTTAATCACAGTTGAGCTGGAGGTGACTGTTGCCTGGTTGACTCCCTGGACTGTCATAAATACCCTGGGTATTCAGGGAACCTGAGTTTTTACATAAGTCATGTGTACATTGGTTAGAGTTTTTTCTCTTTGAATAGCCTTCATGGCAGCCTCTGGGAATTCAAGGTACATGAATGGTCTCCAGTAGCTCCTGATATTTATGATCTTTAGTGTGCATTAGGTCAGGCTTCCCTGGTGGCTCAGTCAGTAAAGAGTCTGCTCTAATACAAGAGACCCAGGTTTGGTCCCTGGGTCAGGAAGATCCCCTGGAGAAGGAAATGGCAACCCATTCCAGTATTCTTGCCTGGAATATCCCATGGACAAAGGAGCCTGGTGGGCTACAGTCCATGGGTCACAAGAAGTTGGACATAACTTGGCGACTACACCACCACCATGCATTAGGTCAGTTGTTCTCAGACTTTTCCAGCATCAGAACCCCTTGCCCATGTAGACTCTTTCACAGAACCCCAAAATGTATAACAGGTTAAAGCAGTAGTTTTGAAAGCTCAGAATGAATAATTTTTACTTTGAAGTTCAGAAATGGCCTCTTTTGTTGAGGTCTAATATGCATTCAGGGTGGTGTGCTGGTTGCTGACTTAGAGCATTTCAGTGTCTCCGTTGTTTTCTTCTTTTTTGTGAGATAAGCCTAATGAACATGGCCGTTGCGTGGGCAACTTTTCCTAAATAGCATGCTATGTAGTCACTTTAATTAATCAGAGACAGGCAGAAAAGCTTTGTTTTAAGGACAGCATAATACTTAGTTAGCCTAACAGTACAGAATTCTGTGTACTGTTATGGGCTCTTAACATATGTTGTCTTAACGTTAAGCTTGGAGTATACATTTTTGCTTTATTTTTTCTTTTGAAATAGTCCCATTTTATAAAAGACACCTGTGTGTAGAATCTCTGAAGCTCAGTGGAATATAATTCAAAAACATATAACATGAAACATCCCCTCCCCTTTTTAAGCAGATGTTTTTTTTTAATTTGGTTTTAAAAGTATGTTGAAGATTGTTAGTTTTTATCCTGTCTCTCTGGGCATGTGCTCAGTTCTGGGCGTTGGAAAGCCTGATTTGGTCCTCATATGTCCATAGAAATCATTAGTGGTTGAGTAATGAAGGCCTCTTCTGGCACATCAATGTAGGAGATGCAGTTCTGATCCACCATGGTGCTTTCTCCACTGAGTTTTCTGTAAGTGGCAAGGATCATGGGGTGTCTGGGGGATAGAGCTTGAAGTACCACTTTTATGCTGTGAAACTAAGTTTGGAAAGTTGAGGCCACACCAGCTTTTACATGGCTGAGTCCATTTTGTGCTTCCTAGGCTCCATGTCCAGCTCAGCTTCCCCCAGCTCAGCTTAGCACTGCGGCTCGCTTTCTGGCATTGGTGGTGATGAGCTCACTTCAGAACACTGTGGGTTTTGCTGTAGAATACTTAGTGTTCACTTGCTGCCAGCTGGCTTTGTGTTATAAAGGGACAGTTCCTGACTTTATCTGTCATCATGAGCAGGGTATCTTTTCTACTCAGTAATTTCAGGAAAAGGCGTAAATTTAAAGGAAGCTAATATGAACAAATGGGACTTCCCAGCTGGCTCAGTGGTAAAGAATCTGCCTGCCAAGCAGGGGATATGGGTTCAATCACTGGGGATATGGGTTGGAAAGATGCCTTGGAGAAGGAAATGGCAACCCACTCCAGTATTCTTGTATGAAAAATCCCATGGACAGGGAGCCTGGCGAGCTGCAGTCCATGGGGTAGCAAAGAGTCAGACACAACTTAGTGACTAAACAGCAACAGCAGCAGCAAGAACAAGTACAGTTTAAACCTTTAAAATGTATTCATCTAGTTTTAAATATATTCATTGTCTGGGAAAGTTCAAGTCATTTTTTCCCTTAAAATTTTAACTTACATTGATAATTTGCACAGTCATGGAATACATTTAGGATTTGTTTTGTAGAAGATTACTTTAGCAAAATAGCTTTCTTTGTTCACTTCATTATTTGGTATCAGTATTGCTCATGTATATTATTATTTAACTTTATTTACCAGTGCAAATTTAAATCACTGGAAGGTTAAGATCCTATTTAATAATCATGAATGTTTGAGAAATGTGGGTACCACATAAAAAATGAACATCAAGAAACTCATTTAATATTTGAATTATTTTAATTGCTCTAGGGCAGGTTTGGCAAACTTTTTATTAAAGGACCAGATAATAAGTATTTTAGGCTTTGGTCATTTGGTTTCTGTCACAACTGCGTAGCTCTGCCCCAGGCAGCCAGAAGTAGTACCAAACAATGAATGAGTATGGTTATGTTCAGATAATACTTAATTTACCAAAATAGGACTTAAGGTGAATTTGGCCTGTGGGCTATATAGTCTGTTGACCTTTGCCCTAGAGCAACAAATATATAACATTAGGTGCCAAACCCCAGTAAAAATTGTATACCATCTTTAATAAGAAGCCCATATAAACTTGTTTGCTTTCTCTGGAGGCAGTCATCGCCATGTTCTTGTGCATAACTCCAGAAACATTCAGTGGCAAAATAAGCAGTAATACATATATTCTCTCCATATTTTCCCTTTCTTTTTGTAAGGTGGCGCTAGTGATAAAGAACCTGCATACCAATGCAGGATACCTGAGAGACGTGGGTTCGATCCCTGGGTGGGGAAGATCCCTTGGAGGAGGATATGGCAACCCACTCCAGTATTCTTGCCTGGGGAATCCCATGGACAGAGGAGCCTGGCGAGCTATGGTCATTAGGGTCAAAAAGAGTTGGACATGACTGAAGCAATTTAGCATGGATGCATACATAATATAAAGTTTACTGTCTTTTTAAATTTTTTAATTGGAATATATTTGCTTTACAATGTTGTATTAGTTTCTGTTGTACAATGAAGTGAATCAGCTATATGTATACATATATCCCCTCCCTCTTGAGCCTCCATTCCATCTACCCTTTTCCCACCCTACTAGGTCATCACAGCACTGAGCTGAGCTCCTGTGCTACATAGCTACTTCCCACTAGCTATCTGTTTTACACATGGTATTGTAGATATGGCAGTATATCTCTCAGTTCGTCCCACCTTCTCCTCCCTGTGTCCACAGGTTTGTTCTCTACATCTGCGTCTGTGTTCCTGCCTTGCAGATAGGCTCATCAGTACCATTTTTCTAGATTCCATATGTATACATTCAGTTCAGTTCAGTCGCTCAGTAGTATCCGACTTTTGCAGCCCCATGGATTGCAGCACGCCAGGCCTCCCTGTCCATCACCAACTCCTGGAGTTTATCCAAACTCATGTCCATTGAGTTGGTGATGACATCCAACTGTCTCGTCCTCTGTTGTCCTCTTCTCTTCCCACCTTTAATCTTTGCCAGCATCAGGGTCTTTTCAAATGAGTCAGCTCTTCCCATCAGGTGGCCAAAGTATTGGAGTTTCAGCTTCAACATCAGTCCTTCCAATGAACACTCAGGACTAATCTCCTTTAGGATGGACTGGTTGGATCTCCTTGCAGTCCAAGGGACTATCAAAAGTCTTCTCCAACACTACATACATGATATTTGTTTTTCTCTTTCTGACTCTATATGACAGACTCTTGGTTTATCCACATTGCTAATTTACCAGGCTAACCATTTTTAAATTTACGTGGGATTAAGTGAACTGGCGTTGAGTACATCATTTACTTTGCTGTGCAACCATCTTTTTAAAAATTTAAACACATATTATTTTAATACATAGTATTTTCAATATCTTTTTTCATTTAACATTATATAAGTTGAAGGCCTTTCCATTTTCAAATCTCTAAAAACTTCCCCAGTCTTTTTATAGCAGCACAATGAACAAATCATAATTTATTTAAACTTTCCCTTATTGATTGACATTTAGATTGTTCCTAGTCTTAATAGCAGTATAATGAATGATTTTATGTAAGTATACCTGTGAGACTGAGGTGTTTTTTTTTTCCCCGGACTTGTTTATCTCACAAGACCTCAAAAATTGTCAGAAACTCACCTTTATTCCGCCTTGAGCTCACCTAACCAAATCTTCAGTACAAGACAAAAGACTCAGTTTGAGCAGAAACAAGAACACCAGAATAAGAGTGAAACTGAGTTCTAAAGTAGAGTTTCTGGGCAAAAGTTTGTATGGCTTTGTTATTTTGAGAAATACTGTTATATATTATTTGTCATAACAACACTAAAGAAATCCTCCCTGATGTACCAGGGGCTTCCCTGGTAGCTCAGCTGGTAAAGAATTCCCCTGCAATGCAGGAGACCCCAGTTTGATTCCTGGGTCAAGAAGATCCGCTGGAGAAGGGATAGTCTACCCACTTCAGCATTCCTGGGTTTCCTGGTAGCTCATCTGGTAAAGAATCCGACTGAAATGTCGGAGACCTGGGTTCTGTCCCTGGGTTGGAAAGATGCCCTGGAAAAGAGAACAGTTGCCCAATCCAGTCTTCTGGCCTGGAGCATTCCATGGATCGCAAAAAGTTGGACACGACTGAGTGACTTTTCACTTACTGGTGTACCAAGAACAGCCTTACCAGTGCCCTTGTCACTACAGAGTATTATCAAATTTTTTTTATCTTTGCTCTTCAGATAAAAACAATCTTCTAGTATAGCTATTTTGTAATTTATTTTAATAAACTTAAAAAAATTATGATTGTGATTTTTCTGTTTTCCATGAGCTACAAAGAAGAAAACAGGGATGACCCAGATTATTTTCACCCAGAAATAACCACTGTTATTTTTAAAAACACACATACAAATGCATATATAAATGAAAATTATAATCTATAAGCAGCTTTTCATGAGACTAACACTTCTATGATGAAAGCAGTAAATGTTTAAAAATTTCAGGGAATACATAAAGGTATGAAGAATTAGTAGATACTTACATATAATCTCAAAATCTAGAAATACTAATGTGTATGCTTATTATTAGGCTGATTTGACTTCACATTAATTTATATTAATACAATTTTCTGTTCTTCTTCTAATGGTTAATTTGAACATCTTTTACTTATTTGTTTTTTTTCCTTTGAGCTGTCTGTTCATGTTCTTTATTCATTTATTTGTTGGATGGTAGGTCATTTTCCTGCTGGTTTGTATAGGCTTTTTGTTGATATGTTTTTGTATCAGCTGTGAGAACGGTTACAGATATTTGTATCTGTTTGGTCATCTGTCTTTTGACTTGTCTTATAGATGCTTTGTTTTTATGAGGTCAAATATATCAAACTTTTCTTTAATGGCTTTTGAGATTTGAATAGGAGTTGATTCCTCATTGGAAGTTCATAAAAGTATACAGAAAACTCAATAAATGAATTTCTCCTGGTTTCTTCTGGTAGTTTTGAAGTTTCATTTATTTTTTAAAAACCATGTAAATATTTGATCTGCCTGGAATTTATCCTGATATAGGATGAGGGCTCTCGCTACCCAGTTGTTCCAACACCATGCCCCATATTACAGAGCTACCTTTATTTACTGTATTTCTGTATGTAGTTTGTTTCTTATTCTGGATTCTGTCTTCCTTTACATTGATAGCTCTCTATATTTGCTTGTATAATTCTGTTTTAGGTATGATACCTTTTTAATATGTTTAACATATCTGGTAGGGTTAGTACCCCCTTTTGTTTTTTTAATGAATTTTCTGGCTATTAGAATCAGCATCTGTATAGTTCCAAAGCTATTAGTTTATTGTTTTATTGGCACTACATTATTTTAATATATTAATCCAAGGAAAACTGCCATCCTTTTGATAATAACTCTTGCTATTAAGGAATAAAGTGCAGCTTATTCATTGACTTAAGTCTCTGTGTCCTTCAAATCATCAAAAATTTTCTTTATTTAGATCTTGTATGCTTTTATTCTTAGTCTTAGATTTATTCTCAGATAATTTATCTTTTCTGTTACTGTTTCTGTTTGTTTCTAAATTTAAACTTTTTGGGAATGCCCTGGTGGGCCAGCGGTTAGGACTCGGTGCTCTCAGTGACTGAGGGTGGGGCCCTGGGTTTGGTTCCTGGTCTGAGACCACAATCTTGCAAGCCTCACAACGTAGGTGCTCCCCCTTAGCCCCACTCCACAAATTTTAAAAAGCTTTTTAATTATTTTAATTTTGTGGTTGCACTGCATGGCATGTGAGGTCTTAGTTCCCTGACCAGGGATCAAATCTTGTGCCCCCTGCATTAGATGTGCAGAGTCTTAACCACTGAACTGCCAGATTAAGTCCCCAATTTAAACTTTTTAAAAATGAACAATGTATATTAGCCCGACCCACGTGAGAAAATTATTTTTAAAATTTCAACTTAGCTGTATTTGATTCAATTTTGGTGTCTCCTAGTTCTTAAAACACGAAGTCATTGGTGAGAGAGACTTTCATTCTTAATTATTCGTCTGTTTTCTGCTACCAGCTGCCTTTGTTGTTTCACACCCTTTTCTTTCCCTCTGAGCCTTAATTTCCTTGTTAGAAATGAAAGAATCTAGATGACATCTGAAGTCTCTCTCTCAGCTCTGCCCCTGTTGATTCTGATATGATCAGCCCATAAAAGCCCTTTGATGCTGAGGCCTATCTGATTCCAGGTGGCTGTAGACTGTGAGCTTCAGCTTTTTCCCTTGTGGCCAGGCCAGTGGTCCACTCTCAAACCATGTCAGAAGCTCACTGTCCCCTTTCCAGAGCTGTCCAACGGTTTAGGGCCTGGTCTGGAACTGCTGGGAGTATCCTGGTGTCTTCCTTGGCGTCCTTTTCCACTCCATTCCTCCCCTGGACCTGAGTTCTCGGGCTTCTCTCAGGCCAGCCACCGCTCTCCCAGTGCTGCCCTCACCCTCTGCTCCTTTCTTTTGCTTTCTGCTTCCTGCCCCTTCTCCCTTTCCTCCTTCCCCAGGGAAGGCAGTGGAGCCTAGGGGTTAAAAGAGCAGTCCCCAACCTTTTGGCACCAAGGACAGGTTTTGTGGAAGACAGTTTTTCCCTGGACCTGGGGTGGGGAATGGTTTTATGATGATTCAAGTACATTACATTTACTGTGCACTTTATTTCTATTAGTATTACATCAGTCCCACCTCAGAGAATCAGGCATCTGATTCCAGAGGTTGGGGACCCCTGGGTTAAAAGAACTAGTCGTGCAGTTAGTTGGGCTTGTGTTTGATCAACAGTGGATCCAACAGTGTGGATCCACTGTTGTCTCTTCTCAGCTGTGTGACCTTTGGTAAGGTTTAGAGAGAAGAAATGCAGAGTGCTAGCACATGGTTGGGCTTCACTGCTGCCTCAGTGGTAAAGAATGTGCCTATAATACAGGAGACCCAGGTTTGATCCTGTGTTGGGAAGATCCCCTGGAGGAGGGCATGACAACCCACTCCAGAATACTTGCCTGGAGAATTCCATAGACAGAGGAGCCTGGCAGGCACAGTCGGACATGACTGGAGTGACTTAGCACATGCATAGCACATGGTTACTTCAGGAGGCATCACAGTGAATTAGCCTGCCCTTTTGTAGTAGGAATAGGCTCTTTATTCATTAAAGCTGTGTGCTGGGCTCCAGGGTATGACACATGACCCATTGATTCCTCACTGACAGCCCCACATGGTCAGTAGGAATAGTATCCTGTTTTACAAATGGGGAAACTGAAGCCCAGGGTGGAGAAGTGACCTGATCTGCAAACTCACACAGCTAATGAATGTCTGAGCCAGAATTCAAACTCAGTTTTTTGTCTTTCGAACCTTCCTCTGAAGGCTTAAACAATTTTTCCTCTGTCTTTATAAAGTGATCAGAAAAGCAAAAGTCTCTAGATATGGGAGGGAAAGTAGTCATTTTTCTGAGATCAAGTACTGTGTAATCTAAATTCTGTTTATCTGTGCTGTCCAGTACAGTAGCCTCTAACCTCTTAGGACTGTTGAGCACTTAATATGTGGCTGGTGGGAAAAGGAACTGAATCTTTAACTTCGTTCATTAATCTAAACGTTAAAAGCACAGGGTGGCCACTGTATTGGCCAGTGCAGCTCTGCAAGTGGCTGCAGCTCAGCTCCCTTGTGAGTCCGTGGGGAGAGCCCTCCCACCCTCCTACCTCCCAGTGCCCTTCCCCCACAGGTGGGTCTTATTTTTGGATGGAGGATTCCTTCTGAGTTTAATTTTTTATTGCTTCTTTAATTCTAACAGTGTGAAGAGTGCCAGTGCTGGCAGCATGGGGTCTGCATGGGATTACTGGAAGAAAATGTGCCTGAGAAATACACCTGTTATGTTTGCCGAGACCCTCCAGGTAGCGATTTCTGGAGTCAGGGATCTTAACAGTATGTAGCCTTTTCCTTAGCACAGCGGACGGTGCAGCAGCCTGAAGGTCTGGGGTCTTAAGACTCATTTCTTCAGCGTTGGCTAGACTCAGCCTCCTCGCTCTTGTTGCTAGCCACCTGGTGGCCAGCTGTCCTGAACGTGGCAGTAAGAAAAAGTGCGTGGAGAGGTTCACTTAGCAGAAGACCTGGCCTTGAACTAGAATGTGTGTGTGTGTGTGTGTGTGTGTGTGTGTGTGTGTGTGTGTGTGTGGTTAAAAAACCATATAACATGAGCTCAACCCTGTTAACAAATTTGTAAGTGTCTGGTGCAGTGATTGTTTATAAAGTGCACGCACAGATCTCCATAACTTTCTCATCTGGTGCAACTGACACTCCGTGTGAACTGTGGGATGCTGTGCAGGCTTGCATGTCGTCCCTGCGTGTGCTAGGCCACGCTGATCTTTTCTCTGTCGTTCCAGTTTTAGCATATGCTGCCATAGCGAACACCTTTTCCTTTTTCTTGAGAGTTCATGAGGATGTGGGCCCTGACCTTGACTGCTTAGGGCTGTTGGAGGGTTGGCAACCGGTCTCTGCTCCCTCTGGTGGCATCTGCCTTCCACTGCATCCTTGCCACCTGGAAGGGAGATGTGCCCTTGACGGGGTCAGGAAGGGTGTTTGCAAAGAGCCTGTCTGTCACCCAGAGGAGTGAGTTCTTTCCTTAGGATCAGTTCGTTTCATGACCGTGGGCTGGCCTGTGGCTCTCGAGTGCCCCTTTCCAAAAATCTCAGGAATGGATTATAAATCTGTGTGGTTCTTGTCTTGCTGTCAGTGGGATGGGGACATTGTTGGTGTGAGGTCTCTCCCTTTGGGTCCAGTCTCATGATCCCCTTACAGCTAGACAATGCTTAAGAACCTCTGCTTCTGTTACTGCTTGTAGTAACAATGAGATGGCACTGTAGGAGCTCCTATATTTTTACTTATGAGGAAGAAAGTGATGCCCGGGGATACAAATGACTTTCCTAATCCCGTGAAGCAAATTGGAATTAGAACTGACTTGTGGGACTAACTCTCTTGATTTTGCTGGTTGTATAGGAAGGGCTACCACAGTTCATTTTCCAGCAAGTAGGGCCCCCTGGGGCCTGATAAGGTCTGTTGTGACACTGTGTCTTCTTGTGCTAGATTAGTCTATAGGCAGAGAGCAATTTGCCTCTATTTTCCCCTTTACCCCAAGGAAAGAACATGGCCGGAAGAGTAGTCCATGAGTCATAGAATGTAACTGAGGGGTAGGATCTCAGAGACCACTTAGTTTAGCCTTGACATTTAACAGGCAAGCATCAGGTCCAGAAGGGGCATGACTGGCATAAGATCACTCAGTTAGTGACAGATAGAAGATGAGAACTGGTGTCTCTGACTTTTGTCTTGTCAAACCGGTAATGCTGCTCTGAATCCTGCTGCTCAGGCCACCTCTGACAGCTACCTCTGAGGCTCCACATGTAGTCCCCAGGGCTCCTTTGGGGCATTGTTTAAAAATCTCTCCTGTCAACTTTGTCTCTCACTCTTTCCTCCACTTTTTCCTTTTAAGAAATCATACACACCATCTTCATCAATCCCTAGGCACTTTCTGGACTTTTATAACTAAATTATCAAGACTGGGATTACATTCCTCGAATTGAGCACTTAGTGACTGTCACATTTACTGTCTGTGTTTGATTCTGCAGTGTCTTGGGCCAGAAGTTTAACCTGACAGAGCTATTCTTTAAAAGTTACTTAACAGAGTGGAGGTGGATCCCCACCATGTGTCTTAGTAAAGCCAGAAAGAGTCCAAAGACCTTGATAAGGATTGATTATTTTAGGGTTTTTAATAGCTATTGAGAGGTGAATAGCAGTCTGATTGGAAGCTGTTCCCTAGGCTTTTGCAATAGGAAACATTGCCAAGTCACATGTGGTTGTGTTTTCAGTCCAAGGATCCCTGTAATGAACAGGACCACTGAGGCTGTTCAATTCATCTGTCATTGTTAACAGGTGGGAAACAGACATCCAGAGAATGGAGCAGGGTTGTTCATTCAGTTAGGTGGTAGGTGACAGTTGGACGGGGCTTGGGGCGTCTTTCCAGGTGATAAATTCATTCAAGATGGCTTTTGTTAGACACTGGCATGAACAAAACAGTTCCTGTTCTGGCTCTTAGTGGGGTTGGGGCCAGAAACAGATGTCAAAATAAGTCATATAAACAAAAACATATTAGCTAGGGATGAATGCTTTGATGGGGCCAAAGCTCTCGGATAGGAAATGACTGGGAGGCACCAAAGAGGCTGTCTTACTTTGGGAGGTAACTAAGGGCTTGTCTGAGGAGGCAGTGGGGAGCCAGTTCTGCAGAGGTCTTGAGGAATAGCACTCCAGACATGTGGGAGTGGGGTGCTGGAGCAGAGATCCTAAAACCAGAAGGAGCTTGATGTGTTCCAGAAAGGGTAAGGCAAGGAGGGGAGGGAGGAGCCAGGTCCTGCAGGCCTCTTTAGACCAGAGTTAGAGCTTTGGGTTTTCTTTTGTTCATAGTAGGAAGTCATTGAAGGTTTTAAGTGGGAGAGGGAATGAGAAATTCCCACTCTGCCTCTGGCCAGTTGCAGAGATCAGGACATTAATAAACCTTTCTCACTACCTAATCCCTAGCACCTTGTAGAGAGCCCAGCATATAGTAGGTACCAGGTAAATGTATACTGGATGAATGAATGAACATAAGCAAACAGTAGTAGTTTGTGTGATAACTGCGTGATGATGAAACAGTCTGGGTTTCCTTCAGACCAAGGATTAACTCTCCCATTGTCACTGCTGTAGGTCAGAGGCCTGGCTTCAAATACTGGTATGACAAGGAGTGGTTGAGCAGGGGACACATGCACGGCCTGGCATTTTTAGAAGAGAACTATTCCCACCAGAACGCCAAGAAGATCGTGGCCACTCACCAGCTTCTCGGCGACGTGCAGAGAGTGATCGAGGGTTCTGCATGGCCTGCAGCTCAAGATGAGCATCTTGCAGTAAGTGTGGCACCTGCCGCTCTGGGGCTGAGTCTGATTTGGCATGGGCAGAGGGCTGGGTAAATGTGAGAAACTGGAAAGCCACAAAACCAGTGATGAGAAGAGTGAGTTTGAGACCTGTATTAAAAATTCTCAGTGACATGATAAACATTTTTTTTTAATGTAACTCTATTGAGGTATAATTTACATATAATTAAGCTCACCTGTTTTAAATATTCATCTTTTGAAAATTTGTTTTTAATCAGAGGATAATTGCTTTGCAATGCTTGGTTGGTTTCTGGCACATAATAATGTTAATCAGCATAGATATACATATGTCCCCTTCCTCTTGAACCTCCCTCCCACCCCATCTCTCTAGGTCTTCGCAGTACATTTGTTCGTTGAGTTTTGACACATGTATATACCCTTGCAAACACTACTAAATCAAGATACGCAGTGTGTATTTATAGTTTAGTTGGTTTTTTGTTTTGTTGTATCATTCTGAGTTTTTTGTTTTTAAAAAATTGTGGTAAGATACACATAATGTAGGGGCTTTCCAGTGGTGAAGTGGTAGATAATCTCCCTGCCAGTGCAGGAGATCCAAGAGAAGTGGGTTCAGTCTCTGAGTGGGGAACATCCCCTGGAGAAGGAAATGGAAACCCACCTCAGTATTCTTTCCTGGAAAATCCCATGGACAAAGAAGCCTGATGGGCTATAGTCAATGGGGTTACAAAGAATTGGGCACAACTGAGCACACACACACATACTATGCAGTTTGCCATCTTAACCATTTATAAGTGTACAGTTCAGCAGTGTTAAGTACATTCACTCTGTTGCAGCCAGTCTCCAGAATTCTTTGTGTCACGCAAAGCAGACTCTGTACCCTGTAAGCAACAACTCTCCACTTCCCTCCCCCAGCCCCGACAATCACCCCTCTACTTTATGTCTTTATGAATCTGACTCTCTCTGGGAACCTCATATAAATGGAGTTCAACAGTATTTGTCCTTTTGTGACTGGCTTATTTCACTTAGCATAACAGCCCTAAGGCTTGTCTGTATTGTAGCCTACATCAAAATTTCCTTCCTTTTAAGGCTAAATAATATTCCAATATTTGTAATACCATATTTTGTTTATCCATTCATCCTAAACATTCTTTTCTTTTTTTTTCTGGCCTTGCTGTGCAGCTATGGGATCTCTATTCCCTGACCAGGGATTGAACCTGGGTCCCAACGGTGGAAGCCCAGAATTCTAACCATTAGGCTACTGGGGAACTCCCATCCAAAACATTCTTGATTGGTAAACGAAGTAAAATTGAAAGCTGCTGGAGTAGACATTGTTGGTAGGCCTGCTCTCTAGCATAATGGTTGCGCAGTAAATACGTCTCTTGATAGTTTGCTCAGACGAAGAAGTTTTATGCCCTTTGGAGCTGGACTTCTTGTTTTTAATGGCTAGAATTTGTAGTGAAAATGAGTGTGAATTTCCTTCTGTGGTTAGATTCTACATGTCAGATGACCCAAGTTCACATAAGCGCTGAGAAAGAAATGTAACTTATATTGGGGTCTATTGGCTATTATAATCTGCCCCACTTTACCAAATAGGGCAGTTGGGCCTTGAGTGGGACAGCCCCTTTCCTTGGTTTTCAGGGCTACAGTTCAGGTCCCAGCTCCCGTTAGGTCCTTGTCCGTTTCTCTGACTGCCTCTTCTCAGTGGGTCTGTGAATTTTCCTCTGGTGGTAGCACAGGGTATGGCAGGGATGGAATCCTTAAGTTCTCCCATGAGCCTGCCTATAGAGCACCATTTTAATGAAGTAATCAACAGTGCAAACGCTAGTCCCACACATGCATTAGAGCCAATGGGCCGGTCCCCGACAAGATTTCCCTGGGGCTCATTAGTCCTGGAGCCCTCCTGTGCTGGGTGAAGTAGAATGCCAGAGCCTGGAGATGACAGAATGAGGGTCTGCCTTCTGCATTCTGGTGCACGGAGACTCGGCATCCAGCACTGGCGTGGCAAGAAGTGGTTGAGCAGAGCACATTCGGCAAGGGTCTGTGTTGATTTGGGTAAAAGCCAAGCTGCTATAAGAAAGACCAAAAAAAAGGCTAAAACAAAATGGAATTTTCTTTCTCACATAAAGCAGAGGTAGGCAGGAGCCCAGGCCAGGTAGGTGGCCTTTTGCCATGATTCTAGCTATGGACTTGGGGACTTGGGTTCCTTCTGTCTTATTGCTCTGACATCCCATTGGGTTTAATCTCACCTGTCTCATCCAAGCAGTCTCACTTGTACCTCAGTTCTGCTCTAACCCCCTGGAGGGGGAACAGGTGGTTTCATGGACACACCTAAATGCAAGAGGCCAGCCAAGTGGCTGTGTTCCCTGCACAGACCCAGGAGTGAGAGTGGAGGTGGGTAAGAGAAGGAAAGGATAGTTACTGGGGGAAGTTAGCCATTACTGTGATAGCCCCTGTTTAGGATGTTATAGACTGGGTGTTCCCTTACATTTTATAAAATCAGAAGACTTCGTGTAAGCCAGATGAATTTCTTCTTAATGAGAAGCCAGAAATTGACTGAGACAGATGGAAGGTGCACAGAAACCTCAGATCCTGATTGTACATGTTGTGGCGTTTCTTTTCAATTGAGAGTTCAATTAGATGTTTTTCTTTCTGCTCAGGGAAATATAAGTACTCCAACTGGGTCCCATATTCCAGAACCTTGTTCCTTCTGAATTCCCGTTGAGATCCTTCATCTTTGTAGCAGTGACTTTGTATTGGAATTAAAACCTGACTTCTCCAAGCAGTTCAGGAGAGAGCATCAGGAGATCTTGTTAGTCATTATAGGTGGAAGAGATCATGGGAGATGGGCAGGTGGTTCCTGTCTCTGCAAACCTGGATGGTCTCTGCTATCACAGGCTCGCAGTCTTCATTCTCAGAAATGTTGTTTCTAAGCAACCTAGTGGATTCATTTTCAGAGGCAAACAGTAAACTGGGTGTAACTTCAGAGCATCTGTTGTCATTTAAAAAGTAGCAGGCATGAATGTGCATACGTTCATGATTGACAGGGCTTACTGAGAAAGGCCAGGGTTATCAGTAGCTGCGGCTTCAGATCTTAGCCGGGAAGATGAAACTAGTAGGAGGGAAGAGGCAAAGATTTTTGTGATTTTCATGCAAGAACAGGTTCATACTGTGGCTTATGCCCTCCAGGTGAACAGATTTCAGACTATAGTAGTTAACAATGACTCCCATTTCCTCTGTTGCAGTTATGATTTCAGAGGCATGTCTGGGGTCCTGGGGTCCTGGGGTCTTGTAAAAACCACAGTACCCTATTGGATGTGGCCAGGGACCCAGGTTGCTTTGCTGCTGGTGGTCTCCTCTCCCGCTTCAGTGGATGGGAGTGGTACTGGGGATTTCTGGAGTGGGAGAGCTGAGTAAGTGTAGTTATAGCCCCTCATAAGCAGAATTTTAGGTTCTGTAAGCTCATTCTGTGCTGTCGTAGTTATGATGTATTCCATTTCTATAGGAAGGCTTCAGGAAGGGGTGTGTGTGTGTGTTGGTGGTTGTGGGGGGACCTCTATGTGGGAGTTGCTGGTGAGTTCCTGCTGATGTGGTTTCAGTGATTCTCAGTTCAGACTGGTGAAGATAATGTATATAGTTATATCATGGCTTAATTCTTTATATGTGTGGAATTGTACCAAGCATTACAAGACATTTAGGATTTATGAATTCAGTGAACTGAGTGCCAGCAGTCCATTTGTGACAATCAGTAGTCATTGTGACAGTCGGCAGGGTCCCCACACGTTTCTGCACATCTGTGAACCAAACATGAGTAGCTCCTGTCTGTCTTCGTTGCCTTACTTGGGGAGCCCGGTTTTCTTCCTCGATCCTTTTTCCTTTCCTCCTTCATTTCATTTAATGATCAAAGGTTATAATGGAAGTTCTGAGTGGTGAACAAAATGTTAAATGGTGAAGTTTATCTAGAGTAGTGGCTTTTAAACTTCAAAAAACATACATCCCACAGGAAGAAGCACATTTTTTATCACATGTACAAAACATACTGTAATTTCACAAAAACACCTCCTGTTAGAATGGTGCAGTCTGATATTTTTTATTCTATTTTTCCTTCTATACAAGTGGTTATGAGTCAGTAAATTAAAAGATCTCTTGTGTCAAATCTCAGACAGTGAATGATTATAGTCATATACAGTTTTATGTACACATATACATGTAGGCAGAGATTCTCAGAGGTGTCTGCTGGCCAGAAAGGGAGCAGAGTCCTTCTTTAATAACAGATTATCCTCTTTGGAATGGGAAGAAAAGAAGATTTTTGAAGAATGTTTAAAAACCTTGCTGTTGGGACTTCCCCTGGTGACCCAGTGGCTAGGGCTACGTGTTCCCTGTGCAGGGGGCTGGGTTTGATTCCTGGTCAGGGAACTGGATCCCACATGCCATGACTAAGAGTTTGCATGCCACAACTAAGTGTCCTGCATGCCGCAGCTAAAACCTGGCGTAGCCAAATAATTTATTTCTTTTTAAGGGGGCTTCTCTGGTGGTCCAGTGGTTAAGAACCCACTTTGCAATGCAGGGGATTTGGGTTGGATCCCTGATCCCACATGCCACAGGGCAGCTAAGCCCATGCCCCGCAGCTACTGAGCCTGCACACCACGACTAAAGAGTTAGTGTGCCACTACCAGAGATCCCGAGCGCCACAACTGAGACCTGACACAGCCAGATCAACAGACAACTCTCAAACAATATTAAAAACAAAACACCTTGTTATTAATGGCTTATGCCTTGGTGACTTTTGGTTACCAACTCCCTCTTGGGTCATCACTGAAAGTGTTAGTGGCTCAGTTGTGTCCAGTTCTTTGCGACTGCATGGACTATAGCCCTCCTCTGTCCATGGAATTCTCTAGGCAAGAATTCTGGAGTGGGTTGCCATTTCCTTTTCCAGGGGATTTTCCTGACCTTGAATTCAAAACCAGGTCTCCCTCATTGCAGGCAGATTCTTCACTGTCTGAGCCACCAGGGAAGCATTCATTGGATTTGTGTAATTGAGTGCCATGGCATGGCAGCATTATCCTGACTGTTTAGTCCTAAGTTAAGTTTATTTTTAGTAAGTCACATTTGACGAGCTCTTTACTGCCAACAAAATACTTGACTTCGGTTCAGATTAATTCACTTAAACTCAGTGGTTGCTGGCAGACAGAGGGTTAGCCAGTTTTGCAGAAGAGGAAATGGGAATGAGGCTGGCAGAGTGACTTGGCTTGGCTGCACTGTGATCAGCGGCTGAGCTGAAACGCAGCCAGGTCCTCTGACTCCCAGTCCAGTCCTGCTCACTGCGCGTGATACAGCAGGAGCTTGCCTGGAAGTGGTCTCCTCGGAGGCTGTGAATCTACAGTCCCTCTTGGTGGCTTGCTACACTTGGCCCAGGTGGGAGGTCTTCCCCCTAGTGTAGGAAGCCCCTGCAGTGGTCCCAGGGGTTAGGGTTAGAAGGGTTAGAGTCCTTTTGGTATTTTCCCTCCCGACAGAAGCCGGGGACATCCTGACCTGCAGCTGTGGTGCCAGCCTTGGAAGCAGCATCTGGCGGAGGGGCGGTCTCATTCCAAACACATCTGTGTCACTGAAGCCAAGAGCAGGGAGGAAGCCCCAAGCTATAGAACTTTGAATGGGGCGATGGAGAAGCCCCTGCCCCTGCCCCCCTCCGTGGAGGAGTCCTATATCACCAGTGAACACTGCTACCAGAAGCCCCGCACCTACTACCCAGCTGTGGAACAGAAGCTAGTGGTGGAGACCCGGCGCTCTGCCCTTGACGACGCTGTCAACCCCCGCCACGAGAATGGTGATGATTCCCTGTCTCCACGCTTGGGCTGGCCTTTAGACCAAGACAGGAGCAGAGGGGACAGTGACCCCAAACCAAGTTCCCCAAAGGTACTGGCTTGCTTGTGCTTGTTCTTGTTTGAGATCTTGTATCGTCTCCTCCCAGGGCTAAATGTTCAGTGGAAGATATTTATGATAGAGTTGTGTTTATTTTAAAATTGCATATAAATCTGTTTATCATGTCTTTTAAAATGAGTACAAAGTCAAAAGAGCCCACTTAAACCCCAAATATCATTGGTTCTAGGAACTATCAGCAAAATGGCAGAGTCAGTGGTGGTTGGGGTGGAGAGGTCAGAGGCAGCCAGAAGAAAAAGTAATTGACCTGAACTTGACAAGTGAAAATAAGTTAGGAAAATGAGGGTATTTTTCTTCAGTGCAGTTTATCATTGCATCTGGGTGCTAATCCTTAGCAAGAGCAGAGAACGAGTCAAGTGTTTTTGTCAGGCATAAGTTTTTCAGTACAATTCTATGACAACTTTACTTTTAACTTTGTGCCCCTGTCGTAAGAAGAGTCCATTTTGTCCAAATGTTTGCTGGTTTCATCAGCTTTCCCAAGAGATACTCCCAGGTTCTTGTTACTCACATTGTTCTCTTCTGGAGCCCTGTGTGTTCTCTTGCCAGTGTTCCCTAGTCTCATTCTTCCCATCCTCAGTTGTCAGTGAGGGTTTGGGTGATGAGAGCTTCCCCACCCTTGTCATACTTGCTGTCACAGACTCCACTGTGTGGGCTGATATCACCACCCTGAGTCCATCGCTGCCTCTCGCCGAGGGGCAGTAGCCTAGAAGAAGCCCCTCGGCAGTGGGCATTACACCTCGTTCAGCCTGTGTCCTTGGCAGGGTCTAAGCAGGGCTGGGTAAGGCTGGTGAGGACAGTCTTTAGAGGCAGACCCAGTTTCAGGTGGGCGCTGCCGCTCCCTGGGTGACTCTGAGCAGGTCCCTTCGCCTCCTCCAAGGTGTTTCCTTAGCCCCCCTGCCAAGTGAAGCTGGTGATGGTGCCTTCTCAGTTTACTGTGCAGCATACCTGTGAAAAGCTCTCAGCACGTGGCTCTGCACACAGTCACTCCTCCACAGATGTTAACTGGAACCTATTTCATTTCCAATCAATGAATGAAGGGTTGCAGTCACAAACCCCAGAAAAGGTTTGTGGTCTTGCAAATTATGCAAATTGCCTAGAAGCACCTGGAACATGATGAAAAAAATCAAGAACTCTACCTAAACAAGGCAGGTAGAGTTAAAAATCTCTTTCATGACTGGCAGGTTGACCACAAGCCAGCACTGTTTTAGTCACATTATCCTATTTGATCCTCATGAACTTTTAAAGTAGGTTTTACTACTACTTCTTTCCCATGAGGGAATAGAGGCCCAGAGAAGTGAAGTAACTCATCCAGGTGCATGCGTTCAGCAAGACATGGAACTAGGACTTAAAATTAGTTTTCTACATATGAGCACCCACATACTAACACTCGTCCACACTTGCCCTGCTCTGCTCTGATCTCAGGTTTTGGGAAGCGGTTTTTGAGGCCTGCTTCGGCCCTTAGGCATTGGGCCATTCATTGGGAAGCAGCTGGGGAGCCTCTGAGCCAGAGGTCTGCGCAGCCCTGAGGCGGTTGTTATAGTATGGCAGGCCCGCTTCTGCCCGGTGCCTGAGGGAGGAGGAGGGGGACAGGGAGGTAGTGAGTTGGACTACTGGGTTCTCAAATGGTTGCAAACACTCGCTGGTTGGAAAAAGAGGCTGGGAGCTGTCTCCATTCGGTAACTTTGATGCTCTTGCATCCCCAGGTGAGGGACTGTGTCTCCAAAAAGGTCCTACCTGAGGAAGCCCCTGCCCGGAAGCTGCTGGAAAGAGGTGGAGAGGGGTTGCTGAGCTCCCAGCACCAGTGGCAGTTTAACCTGCTGACACACGTGGAATCCCTTCAGGACGAAGTCACGCACAGGATGGACTCCATTGAGAAGGAACTGGATGGTAGGGCTCCCTCCCGGGCTTCCTGTCCTTGGCAGGCTCTGTGGGCCGGTAGGAAGAGCTGCTTTCTGAGCCCTTTGATTTGGCTTTCCAGGGATAGCTTGTTCTGGCCTCTTCTGTTAGTCCCCGCATCTCCATTCTCCCCTCAAGATGGCCAAGCCTGACTTTCAGTATCAACCGGGCACTTCTAAGGACTGTGTACTGTCAGGGGTCCCGCCTCACTCTCCCAGTCCCTTCTGCCCAGGAGAGAGCGCAGCGGAGCAGCTGGGCTCTGCCTGTGGGCTGTGTGTGTCCTGAGCAGGTCTTTACTGACCGAGTTCTGTGGGGAGCTGATACTTGGATGCTTTGAGCTTTTAGGATGTCTGAGGATTAATCTGAAAACCCCTTCTTTTCAGCCTTTTCTAAAATCTAAAATGAAGCCTTCTCCTCTTTATCAGCAGATATTTTAGAACTTGACTGAGTCATTTATGTTCCCCCCAGATATATCTCCCTGATGTTAAGTTATCAGATGGGCTTGGAGGACTGAAATGTTGATCCCCAGGGTGTTGTCAGTTTGGTTTTTGAAGGCAGACTTCCTTCTTTCTTGTTCTCTTATTTCCTAATTATTATTATTTTTTTATCCTTAGAAAGAAGGCTGATTAAGAAATAAATATTTCATTTGCGGATTCTGAGGATAGCTAGGCTATTATTACTATAATTGGGGATGAAATAACTCAGAAGAAAAATCCCATGTGTTACGTAAGCAAAGGTCACAGGGTGTGTGTGAGGTCAGGCTAGAGAAGGACAGCTATCAAGAGGGGAAGCGAGAACAGGAAGGCTTCCTGGAGCTCCAGGGACTGAAGTGGAGCCTTGGAGAGAGCTGTGTTTCTTGCTACAGGAGGGGTGACTGAGGCAGGATGCTAAGAGGTGGCTGACTGGGAAAGGGATGGCCCTGTTGGAGGACAAAGACTAATGTGCCCACATGCTTGCTGGCCTGCCCCAGAGGCAAACCTGCTGAACTGGGGATGGCAGGCCACTCCAGGGTCCATTGTGAGGGTGTTGCGGAAAGCTAGAGTGTTTCTCTCTCTCTTTACTCCTAAAAGGTTTCCTTGAGCTCCTTAGAACTATAACAGATGCCAGGTCTATGGAAAACATTGCTGGTAGAAAGCTGAAAGAGGGTCCAATAATGGATTGAAAATTGTGGAATTGACTCTGGGTCCCCGAGAAGAAGCTCAGGCACTGTAGAATCAGGGCAAAGGTTCTGTTGTTGCCAAAGGAAGCGGACCCAGGGGAAAGGCCAGAGCTACCTACTTAATCACTGGTGTACCCCTCCCCGCCCAGCCCGGGCTGCTCCAGCCTGAGCGCATTGAGAGGACGGTATGGCCAGGCCAGGATGAGAAGCCTGAGCTCCCTTCTCTGGGCTTTCAGAGGGCTCTTTATGTGTCTTACTCATTTCAGGCCACATACTCTGTCTGCATTCTTATATTCCAGGCCCTGAGAGGTACCAGAAGCAAGAAAATCAATTTTAAGTTTAAAGATTTTATTCACGTAAACAGACTTTGTGTTGTATTTAATTAAGATTCTTCAAAATCCCATTTTATTTCTACTATCTTCATTTCATCTAAATACCTCAAGATAAACTGAGCTTTTATAGGAATTTGTATATAATATTCCTTTGTAAAAATCTAATAAGCTGTTATATTGACTGATTATACTTTAACAAATGTCACTGTTTGAGTATTTAACCATTATTTAATAACTTATGTAGTGTGTGAACAGTCTTATAAAACTAAAAGATAAAGATACTTAATGAGCATGAAAACACAATATTTTAGCATTAAATTTTTTTTTTAATGTTATCTTATCTAGACGGTCTCTACCTAGACTGTATGGGGGTATGTATTTGAAATGAAACTTTATTCTTATAACCTTCTGCCTTGGTTGCAGTCATTATACCGTTGAGCTTCCTTTAAAAGAAAAACTTGGGGTTATGGACCAGCACCTGGTGTGGAGAGAAGGCCAGCAGGCTGGATGCTGGGGTCCAGAGGAGGTGCTGTTGGCTCCCACAGTTATGTGTCTGGTCTTCATTTCTGCAGATCTAGAGAGAAGACTTCCCCCTTAGCGGCTCCAAACACTCCTCCTAACCAAGTTCATAGACTATGAGTGGCCTAGACCATGGGTCCCCAACCTCTGGGCCTCAGACTGGTGGTACCTCCTGTCACATCGGGGCAGCATTAGATTTGAAATAGTGTACAATAAATATAATGCGCTTGAATCATCCTGAAATCTGCCCCCTCACCACCCCTGTCCATGGAAAAATTGTATTCCACGAAGCTGGTCCCTGGTGCCAAAAGTTTGGGGACCTCTTGGCTAGACTCTTCTAGTCTGCACACTGATTGTTTCTTTCTCCCTGTGTGTGCCTAGTGGGTCACCAGGGTGTTGGGGGACATCTTAAGTGATCCTGAACCAGATCTGAGGTAGTTCCAGTGGCTTTAGCAGGGGCCTCTCAGCAATTGTGAACTTCCCAGGTGGCTCAGTGGTAAAGAACCTGCTTGCCAGTATAGGAAGACATAAAAGACATGGATTCTATCCCTGGGTTGGAAAGATTCCCCTGGAGGAGGGTACAGCAACCCACTCCAGTATTCTTGCCTGGAAAATTCCCTAGAGAGAGGAGCCTGGTGGACTCCAGTCCATGGGGTCACATGGAGTCAGACACAACAGCAGCTGAGTGCACACACACAGGCTCAGCACTTGCGATGGCTTCCCTTGTTGCGGAGCAGGGGCTCTAGGGTGCTGGGGTTTCAGTAGCTGCAGCGCGTGGGCGCTGTTGTGGCTTCAAGCTCTAGAGCACAGCCAGTAGTTGTGGCATGCAGCCTTAGTTGCCCTGGGCATGTGGGATTTTCTTGAACCAGGGATGGAACTGGGATCCCCTGCATTGCACGGTAAATTCTCAATCACTGCACCACCAGGGCAGCCCCATCCTATTATTTTTAATTACAAACCAGGATAAGTGCTCCAAAGGAGAGCAAGTGATAGCATAGCACCTGTGACTCAAGGACCGGACTCAGATTATAGGTGGGGTAGGGTTCCCTGAGAAATAGCTTGCAGGGGACAAAGGGTTTAGAAACGTGGGAAGGAAGATGAAGGACTGGTCTGAAGAGGGCAGAGGAGTGTGTGCAAGGCTGCAGACTGCTTGAGGAACAGGCCCTGCATGGTCATCTTCTTTCTGCACCTCTGGCTTGAGGGTCCAAAAAGTTCTCAGTACAGGTTGGTGCACAGACCAGAAAGAAGACTACAGGCAGGCTGGGGCAAGCCTCAGGCCTGCCTGTGGGGGGCTGGGGGTGGCTCTTGTTAAAGAATCAAGGTTCCTGGATGACCTCTCCCCAAACGCCAGAGCTTAAGGGAATGGCTTGGGAAAGAATAAATATCTTTCTATAGAAAAATCATACTCTCAGAAGCAAGACAGCTTTTTAGATATTGAGCTAATGATAATCAACTTTGTTATTACCTGGTTGTGCTCAGTAGTGTCCACCTCTTTGTGACCCCATGGACTATAGCCCGCCAAACTGCTCTGTCCATGGGATTTCCCAGGCAAGCATAGTGGAGTGGGTTGCTATTTCCTCCTCTAGGTCATCTGCCCGACCCAAAGAGCAAACCTGCATCTCCTTTGCCTCCTGCACTGGCAGGTGGATTCTTTACCATTGGACCACCTGGGAAACTTATTACCTGGTCATCTTACATTAAATATTTAGCAAATGAAATCACAGTATTTAGTGCTACTCATGCTAGGAATCAGTATGAAACAAATCAATTTATGGAGATAAAAATAGACCTTTTCAAGTCCTGTTAGAGTCACTTTTCTTAACAGAAGGCTAACACACCAGGCTCTCTGATTTTCAATATGGGAAAGCCTTATGAAGGTACTCTTGCCTGGAAAATCCCATGGATGGAGAAGCCTGTAGGCTACAGTCTATGATGGGCTACAGTCTGTGGGGTCGCAGAGAGTCGGACATGACTGAGCGACTTCACTTTCACTATGAAGGTGGGGCAGTAATACTGAGAAAGGTGGGTATTTCAAAGCCTACTAGACTATAGACTAATGCAGTAGTCATTAGCTATGTGTGGCTAATTAAATAAAATTTAAATTCAGTTTCTCAGTTGCATTTGCCACGTTTTAAGGGCTCAGTAGCTACATATGGGTAGTGGTGGTATTAGACAACACAGACATAGCCCATTTCCATCATCAAAGAAACTTCTATTAGACGGCACTGCTCTGCAGCATTTAACTTTGTCCGAAGAGTAATATTTCCCAGAGAGGGTGATGAGTCAGTGATGCCTGAAATGGTCTCCCTCTCCCGGCTGCTCCCCCACCCCTGGTTAGTGGTCAGATGAGATGAAGTGCTGACATTCTTGCAAATCAAGTGTTGGGAACTCACCAGGTCCTGTCTCTCTTCTGCTCACAGTGTTGGAGAGCTGGCTGGACTACACTGGGGAACTGGAGCCCCCGGAGCCTCTGGCCAGGCTTCCGCAGCTCAAGCATTGCATCAAGCAGCTGCTGACGGACCTGGGCAAGGTGCAGCAGATCGCGCTCTGCTGCTCAACATGAAACTGGGCACCCCAGACTAATGGGGGCACAATCCTGGGGTACCTGCAAGAGGAGCTTCACGTATTTAAATAAATAAACCTAGCATGCCGAATGCACGTGACACCGACTGACTTCAGGGATCTGGGCAGGGGTGTGATGGACTCGGACAAAGAGGCCATTTGGCTGCTGGAAGGGAGGGCACTCTGATCTCAAAGCCTACCAGGAAGGTAGCAGATAGACTCTTGGGATTCCCTTCTTCTGTGCACATTGTTGAATGGAGAGTGAATCTTTTTGCACAAACTTCACTTGAAATCGTGCCACTGATGATAAATGGAATGAGAGCCAAAAAAATGTAGTTGAAAACCGTTGTAAATTCAACTTGCCGTTTATTTAATTGACTTCTCTGTCAGGTTAGGGCATATGCCAAGCCTTCTGGGTTTCTGCCTGGCATGAATTTAGGCAGCAGGCATCATTTTCATTTTTCAGCTTCGTGAGAATGTCGTGACTTCACCCTTGTGTGGAGGTTGGGAAGGAGTAGAGGCCTGGGCTGGCCTGCCTTCTCCCTAGAACTCTTCACTTTCTCACCACCTCTCTTGCATGACTTCATGGTACCAGGGATGAGTTTTGTATGCTTTCACCCCAGAATTGGCCGGGTTGTGTCTTTTGTTGCAGAACCCATACAGCCTATGGAAGAAGTAGAATCTCACTGTCATAAGAATCTAGGAGGAATCCCAAACGGAAGCAGACAGGGTCTGGAACCCGAAGGACAGCATTTTCTACCCACTTCTTAATATTGACAGCTTACCAGTTCTATTTAATGTCCCCAGAATGGTTCTCCCAAATTTGAACTCTTTCACTGTAAAGATTTGCTACAAAGATGTTGTTTGGGGGATGACCTTATTTTATATTGTTGTAAAGAAACCAGATTCTACATCTGCCACTTTTCTCCTTCCCTGAAGGGTATATGTTCAGTAGTCAGCATTTTCAGAATTGTTTTCATATACTTTAACACTTTAAATTTCCTGTTTGTATTATTTTGTGAGATCAAGGTGATTATGCTGCTTAAGGTCCAGGTACAATTTGTACCTTTGGAGACAATATTTGTTACTCTCGCAGGTTACGGTTCCACGTGTAATTGTTTTGTTTTTTCCTTAGTAGGTAAAGTTAAAGAAACTGTTCCATGCTTTGAGGAATGAACCATTTTACCATTTAGTTTTCCTATCACTAAAGGCAAAAATCAAAGCACATTTGTCCATTAACACTCACGAGTTAATTCTGGGTTTATGGATCTGTAATGTTATATGCTGCAAATCTTTACTATGTAAACGTGAAGTAGCCAGTATCTCAATAGCAATGACAGGATCTCCGGTGACCTCCGGCATGGTTAGACTTTACGGCACAGGTAATCGTGGTCACAAGGGCCTCTGTACCAAGATCTGTTTCAGGGAATGCTTTGTCTAGTGATTTAATTCGCCATTTGATATAAAATGAATATAGGGCAAGGTGACCTGCTGGAGCTCATCTGTCAGAGGGAATGCATGTGGCTGCGACATCTGTGATAAAGCTGACACAGCTCCTCTAAGAGGTCGCTTCCCGCTGCTGACATTAGGACTGTCGGTGTGGGAAGGAACGCTCAAGGAGTGTGCATGGCATCTGTATTTTGTATAATTTATCAGATGGCCACATTTTAAGAACTGTGTGATGCTTGTCCGAAAAGGGAAGAAACAGGATGATTTTCTGTAGCCACAACTGTGAGGTACAGTGACTTGTATTAATATTATTAAATTACTGATTTTTCTTTCCTGAAAACACATTTGACCATCACTTCTGGGGAAGCTGTAACGGTGGTCAAATCTCACATCTTTTCAAGATGGAAGAAGAAACTAAGTTACCGTAACTTTACCAATTGGTCATTATTATTTTTTTTTTTAATGCTTTTTGTAAAGGAAATAATCCCTTTTCACTCATTGTGATTTTTGTCCTTTGGGAAGCGGGGATGACTCTGAAGTTCTGATGACTTCAGTGTGCTTCCCTAATTTAAAGCCATGTTGGAGGGGCTCCATCCCCAATTCCTTGGTCAAGTTGAAGTAACCCCAAGCTGGAGCACTGGAAACTGTTATTTGCAAATATTACTGTTACCATTTAGAAATATGTACACTACCTAAGTTTTGAGAAAAACTATCCACCTATAAAAAGAAAAATTGCCTTGACAAAAACAGTTCTGGTTTGACTAATCATTTTGTTTCTTTAAATGATGAGTGTATGCAAGGTGGACCCTTGATGAGCCAACATTGCACTGTGGATACATATCTATGTTTACGCTGTTAGAACAGAAGGCGCTGTATATAGAAATGTTGCTTTGAAGCAATATTTGCAAAACATGCAAACTTCTGTATCTGTATTTGGAAAAATAAAACAGGTTTTTGTTGCTACGTTTCAGTCATTTGTTATCTGCTCAATCTTTAATTTGCATTAATTTTCCATAAACACTACCCTTTAAAGCAAGTCTGCTTTTACATTCTAAATAGATTTATCTTTGGCAGGGAGGTAGCCATACACGCATGCTCAGTCATGTCCAACTCTTTATGACGCTGTGGACGGTAGTCCACCAGGCTCCACTGTCTTTGGGATTCTCCATGCAAAAATACTTGAGTGGGATGCCATTTCCTTCTCCAAGAGAGCTTCCCAACCCAAGGATCAAACCTGGATCTCCTGCATTGGCAGGTGGATTCTTTACTACTGAGCCACCTGGGAAGCCGATGCAGGCTTAAATCCAAAATTCCAAGTAAGTATACAAAACACTTTCGAATTCACTTAAGTGTCTAATATTCAAAAGTAAAATGCCCCATACCACCCTCTAGCGCGGACTGACTCATGCCTTGTGGTGTGAGCTGCAGGACTGTTACCTTTTGCTTGTTGAAAGCAGTGCAGGGAAGACAGGTCTGGCCTTTCTTATGTTAAAAGGTGGCACCCATGACAATTAGGACCCTTCTGAAGACCAAGCCAAACGACTCTGGACCCCAATCAGCTCCTTCCTGGTTGTGCAGAAGACTCAAGAAATGGAGTTATACTGCAGAGCCTCCCTATTATTTGCCAAATCTCTTCCCTTCCTAAACAATTATGCTTATTTTAGAAAGTTATGAGTAGCTCCAACAATGTAAATAATCCATCAGTTCACACCAAATCTGTTCCGGAAATCTTCAAGAGGCCTAAAATGTGATAAGAGAGGGGGTCTGGAGGCTTAAACCAGAGTTCACAAGAACTAGCCTCTCTAGGTAAGGACCTGTAGTCGACACTTACCAAAACAGCCCTGTAACTTGGGCCTTTGGGGAAGCCTGTGCCCACAAGGTAAGCTGATGGAGCAAGTTGAGGGTAGTATTGTTATAGCAGCAGCCAGTTAAGTCAGCACTTAGTTACAGTCACCTATTTGCCTGCACGACCCACAACCACATACAAGATTGTACCACTGTCCTCTATCCGCTGAGGTAGGAAAACAAGCTCAAATTCTAGCCAATGAGAGGTACGGGCGAATTGGGAACCAGGCTGCTGGAGTCCTCATTGCATAGACTTCAACCAAACAGGAAACCCCTGTGGGGAGCTGGAGAACGCTCAGGAAAAAAACTGCCAGATGTGGAGACCCATGCTGCTGCTACTGCTGCTGCTAAGTCGCTTCAGTCGTGTCCGACTCTGTGCGACCCGATAGACCGCCTCCTACCAGGTTCCTCTGTCCCTGGGATTCTCCAGGCAAGAACACTGGAGTGGGTTGCCAGGTCCTTCTCCAATGCATGAAAGTGAAAAGTGAAAGTGAAGTCGCTCAGTCGTCCGACTCTTAGCAACCCCATGGACTGCAGCCTAGCAGGCTCCTCCGTCCATGGGATTTTCCAGGCAAGAGTACTGGAGTGGCGTGCCATTGCCTTCTCCCATAGCCAACACATAATGATCCCACAAAAGCCAACGAAGGCCAAGTGAATAAGAAACAAAGGCTTTATTCTCATGGGCCCCCAACTTGGTTTCACAACTAGCCAGAAAGGGTGGAAGTAGGTTCGGGAAAATATACACGGGAAAGGACACACGAGATTGCAAAAACTGCCAAAACTTATTTTTCATTATCGCGTATTGGGGAGCCAAGCTCACGGTCCCGGACCCGATCACGGCTCCAGTCCAGAATGCCTGACTCGGGTTGCCCGCAGCTCGGCCGCTCAGCCGGTGATGCGCACGTCGGTGCGGCGGCGAAGCCGCCGGGCCCGCGCCGCCTCGGGCAGGATGGCGAGCAGCTGCTCCTGCACTAGCATCTCCACGATCTGCTCCTTTGTGCGGATGTCGGGCCGCAGCCACTGGCGGGAGAGCTCCCGAAGCTGTCGGAACGCCTCCCGTGGGCCTGCAGCGTCCTGGTAGCGGAACTGCCGGAATCGCTGGCGGAAAGTCTCTGGGCCGGGACGGGAGCCGCCAGGACCTGGAGGGGGCGCGGAGAGGCTTCGGCAAGCGGCGCGGGGCCCTGGGGTGCGGGTCCGACAGGCAGGTCTAGGGCGGCGGAGGCCGCCGCAGGAGGCGTAACATTCGCTTCGCAGACCGCGGCGCTGGGATTGGAGGAGTCGGGGATAGATGGTAGGGCTTCAGGAGTCGAGGAGGAGCCCGCAGGGTCACCCTCCGTGCCTGGGCTCGGGCCGGCTCCTTCTTCTTTCCCCGAGGGTGGCGAAGGGCTTCCGGCTGGAGCCAAGCTTTGCTCGGTGGCCGCCATGACTCCGGCTCCACGCGTCGCTCTTTGTCCAGCCGTTGTTGGCTCAGCTCTGCGTCTGCAAGGGGGCGGGGCAAAGGAGACTTTTCCCCTACAGGGCGGAGCGCGCGACCCTGAGGGAGGCGGGCGGAGGGCGCGCCGGGCTAACCAGCGCCGGCGAAGCGCCTGGGGCGGCCGGAAGTGGGCGTGCCCGCTGGCTTCTCTATGATGAGCTCTGCGCACGAGAGTCCGGAAGCCGGGTCTGGGCTCCCAGAAGCGGCGCCCCCTCGCGTTCCCACGTTGGGTCAGGAGGTGGCGGCGCCTGCGGGGCTGCAGACCAATCTTAGCTCGCCACGGCTGGCTCCGGATGGTGGCGCCTCCGAGCACCTGTTCGAAGAGAAATGGAAGGAGGCGAAGGAGGAGTCGAAGGCGGAGGAGGAGTCAAAGGGAGAGTCGGAGTCGGAGTCGGAGGAGCCGGAGGAGGGGTCGGAGGAGGAGCAGGTGCCGAAGCCACCGCCCAAGCCGCAGGAGGCTCCCCAAAGCGTCTTGGCCCGCCTTGATCGCTTCAGCTTGCAGGTGACCTGTGTCCGCCCCTGCAAGCGCGCCTCTCTTTGGCCCTGATTAGGATGGTGGCGAGCCGAGGACTCGCGCGGGCTGGCGTCAGGCTGGTGGCAGGACAACGGGACGGTGGTCAGGCACTGGGGGAGGGCCCAACTCGGGAAAGTTCTTTGGCTCAGTCGAAAGAGAAGGGCAGTACACTCACCTGGTTGCGGGTGGATGACGTGTGCAAAGTCCTCTACACGTGTAGTAATAAAACTTGGCCGTATTATGGCGCAGAGTAAATGCCCAAGAACTCTGTTGTTATTATTATTATTATGCCTGTCTTCTGAAACCAAGAAACAGGTGGCTCTGTGGGTTCTGCTTTTAACTTTAGGATTATTAATGCGTAGCCTCACATAGTGGACTGTAGCCACGTGTTTTCGAGCCCTTGACATGTGGCAAGTCGGAATTGGGATGTGCTGACATGTGAAATACACACAGGACTTAGTATGAAAAGAAAGTAATGTAAAATATCTCAATAATTTTTTATATTGGTTACATGTTGGATTTATAATACTTTGCACATATTGGGTCAAATAAAATATATTGTTAAAATTCATGTCTGTCATTTTACTTTTAAATTGTGGGTGCCAGAAAAATTTGCATTCCATACATGGTTTTCATTATATATTCGTTGAACAGTAAAAGCATGCTACCATGTGGGAGTCAGGCTGCCTTGGTGAAATACCTTCAGGGTTTATTTGCCAGAGTTGTTGTTGAGAGGATTAAATAGTAAAGACTTTGGAAACAAGTGAAAATGTTAGTCACTCAGCGGTGTCCAGCTCTTTGCGACCCCATGAACTATAGCCTGCCAGGCTCCTCTGTCCATGGAGTTTTTCAGGCAAGAAAACTGGAGTGAGGTGCCATTCCCTTCCCTGGGGATCTTCCAGACCCAGAGGCCGAACCTGGGTCTCTTGCATTGCAGGCAGATTCTTTACTGTCTGAGCCATGGGGAAAGAAAAGTCTTTAAATGTTTCTCTTCATTAAGTAAATTGCTGTCTCTGAGCTCTAGCTTCATTATCTGTAAAATGTGGATGTACTAGAACTTACTTCATTAGGAAGGAGAATTCAATGAGATGATGTAGGTAAAAGCATGTAGCTCTGACAGCACTTAGGTAAGTGCTAGTATATTCTGTTTGACAGCTGGCTCTCAAACATGTTTTGTATTACCATTTTAGGGCTTCCTTGGTGGCTCAGAGGTCAAATAATACACCTGCAATGCGGGAGATCTGTTGGTTAGGTTCGGGTTCAATCCCTGAATTGTGAAGATCCCCTGGAGGAGGGCATGGCGACCCACTCCAGTATTCTTGCCTGGAGAATCCCCATGGACAGAGGAGCCTGGCGGGCTATAGTCCATGAGGTTGCCAAGAGTTGGACATGACTGAGTGACTAGGCACAGACAAGCAAACTCACATGCCCATTTAAAGGCTTCCCAGATGGCTCAGTGGAAAGAATCCACCTTCCAGTGCATGAGACACAGGAGATCAGCATTTGATCCCTGAAGAGGGAAGATTGCCTGGAGAAGGAAATGGCAACCCACTCCAATATTCTTGCCTGGAAAATTCCAGGGACAGAAGAACCTGGTGGGCTACAGTTCATGGGGTCACAGGAGTCAGACATGACTGTGTGCACACAATCATGCCCATTTTACAGACAAGAAAACAGAAAGACGGGTCCTTTATGCAAGGTTTTATATAACCCTTGTAGTTTCTCTGACTTCTGCGCAGAAGAAGTTGGCCTCTTTGACAACCATCAACACGCCACTGGCCCTGGTGTAAAACTTGCCTACCCCATAGGATGTGCTCTTGCAGTTGAGTTAAAGTAGATCCCCACAGAACAGTGTTCACAGCCTAAAAACTTTGAAATTCGTCTTCACGATGAATCTGTAATGTTTTAGTGGGAGCCAATCTCCTTCCTTTAGACAAGATACTCTTTTCCAGTTAGCCTTAGTCCCCACCACACCCTCTTGTTCTCTGAAGTAGAATATTGTTTCATGTTACGTCAACATTCAGAATAGTTGGTTCACTATTGCTGTCAGACTTTCGCTTTGCTAAAAGCTGATATTTTTCTGTCTTTTCAGCAGTGGGAAAAACAGGGGCCTAGGGTTTGTTATACCTACCAGCTTCAAACCTCTGTCTCCTCTGCCACGACCCTTGGCAGCTGGGTTTGCTGCCCTGAGTGAGCCATTAGTCCTGTTTCCTGTGTGGTGATAGGCAGTGGGTATCCAGGGCTAAGAAGCCTGTTGTGAGGATGAGAGGTCCTGAAAAGCCTTCACTGGGAAGGGGACCTTTAAACCTAGACTCAAGAAGAAAAAGGGTGGAATTAGGGGTGTTCCAGGCAGACGACCCTGTGTGGACTAAGGCATAGGGTGAATGGGAGCGAAGCTTTGTGGAAACTAGGCTGAGATGGGGTCTTGGGAAGTGATAACTGAGGTTGGAAGATCAATTAGAGATTGAATCCTAAAGAGCCTGGAATTCCATGTTGAAAAATTGAATCCTTGTCCTCTTGCAGAAGGGAACGAACTCTTGTGGTACTGGGAATTCCAAGTGTTAGAGTTCTAGCCCATTTCTTTCATCCCTCTTGGAACCACAGAGTATTAGAGATGGAAGGAGAGATCTCGGAGCTCTATTAGAACTGTGGACCCTTAGCATGGAAGGGACCTTAGAGATTAAATCCAAAAATCAGATTCAGTTATTCTAAACTTTTAATGGGTCAATGAGCCCCCAAAATCTATTTTTAAAAAAGTTATAATAGCTCTTCCTAGAAGAGGGAGGTACTTATATACTTCTGCATACAATTTCAGGTAATTTCAGGTTTCCATGAACCCATCCAGAGGACTGAGGTTATGTTTAAAATGTATATTTACATGTATTCTCTTCTCTTAAATTTTGCAGGTCAGTAAGTCAAGATACCAAGAAGCAAAGGATTGGTTCAAAATCAAAAACCTAGTAAGTGTTTCTCAGAGGACAGAATTCTTTTGACTTCCTGGTCCAATGCTCTTATCATATTAGGCATTTTTATTAGCATTGAATGGTTGGAAAGCATCACCGATTCAATGGACATGAACTTGGGCAAACTCCCAGAGATAGTGACAGGCCTAGTGTGCTGCAGTCCAGGGGGTCGCAGAGTTGGACATGACTTAGTGGCTGAACAGTTAGCATTAGGTTGGGAGTGCATAGAAATGGATCATAAATCATTCATTTTGTATTACTTAGCTTCCAGCACAAGGCCTGACTCCCAGCTGACACTCAGTAAATGTTGATTAGAGGACAAGCAGTGGATTGCAGACCCTCTCTGTGAAGAGAGAGCTCCAATATGATTTCCTGTCTCTTTTAGAGACTGGTGTCTTTTGATGGCACACAGTTGGGGCTTTTGGAACAGAAGCCTGGATATCTTTTTTTTTTAAGCATTTTATTTGGAAATAATCATAGAGTCATAAAAAATTGCAAAAGAGTGCAGACTTCCCCTAGATTTCCCCAGTGGTAACATCTTATATAACCATAGTACAATATAGTTGTACAAAACCAGAGAGTTGACATTGATATAATCATTATTCAGTGTTTGCCAGTTTTACATGCACTCATTTGTATATGTGTGTAGGCCTGTGCAGTTTTGTTCTATGTGTAAATTCATGTAACTATTCTACCATCAATATCTAGAAATGTTTGATCACCACAAAGATCCCTCGCGCTGCTGCTTTATAATCATGCCCATTCCTCCCCCCTACCCCGTATTCCCAACCATAGGTAACACGAATCTGTTCATCTCTTTAATTTTTTTCATTTCAAAATGTTATATAAATGGAATCATGTAGTATGTAACTTTTGGGGACTGGGTTTTTTTTTTTTTTTTAACTCAGAATAATTCCCTGGAGATTGATGCCTCAGAGCACCTTAGCCTGTGAGCCACAACTACTGAAGCCCATGCACCTGCAGCCTCTGCTCTGCAACAGGAAAAACCCTCACAATTAGAAAGTACCCCCACTCTCTGCAAATAGAGAAAGCCTGTATCAGCAATGAAGACCCAGCACAGCCAAAAAAATAAATAATAAAAGTAATGTGTACATGTTTAAAATAAATACATTTGTATATATAAAAAGATAAGTTATCAGTGGACAAGAAATTCAGATTTTCAACAAAATTTAGATTTAGTAATTCTATTTCACTTACCTTACACCACATACTAGATACATTATTCCGGGGGCCCAGCTGTGCTCATGGTGAAGAGAAAACAGGTTCAGCTAATGTGGTTTGAATAAAAGCTCCTAGGTTGTTCTGTGTGTCTGTGTATGTTTAGTTAGGCTTGCTCTGGTCTCCTACCGACTATTAACTTCTTTTTGCTAACCTTTTCTTTATCATCTGTGTGCGATCTTGAGATGCAGATCTATTTTGTTTTGCTGAACTGGAGAAGGTAACGAGGTATGTAATTATGCTTGCAATTAACTCTTGTTTTTAGGGATTCTCATTCTTGATGAACTAGTGTAGCTTCAGAAGCCTATATACTCCATTATCTTTTTGCTTCTTTCTCCTTTCACCGATCTGTATTCAATTGCAACCCTCCTAGTTCCCAATTTTAATGAAACTGTTTTCACTGTGGTGCTCTGCCAGTAGCTCTGTATTCCTTATTATACTTCACTGAATTTAGCACTTAAAATACTGATTCATTCATTTGAATAGATTATTTATATTAATGTCTTTTATATATATATGATTTTATTTATTTCTTTTTGGAACTCATTTTGGCTGTGCTGGGTCTTTGTTGCTGCTCAGGCGTTTCTCTAGTTGCGGTGAGCAGGGGCGACTGTAGTCTTGGCGGTGAGCAGGGGCGACTGTAGTCTTGGTGTGTGGGCTTCGCTCTGCGGTGGCTTCTCTTTTTGTCATGCCGGGCTCTAGGGCACGGGGGCTCCGGTAGCTGTGGTCCCAGACTCTAGAGTGCTGGCTCGGTAGTTGTGGCACATGTGCTTAGTTGCCCTGCAGCATGTGGGGTCTTCCCAGACCGGGGATTGAACCCGTGTCTCCTGCATTGGCAGGCAGATTCCTTACCACTGAACCAACGGGGAAGCCCTATATTAATGTCTTTAAATATGCTTAGACATCTGTTTCTTGTTTTATCGAGTATAAAGGGTAACAAGATTTACAGCTATAAAAGTTGAAGAAACCCATGTACTCAGCCCTCCTACTTTCTCACCCTCAGTAGGTCTGCACTTTTTGGGTATATTATTCCTTGGTTCCCTTTTAATTACTCATTTCCAGCTCCTTCCCTTGCTTTTTGCAGTCTTATCCTCTGTATTCAGCAAGGCTTGATTCCTTTTTGATGTTTCTGAAATGACCTTCACTTGTAAGGTGTTTTTTTAAAAAAGTACTTCGTTTCCTAAGCTCTGCCAATGCCATCTCCTCCAGTTGCTCATCATCTCTTCTTTGAACTATTGCGTCTTTGCTTTGATCTCTTGCTTTAAAATTCATTAAGCCCTTTGAGTCCTTTGTTGTTCATGATTATCATCTGTTTCATGTTAATTTTTTTCTGGTGAGTGCCTTTCATTTAACATTTTGTTTTTCTTGTTCCCTGCCTCCATTTCCAGTTTTTCTGTAATATATTTATATAGATCTGATGCTGTTTATTTATTTTATCTTTTTACTGTAACTCCCCTTTAAATGAAGTGAGTTCTTCCTGCTCAAGATCTTTGTTGGAGTTGTGCATGGAGAAGGGACTAGAGTAGAATTACAGGCTGGCAGGAAGTCTTTTAAAGTCATTAATGAAGCTCCTTAAGACATGAGTTTTGTGTGAGTGAATTGGTTTAGTTTTTTCCTCATGCTGGCAGATGGAGCTTGACAGCTGCAGGGTTGCGAAACTGGCATGTCTGTGTCTGTGTGTTTCCCTGGTCAGCTCACGTGCCTTGCTTTTCCTTGGTGCCAGTGGTATCAGGAAAGCTCTCAGAGCCAGCCCTTTCATCATGGCCCCAGTGTTCAAAAGAAGGTGGTGTTGGTTCTGCCTTCAAGATGCAGGACCTCTAGAGCACTCTAAACTCTGCCAGCTCTCTCTCCCTGAGACCTCAGTCCCAGGCCTCCTCTATTGACTTGAATTCCCTGCGTCTTCTTGGTACTTGCCATTTCTTCATTAACGAGATGAGTTCCCACTCTGAACACCTTTGCCAGAGGGCTTTTTCTGCCACTAGATTGCTTGGCCCAGAATGCTGGTGAGTGAATTCAGAACTCAACATTCAGAAAACTAAAATCATGGCATCTGGTCCCATCACTTCATGGGAAATAGATGGGGAAACAATGGAAACAGTGAGAAACTTTATGTTCTTGGGCTCCAAAATCACTGCAGATGGTGACTGCAGCCATGAAATTAAAGATGCTTGCTCCTTGGAAGAAAAGCTATGACCAACCTAGACAGCATACTAAAAAGCAGAGACAATACTTTGCCAACAAAGGTCCGTCTAGTCAAGGCTATGGTTTTTCCAGTAGTCATGTATGGATGTGAGAGTTGGACTGTGAAGAAAGCTGAGCACCAAAGAATTGATGCTTTTGAACTGTGGTGTTAGAGAAGACTCTTGAGAGTCCCTTGGACTATAAGGAGATCCAACCAGTTGATCCTAAAGGAAGTCAGTCCTGAATATTCATTGGAAGGACTGATGCTGAAGTTGAAACTCCAATACTTTGGCCACCTGATGCAAAGAACTGATTCATTCAAAAGACCTTGATGCTGGGAAAGATTGAAGGTGGGAGGAGAAGGGGACAACATAGGATGAGATGGTTGGATGGCATCACCAACTCGATGGACATGAGCTTGAGTAAACTCCAGGAGTTGGTGATAGACAGGGAAGCCTGGCGTGCTGCAGTCCATGGGATCGCAAAGAGTCGGACACGACTGAGTGACTGAACTGAACTGAATGCCTTTAGGAGCAGCCCTCAACCAATGTGACAGCTCTGAGGTGTAGGGAAGCAAAATTTGCCACCCCAAAATGTGTCTCTTTGGCATTACGGTTAATCTGATTATTTTTAAGAAACAGAAACCTCAGGAACCTTTCTTTTACTCCTACCCCCACCCCCTTAACTGCCTAGAGAATTTAGATAAAGGACCTGGGACAGAGCAGAGCTAGTGCCAGAGAGACCTGCAAAGAATATGAACTGAATGTGGCGGCGGAGACTCAGAGGACTTCAGCAATCAGAGCCTATTGCATGTTCCATTGCTACCTGGTCCAAACTCACTTTGCTCCCCGCACAAGAGGCCAGTGACTCCCAGGAACGAGGTCTTGAGGCAAGGAATACGACTTTATTCGGAAAGCTGGCTGACGGAGAAGATGACAGATTCAGGCCTCAAAATAACCATCTTTTGGGGGCCTGGATGTCAGGTTCTTTTATGGATCAGAGATGGGCCTAAGTGAGGAAACAAAGTAAAAGACCATTTAATTCTTGCGAATATTTATCTCCTAGCCTGGCAAGCCTTAGGCAGGGGATGTGTTAGTTTCTTTTCCTTACAGTCATTCACAGGTGGGCAGGGTCAGATCTCCCTGTGAACCTGAACAAAGGCACTTTAGTATAAGGGTCAAGCAGAGGGGGCAGGGTTCTCTGAGGTAGGCCATTATGTGTGATTATAACAAAATGGGCAAAAACAAGAGTTAAAGTAAAAATTAACCCTCCCTGGTTACACCATTGTGTGTGCAAAGCTGGCAAACGTGTTTATCAAATATTTGTTTTTTTCTGTCTCCATATGAAATTGTCTTTCTTTTCCTTTCAAGTCCCAAATCACAACCCCCAGCATCTTCTTTTTAAAAATTAATTATTATTAATTTATTTGTCTGCGGTGGGTCTTAGTTGTGGCATGCAGACACTTGTGGCATGTGGGATCTAGTTTCCTGACCAGGGATCAAACTCTGGTCCCCTGCATTGGGAGCGTGGCGTCTTAGCCCCTAGACCAGCAGGGAAGCCCCCTAACATCCTCTTTTGTTTTAAAACTAAAGAAGCTGAAACTTAAAGTGAGGATTTTGGCCATTTTGGCAAATTACTCAGTTTCCTGGGTTTCTTTCAAGTATACATGTTATTAAACTTTTGTGTAATTTTCTCTTGTTAATCTGTCTCATATCAGTTTAATTTTTAGACCAGCCAGAAGAACCTAGAAAGGCAGAGGGAAATTTCTTCCTCCTTGAGAGAGGCATGCTCTGTGCAGTCTTGCTTAGGTCCCCAGCACGTTGGAGCACTAGACACTCAGTGACGTGTTCATTAATATTGTTTAGTTGCTCAATTGTGTCTGATTCTTTGTGACCCCATGGACTGCAGCATGCCAGGCTTCTTTGTCCTTCACCATCTCCTGGAGGTTGCTCAAACTCAACGTCCATTAAATAAGTGATGCCATCTAACCATCTTAATCCTCTGTCATCCTCTTCTCCTCCTGCCTTCAATCTTTCCCAGCATCAGGGTCTTTTCCAGTGAGTTGGCTCTTTGCATCAGGTGGCCAAAGTATTGGAGTTTCAGCTTCAGCGTCAGTCCTTCCAATGAAATGTTCGTTTCCTGTAGAATTGACTGGTTTGATCTCTTTGCTGTCCAAGGGACTCTCAAGAGTCTTTTCCAGCACCACAGTTAGAAGAATTGCCACAGTCGGTTCTTTGGCACTCAGCCTCTGTCAGAAACGGTTTTTAAAGTATGAAGATCAGATGATTTTTCTCCTTAGTCATGCTAACATAAATTATATTTATGGACTCTCTATTGACCATCCTTGCACTCCTGAAATAATGTTATTTTAGAATGTGCTGTTCAATTCTATTTGTTCAATTTATTTAAGATTTTAAAAATAATATTCATAAATGAGATAAATCTCTAGCTTTCTCTTTTTATGCTACCTTTATCAGGCCTCAGTGTCAGTTTCTCCTTACCTATTATTAATAAATAGAACTTGATAGTTTTCCTTCTTTTTATGCTCTGAAACAGTTTAAGAAACATCTGGTGGACACAGGGAAGAAGAGGATGGGACAAATTGAGAGAGTAACATTGAAACATATACATTAGCATGTGTAAAATACAGAGCCAGTGGGAATTTGCTGTATGATGCAGGGAGCTCAAACCTGGTCCTCTGTGAAAACCTAGAGGGGTGAGATGGGCTGGGAGGTGGGGGAGGAAGGCTCAAAAGGGAGCGGACTCTTGAGAGTCCCTTGGATTACAAGGAGATCAAACCAGTCAGTCCTAAAGGAAGTCAGTCCTGAATGTTCATTGGAAGGATTGACTCAGAGGCAGAAACTCTAACACTTTGGCCATCTGATTCTAAGGGCTGACACAATGGAAGAGATCCTGATGCTTGAAAAGATTGAGGGCAAAAGGAGAAGAAGGCAGCAGAGGATGAAATGGCTGGGTACCATCACCTATTCAATGGACATAGTTTGAGCAAACTCCAGGAGATAGTGAAGGATAGGGAGGCCTGGCGTGCTGCAGTCCATGGGGTCCCAAAGAGTGGGAGATGACTTAACGACTAACCAGTAACAACATCATGTTTGATCTAGAAGAAAAAAGTATTTTAGAACCTAAATACTGTACTTTTGGAAGGACCTCAGAGTCATTGAGTTCCAGTCACCAAGTTCCTTTTGTTAAAAAAAAAAAAAAAAAAATTTATCTGGCTGTGCTAGGTCTTAGTTGCAGCATGCAGAATCTTTAGTTGGGGCAGGTGGGATCTAGGTTCCCCGGCCAGGGATTGAACTCAGGCCCCTTGTATTAGGAGTGCAGTCTTAACCCCTGCACCACCAAGGAAGTCTCCCACCCAGTTCCTTTTAACACTTGGTGCACCCCATTTAGTTGAGGACTTCCAATTTGCTGAGTGTTCCTGATTTGCCAATTTAACAAGATTAAATTATTAAATTTAATAAATTTAATAATTTAATAAATTATTACTATGAGATAGTGCCACGTACTTACCCTCCAGGGTTGTCTCCAATTTCTAATCCTCAAAGTGGTCCCCAGGCTGAGCTTTTGGATGCCCCTACCCCTATCCCAGAAGCCTCCTACTTTCTCTGAGCTGGCCGTGACTGCAGTCATTAAGCTATTTGGAGCCTCAGCCTCACATAGGGAGTGGGTACAAAGCCCCTCACCTTGGAATAGTTGTGAGGATTAATTGAAATAATGGGTCTGAGTGCTCACTAAATGTTAGATTCCCAGATTCCAGTTACTTCCCGTTACCCTGTCTTCCTTCCAGAATCTTCGAATGTGACATAAGGAGGTTCTGAGAATAGATTCGTTAGAACAAGGCTTCCAGCCACTGTGGTCGGGTATGAGGAATGGAGAGGAGCTCTTACCTTGCCACTGAGGGAAACTTTGATTTCTAGTATAACTGGATTCTTGGGAGAGATTTGTGGTCCTACCCTTGAAAGGCAAAGGGATTGCTGTGCCGTTTGCCAATTCAGGAACCATGAATAGATATATCGTGTCCCATTCCTGGCAGATCCTGAGGAAGAAATTGGTGAGGAGTGTCAAGGGCCCTGGGAGGAAGAGTGGAAGATTGAACAGATAGGTATTTTGAAAAAGGGAGATTCAGGTATAGGAGGGGGCCTTGGACAAACAAGGCCACCCTGTACCTGTTGGAGTCGCAAAGGTGAGAGTTTCAGATTAGACTTTAGAAAGACTGAATTCTCACCCCTGCCGTGCAGCCTACTCTGCCCTTGGCATTGGCTGCACTTGGAGCACCTGAGAACTGCTCTGAACTCGCCCTTCGTACTATTGGGAGATTCAGAGAGAATAATGCCCAGCGTCAGGGTAGCGTAATAGATTAAAACTTATGGACTCTGGAGCCAGACTTTGTGAGTTCAAATCTCTATCACTGGGACTTCTGAGCTTCCAATGCAGGGGGCGTGGAATCTTATCCTTGGTTGGGGAACTAGGTTTCCACATGCCATGCTGGGCGGCTCAATTAATAAATAAATAGATGCAACTTAACAAAAAAAAACTTTAAAAACAAAGCAATCCCCCAATCCCTAACACCTATTAGTCATATGACTAATAATAGTATTAGGCAGGTTACTTGATTTGCTGTGCCTCTTTTCTGTAAAGGGTAATGATAACATTAGTAACCTACTGCACTGATTTATTGTTGAGGGTTCAATAAGTCAATACATATAACAGGCTTAGAATAGTGCCTGACAATGGCCAATTGTATTCAATCAATATTAATTTTTTAAAAAAATTTAATTATTATTTTTTTGGCCACACTATGCAGCTTGTGGGATAGTTCCCAGACCAGGGATCAAACATGTGCCCACAGTGAACGTGCAGAGTCCTGACCTCTGGATCACCAGGGAATTCCAAATAAATATTAAATTGTATTGATAAAGCTTTCCCCCATATTTCCTTTAGATATATGATTTTTTTAAATTGTTTAGTTACTGGGACTTCCCTTGTGGTCAGTGGCTAAGAATCCACTCTCCCAATGCAAGAGGTCTAGATTCAATCCCTGGTCAGGGAACTAGATCCCATATGGTACAACTAAGAGTTTGCATGCTGCAACTAAGACCCAGAACAGAAAAATAAATATTTTTAAAAATATTAGAGTTACGGACAAAGTGCCTCACCGTCGCACTCCCTTTCTCATTGGCAGTCACTTTCCAGAAGCCAATGTGTCTCTTTCCTGTCTGTATGTTACAATTTTATTACAAACGTGCATCCATAAGCGGCTGCCGTGTGCAGCCCATTTTTCAAAGTGGTTTCATACATGGAAGCTCATTTCACCTTTTTCCACCCAGAATTATGTGTTTTACCCACTGTGACACAGACACACTAGTGGCATGTCCAGTCCTGTGACCTTATAGAATGTAGTTTTCTTATCTGTCCCTAAAGTAGCTGTCACAGCTTGTAGTTATGAACCAGGGGCCAGTCAAGGTTCATGTTTTGTACTTGTTTGGAGTATTATTAATCTAGAACATCCCTCATACTTTATTTTTTTCCTCCCGAGATTGACTTTTTGAGGAAACTGGGTGAGTTGATGTGGAGATTGTGTTATAATCTAGGTTTGTCTCTTTGGTGTTGAACTTGCTTCCCTGTTACCCATGCTTACTTGGCAGGTAGAGGAAGGCTCCCTTAATCCTCAATTCACACTGGGATGGAGAGATTTGTTCTCAGCTCCAATTCCAAATTCCAGAGAAAAGACAGGATGGCCTCTCGGATTAGGTGCTACATGAGTTTTCTTTTGAGGGCTGTACCACAGTTTAGTGACTGAGAACAACACACATTTATTTCTAATTTTTTGGCTGAAGGGAATGGCAACCCACTCCAGTATTCTCACCTGGAGAATCCCATGGACAGAGGAGCCTGGCAGGATACAGTCCACGGGGTCACAAAGAGTCAGACACGACTGAGCAACCAACACTTTTTGGCTGCACTGCACAGCATGTGGGACCTTAGTTCCCCAACCAGGGATCGAACCCGTGGCCCCTGCAGTGGAAGCATGGAGTCTTTACCACTGAATCACCAGGGAAGTACCCACAGCACACATTTATTATCTGAGGGAGGCTAGAAGTCTGGCACGTATTAAAATCCAGATGTTAGCAGGTCTGTGTTCCGTTCTGGAGGATGGAAGAAGGAATTCATTTCTTTGACTTCCTATCTTTTAGAGACCACCCACATTCCTTGCCTCAGGGCCCCTCTCTCTTCAGAGCCAACAATGTTGCATCTCCTTCAGATCCATCTGAGTTCAGCATGCAGGCTTTCCCCATCACCCTCACTGCCTGTGCACATTATTGGACCAAAGTGAAAGAAAGAAAGTGAAGTCGCTCAGTCGTGCCCGACTCTTTGCGACCCCATGGACAGTAGCCTGCAAGGCAAGAGTACTGGAGTGGGTTGCCATTTCCTTCTCCAGGGAATCTTCCCAACCCAGGGATCGAACCCAGGTCTCTAGCATCGTAGACAGACAATTTACCATCTGAGCCACCAGGGAAGTCCAATTAAAGCCGGGCTGGTGAATATTTTAACACCTGGCTCCTGGAGAGGGAGATGCCCCATCGATAATAGTTGCCAGTTTCTAGGGCATAAATACTCCCATACTGGTCAATTTCAAGCTACCAATAGGATTTCAGCAGACTTGAAACCATCCTGAAGATGTAGCTATGGTTCTAGCAGCAGCACTGCATTTAGTCCTGTTACATTTCACCTTGCTCAGCACTATCCAGCTTGCTGTTGGCTGCTGAAATCAGCTGGTTTCCAGGGATTGTGTTTTGTTTTCACAGGGTCTGTACCGGCTCTCTATGGACATCATCATGATGAACCGTGTGTGTAAAATGTTCCGTCAAGGCCTCAGGGGATTTCGCGAATATCAGATCATTGAGACTGCTCACAGAAAGCACCCTATCTTCTCTTTCTGGGATGTAAGCTGCTGAGCTTAGCAGGTTTATAAGAGGGTTTAAAGGGGTCCAACAAATAGCACCTCACTTCGCAGCCCTAGTTCTGAATCAACTGAGAGAGAAGACAAAGGATGAAACAGCTGGGAGAACCAGCTGCCACTTGTACTGATGAGGAAGCTTACATTGGGTGTCATCAAGCCAGATGGTTACCTAATACTAAACCCCAGATTGAGACAGTGTTACCGACGACCTCAGTCAGGAACAGTGCTGGACCAAGGCAGGCCGCCACTGCAGTAGCAGGCTTTCCTGCCCTTCTTTCATAGCACAGATGGCAGAGTGGAATGTGGGAAAGGAGGGAGGTGCGGGTGATCGTGGTCTATTTCTTCTTCCAGATTCACCTTCACCAGAGAGTTTTAAGTTACTCCCTCTCAATGTGAAAGGAGCGGGGCCAGTCATGTTCTCCTAGTACAACTCCCTTCACATGGAGAGAAGCATCAGGAATGGGGAAGGAGCCATCTCCCTTCCAAGGGCGATCAAATGGCCAGGAGAAACTTGGGAGTCACAAAGGAGCCAGGATTTCCCACATACCTTCCGACTTCATCTCACCTGCCTTCTTTCCTTCTGTCCTGTCCCTCTACCTGGACAAGAAGGAGACATTTGCAGGGCCATCCTGGTGACCGTGCTTTCTAGATTTTCTAGAAGGTCTCAGTTTCAGATATTTTATCCCAGCAGTGGATCCTGAGGCCCTTTTGGCTCAAAAAGATCACCTTTCTGTTAAGTTGTTCTGGGTCCCCAAAGGTGTGTTCATTACTATCCAGGGCTCCAAAGTTTCTTCATCCAGTTCCTGGACAAACCCTACCCAGAGTCCTGTTTGCCAAAAGTGACTAGACCCAGCCCCACCTCCCCCACTACATCTGGTGATTCCGTCCAAAGTATTTTCCAGCAGTTTCTGAAGGCTAGCAGCCAAGGAGAGGGTAACAGAGGGGTGGTGATAGGGGACAGGGAAGTGTCTTAGATTGGGTTCTCAGGGGACAGCAGGTAATGTAACTGTGTGTCTGTGGCTGAGTTGAAGATGTAGCAGGAAGTAGGCACCTGGGGGAGAAGGATTTTCCCTATCTAAAGACATTCAAATTCACATGTTTTTAAGATGCTATGCTATGCTGCCAATAAGTCTGCAGCCAGATTCTGCCCTGAGATGAGAAGGGACAGAGTAGGAGAATCATAATCTCAGGAAGGACATTCCGGTACATTCTGGTACAGGCTGCTACATGGTGGTGAAGGGAAGGAGACCAGGAGTCTCTGGGTTACCAGAAGACTTGGAGTGATGCCTGGGCCGCTGGAAGCTGAAGACCAGATGACAGACTTGTCATCAAGGGACTGTGAGACTAGACTTAACAATGTTGCCCTGTCCGGATGGGCCAGCCTATGGGGGTCATACAGCTTCCGGGCAGGGAACCTGATGGGCTGGGGAGTAGTGTCAGGCAGAGAGCCATAGACTAGTTTTCAGTGAAATATATGAGTCCAGACCTCTCTGAATACTACATCTTTCTTTCATCAGCCTCCAGAGCTGAGAAGCACCAGATGGATGCACAAACTGTAAATGGAGGGAGAAGACAGGGATCCAAGTGGGCTCTGGGGGAGGAGTGAGGTGTGCTCAGAGGAATGAATGAGGGTCCTAGTGTGGCTCAGCTGGTAAAGAATCTGCTTGCAGTGCGGGAGACCTGGGTTCCATCTCTGGGTTGGGAAGATCCCCTGGAGAAGGGAAAGGCTACCCACTCAAGTATTCTGGCCTGGAGAATTCCATGGACTATATAATTCATGGGGTCACAAAGAGTCGGACATGAATGAGCAACTTTCACTTTCCCTAGTGTAGCACAGGATGGTGGTCAGGGCCTTATTTGTCCCTGTTTTCCCTTCTTCTCCCCCATCATAGCCTTTTCCCTCTTTCTCTGCCCCTTTCTCTACTCTTTCCACGTCCTCCCTGCATCTGTTAGGAAATAGGGTTGGATTAGTTCGTCCCCTAAGCCCTCCTACACCTCTTCTTCCTGGTCATCCTTTAGGCCAGGACTGTTTCATTGTGTGATTCTTGGGCAACTTCCTTCACCCACTTCAGATCCCCAGCGGGGCTGCTCAGTACTACCTGCTTTATGCTGATGAAATGGAATAAGATAAGCCGTGCCTGGCTTGCTGCAGGCACTTAGTGAAGATAGGCTTCATTTGGTCCTTCCTTTTTATCCCTCTTTCTATTCTTTCTTTCCCCTTCCATACAGTAAGTTCCCTACAAACAAACCTTCAATTTGCGAACTTTCAAAGATGCATACATGCATCCCATCAATGTCAGATGTGAGTGAAATTTCAGCTGGCCCTGTCTCCTCCTGCTGACACCCTTCAGCTCTACCATCTCCCACCTCCTCTTCCTCCTCCAGTAGGTAACTCTTCTTGCCTGTTCACTCGATGCCAGCCCCTGTATGCCAGCTGTTGCACTGTACTACGGTGCTTTTCAAGATACTGTATTGTCAGATTAAAATGTTTTCTGTATTTTTTTGTTTGTTTTTTAGGCATTATTTGTGTGGAAAGTATTACATACCTATTACAGTACAGTACTATGCAGCCGATGGTGTTAGTTGGGTTTCCAGAGGCTGTTTGTTGGACTTAGAACAAACTGGACTTACAAAGGTGCTCTCGGAATGTAGGGGACTTACTGTACTTCCCTCCCTTTCTCTTTTGCTTCTGTTTCCTCTTTTGGGTTCCCTTCCTCCCTCTCTTTGTCCTCCTTTCCCTCTCCCCACCCCTGCTATCTCTCTCTCTACCTCCATAATAACATATTGTCAGTTCTGGGCAGAGTTGGGCTTTTGAGCAGAGGCGGACGTTTCTCAAGGCTCCCTGCCTTGCATGGTGGTCTAGTTATGCAGAAGGGTCTCAGTGCAAAATTCTAGAAGCAGTCTAGCTGATTCTCCTTCCTCTCCTTTTTTGTTTTTGTTTTTTCCAGCAGAAGAAACAAGGCCGAATCACATTTGATACTATGGACTTCGTTGCAGAGTCGGTATGTATAGAAAGCTCTGAGCTACTGCTGGGAATTTTTTTTTTTTCCTACCTCATAGTCTCAGAGAAGCTGTGGGCAGGGTATCAGCACTGCTGGGTTCAGATCAGGTTCTGTTACCAATCCAGTGTGCCACCCAGAGCTAGCCACTTAGCTTCCTCACCTATGAAACAGTTGTTCTCAGTGGTCCCTTTCAGTTCTGGCATCCCAAGACTGTGAGCCCACCCCCCCCACCCTGAACCCATTGTTGCTTTATTTATTTTAATATTCATTATTTTTAAAGTTTTACTTACTTATTGTTATTATTTTTTAATTTGATTTTTGGCTGTACGTGGCCTCTTCTCTGGCTGCAATACATGAGCTTCTCTTTGCGGTGGCTTCTCTTGTTGCAGAGCACAGGCTCTGGGCACTTGTAGTTGTGGTGCGCAGGCATCTGGTGGCTCCCTGGCATCTGGGATCTTCTCTTCGGCCAGGGGTCGAACCTATGTTGTCTTCACTGGCAGGCGGATTCTTAACCACTGGACCACCAGGGAAGTCTACACTGTTGCTTTTTAGCTGAGCCGAACCAGCAGGGGAGATCTCCTGCACTGGGACCAGTGGGAAAGAGTGGAAGGCGAAGCAGAGGATGTGGGAGTTGCAGACAGAGGAGAAAGAACCAGTGAGGCGGGAGAAGCCCTGACCTGTGTGTGAGCTCCCCAGACTTTCCGAGAGGTGCTGGGCACAGCTGTCCTTGACCTGGGCTTGGGTGGCCACCTGAGGAGGGGATGCCTCCATGTGACTCTGTGCTTGTTGTTCAGTTGTTCCGTTGCTCAGTTGTGTCTGACTTTGTGGCCCCCTGGCCTGCAGCACGCGCCCCTGTCTGTCACCATCTCCTGGAGCTTGCTCAAACTCCTGGCCATGGAGTTGGTGATGCCATCCAGCCATCTCCTCCTCTGTTGTCCCCTTCTCCTCCTGCCTTCCATCTTTCCCAGCATCGTGTGACTTGGCCTGTGCGATTTGTTCTCCAAGTTTCAAGCATTATTATGTTCCCAGCTTCTCTCCAACAAATCCTGTATATTAAATTAAAATTTGAAATTTAATGTCAACTTTAAAGGGGCGTCTCTGTTTATAGGAAAGATATGAACTTCTCACCCCCATAGACCTGACTCAACCCTGGCCTGGAGCAGCCATGCTGGTTTTCCTCTCGGGAAGAGCAGGGAGCACAGAGCTTTCTAACAGGTACAGGACCACCTGAATCACTCTGCTCTCCTCTCTTCCCTTGGAATCAAGGTGTGGCTTCTATTGCCTGCCACCACTGGGCATAATCCAATTTCATGTCCCATTATATATGAAGCACAGTAAATCATCCAAGTTCTGAGTTTCTTCAGATTTCAAGGCCAGCCAGTGTCTGATACTGGCCATGAAATATTACCCAAGTTTTGCCCTTCAGATGGGAGAAACTAGGGGTCTTTCTGAGGGCCACAGAGCTCTAGAGATGCTCGTGCATAGCAGCAGAGGGAGAGAGGAGGATGCAGAGGGAAAGTCCACCTTGTAGGCAAGGCCTCTCTAGCTCTGTCTCCAACACGGAGATGGAGAATAACCCACTCCAGTATTCTTGCCTGGAGACTCCCATGGACGGAGAAGCCTGGTAGGCTACAGTCCACAGGGTCGCAAAGAGTCGGACACAACTGAGTGACTTCACTTTAAAAAAAAAAAACCCTGCCCTTTTGTTGCTGTTGATCAGTTGCTCAGTCGTGTCGAACTCTTTGCGACCCTGTGGACTGCAGCATGCCAGGCTTCCCTGTCCGTCCCCATCTCCCAGAGCTAGCTCAAACTCATGCCCTTTGAGTCGGTGATGCCGTCTAACCTGCCCTCTGAGTGACTGGTAATGGGTACCAGATTTCTTGTTAGGGTGATTCAAAGGCTCTAAAATCCATTGTAGTGATATCTGTACCACTCTGAATACACTAAAAATTGATCTGGAATCATATATAAATTATATATCAATGAAGCTGATACACATATTTATACATATATAAGCTGTCTCTCAGGATAACACTTGAAAACTAAACTTCAGTATAGTCTATATTAAGACTCTACTAACACTAAACTTCTCAAAAAAATCTTAAGAATTATTGAGGCTTAGAATCACAAACTCATTTATTATGCCATTTTTGAGACGCTGGAAACAACAGGCACATTTCTAAAACATAGTTTTGAGTGAAAAAGGCAAGTTGTATAAACAATGTCAGCAGTCTTAATATTTATGTAAATAACAGCAAAATCATTCTATACGTACTCTGTGGGCACATGTAAAAGTTTGTAATAATATACATAGGGCTTCCCAGGTAGCTCAGTGGTAAAGAATCTGCCTGCCAATACAGGAGACACGGGTTCGATCCCTGATCTGAGAAGATCCCACATGCCTCAGAACAACTAAGCCCGTGTGCCACAACTATCGAGCCCGTGCTCCCTAACGATAAAAGCCGCCTCAATGAGAAGCCCTCGCACTGCACCTAGAGAGTAACCCCTGCTCACTGCAACTAGAGAAAACCCACTTGCAGCAGTGAAGACCCAGCAGAGTAAAAAAATAAATATAATAAAAAAATAGCATATACAAATAATTAATTCCAATGGTGGAGAGCAGGTCTGGATTAGGTGTGACATGGTATGAGGGGATTTTAACCATCTATTGTTCTGGTTTTTAATGGAAAAATAGTCATTATATTGTGTTGGTTTCAAAAATTTTATTTATACATAGGAAAAGGCAGGAAGCAAGAATGCCAGGTGGCACAGTGGTAAAGAATCCACTTGCCAATTCAGGAGATGCAAGAGATGCAAGCTTGGCCCCTGGCTTGGGAAGATTCCCTAGAGAAGGAAATGGCAACCACTCCAGCATTCTTGCCTGGAAAATTCCATGGACATAGGAGCCTGGTGGGCTACAGTCCATGGAGTTGTAAAGAGTCGGACACAACTGAGCCCACACGTACACAAACATGCACAAATGCCACATGCTCATGGCTAATTCTGTGCACTGAGATTATGAACAGCCCCTCTTATTTTCCTTTATCCCCAGAGTTGTGGACCACTATGTCCATGGCCTGTTAGGAATTGGGCCACACAACAGAGGTGAGTGGTGGGCGAGCAAGTGATGCTTCAACTGCCACTCCCCATCAGTCCTCATCACTTGCATTATCACCTGAACCATCCCCCTGACCTCGTCTGTGAAAAATTGTCTTTCATGAAACCAGTCCCTGATGCCTAAAAGGTTAGGGACTGCTGTGCTAGAGGACCACAGTGAGGGAATAACTGGCCTGCAGTGAGGGAAATTGACAGTGCTGAGAAATGGTGTCGAGACACAGTCAGGGCTGCGTTTGAGTGATACTTCCTTTTCTTCATTCCAGATATTTTTCTGAGCTCCTTAGGTAGGCCTTGGTCTGTGTCTGTGGTGGGGAATACAGTCGGCTCCCTGTATCTTTGTAGCGGGTTCCACATCCTAGGATCCAGCCCACCATAGGTAGAAACTATTCAGAAAAGGAAAATTCCAGACAGTTCCAAAAGCAAAATTGGAATAAATAGTTGCAGGCAGGAACTATTTATTGTACTTACAACATCTACGTAGGGTTTACATTGCGTTAGGTATTTTAAGTAATCTTGAAGTGATTTAAACTATATGGGAGGACATACAAATACTATACCATATTAAGGGAGGGACTTGAGGAACAGCAGATTTTAGTATTGACAGGGGTTCTGGAACCAATCCACTTCTCCCCACCCCACCCGAGTGGATACGAGGAACAGGATGACTGTAACGTTTGCACTTGTGCTTAAGCAGCTAATAGGAGTTAAGGTGATGGAACTTACTCAGAAAGTTAAATAACAGTCTGTAGGAATCCACAGAAGGGGGTCTCAAGGGTTGAGGGTGGTAACAAGGATTTCCTGGAGGAATTAGGCCCCAAGTGAGCCTGGTTCATATAAGCCAAAGGCATCTGTGTTTTGCCACAAATAGACCCTATAATAGAAGTCCTAATGGGTTATTGATAGTAAGAAGGAATGGATTCGGACCATAAAGGAAACTGTGACACTTCCATAACCCTTGCTCTGCATCAGGCACATTGTAAGCCCTTGACAACATTAACTCTGGTTTGCCTATATAGTTTCTGTTATTATCAGAGAGGGAGACTGGCTCTCTGGGAGAAGAGACTTGTGCCAGGACACAAAGCTGGCTGGGAAGTAGCAGGACCAAGTTCAAACCCAACATCTGGTACCCAAGCCTGTGTGCTTTTAACCCCACTACCTTTCCGAGTGGACGTGCATGGCTTCCGATCTCCTGGTGTGATGACCAGAATTCTCATCGTGACCCACTTTCCTTTTGCTTCAAGACAGTTACTGTTATGTAAGATGCCAGCATTCATCCTTACTTCTGTAAATATTTATTTCGTCAAGTGTCCACCACAGGTGAGACATTCTAAAAGTGGTAAACAAGGTAGGTGAGGCCACTGCTGTGTTTATCTTTTAAAAAGGTTTTCTTCACGTGGACCATTTTTTAAGTTTTTGTTGAATTTGTTGCAGTATTTTTGCGTCTTTTTTGTTTTTTGGCCACGAGGCAAGTGGGATCTTAGCTCTCTGACCTGGGATTGAATCCGTACCCTGTTCATTGGAAAGTGAAGTGTTAACCACTGGACCATCATGAAGTCCTTATTGTGTTTATATTGGGGCTTATATTCTAGAACACCTTTGTTCAATCAAACTCTCAGTGACAACGGAAATGTTTAATAGTCTGCATTTTCCAGTACAGTAGTCAGCAGACGCATGTAGCCATTGAGCACTTGAGATGAGTGGGACTGAGGGACCAGTTTTTAAATCTAATTTTATTTATTCGTTTATTGGCTGCTCTGGGTCTTCGTTGCTGTGCCTGGGCTTTCTCTAGCTGTGTCGAGTGGGGACTACTCTCGAGTTGCGATGCATGGGCTTCTCAATGCAGTGGCTTCTCTTGCTGCTGAGCACAGACTCGAGGGCGTGGGCTCAGGAGTTGTGGCGTACAGGCTTAGTTGCTCCAGGGCATATGGAATCTTTCTGGACCAGGAATCAAACTCGTGTCCCCTGCATTTCAAGGTGAATTCTTAACCACTGGACCACCAGGGAATTCTGGGACTAATTTTTAAATTTAGTTTAAATAGCCACATGTGGCTGTTGGCTACCATATTGGACAATGGAGTTCAAGATTTGTGTGTGTGTGTTTAGGGTGGAAAAATGACATAATATACACCTTAACAGAAAAGGGGGCTTCCTGGGTGACTCAAACAGTAAAGAATCTGCCTGCAATGCAGGAGACCCAGGTTTGATCCCTGAGTCAGGAAGATCCCCTGGAGAAAGGCATGGCAACCCACTCTAGTACCCTTGCCTGGAGAATTCATGGACAGAGGAGCCTGGCAGGCTCCAGGCCATGGGGTTGAAAAAAAAGGGTGGGGGCTTTCCTTGTGGCTCAGTTGGTAAAGAATCCACCTGCAATGCAGGAGACCAGGGTTTGATCCCCTGGTTGGGAAGATCCCCTAGAGAAGGGAAAGGCTACCCACGCCAGTATTCTGGCCTGGAGAATTCCATAGACTGTATAGTCATGGGATTGCAAAGAGTTGGACATGACTGAGCAACTTTCACTTTCTTTTACTTTAACAAAAAGAGTAAGATCATTTCAGAAAGTATTAAATGCTTTGAAGAAAATGATTCTGAGCTTATAGAGTGCTGGGAGGGGCCCTGCTGTTTTAGCTCAGATGATCCAGAAGGGAGTCTCTGAAGATGTGGCACTATATGAGCTGAGAGCAGAATAGGGGAGGAAGTAGCAGCCATATTCTTGTGAAAATCCAGGGGAGGAACATTCCAGGCAGAGGAAACAGTCCAAACAAAGCCTAAGAGACAGGAGTGAGCCTGGCACAGGCAAGAGACGAGTGGAGACCAGAGAAAGAAGGAGAGCGGCAGGAGGCACGGGTGGAGGGCAGTTAGCAGGTAGGAGAGTCAGACCACGTGGGGCCCCAGGCTGTGGTAGGAGTTCAGATTTTCTCCTGGGACTTCCCTGGTGGACCTGTGGCTAAGACTCCTTGCTCCAGATGCACGGGGCCTGGGTTTGATTCCTGGTTGGGAAAACTAGATTCTATGTGCTGCAACTAATAGATCTCACACATCACAATTAAGATCTAGTGCAGCCAAACACATACAAGTAAATATCACAGCACTGTTTCCCTGGCAGGTGGGAGTGGCGAGCGAATGCCTGGATCTGCCCGCATCTTGGTCCATGAGTCCTGGCTTAGGAGGGTTAACTGAGAGTCTCTGTAGGTTCTCTTTGTTCCTTAGGCCCCTGAGGCTTGCTGAGGTACAGGCTGAGGCAAGGGACGTCTCCCTTGACCGAAGTGTGCAATGTGTTGAATGGGCCCAGGGAGCCCCATTACTGACTGGGGGGGAGGTCAGTGAACGGCAGCGGTTCTTGGTCAGTAGCTGGGGACACAGGCCTTGGCATGTAGCAGTTCTAGGTTACAGTCCTGCCTGAGTGTCTGCATCTGTCAAAGGGGGATAATAATCACGCCACGCTTCTTTGGGCAAAGATGCAGCGAGATGGTGTGTGTAAGATGCCTGTCCTGATGCCCAGCACACAGGGCACACTCATCACGTGTCAGCCACTGTTGTGTGGGAGTGGGAAAAGGTGGGGCAGGAGTGTGGGGAGTTGCCCACCAGCCTCTGGGGGCAACTGCTGGGTCCTCTGCGTCACTTTGGCTCTCTCTCCCGCAGGGTCACTTCCCTCCAAGGGCCATTCAGATCGCGCAGAAGCAGCCCGCTTGGAGGGCAGAGCACGAGATCCAGTCACTCTGCAACCTCTTGCAGGTTTTGGACAGTTACCGGAACTACTCGGAGCCTCTGCAGCTGCTCCTGGCCAAGGTCATGCGCTTTGAACGGTCAGTGAGGGGCTCGCCCCTTGGCCCCTGGCCTGGGGCTGGGCCGTGCAAGAAGGGCCCGGCTGTGAAGGCCACATTGGGTCCACCAGCCCCTCTGTGGGGTGTCAGCTGTGAGAAACCGTCTGTCATTTCACCTTCATGCTCACTATTATGACTCCAGCATGCTGTATCTCAGCCATTTATTGAGAATCTGCTCAGAATTAAGGAGCCACTGAGTCTGGAGAGGATCTAGTTAGAACCTCAGAAAGGATATGGTCCAATTCTCTCTGTCTTCAGATGAGAAAACTAAGGCTGTGGGTGGGGGGAATTTGTTGTTGTTTTTCAGTGGCTTAGTTTTGTCCGACTCTTTGCGACCCCATGGACTAAAGCATGCCAAGCTTCTCTGTCTTCACTGTGTCCCACCCAGAGTTTGCTCAAACTTATGTCCATTGAGTCGGTGATGCCATCCAACCATCTCATCCTCTGTCACCCCCTTCTCCTCCTGCCCTCAATCTTTCCTAGCATCAGGGCCTTTTCCCAATGAGTCAACTCTTCGCATCAGGTAGCCAAAGTATTGGAGCTTCAGCATCAGTCCTTCCAATGGATATTCAGGGTTGATTTCCTTTAGGATTGACTGATTAGATCTCCTTGTTGTCCACGGGACTCTCAAGAGTCTTCTCCAGCAACCACAATTTGAAAGCATCAGTTGGTCAGCCTTCTTTATGGTCCAGCCCTCACACCCGACTACTGGGAAAACTATAGGTTTGACTAAATGGACCTTTGTTGGCAAAGTGAGGGGAATGACTCATCTGAGTTCCCCCTAAATAAGTAGCAGAGCTGAGACTCAAATTCAGGCCTTAAAAGCCAGAAGGGATCACAGATGAGGTACTTCATCCAGGTAGGAACAACCAGGGGAAGGGTCTGTGAACTTGGATGAGAAAAAAATATTATATCTTTTTTCATTACCCTCTTAAATTTATCATTACCTTAAGTCATGAATGTGGGTAACAAACCATTATATAATTTTTTAAACCAAAAGAACTTAGAGATATTATCACATATTTAAGATGTTGCAGATTTCTCAAAAGCCAATTTACATTTATCACGTCTTTGAAAAGATGGTAGTTATTAGGTCTATTGCTAGCTCTTGTTTTGCAGAAAGAGGCAGATATATTGCTGTATCGCAAACTTAGATTTTTGTTAACTGTAATTCTGCTATATTTTCTTTTATACATTTAAAACGTTGTTTTGTGAAGCATTCACCAGATTGTCAGTTGGTCCGTGACACAAAGAAAGGCCCAAGTAAATCCCTTGTAGAGAAGCCTAAGAGGCGCTTTTGTGGTATTTCCACATTATTTCCAGGAAATTTCAGTGGCCTCAGGGGGCAGCCTAGTAGAATATTTGAGGTAAGACTTGTCTTGAAAATCTAAATGTAAGCTCACTATAGGTCTGTGTTCTATCTTCCTTCATAGAGGTCACAGTCTAGGGCATAACCACCACTAACTAAATGGACCCTTCATCACCAGTGCAGGGTCCATCTCACAGATAATAAAAGCCAAGAAAGGGAGATAACCTTCCAGCTGACGTGGCCAAGGGAGTTTCACAGAAGAGGTGGTATTTGAGCTGGTAGATCTGACAGGTGGAGTTGTAAACAGGACATTGCAGGCAGGGGGAACCATCTTCTTTGCTCCAGTCCAGGGGAGAGGGGAGGGTATCACTGCTGTCTTAACTGTAAGATCTCGATAGCAGGCAGAATGGTATCACAGTAAGAAAAAGAATCACAGGCCTAGAAGCTCTGGAATTTAATGTCCCACCTGCCCTGGTGTGACCTCAGGCAAGCCACTTAACCTTTCTGAGTCTATAGTTCCCATGGGGGAATGAAGACAATAATATGAAATCTCTAGGTTTTTGTGAACATCAGGAGGTCATGATTATTAAAGCTCTCTCCTGGTTGCTTGTTATTTCTGAGGCTGGGGGTTAGCAGATAAAATAGGATTCTTCCACTAGAAAGTGACAGAAAATCCGGCCTAGGGGAATGTGCTGATGGCTCATATATCTGAAAAGTCCTGGAATAGTCCTTCAGCTTCAGGCTCAGCTGGATCCAGGGGCTTAGTGTCACCAGTGACCCACAGTCTGTGTCTGTCTCCCTCCATCTCTTGGCACTTCATTTGCATAAGCAGCTTATGCAAATATGAATGCAACGGAGGGTCTCTGGCTGAGACTTCCACTTCATGGTAGCCAGCCCGCTACAACAGCCACGGCTCCAAGCTTCCATCTGTCCAAGTTCAGTCCACTGGGAAAAGGAGTTACCTCTTCCCAGTTAAGTCAGAGCCTTGGGATTAGTTTTTCTGAACCAGATTGACCTCACTTGAATCACCAATTGGTCAGTGATGTTCTGATTGCCTGAGAGTCAAGAAAAGGTGTTTCCCCTAAAGTAAAATCAGAGGCTGGACTTCCCTGGTGGTTGAGTGGTTAGGAATTGGCCTGCTAAGGCAGTGGACAGTCTCTGTTCTGTGTGGGATCCCTGGTCCAGGAAGATCCCACATGCCGTGGAACAGTTAAGCCCATGCGCCACAACAGCTGAGCCAGTGCTCCAGAGAAGCACACAGCAATGAGAATGCCCCACGATGCTCCACAGAAACAGAAGTTGCTGCTTGGAGAAGTCCAGGCACTGAAACAAAGACCTAGCACAGCCAAAGATCAGTTAAACAAACAAGACCAAAAATCAGCGGGTGGAAAACGTGACCAGATGCTTGACAGCAAAAAAGAAAGAAAGAAAGATATCTGCTATAAGAGAGATCTTTCTTCACCCCCAAATGTTGGATGAGCTGGATGATCTCTGAGGGTCTACCCTGGAATAAAGGCTGGCCTGCGTTCTTTTTATCCCCAAAGTCTTCTTTCCTGCCTGAATATGCCTGCCTTCTCCAGTCTAGTCACTGTTATCTGGGCCTCTCCTCTTTCCTCTGTTGCTAAAGCCTCTGGTTTGCACATTTTCCCCTCTGCTGGAACTTACTGCTGTTTCTCTGAACGTGCAGGCTTCCAGCTCTCTCTTCCTTTGGACATGGTGGCCCCTCTGCCTAGGAGTCTCTTCCATCTCTCTGTTACCCTGGATGACTCCACTCACTATCCTAGAGGCCTCTCTGGTTAACCTAACCCTAAATTGGGTTAGGTGCCCTTTCTCTGTGCTTCTGAATTAGCCTCTCCTAAAGTGATTTTCTTTTTGGCCGTGCCTTGCAGCTTGCAGGATCTTGGTTCCTTGACCATGGACTGAACCCAGGCAGTGAAAGTGTGAAGTCCTAACCACTGAACTACCAGGGAATTCTCATTTTAAAGCATTTTAAAATCTTATTTACTTCCTGTACTTAACTGTAATTTTGAGAACAAGATTTGTGTCCTTTATCACTATGCCTGGTAGACACCACTGATATTTGTCTAACTTATTGAATGGATGAATAAATATTAAAAGAGGTGTGGTTTGAACTTGCATTTGAGATATAGAAACTATCCTCCTCTGAGCTTAAGAACTCTTAGTTTGCTTTGAACCTGGGTACCTCTGCTCTAAAAGTTCTTAGTTGGGTAGTGAGCTATTAGGGATCATAATAAAGCCGTTTATCCATCTCTTTCTATATATGCTCATCTCCATTTTATAGATAGGAGAAACTGAGGCTCAGAGAGGGGATATGAGTCACCTACTATCACACAGCTAAGGGCAGAACCAGGATTTGGATCCTAGTGTGACTCTGAAGCCAGTGCTCTCAATCATTTAGCTACTCACCCATTGCTTCCAGCAGCTGTTCATTCATTTACTCACTGACCATTCATTGAGGGTTTACTTAGATGCCTAAGCAGATTGACAAAGGCTGTATTCTCCTGAAGCTTCCTTCTAATGGAGGTGGGAACTGGACACATGTTAGTGAAGAGGTCAAGCTTGATGGAGCTGGGGCTGGGCAGTTCTGAGGTCCCTCGAGCCCCATCTGTGCCTTCAGGCGCACATGCATGCTCAGTTGCTTCAGTTGTGTCCAGCTCTTTGCGACCCTATGGACTGTAGCCCGCCAGGCTCCTCTGTCCTTGGAATTCTCCAGGCAAGAATACTGGAGTGAGTTGCCATGTCCTCTTCCAGGGGATCTTCCCCACCCAGGGATCGAACCCGAGTCTCTTAGGGTCTCCTGCACTGGCAGGCAGGTTCTTTATCACTAGTGCCACCTGGGAAGCCCGTCTGTGCTTTCACACTCCAGAACAAAGAGCAGGCCATCTAGATCGCCCCCTGGCAGGGACCAGACTGTGTGTTGCTACCAGACCAACCAGCCATGGTCTTTCCCCAGGTTTGGTCGCAGGCGTGTGATCATCAAGAAGGGCCAGAGGGGCAACAGCTTTTATTTTATCTACCTGGGCACGGTGGCTGTGACGGAGGACGAGGATGGCAGCAGTGCCTTCCTGGATCCCCACCCGACGTTGCTGCAAAAGGGCAGCTGTTTCGGGGGTGAGCACGGGGGAAGGGTCTGCCCTCCTGGGGAGCGGTTGGGGGTGACAGGACTCCTGCCTCAGGCCCAGTCCTGCCTTCTGCTTTGTGTGAGTCCCTGCCCTGTTGTGGGTCACCACACCCTCACCTGTCAAATGCCGATTGAGCTGGGCCTGGTAATGTCCAAGTCCGACCACTTCATCTGTGATGTTCTAAGGAGTATGTTTTCTCCGACCACTTCATCTGTGATGTTCTAAGGAGTATGTTTTCTCTGTAACCCCCAGAGATGCAGTGATCTCTCAGTGAGGCCTCTCCAGCTTCCTTTCCCTGCCTTGGTCAAGCCTGGTTGCCTCTTCTCCACAGGCAGCATATGGCGACGGGTGGTGGCGGGGTAGGGGGGTCGATCCTCAGCAGCAGGGAGTGAGCAGGGGCACAGGATGGGCCAGGGAACCCGCATTCTGGGGAGGAGAGATTTCTGGGGGGAGATGGAAACGGGGAAGAGGTGATCAAGGCTGCGGACAGAAAGCTCGGGGTGCCTCTCATTTGCCTGTGCTCCTGTCCATTCAACAGGAAATGGGCTCCCTCACCTCTACAGTGAGAAGGGCCACCGTGGTCTGTATGGAAGAAACAGAATTCTTGGTTGTCGACCGAGAGGATTTCATGGCGAATAAGCTGGACCAAGAAGTTAAAAAGGATGCTCAGCTTCGGTTTGAATTTTTAGGTAATTCCACCAGCCAGCACCTTCCTCCTGTGTTTCTTAGGCACCTTTGTCCTCGGCCCGGCAGGGAACACTGGATGCCATTCTCTCGGCCTGAAATGCTCTTTGGGACCCACCTCCCACCCAACTTCAACTTTTCTGTCTAGCGAACTCCTACTATACCTTCAGGTCGCAGCTCAAATATCCCTTTCTTAATGAGCTGGTAACATGCTTTGCACACTTGTTGGGCTCAGCCCTTTGCACCACCCACTTTATCTAATGTAAACATTCAATCCCACAGTGTTGTTTCTCATTCTCCCCAGTTCATAGTGAAGGAGGCGAAGCTCAGGATGGTGATGTGTCCAGAATGTCTGACTTAGAAGTCCCCAGGCTTCACTGCCCCGCCTCCCTCACCAAGGCCACCTCCCTGCATCCCAGAATAGAGTGGGTGCCCCCTCAGTGCTTCTATCACACTCTATGTTTCCTTAAAGCCCCATCCAAACTATAATTCTTGTGCCATCAGACAGTAAGCAAGCAGCTCAGCGGCAAGGACAGACCTGCCTTTTTCACCATCATCTTCTCTCTGTTGTCACAGTGCCAGGCACAGACAGGTGCTCATCCAATTATCTTTAGTTTCTCGCCTTGAGGAAAGGAGTGAAAATCAATTGCAGCATCCATGCTGGCACCAAGAATACAGGTTGCAGGGATGCAGAGGCAGACAGAAGTATGATAGGCAGAGGGCTCTAGCCTCTGTGGGCTGGAGCTAAGAGAGCCACCCCCATGAAGGGGCTGCAGCCCTTCAAGAGTGGACTCAGTCCTGAAGGGAGGGGCAGTTCATATTTTCATACAGTGGAAGAAAAATAGGGCCATGTTCTAATCGCAGCTCTTAAGTTTATCCACCACAGGACTCTCGACATGTCACTTCACTTCCCTGGGCTTTCATCTCCTGCCTTGGAAAGTAGGGATCAGGATTCCTCTCTCCAAGGTCATTGTAAGAATCCAATGCCATGTTCATGGGAAGTGTGTGGCCCAGTCTGGGCCAAGAGGCGCTCCTTCTCTGGTGGCCCCGCTTTCCTTCTTGTCTCCAGACCTTCTCCTCCTTGCACACAGTGCCACCCTGTTCCCCTTTGATGCCCCGATGGAGCTCACTGCCCCCACCCCCAGCTTGAGGCCTGAGTCACCTGAGTTCTGAGCTCATAATTTGGAGCTGAGAAAAGATCTGTGATGCTTGTTAGCAGCCCAAGGGGGCCACCTATGAGGGAAGGCAAGCCCGTGATTTATGGTATACTAGGTTTGAGGTCAAAGAAGGGGTGCTCATCGCAGGGTGGGCCTTCCACCATAGGGCACCAACAGGCCAAAAGAGGGTCCTGACCTCCACCATCCCCTGGCCCAGGGCTGAGGACCAGCAGTCAGTAGACTGGAGGAGGGATTCAGGGGTTGGAATGAGCTGCCCAAACCAGAGGCAGGACCTGGACTGCTGGGCTGGGGGAGAGGACAGCTGAAGTGAGGAACTCTTGGGTATTCCTTGGAATGGGAGCAGTTTAGTGGTCGCCAGGTTAGTGGGGAATTCAGCTGGAAGAAGCTTCTGGAGGGAGGATCGAAGAGAAGCAAAGCCCCAGTAGCTCAGGTGCCTCTGAGGTGCAGTGAGGGGAGCAGTTGGAGGGCAGGGCCTTGAGAAGAAGAGGGCAGGGGGGCAAAGGACAAGTGACAGGAGGCTGGCTGCAGGCGGGGCTAGCGAACAGGACGGATACGAAGTCGTCCAGCTCAGGCCTCTGCCTTTCCGGGAATCACCAAGTGTTAGGCCTCTGCCGTGATGGACAGTGAGGAAGTCTCACAGGCTTTTCCCCTCAGGAAGATGGACCTGTTTCACTCCTGGTCCGATGAGACGCTCTGGAAGCTCGTAGTCCTGGGGAAGGTAGAGAAGTTCTCCTACGGGCAGCTGATCTCAAAGGACTTTATAGAATCGTCCTCCATCATGTTTGTCTGTGAGGTGAGAGGTCTGGGGTAGGGGTGGTGAAGCTAAGGAGAGCATGGCTAGTCTGGCGTCCTGTGGCCAGGTGACCGGGTGGAGCCCTGGTTTGTCATATGTCCTTTCTTTAATTTTTTTTTTTTTGACCTGGACCATTTTTTAAAAGTTTTTATTGAATCTGTTACAATATTGTTTCTTTTCTTTTTCAATGTTTTGTTCTTTTGGCCATGAGGCATGTGGGATCTTTGTTCCCTGAGCAGGGATTGAGCCCCTCCCCCTGCACTGGAAGATGAGTTCCTAACCACTAGACCACCAGGGAAGTCCCAACACATCCTTTTCTGAGCACCCACATCCTGGTTGCTTGGAAAATTCCTTGGAAAAAGGACCCTGATGGGCTTCAGTCCATAGGGTTGCAAAGAGTCACAGCTGAGTGACTAAGCACATAGGCACGTCCGAGTTTAAAAAGCAAAGGACACTCTTTGGCCTCCCACCCTCAGAGGGTTTCTGTGATCATTAAGATACAGGGCTTTTCCATCAGAAAGAAGGCAAGTGTTGGGGGAGGGTTCTCTTTCCTTGAGCTCATCTATGTGTTTATTTATAGATACATATTTAAATTATGCATTTGGCAATTGAATTTTAAGGATTCCAGATCACTTTAAAAAATTATTATCTTAAAATTGTAAGTGATAATGACCGTTTATAAAAATTTCCAGGAAGAGGAGAAAATGAGCTCATCACCTCAGAATAGATTTTCAAAAGTGATATTTCTTAGAATCACCATTTTTTTAATTCTCAGAGCAAATTGCTTTCCAGAAGGAGGGCTCCACTTTTTCTAGCTCCCAGCAACAGTGCCACCAACCTCTGCCAGTCGCTCTTTCAAAGGTTTTTTTAATTTAATAGGTGACAGTTATTACCTCTTTGAGGATTTAACTTATATATATTCTTTTAGATTATTAGCGAGATTAATCTTGTTTACTATATAAATTTTGTCTTTTCCAATAATTTCATAGGTATGGTTACTACGTCTTTGAGAATTTAACTTACATAATTTTTCTGATTACTAACGAGATTAATCCTATTTGTTTACTATCTAAATTTTGTATTTTGCGAATTGCTTTATGTCCTTTGCCAACTTCTCTGTTGGTTGATAATGAAAAGAAAATTTTAAACTTGTTGTGTGTTTACTGTGCAACCAAAGGATGCTGCTGTTGTCATCATTCCTGTTTTATAGACACAAAAGGGATGGTGTTAAGTGGCTTGTTCAAGTTCACACAGTTGATCAGGGGCAGAGGCAGGGTTGAACCCAGGTCTGTCTGACCCCAAGGCTCCTTTTCCCAGAAGCTGGGGCTTGGGATTGACTTGAGTCCACCTTTCTGTCAACTGTTGACTCTGCTCAAATCCCTAAGTAGCTCATTATCACCGCCAACATCCTCATCATCAAACCCACCATTTCGGGGTGTGGGGGAGGGGCTCTTGACTCCTGTGCATCATTAATCTTGGTTTGGGTTACTTGGGAATGGGTAGCACTTCACATGGTTCAAAATTCAAAATACTCACAAGAGTGATGGCTCCCTTTCCCCTCTCTTTCCCATTCTACCCCTCCTCACAGACCACCCCCGGCACCAGTTTCTTATGTCTGTTCTGCACACATTGTCTGGGTACACAGGCAAATGCATGTGGATGTTTTTCCTTTTTTTTTCATAAGTCACATCACTGTGTACAGACTCTTCTGCACCTTGCTGTTTCACTTATAAGTGTTTCTATAGGTTGTTCCATATCAGTACCTAAAGAACTTACTCATTCTCTCTTAACATTATGTAGTATTTTACTGTATGGTTGTATTTTAATTTATCTAACCAGTTCCTAATTGATGGATATTTAGGTTATCTCAACACTTGCTTTTTCAAACAGTGCTTTGATGAATAGCCATGTATCAAGTACCATTCCACCATAAATCTTCACCAGAGCTCTACCAGGAAGGTATTATTATTCCAGGTTTACAGTTGAGGAAGCTGAGGCTAAGATGCCTTAGGAAAGGCCAGAACTCTGCCCCTGGACTTTTAGTATCTCCCATAGACCTATGGTTTACATGTTAAACCAACACAAACATTTGGCAAGTTTTTGCCAAGGTCATGACACGTTGGTTCAGGCCCTGGAGGGATACAAAGGTGGAAAAGGCTGTTCTCTCTCCTTATATATATCCTCCACTAGATTCTGTGTGTAGGCAAACAAAGTTGTCATTGCCAGTTACCGAACAATTAGTGCAAACTCTGTGAATTATAAGAATTCAGGATAGGAAACTCTTTAAAGGCTGAAGGCTCTCAGGAGGGCTTCCTGGAGAAGGTGAGGTGGAGGATGAGCCTTGAAATATAGGGCCCTTAGACAAAAGCAGCCGAGAAGGCAATGGCACCCCACTCCAGTACTCTTGCCTGGAGAATCCCAGGGGTGGAGGAGCCTGGTGGGCTGCTGTCTATGGGGTCGCACAGTTGGACACGACTGAAGTGACTTAGCAGCAACGGCAGCAAACAAAAGCAGGGATCAAGATTGGTTGTGTGCTGGAGCTGGCTCCTCCTGGCCGGTGAAAGCTGATTGTTAAGTTCTCAGGAATTTATTAATTTATTTAATTACAATTAAATATATTATATTGAAAACAAGGCTATTAATACTGAAAAACATATCATTCCTGAGCGTTATTGCATTTTACTATTATCTGTGCACTTGAGGTTACTTTTGCCTGTCATATCCATAAGGTGGAAATCTAAACCATTGTGTACACCTCTTCTCAATTCTGTGTTCAATGACTTCCCACTGGTAGCTGAAAATCAGCCATAGTGGAAGTATGTATGCAAGGGAAATAGGCAGACACTCTTAAGTCAGGTCTTGATTTATGACTTTGCTGACTGTCTTAAGAAAGCTATACAGAAAATATTTATAATGCAGATTAAATTCCACAGTGGGCTGGGTCTCTAGCTGTTACATTGTAAAGAGAACAAAATTAAGGAAATGTTTTTCCAGTATTTAAGAAAGACTCATCATAGATTCATCATAAAAGTCCTCATTGATGAAGTGGTGAAGTTCTGATATGCATAGTGTTGTTTAGTCTCAAAGTCACGTCCAACTCTTTTGTGGCCCTCTGGACTGTAGCCCACCAGGCTCCTCTGTCCATGGGATTTCCCAGGCAAGGATACAGGGGTGGGTTGCCATTTCCTTCTCCAGGGCATCTTCCTGACCCAGGGATCAAACCTGCATCTCCTGCATTGGCAGGTGGGTTCTTTACCATTGAGCCACCAGTAAAGTCAATATACATAGTGTTAAAACTGAAAGAGGTTTCAGTGTAATGAATATAATTTATATGAGGGTGAGAAATAGTTTACCAGTGGATTACAAGTCAGACTTATTAATTATTTGGGGAAAAGAGTAGTTTGGCATGTAACTGAATTTGTCAAATCATGGCTGAACTGTAACTACAGACTAGCCACAGGCGTATGAGTTCAGCCAATATCAATGAAAGCGTTCTGTGAGAATCAGTTGGCTATATAGAATTTCCAATGAGTGTGGTACATTTTGAAAGTGAAAGTGAAGTTGCTCAGTCGTGTCCGACTCTTTGCGACCCCATGGACTGTAGCCCACCAGGCTTCTCCCTCCATGGGATTCTCCAGGCAAGAGTACTGGAGTGGGTTGCCATTTCCTTCTCCAGGGGATCTTCCTGATGCAGGGATCGAACTCGGGTCTCCTGCATTCCAGGCAGATGCTTTAACCTCTGAGCCACCAGGGAAGCCCATTTTACTACTGTTTATAAGTCGTGTGTAACGCACCCTTCATAACAGTAAAATGTATAGACATGCATATACTTTACCCAAGAGCCGGTTATTTGAGCATCTCCAGGAGTGTATTTGTGTTGTGATTCTGTGTTCAGTCCCAGAGAACAGTCAAGTCTAGCTAGTGTAAGCAGGAAAGGGATTTACTGTAAGCGGGATGTTAAATGGCTAACAGATTTACTAGTGAGGGGAGACCTGAATAAACAGGCTTTGGACTGACAATGACTCTCACATAGCTTCAGACCAGAATCCAGAACTGGACTGTCCCTGATACTTGCTGCCCCTGCCAAGTTTAGGAAGCCACCTTTACAATCACTGACTGTCTCCACTGACAAAGTGGATGGCCCTCAGTTCCATAACCAAGCCTTGCCCAGGCTCATTGGATTGGTGGGAGCTAAATCACATCCAGGGACTTCCCTGATGGTCCAGTGGTTAGGAATCCGCCTGCCAGTGCAGGGGACATAGATTCGATCCCTGGTCCGGGAAGATCCCACATGCCGCAGGGGAACTAAGCCCATGTGCCACAACCACTGAAGCCCATCCCCCTACCCTCGAGAGCCTGTGCTCCACAACAAGAGAAGCCACTGCAATGAGAAGCCCACACACCGCAGCTAGAGAAAGTCCGCACACAGCAACAAAGCCCCAGCACAGCCCCAGATAAATAAATACAAGAATAAAAAAAGTCACATCCAGAGCCTGAGCAGCTGGGGAGCTTAGGAAATGTAGCATCTGGCTCCTGGCCTCTACACGCTTAACACTGAAGGGGGATTGAATACACAGAACCTGACCCAGAGGAGGGTGAGGATGAGGGGGAGGTCCTTGCCAGTGGAGGGCAAGGAATGGTTTGGTAAGTTTGGAGAGTCCTGTTGTCGTATGAGGAGAGGTGGGAGAGGGCCTAGAGGAGGAACTGGTAGGGGAGAGCCCTGAAGGCCAACCTGTGTGCTGAGTTGCTTCAGTCGTGTCCGACTCTGTGCAATCCTATGGACTGTAGCCCGCCAGGCTCCCCTGTCCATGGGATTCTCCAGGCAAGAATATGGAGTGGGTTGCCATTTCCTTCTACAGGGGATCTTCCCTGACCCAGGGATCCAACCTGCATCTCTTACATCTCCTGCACTGGCAGGCAGGTTCTTGACCACTAGTGCCACCTGGCAAGGCCAACCTCAGTAACTATTCCTTCTCCTCCCTGATTTCTGCTTCCTCTTTCCTAAAATTTTGGGATGATCGCCTCCAAAGCCAGGAAGGCCCCCAGTTGACTCTAAGCTCTTTTGATACTATATAACCAGGAAAGGTGAGGGAGATGAGTGGTGAGGGGTGTAAATTCAAGACTTCCTTTAATCAGCATGATAATGACATCCTAACTAACAGAAAGTTCTTACTCTGGTTGAGCCTTCATTTCTTCATCTGTAGAATGAGACTGTGTACTTACTTCATAGTCTGTGAGGATGAGATTAGTTTAGCACAGGCTCATCTACTCAGTCATCTTGTAATCCAGTGGTTCTTGAAGTGTTGTTGCTGGACCAGCAGCATCAGCAACGCTTGGGAATTCACTAAAAAATTCAGATTCTTAGGCCCACGCAAGAGCTAGTAAACCCAAAACTCTGGGAGGAGAGAGCTCAGTACTCTGTGTCCTGGCAACACTGACCTCTGCTTCCAAATGATTCTGATGTGCACTAAAGCTGGAGGGCCCCCTGACCTAGGGGAAGAGTTTTTAAATTTTGGTATGCATAAAGAACTCCTAGCATGCTTCTTAAAAGGCAGAGTCCTGCCTCATCCCAGAGACTCTGCTTCATTAACTCCAGAAATCTGCTTCTAAATTAGTGTCACAGCTGATTTCTGATGCTTGAATTTCATTCTGAGAAAAATAATATAGATGTCACAAAGTGACAGCAGGTAGAGGGCCCGTTGACTAGCTGATGAGTTGACTAGTCCCTTACAGTGTTCTGTTAAAACCCAGCTTATGGGACTTCCCTGGTGGTCCAGTGGTTAGGAATCCACCTTCCAATATAGGGGACGTGGGTTTGACCCCTAGTTGGGGAACTAAGATCCCACCGCAACTATTGAGCGCACATCCTCTGGAGTCCTGGAGCCACAATGAGAAAAGCCTGAGTAGGCAAAAGCAGCAGAGCCCCTGATTTAATTGTTAATGTGAAGATTCTATAATACATGGAAATTCTGATCTCTGGCTTCTTCTGAATATTCAGAAGATCAGGCAGCACCAGGCTGTATTCTGGTGTGGCCCTTCTGGCTGGAGTTGAAGAGCACCTGTCGCGTCTAAAGGGACTGCTCTTTTCCCCTCATTTTTATTTCCCACTTGGCCAGCTGTTTGAACAGTTGTCCTCACTCCGATAGTTTACTCTTATTGCCACTAGAGGGAGAAATCGGCCTTGGGTGGCTGGGTGTCCTTGGGGCCTGGGCAGAGTTGGAGAACATGATTTCTGCTAGCACTGCAAACATAATTAATGCCCGTAATCAACTCATTTTGAACAGTTTATCATTTGGGAACACATGGTGAAATTGTTTTCTCCACAGATTCAGATGCGATTAAACACCCATGAGAGTGTTTCCAGAGAGAACTGCTCATGTGTATTTTTCTAGTACCTGCAGTTCCTGATGGATAAATGTTTGTTGAATGAATGTTGAATAAAGCTCCTAACACATGCCTGGAATATAATAAGGGCTTATTAAAATGTTTGATCTCTTCAACAGTAATCTATCTTGAACATTAATCCTAATGTGTCTCTTAGAGTTCCTACTAAAAAGATTAAGATTGGGAATTCCCTGACTTTCTAGTGGTTACTCCACGCTTACACTGACAAGGGCCTGGCTTCAATTCTTGGTTGGGGGAACTAAAAGTCCACAAGCTGTGTGATGTGGCCAAATTTTTTTTTAAAGTAAGGTCTAATAAAGATATGAAATGCATATGAAAATGATATATCTTTCTTATCTCTTGGATTAGGGAAGATTAAAAGGGCTGTGAAAACCAAGTTGTCAATGTATTACACAGATGTATTACAATGGGTTCTGTTATGCACTATTGGGGAGAGCGTAAATTTATCTAAGGTATCTAGAGGGTTGGTTGACAATATATATCAGATTTTAAAATATGTATAACATCCTTAATGGTGACTTTTTTTTTAGTTCTCGTGCTGTTTAGCTATTTTAATTTTTAAATTATGAGTAGATAGCATTTTCATTTTTTAAAAAGACCTCTAACCGCTTGCATAAAAAGAGCTTATCTTCAAAGCTTGTCCTGCTTGAAGCTGGGGTTGACCCCTCTGCTTGTGTCCCTTACGCGTCCAGGGCATCTGTGAAGTCCTGAGGTTGATAGACCTTGAGAGCTCGCCCTTCTACCATAAGTGGATCTGGGAGCATCTGCAGCTCATAGACGACGGACCTCCAAACATCCACCTCAAAGGTAAGCCGACAGCCACATCCGGCAGCCAGCAGGGGGCGCTTGATCCTGCAGCTTCCTGGTGCCTGGTCCACCGCATCTTGCAGAAACCTAGAGCTAGAAAAAGCCTGGCCGGATAGACAATCTTCTACCAGCTGTGGAAACCGGGTCCACACGGCCTCCAGGCGAGGTTTCTGCTGACCCCTGCAGCCCCTTTCAGCCTTTCCTCTCGGCCTCAGGTTCTTCTAGGGAGAGGGGTGGAGAAAAGATAGCCTGGAGCTAGCCAGAGCTGGGTGTGAGTTCCACTGATTAGCAGGATGACTTTGGTGAGTACTCAGGCCTCTGGGCCTGGTGTCTTGGAGTCTGTCACTGTGTGTTGTGGTTAAGAGCATAAGCCTAGGGTCCTTCTCTTACTCGCTGTGAACACTGGGCAAGTGATTCTGTGTGCCTGCACACTGATGCCCTCAGAGTCTGTAAGGCAGACTCTGGTCTCTACCATGTAGGCTTGTTATAAAATTAAGCAAATGAATAAATAACACTCTTAGAACACCACCAAATGTGTTAGTACATAGATGATGTTCACTGTCGTTATCACAGAGGTTACTACTGAATGAGGGAAGTCTTGTATGCACAGTGCCTAGGAGGTACTCAGTAAATTTCACTTCTCTTCTCATGTCTGTTCTTTTTCTCTCGTTTCCATTGCTAATCCACCAAAGAAAAAGCTATATCTCACACTTTTTTCCCCGATTTTTTTTTTTACTATGGTAAAATACACATAGCATAAAGTTGACTATTTTTAAGCACACAGTTCAGCAGTATTAAGTACATTCTTTTTCTCCCCTGCCTTCTTTTGGATTACTTTGTATGATTCCATTTCACTTTCTGTGTTGGCTTATTAGCTCTGTCATGTTGTTTTAGTGGTTGCTTTGTAGTTTGTTGTATATACCTTTAACTTATCGCAGGCTGCCTTCAAGTGATACTATGCCGGTTCGCGTACAGAATCAGAAGCTTGCAGCAGTATACTTGTGCTTCTCCCCTCTCAGATGTAAACCTTGCAGCACATGGTTATTATTTTTGCTTTAAATAATTGTATTTTAAACATTTAAATAATAAGAACAAAACTATTTTGTCTTTATGTGGTACCATTCCTGATTTTTTTCATGCCTTTGTATAGATCAGATTTCCATAGTACCATTTTTTCCTGCCCAAAGTGCTTCCTTTAACATTTCTTTCAGCTTTCCTATGTTTAAGAATGATTTTGTATTAATTTTATAAATAAATTTTTTATTGGGTACAGAATTCAGGATTTATAGTGGGTTTTTTTGCTCAATATTTTAAAGTCTTGCCTTAAAGTCTGTCTTCTGGCTCACATTGTTTTCAGTAAGAAGTCTGCCAACATTCTTATCTTTGTATAATCTCTTTGCATAACTTTTATGTCCTTTATACATACTATGCCTTTTGCCGAGGTTGTTTTTTTTTCTTCCAATTTTATCAAAATATAATTGACATGTAACACTATGTAAGTTTAAGGTAAACAGAAAGATGATTTGCTTACAAATCATCATGAAATGATTACCACAATAAATTTAGTGAACATTAATCATTTCATACAGATACAAAATAAAAGAAAAAGAAAAATTTTTCTTGTGATAAGAACTCTTAGGATTTGCTCTTATCAATTTTCTTATATAACATGTAGTGATGTTAGTTATATTAATCATGTACACTGCACCTCTGTTACTTAGTATTTATCTTATAACTGGATGTTTGTACCTTTTGACCACCTTCAGCTAGTTCCTTCTCCCTTACACTCCACCTTTGGTAACCACAAATCTCATCTCTTTTTCTACGAGTTCGTTTGTTTATTTTTGAAGTAAAACTGACCCATAACAGTATGTTAGTTCCTGGTGTACAATGGAGCATTCAATATAAGTGGTAAAATCATCACCACTACCCTGCCCTGGTTAGTTTAAAATTTTTCTTTTTATCAGTTTTAAGCAATTTGATTACATTGTGCCTTGGAAAAATTTTCATTTCTGAGTCAGTTTCAATTCTTTGCTTTTTTTCTTTATATGGTTCATATTTTCCTACTTCTTTGCATGTTTGTTAAATTCTCACAGAATGCCAGAAACTGAATTTTGAGTGTTGCATATTTTAAAATTCCTGTAAATATTTCTTAGATTTGTTTCTGGGATGCAGGTCAGTTATTTGGAAATATTTTACTCTTTTAAAAACCAACACTTAGGCTTTGGTAGGTAAGATCAGAGCAGTTAATCTGGAGCTAGTTTTGTCCCATTCATGAGACAAAATTGTTTTAACTTGTGAGGCTTTCTAATCTAGCTGTGGGGAACAGGAACGTTTCTGGTCTTTTGAGAACTCTGATGATTTAAACATCATCTCTAAACATTTTGGGTGTTTCTTTCCCCAGCCTTGGGTATTACTACTGTTACTATTATGCAGTATCTATTACTGTAGAACAAATTATCCCAAACCTAATGACTTAAAACAATACTTATTATTTCTCAGTTCCTGTGGGTCAGAATTTTGAGCATGGCTTAGCCAAGTGCCTCTGGCTCAAGTTCTTTTGTGAGGTTGCAGCTGTCTTCCAGGGGCTGTGTTCTCATGTGAAGACTCAGTTAAGAAGGACGCACTTCCAAGGTCATTTAATGGCTGTTTGCAAATTTTACTTAGTCCCTCATCTTGTGAGTATCTCTACAGGGCTATTTTTCTGACATAGCAGCTTGCTTCCCTGGAGAGAGAGAGCGCAACAGAGTATACCCAACGGCGAAAGCCACAATCTTTAAAACCTCATCTCAAAAGTGACATCCTGTCACTTCTGCTGTATTCTGTTAGAATCAAACCCAGTCCACACTTCATGGGAGGACAGTACACACCTGTGTGGCCATGAGGAGGTGGGAATCATTGAGAGCCATCTTCAGTTCAGTTCAGTCGCTCGGTCGTGTCCGACTCTCTGTGACCCCATGAATTGCAGCACGCCAGGCCTCCCTGTTCATCACCAACTCCCCGGACTTCACTCACACTCATGTCCATTGAGTCTGTGATACCAGCCAGCCATCTCATCCTCTGTTGTCCCCTTCTCCTCCTGCCCCCAATCCCTCCCAGCATCAGAGTCTTTTCCAGTGAGTCAGCTCTTCTCATGAGGTGGCCAAAGTACTGGAGATTCAGCTTTAGCATCATTCCTTCCAAAGAAATCCCAGGGCTGATCTCCTTCAGAATGGACTGGTTGGATCTCCTTGCAGTCCAAGGGACTCTCAAGAGTTTTCTCCAACACCACAGTTCAAAAGCGTCAATTCTTCGGGCGCTCAGCCTTCTTCACAGTCCAACTCTCACATCCATACATGACCACAGGAAAAACCATAGCCTTGACTAGACGGACCTTAGTCGGCAAAGTAATGTCTCTGCTTTTGAATATGCTATCTAGGTTGGTCATAACTTTTCTTCCAAGGAGTAAGGGTCTTTTAATTTCATGGCTGCAGTCACCATCTGCAGTGATTTTGGAGCCCCCAAATAAAGTCTGACACTGTTTCCACTGTTTCCCCATCTATTTCCCATGGAGTTATGGGACTGGATGCCATGATCTTTGTTTTCTGAATGTTGAGCTTTAAGCCAACTTTTTCACTCTCCTCTTTCACTTTCATCAAGAGGCTTTTAGTTCCTCTTCACTTTCTGCCATAAGGGTGGTGTCATCTGCATATCTGAGGTTATTGATATTTCTCCTGGCAATCTTGATTCCAGCTTGTGTTTCTTCCAGCTCAGTGTTTCTCATGATGTACTCTGCATATAAGTTAAATAAGCAGGGTGACAATATACAGCCTTGCCGTATTCCTTTTCCTATTTGGAACCAGTCTTTTGTTCTATGTCCAGTTCTAACTGTTGCTTCCTGGCTGCATACAGATTTCTCAAGAGGCAGGTTAGGTGATCTGGTATTCCCATCTCTTTCAGAATTTTCCACAGTTTATTGTGATCCACACAGTCAAAGGCTTTGGCATAGTCAATAAAGCAGATGTTTTTCTGGAGCTCTTTTGCTTTTCCATGATACAGCGGATATTGTCAATTTGATCTCTGGTTCCTCTGCCTTTCTAAAACCAGCTTGAACATCAGGGAGTTCACGGTTCACGTATTGCTGAAGCCTGGCTTGGGGAATTTTGAGCCATTACTTTACTAGCGTGTGAGATGAGTGCAACTGTGCAGTAGTTTGAGCATTCTTTGGCATTGCCTTTCTTTGGGATTGGAATGAAAACTGACCTTTTCCAGTCCTGTGGCCACTGCTGAGTTTTCCAAATTTGCTGGCATATTGAGTGCAGCACTTTCACAGCATCATCTTTCAGGATTTGAAATAGCTCTACTAGAATTCCATCCCCTCCATTAGTTTTGTTTGTAGTGATGCTTTCTAAGGCCCATTTGACTTGACATTCCAGGATGTCTGGCTCTAGATGAGTGATCACACCATCGTGATTATCTGGGTCGTGAAGATCCTTTTTGTTTAGTTCTTCTGTGTATTCTTGCCCTCTCTTCTTAATATCTTCTGCTTCTGTTAGGTCCAGACCATTTCTATCCTTTATTGAGCCCATCTTTGCATGAAATGTTCCCTTGGTATCTCTAATTTTCTTGAAGAGATCTCTAGTCTTTCCCATTCTGTTCTTTTCCTCTGTTTCTTTGCATTGATTGCTGAAGAAGGCTTTCTTATCTCTTCTTGCTATTCTTTGGAACTCTGCATTCAGATGCTTATATCTTTCCTTTTCTCCTTTGCTTTTCGCCTCTCTTCTTTTCACAGCTATTTGTAAGGCTTTCCGAGACAGCCATTTTGCTTTTTTGCATTTCTTTTCCATGGGGATGGTCTTGATCCTTGTCTTCTGTACAATGTCACGAACCTAATTCCATAGTTCATCAGGCACTCTATCAGATCTAGGCCCTTAAATCTATTTCTCACTTCCACTGTATAGTCATAAGGGATTTGATTTAGGTCGTACCTGAATGGTCTAGCAGTTTTCCCTGCTTTCTTCAATTTCAGTTTGAATTTGGTAATAAGGAGCTCATGATCTGAGCCACAGTCAGCTCCTGGTCTTGTTTTTGTAGGGGTTGCATTCTGCTGGTGGTTTCCTGACATTAGATGTGTGTTGCTGAGCACTCAGCTGAGACTGAAGGAGACTCTTGGAAGACCTTCAGACCTCTCTCTTGAGCAGCTCTCTCCTCTCCGGAACTGTGCTCTGTGAACTCCAGCTGCCTTGTCTTCTCTGGCACTCTCGCTTCTGTCACGTTAATTTGGAGAGATGGCTGGAGACCTCCTGGGTTTCCCTTTGCCGCACCATTGTCCAGAAAGCCTCCAGGTGGTCGGTTGGGGCAATAGAAGAGCTCATCCCATTTGTTTTCTATCTTGCAGGGATTATGATTCTTCATGGCCTGATGCCCAATGTCTTGAAAACCATTTTTTTTTCTGTGTATTGAGCCCAGTATTTTCGGAGAAGGCAATGGCACCCCACTCCAGTATTCTTGCCTGGAAAATCCCATGGACGGAGGAGCCTGGTGTGCTGCAGTCATTGGGGTTGCAAAGAGTCGGACACGACTGAGGGACTTCACTTTCACTTTTCACTTTCATGCATTGGAGAAGGAAATGGCAACCCACTCCAGTGTTCTTGCCTAGAGAATCCCAGGGATGGGGAGCCTGGTGGGCTGCCGTCTATGGGGTCGCACAGAGTCGGACACGACTGAAGTGACTTAGCAGCAGCCCAGTATTTTATTAGTTTCTGGTGAGAGAGTAGATCTAGTGGATCTAGTCCCTTTTACTCTGGTTGGAAGCAAAAATCTAGATCTGTGGTTCTTAATAGCTGAGTTTTATTCTCTTATATGGACATACTACAATTAAACCAATTATATTTTACAAATACTTTGGGTTATTTTCAGTTTTTTGCTATTACCCTACTGTGGTGAATTTCCTGGTGTGTTTATCTTTGCATACTTGTGCACAGAAACATAATGGATAAAATCTTAGAATTACTAGATCAAGTAATCGGTCTAGTGTGTACTGGTGATGCATTTAAAATGTTGATAAATATTGGTACAACGTCTTCTAAATAGGTTGTATTTAGGGTTTTTTTGTTTTGTTTTTAAAAACATGTGCTCTGTTTTTCCAGTACTACTTATTGTGTAGTTTGGATTTACTTCTACTAACATTAATTTTAATTTTAACAATTATTTCTAACACTGGGGCTCTTTTTTTTTTTACTTTGCTGCTCAGCTTGTGAGATCTTAGTTCCCTGAGCAGGGATTGAACCCCTACCATGGAAGTGAAAGCCTAACTACTAGGCCACCAGGGAACTCTCAGGAGATCTGTTTTTTAAATTAATGTCATTAAGGTTCAATTTTCATAAAATAAAAGACACAAATTTAAAGTGTGTAGTTCAATGAGTTTTACCAAATTTACATCTGTTGTAACCACCACAACCAAGTTATAGAACATTTCTAGCACCCCTAAAAGTTCCCTTGTGCCCCTTCCCAGTCAATCTCTATCCTTCACCCCTGGCCCTGGGCAACTACTTATCTGTCTTCTATCACTATAGGTTCCATTTGTCTTTCCTAGGGCTCCATGTAAATGGAATTATACAGTATGTAGTTTTTACTGTCTGGCTCCATTCACTCAGCATTTCTGAGTGGTATTCTCTTGGAAATCTTTTAAATAGTTCTCAGAGAGGGCCTGTTATGGTGCAGGCACTGTGCTAGGCATAGCACACACTCAGGGTTCTATGGCTGGTCATCTCTTTATCTTTTATTGCTACCCCCTACCCCCATCCCAGTTTGAAAAACCAGATCAATGTGATTTGTTAATGGAAAGACATGAGCTTTGAATTAGAAACACCCGAGTTCAGATTGAAGCTTTGGCCCTTTGTGCTCACTCAGTTGTGTCTAGCTCTTTGTGATGCCTTGGACTGTAGTCCGCCAGACTCCTCTGTCCATGAGATTCTCCAGGCAAGAATACTGGACTGGGTTGCCATGCCCTCCTCCAGGGGATCTTCCCGACCCAAGGATCGAACCCAGGTCTCCCACATTGCAGGCGGATTCTTTACCGTCTGAGCCACCAGCAAAGCCCAAGAATACTGGAGTAGGAAGCCTATCCATTCTCTAGGAGATCTTCCCGACTCAGGAATTGAACCGGAGTCTCCGGCATTGCAGGCGGATTCTTTACCTGGAAGCCCTTCGGCCCTTTCCTGGGTGTTAAATTCTGCTTCTCATTTTCTCTCTTAAATCAGGCTAATGACATTCATCTGGATGTAATGGTTATAAAGCTCCAGCTCAGGGCCCGGCCCAGAGGGAAAATATGCAGAAACCACAATATTTTTCTTTTCTGTTTTTCTTAATTCCCCCGTGCATCAGACTCACCATGCATAAGACTATGATACACCTCCAGATACCACCAGTTTTATCCTCATGTATGGAAAGAGTCGTTAATGTGTTTTCCTGTGCTTTCTCTAACAGATTTATCTCCTGTGGAGAGATTTAAGGAATTCCAGATCAGGTCATATCCTGTACAGGATTTTAGTTTTCTGAAGCTTTTTCATCTCCAGAAAGCCCAGGAGCAAGAAGGATCCAGCTTCAGTAGGAAGATTAAAACCTCAGGAAATACTTTCCCAAAGACCTTTGGCTCAAAAATCAAGTAAGCTTTGCCCTTGACAGATTGGAGGGTTCAGAGTCTGGTTGAAAGGGGGTATAACTTACAGGGCAGACTGTCAGATATGCTCGGGGGAGAGCAGAGATAGCAATCACAACTTTCCCCCAAAGATTGGGGTGTCTGTAGAAGGCTGCCTAGGGGACTTCCCTGGTGGTCCAGTGGTTAAGACTTTGCCTTCCAATACAGGGGGTATGGGTTTGATCCCTGGTTGGGGAGCCAAGATCCCATATGCCTTGTGGCCAGAAAACCAATATAAAATGGAAGCAATATTGTAATGAATTCAAATTCAAAAAGACTTAAAAAAGAAGGCAGCTGAGAGAGGTCCTGGGTTTGATACTGGGGACTACTTTCTCTGCCTCCAACTCACAGGGCCTCATCAGGCAGTCAGCTGCTTCCTTTCTCAGGAGCCCATCTGAAGAAAAAGGGGCTGCATATTTTTGGTGGTGACTTTCTGTCTGTGTATCACCCAACCTTTTGAAGCTGAGCTTTTTCATAAAAGTCTACTCATCTAAGGGAGTCAGTAGATAAGGGCTTTAGAGTCAGTCCAATCGAGATTTGAACCTGGATTGGCCACATGTTTTATGCATTGGCCAAAAGTTTGATGAAATCCTCCTCTCCCAAGTCTCCTCCCTGTTTAAACCTCTACAATTCCTGACAGTCAGTCTCTCCCAGGGTTTGATTTTCTGTGTTCTCACTACCTGGGAGAAGGGAGGGGCGATCTTAACATGCAGTAGAGCAAGGGCTGATTATCGAGAGCTTCGAGCAAGTTCTCTTTAACAAGCTGTCAAATTTCAGGTCTAGGTGTTCTCATTTGATCAAGTGTCCCATGATCCAAACCAAGTATGGCGATCTCCCCAAGGAGGCTGCAGTGGGGGCCTACATGAAGATCCACACCGTGGAGCAAGGAGAGGTCTTGGTAAGTGTGCAGAGAGTCTTGTTCATGATACAGTGTGTAACATGATGGGCTGAGGGTGCTAGATAATGAGAGTAAAGGTGTAAAAACATCCTTTTCTGGATTTGGTGATATTAAGGGATATTATTGACTTTTAAGATGTGGTAATGTATTGTGGTTATGTTTTTTATTTTTATTTAAAAATTTTTTTTCTTGGTTATGTTTTTTAAAAGGTCTTTATATTTAAGAGATATATATATCCAAATATTTATAGATAAAATGATATGACATCTGGGACTTGCTTTAAAATAATCCAGGAAGAAGGCAACGGTGTCTCTTCTCACTACTCTTATTCAGTGTTGTTTTGAAAGCCCTATCAATTCATTAAGAAAAGGAAATTAAACAAATACAGATCGGGAAGGAAAAAATATAGCTTTCTTTGTTTGCAGGTGACATGATTGTCAATATAGGCAGTTCAAAAGAATTAAAAATGAAACAAAATAACAAAATAAAGAACAAATAAGACAAATAAACAAACAAATAGAACAAATAAAACCTCCTGAGCTGATAAATGATTATAGCAAGGTCACAAGGGTATAAAGCAACGAACAGTTGTAATTTGAAATAAAAATGCAGTGCCATTTACAATAGCACCAAAAAATGAAATACTTAGGTATAAATATAACAAAATATGTTCAGAAACTCTATGCAGAAAACTATATAACTATAATGAAAGAATTCAAAGAAGATTTAAATAAATGGAGAAATATTCTATGTTTGTGGATTGGAAGACTCAGTATCATTAACATGTCAGTTTGTCCCCACTTGATGTATAGATTCAGTGCAATCCAAATCAAAATCCGAGTAAGTTATTTTGTGGATATTGACAAACTGATGCTAAAATTTATATGGAAAGGTAAGTAAATATAAACAAACTGACAAATCCACACAGTGAATTGTTACTTGGCAATAAAAAGAAATTAACTAACTATGAAAAGACGTGGCAAAGTTAAATGAATATTTCTCTTTTTTTTTTGGCTGCAATTTGTGCCTTGAGAGATCTTAGTTCCCCAACCAGGGATTGACCTTGGCCCTGGCAGTGAAAGTGCCAAATCCTAACCACTGGACCACCAGGAATTCCCTTAGAATATTTCTAAGGGAAAGAAATCAATATGAAAAGATGCATCACCGCAGCTGGAGAAAGCCCGCACATAGGAATTCCATTAGGAATACTCAGCCCAGTCAAAAATAAATAAAATTAACAAAATCTGTAAGTACAAATGGATGTAATGCATATGTATGAGTAAATTAATAAACGAGGAGAAGACACAAATCTCACACGCAGAACTGCTCCTTGGGCTTGGACGGCACTTTGTGACTTCCTTCTGAGGAGTACAGTATAGGAAGGAGGAAGAAGAGAATTATTTCACAAAGGAAGAACTGCTGCAAGTAAAATGCTCCTGGAGTCAGGCGATCAAGGCCACATCAGCACTAATAAATCATCTTGATAGTATGGCCCTTATTATGAGATGATAAATGTGGGATGTGATGTGATGACAGTGCTGTACTACAGTCCTCTTCCCGATCACCTATAACCCCCATCTAGTGATGGGGAAAAAAATCAGTCAGAATCTAATAGTGGGGCAACCCAAGCCCTAGCTGACTGGAACTCCTCAAAACTGTCCAGATCATCATAAACAAGGTAGGTCTGAGAAACTGCCACATCCGAGAGGAACCTCAAGGGACTTGACAGTTAAGTGTAATGTGTCCTGGAGAGGACTGTGGAACAGAAAAGGGAAAGCTAAATAACTCGTTGACTTCAGTTATTGATGTGTATCCATCGTGGTTCATTAACTGTAACAAAACTTTTACACAATGTGAGATCTTAACTTGGGAAACTGACTAAGATGTACCATCTTCTCAGTTTTTCTGTTAGCCTAAAATGGTTCTAAAGATTATCCAGGGACTCCTCTGGGGTCCAGTGGTTAAAACCCTGTGCTTCCAATGCAGGGGACGCAGGTTCGATCCCCTGGTCGGGGAACTAGGATCCCACATGCTGTGCGTGCTCAGTTGTGTCTCTTTGCCACTTTGGGCTGTAGCCCGCCAGGCTCCTCTGTCCGTGGAATTTCCCAGGCAAGAATACTGCAGTGGGTTGCCATGTCCTCCTCCAGGGGATCTTCCTGACCCAGGGATCGAACCCACATCTCCTGGTTTGGCAGGCGGATTCTTTACCACTGAGCCACCTGGGAAGCTCTAATTACCACCTGCTACTCGGCCAGGGGGAAAAAAAGTCCAATAGTGGAGGAGAATGTATGGGTGAAACAAGTTTGCCCCTGAACTCTGACCGTTGTGGGAGCTAGATGCCAGAAGATAGATGCTGGAGCTGGGAGGGGGTGGGCGGCACAGGAAGGGTGTGAGGCCTCCTGGCGAGTAGCCGTGTGCCTCAGTCTTCCTGGGGGTGGGGGCCCTGTCTTCTGATGTGTGGTCAGTCATTGTCACCATGAATCCCCAGGGTCCTCTTCATAGCCCTTCAGCCCATGTTGTGCTAATCTCCCGGCGCTCCTGCTCTGCTGGACTATGTGCCTTGGGAGGCAGGGAGGCCAGCCCAGCACTGTCTGGAGCCCCAGGCCCTGGCCTAGCCCTCGGTCAGTGCTGAGGGACTAGTTTGCAGCTTTTCAGCAGCTCTTCCTTTTGCTCAATAAAACTCTGCCTCCTACAGCTTTTAACGAGTTCTTCCCACCACCCGCTGCACCCTACCCACCCCCAAGAATAAACAGAAATCAGTTTCCTTGCCACATGATGGCCTCTTAGAATTTAAAGAATGCTGTTTTGTTTTTCTATTCAACATTTATGGAGCCAGGCAGCATGCCAGTGCCCCGTTAATTATTTTCTTATTCAGGGAAAACATTCCTCCATCCCTGCAGTGTTCATGTGATGTGCTTTCCAGCCCTCTTGCTTCCGCCTCCCTGCAGTTTCAGAGTCTCAGGGCAAGGTGCTCGGGACTGAACACAGGCCGCCTGAGGCTGGGCACCTGCCGTGAATGTGCCTCGTAGCGGCCCAGTGAGGGGCTGGGATGCCAAGCACCCTGAGTGAATGGAAGCACCAAGGCCAGGAAGGGCATTGCTTATTCTGGTCGAGAGCATGTGGGAAGCTGTGGCAAGTGGAACTTTAGACTTGATTCCAAGCTCGTGGAAGACTATTCTTCTGTGGACTGGAGGTGGGAGGGGTTGGTTTCAGGATGACTCAAGTGCATTACATTCATTGTGCACTTTATTTCTGTTATTGTTACATCAGTGTCACCTCATATCATTAGACATTAGATTCGGAGGTTGGGGACCCCTGCTCTAGACAATCCTAGAAGGTGCTGGGTGGGAGCTCAGAGCAAGGCCTTCACTCTCCACACATCGGAAGGCAAAGCTTTAACTACTGTACCACCAGGGAAGGCCCACAGGTATTTCTTGAGTGTTTATCAAGCTTCAAGCTTGGCCCAAGTTGCCAGTGTGGGCAAGTAAACTGATGTCATTCTTGCCCTCCTGGGGCTTATGATCTAGTCTGGGGACAGACAGTAAACAGATAAAGCAGCAGATATACAGAAAGTTTCAAATTGCTATTGGGAACAGAACAGAAAGCGGGGTTGAAGGGGGAGGTGGTCTTAAATGGAGTGGTCAGGGAAGGTTGCTCTAAGACAGTGATGTGTAAGCTGAGACCTGAAAGGCAAAACAAATGAGCTGTGGACAACCTGGGAGGGAGAGTGTTCCAGAACAAGAAAGCAGGTCGAGCCTGAGGCAGGAGGGAGCTTGGCATGTGGAGGGAACTGGAAGGGAGGGAGTGTGGCTGGAACGGAGGGAACAGGTGGGAACCTCAGGGGTGAGGCAGCCACAGCCTCAGTGCCACAATGAAGAGCTTTATTTTATCCTGGGGGGCTTTGCGAAGCTGTTTGAGGACCTGACTCTGGCTGGAAAGTATAGGACAGACTGGAGGTGAATAACAGTGCCTGCTGCTGGGCTGCCCTTCGTGAGGTCCTGGCCAGGCTGATGGGGTCAAATCCCAGTCCATCACTTTCTGCCTTGTCACCTTTGGCAAACTAGTTAACGTCTCTGTGGCTCAGTTTCCTTGACGTGTAGCAGCTAAAAGCATGGACTCTGCAGACCTCTCTGGTGGTCCAATGGTTAAGACTCCATGCTTCCACTGCAGGGGGTACAGGTTTGATCCCTGGTCAGGGAACTAAGATCCCACATGCCCCATGGTACAGCCAAAATAAATAAATAAGTGCATGGACTCTAATGACAGACCCACCTGAGTTCAAATCCTAGCTTTATTGCTTCCATGCTGTGATGCTGGACATGTTTCTTAACCTCAGCTCATCCTCTGTAAAAGGATGATAATAAAAGAACTCACCTTGTGGGGTTCTAGTGAGGGTTATGTGAGTCAACACACACAAGAGAGCTACAAGAGGGCCTGGGGTTTGGTGACTGCTCATTAAGCATGAGTTGGTGCTATCATCACCATCGTCACCATCACCGCCATCATTATCATCGCATCATCCTACTGTAAAAAGACAAACCTGACTTTTGACAAGCAAATTTCCTTTGCCCAACCTCATTTTCCACATCTAAGGGTGATAATCCCTATATCCCAGGGTGGTTGTAAGGATTAAATTTATATACATGTTTCTCGAAACTGACTAAAGAGCTGTTTCTCGAAACTGACTAAAGAGCAGCCATTCTGGCTGCTGTGCAAGGCCTGGTGCTGATTAGAAGGGGCTTCATGCCCCTTGCAGTGAGCACAACTGAAGTGTGAGGATCTTCACGTCTCCCAGAGTCATCCTTACACACAACATCTTGTTTAGACCATCAGCAGCTCATAAGAAAGATGACACCTCTCCACTCCAGTCTTACAGGGAGAGACAAGGCCAGGGCTCAGAGCAGATGGTCATTCTTTAAGGTCTAGAACCCAGATCGTGGTGGTAGTGTGGCGAGGGTGAGGGAGGGGAAGGTTCCAAATCCTACTTCACGTCTCTTTCAGTTTGAGAATCCTTCAGAGACATGCAGGGCAGGTGTTCTCACCTCTGTTTCACAGGTGTGCAAACAATGGGCCAGGGAGGTGTAACTTCACCCAAAGTCACATTGAAACTGCTGGGTGGCTTTCTGGGGGCTCTGGGGAATTCTGGTCCTTTGTGTCTCAACACAAAAAATTCAGCAAGAGGTAAAGTGATAGACAAGAAGTGATTTATTAGAATAAGATGTTTGTGAAGCTTATAAGCAGGCAGGCAAGAGGGTGCTATGCCCAGAGAACTTAAGTGGGCTACAGTCTTAAAATCAAAGGAAAAGTGGGGAGGGGAAAAACCACCTTCTTTCTCATTCTTGAATAGTCATCAGGCTTCCATCAGCACTTCCTCCTCCAAGGTTGGGCAGGGGAGTTTTCTTATGGCTACATGGTCTAGCCAGGACTGTCATAACACAATGGGAAAATTAATTTAGGTCTCAGTACAATGAGAGCCTTTCACTTTGAAATGCCTATGATATGCTGTGTGTTCTCAGTCATGTCTGACTCTCTGTGATCCTACGGACCATCGCCCGCCAGGCTCCTCTGTCCTTGGGATTTCCCAGGCAAGAATACTGGAATGGGTAGCTATTTCCTTCTCCAGTGGATCTTCCCAACCCAGGGATCGAACCTGCGTCTATTGTGTCTCCTGCATTGTCAGGCAGATTCTTTACCTCTGAGCCACCTGGGAAGCCCAAAGTTTTTGGCTGCAGTGCACAGCTTGTGGGCTTTTAGTTCCCCAGCCAAAGATCAAAGAGCTTGGAGTCCTATCCACTGAATTTGAACGATCACCTTTCCATAAATTATTGTTTCTATGTGTGCAGAGAGCACGTCCTGGGATCATTGATTTACTGAGCTCATTAGGCAGGATGTGGATCTCATGCCACCATTGTTTTATTGTTTTGGGGAGCATCGTGTGCTCCTGTCACATGGTTTTGTTGCTAAGCAAACTTGCTTTCTAGCGCGATCATTGACTCACGGGGGTCTTCATGCCTTTTCCTTTACTTACGATCCTTTAGTGGGATTAACTATTTAATCACCTACTTTGTCCCTTTACTCTGTCCCTATCAAGATGACAGGTAAACATGTGGATCTTCCTTCTGAAGCCTGCATTTTCCCAATCCCACTTGGCTTGCCTAGAGCAGACCTCTTGGTTTATGGTTGATGTCCTCTTAAGCCCAAGACGGCTGGGCATTGCAAGCTCTGGACCACTGACCTTCTCTCCCCTCCTTGCTGCTGCTACTGCTGCTGCTGCTAAGTCACTTCAATTATGTCCGACTCTGTGTGACCCCATAGATGGCAGCCCACCAGGCTCCTCCATCCCTGGGATTCTCCAGGCAAGAATACAGGAGTGGGTTGCCATTTCCTTCTCCAATGCATGAAAGTGAAAATGAAGTCACTCAGTCGTGTCCAACTCCTAGGGACCCCATGGACTGCAGCCTACCAGGCTCCTCCATCCATGGGATTTTCTGGGCAAGAGTACTGGAGTGGGTCGCCATTGCCTTCTCCCCTCCCCTCCTTGCCAGAGTCTCAATAGCTGAGAGGCTGCGTGAGCACTGGACTGGGACTTCAGCACCCAGGACTCTAGTCCCAGCTTTGCTCCATCTCAAAGTGTCTCCTTATGAAGGGGAATACAGTCCCTGTAAAGCAAGCAGATGGGCCTGCTGACCTCCATCTCCCTTCCAGATATGATGGAGTAGGAATCCACACCAGAGAGCCCAAGGAGCAATGGGAGCTGCATAGTAGCCGCCAGGGGCCCCAGAGCCTGTGAGGGACAGAAAGAACTAAGGCTCCGTGGGGACAAGTGCTATGAACAAAGCCCTGGAGGGAAGGGTCGGGGAGGGCGTGGTGGCTGTAAAAAGGGAAGACCTAGGAGGATGGGCTATTTGTCATCATCATAAGGAAGAGAAAGTGGGCTGACCTGGCACAAAGAAGAGTTGAGGTTGGACACCAGGGAAAGCTGGTAAAATACTGCTACCCAGTTAAACCACTGGATACCAGGGTTGTCCCACAAGCATGATTTTTGCAGAGCCTGCTGCCTGGACAAAGTGCTTGGATGGTTCTTTGAGGACTTTGGTGTCACTGGCAAAGAGAGCCCTGGACTTCTCCCTATCACTTGCTGAATGACCCCAGATGGGTTCAAGTCCTGTTTGGGGCCTTGCTTTTCCAATCAGGAAAATTTGCTTGTAGAGTGGATGGTCTCTGAGATTGAACTTTCTGGGACTTCTTTTCTCTAGGGCCTTCACCAGATCCTCCTCCCGGAGAGCCAACATGACACTCGGCCCTTGATCCTTGTGAGCCTGGGAGCTGAGGTGATACGGATCAGGAAAGAAAAATTTTGTGAACTGCTTGACAGTAATACAATAGAAAAATTGTCAAAGTTCAGTATCAAGTACCCCAGGTCAGTGCTGGAAAACTGTGTGCTTTCCGCCAGATTGAATGAACAATTTTTTACTTATTTTAGTAAAAGAAAAAAAGTGATAATATCTAGTGCTGACAAGGGTAGAATGAAACTGGTAATTGCTGATACCCTCTAAATTGGCTCAATCCTTTTGATAATAATTTTAGATAATAACGTTTCAAGGGCCCAAAACTGTTTCTACCCTTTGAAGCAATGGTCTACCTGTGAATTTATCTCTATATAACTAAATTATAGGGAAAGATACTAAGATGTTTGTATCTGCCATATTCATAATAGAAAAACAACCCCCCTCCATCCACACATGTCACACCAAGGGGACAGTTTCATTCCCTTAATACTAACTTTTTTGAAGAAGCAAAAGTAAAATGAGTGATGCAAAGCTACATGAAAAGGACAGGGTACAAAGTTGTATATATACTATGACTTGGGCCTTTGTAGGCAATGGCACCCTGCTCCAGTACTCTTGCCTGGAAAGTCCCATGGATGGAGGAGCCTGGTGGGCGGCAGGCAGTCCATGTGAAGAGTTAGACATGACTGAGCGACTTCACTTTCACTTTTCACTTTCATGCACTGGAGAAGGAAATGGCAACCCACTCAAGTGTTCTTGCCAGGAGAATCCCAGGGATGGGAAAGGCTGGTGGGCTGCCGTCCATGGGGTTGCACAGAGTCGGACACGACTGAAGCGACTTAGCAGTAGCAGTAGCAGCAGAACACTAACATGAGAAAAATCTAGAAGAAAAATAAGCAAAAATGATAATTCTGCAGTATTGCCCAATTTGTAATGGTCATTCTTTCTGGAAGACAGGACTAAAAGGGACTTTCTGGTTATAGTTATATATTCCTCTGATGTTTGTTTTTGCAGTGAGTATATGTTTCTTTTTTAAAATTTATTTCTTTTATAATAAGGGAAAGAATAACATACTTTTTAAAGTTATTATCAGGGTAGAAACATCCCAAGTGGGTTTTCCCCTTTATTCTCAATGTTTGGTAATGATGATATATTTTATAATTTAAAAATATTTATCTTAAAAGATTTAATAGAAGATTTCTATTTATATTTCCCTAGTTTCCAAATTTTCCATAAAAGTGAACACTTTTATAGTGTGAAAAAAACCTCACTATTTTTTATGTAAAAACTAATTTATTGCCTGATCACTGGTCACAAAACTGTTTTGATCTTACACTGTTATTACTAAAGAGTGTTTGAGTGCATACTCCTAGAATATATTATGTGATATGAGTAACATAATGTTTATTTTTTATCTGTTATATCTATATCTGCTGTGTATTGTATACCTCCTATACATTATAAATATGCAAACATAGATCTTTAAAAAGAATAAGACTAAGAAGGAATTCCCTGGTGGTCCAGTGGTTAGAATCCCATGCTTTCACTGCTGAGGGCACAGGCTTAATCCCTGGTCAGGAAACTAAGATCCTGCAAGCTGCATGATGTGGCTGAAAATTTAAATTAAAAAAAAAAAAAGCCAAAGATAAATATAGATGAAGTCCTACTGTTTTATTCACACAGCCCAGTGGATCTCATTCACCTCTCTAGGTGACATCCCCAGCCCCCCTTCCCCCAAATCTGGACTCTTGCAGCCGTCTTAGCACTGGTCTCCTGCCTCCGTCTTCTTTGTGCTGGATCATTTCTGCACACTGTGCTTTTGTGCTGTGCTGTGCTTAGTGTCTTAGGCACGTCCAATTCTTTATGACCCCATGAACTGGGGCCTTCCAGGCTCCTCTGTCCATGGGGATTCTCCAGGGAAGAATACTGGAGTGTGCTGCCATGCCCTCTTCCAGGGGATCTTCTCAACCCAGGGATCGAACCCAGGTCTCACACATTGCAGGCATAGATTCCTTACCATCTGAGCCACCAGGGAAGCCCAAGAACACTGGTGTGGGTAGCCTGTCTCTTTTCCAGGGGATATTCCCAACCCAGAGGAATCAAACTGAGGTGTCCTGCATTACAGGCAGATTCTTTGCCACTTGAGTTTACCAGAAAGCCTGCACTGTGCTTTTATTAAAACTCAAATCTGGCCATGTTAAACTCCTGTTTAAAACCTTTCAGTGGTACCTCACTGCCTATAGGATACAGTGCAGATTCAGTGCCGTGTAAACAGCCCTTCATAGTCTGACCCTTCAACTCCCTGTAGCACTCCTGCTGTCTCTAACCCACTCTGGCAACCCAGGAAGATTGCCTCCTAGACCATTGCCTTTGCCAGCGTAGACCCTTCTGCCTGCAACGCCATCCCTCAGTCCTGCTTCCAGCCTTTCATTCGGATAAACTTCTCATTCTTTAAGATTCATCTCCTCCAGAAAGCTGGGCTAGGTACCCCTTTCTGTTCACTCATAGTCCTACAGCTCTCACAGTGGCCACACCACGCTGTATTACAGCTGTTTAGAGCTTTGTAGTTCATTTGTTTTTCTTTAATGTGGACCATTTGTAAACTCCTTATTGAATTTTTTACAATGCGAGACATGCGGGCTCTTTCTCCCCGACCAGGGACTGAACCTTCATCCCCTGCATTGGAAGGTGAACTCTTAACCACTGGACTGCTAGGGAAGTCCTTAGAACTGTGTAGTTTTTGCACAGTTGTTTCCCCACCACTTGGTTAATTTCCTCCTGAAGACAGGGCTTGGGCTTTATCCACCTCTCACCTCTAGCACCTGTACAGTACTTGGCACGAGATAGGTGCTTGATAAGCGTTAGTGAATGAATGAGGCCCACTCACTGTGGAAACCTGGAAAAGGCTGAACATTTATGAAGGTGAAGACTGAAAGTGTTTGCATTGCTCCAACAATCCCAGTTAGCGATTTATGTATTTCCTTTCAGTATTATTATTTTTTTACTACATGGCTATGTGCCAAATATGCATTTATCATTCAGCCACACAAACTTTCATACAGATATAATCTTGCATCCTCCCCGCCTTTGTCTTTTCTTGTGGTGGTGATGTGATCAGACATCATTTTGTAAGCAGTTGTGGTGATTCCTGCGGTTGAGAAAGAGGGGAAGGCAAGCATATCTGTAAAGTTACTTCAACCGTATCTAATAAGCACAGGAAAGAATTTGACATGGACTCTGTATGACCTTGGACAAGTCACTTACCCTCCTTTAGGCATCAGACTCCACTACAAAACAAACCAATTAGAGTAGAACAGTTTCCCCAAATTATGGAACATCTTCTCAGAAGGCTTACAAGATGATTTTAAGTGGTACACAGATTATAAACAGCTACATATTTATTTGAATATGAGTTAGAAAACCAGGACTAGTTCACTAAAACCTTGATTAGACAATCTTGTTGCTTTTGAACCAAGCCAAAGTAAATATTTAAGTGAAAGAAAGTAAGTGGATTTAAGAAAAGCATTAATAAAATAACAGGTGATAATGTATCTGTGATCCAGATTGGGGGCAGTTTTTACATGTATATGTATGGCTGAGTTCCTTTGCTGTTTACCTGAACCACCAGCACATGTTAATCAGCTATACCCCAACACAAAATAAAAAGTTTTAAAGGAATAAGAAAAATGGGGGCAGTTTTGTGGGGGAAAAAAAAAAACAACTTGGGAAACACTGATGGTTCCTTGCAGTTCAGCAGTGCTCCAATTCTCTGATACCTGTGGCCTATCAATGTAGAAAATAGCTATTTAGAGCCACTTCCTCAAAAAAGGACTTAAGGGGGAAAGAAAGGATTTAAGGAAGAAAGAAAGAGTTTAAGGAGGCTTAGCTTCTCAGAGCATCTGGTGCGTGATGGGTGTCAGTTAATGGCTGAATTGGGATTCAGAGAAGGTTTGCGCAGGCTTGAGGGTGGCAGATGTTGGGCCTCAGCTTCTGTGCCGCACAGTCACCACTCTGCTACAGTCGTCTGCAATGCTGACAGATCGAATTCTGGCTTATTCATTAATTGTCGAACTCATGGTTTTCTAGACTGCTAAAGCAGGCAGAAAATATATCCATTATCTAGCTCAAGTCCCCCATGTTTTAACTGAGGACTGTGAGGCCCAGGAAGGGGGACGTGACATGCTGAAGATGGCACAGTCCGTGGGTGAGACCTGTCCCGTGGATGCTATGGGCTAGATTATCTGAAGCCTGTCCCCCTAACAGATACAAGGAGCACATGTAGAATATGAACAGCTGAGTTCGCAGGAAAAAGGGACTCTCCCATGGGCCCAAGTGAAGAATGACCTAAAGCCAAAGCACTGAGTGTGATCTGGTGCTGGATGGCCAGGCGGATGTGGCGTGGGGCTAGTACCCGAGGGCACCATGTGCTGGCATCCTGCAGGGACAGATGACAGTTGCAATTCCAGCGAGGCAGATGGTGGAGCTGGAACCCCTGCAGGAGTGGAGGGCTTTAGAAGAGCTGCCCCCTTTAGTGAAAGACTAGGCTAGAATCAACGTGCCCATCAGCATCAGGAGGTGACACAGAATCTTGTCTGTCTCAACTTTTACTCTGGAACAACAACATCAGAAAGATCTTCTAAGAATTTGTGGTCACATGCTTGCCCTCTCTTAAGTTCTGGTGAGTTCCTTAACCTCCTTGAGCCTTAGTTTCCACATTTGTGAAATGGGGTGGTCATGAGGATCTGATGAGTTAACAAGTATAAAGTGCCTGGTGCATGGTGAGTGTGAAGCAGGGTTGGATAGTGTTACTGATTATGTAAGAGATCGGGAGTTAACGGGGCTCTTTAGGTAGAGACTCTCCAGTGGTATGCTGGGCAACGTTCAACAAGCAGCTCTTTTGGAGGTGGGAGGTCACCTGACTGGAAATACTGGCCAGTTTCTATGGTACACATTCTCCTCCCATGGCCAATTTTGAGCTACCAGCCTGTTGTCACTCAGCATGGAGTTGCTTTCGTGAGCTGGTAGGAGCTGACACTGCTGAGACCTAAGGTCTCGGGACTAACTTGTAGCCCATTCTGACCTCTAGATTTTGGATTAAGCTAATCTCTGTGAATCAAAGTTGACTTTGTCCTGGTCAATGCAATTTTCTGAAAGAATGCTCTAATGTGTTAGTGATTTACCAAGCTTGCCTCTTTGGATGAGAGTATAGCTGAGGCAGTGAAAGTCAAACAGCCCTTCCCTTGCTGTGGTCTCAGGAGGAAATAAGCCAGTGAGTCTTGAGCCCATCCACCATTGCCCACCTCTTCCCTTACCCTCATGTGCAATGGAGAAGGCGGGCAGAGTAGATGCAGGGCACCAAGACCAGCCAGGGCAGCTACCAGTTGACTTTCTATCTTGAAAGATTTACCCAATCTGGACATTTCCCATAAATAGAACCAAGTATTAGTTTGGTAGGATACCCCGAATGAACTTTTTGGCCAACCCAGCACATGTGACTGGCTTCTCAGCACAGTGTTTTCAAAGGTCATTCATGTTGTAGCCAGTTTGGGGTTGGCCAAAAATTCATTCAGGAATTTTTCCATACAATGTTACAGAGAAACCCAAGATTTGGGCCAACCTAATATCAGTATTTCATTCCTTTTTATTGTCAAATAATATTCCAGTGCATGGACATATTATACTTGATTTATCCCTTCATCAGTTGATGGACATTTGGGTGGTTTTTACTTTTTGGCTATTTTTGAATAATGCTGCTAGGAGCATTCTTGTGCAAGTTTTTAATGTGGGCATATGTTTTCATTTCTCCTGGGTATATACCAAGGAGTGGAATTGCTGGGTCATAAGTTAACTGTTTGGCCTTTTGAAGAACTGCTAGGCTGTATTTCCAAGTCACTGTACCATTTTCTATTCCTGTCAGCAATGTATTGGAACCCTCATTGCAATATCTCCACTTCTCCATTGACAATAATAATAATTTGTCTCTTTAATTATCATCATCCCAGTGGGCATAAATGGTATCTTGTATGGCTTTGGCTTATATTTCCCTGATGGCTAATGATCACAGGTATAATTTTAAATTTTTAATAGCCACATTATAAGAAATAAAAATAGAGGGGTGAAATTAATTTTAATAATACATTTTATTGAATGTAGTGGCTCAGAGGTTAAAGCGACTGCCTCCAATGGGGGAGACCCGGGTTCGATCCCTGGGTTGGGAAGATCCCCTGGAGAAGGAAATGGTAACCCACTCCAGTATTCTTGCCTGGAGAATCCCATGTAAGGAGGAGCCTGGCAGGCTACGTCCACGGGGTCACAAAGAGTCGGACACGACTGAGTGACTTCACTTTTTCACTTTCACTTAGCATGTAATCAACATAAAAATGACTGAGATACTCTGCATTCTTTTTTGGTGTTAAGTCTTTGAAATCTGGTGTGTATTTTATACTCAGAGCACATCTCTAATTCAGATTAATCCCACTTCAGGTACAGTAGCCACCTACGGGTCAAGGCCACTGCATGGAGCAGTGCAGGTCTAGGGGATGGAAGCAGGGAAGGGTGAAGGAGGCAGCTAGAGGGCCAGGAAGGGCGCAGAGGTGGGACAGAGCTCCAGGTGTTTAGGGACTGAAGGAGTGGCAGGAGGCAGGACTGGAGGGGCAGGGGTCAAGAGGCGCTGGTGTGGGAACCCCAACCCCTGTTCCTTACCTTCAGTGATGAAGATCTGTGCCAGAGGTTCCTCAAGGAGAACAACTGGAATATCTTCCGGAAGGACCTGGTGCGGCTACTGGTAGAGCCTCGCTGGCGTCCCCCATTCACTCCAATCCAGCCCAAGAAGAAAGGGACCTACAACCCCAGAACTGTGATGCTGGATCTGTATAGCTTAGACAAGAAGACTAAACGTCGTCATCCCGTTTTTATGGCACCCCAGAAATACCTGCCCCCATTGAGGATTGTCCAAACCATTATAGCACCCCCGGTACAAAATCCAGGAGCTCCTGCCTCAGTATAAGAATGCAGGGGTCCTCATGTAGAATCAATAAAAGATGTTGGGTCAACCACCATGTTTCCTGAATAACCGCCATTGGAGTTGTGGGGCTTACAGTGGGGGTCCCTGGGGCAACCTGGGGCTCTGGAGAGGTATTAGGGGGCACTGTCTCCCCTGGCACTTGTGGGGCTGAGTAGGGGACAGTCAGGAGTCTGGGGGTGCGAGGTCAATCACTGGGGTGGCCTCAAGGTGAGAGGGTCTTATGACGTGGACGGAGGCACAGAGGAAGGACAGGGTTGTGAACTCAAAAGTCTTGCAAGGGCAGACAGGTTGTCTGAAGGAGTGTAGGGGACTTCTTTGGTGGTGCTTCCACTGCAGGGAGCCTGGGTTTGATCCCAGGTCAGGGAACTAAGATCCATAGAACATTCATTCTATGACAGCCATCTTGCTAAAGCATTTGACTGGAGTCTTGTGACTTGGGCTAGGACCCACATCTGAGGTCAGGGGCGGCGGCTGAGTGGAACAACCCCACGTCCAAGGAGTGGCAGCTGCACGGGCACAGGAGGGCCAAGAGGAGCTACTGCGCCTTCAAAGTCAGGAGGGGTAACCTCGTCCAAGGTAAGGAGCAGCGGCTGCGCTTTGCTGGAGCAGCCGTGAAGAGATACCCCACGTCTAAGGTAAGAGAGACCCAAGTGAGACGGTTGGTGTTGTGAGAGGGCATCAGAGGGCAGACACACTGAAACCATAATCACAGAAAACTAGCCAATCTGATTACATGGACCTCAGCCTTGTCTAACTCAATGAAACTAAGCCATGCTGTGTGGGGCCACCCAAGATGGCCAGGTCATGGCAGAGAGGTCTGACAGAATGTGGTCCACTGGAGAAGGGAATGGCAAACCACTTCAGTATTTTTGCCTTGAGAACCCTATGAACAGTATGAAAAGGAAAAATGATAGGATACTGAAAGAGGAACTCCCCAGGTCGGTAGGTGCCCGATATGCTACAGATCAGTAGAGAAGTAACTCCAGAAAGAATGAAGGGATGGAGCCAAAGCACAAACAATACCCAGTTGTGGATATGACTGGTGATAGAAGCAAGGTCCAATGCTGTAAAGAGCAATATTGCATAGGAACCTGGAATGTTAGTTCCATGAATCAAGGCAAATTGGAAATGGTCAAACAGGAGATGGCAAGAGTGAACGTCGACATTCTAGGAATCAGCGAACTAAAGGACTGGAATGGGTGAATTTAACTCAGATGACCATTATATCTACTACTGTGGGCAAGAATCCCTTAGAAGAAATGGAGTAGCCATCATGGTCAACAAAAGAGTCTGAAATGCAGTACTTGGATGCAATCTCAAAAATGACAGAATGATCTCTGTTTGTTTCCAAGGCAAACCATTCAATATCACAGTAATCCAAGCCTATGCCCCAACCAGTAACGCTGAAGAAGCTGAAGTTGAACAGCTCTATGAAGACCTACAAGACCTTTTAGAACTAACACCCCCAAAAGATGTCTTTTTCATTATAGGGGACTGGAATGCAAAAGATCCTAGGTGTGCTACTTATGATGGCTGTTGAGGATTAAAAGAAGTGGTACAAGTATGGCAAGGTAGAGGATTTTATACACCAAGACCCCTGGAGCCAACAGGGAAGTTGAGATGGTAGGCTACACGATGCAGCTAAGATTAAAGAGATAGATAGATGCATAGCAGATGGCCTGGGGAGGTCATGGGGAGTGGTGGGGGCTGGCGTGCACATTCCCCATGCCAGTGGAGCAGCCGCTCGGTAGCTCCTATCAGTTGATGCCATGCCAAGAAATAATGTGGATGCAATACGGCCAAGCTTTAGATTTTTTTCAGGAAAACCCAGAAACCCAGTGTTTTAGGTGATTCCTGTTGTTGTTCAGTTGTTCAGTCGCTAAGTCATGTTCGATAAGACGCCATGGACTGCAGCACCCCAGGCTCCTCTGTCCTCCATTGTCTCCCAGAGTTTGCTCAAACTCATGTCCATTGAGTCAGTGATGCTATCTAACCATCTCTTCCTCTGCCGCCCACCCCTCTTCTACTGGTTTTCAAACGTGAGCAGTGAATTCAAATTATTCTTGAAATACTGTGTTAGGCAAACAAAACACACACGTAGGCTGTGTTGGGCCCACATGCTGCCAGTCTGCCAATAGCTTGTCGAGCGGCTCTGTCTGACTGACAGGGTGTTGCCAGAGCCTGGAGTGAGGTGTGACCGTGGCGGCAGATACAAGGAGCCCAAGACAGATGGGCAGCGTGACAGGAGCTGGCATCCTGGGTGAAGGATGAAGAGTCAGCAGCCTGAGAGGGAGGACACAGACCAGAGGCAAGGTGGTGCTCGGTGGGACTCACGGAGGGTTCCTTGCTTCCTCTGGCAGGTCCTGGAAGCTGCCAGTCACTGGTCTGGGCTGGCTTTACTTGTTGGTAGTGCTGGGCCTAGAACTCAGGGTTCCTGTCTCCCTCCAGCCTTGGTGCCACAGACCCAGGACCTAGTCATCTCTCTCCCTCGGGAAACCCCATGGTTTAGCTTTGAGAGCCCCGAGGGGCCTGGAAGAGGCCGTGGCAGCACAAGAGCCCAGCCTGGGAGAAGGCAGAAGCCCCCCGCCAGTCCCCACCCACTCACCTACACCACCCCTGCAGGGAGCAGACTCTGAGGAACACCCTTCACTGAACTCTGGAGAGCCTGCTTCCGAGTGTCTCATGGGATCCCGGTAAGCGCCTTGAGTCCGCCACCTGCAGCCCAGGTTGTCCAGTGGCACAATGAGCATGTTGGACAAGATGGACGGTTTTCACCAGTGAGCAAGAGGTGAGTGGAGTTTGAAAAGCGTTCTCGACATTATAATTTTGTGTGTTGAATTTAAAAGAACTGTTTTCATGGTGCACAGCAAAGAAGGAGGAGTAGCTGGACTTCCCTGGTAGTCCAATGGCTAAGACCCCGCGCTCACAAAGCAGGGGGCCTGGGTTCCATCCCTGGCCAGGGAGCTAGATCCCACACGCCATAGTTTGCACGCCACAACTAAAGATCCTACATGCCACAACCGAGACCTGCCAGAGTGTCGCCCTAATGGTCTGGGATCGGGTGACAAGAATGAAGACAGAACATGAAATCTGGTGCAATGGGTCGGGGGACCTGCAGCCTCTACTGGACCGAGGTGCAGAGTCCACTCTGAGTCCAGCTTTTATTCTTAATTGCAGCCTACAAAACTTTCTTTGATCTCTTTCCCAAGACAGTACATTGACACAGTCCACATCTCCTTGTTTTCACACCAGGCCATTCCCTTCTGGGATAGTCTCAGGAACAATCAGCAAGTGTGTAGGCAGTGTTCATACCTAATGCCAACCCCGTGTTCCAAGCTCCATGCTTTCATGATCCCAGTCATACTCCCTTCTGGGTCTGGCCTTGGGGTTTGTAACAAAGGCTATTATTCTAAGAAAAACATGAAAAAAATCATCGATGTGGTTTCTTAATATATGCTGTTTTTCTAGGTGGTATTCCTGTGAAATTTCTCAAGGCTGTGAAAGTACATTATTAGGAATTCCCACTACATCTTCCTCTCCTTCTTTTGCAGGAGTAGATACGCTATCTGAGCAACTTTTTTCTTCATCAATTCTCAGATGGTTTCTCTCGTGCATCTGAGGACTAGACACAAAAGAATTAAAAATATACATCCTGATATTATAGTACCAAGTAATACTCCTCCTAAAGTTTTAATCCACATTATGGGGTTAAGTTTATGTAAGCTTTCCTTGATTTCTTTAAATAAATCAGTTTCTGGGACTGATTTTAAGTGAACATTCTACATATTAGAAATAGTAGCCTGTAATTGGGAAATATTTAAGGATAGATTATTACGAATGTGACCTCTCAAATGTTTAGATAATTGGCCCCAAGTATATGCACTTTGATTATGCTTATGAGGTGTGACACAAAAATGAGATATTTCAATCACACTTAAGATGAAGCTGTAATTTAAAATTTTGCACTTTGTCCCCTAGTAGGAGAACTGAATTTTCTAAATCAATCGATTAGTCATTGATTTCTTGGTCTGTGTGGGTTTGACTTCCCCAGGCAGAACTTGCATTTTGGTGCTGCTGTTGTACAAAGGTAGTCGTTCGTATAGTTTGATGCGGAGCCCCCTGGGGACTGCTGCGGTTGTGGCTATGGCAATAATTCCCACAATAGCTGTTATAAGGAGTCCAATAAACCTTTTGGAATGTTGCAGTACTTCCTTTATAACCTTTAAAAGAGCATGTATTTCAGGGGAGGCTTCCCAAGGTCTGGTTTGATTTACTGGAAGCCATATTTGCAATCTCCTTCTTAATGTAACAAATGAGTGATTAAAATTATAAAGTGAAGAATTTAAGCAAGTATATAATTTGCACTCCTGGCAAGAAAGTTTTTGTATACTTTCATTGGTAGAAATTGTTCAAGAGCACATAAGGATCTCTCACACAGCCTGAATGTAAAATGTCCAGTTTGTACTGGTATTAAATGTCAATGAATAATTAGTTTTATCAGAATAATATCCATCCCAAATTTGGAATTTTTGAGACTTCAAGTCAATCTCCGAATCTCTGTTTGCCCTCTTTCTTGATCCACTTGTGGGAAGGGGGGTGACATGCCACTACCATGCCATATAATTGGATGATCTGAATGAGTGGTAATGTTAGTATGTTCAAAGACTTTATGTACCTGCCAACGCAGCCTTTTGTGAGGATTGCAGGACTGATTTGATGAGAGCAATTAGAGACTGCATACCCCTTAGAGGACCAGTCCCATACAATTCCATAGGAACCATTAATCAAAATTACTCCCTCAGTCCCGTGGTAATTATCCCACTGAATACAATCTTGTTTTTCAGATCTTAAATACAATCTTGTTTTTAGAACAGCTTGCAATATTCACATAAAGGTCTGTCTGATTTGGTGTCATTATTGGGTTCTGAGTCATTATAAGCAAAACTCAGACCAGAGAGAAAATATAGTTGAACCTTAGTATAATTATGATTTAAAGAATTAGTGAACAGTCAGGCTTGCATAGATAACTTAAGACATCCTGTATCTGGTCCTACACAAACTGGCCGGGATTCATACCCAGAAGTAACACTGAAGGGAGTCACTTTCTCTTTTTAAAGAAGAGGAAGGCATGTATCTTCAGGTCCTGGTATCCAGGAAGAATCATTAACATAAACAGGGATCATATAATGCCCCCAGTTAATGAGTTTTAGTAATGAGGGGGTTAGATATATATGCCCAATAAGTATAATTCTTTGCTCCTGCCAAAACCAGGGGTATACTCACTGCGATGGTTATCAGGGCAAACATAACCATGATGAGGTTGTCAGGAGTCACTGGTTTTTTCTGCTCAGTTTTACTCTCCGAGCTGGAATCCACACAGGTTCTAGACCTCCTGGGAGATGCCAGCAAACCTTCTTTACCATGTAAGTAACTTTCCCGGTGACCAAGCATTTCTTAGTGGATCTTGCCACCAAGTTGTATTTGTGGTTGTAGCCTGAAAATGTCGCGCAGCTACAGTTGCAATAGTTTATGTAGAAATATTCAAAAATTGAGAGTAAATAAAGCTTTATTCAATATTGTTTATTGTCCTATGGCAATTCTCCTTTTGTTTTTCTATTATATGTTTAAGTGATTGATTAGCCCTCTCCATTATGGCCTATCGTTATGGGTTACAGGGAATGTCAGTGGAATGCTTTATAGATAAAATTTTTAAAAATGTTGGAATGTTCTACTGTTATAAGCTTCCCTGGTGGCTCAGAGGTTAAAGAGTCTGCCTCCAATGTGGGAGACCTGGGTTCGATCCCTGGGTCGGGAAGATCCCCTGGAAAAGGAAATGGCAACCCACTCCAGTATTCTTGCCTGGAGAATCCCATGGACGGAGGAGCCTGGTAGGCTACAGTCCACAGGGTCGCAAAGAGTCAGACACGACTGAGCAACTTCACCTTCACTGTTATAAGCAGGGCTGTTATCAATTTTTATAGTTTTTGGTAGTTTTAAAATAGCAAAAGAAGCATATGTCTTTGTATATGTTTTGTAGTCTCATTATAGTCTCACTGGAGTGAGCAGTGGCCCATATAAATTGACAGAATGTATCAATAGTCATATGTACATAAGTCAGTTCAGTTGCTCAGTTGTGTCTGACTCTTTGCAACCCCATGAATCGCAACACGCCAGGCCTCCCTGTCCATCACCAACTCCCAGAGTCCACCCAAACCTATGTCCATTGAGTCAGTTATGCCATCCAACCATCTCATCCTCTGTCGTCCCCTTCTCCTCCTGCCCTCAGTCTTTCCCAGCATCAGGGTCTTTTCCAATGAGTCAGCACTTTGCATCAGGTGGCCAAAGTATTGGAGTTTCAGCTTCAACATCAGTCCTTCCAATGAACACCTAGGACTGATCTCCTTTAGGATGGACTGGCTGGATCTCCTCAGTCCAGGGGACTCTCAAGAGTCTTCTCCAACACCACAGTTCAAAAACATCAATTCTTCAGTGCTCAGCTTTCTTTATAGTCCAACTCTTACATCCATACAAGACCACAGGAAAAACCATAGCCTTGACTAGATGGACCTTTGTTGACAAAGTAATGTCTCTGCTTTTTAATATGCTGTCTAAGTTGGTCATAACTTTCCTTCCAAGCAGTAAGCGTCTTTTAATTTCATGGCTGCAGTCACTATCCGCAGTGATTTTGGAGCTCAGAAAAATAAAGTCAGCCATTGTTTCCACTGTTTCCCCATCTATTTGCCATGAAGTGATGGGACCAGATGCCATGATCTTTGTTTTCTGAATGTTGAGCTTTAGGCCAACTTTTTCACTCTCCTCTTTCACTTTCATCAAGAGGCTCTTTAGTTCTTTACTTTCTGCCATAAGGGTGGTGTCATCTGTATATCTGAGGTTATTGATATTTCTCCCGGCAATCTTGATTCCAGCTTGTGCTTCCTCCAGCCCACCATTTCTCATGACGTACTCTGCATATAAGTTAAATAAGCAGGGTGACAATATACAGCCTTGACGTACTCCTTTTCCTACTTGGAACCAATCTGTTGTTCCATGTCCAGTTCTAAGGAATTATCTAAGAAGTGAGTCTTAGTAAATATAGATCTTAATTAACAAAACTAGAACTTAAGATTCAGTGAAGCATTAGATGTCATAGGCCTGACATCAGTTGGGTGGATATTTCTTTTAGAGCTCCCCAGTATACTTTTGAGATTTTTTATGTGTCTGGAGACTTTCTTTATTTGTTTTTACCTTGATGAGGCTGTTCAGAACCCAAATGTTTCTAATTTCTGGAGCAATGAGGCAGAGAGAAGAGAAAAATGTTTTAATTTTATCCACAGGTGTAAATCACTAAATTGTTTTAAACCATCAGTGACTTGAGGAGAAGAGCTTTTTATATCTGAAGACAAAGATTAGAAGCCAGTAATATGTCAGAAAAAGTCATGAAAATTGTAGTCATATTTAGCCATCTGTTCAATCTCACGTTGGAGAAGGAAATGGCAATCCACTCCAGTATTCTTGCCTGGAGAATCGCATGGACGGAGAAGCCTAGTAGGTTACAGTCCACGGGGTGGCAAAGAGTCGGACACGACTGAGCGACTTCACCTTCACCTTCACCTTCAGTCTCACGTAACCAGTCCCTTTGCTTTGTAGTCCTTGCCTGACGACTGAGGATGTCAGTAAAAATGATAGCCTCCAAGAAGTTTGTGAAGTTTTTTGTCAATGTCTGTACGACCTGTCCAGCAAAGTGGGTGTTGCTGGAGATCGCATAAAATGTTTTTTAACCAATTTTTTCATTGTAAAATATTAACCCTCTAGCCAGGAAAGGCTTCATCTTATCAAATAAAAGTGAAGTTTGCCAGGGAGCTGGGAAAAGCCAAGCGGCCATCTTGGACTTCCCATAGCCCTGACTGTTTGGTTTATAGCCATTATTGATCCATTTTACATTTCCTGATGAGGGGTTAATTTTGCAGAAGCAGTATGAGCTTTGTCTATGTGTGTCATGGTCTCCATATATCATTGTGAAATAACACTCATTCACTTTATGAAAGTAACGAAAGAGTTTAAAAGCAAGTATGAGTCACCTAAAGACAAAGAAATTTATATAGTCTGTTATCAAAAGCCATATTCCAAGAAGACTTTTATTTTCTTAAAACAGGAAGAGAAAATCTAACTCCAGATTGGTACCAGCTTATATTCATTGTGAAACAATAGTTATTCACTTAGTCAAAGTAACAGTAAAAGATTTTAAAGGCAGTTTAGTGTCTTAAGAAACTTGTATCATGCACAAAACTCTCTTCCACTTGCCACAACCCTTTTTACATTTCTGTATTTATCACTCTATTTGCCCATTCAGAGAATAGTCATTTGTATGTTCAGATGTATTTCCTTTTTCCTTAATAGAATGTAATTCCATTCCGTATACCTTTTTATTAAAAACACACATCTTACTTTTCTTTAGCAATCATGAACTCTTGTATATTAGCATTTTATAGATTGGTGAGCATAAGTACCAGTTTTAAATTTTAAAAATATTTGCTTTTTTTTAAAAAAATAGAGAACATCTCAGGATGGCACCAAACATATTTATTAATAGTCTAAAATCTCTTTAGTTTTTCTGTAAGAGGAAGTTAGTGTTTAGTAACTAATGTTTTAAAATCTTATTTTGTTTGGAAATGACCTAGTTATTTAATGAACTTTTATCATTTAGTTTAGTACAACCCTAGAAATTTATCCCAATCCTCAGAGATTATTTTAGATAGATATTTCTAAAATATAATTATTTTTAATAGAGTTTATCTAAAAGTTTTCATCTCATTTATATATATTTGTATATAGTTACTTTTTTTTGTTGACAAATTTAGTTTACCTTAAACCTAGGCACAGTAAAAGTATTACACAATGTTGATTACTTAAGACATGTCTTAATTAGATTAGCAAACAAACAGTAATGTTAGATATTTAATACTCAATATTTTTCAGTTCATGTGAACCCAAATTTAAGTAGGGCTTATTTATAAATTAACCTCATATTATTCAAAAACAAAGACACACACTGAGACACAGATAAATTTAGACAGAGAGACAGACAGAGATCTCATAGTTTTCCACTTGAAATTTAAAATATCTTTTTGCCCCTTCTTTTTTTTTTTTTCTTGGTTTGAGTTCTACCAATTTATTTATGGCTGGAGTCCCAGATAGAGTGGGCTGTGTATCCCAAGAACATGATAAGAGTTTACTTCAGGTTTTTTTCCCAGGCCTGTTTTTGTTTCCCAGGCAGAACTGGAGCTCCAGAAAAGTTTTTAACAAGTCAACTTTTTCCTAATTGCACGTGCAAGAAGAACCGGTTTTGCCATTTCAAAAAGATTTTATTTTAACCAGTTTTCTCCAGAGTCTAAAGAATATCATGGCCATTCAGTGTCAAAAATGCCATTCAGTGTCAAAAATCCATAAAATGAATGATATATGCATGAGGGAATTGCTGTCGCAGTGGGTTTAAAGCCTTGGCTACAAAATTTTGACAAATAATGGGACTGTTAAGCATACATTGAGGTAATGCAGTGCATGGAAATCTTTTATGTGGCTCCTTTAAATTAATGCAAAGAACTGAAAAAGCAAATCTAGGTTGATCATCACGGTGTAAAGGAATAGTAAAACAATAACTTTGAGATCAATAACAAACAAATGCCAATTTCTTGAAATCATACTAGGATTAGGTAGACCAGCTGGTAAAGCACCCGTTGAAACAATAACAGCATTAACAGCTCTCAAATCAGTAAGCATTTTCCATTTAACAGGTTTCGTTTATGTAATGAACACTGGAGAATTCCAAGGGCTAAAAGACTCAATAATATGTCCCTTACTAAGTTGTTCATTAATGTAAAGCCTCCAGTTTTCCTTGTTTTAGAGGTCACTGCTCTATCTACCAGAGAGGGCAATGGCACCCCACTCTAGTACTCTTGCTTGGAAAATCCTGTGGATGGAGGAGCTTGGTAGGCTGCAGTCCATGGGGTTGCTAAGAGTCGGATACAACTATGCGACTTCACTTTCACTTTTCACTCTCATGCATTGGAGAAGGAAATGGCAACCCACTCCAGTGTTCTTGCCTGGAGAATCCCAGGGATGGGGGAGCCTGGTGGGCTGCTGCCTATGGGGTCACACAGAGTCAGACACGACTGAAGTGACTTAGCAGCAGCAGCAGCTCTATCCACACAGGTTGATCAGTTTTCCAATTAAGAGGTATAGGTGTGGATGGAGGAAGATTAATACGTGCAGTGGCCCCTAGTGAAAACAGGGAAATTTGAAATCTTGAGCAGTCAAAGGATAAATTCTTCCTTGTTGATTTTTGCCCAGGCCCAATCTTCGTATAATAACCTTGATTGAACATAATTTGATGACTGGCCTCACTATATTGATTTTGAGGTTTTTCAAAAGAGTCATCATCACTTTCATCAAAAGAATCAGAAGTCTGCAAAGGCTTAATTAATGCTCATGTACTCCAATTAGAAACAGAGAGCGAAGTTCCTTTTGTATGTTCTTTCTTTAAATCGGCTCCAACCTTTTCCCAGACTTTTAAATCTAAGGTCCCTATTGACAGGAACCAGCAGCAATATTTATCTGCTGCTTGTAACAATTCTAATAATCACCCTTCACTAATAGAAGCTCCTCCCGCTTTTAAGATCTGTCTTAATAAATATATGGGCGATAGTGTTCTGCACTTTCAACATTTCCCATTTTAACCCTGATTAAATGCCTGAGGACTTACGAGCTCGAATTTTCAGAGGGAGCCCTCTCAACCGTCCCAGGTTCTGCTACACTGCATTTTCACTTTCGCTCCTAGTGGTCTTTCGCTTCAGCCCCACATTGGGCGCCAATTGTTGCCCTAATGGTCCAGGAGCGAGCGATGAGAATGAAGACAGAACATGAAATCTGGTGCAATGGGTCGGGGGACCTGCAGCCTTTACTGGACCAAGGTGCAGAGTCCACTCTGAGTCCAGCTTTTATTCCTAATTGCAGCCTACAAAACTTTCTTTGATCTCTTTCCCAAGACACTACATTGACATAGTCCACATCTCCTTGTTTTTACACCAGGCCATTCCCTTCTGGGATAGTCTCAGGAACAATCAGCAAGTGTGTAGGCAGTGTTCATACCTAACGCCGACCCCGTGTTCCAGGCTCCATGCTTTCATGATCCCAGTCATACTCCCTTCTGGGTCTGGCCTCGGGGTTTGTAACAAAGGCTATTATTCTAAGAAAAACATGAAAAATAATCATCAATGTAGTTTCTTAATATATGCTGTTTTTCTAGGTGGTATTCCTGTGAAATTTCTCAAGGCTGTGAAAGTACATTATTAGGAATTCCCACCACACCAGAGCCAAATAAATAAGTTATTATTTTTAAAAATGAATTAAGGAGTAGGGAATTTATCTCTCAGAAGAAGATGTGAATAAAAAGAGGAGAGAAGCAGTGTGCTTCATCATCTCAACTTTTCTGTTGATTCCAGGGGGTTGAGGAGTCTGGGACATCTGTGACAGTATGGAAGGGCTGCCTGTGACCTACAAGGACAGGGTGGCATGGTTTGGGAACCAGGTAAGTTGGGGTTTCAGACTATATTTAGAGATCTCTGTGCATGTAGGGCTGTGGCTCCAAGATGAAGACATAGACATTTTGTTCATTCATTTGAAATATATTTATTAAGTACTTGCTCAGTAGCGGATCCAAAGGAGGATAAGAGGCAGTCTGCATTTTCTCTTACTGTGTAGCCCAGAGGTTGTCAAACTCTTTCTATAATGAACATTTTAGGTTTTGCAGGCCTTACGGTCTTTCTTGTAACTACTCAACTCTGTGTAGTGAAGGCAGCCTTTGTGTTCCAATAAAGCTTTATTTACAAAAGCACGTGGCAGGCTCAGTCAGTTCAGTTCAGTCGCTCAGTCGTGTCTGACTCGTCTGACTCTTTGCAACCCCATGAATTGCAGCACGCCAGGCCTCCCTGTCCATCACCAACTCCTGGAGTTCACTGTGACTCATCTCCATCCAGTCAGTGATGCCATCCAGCCATCTCATCCTCTGTCGTCCCCTTCTCCTCCTGTCCCCAATCCCTCCCAGCATCAGAGTCTTTTCCAATGAGTCAACTCTTGGCATGAGGTGGCCAAAGTACTGGAGTTTCAGCTTTAGCATCATTCCTTCCAAAGAACACCCAGGGCTGATCTCCTTTAGAATGTACTGGTTGAATCTCCTTGCAGTCCAAGGGATTCTCAAGAGTCTTCTCCAACACCATAGTTCAAAAGCATCCATTCTTTGGCACTGAACTTTCTTCATAGTCCAACTCTCACATCCATACATGACCACAGGAAAAACCATAGCCTTGACTAGATGGACCTTTGTTGGCAAAGTAATGTCTCTGCTTTTGAATATGCTATCTAAGTTGATCATAATTTTCCTTCCAAGGAATAAGTGTCTTTTAATTTCATGGCTGCAATCACCATCTGCAGTGTTGGAGCCCCCCAAAATAAAGTCTGACACTGTTTCCATTGTTTCCCCATCTATTTGCCATGAAGTGATGGGACCAGATGCTGTGATCTTACTTCTCTGAATGTTGAGCTTTAAGCCAACTTTTTTCCACTCTCCTCTTTCACTTTCATCAAGAGGCTTTTTAGTTCCTCTTCACTTTCTGCCATAAGGGTGGTATCGTCTGCATATCTGAGGTTATTGATATTTCTCCTGGCAATCTTGATTCCAGCTTGTGCTTCCTCCAGCCCAGTGTTTCTCATAATGTACTCTGCATATAAGTTAAATAAGCAGGGTGACAATATACGGCCTTGATGTCCTCCTTTTCCTATTTGGAACTAGTCTGTTGTTCCATGTCCAGTTCTAACAGTTGCTTCCTGACCTGCATACAGATTTCTCAAGAGGCAGGTCAGGCAGTCTGATATTCCCATCTCTTTCAGAATTTTCCACAGTTTATTGTGATCCACACAGTCAAAGGCTTTGGTATAGTCAATAAAGCAGAAATAGATGTTTTTCTAGAACTCTCTTGCCTTTTTGATGATCTGGTGGATGTTGGCAATTTGATCTCTGGTTCCTTTGCTTTTTCTAAAACCAGCTTGAACACCTGGAATTTCACAGCTCAAGTATTGCTGAAGCCTGTGAGATGAGTGCAATTGTGCAGTAGTTTGAGCATTCTTTGGCATTGCCTTTCTTTGGGATTGGAGTGAAAACTGACCTTTTCCAGTCCTGTGGCCACTGCTGAGTTTTCCAAATTTGCTGGCATATGGAGTGCAGCACTTTCACAGCATCATCTTTCAGGATTTGAAACAGCTCAACTGGAATTCCATCACTTCCACTAGCTTTGTTCGTAGTGATGCTTTCTAAGGCCCACTTGACTTCACATTCCAGGATGTCTGCCTCTAGATGAGTGATCACACCATTGTGATTATCTTGGTCTTGAAGATCTTTTTAGTACGGTTCTTCTGTGTATTCTTGCCACCTCTTCTTAATATCTTTTACTTCTGTTAGGTCCATACCATTTCTGTCCTTTATTGTGCCCATCTTTGCATGAAATGTTCCCTTGGTATCTCTAACTTTCTTGAAGAGATCTCTAGTCTTTCCCATTCGGTTGTTTTCCTCTGTTTCTTTGCATTGATTGCTGAGGAAGGCTTTCCCTAGGCTAGATTTGGCCTATGTGCCATTGTTGGCTGACCCTTCTCTGAGCAACAGGGAGCCCTTGAATGGTTTTTTAAACACGTATTTATTTGGCTGAGCTTGGTCTCAGCTGCAGCATGCTGGATCTTCAGTCTTTGTTCCCGACCAGGGATTGAACCTGGGCCCCCTGCATTGGGAGCTCAGAGTCTTAGCGACTGGACCACCAGGGAAGTCCCCCTTGAATGTTCTTGAGCTGAACTGACATGACCAGAGAATAGGTGGGAGGCTAATTACTGAGCATTTATGACAGCTATCTTGCTAAGCATCTAATGACTTGAACTAAAATCCTAGGTCTGCCACTTAATGGCTGCTTAGGATTAAAGAGAGGGCTCATGGGTAAAGAATCTGCCTGCAGTGCAGGGGACACAGGAGATGTGGGTTTGATCCCTGGGTCATGAAGTTCCCCTGGAGAAGGAAATGGCAACTCACTCCAATATTCTAGCCTGAAAAATCCCATGAACAGAGGAGCCTGGCAGCTATAGTCCAGGAGGCCACAAAGGGTCAGACATGACTGAGCGACTGAGCAGAGACACGTACAGCAAGGTGTAGGATTTTATTCCCCAAGACCCCTGCATCTAGCTTCCTGGGATGTGAGAGAAAAAGTTTCCAGCGTAGGGGCAGAGTCTGTCTTCTAGGGGAGCGGTGGGTGAGAAATTAGACTAGAAGAGCAACCTGGAAGCCAGATTGCCCTGTAGGGGCCGGGGGGTGGGGGTGGGCAAGAGTCTGTGAGGGCTAGGCTTTGGGAAATCATGAGGGGAGCGGAGAAAGCCAGTACATGACAGATAAAAAACTTGAGAATGAGAAATGCCGAGGGAGGTCTTCAAAGAGCTTTTCCATGCTCTGAGAATATGCTTCTCATTCAGCATGTTCTTGAGAAACGAAGTTAACATTTGAATAGCTCTTACGATTTTATGTAGTACTGCTGTTTCTTTGACTTCAGTAACCAAGCAGAGAGTGGGCTACAGTCCATGGGGGTCACAGAGTCAGACATGACCACGAGCCCTCCCCACCCTGTTCCACCCATTCATAACTAGGACATATGAATGTGTCCTAGTTATGTTCACTTATACATATGAAGTCCCTGATGCATAGTACATGCTCAGTACATGTTACATGGGATTGGTGGCAGTGGTTCAGTCACTAAGTCATGTTCGACTCTTGCAACCCCATGGACTGTAGCCTGCCATGCTCCTCTAGTGCCTTTTGGATCAAGATCAGTTTGGCCATCCAGAGACTCTATTCCTCCTTCAATGAAATGGGAAATAGAGGCTTTGGAAGGCTAAGCCTTCATAGTCAATGATAAAGACCATCTCCAAGAGATTTGGGATAGGAGGGTCCTGACAGTCATCTTGCCCAACCCCCACACTCTTCAGTCAGTTAAAAAGTTAATGTCAATATTAAGGGGCAGCCTTGGGAGCTAGCAGAGGCAGGTCACCAAAACTTTAACCAGCACTAAGGGTGAAAGTGAAAGTTGCTGAGTTGTGCCCGACTCTTTACGACCCCATGGACTATACAGTCCACAGAATTCTTCAGGCCAGAATACTGGAGTGGGTGGCCTTTCCCTTCTCCAGGGGATCTTCCTAATCCAGGGATCAAACCCAGGTCTCATACATTACGGGCAGATTCTTTACCAGCTGAGCCACCAGGGAAACCCAAGAACACAGGAGTGCGTAGCCTATGTCTTTTTCCCAGCCCAGGAATTGAACAGGGTCTCCTGCATTGCAGGCTGATTCTTTACCAGCTGAGCTATAAGGGAAGCCTGCACTATGGTTGAGGGCGCTGTTAGAAGGAAGAATGGGTGGAACCGGGTGGGGGCGGGCTTGTGATCCTGGGTATGTAGGAGCCTCAGAGCCTGTGAGCTGTGGCTTCAGAATCCTCCCCTCCCCCGCACACACCAGGAATCAGAATCAGGCAGGGAGGACACATTAGGATTTATGTGGCAGAAAAGCTCATTCAGAAGGAACCAGAATGACACCCTTGGCACAAGCATTAGCAATCAATATACATTTTCAGTGCTACGGAGATTCTCCTCGGCCACCTGGCACAGATCCAAGGGCCAGCAAGCCCACACTGACCATCACAAGGGAGAAGGGCCCAGGCTCAGGTACGGAGTGCCCCCACCCCATGTGCCTGCATTGTGGGAGGCACTCTACACAGGCTGTCACTCATCCTGAGAATACTTTCTGGCAACTAACCAGGTGGCACTAGGGTTAAGGTTAAGGCATTTGACAGATGAAGAGCCTGAGGCCCCGAGACGCAAAGGCCTGGCCTAAGCTTAGCTACCAGGTCGTGGTTCCAGGAAATCCGAGTGCTTTCTCTGTTCCCCCCAGGCCCTCCCAGGCAGGAAGCATTGGGTGTATGCGTGACACCACCCTTACTCATCTATCCCAAATGAGCCACCTGTTTTCAAACAAATTCTGTACACACAACCCTGGAACTGTGCTGGAGAGAATCCATCCACCCTCTGGGGTGGTTTCCCATATGTAAGCAAGCCTAGTCATACTTGGAGAGGCACACCCAGGCCACTCAAGCCAGAAATGTAGCCCCCAGCACTGATAGCTTCCACTGTTTGGGGAAAAAGAAAAAAACCCATTTGAGAAACACAGAAGATATTGCCAGCATTTGTTTATAGAAAGTGTTTAAGATCCCTTCTCAGGGTTGGAAGCAAAAGCATTCTTGAAATTCTCTATGCCTTTTATATAACTCATGGAAAAGTCTTGCCTTCCACTTATGGAAAGTCTAAGGGGTGAGATGGGTCACTCTGCCACTCCCATGGCACCACCAGAGGCCATGTTGCCATATGCTTTTCTGACATTTGGGGATTTAAAGGGTTTATTCACAAGGGTGCTGAGTTGCAGAATTTGCAATCACTGGGTCAGAGCTGATAATGAAGGCGAGCAGTTTCTAGGTGGCTGAGAACAGCCCCAAAGTGGGAACGAGGGTTTTTCATGGCTTCTAAAGGTTGTGGACTTTAGCCCTGGAGACAGAGCCTGTGGACATTGAGAGGGTGGCATACCTGGACAAGTGCTGTGTGACTTTCAGCCATGCTCCGTTGCTTTCTGGAGCTTCACTTCCATCATTTATAAAATTTGCAGGGTCCAGTAGGCATTCTTAAAGCGAAAGTGAAACTGTTAGTCACTCAATTGTACTGACTCTTTGGAACCCCAAGGACTGTAGCCCACCAGGCACTTCTGTCCTTGGGATTCTCCAGGCAAGAATACTGGAGTGGATTGCCATTCCCTTCTCCAGGGAATCCTCCCAACCCAGGGATTGAACCCAGGTCTCCTACACTGCAGGCAGATTCTTTACTGTCTGAGCCAACAGACAGTAAGCCTCCCCGCATTTCACCAGAAAATCAGAATCAAGAAGAAAACAGATTACCAAGACCCTTGTTGAGGGACAGGGAAGCCTGGCATGCTGCAGTCTCTGGGGTCACAAAGAGTCAGACACCACTGGGCAACAGGAAGTAAGGAGATGAGCCATGCAGATATCTTGGGAAGAATATTCCAGACAGAGAGACAGCACATTCAGCTTGACCAAAGAAGAGCAAAAAAGCTGGTGTGGCTGGAACTGAGTCAAGGGAGAGAGAAACTGGAAGAGTGCAAGGGCAGAGGGGACTGGCAGCCAGTTCATGATCACGTGAAGGGAGCCTCAGCAGAAGAGTGATCTGGCTATAGACGAGGGGTTTAAGCCTGAGTGTAGTGTGGGATGGGGGACAGTTAGGAAGCCAGTGCCAATGCCATAATCCAAGTAGGAGATTATTGTGGCTCAGCAGTGTCTTGAGGGGGGGTGATATATTTTGATGGTAGGACCTACCATGCATGCACGCTCAGTCATGTCCTACTCTTTTTGGCCCCGTAGGCTGTAGCCTGCCAGGCTTCTCTGTCCATGGAATTTTCTAGGCAAGGATCCTGGAGCAGGTTACCATTTCCTAAGGATAACACCAAAGATTTTGGTTCGAGTAAGTGGAAGGATGGAGTAACCATTTCCTGAATAGAGAAGACTGTAGAAGAGGCATATTTAGGGGTGAATGTCACGAGTGTGGTTTTCAGCAGTTTTTTTAAAAAAAAGGATTTAAGGAAGAAGTGACAACACATGTAAAGCAGTTGGACCACCACCAGGCACTTCATGCACTCATGCAAGGTTAATATTATCCCTATTTTCACACTGCTGGTTTTGTAGAAAAGCCAGGACTCAAATCAGGAATCTGGGGACTTTCCTGGTGGTCCAGTGGTCAGGAACCCTCCTTCTGATTCAAGGGAAGCAGGTCTGATCCCTGGTTGGATAACTAAGATTCTACATGCTGTGGGCTAACTAAGGAGGAAGGGAGTGGAGATTCCTACAAACAGGCTTGGATTCCAATTTTCCAATCCCACTGTGACCGCAGCCCACTCACCTCACCTCTGCAGCCTCAGCTCACCTGTTACTTCAAGAGTTGTGAAGATTAAATATAGAATATGAAATACCCATCCTAAGGTAACTAAGCCAGAATACTGCAACTAGAGAAACCCAGGCGCTGCAATGAACACCTAGTACAGCCTAAAAACAAGTAAGCAAACAAACAGGTTTGTTTGGCTCCAAACCTGGGTTTGTTTTTCTTCTTGAACATCCTCGGTCTTCCATGATCCCTTGTCCTTAAAGTTTCAAGCTGATACTGTCAGAAAGTACTTCCTCCTGTTTAATGGTAGTCTGTCCTATTGCAGTTAGAATCTGGTCCTTTGTTTGGGACTCATGGGTTATTTCAAGTAAGGTGAGCAAGATCTTTCTTTTGTGGGGGGTGGGGGGTGGAATGGGGAGCAGGTGGCAGCCCATGAGCTATTTGCCTCTTCAAGCATTATTGGCAGAGCCATGAAATTTAAATTCCCTTTTCAAAAGTCTTCATCACAAGAAAGGTCATTCAGAACTTCACTGACAATAGGTAATTCCTAAACAATGTGTTTTTTTTTTTTAATAGGTGAATAGAAGTTATCGGTAGGTAGATATTTATCTGTATAGATATATTAGAAAAATTCTAAAGATGTTTTAATCTTTCATAATCCCCAAATTTAAATGTATATAATGAGAACTGAAACATTTCCACTATTTCACCCATCTAATCTCATCTCCCAAGGATAACTCGACTAACAGTTTGGTACATAGCCTTTTCAAAGTTCACATACTCATACCCATTTCCTTATTTATTATTTTAACAACAACAGGAAAAAGAAAGATGTTATACCAGCGCTATCCAGTAGAATTTTCTGCAGTGATGCCAGTGTTCTGTCCTGCGAGTCCACCAGTCACACATGTCTACTGAGCGCTTGAAATGTGGCTAATGTGACTGGGGACTGAATTTTTAAGTAATTCAAATAGCTCTAGGTAGTGGCTATCATAATGGACAGTATTGTGTTATCCATTTCGGGTTTTTACTTAACAGGGTATCATGGACATTTCTTTTTTGTGTAATTTTACAAGTTTTGAAGTCATCTCACAGAAAAGATGCAGTAATAGTACAAAAAAAGCTTTTCCCCTGAGCCATCCATTCACTCACCTAGAAAATTTAGTGTTTATTCCCTCAGACAAGGACATTCTCTTATGTAACCACAACCATCAAAATCAGGAAATTATCATTGACACATGACAGCCGTTGAATCCTCAGGGCCCATCCGCATCTTGCCAATTGCCCCAGTAACATCCTTCATAGCAAAGGATCTAGTTTACGATCATGCAGTACACTTGGTGGGCATGCCTCTTTTGTTTGCTTCTTTCTGATATAGTTCTCAGTCTTTGACATTCATGACATTGATACTTTTGAAGATTATAGACCAGTTACTTTGTAGAGTGTTCTTTCTACAAGACACAGCTTGTTTGATGTTTTTCTCCTGATTAGATGTGGGTTATGCATCTTGGGCAGGAAATCCCAGAAGTGATGCTGGGTTCTTCCCACTGGATGTTATCAGATGGTACAAAATTTCAATTTGTCCCATTATTGATGTTGATTTTGATTGTTGGGTTAAAATGGTGTCCCGCCGCCGCCACTGCTAAGTCGCTTCAGTTGTGTCCGACCCTGTGTGACCCCCATAGACGGCAGCAAAATAGTGTCCCAGTGTACAGTTACTCATTATTTCATTTTTATTTTAAAGTGTATGTATGTTGTAGTTAAAAAAAAACATGAAGTTTACCATGTTAACCATTTTTAGGTGTATACTTCTAGAGTGTTGAGTATGTTCACACTGTGAGAGAGATCACCAGAATTTTTTCATCTTGCAAATCTGAAATTCTGTACCTATTAAATGACTCCCCTTCCTCCCTCTCCGCATCCCCTGGCAACTACCTTTCTACTTTGTCACTATGAATTTGACAACTTTAAATACCTCATATAAGCAGAATCATACAATATTTGTGTTTCTGAGATTGGCTTATTTCACTAAGCTGTGTCCTCAAGGTTCATCCCAGTTGTAGTCTGTGACCTGTCCTTCCTTTTTAAGGCTGAATAATATTCCATGTTACGTATATATGTATGTATCTATATCTATATACACTGAATTTTGTTTATCCATTCATATGTTCTATTTCTGAGATTTTGGATCATCTTTACTATCTATTATTCTGAATTATTTTCCAGGTAGATTGCCTATTTCTTCATTTATTTGGTCTTATAAGTTTTTACCTTGCTCCTTCACCTGTAACATATTTCTCTCTCATCTCATTTTTGCTGATGGGTGGGACTGTGTTCTTGTCTTGCAGGTTGCTTGGCCTGAGGCATCCAGTATTTGCAGGCAGTTGGGTGGAGCCCAATTCTTGGTGCTGATATGAAGACCTCTGGGAGAGCTCACACCTATTAATATTCTCTGGGGCCTGAAGTTCTCTGTTGGTCTAGCAGCTTGGACTCAGTGCTTCCATTACAGGGAATCAGGCCTGACCCCCTGCCTGCGAGGAGATGTGAGCTCCAGGTCCTCCTAACTATCTTGCCTCCACCCCTTCCATTTATCTGTTGACAGGGATTTGGGTTCCACCTCTTGGCTTTTGTCAATAGTGCTACTGTGAACATGGATATGCAAATATCTCTTTGAAACCTGCCTTCAAGTTTCTTGCATATATGCAGAAGCTGGACTGCTTGGTCATATGGTGGTTCTAGTTTTTATTTTTTGTTAATTTATTTATTTGACTGTGTCAGGTCTGAGTTGCAACATGTGGGCTCAATAGTTGTACTATGGGCTTAGTTGCTCCTCGGCATGAAGGATCATTTTTTGAACCTGTGTCCCCTGCATTGCACAGTATATCCTTAACCACTGGACCACTAGGGAAGTCCCATAGTTTTGATGTTTTTAAGAAACTGTCATCCTGATCTCCACAGCAATTGCAACATTTTACCATACCACCAACAGTGAACAAGGGTTCCAATTTCTCCACATCCTTGTCAACTTTTGTTATTCTTTGTTTTTGTTAGTAGCCATTCTAATAAGATAGCTACAAAAAAAAAAAAAAAAAAAAAGATGTTCTTTTCATTATAGGGGGCTGGAATGCAAAAGTAGGAAGTCAAGAAATACCTGAAGTAACAGGCAAATTTGGGCCTTGGAGTGCACAATGAAGCAGGGCAAAGGCTAATAGTTTTGCCAAGAAAATGCACTGGTCATAGCAAATACTCTCTTCCAACAACACAGGAAAAGACTCTGCACATGGACATCACCAGATGGTCAATACCAAAATCAGAGTGATTATATCCTTTGCAGCCAAAGATGGAGAAGTTCTACACAATCAGCAAAAACAAGACTGGGAGCTGACTGTGGCACAGACCATGAACTCCTTATTGCCATATTCAGCATTAAATTGAAGAAGTAGGGAAAACCACTAGACCATTCAGGTATGACCTAAATCAAATCCCTTACGATTATACAGTGGAAGTGACAAATAGATTTAAGGGATTAGATCTGATAGATAGAGTGCCTGATGAACTATGAATGGAGGTTCATGACATTGTACAGGAGGCAGGGATCAAGACCATATCTGAGGAAAAGCAATGCAAAAAGGCAAAATAGCTGTCTGAGAAGGCCTTACAAATAGCTGAGAAAAGAGAAGTGAAAGGCAAAGGAGAAAAGGAAAGATATACCCATTTGAATGCAGATTCCAAAGAATAGCAAGGAGAGGTAATCAATGCAAAGTGATCATCGCAAAGAAATAGAGGAAAATAGTAGAATGGGAAATTAGAAGACGCTTACTCCTTGGAAGAAAAGTTATGACCAACCTAGATAGTATATTCAAAAGCAGAAACATTACTTTGCCAACTAAGGTCCGTCTAGTCAAGGCTATGGTTTTTCCTGTGGTCATGTATGGATGTGAGAGTTGGACTGTGAAGAAGGCTGAGCGCCGAAGAATTGATGCTTTTGAACTGTGGTGTTGGAGAAGACTCTTAAGAGTCCCTTGGGCTACAAGGAGATCCAACCAGTCCATTCTGAAGGAGATCAGCCCTGGGATTTCTTTGGAAGGAATGATGCTAAAGCTGAAACCTCAGTACTTTGGCCACCTCGTGAGAAAAGCTGACTCACTGGAAAAGACTCTGATGCTGGGAGGGACTGGGGGCAGGAGGAGAAGGGGACGACAGAGGATGAGATGGCTGGATGGCATCACGGGCTCGATGGACGTGAATCTGAGTGAACTCCAAGAGATGGTAATGAACAGGGAGGCCTGGCATGCTGCGATTCATGGGGTCGCAAAGAGTCGGACACGACTGAGCAACTGAACTGAACTGAACTGAACTGAGAGATCTTTCAAGAAAATTAGAGATACCAAGGGATGGGCACAATAAAGCACAGAAATGGTCTGGACCTAACAGAAGCAGAAGATATTAAGATGTGGCAACAATACACAGAAGAACTATACAAAAAAGATCTTCATGACCCAGATAATCACAATGGTGTGATCACTCACCTAGAGCCAGACATCCTGGAATGTGAAGGGGACCTTAGGAAGCATAACTATGAGCAAAGCTAGTGGAGGTGATGGAATTCCAGTTGAGCTATTTCAAATCCTAAAAGATGATGCTGTGAAAGTGCTGCACTCAATATGCCAGCAAATTTGGAAAACTCAGCAATGGCTACAGGACTGGAAAAGGTCAGTTTTCATTCCAATCCCAAAGAAAGGCAATGCCAAAGAATGCTCAGACTACTGCATAATTGCACTCATCTCACACACCAGCAAAGTAGTGCTCAAAATTCTCCAAGTACGTGAACCGTGAACTTCCAGATGTTCAAAGCTGGTTTTAGAAAAGGCAGCAGAACCAGAGATCAAATTGTCAACATCCATTGGACCACTGAAAAGCAAGAGAGTTCTGGTAAAACATCTACTTCTGCTTCATTGACTATGCCAAAGTCTTTGACTGTGTGGATCACAACAAAATGTGGAAAATTCTGAAGAGATGGGAATACCAGACCACCTGACCTGCCTCTTGAGAAATCTGTATACAGGTCAAGAAGCAACAGTTAGAACTGGACATGGAACAACAGACTGGTTCCAAATCAGGAAAGCAGTACGTCAAGGCTGTATATAGTCACCCTGCTTATTTAACTTATATGCAGAGTACATCATGAGAAACGCTGGGCTGGAGGAAGCACAAGCTGGAATCAAGATTGCTGGGAGAAATATCAATAACCTCAGTTATACAGATGACACCACCCTTATGGCAGAAAGTGAAGAAGAACTAAAGAGCTTCTTGATGAAAGTGAAAGAGGAGAGTGAAAAGTTGTCTTAAAACTCAACATTCAGAAAACGAAGATCGTGGCATCCGGTCCCATCACTTCATACCAAATAGATGGGGAAACAATGGAAACAGTATCAGACTTTATTGTGAGGGGCTCCAAAATCACTGCAGATGGTGACAGCACCCATGAAATTAAAAGACTCTTGTCCTTGGAAGAAAAGTTATGACCAACCTGGACAGCATATTAAAAAGCAGAGACATTACTTTGCCAACAAATGTCCATCTAGTCAAAGCTATGGGTTTTCCAGAAGTCATATATGGATGTGAGAGTTGGACTATAAAGAAAGCTGAGCACCGAAGAACTGATGCTTTTGAGCTATGGTGTTGGAGAAGACTCTTCAGAGTCCCTCGGACTGCAAGGAAATCCAACTAGTCCATCCTAAAGTCCTGAATACTCATCGGAAGGACTGATGCTGAAGCTGAAACTCCAGTACTTTGGCCACCTGATGCAAAGAGCTGACTCATTGGAAAAGACCCCGATGCTGGGAAAGATTGAAGGCGGGAGGAGAAGGGGACGACAGGATGAGATGGCTGGATGGCATCACCAACTCACTGGACATGAGTTTGGGTAAACTCCGGGAGTTAATGGACAGGGAGGCCTGGCGTGCTGCAGTCTATGGGGGTCACAAAGAGTCAGACACAATTGAGCGACTGAACTAAGGTGGACTAGTTGGATTTCCTTGCAGTTCAAGGGGTTCCAGGCATATGTGCCTCCCTGAAGCCCACCTCTGTCAGCTAACACCTGTCTCTTAGGGGCATCAATGGGAGATGGCAACCGGGAGGGCCTGTCTCATGCCTTCACTGGCTCCTGACCCACCTGTTATACAAACAGCCCCAGGGAAGCACTAGAAATGCCACTTTCTGACATTTGGAGTCGTGTCTCAAGTGTCACCCTCAAAGCCAGCTTTAAGGACCCCTCTGATATTCCATTAGAGAATGTTTCATGCCTGATTTGAGAGTGGGCGGTGCTCACCCTACCTTTTCCCTCTGGTTGGGTCATCTGACAGGAACTGCCAGCCTGGGAAGCCCTGAATATTCAACCAGTGTCAGCAGCAGCTATACCATACAAGGCAGTCTGAAAAGCAGAGATTTTGTCTGTTTTGTGTTTAATGGCCACTGCCTAAGCACCTACTATGTCAGGCATTGTCCTGCCCCGTGCTAAAGATTTAAGCCAGAGCTCAATTCACAGCAAACAATGACAAGAGAAGTGGGTTGCATCTATAAGGGGCTGCCAAGGGAAAGTGTGTAACTTTGGACATTTGGTTCTGGCACTTTAATTCTGGGGTGTCAGATAAGACTGAATATAAAGTTTGAGAGGGCAATGAAGAATGATTTTGTTAGACGAAAAATGGGGGAAAGGCACTATGGGCAGAAGGAATAGCTTGAGCAAAGTTGGAAACGCCACAAGAGCAGAGCTACCTAGAGTAGCAAGACATGCGGTGGTGGAGGGGGAGGTATGTAAGCAATGAAAGGCTTCATTAGATGCCTTAGAGCCCAGGCATGAAGGATGTGGACACTGTTCTATGGAGTGTGTATGCTAACTTTGCAAGAGTGGAAACTTCATTAAGGTTTTTAAAATAACATTTATTTCTTAAAAGTTAACATGTGCATAATAGGAAACCAAAAGCACAAGAAGCAAAAAACGAAGTCATTGATAATCACAAGCAGTTTACCGTTTGACATGTCCTTCTAGGTCTCATTTGTGTATTTTCACAACTAAGCATCCATTTTTATGTAATTAAGACCGTACAGTTATGTATCATGCTGTTTCACACATCATGAATATTTACCATTTCAAAGTCCCAAAGCTATGAGTATTTTGATAACCAAGAATACACTACACCAACTCAATCTGGAAAGAAAAAAATGTAATCTTGCCTTTCTTGGCAATAAAAATTTCAAAGACAAAAATGGCAACAGGCCTCTAGATAAACATATCGGCAGAGCTATGATTAAAATACTACATTCCCTTAATGTTCAATTAAAATGAGACATAAAGCAACAGAGTACACAAAGTATAATAGTTCTAAGAGGATTCATCATCTGATCTAAACTATTAAGGTATTAGCAAGGAGGTATGTTTCTGCTGAATTATTAAACAAAGCATTCCTATAGTACAGCCAGGAGATGCACACACATCAATGGTTATCATCAAAATATAAATGTGAACGCATCCACATACAGCCCTCCCTCTATACTTCCTTCCTCCCCTCAGCTGCCAACCTAAATGAACAAGTCCTGATGTACATTTCTCAGAGAAGGTATAATTCCAGGTCCAAGATGCTGCCTTAAAAAAAAAATCAATTCTAACATAACAAAGATATTTACAAATTGGTTAATTCACTAGTTCTACTTTATATCATACATTGTCACCTCAGGACATCTAAAAAGCCTAGATGCTGCAAAGTAATGAAGCTTATCCACAATAAACACAGGTACTTGACAAAAATGCACATACAGACCTATAGTTAAAACCTAAAACTGTCTTCCAGATAATGGGAGATATTAGCCAAGAGCCCTTCCCCTCACCCTTCCTCTTACTCCTCCAGCATTTCAGCGACTAAGTACCAGACTACATCTAGTTCCAAGAGGTGGATTAACATAGATACTCCCCAGAAGACACAGCCCTTCCTAAAAACCAACAAAAGGGCATTCATTAAGGGGTTATTTTACTACCTCTACTTTTAATATACTTTGGGCATTAGGACTTGCTTGTTCTTTGATACACAGCAATATTAACTAAAATGCACAAACAGAACAACGGGTAGACAATCTGAACTTGTCTATAAAGACTGATGGGCACAGAGCCCTTCTCTCTGCACTTCCTTCCCTGTCCCCCACCCCCCACCACCACCCAGTAAACATCAGCGTACTCTCCAAGACAACCCCACTCCCCAAATAAAACCATTCCTATTAATTAACAGAAAAAAAAAGAAAACCTTAAAAGGTGTTTAACTCTCTACTTTCAAAATAGGTTGTGTACTTTTACACATGTAAAAGGCTGGATGTTTCAAATAAGGATTTAAGTTTGTCCACTATACATACACACAGTAGCACTGAATACACTGCGTCCAATGGCTCTAGTCTCAGAGTCTCATCTCAACAGGAACACTCTAGCCAAGGACCCTTCCCCTTCTCTATCAACCCAGTGAACAAGTCTAATAAGCATCTATAATGCTTAGAGGGGATTTTAACAATTTCACTTCTGCCAGTTGTTTTCAGAAATCTTGCCTATGAATTTTAACATGAAGCATACACAATGTATTTATTGGTTTTTTTGTCATACACTGGCAACCTCTTTAACATCTAGGAAGACTAGATGTAAATTTGGACGTTTGTCCCTTATGTACACTATACACACAACTAAGTAAACCAAAACACAGACACATACAGGACAATGGTTAACCATCCTAACATAAACATACTGGTATAACCCCCTTGTACTTTCTCCCTGAACCAGCACAAATAAAGTAATACGTACTGCTCTGAGAGGTGGTTTGATCATTCTGATCATTCCATTTATAAATGAGTATTTTATATGAACCTTAACAAAAGGATTTATCTACAAAATGTTATTTCACTACCTCTACGTTTAACATACTTTGTGCACTTCTAAACATCTAGAAAGACTAGATGTTTCAAGTAAGGACTTAAGTTTGTCCGCTATATACACAGCAGTGCTGAATAAACTACACATGTGTAGCAATGGTTACACCTGAAGGCGTCTTCCACGAAGGAACATTCTGGTCTAGAACCTTTCGTTTCTTCCAATTCCCCCTTTTTGCCATCCATCCAACACTGGGTGGAAGTACAGGCACATTTATCACTAGATGTGATTTATTATAACTTCACTTTCAAAGGTCCTTTTCAGAAGACAGCCTTTCCAATGAATTGTAACACAAAGTATACAAAATGTGTTAGTTTACTAACCCTACTTTTGTCATACATTGGCAACCTCTTTAATATCTAGAGACTAGATATTATAAAATTGGGACCCATTTGTCCAGTATATACATAATATACATAGTAAAGTTAAATGAAACGCACTTAACATATAAAGCAACGGTAAGCTGAAATGTTCTAGTACACACTAGCAAAACATCTTTTGCAAACTTCCCTCCCACCTCCCTCAACCCAACGAAAAAGCAGAGTATACTGTTCAGAGAGGAGGTTTAACAATTCCAATTACAGTATTTCCCATCAGTTTGAAAAAGCTATTTACAAGAAGCATTATCACACTATGTCTACTGTAAAATGCATCAAGCACTTCTAAATATCTAGAGAGACTAGATATTTCATATAAGAACTTACTTGTCCACTATGTACACAGTACTGTTAAGTAAAATTGCACACAGGTAACAATGGTTATAATTTGAGGTATCTCCTAAATATGACCATTTTGGCCTGAACCACTCCCACCCTCACTTCCTTTTCTTCACCACCAATCCAGTGGACAAGTACAGGCATGTGTAACGCTTAGAGGTGTCTGAATACATTCATATAAAAAAATCATTTACAGAAAACCAGCATTCCTATGAATTTCAACACAAAGTGTACAAAATGTGCTAATTTTACTACTTTGTCATACACTGGCAACCTCTTTAACATCCAGAGACTAGATGTCACAAAATTAGGACTCATTTGTCCATTATATACACTATATACACAGCAAAACAAAATGCACATAATATACAAAAAATGGTTTCATCTGAAATTGTCCAGGTGCAAACAACTAGCGTATTACCTTTTGTAATTCTTTCCTCCCACCTCCTCCAAACCACTGAACAAGTGTAAGCAACAGTATACTGCTCACAGAGTGGCTTAACATTTAACATTCTCAAAGACAGTACTTCCTACGAATTTGAGCAAAAGGTTATTTACAAAGCAGTATTTCACTACCTCTACATTTAACATACGTCGGGCACTTCTAAACATCTAGGTGGGCTAGATGTTTCAAATAAGGACTTCATTTGTCCACTATATACAAAGCAGTCTTGAATAAACTGCCACATGTAACAGTTATAATCTTGAAATTGTCTTCAAAATATGAGTATTCTAGCCTAAGACCCTTCCCTTCTCTTCTCTCCTCTCCACCATCATACCCAGGGGGCTATAATGCTCACATTTTCAGAAGACAATCTTTCCTAGAAATTTTAACACAAAATGTACAAAATGTATTATTTACTAACTCTATTTTTGTCATACACTGGCAACCTCTTTAACATCTAGCAAGACTAGATGTTGTAATTTAGGACTCATTTGTCCATTATATACACTATATATACAGCAAAGTGAAACAAAATGCACTAACGGAAAAGACAATGGTTACTCTCGCCTCACTATAAACACACTGGCACAGAGATCTGCACTTCCCTCCCCTCCCGACACTGAACCAGTGCACAAGACACAAACTGTACTGCTCCAGGAAGTGGTCTGGCCAATCCCCCCCGCTCCCCAACACCATTTCGTATGAATTTTAACAAAAAGTTATTTACAAAATGTCTTTTTACTACCTCGACTTTTAACATATATCAGGCACTTCAGAACATCTAGAAAGACTAGGTATTTCCAAAAAGTACTTATTGTCAACTATATACACAGTAGTGAGGGATAAAATGCACACACTAAACGATGGTTATATAGAAATGTCTTCTAAGTATGACCAGTCTGGCATAGCACTTTCTATTCTTCCTCCTCAAGGTCTTCTATTCGACGTCGTCCAACCCACCGAACAAACGGGGACTCCGGTGGCTCCCGAAGTTGCTTCTAGAGGTAATCAAACAACTCCATTTCGAAAAGTCATTTCCAGAAGACATTTCTTTTCTATAGTTTTCTTTTAACAAATGGGCATTTACAAGACGCGATTTTTCTAACTATTTTATCATACGTCGGCAACCTCTTCACATCTAGGAGGCCTAGATGTAGCGAAAGTTTTCTTTTGAAAGGTTGGGGGTAAAGTTGAGAGCAGCTTTTTCATATTATATACACAGGCCTTTATCAGCGGCCAGTAAATCTTCCCAGAGGGCGGCGGGCACTTTCTGTTGGCCACAAGGGGTATGTTTTTCTACCATTTCGATCTTCCGACATCAATGTCTCGGTAGAACGATGATCACCGCCCGCTGGCCCGCTAACGTTCCACCCGTCGTCGACCGCGGCTCCGCTCACCTTGCGGGCCCGTTAAGGCCTTTGTCCGTCGTTGTCCGGACGAGGTGAGGTCTCGTCCAACTCGGACAGAGCGGTCACCTCAGGTCGCAGATCCGCGTGGCCCCAAAGCCTAAAGATGGACTGACTAGCTGGCGTCCACAATCCTTCCCGGGCCTCCGAGGCTCTAATGGCCCTCCGCGGAGTCAGAGCGGCCGCCATTCTTCTAGTCCTGCCACGCCCGACGCCCAAAGGCGCCACGTTCTCGGTGGCCAGGCGGAGGCTTCGCCTAAGCCCAAGCCCTGCAACTCTGGGTGAAGAGACCCAGCGGTCGGCAGGATCCTGGCTCGGAGGAGCAGCCGCCATTAGGTCGCGGAGGTGGGGGTGGGGGGAGGGGGAGAGGTTCGCGGCTGCTTCCAGTCTTGGGCCATGCCAACTGCCAGCCTCGGCGACCTCTCTACAAAACACACCCGAGAATGTCCCGGGGCCCCCCAGTTCACCTACCGACCAGAGGCCGGAGGGCCTGGAGGGCCCCAGAGTGGAAGGCCACGATCCGCTTCTAGCCGCGCTCTCTGCCGGAACTGACTTGGCAGTTCTCTTCGCTGGCTAGAGAGGAGGGGCACCGGAAGTGCCTTCGCGCTGGGACCCGCGAGCCAAGGTTCCGGGACTAAAACGTTCCGGCAGGGAGGAGGACAAGGGAGGTGTCACGTGAAGTTGGGACGCCCGCCTGGCTTGCCCTTCCAAACGGTAATTTTTCAGAATTCCCCGAGCATGCGTGTTTCTTTCTTCCCTCACACCCCCGACTGTTGGACGCTGAGGCTTCTTCCAATTGTTCACTTAGTTCAGTTCAGGCGCTCAGTCGTGTCCTACTCTTTGCGACCCATGGACTGCATGCAGCACCCCAGGCCACCCTGCCCATCACCAAGTCCCGGAGCTCACTCAAACTCATGTCCATCGAGTCGGTGATGCCTTCCAACCATTTCATCTTCTGTCGTCCCCTTCTCCTCCGCCTTCAATCTATCCCAGCACAAGGGTCTTTTCCAATGAGTCAGTTCTTCGCATCAGGTGGCCAGAGTATTGGAGTTTCAGCTTCAGCATCAGTCCTTCTGATGAATATTCAGGACTGATTTCCTTTAGGATGGACTGGTTGGATTTCCTTGCAGTCCGAGGGACTCTCAAGAGTATTCTCCAACACCACGGCTCAAAAGCATCAATTCTTCGGTGCTCAGCTTTCTTTATATTCCAACTCTCACATCCATACATGGCTACTGGAAAACCCATAGCTTTGACTAGATGGACATTTGTTGGCAAAGTAATGTCTCTGCTTTTTAATATGCTGTCTAGGTGGTCATAACTTTTCTTCCAAGGAGCAAGAGTCTTTTAATTTCATGGGTGCTGTCACCATCTGCAGTGATTTTGGAGCCCCCCACAATAAAGTCTGACACTGTTTCCACTGTTTCCCCATCTATTTGGTATGAAGTGATGGGACCGGATGCCACGATCTTCGTTTTCTGAATGTTGAGTTTTAAGACAACTTTTCACTCTCCTCTTTCACTTTCATTAAGAGGCTCTTTAGTTCTTCTTCACTTTCTGCCATAAGGGTGGTATCATCTGCATATCTGAGGTTATTGATATTTCTCCTGGCAATCTTGATTCCAGCTTGTGCTTCATCCAGCCCAGCATTTCTCATGATGTACTCTGCATATAAGTTAAATAAGCAGGGTGACAATATACAGCCTTGACACACTCCTTTCCAAATTTGGAACCAGTCTGTTGTTCCATGTCCAGTTCTGTTACTTCTTGACCTGCATACAGATTTCTCAAGGGACTGGTCAGGTGGTCTGGTATTACCATCTCTTTCAGGATTTTCCACATTTTGTTGTGATCCACACAGTCAAAGGTTTTGGCATAGTCAATAAAGCAGAAGTAGATATTTATCTTGAACTCTCTTGTTTTTTTTTGATGATCCAACAGATGTTGGCAATTTGATCTCTGGTTCCTCTGCCTTTTCTAAATCCAGCTTGAATATCTGGAAGTTCACAGTTCACATACTGTTGAAGCCTGGCTTGGAGAATTTTGAGCATTACTTTGCTAGCGTGTGAGATGAGTGCAATTGTGCAGTAGTTTGAGCATTCTTTGGCATTTCCTTTCTTTGGAATTGGAATGAGAACACCTTTTCCAGTCCTGTGGCCACTGCTGAGTTTTCCAAATTTGCTGACATATTGAGTGCAGCACTTTCATGCCATTATCTTTTAGGATTTGAAATAGCTCAACTGGAATTCCATCACTTCCACTAGCTTTGTTCTTAGTGATGCTTCCTAAGGGTCACTTGACTTCAGACTCCAGAATGTCTGGCTCTCGGTAAGTGATCACACCATCGTGGTTATCTGGGTCATGAAGATCTTTTTGTATAGTTCTTCTGTATATTGTTGCCACCTCTTCTTAATATCTTCTGCTTCTGTTAGGTCCACACCATTTCTGTCCTTATTATGTCAATGGAGTTGCAAAGAGTCAGAAAGGACTGAGCAACTTTCATTCATTTATCACTTATTTATTGAGCGCCTACTGTGTGCCACATAAGCACTGGGGGATGCAGCTGCAAAGGGGCATGAAAATTTCTGCCCCCTTGAAATTTATACTCTAGTAGGGAAAACAGACAATCCTTAAAATGTGTGAAAGGGCAGAAATGGTGAAAGTGCTATGAAAAAATAAAGGGAGAATATGAGGTGTGCCTGTGGAATGTTTTAGATGGTGCCCAGATGACTTTTGAGCAGACATACGGAGGTGAAGGAATGAACCAGCCAAGAGGATGTCAGGTGGAAGAGCCTTCCTGGCGAAGGGAACACCCAGTGAACAGGCTCTAAAGCTGAGGAATATGGAGATGGCCTGATCCAGAAACAGCAAATAGACTAGAGCAAGTTAGTGAGAAGTAAAAGTGAGTGAGAAGTAGAAAGTGTAGATGTTAATCCACTCGAGTATGGAAGTTGGTGTTTTTTTCTGGTGAAATGGGAACTGTTGGAGGGTTTTGGCCTGAAGCATGGAAAATAGCTGATGTAGAACTAGAGGTAAAAGCAGGGAGACCTAATAGACCATGGCTGTCAAGAGGGTGAAATAGGATAGTGGCTTGTACCAGACTGATGGCAACAAAAATGGCAAAAGGTGAATTCAGGATAAATATAAGATCCAGCCTGCAGGATTTGCTGATAGACCAGATGTGAAGTGGGAAAGAGAGGAATCAAGGATAACTCGAAGGCTTTTGGCCTGAGCAAATAAGAGAAGGTATTGCCCTTAAGTGAGATGGGAGAAACCATGGGAAGAAGAAGTTTAGGGGAGACTATGAGGAATTCAGTTTTTGGCATGATAAGTTTGAGATGCCTGTTTGATATTCAAGTGGAAATGTCAAGTAGACAGTTGGATTTGTGAGTCTGGCATTCAGGGGAGAGTCTGAGCTGAATATGTACTTTGGGGAGTCATCAGAATGTATGTAGATTATCTTTGAAGCTATGTGGCTGCATGAGAGAACCAAGGGCCTGGACAGAGAGAGAGGGAGTTCTCAGGTCTGAGCCCTGGGGCACTGTGACGTGTAGAGATCAGGGTGATGAGAAGGAACCAGCAAAGGAGACCGAGGAGTGACCAAAGTGGTTGGAGGACAAAAACATAATGTGGTATCCTGGAAGGAAATGAAGGAAGCGTTTCAAGGGAGAGTTACCAACGGTGTCAAACACTGCTGATAGGTCATGCAAGATATGGTTGAGAAGTATACGTCTAGCTTTTATAATAAATGCCGTGAGCAACATTCTTGTGGGTTTTCAAACTTTGTGGAGGCTTATGATTTCCTTTGGAAGCAATTCTAGAAATCTAAAGAAAGATCCAGGGTTGGTTCAGGCTTGAGACTCTTGATGCAGATACACAGGATTCCTAGGAGGAAAATCCTATAGTCAGGAAGACCCTTCTGCTGGAAGGTGGAAAGCAGAAATGTTGAGAAGGCCAGGGGCTCTGGGCACTGAGGCTGTAGTCCACTATGAGATGACAGAGGCCTGAGCCATGGAAGTGGCTCTAGGAGCAGAAAACAGGTGGGGGTGAGGCTTTCAAGATTAGCAAAGGAAGGAGCCCCTGGGCTCAATACCTGGAGAGAAGAGGGAGGAGGGGAAAGGAGGAGTCACAGATCATACACGGGTTTCAAACAAGATCCACCTGGCTAGGTGAGTAGTTGGCAGAATAACCAAGACAAGGAAGAGAAAAGTCTCAGTGTGGAGTTCCTGGTCCCTTTTCTGATCTCCCTCCCTTCTAAGCAGCCCAGCAGGCTGATACCACTGGAACCTAAAGATGATGAGGTCAACCATGTACACATTTTGGTTACTACTTGATATCTTCACTTGAATGTTCTAACAGTATCTTAAACTCCTCTTGTGCAAAAGAAAACTTTTGGTATCTCCCCAGAGCCTGCTCTTCTCCAAATCAGTAAATAGTAGTATCATTCACCCAGTTCACAAATAAAAAACTAGGCTTCCTGGTGGCTCACCTGCAGGTGAATCCACCTGCAATGCAGGAGACACAGGTTTGATCCCTCTGTTGAGAAGACCCCCTGGAGGAGGAAATGGCAATGCACTCCAGTATTCTTGCCTGGAGAATCCCCAGGGACAGAGCAGCCTGGCAGGCTGCAGTCCATGGGGTGCAAGGAATCAGACATGACTGAAGCGACTTGGCACACATCTTTGATACTATTCTTCTCTCACTCTCCATCCCCCAACCATCACAGGTGCTATCTCCTTTCTAAATATTTTTAAGGTACAGCCTATCTCCTGCCCTGTCCAGTATAATATAGTAGCTGCTAGTTACAAGAGGCTATTTTTTTAAAAATTGAAGTATAGTTAACTTATGATATTGTGTTAGTTTCAGGTGTACAGCAAAGTGATTCAATTATATATATATGTTATATATATATTTCAGATTATTTTCCATTATGTTGTTACAAGGTATTAAGTATTATTCCCTGTGTTATATGGTAAATCCTTGTTGGTCATCTATTTTATGTATAGTAGTTTGTTAATCCCATTCTTCTAATTTATCCACCCTCCTCTTCCCCTTTGCGTAACCATAAGTTTGTTTTATATGTCTGTGTTTGTTTTCTATATAGATTCATTTGTATAATTTTTTAGATTCCATATATATTATGTCTTCCTCTGTCTGACTTATTTTGCTTAGTATGATATTCTCTAAGTTCATCCATGTTGCCACAAATGGCAATATTTCATTTATTTTTATGGTTGAGTAATATTCCATTGTATGTATATATAACATCCTCTTAAACCAATTATCTGCTGATCAGCATTTGGCTTGTTTCCATGTCTTGGCTCTTTGTGACCCATGGACTATACAGTCCATGGAATTCTCCAGGCCAGAATACTGAAGTGGGTAGCCTTTCCCTTCTTCAGTGGATCTTCCCAACCCAAAGATTGAACCCAGGTCTCCTGCATTGCAGGTGAATTTTTACCAGCTGAGCCACCAGGGAAATCCATATATCACATCCTCTTAAACCAATCATCTGCTTTTGGGGGTTTGTTCTGGTGTAAAAGTGCTGCTATGAACATAGGGATGCCCGTGTCTTTTCAATTAAGTCTTTTCCTCTTTTCCAGATATATGGCCAGGAGTGGGATGACTGGATCATACAGTAGCTTTAGTTTCAGTTTTTTGTTTTTTTTTTTAAGAAAACTCCATACTGTTTTTCATAGTGGCTGCACCAATATTCATTCCCACCAACAGTATAGGAAGATTCTCTTTTCTCTACACCCTCTCCAGCATGTATTATGTGGAGACTTTTTGATGATAGCCCTTCACCAGTGGGAGGTGATACCTCACTGTGGTTTTTATTTACATTTCTTTAATAATTAGTGGTATTGGAATATCTCTTCATGTACCTGTTGGCCACTGTATGTCTTCTTTGGAGAAAAATCTGTTTAGGTCTTCTACCCATTTTTTGATTGGGTTGTTTGGTTTTTTGTTATTGCATTGTATGAGCTATTTGTATGTTTTGGAAATTAACTACAGGAGGCTATTTAAATTTTAATTAATTAAAATAACATGAAATTAAAAATTCAATTCCTCAGTTGCACTAGCCACATTCTAAGTGCTCAAGAGCCACAGATGGCCAGTGGATACTGTCTGAGCACAGAGCTAGATAGAACATTTCCACCATCTAGAAAGTCATAGGGCAGTGCAGATCTATAACCTAGTCTGAATCAGCAATATCTCTAGTCTGGGTGACTTGAATAGCCTCTTAATTGAAGTTCTGACTGTTTCTACTACTCTTCCCTTCAAATCCATTTTCCCTACAGAAACCAGAGTTAACTTTTAATTATAAATCAAATCTTGTGTCAACCTTCAGTTCAGTTCAGTTCAATCGTTCAGTCATGTCTGACTCTGAGACCCCATGAACTGCAGCACGCCAGGCCTCCCTGTCCATCACCAACTCCTGGAGTTCACTCAGACTCACGTCCATCGAGTCCGTGATGGCATCCAGCCATCTCATCCATCCCCTTCTCCTCCTGCCCCCAATCCCTCCCAGCATCAGAGTCTTTTCCAATGAGTCAACTCTTCTCATGAGGTGGCCAAAGTACTGGAGTTTCAGCTTTAGCATCATTCCTTCCAACCTTAGTGGCTCTTTATTGTACCTTGAAAAAATGCAAACTTCTTACCCTGGCCTATTGCCCTCTCTTGTTACGTCCCAGACACACTGGTCTCCTTGCTCTTTTCTCCACTCTTCAAGCTCTTCTCAACCTCAGGGGCTCTACATATGCTGTTCCCTCTACCTGAAAGGCTTTGCACCTGGCTCCTGGCAAGGCTAAGTTTCTTCTCACGTTATAGGTCTCAGCTCCAATATTATTTGGAGTGATATCATGTAATGTTTTTATATAATAAAACATATTTTATGATATCACATATCAGGACATTTCCTGACCTCCCTGTCTCAAAAGGTTGTTTCCAGTTATCATCAAGTGACCTTACTTATTTCCTTCATTCATCCACCAGAATACCTCATTATTTTACTAGTAATTAATATGTCTGGAGGGGCCTTCCTGGTGGTAGAGTGGTTAAGAATGTACTTTGCAATGCAAGGGACACCAGTTCGATCCCTGGTCTAGGAAGATCCCAGATGCCGAGGGATCTTAGCAGCCCATGCACCACAGCTACTAAGCCTGCACACACTGCAGTTACTGAAAGCCCACTGGCCTAGAGCCTGTGCTTCACAACAAGAGAAACCACCTTAACAAGAAGCCCACATACCACAACAAAGAGTAGCTCCTGCTCAGGGTAACAAGAGAAAGCCCACAAACTGTAATGAAGATCCAAACAGCCAAATAATAAATAAATAAATCTAAAAAAATAAAGAAAAACATGTCTCAGGACTTCCCTGGCTGCCCAGTGGTTAAGACTCCATGCTGCCACTGCAGGGTCATGGTTCAATCCATGGTCAGGAAACTAAGATCCCACATGATACACAGTGTGGCCCCCCCAAATTTTAACTTGTCTGTGTACTTCTGTGCTAGGCACTGTACATAGGATTTGGCTATATGCTTTACCTTATTTATTTATTTGCTAGTTTATTATTTTTTTCTTTCTTGTTTTCTCCTCGTGTCCCTTCCTGGAACCCAGTACTATGCCCAGCATATACTGGACATTAATAATTGTTAGACAAATGAATGAATTTATTGGGTAGTTACTATGGGTCAGACATTGTGCTAATAACTGTCTCATTTAATTTGCACTGCAATTCTTCCTTCGTTCCAATTCTGTGAAGTAGGTATTACTCTCTTCCTTTTATGAGAGGCTGTGTAATTTATCTAGTTCTTTGGAAGAACTAAGATTCTAACCTAGGTCATGTGATTCCAGAGCTCCCTGGCACTAGAGAGGGTTTAGAAGCCTGAGTACACACCAGCCTGCAGCCACCCACAGTTCAGACTAGAAGCAGGGAAATTTAAAAAGACTTATACCTTGAAGGACTTTCTATTTCAGATCAAGTCAGAGATTCTGGGGCTTCAGTGCTCAACCAGGAGGTAGATTCAGGGCCTGGGTCAAGACTCAGGATGGTGCAGAGTAGGGCAAGCTAAATACTCCAATGTAAGCATCCTCAGTGGGGCTGGAGAACTGGCCTACAGACCCCAGGCAAGACTCGGGGTGTACGGGGTCTGACTGCGGACTCCGGCCACGGCCATGACTCTCTGCGTCTCAGATCAAGGGTGAAACAAGGAAAAAAAGTAAAAATAACAAGCCTTCCTGGCACTTCTCCTCGGGAAACGTCACATGTCAGGCCTGTGACATGGAGCGTGTTTGTTAGGCCAATGGTTCCAAGCTCATTAGCGGGAATGGTGCTGAACAGCAAGCCACCCACGCAGCTCGTTTGGGAGACGTGGTGCCGCATCCATCCCTCCCGGCCTGGGCATGCGCACTTCCAGCGTTATCAACATCAGCACGTATCTGCACCGAGGCAGGTCTGCTTGGCATCAGGGCTCCGGGGAATGGATTGTGTGTGAGTGTGTCCCAGAGAGGCTGCTCGTAATCCTCATCATTATCAACACTGCCTGAATCTGAGACGGTTCTGTTTTAGTACAGAGTTTCTCAAACATCCCCTAATCAGCGTTAACAACTACCGCCATACCTTTGTACCATCAATACCAGTTTTTACTTAATACCTCTCTGTGAACTGACTCATTCAGCACAATCATCACTGTGTTAGCCTTGTCCTCAGTGCTGTTTGTGAACTCATCAATTTGACATACACGTTATATTTTCCTAAGATCTGGAATATTACAAATATACAGCTCTTTAAAATAAAGATGAGCTGTGTTCACTTGAAATCATCTTAGTGCAACCAAAACGCAAAACAGTTGGAGTCAAAGGGACACAAGAGACACCCTGAAAGAGTTTCCATTGGCGAAAATTGGAGCAATTTGAGCAAGAAAAGAAATAACACAGTACCAGATTATAGCCTAGAGTATAAATATCCATGAGTTCATACTGATGTAAATAAATAATGGAACAAATAAATAAATGGAGAAGGGACAAATCTTCCTAAAGAAAGTTTCCAAATAATTTATCCCCTCCAAGATAGGGAGCTTAATCTTCTATGCCCCCTCCCCCACCTGAAAGTGGGCTGCTCTTAGTGACTTGCTTTCAGAGAGTAGAAAGAAAGGAAAAACAAGTAACTCCACAGGAGAGAAGCTTGGTAATCTTTACCTTGGCCAGGCACTCAAGGTGATCAGGTCGTATTAATAGCCAACCCCTGACATGATGCCATGAAAAAGGCCACTTAACCTTGATGATGACCTTCACTGAAACTATGAGAAAAGCATCAGCGAAACCTAAATTGAGGGACACGCTATAAAATGATGAACACCAAAGTACTCCTCAAAACTGTCAAGGTCATGAAAAACAAGGAAAGTCTGAGAAATTGTCCCAGGCTGAAAGAAACTAAGGGGACATGCAGATTAAATGTAATGTAGTATTTTGGATGGAACCTTGGAACAGAAAATGGATGTTAGGGGGAAAGCTTAGTGAAATCCAAATAAAATGTAGAGTTCAGTTAGCAGGAAGATACCAGAGTTGGTTTCTTAGTTGTGACCAATGCACCAGAGTCATGTTAAATGTTAGCAGGATGGGAACCTGGGGGAGGAGTACATGGAAACTCTCTGTGCTATAGGAAATCTCTATACTCTGTAAATCAAAGATTTACATTTGTTTCCTGTAAATATAAAATTATTTTAGAGTAATTGTTTTTAGTGAGGGGGTTATGTACACATTAGTGGTTTGGAACATGAACTTTGAAGACATGCAGATGTTCAGTTCAGTTCAGTCACTCAGTCATATCCAACTCTTTGAGACCCCATGAATCGCAGCACACCAGGCCTCCCTGTCCATCACCAACTCCCGGAGTTCACCCAAACCCACGTCCATTGAGTTGGTGATGCCATCCAGCCATCTCATCCTCTGTCGTCCCCTTCTCCTTCTGCCCCCAATCCCTTCCATCATCAGAGTCTTTTCCAATGAGTCAACTCTTCTCATGAGGTGGCCAAAGTACTGGAATTTCAGCTTTAGCATCATTCCTTCCAAAGAAATCCCAGGGTTGATCTTCATAATGGACTGGTTGGATCTCCTTACTGTCCAAGGGACTCTCAAGAGTCTTCTCCAACACCACGGCTCAAAAGCATCAATTCTACGGCGCTCAGCCTTCTTCACAGTCCAACTCTCACATCCATACATGACTACTGGAAAAACCATAGCCTTGACTAGACAGACCTTAGTCGGCAAAGTAATGTCTCTGCTTTTGAATATACTGTCTAGGTTGGTCATAACTTTTCTTCCAAGGAATAAGCATCTTTTAATTTCATGGCCGCAATCACCATCTGCAGTAATTTTGGAGCCCCCAAAATAAAGTCTGACACCGTTTCCACTGTTTCCCCATCTATTTCCCATGAAGTGATGGGACCGGATGCCATGATCTTCATTTTCTGAATGTTTAGCTTTAAGCCAATTTTTTCACTCTCCTCTTTCACTTTCATGTGTATTTGTTGCCTGTGACTGGTGCAACAAATTACCACGAAACTGATAGCTTGAAACAGCAGAAATGTATTCTGTCATAGTTCTAAAGACCAGAATCTCAACATTAGATTTACTGAGCTGAAATCAAGGTGTTGAGAGGACCACGTTCCCTCCAGACTTGTCCTTGTCTCTTGCAGGCTGTGGCTGCCTGCATTCATTGGCTTGCTGGCTGCATCACTCTGATCTCTGCCTCCAAGGTTTCATTTTCTCCTGCTGTTCTCTGTGTCTGCCTGCCCACCACCCCCCCAACCCCCACCCCCACCCTCTGCTTTCCTCTTGTAAGGATATTTGTGATGGCATTTCATGCCTACCTGGATAATCCTGGATGATCTCCTCAACTCAACATCTATAATTTAATTAATCACATCTGTAAAAACCCTCTTCCCAGATAAGTTAGTATTTACAGGCTTCAGGGATTAGATCTCTGCATCTTTGGGAGGTCATTATTCAGCCTACTGCAGCCTGGCTGTGTGAAATTTAAGACTTCCGTAGTATCAAAAAGTTTCTTCTAAAACTGAAAACAGCAAAAACTGTGTAACTATTTTTAACATCTTCATTTGGATTTCATTTGAAGTCATCTTAGTGCAACTATTGGGACCCAAGCAACACTTTGCAAAACAAATGGTACAAGAGTCTAGTCTCAGAAGTCTTAGAGGGACTTCCCTGGTAGTCCAGAGGTTAAGAATCTAATCTGCCTTGCAATGCAGAGAATGTGGGTTTGAGCCCTGGTCGGGGAACTAAGAGCCTATATGCCCACAAGCCTTGGAGCAACTAAGCCTGAGCACACATGCTCCAGAGCCCATGTACCACAACAGTAAGAACCCATGTGCTCCAACTAAGACTAGATGCAGCCAAATAAATATTTTTTAAACAGAAGTCAGAATTTTAAATGGACTCCATACAAACAAACCTGTGACCTTGGGTAAGTCAGCATATTTTTTGAAGGGTATACTCCTGTACAAGAGGGATGCTAAGCTTTACCTAGAGGATTGCTGTCAGAACCCGTAGACCATGTAGCAGATGTACAGCAGGCATTCAGTCAACCTCCTCTTCATACCCCCTCCACTTTATAGAGTATGTTAGAGTATGTTATAGCTCACAAAATATTTTCTATATACGAAAATGTGTTTAATTGCCCTAAAATTTCACCATTCTTATGGTGAGATAAAGCCAACTTTTCTTTCCCGGACTAGACAGATGGAAAAACTGAGACTTAATTGACTTAGCCAACATCACCCAGTTAGAAGGCTGGAGACAGCAGGAGTCTGAGAACAGGATGGGCAGGAGTCGGGAGGCAGTGCCCCCTTTAGACGGAGAGAGTTTTGCATTCTGGTCACTTCTTTTATGACTTTCATGACTTTTTTAGCCCTTGTAGGCATTTGAGTTTATGACCCATGATGTGATTCTAACTCCTGGCTCACATTGCTGGAATTTGTTCAAAGATCTTTAAACTCGAAGCCCTGAGGCTGTGCCCATAGGGTTCTCCAGCGACAGGTTCCTGTGGCCTCTTGGCCCTGGGCTTCTTTGATCTCACAGGTTTTCCTTTCTCTGAACTCTATGAGATAGACCCACAGTTTGTCCCCTGGTTTGGCCAGGATCCTGGTTTCAATAGCTCATTATTCTGAATCCTTGAAGCAGAGATGAAAACAAGAGCCTCAGGCACAGCGTTGGGTGTTTTTAAGGAGACCACGGAGGCCTTCTGAAGGTGACTCATCTCTGCCCTCCGAGGTCAGAAGGAAGGGACCAGAAGGTGTGCGGAGGGCCCAGGAGCCCACGTCAGGAGTTAGACTGCCCAGGATCCAATCCTGGCTCCCCACACAGCCCCTTGACTCTGGTCAAGTCACCAGCCCTTCTGTACTTGTTTCCCCGTTTGTAATAAGGAAACCATTATTTCCCTCAAAAGAAAATTGTGAGGCTCGAGTGAATTATTGTACACGAAGCTGTTATTACAGCGCTTGGTACAAGGTGAGTGTTCGCCCTATTCATTATTAAGCCCAGAGAACCCTAAACACCTCTTTCCAAGAGCTGTTCTCCGGTTTCCATACGCGCCCTCTGCCTGGGGAAATCTGATTTCTCCTGAGGGGCAACGCAGGGTTCCGGAGAGGTGGAAGTTCTGGGTCTCTGTCACTGTGTAGCTTGACGTGTGTCATTCCCGGGCTCCCCATCATCCCCCTCTGTACAAGGGGACGACAAAAGCGCGAGCCGCCGCCTCCGCCGCTCTGCGGAGAGCAGCCTGCCCAACCTCGCCGCCCCGCCACTACGCGGCCGGGACCTCCACTCCGCAGGCGCGGCATGGTGTTGGTGGAGGGGGCGTTGAGGGAGGAAACCAGCGACTCCGTCCGGGTCCAAAACTGCCATGGCAACGCCCGAGGGCTGTCGGGAGGAGAGAACGAGGCCCCGCCCAGAACGAAGCCCCGCCCCAACAAGGTTCCGCCCAGAAAGGAGGCCTTGGGCCTCAGTTCCGGGATTCAGAGGCAACTTTGCCCGGCTCTCTGATTCCATCAGTGCTTGACAGAAGTGCCTCTGACGGGCCGACTGTGTCTGACTGACCACAGACGCCATCACTGTCGTCTATTTGGCTGTGTCTGATGAAAACAGATTTCGTGAATGGCTGATGGACCAAGACCGCGTGATCTGTCTGCCTGACCACAGTCGACTGACTGACTGCCCTACCTGGCTAATGGCAGCTGGGACCGACGGCGCGTGTCTGACTGAGTCGATCTTGCTGTCTCTGACTGACCAGATTCCCTCTGTGCTCGACAAGCTGTATCTGAGTGACCGAGGCCCTGTGTGATTGACTGACCGGTTCACTGATTCCTCTGTGCTGACGTTTTGACCCCAGCTCAGCTCAGCTGATTCTAACTACACCCGGGCCTGTGCGTCTGCCCGAGGCCCCCGCGCGTCTGCCTGACTGGCTGGCTGACAAGCTGGCTGGTATCCTAACTGCATTGGCCTCACTACAGCCTCTGTGCCTGGTGGGGTCCCCTGACTGGCCATCTGACAGGTGGGATCAGCCCTCCTGAAGAGTGGACTGACGGCATCTGCCAGACTGCTGGGCTGAGTTTGCGGCTGGCTGGTTCTGGCTGACTGACTGAATCTAACTGTATCTCAGTGAGCCAGTTTCTGTGCTTTTTGTATTTGGTTAGGTTTTTCTTGGCTGCGCGGCATTAAGTTCTTAGTTCCCCTACCAGGGATCGAACCCGTGGCCCCTGTAGTGGGAGCACAGAGTCGCTGAACCACCAGAGAAATCCCAGGGACTGGGTTTCTGAATGACTGAGTCTGCCTGACTATCCCTCCCTGACCACTTCTGCCTGACTCTGCTTTATGGACAGCGTCTGTCTCTGGCTACACCTGACTGTCGGCTGCCTCCTCTACATTCCATGTCAGTTGAATCAGATTGCTGCCTGAACTGCAGCTGACTAACTGAATCTGACTTGGCCTCTGAAATTCTCTCCCTAACGACCTCCTTCACTTCAGCTCCCCAACAAATGGCTTCTGAGGTGTTCCTTGTCCAGGGAGCTGGGCCCAGATGTTTTCAGTTGTAAATCTGGCCTTGAGGGTTCATAGCAAGGGCTTAGACATGGAAGAGAACCTAGGATGGAGCCTTTGGGGGATGGAGAGAGAAGGAATGGAGGTCACACAGGGAGCAGCTGGAAGAAATTGCAGGGGTCCTCAAGGTCCCAGGCTCGGGATCTAGTGATGTAACAGATTCAGCACCTTGAGGAGACAGGCTGGCGTGTGGGAGCCACAATGCGGCATGACTCTTTGTTTCTTCACGTTTGTGGGATGTCTCTATCAGTGTCTTGCTGCTCTGTCCCACAGGTCTCAGATCTCCTTCCACATTCCTGAATTTAATTTTTTTCAGTGTGTGTGTGTGTATACTGGCTACATCAACTGCACAAAATGGAGAAAGAGGCTGTGTACCAGAATAGGGAGAACACAAATACAGGGAGGGAATTTCCTGATGGTCCAGTGGTTAAGACCCTGTGCTTCCACTGCAGGGGGCATGGGTTTGATTCCTGGTCAAGGAACTAAGATCCCACATGCCAGAGAATTAGATTCGAGGGAATTAAAAAAAGTAAACATGTTAAGTGCATAGGTGTGCTATGAATCATAACTATTAATAATAATAAATGAGAGTACTAGACTAGCTTATCTCGATCAAGCTCCAGCATTCTGAGGTGCTGCCTTTCCATTAATAACAGAGGCCTAGCTGCCTCACTGATTTCATTATAAGCAAGCCAAGGGAGGAATGGGAGGAAATAAACAGCTCTGCTCCCAAAGGCTCTGTCTTAGTCAGCTTGGGCTGCTATAACAAAATACCATAGATTGAAGTTTCAAACAATGCACATTTGTTATTCAAAATTCTTGGAGTTGGAAAGTTCGAGATCAAGGTGCAGGTGGATTTGGTTACTGATGAGGCCCTTTTCCTGGCCTGCGGACAGTTGCTTTCTCACTGTGTCCTCACATAGTGATGAGAGAGAGCACTGCTGTTTTCCTCTTCTTTTTTTATTATACTGTTTGTCCGTGCCTCATGACATGCAGGATCTGAGTTCCCCGACCAGGGATCAAACCCATGACCCCTGCAGTGGAAATGCAGAGCCTTCACCACTGGACCGCCAGGGAGTCTAAGAAATTCTCATGGTAGGGCGTAGTAATCTATGCTTTAAAAAAAAAAAAATTATTTTGGCTGTGCTGGATCATCATTAGTTGCGGTGAGCGGGAGCAACTCTCTAGTTGCGGCACTCGTGCTTCTCAATGTGATGACTTCTTGTATTGCGACCACAGGCTCTAGGGGCCACAGGCTCAGTAGTTGTGGCACATGGGCTCAGTTGCCCCGAGTCATGTGGGATCTTCCCTGACCAGGATCGAACCTGTGTCCCTTGCATTACGAGGTAGATTATTAACCACTGTCACCAGTGAAGCCCAGTAGTTTATGTTTTAACAAGCCCTCCCAGTGTTGTTGATGCACACTAAAGTTTCAGAAACACTAGGGGAATGATTGTGGTAGCTTTGTTGTCAGATTGTCCACATTAGAATTTCAACTCTACTGATTTTGTGCAAGTTATTGAATTTCTGAGCCTCAGTTTTCTTATTTGCATAGTCAGAATAATTACGATCAGTTTAAACTCTGGTTGAGAGTATTAGGTCATATGAAGCACATAATTTCAGTTCTAGGAATGTATCCTGTAAACCTAGTCCTGCATATGCTGGATGATGTATGTTCAGGATATACACTGCTTTGTTGTTTGTAATAGAAAAGAAACACCCTAAATATCTACCATAGGGGACTGTTTTAATAAAGCATGGTCCTAACATACAAAGAATGAGGCAGCTCTTTGTAGACTCCTATGAAAAGACTGCCAGAATTTTCAAGTTAAAAAAACAAAGTACATGATGAACCTATTTGCAGGGCAGGAATAGAGGGGCAGACAGAGAGAACAGGCCTGTGGACACAGTTGGGGAAGGAGCGGGTAGGAAGAATTGAAAGAGCAGCATTGAAACATATATATTACCGTATGTAAAATAGATAGCTAGTGGGAAGATGCTGTATAACACAGGGATTTCAACCTGGTGCTCTGTGACAACCTAGAGGGGTGGGGTGGGGTGGTGTGGGGGTTGGGAGGGACGTTCAAGAGGGAGGAGGAGCCATATGTATACTTGTGGCTAATTCACGTTGATGCATGGCAGAAACCAACACAACATTGTAAAGCAATTATTCTCCAATTAAAAATAATAAATAAAAAGCAAAGTACATAATGGTATGTCTAGCATGCTCTCATGTGTGTACAAAAAAGACTACACAATCTGTGACAATGCATAGGTTATCTTTTTGAAAGCATACTCAGGATACAGTGAGAGAAGAAATGAGTGGCTGGAAAGATGGAAAGGAGAGAAATTCATTTTTACCTACATATAACTTTTTATGACTTACAATTTGCAGTATGTACATGCGTTTTCTGTTCACAGAAATGAAGTTGTACAAAAAGACACTAGTTGGCATAGTGCCTGGCAGCGGTGGTGGTGAGAGCCATTCCACAGCTCTAAGCAGATGAACCAGTGCAGAAATGCAGCCCGGGGCGTCCAGGGTGTGGCCGCAACATCTGCTCCTCTCATTTCCTGTAGTCTATGTTGCCCCATTAGAGAATCCTTGCATTTTAGAGATGGAGAGGGCTTTAAGATTCTCTGGCAGAACACTTTCATACAAAGCCCCAGAGAGAAGCCATAACCAGCCCAAGCTTTCCCAGGGAACTAAGGCTCACCCTGGGGCCTCTTTCACAACATCTTAAGACTAAGCTTTCAATAATTCTGCTTTTAGAGCCCCATCACCAGTCTGCTTGGAAACTGGAAAGACTCCTCCACATGGCTATTAAGACTAGCTGTGGTTCAGTTCCTAACCAAACTTTCCAACCAATTTTCCACCTTCTCCTATGTGAATTCTCTACCCCGGCCAAATAAATCTTTTTACTGACCCCAGATGCTCCTGCTTTCCAGCTACCACAGTCCATGCTCTCTGTCTGAAAGGCACCTCTCTTTCCTATTTGTAGAGATTCTACCTACACACTGAGGCAAAATCACATCTGAATCACACTTCCCCTAGGAAGTCTTCCCTGATTACTCAGGCTCATGGATCTCTCTGAACTAAATTAAACATTTCTTCTAAAGTGTCTGCTTCTGAAGAGGGGAATAGGATGCTCCTCTGCGTCTTGAACAATGGAACTGAACTAGGAGACAGCCGGTTCTTCGTCCCTACTCTCTGTTTCTGGAGAAAAGTGGGCACATGAACTTGGCCCTTCTTCGTCTTGGGGAAGCCCTGGGGGAAAATGCCCCTGAGCCAGCCTGGAGCCGGGAGCCTGTCTGCAGAAACTGTTGGGCCTGTTCCTCCCACTGATGTTTACTTGGCCGGGAGGCCCAGCGTGATGAAACCTGGCCCTGTTGCTGAGCACCTTGGGAGGCCTCCCTCCAGGGTCCCTCTGTGCTCAGACAGTGGCCCTTTGTGGAGCAGAGAAGCAGGACTGAAAGTGGAGCTGCCTCCGTTCCCCCATCCCCCGCCCCCATCCCCGGCAGTCGTGGACCATCCTGTGCCTGGGTGGCCTCTGTGCAAATCCGCGGCTGGCAGAGTGAGGTAGGTCATCCAGGCAACCAGCTAGACTGGAGGGGAGAGGAAGGGTCCTGCCAGAAGGGCCTGCTGAAACCAGACCTGCTGAGCGTCTGGTCCCTTAACTGTACAGAGGCTGCTGCTTCTTCTGGAGACTGGTCCCCCTACAGGCCAGAGTGACACTTTTCACCATCCTGTCTGTGTCTGTCTATGTGCTCAGTCGTTCAGTTGTGCCCTGACTTTGCGACTCCACGGACTGTAGCCCACCAGGCTCCTTGTCCTCTTCCAGCGGATTTTCCCAACCCAGGGATCAAACCTGAGTCTCCTGCATTGGCAGGCGGATTCTTTACTGCTGAGCCATCAGGGAAGCCCCTTCTCATCCCACCACTGCCATATATGCCCTAGGATTTACGGCAAGCCCTTCTAATGTGGGTTCTCCCTTCTGCCTGTGTTTCACTGGACCCTACACTCACTCAGAGGTGGGGTTTGGGGGAATGGGGGATGGGAGGGCAGATTGGGAATCCTTAGATGTCATCCCAAACCTGGTGGGTGGAAATCAAGGGGAGGAACAACTGACTACAGGAAGGAGGATCGTGTAGCACAGGTGAAAGAAAACAAGGGGCATTTCCCTGACCTGGGGTCAGGAGGCTCAGGACTCCTGCTGAGCCACTGACTTGCTGGGTGACAGTAGCCAGTTGCTTTCCTTTTCTCTGCCCCTGTTTCTCTAGCTGGCCTCACTTTCCCAGCTGCAAACTTACGGAGGCAGAGTTGATGAATGTCAAGAATTTTTGCAGTTCTGATTTTTCAAAATTCTGTGATCACAGGGAGGAAAAGGAAGAGTGGGGGTGGGTTAGACGTAGGTAGCTGACACAGTGCTCTCTGGCTTCACCAGCAGTCACTAAGCAGCCTCTTCTCTGCTTCCATGATCCCTTTCCCTTCTCGTTTCCACCTCACTTTGAGATCTTCTTTTTTTTCCCCCTATGGACCATTTTTAAAGACTTTATTGAATTTGTTACAATATTGCTTCTGGGTTGTTTTTGTTTTTTTTTTTTTTTTGCTGAGAGGCATATGAGATCTTAGCTCCCCAACCAGGGACTGAACCCATATCCCCTGCATTAGTCCTCTTGATGACCTCTTGTGATGAGAGCTGGAAGCTGATTGGTATACATTTGTTTTATTCCGTGTTTTGCCCCCAGAGGGACAGGAAAGGGGGCAGAAAATAAAAGAGAGAGGAGGGACTTCCTTGGTGGTCCAGTGGTTAACAGTCCACACTCCCAGTGCAGGGCTCTCCATTCGATCCCTTGTCAGGGAACTAGATCCCACGTGCTGCAACTAGGAGTTCACATGCCACAACAAAGATCGAAGGTCCCGAGTGCCACAACTAAGACTTGACACAGCCAAATAAACAAATACAAATTAAACTTTAAAAAAAAACAGACAGAACTGATGAAAGAGAGCTCAGGGAGAGAAAAGAGGAAGGAAAAGGGGAGGTGGGGGATGATGAAAGAGGGAAAGTAGAAGCAAGAGGAGGTAAGGCTGAAAGAAAAAGGGTGAAATGAGATAGGGGGAAGAAGGTAGGAATGAAGGAGAAAAACAGGAAGAGAGCCGGTGGGAAAAGACCAAAGCTTGGATATATGCCACACGTGGGGGATGTCTTGGGGTTTTCCAGGACAAAAACAGTTCAGTTTGTTTGGAGCTAAGAGTGTGTGTAGGGAAGACAAAATTAGAAGCAGGTTGTAAAGGTTTTGAATGCCAGGCTAACAGATTTGGACTTTATGTCTACTATTTTCTGCAGCTCAAATCCCCTGGGTGAGGGCCAGAGAGGTGTTTTCATTCATCCATCCATTTAACAAGGGACAGTGTCTTATCCAATGATGTATCCCCAGAGCATAATACAATATTTGCACAGAAGAGCTAGTCAGGAAATGCCTAGAAAAATTGAACACTTCAACCGAAAGTGAAGTCCTTGGAGGAAGCAGGGGTTGTGACCATCTCAAAAACAGAGTGTAAGAATGTGTGTGTGTGCTTATCACTCAGAGCAACCCCATGGACTGTAGCCTGCCGACTCCTCTGTTCAAGGGATTCTCCAGGCAAGAATACTGGAATGGGTAGCCATTCCTTTCTCCAGGGGATCTTCCCAACCTAGGGATTGAACCCTGTCTCCTGCATTGCAGGTGGATTCTTACCATCTGAGCCACGAGGGAAGTCCAGGTATAAGAATAACCATAGTTTAAGCTAGCAACTGCTAGGTACTCTAAGAAAGGTCCAGATAAAAGTCATGGGAGATCAGAGGAAAGTGAGACAGCCCTCCCTGTTAACTTGCAGCATGAAAGTCCCAGAGAAGATTGTAATGGGGTCATTTTAGGTCACGTACCCAACCTTGAATTAATCTTTGTGCCCAGGAAGATAAATCTCATTGGCAGTTACAGAGTTCTGTGTATGAATGAAGAGCAAAGAGTTCTCTAAAGAAAAGGGGGAGATTATTGCCAGAAGAGCGGAAATTAGAACCAGGCATGGCTGCCGCAGCCTGCTGTAATGAAAAGAGGTCAGGCACGTCGGGGAGGAGTAGGGATTTTATTAGGGTAGGGATCTGTATGAGATTGGTGGGGAGGCTAGGACACCTGAGTCTCCCCATGGGAGGCCCCCATGCAGGGCCTCAGGTAACAAGCTAAGGAGTTGAGACTTGTCTTTTGAGCTGGAGAGGGTCCTTGTTAGAGCTGTGCTCTGGAATATTTAATCAGGCGACTAAGGTATAGAATGGAGCAGAGGCCAGAAGGCCAGGCACTGATGGGAAATTATTCCAACATGTTCTTTGATAAAATCCATACACAGGACCTGTCACCCACCTCAGTGTGCTTTGCATTATAACTTGTTTTGTTTTTCGTTCTCCTCAGTCTAGATCAGGAAGCTCAAAAGGACAGAGTCACACCTCTGCTAAAAGGGGCTGTCCCTTCCTTCTCTCCGTGTGGCAAGCACTTCACCAGGGAAATGGATGCTCCAGAAATTTACAGGGGCAGGTGAACCCTCGTAAAATGCTCACTCTCTGAAGATCTGGGCAGTTTCCAACCAAACTTCTAGAGAGCGGCAGGATCAGCAGCCCCTGTCACTGGGAACCTGACATAATGATAAGAGAAGCAGCTGCGGGGACCTTAACACATAACTCCAGGCTCCTGCTTTTGAGCAAGCCAGCAGCCCGGAGTCAGCCCTTGCCCTGTCCTAAATATCTCCACAAGGGGACCTATGTGCTGGTCCAGTGGTTAAGACTACACCTTGCAATGCAGGGGATGTGGGTTCAATCCCTGGTTGGGGAAATAAGTCCCACATGCAACTAAATCCACACGCCACACCTGCTGAAGCCCATATCTGAGCCTGCATTTCCTTGTAGGTAAAATGAAGGGAGGAACACCAACCACAGAGAGTTCTTGTGAGGGTTGAATAAGTTAACGCTATTGGCAGAGTGCCACACAAGCCACAGGCACTGGGCAAATGTGAATTCTTATTCATCTTTCAGTAACAGAGCTATGGACTGTTAGAGCTAGAGGGGTCTTAGAAGGGACTGGTCCAACCATTTCATTCCATATGGTGAGAGGACTCCTGATAGCTAATCTCTTTCCTGTTGAAGTATTTGCTGATTCTGTCTTCACTAGAAGCAGAGAGCTGATGTCCCTCCTACGTAAATCCAATCTGAGCTCTATATCTGCCCATAAAAGGATATCTTGACTCCTCCATTTTTTCCCCAAGAACACTTGCCTATCATTTGCTCTTTGCTCTGCCAAAGGTGTGATCAATTAATGTACCATATTCAAAGTGATCACGATTATGTGGGAGGATTGTATTAGCAACACAGCAGAGGAATCCTAAACAAATCCAGTAATCCTGGAATAGCTGAAGGAAATTGGTTGTATTTATTCTTGGATAAGCCAAGAGTTAAATACAATTACTTGTAATTTTTTCACTCTGCTTAATATTTTTAGGAATACAAATTGTTATTTTTCTTTTTTGAGGCTTTTAAAAATAATTTTAATTTATTATTTTTGGCTGTGCTGGGTCTTTGTGGCTCAGGCCTTTCCTCCAGTTGCAGCAAGTGGAGGCTACTCTCCAGTTGGGGTGTGCAGGCTTCTCATTGCTGTAGCTTCTCTGGTTGTGGAACATGGATTCTAGAACACAGGCTCAATAGTTGTGGCGCTCAGGCTTAGTTGTTCCTTGGCATATTGGACCTTCCCCGGATCAGGGATTGAACCTGTGTCTCCTGCACTGGCAGGCGGATTGTCTACTAGGGAGCACCAGGGAAGCCCCAAGAGGGCTTTTTTTTTTTTTTTTTTTAAATTTTGGCTGTGCTGGGTGTTCCTTGCTTTCTCTAGGTGTGGTGTGCGGGCTTCTTTTGTTGAGGAGGATGGGCTCTAGAGTGCTTGGACCCAGTGGTTGTAGCCTGCTGGCTCAGTAGCCCCACAGCACGTGGGATCTTAATTCCCCAACCAGGCATCGAAGCTGAGTCCCCTGCATTGGAAGGTGGATTCTTAATCACTGAACCACCAAGGAAGTCCCCAAATTGTTATTTTTATTGTGGCAAAATACATATAACATGAAATGTCCTATATTAACTATTTTTGGGGTACAATTCAGTGTCATTAGGTACATTCACAAAGTTGTGTGGCCACCATCACCAGTCCTAGAACTTCATCATCCCAAACAGAAATTCTTTACCCATAAACAATAACTACCTTCCTCCCAGTCCCTGGTAACCTCTAGTCTAGTTTCTGTCTCTATTAATTTGCCTATGCTAGAAACTTCATATAAGTGAAACAAACACTATGTATCCTTTGGTATTTGGCTTCTTTCACTTAGCATAGTGTTTTCAAGGTTCATGTTGTGGCATATATCAGAATTTCATTCCTTTTTAAGGCTGAAAAATATCCCATTGTATAAAAATTTGAGATATCAAGGGAACATTTCATGCAAGGATGAGCACGATAAAGGACAGAAACAGTAAGGATCTAACAGAAGCAGAAGAGGTTAAGAGGTGGCAAGAATACACAGAACTATTAAAAAAAAAAATGTCTTAATGACCTGGATAACTACAGTGATGTCATCACTCACTTAGAGCCAGACACCCTGGGATGTGAAGTCAAGAGGGCCTTAGGAAGCATCACTATGAGCAAAGATAGTGAAAGTGACAGAATTCCAGTTGAGCTATTTCAAATCCTAAAAGATGATGCTGTGAAAGTGCTGCACTCAATAGTCAGCATATTTGGAAAACTCAGCAGTGGCCACAGGACTGGGAATTGTCAGTTTTCATTTCAATCCCAAACAAGGGCAATGCCAAAGAATGTTCAAACTACCATACAATTTCACTCATATCACATGCTAGCAAGGTTATGCTCAAAATCCTTCAAGCTAGGCTTCAGCAATACGTGAGCTGAGAACTTACAGATCTACGAGCTGGGTTTTAAAAAGGCAGAGGAACCAGAGATCAAATTGCCAACATTCTTTGTTGGATCATGGAGAAAGCAAGGGAGTTCCAGCAAAATATCTACTTCTGCTTCATTAACTAAGCTAAAGCCTTCGACTGTGTAGATCACAACACACTGTGGAAAACTCTTAAAGAGATGGGAATACCAGACCACCTTAGCTGCCTCCTGAGAAACCTGTATGCAGGTCAAGAAGCAGCAGTTAGCACTGGACATGGAACAATGGACTGGTTCCAAATTGGAAAAGGAGGACATTAAGACTGTATATTGTCACCCTACTTATTTAATTTCTATGCAGAGTACATCATGCAAAATGCTGGGCTGGATGAAGTACAAGCTGGAATCAAGATTGCCAGGAGAAATAGCAGTAACCTCAGATATACAGATGACACCACCCTTATGGCAGAAAGAGAAGAGGAACTAAAGAGCCTCTTGATGAAGATGAAAGAAGAAAGTGAAAAAGTTGGCTTAAAATTCAACATTCAAAACACTAAGATCATGGTATCCGGTCCCATCACTTCATGACAAATAGATGGGGAAACAATGGAAACAGTGACAGATTTTATTTTCTTGGGTTCCAAAAATCACTGTGGACAGTGACTGTAGCCATGAAATTAAAAGATACTTGCTCCTCGGAAGAAAAGCTATGACAAACCTAGACAGTGTATTAAAAAGACACACACACACACACACACACACACACACACACACACACACACACACACAAAGCAGAGACATTACTTTGCCAACAATGGTGCATATAGTCAAAGCTATGGTTTTTCTATAGCTTTGGTAGTCATGTATGCATGTGAGAATTGGATTATAAAGGCTGAGTGCCAAAGAATTGATGCTTTTGAACTGTGGAATTGGAGAAGACTCTTGAGAGTCCCTTGGACAACAAGGAGATCAAACCAGTCAATTCTAAAGGAAATCAACTCTGAATATTCATTGGAAGGACTGATGCTGAAGCTGAAGCTCCAATATTTTGGCCACCTGATGCGAAGAGCCCACTCATTGGAAAAGACCCTGATGGTGGGAAAGATTGAAGGCAAGAGGAGAAGGGGACGACAGAAGATGAAATGGCTAGGTAGCATGACCGACTCAGTGGACATAAATTTGAGCAAACTCTGGGAGACAGTGTAGGACAGGGAGCCTGGTGTGCTGCAGTCTGTGGAGTCATAAAGAGTCGAACATGACTTAGCAATTGAACAGCAACAAGGAGATTTCACTCTCTCTGCCTAATAGACTTCAATCTAGGACACTAGCCTTTCCTGCCTTTGGACTGAGATTACACCACTGGCTGTCCTGGGTCTCCAGCTTGCTAACTGCAGATCTTGGGACTTCTTGGCCTCCATAACTGAAACAAGGGAAGGGGGAAGAGCACAGCCTTTCTAAGAATGATATAGTCATAGGACATGACAAAAACTGGTTAAAACCAACAAGGTCAAAGATGGCAGAAGATTCAACTTCCAGTAGACCTTAAGCCTCATTATATGCTCACTGTAATATATTAGAATCTAAATGGCACACCCACCAGTGCCATGACAGCCCCTTACTTGAAACAGCTGGAATAATCCTCTCATTAGTCCATGAAATTACCCATCTAGTAAAAACTAACCACCCCATATTTTGGGGCCTCTCACCTTTTAAGGTGGCCTACACTCTGTGGGGTGTGTTTCTCTTTAAATAAATCCACTTCTTACCTTTGTCTCTCATTGAATACTTTCTGCCATGAGACATAAAGAACTTGAGCATCATTAAGTCCTAAGACCAGGTATGTGATCTCAATGAAGAGACAATAGGTTCTGGCAGAGTTCGAGTCCTCACCCGTGGGTTCAAATCCTGACTGAGTTGCACAGTTTCATAACCACATGGGTTAATTCCTTATAATAAATCTATCTCTCTGTCGACATGCATGCTAAATCGCTTCAGTCGTGTCTGACTCTTTGCAATCCTCGGGACTGTAACCTGCCAGGCACCTCTGTTCATGGGATTCTCCAGGCAAGAATACTGGAGTGGGTTGCCATTTCCTTCTCCAGGGGATCTTCCTGACCCAGGGATGGAACCCGAGTCTCTTACGTCTCCTACATTGGCAGGTAGGTTCTTTACCACTAGCTCCACCTGGGAAGCCCAATATAGTCTATATATCCTATTAGTTGTTTCTGTGGAGAACTCAGAGTAATACAATTTGTGCTTTTTATGTCTTGTTTAAGAAATTCTCTTCTATCCTGAAGTCCTAAATATAATCTCCTTTAGTTACTTCTAAAGATTTTAAGGTTTTGCGTTTCAAATTTAGGTCCTTAATCCAATGGAAGGTTATTATCGTGTGTGCTCCAAGGTAGAAGTCCAATTTTATTTTTTTCCAAATGAATAACCAATTGTTCAGCATCATTTTAAAAGTAATCCATCTGTGTTAATTTCCCAAGGCTGTCATAACAAATTACCATAAATTGGGTGGCTTAAAACAACAGGAAATTTATTCTCTCACAGTTCAAGAGGCCAGGAGTCCAAAATCAAGGTATGGGCAGAATTGGTTTCTTCTGGAAGCTCTGAGGGAGAAAACATCCCATGCCTTTCTCCTAGTTTCAGGTGGTTCTAGCGATCCTTACCACTAAGGATTTGCTTGTAGACACATCACATTAGTCTCTGCCTCTACCTTCACATCTCCTTCTTCTCTTTGTTTCTGTGTGTCTTCTTTTCTCACATAGACAGCAGTCACTGGATTTAGGGCACCCTCTAAATCCAGATGTGTTCACCTTGAGACCCTTGACTAGTTACATCTGGAAAGATCTGGTTGCCTAAGGTAGAACCTTTCTACCCTAAGGTTCCAGGTAGAAATGAATTTGGAGGAGATACTACTCCACCTGTGACACCATCCTTTGCTATTCTTTTGCAAATGTCATCTCTATTATACAGCAAATGTCCATATAAGTGTGGGTAGACTAGTCATCCTATCATGCAAACTTCTGATGAAATGGTTATACATGTCACAAGATCATCTTATTAATCCTCACAACAGTTCTATGAGGTAAGTACTATGAAAATCACATTATTGTTGTGATAACAAACAACATCAAATCTCATTGTCTTTTAACAAAAATTTTTCTCCCTCAGATTACACATCAGCAGCTGTGGGGCAGCTGTGGGTTGGCTGAGGCTCTGCTCTCTGTGTTGAAGGCTGTAGGCACAGGTGATGCCATTCCAGTGGCAGAGATAAAAGAGTTTGATTTTAGACTAAAACCTGCTATGGTTCTTCAGGTTTCTGCTTAGGACTGGCCTATAGTCTCTCCAACTCAAATTCCATTGGCCAAAGGGAGTCATGTGATCAAGTCTGACCTCGGCCTGGGGAAGTGTACTCCTTCCTTTGGAGTCACATGGCAACTGGCTAGAATGTGTAATCTTACTGGGAAGGGGGAGAGCAAATAATCCAAGACAATGATATCTCTCCACAGGAGTTAAGTAACTTGCCCAAGGTCAAAGAACTGAGAATGGACAGAGCCAGGATTCAAACTCAGTCTTTCTCCACAGCCATAGTGCACTCCATACCTCCATGCCTGCTAGATGGTGTGCAAATCCATCTAAGCTTTAGGCCTTCTGCATGTACATTCCTGTAGCCTGGAGTGTCCCTCTTCCTCTGCATGTTCAATTCACCTTTTAAGATCCACTCTGATAACCCCTTTGTGAACTTCTCTCCTTGGAATTAATCACCATGTGCCCCTATCACTTTTTAAAATTTTGGCTGTGCTGGGTTTTTGTTCTAGCACATTAGCTTTCTCTAGTGTGACCTTTAAGGGAGTTTTCTAGTTGTGGTTAATGGGCAAATGGTGATTGCAGCCATGAAATTAAAAGACACTTGCTCCTTGGAAGAAAAGCTATGACCAACCTAGACAGCATATTAAAAAGCAGAGACGTTACTTTGCCAACAAAGGTCCGCCTAGTCAAAGCTATGGTTTTTCCAGTAGTCATGTATGGATGTGAGAGTTGGACTATAAAGAAAGCTGAGCACCGAAGAATTGATGCTTTTGAGCTGTGGTGTTGGAGAAGACTCTTGAGAGTCCCTTGGACTGCAAAGAGATCCTACCAGTCCATCCTAAAGGAAATCAGTCCTATTCATTGGAAGAACTGATGCTGAAGCCGAAACTGACTCACAGGAAAAGACCCTGATGCTGGGAAAGATTGAAGGCAGGAGGAGATGAGGACAACAGAGGATGAGATGGTTGAATGGCATCACTGACTTGATGGATATGAGTTTGAGCAAGCTTTGGGAGTCGGGAGTTGGTGATGGACAGGGAAGCCTGGAAAGCTGCAGTCCATGGGGTTGCAAAGAGTTGGACTCTACTGAGTGACTGAACTGAACTGAACTGAATGGGCTTAGTTGCCCCGAGGCATCTGGGATCTTAGTTCCTGGACCAGGGATCAAACCTGAGTCCCCTGCATTGGAAGGTGGATTCTTAACCACTGAACCACCAGCTAAGTCTCTCCCATCACACTTTATAAGTATATACTGTTTTGTACTCACTGCCCTATCCTCTCTGAAGGGTGGGAATGCATTCTTATTTCTCATGTGTCTCCTTTGCCCCGGGGCCTTGCACAGTGTCCCCTAAATGTTTGCAGTATTTGGCGATGAGATGAGTGGCGGGGTGGGCGGGGGGGTGTGTGTGGCGGTGGGGGTGCTGAGCTGCAGTGGAGCCATGCTCCTGGGGATGAGAACACTTGGCCTACTTTTTCATCCCTCTAACCTAAGCTTAGCACCTAGTGCTTAGGTGACTGTCAGGTCAGCACCCCGTGACTCACTCCGTAAGCCTTTAGCACCTCGAGCCCTTGGGCTGGGGTGTGTATGTGTTGGTGATGGTGAGGGAGGAGGTGGGAATTAACTTTTGCCTTTCAGAAGCCCTCCCCTTCCCCTGCCCCAGGAAAAGGACAAGTAAAAGTCCTTCTCTTAAATGGTCTGGGCAAGTGCCTACCCATCAGGTGTAGGAGGCCTGGGGAGGCCTTGGAAGGTACGGGGAAGGGTGAAAGCACCGCTGGGTCAGAGCAGAGGAGCAGAGAATAGGAAGGAGTGTGAACTGCACCGTGAAAGCTTTTCCTAACTTGTCCAAGTGATTGAATTTAACCTCTCTGAGCTTCAGTTTCCCCAGCTGTCATCTGGAGACCATCTTGCCTTCTTCCCTAAGCAGCTGTAAAAATATATAGTTGAATGTTAGAAGCCCTTAGGAATGCAGCCTTGATATTACACAGACTTGTGTTGGAATCCCCCTCATAAATGATGTGACTGTGGGAAAAATGCAAAGCTCCGTGAGCCATGGTGCCCTCATCTATAAAATGGGGATAATAATTAGAGCTACCTCCCAGGGTGAGAAAACTATGTAACTAAAGTGCTTGGCACATAGTGCTCAATAATACTGTCTGTTTTCATATGAGTTGATGACACTTATTATTTACGGAAAGGACCACACCTGGGAACGTTAAAAGGAAGGACACAGAGTCTAACTCACTCTGGAACCGATTGCTTCCTTTAGCCAAGTATGAGGTGTGGCTCAAAGGAATGAGGAAGCTGTTCAGGAGGTGACAGCACAGAGCACGCAGTCTTCACACTATCTCTTCCCAAGAGGGAGGAGTAGGGAGGTTAGCTGACCCACCCCAAAGATCAGATGTCCTTGTCCCCTGCCCACCCCACCCCCCCGCCACACACACCTATAGTCCATTGACTCGTTATGGTGCCTTTCTGCCAATCTAGTCATCAGCTCTTACGGGGCAGCCTTTGTAATAATAATGATTGTATGAGACTGGTGGTACTGTTACTCTGAAGCATCCTTCATAATCTCTTTCCCAGAAACAGAATCTAGAGTTAGGGACTTCCCTGGTGGTACAGTGGATAAGAATCTGCCTGCCAATGAAGGGGACATGGGTTTGATCCCCGGTCTGGGAAGATTCTACATGGAGCCCATGTGCCTAGAGCCTGTGCTCCACAATAAGAGAAGCCACTGCAATGAGAAGCCCGTAAACCACAATGAAGAGTAGACCCCGCTGGCCACAACTAGAGAAAGTCTGTGCTCACCAACGAAGACCCAGAGCAACCAAAACTAAACAAGCAAACAAAAATTAATAAATCCTGGGGCTTCCCTGGGGGAGGGGGGAAAGAATCTGCCTTCCAATGCAGGGGACATGAGTTCGATCTCTAATCAGGGAGCTAAGATCCCACATGCCGTGGGGCAACTAAGCCTGGGCACCACAACTAGAGAGCCCATGTGCTGCAACTCGAGAAGCCCTTAAGCCATAAAGAAGCTACACGCTGCAACTGAGACCAGTTAAATAAATTAAAAATAAATAAATAAATAAATATATTATATAAAGAATCCAGAGTTAGCAGGGACTTGGAGATTATTTCACAGACGGGGAAACTGAAGTCCAGAGAAGGGAAGGGTTTATCCTGCTGCTGCTAAATTGCTTCAGTCGTGTCCGATTCTGTGCGACCCCATAGACGGCAGCCCACCAGGCTCCCCCGTCCCTGGGATTCTCCAGGCAAGAACACTGGAGTGGGTTGCCATTTCCTTCTCCAGTGCATGAAAGGTGAAAAGTGAAAGTGAAGTCACCCCACAAAAAGTTCATGGCAGAGGTAAGACTAAAACCTGTAGCTCCTGACTTCCAGCCCAGGGCCAGCGCTCCTGTCACCACACACCTGTCCTAGGCTTTCTTTTCCCACTGCCACCCAACCTAGTCTCTAATCTTCTGGACCACTGCAGCGGTCCCTAACTGGTCCTCCCTGCCTCTAGTGCCTTCCTATCAATTTGTTCTATATATTCAGCCTGGTGACTGTCTGGAAGCACAGCCTTGATCTGGTCTCTTCCCTCCTAATAGAACTTACTCATTTTTCAGCTTGAAGAGTTATCTGATTCCTGGTTCAACCTCTAACTGAAGATCCAATCTTTGTTTGAATACATTTATTGACAGTGATTTCATCACTCCTACGGTGGTCCACTGCATTCTTGGATCCTGTTGATTATTGTTGTTGTTTAGTCGCTCAGTTGTGTCCGACTTCTTTGCAACCCCATGGGCCAGGCTCCTCCGTCCATGGCATTTCCCAGGCAAGAATACTTGAGTGGGTTGCCATTTCTTCCTCCGGGGGATCTTCCACATCCAGAAACTGTACCTTTGTCTCCTGCATTGGGGCTTCCTTGGTGGCTCAGTGGTAAAGAATCTGCCTGCAAGGCAGGAGACGCAGGAGACAGGAGTTCAATCCCTGGGCCAGGAAGATCCCTTGGAGAAGGGCATGGCAACCCACTCCAGTTTTCTTGCCTGCAAAATCCTATGGACAGAGGAGTGTGGTGGGCTACAGTCCATAGGGTCTCAAAGAGTCAGACATGACTGAAGCGACTGAGTACGCAGGCATGCCCTCCTGCACTGGCAGGCAGATTCTTTACCCCTGAGCCACCAGGGAAGCCCTGTGACTGGTAGAGCTCTTTCTAATAAGCTGAAATTCTCCTCCTGGATGTCCACCCACTGAAGCTGAGTGGAATTCTTTCACATCCATTTGCCAGCAAACTGTAGTCACTGTTTGATATGAGCCAGGTCCTGGGTGGATTAGGTGCTGAGGGGAACAAGAAAGAGAAATTGGACATGGATCCTTCCATCAGAGAGTAGGGCTCAGGGCTTCACAGAGTTTTTGTTTTATTAGGCCTAAAAATAAGAAACCGATCAAATCCCCTTTCTGTATGACAGCCCTTTAGATGTTTGGAGACAGCCACTATATCCTCCTGTGCTTTCCCTTCCCCAGGGTATTTATTTAATTTGCCACAGAACATGGCATCAGGGTTTCAGCATTCTGGTCTCTTCTAGACATGCTCATGTACCCTTCGGAACGTGGGCTTGGAGCTGAGCTCTGTGGCCCAGTTGTGATCAGCCCAAGTCAGCCCAGAGTCTCTAACAGAGGCTGAATTAGAACCACAGAGGTCTAACCTTCTGTTTCTGTCGATGCAGTATATCATGTTCACTCTCCTCCCCTTCCTTCTTCTTTTCTTTCCTCCTACCCTCCCTTCCTTCTTTCTTTTTCTTTTTTTTGCAGCCACGTATTGTTGAGCTTGAGGTCAGCTCAAACCTATAAGTCATTGTCACTGAAACTACTCTTAATCTAGATTCCTTCTACCCTGTATTTTGGGCCCTGGTCCAACATGGCAGCCACTGGCCCCATGTGACAATTTACATTTAAAGTACTTAAAAGAAAAAAAAAAAACTTAACACTAATTGAAATTAACATTTTAGTTTCTCATTTGTAGGAGTCACATTTTAAGGGCTCAACCACCACAATTGTCTAGTGGCTACTAAGTCAGACATTTAGGACATTTCCATCATCACCAAAAGTTATATGGGACTGCTCTGGTTTGGACTGAAGGGCAGGTATTTACATTTATTCCTTGTGGCACTTCATCTTGTTAGTTCCAGCTCAGCTGCTGAGATCTTTTGGAAACTCATTTTGGTTTCCGGGTGTTTGTGGGCCCTCCCAACTTCATGACAGCTGTAGATTTGATTAGCGTTTCATGCCTTCCTCTGCTTCATCTAAAACCACTGATAAAAATGTCAGTGGACCAGAGCTGCACCAGAGCACCACACATGGCCCTCTGCACTGCAGGGTCACTCAGGCAGTAGTTTAACCCATGAGGCCTATATACCAGGCCCTGTGTGCCGGGCACCTGGTACACATGAGACAGACAATGGCAAATAAGGAGTCCTGCTAGGAATTCAAATGCCTTCACCTTGCATTCAGGGTTGCTTCTTTCTGGCCTATAGTAGCTAAGTGCAGGCTTGAGAATCAGCTTCCTGGGTTTTCATCCTGATTCTGCCACTTTATTTAAGAAAATATTTATTCATTTATTTTTATTATTATTTTTTGGCTGTACTGGGTCTTTGTTGGGGGCTCTCTAGTGCCTGCACATGGACTCAGTTGCCCTGCAGCATGTGGCATCTTCTAGGACCAGGGATTGAACCAGTGTCCCCTGCATTCGAAGGCAGATTCTTAATCATTGGACCACCAGGGACGTCCTCTCTGCCACTTTATAGACTATATAGTGTCTTCGTGTTTCAGTTTCCTAGGAACCTCCATCCAACCATGTTGTTATGGGATTAAATGAGTTAGTGCAAGTAAAGCTCTTAGAACAGCACCTGGCATATAGTAATTAATGTAATATTAGCTATTATTTCTCATGCTCAGTCCTGCTTTGGGGTCTCAGGGCCTCACTTCTGTCCTCTTTTAGTTTGTGGATGACTTTTCAGGCCCAAACGAGGCCTGCCCTCCTTGATTTCTTATGTTCTTGGCTGCTCATCTGGCACTTCCTATCCTCTGCTGGAGGGGTTACTGCAGTGAAGAACTCCAATAACTGTTAGGCTTCATCTTGGTTCTGTTTGTCCTGCTGGAGAGACCTAGGACAAGCTTTCATCTATAAAATGATGAAATGATCATCACAGCTGCCTCACAGCACCACAGTCAGGGCTAAGTGAGACAAAGTAGATGCGACTTCCTGCACTTAGTAGGCCTTTTCATCCAGTAAAGCCTCTGAAAGTGTGGCTTTTCCCACATTTCTGTGTTTTAAGTCGTGTCTAACCAAGGAGGTCAGGCTCATTATTCCCTGTACTTCTGGAGGGCCTGCCCCTATCCCAGGAGTTCCGGGTAGGAATCTCCTGTTTCTTCTGTGGAATGTGGATCCCAAATGGGTTCCCTGCCTTCTCCTCGCTGCTGTCTCGAGCTTGCTGAACTTAGTTCCTCCCCCAAGCCTCAGTCTGTACTCAAAAGTCGGACCTGACTGGGCACCTCTAAGGGCGGTGGTGATTTAAACTCTAATTTAGAAAAGCTTTTTACTTTGGGTGTGCCTGAGATTGTGGAGGGTGGGTGTTGGCGCCCCGAGACAGGGGCCAGCCCTTGGAAAGCACCCCTACCCCTGCCAGGGTTCAGAGGTATTGGCCACCTGAGCTGAGTCCTCCCCCGAATAAGCGGCGCGCTCTTCCTTGAGCTCCGGTCGCGGGAACAATGGGAGTGCGGCTGGGAGGCGGGTGGGCGTCGGCCAGGTCGGGGCTGGAGGTGGACCCGGCCAGCGAGCTGGGCGCCGGGGCTGTGGGGTTAGTCCGGGGCATTGGGCCGAGAGCCGAGGCGTCTTAGCCAGGGAAAACCGAGGTCGGCGCTGGCGGGGACCGGGAGGAGGGCGGGGGGCGGGGCCCGAGCCCACCAGGCTGGGACAGGGGAGGGCGCGGGGGCCTTGGGTAGGGTCTCCTCGGGGTCGCCCCGCCACTCGCCCCGGCCTCTGAGCTCCGCGGCGGAGCAGATAAGCGCCCTGCCCACGTGGGGAAGCGGGCGGCGGGCCAGCAGCGCCAGGCGGGCTCGCGGGGCTCAGCTCCTCCCCTTGCTCCCCTCCCCGGGGGCCGGCGCGGCTCCTCCCGACGCGCGGCCCCGGCTCGGGCAGCTCGGGCGGCTCGCGCGGCGGCGCTCCTCCCGCTGCTCGCTCGCTCGCTCGCCCGTGGCGGCCGGGATCGCCGGCGCTTCCTCGCGGGGAGCCGGCCGGGGCGGGGGCGGAGCGGGGAGCCCGGGCGAGGGGGGCGGGCGGGGAGGGGGCTGCGCCGCGGGAGGGAGGGAGGGAGCGGGCGAGCCAGCGAGCGAGCGGGGCATTTGTGCGCAGCTCCAGTGCGCCTCGGAGCCCGCCGGGCGGCCGCCGGACACACCGACCGAGGACAGACAGCGCCCGGAAGCCGCGCCGCCGCAGCCAGGTTAGCCGCCTTCGCCACCCACTTGGGGCCCCGGGGACCACGCCGCGTCTGGGCTGGTGGGCGTGGGGAAGAGAATCGCCGAGGGCTCCGAGTGCGATTCCCGGTCCTGGAGCACTGACAGGCGGGTGGGCAGGCTCCAGAGGCGGGGTGGACACCACCGAGGCGGGCGGCGGGCGGGGTTGGGGGGACCCGGGCCTCGGTTTGTGCGTCTCAGTACTGGCGCCCGTATGTGTGTGTGTCGGGGTCTTCGTCGCCGGATGTGTGTGGGGTGTGAGCGCGCGTGTGCCCATGGGTCCGTGCAAGTGGATGATCGGTGTGTGCGCGTGCGTGTGTGAGAGGGTGTGTGCTCTGTGTCTCCGCGCGTCCGGGTGGTGTGTGTGTGTGTGCGTGTGTCGGGGGGTGAATGTGTCTATGAGAGGGTGTGTCTGAATGTGTAACTGAGTGTGTGTACATTTGGATGAGGGTGTGTGCCGATGGCTTCGCCGGTGGCTGGAACCTGTGGCGGTGTGCGTGTGTGCGCGCGCGCCAGTGTGAGTCCCCGTGTGTGCTCGTGTGAGGGCGGGTGTGCACCCGCGTAGCCCCGCGTAGCCCCGGTGTGCGTGTGCGCGGCTTTGTCTGCACACAGCCGGGAGGAAAGGGGTGGGGGCGGCTGCTGAGGCGCCGCCGTCGCCGGGAACCAGGCACCTGGCCTGGGCAGAGGGCGGCGGCGGCGGTGGGAGTGTGCCCTCGGGGCCGAGACTCCCCGCCGGCAGGTGGGCGGCCACGCCCAGGGGGCCGGAGGGAGCCGGGGTGACAGCGGAGCCGGCGCGCCCGGCCGAGCCGGAGCGGAGGGCGTGTTCTGCCTGAGGCCCGGGGGTGTGTGTGTGCGGGTGGCGGTGGCGACAGCGGTCCCCAGGTTGGTGACCCAGTCGGTTCAGGGATCCATTTCCTGTAGTGGCGCTGGGACTGTCGCCCAGAGGCAGACCGGGCCCTACCAGGTCTGCCACACACCCACCCTCGCCCCTCCCTGCTCCCTGGGGTAGAGCTGCACCTTAGGTGCCCTGAGAGGGGGGTGGGGGAATCCACTCTCTTAAAGGGCCAGTGCCCCAACTCCAAGGAATCCCCCTCAGGAGAAAGCTACTCCGAGAGAGGTCTCTGGGTGTGTCTTACTGCTTTCTCCATCAATTGGTGCAGCGCAGGCATTTGGAAACGTGTGCATGTGTGCACGTTCTCTCTGTGTGTTTCTTGTGCATCTGAAGGCACAGGTGTATTTCATCAGTGAGCAGCGAATGAGGCATCTCTTGACGTCTAAGTGTATGCGTTTTTCCATGAGCTTTGGTATATTTGTTTCTATGTATGTACACATAGCTGTTTGTGTGTTAGTGAGTCTGTGCATGTGGGTTTGCAAGAGAAGTAGCATTTTGCTGCCAACTGGAAGAGGATAGAAAAATTCTGTCCAGGCTACCCTGTTTTAGAAAAACTGGGTGAAAAGGTGGTTTGGAAATTTAGCCTCTGGCTTTGCAGGTTTCAGATGCTGGTACTGAAATGTAGGTAGAATGAGATTAGACTAGCTAGGAGGATAGAAATGGAGACCCTTCCAAGAGGAAGGAAGTGTTGTGGAAGAAGGCTATCCAAGTGTAAGAATTCACCCTTCGCTTCTAGTTCTTCTTCCCTAGAACTTGACCTCCCCCTCTGCTGCTCAGCTTGCCAGGATAAAGTACACAGGATTTGAAGTGTAAAGGGAGTGAGCTGACAGTGAGAAAAGAAGGAGGGTGGCTAGGTAATAGGATTGGACCAACAGCAGATTTCTACAATTTTAAAAATGTTTCCCCACCAAGTCAGCAGAAGTTGGGGGTAAGCTGAGCCTGCTATTGTCTTTCCCAAATCTCTTTCCCACGGCAGGAAAGGCTGGTCTGCAGCTCAGGAGCCCTGAAATTTGGTGTAGGGGTTTCCTTTTGACTTTGGTCAAACCTTTCATGTACTTACCTGTTCACTTGACACATTTTTTGAGCTTCTCTTATGTAAGAATCTAAACCCCCTAAGCCTCAGTTTCCCTAGCTGAGCAGCTACTAGGCTGGATTCTGGGACTTTGAGGCCCCTTCCCTTTCTCAGAGTGCTAGAGTTTGTCTCAATGTTACTCACATTTAGGAATCTACCTTTCCAGCCCCTAAATGGGGGTCTCCCAGGTGGCTCTAGGGGTAATGCAGGAGACACAGTTTCGATCCCTGGGTAGAGAAGATCCCCTGGAGGAGGAAATGGCAACCCACTGCAGTATTCTTGCCTGGAGAATCCCATGGAGAGAGGAGCCTGGTGGGCTATTGTCCGTGGGGTTGCAGACAGCCGGACACGACTGAGCACAACACATCCTCCAAATACCCTGGCCGTGGGTCTCACTCACCGCTCCCCCTTGCCCTCATATATTCCAGTCTAGAGCAGTGATTCTCAGAGTATGGTCACCCCACCAGAAGCAGCAGCAGGGTGACCTAGGATCTTGTTAGACATTCTTGGGGTTCCCACCAGATATACAGAATCAATAACTCTCGGGGTGGTGCCCAGCAGTCCATGTTTTAGCAAACACAGGTAATTCTGATGCACACTAGAGCTCAAGAGAGGTGCACACAGGGAGCTGGAACCTCCTAGAGGAGGAAACCCCTGGAAAGCATCTCCTGCCCCCTTCCTGAAATAGCTGACAGCCATAACCTGGCTAGTAGAGGTTCTGGCTTCGAGGCTCAGTCTTCCTTGTGATCTTGGACAAATTGCTCCTTCACCAAATAATGCAGTGACTCACTGACAGTGTCTGCTCTGGGCCAGGTTCTGAGTAAGGGGTCTTCCCTGCTCTGCTTCGTTTCTCTACTTCTTATGCTGATCTACAAGACCCGCAAGACTGAGTCCCTGCCCACCTCCCTAGAAACCATCACTCTGGCCTTCCTTGAGTTCATCCAGGTGCCAGGAGCTGATATGCCTTTGGGATTTTGCATTTGCTGTTCTCTCCATCTACCACACCCATCCTCTGCTTCTTGTCTTGGTTAACTCCCACTCTTGAGATTTCAGCTCAAAAATCATTTTCTTGGGGGAGCCTTCACCCAGCAACTCCCTAAGACAAGGCAGTTTTTCCTGTTTTACATTCTTACAGCTTCCTGTATTTCGTAGCACTTGTGAGAGTTTGTAATTATACTTGAACTTGTTAGTTGGCTGTCTGTCTCCCCTCGTTGGATTATGATGCCATCTGGGCAGGAACCTGCTTCTCAGTCCTAGTATCCCACACAGTGTTTGGCTTACGATTTGTGTTCGATAAATTTGTTGAATGGATGACTTTATAAAATGGAAGATGGCACTAAATGATACTTAGGACTTCCCAGGTGACTCAGTGGTAAAGAATCTGCCTGTCAGTGCAGGAGACACAGGAGATGTGGACTCAATCCCTGGGTCGAGAAGATCCCCTGGAGGAGGGCACGCAAACCCACTCCAGTATTCTTGCCTGGAGAATCCCATGGACAGAGGAGCCTGGTGGGCAACAGTCCATGGTGTTGCAAAGAGTAGGACACGACTGTGCAACTGAACATGCAGTGCTCGTATTAAATGGTACCTAAAGTGCCCTCTCAAGCCCTGATCTTTTAATATTTGAGCAGGCCTCAGACTTTTTTTTTCTGAAGTAGATTTATATATCTGTCTTATTTTTCACTGCTATGTCACCATAGATTTGAGACCTTACTGTGTGCCCAGGTCCATGCTGGGCTCTGCTCTAGGGGAGGAGGGAAAAAGCGCTTCAGAAGACACAGTTTTCCATGTCCTCCTGGCTCAAGTTCCTTCAAGAATGACAAGAAGAATGCTGAATAAGTGATCTAAAGATCTAGGTCCATGTCTTATTACATGACTGTGAGCAAGTCATTTCTCCTTTCTTGTTTGTTTCCTCTTCTGTGAAATGAGGGTATTAGGATGGATGGTAGACCTAGCATTGGTTGTTAGCACTGGCATTAGAGTATGTAGCACTGTCTTTGCCACATACTAATCGAGTAGACTTGGGCAAGTGACTTCATCTCTTCATTTCCTCACCTATAAAATAGGATCAATAATAGTATTGAGTTCTGAGAATAAAATGAAGTAATATGCATTCTATTATTTAAACATCAATTAACTTATTAATTTGTATTGGGACTTATTTGCAGTATGCAGGATCATTGTTGCGTTCTATGGGATCTTTCATTACGGTGCACAAACTCTGTAGTTATGGCCTGAGGGCTTCAGAGCGAGTGGGTTTCAGTAGTTGCAGAGTGCGGGCTTAGTTGCTGTGCGATGGTATATGGGATCTTAGTTCCCGACTAGGGATCGAACCTTCATCCCCCACTTTTGGAAGGTGAATTCTTAACCACTGGACCACCAGGGAAGTCCAAACAGTTCAACATTCTTGAATGCCTTTGTACTGGGCCCTAGGCCTACAGAGACAGAAATGAATGCAGCGTGTTCCCAGGCTGGGTAAGGGGGCGATGTGCAATGCCTTGGTACAGTGTACAGGGTGTCAGGGTATGGCTGTTCATGGAGGAAAAGGCAGTGTTTGGGCTAGATTTTATTTTCCAGGTAGCTGGAGCAGCTCATGCAAAGGCATTGTGACTTGTTAAAGGAAATACAAAGAGTTCCATGTGGTTGGAGCAGAAGATGGTGAGTGGTGGGGACAGGTGCAGTGAGTGGCTGGAGATAAAGAGGACGTTTTGAGGCCAGATCTGGCCGGGGCTAAAGAGCTTGAGTCCTACAGCTGCTGGTGGAGTTAGGGAAGAAGACTAAGCTAGCCAGGAAGGATCAGATTTGCATTTCAAAACCACAGCTCTCCAGGTGGTGGGAGAGGATGGCTTGGGTGGAGGGGGAGGATCGTTCATCTGGGGCTCACAGGGTGCTTATTTGCATGATGGAAGGGCCTAGTGGGGTGGATAGAGACCCGGAACCCAGAACAACCCTGGTGGATGGAGACTTCAGGTCAGCCTGAACCAGAGTGGTGAGATGAGAATGACTCCTCCCAGGACCCCAGGCCTCCATTCACCTCCAAGGCTGCCTAGCGAGTGGGAATCTGAAAACTAGAATTTAAGAATTCCAGGTCTGCTGCTCAATGGACTCACCATGTATTAATTTCCTAAGGCTGCTTCATGAAATACCATAATCTGGGTGGCTTAAAAAAGCAGAAATGTTTTCTCTCGCAGTGTGGAACTAGGAGTCAGAAAGCAAGGTGTTGGCAATGTTGGTTTCACCTGAAAGCTCTGAGCAGGGGGTCTGTTCAGTGCCCCTCCTGACTTCTGGTGGTGGCCAGCAATCCGTGGAGATCCCTGGCTTGCAGCTGCACCTGCCTCTGTTGTCACGTGGCTTTCTCCCCTTCCTCCCGGTGTGTCTGTGTGTCATCTCCTCTTCTAAGGACATAAGTCATATTGGGCTTAGTGCCAGCATGACCTCATTTTATTTTAACTAATTGCATCTGCAAAGACTCTCTTTCCAAACAGGCCACATTCTGAGCTTCTTTGAAGACATGAATTTGAGGGCAGACACTATTCAACCCAGTACATACAGGAAGATGGAAAAGAGTGCAGGCCTTGGGGTCCCGCAAGCCCAGGTCCCAATCCAGGCTTTGCCATGGAACAGCCATGATGCTTTTTCTCAGCCTCAGTGTTGTCTTCTCTGAAATGGGAACAGTAGCACCTGGAGTGCTGAGTTGTGGTGGTGAGACATGGTCAAGGTAACAAACGTGGGGACTTCCCTGGTGGTCCAATGGCTAAGACTATGAGTTCCCAATGCAGAGGGCCTGGGTTCGATCCCTGGTCAGGGCACTAAGATCCCACAGGTTGCAACTAAGAGTCCACATGCTGAAACTAAAGATCTTGTGTGCTGCAACAAGGGCACAGTGCTGTCAAATAAATAAATTAATTAAAATATACTGAAAAAAATAAAACCAAAGACAACATCTGTGAGTGAGCCTGGTGAGGTGGCACACAGCAAGCACCCAGGAATTATTACTTTCTCTTTGGCTCCCCTTTCTCTGCACTTAGTAGCCTGGACAAATCACCTAAATCTTGCGTCACTTTCCTCATCTGCCAAATATGAATAGTCACCATCCAGGTCTACCTACCTCACCAGATTGTGAATCCCAGGGGATAATGAGAAAGCTCTTTGTAAATTGCTTTTGAGTTCGTGGCTGTGATTTTTAATGATAATCATCATCTCCATGATAACGCTCGGCCATTGCCACATCCACGGCACTCTCAGCAGAGCCCAGCCTGGCCCACTCTTCTTCTGAGGCAAGTCCTCATTGCCCCTTTGTGCTCCGAGGCGTCCTACCAGCAGGAGAGCTGCTGTCAGAGTCAGGAGAACGTTAGAGATGCTGGTCCTCCATTGCCCTCATTAGCCAGAGGAGGGAAGCAGACTCTGAGGGAAGTGACACCCCTGAAGGTCACACAGCTGGTCAGGGGCATTGGATGTTTGTGGTTCCTGTTTAGAGTCTGAATGGTCCTTTTTCCCTGGCTGTAACTTTAGCCCCAGAAGCAGGACCTTGGCGCAGGTGGTGGCCTGGAGAGAGGATGACACAAGGCCCAGATTTGGGGACCCAGCGGGGAGAGTCCTGCTCAGTTAGGATCAGATTCCCCAGCAAGGGGGTCCCTGAGTCCTGAGTGGGTGAGTCCTGAGTGGATGAGCGCTGCCTCCACACAGGCTCAATGGCAGGTCATTTTGCTCTCTGCCTGCTCCGGGGGTGGAGGCCGCCCACCATGGGCAGGCAGCAGCCTCGTGGGGAGCCAGAGTGTGGCGGTAACCCAAGGCTTCCGTGTCCCTACTGACAGCCGGGGCAGTGCTTCTCAGCAGGCTGTGTACCTCTCAGCCTTGCCTTGGCCAGCCTGAGGAAGGCTCTGGAAAGAGAAGGCTTATCCTGTTTTGGCAGTTTCACCAAAGTCATGTTCCTTCCCCCAAGCTGGTAAGCCAGGCCCCTCCTCAGCCTTGACTGTCCTTTCCCTTCCTCCTCCCTCTTCTCAATTCCTTCTCACTCCCTTTTCCTGCCTTCTTCCCTCCACCTCTCTCTCCCCATCATCTCTCCAGATTGAAGGTCTGAAGATAAAGACCCAGTTCTGGTGGCTGGCATGGGGGTTGCTTAAGGCGACCTAAGAATTAGAAAGCTTAGAGTCTTCCTCATTAGAGGCTGGGCTGGTGACTGATAAACAAGTGCTTACGTTTATTGGCTCACCAGGTGCCAGGCCCCGTGCTAAGGCCTTTATGCGCCTTATGTCTTTTAATCCTTGCAGCTACCCAGTGAGGCAGGGATTACGATCCCATTTTATTAAAGGAGGCTAATAACTTGCCCAAGTCCTAACCAGTCCTCAGCCAGCAAGTGGCACAGCTGGGATTTCAATCCAGATCTATCCAAAGCCCACGGGTGCTCTTGAACCTTCTGATGGAGCCTTGGAGGATACTTAGGTGTCCACAGAGGGATGCGCACTTGCTCGAATCTGGAGAACAGAGACTGTGGATTCCACCCCAGGCTTCCTCTCAAGCTTGTGCTGTTACCCCATCAGAGACCAGTCTTCCTATAGGTGCTTGGCCTCTGGTTCTAGGCAGCTGCCCACCTGCAGGAGAAATGCCGCGTCAGGGGCAGGTGACAGGGCAGGCGTGAAGGCATTTGGCTTTTTATTTATATACTTATTAACTATTGAAAAAAATCCAGACTTCATTTTATTTATTTAAAAAAATTTTAGACCACACCCTGAGGCATGTGGGACCTACATTCCCTAATCAGGGATCAAACCCACACCCCACACCCCATGCACTGGAAGGTGGAGTCTTAACCACTGGATTGCCAGAGAAGTCCTGGCTTTTTCTTTAGATGTTGTTTTGTCACTGGTTTTCTTAGTTTTTCATGGATTGCCCAGAGTGTCCCAGTTAAATAAGCTTATCATCTTTCAAAGCTTGGAAGAGTGCTTGGGGGCTTGGAGGTCCTCTATCAGCCTCAGGGATGGAGGGGAGAGAGGCAGAGGCTGAAGCCAGGAAAGCACACTTGTTCTCAAAAGGAAGAGAAAGGAAGCCAGACCTGGCCAAGGACCAGAGTGAGAGTCTGGAGAGAGGAAAAGAGCCTTTCGGCTGAAATTGATAGAAACCTTCCTCTCAGCCCAAGTTCAGCCCAGGAGTCCAGACTGCCTCCCAGGCAGGGCTGCTGATCTCAGAAGGTCACTTCAGAATCTGGCCAGCTTCAGTCCACTTGCTGGGCCTCTAACCACCCCCACCATAACCTTGACCTTGACCATGGTCAGCTTGAGCAGGTGGCTCAACCAGAGGGGACTTTGATTAATGAGCAGTGGCTTTAAAACTTCTAGCTATGGAGCCCTCTCTACATTCAATAGGTGAGACAGCTAAAAACCACTGTGACTCAGCACCCTGAACTAGGGCCCTGAAATCAGCCTGTTTTAATCGGTTCCAGTTGAGGTGACTGGGACACGGAGGGTTCTCAGGTTGTCCTCAGAGAACACTGGTCTCAGATGTTTGTGAACTTGTGAAATAGCATGCACAATTCTCAGAGTGTTCCTTGTTCTCCAGAAAGGACTCCTAGGCACCATGTGAGTCTTTGAGTCACAACCCATAAAAGTTTAGAACTGCCGAGACAAGGATTGTTGTATTGAGTGGGAGCCTAAGGACTGGAGAAAGGTCACTAGGAGGTCATGGCAGAGCGGGGTGCTGAAGTCAGATTTCTCCCTCTTCTCAGCACATGGCTGGTTTTGCTCTGAAGATGCTCGGGGACTGTGAACCCGGCTTTTCTGCTATCAGGGCCTCTGTTTTCCCAGCTGTAAAGTGAGGTCTGGGCAGGATAAGCCCCAGGTCCCATGCAGCTTTGATCTGTGGTTCTAGAAGCCAGGCCTTCTGCTGTCCAGTTCACATTCTTTGCCCCTTTCCTTGCTGCCTCCCCAGCTTCACCCACTTCTGGTGGGACCACCTCCTCCCTTCAGCATCTCCCATCTTCAGAGCTTCTACACAGAGCCTGGATTCTAGCCCCTTGAGCCCGTCTTGTCAGACCATGTGTCCAGGCACCCAGCCCTTTCTTCCTGTCCATGCCCACTCATTATATTCAACCAGGTGCCTGTGAGTCTGGGGGCACTCATGGTGACCTCTCTTCAGGGCCGGACGCCTGGGCCCAGTGCCAAGAGGAGGAGCTGGTAGAAGGGGTCTGCTGTGGCTCCTGGGACACACCCAGTGCTTACCTGTGTCTTTGCCCCAACATCCTGGGTTCATCTCTGCCAGGAATGCCACCCACCTCCCTCCCCAGTCACTGTTGAAATCCTGCCTGCCTTGTCCAGGCTCAGCTCAGATGCTAACCTCTGTCCCCCAAAGCCTTGTGAGCCCTCTCATCCCCACCCCCACAGTGACGTCTGTCTTTCTCCCCTCTGCAGTCCCTTAGTACCTTATCTGTTCCCCTCTGGGGACAAGTTCTGCTTGCTCTTTGATTTATCCTGGCACGTGGCTTGTCTCTCGTGCTAGATTGTGAGCACCAGATCACTGGTGTAACCTTCTGTGCAGCCAGCACCTAGCACAGAGCTTTGCACAGAGCTTTGCACAGAGCAGGCGCTTAATAGAAGGTTATGCAGTTTTATTTCCCGAGTCTGCCTCTGGCGCTGGGTAAGGACTGGTTTCTCTGGAGCCCCCACAACCTCGGCACTGTCGAGTCACAACTTTTCACTTACCCCCTCTTTTATGTGTGGATTGGAGGGAGGCCAAGTAGGGCAGTGGATAAGAACTGAAATTCCAGTCTTGACTCTGCCATTTCCTGGCCATGTGGTCTCGGACATATCATTTCACCTCTCTGAACCTCAGTTTCCTCAATTTAAAACAAAGGAGCAGGAATGACAATGGGGCTTGAGAGACTTAACTGAAAAGACATGTGCTAAATGCTGAGATCCAAGCATTGTAAAGAATAAATGGTCAGCAAACAATTTTAAAAATATATTTATTTATTTGGCTCCACTGGGTCTTAGTTGTGGCATGTGGGATCTTTGGTTTCGGCGTGTGAACTTTTCGTTTCGACATGTGGGATCTAGTTCCTAATTAAGGATCGAACCAGGGTCCCCTGCTTTGGGAGCATGGCATCTTAGCCACTGGAGCACCTGGGAAGTCCCTTAATAGCGATTATAATTCATGATTTTTCAGCTAATGGTTATTACCCTTGCTGTTTCAGCAGGTAGCTGCTGTGCTCTCACCATGCTAGGGAGCAAGGGTGAGGGACAGAGAAAAGTCATTGCAGGGGGTCCTTGGCCTGCAGGGTCTTAAGGTCATGTAGCAGGGCTGGTAAGACTGTCTTCCGGGAAGCAGTGTCTGAGAGAGACATGGCTGGGAGAGTTGACGAGTGAGTGTTCAGGGTAGACTCCATGCTGTAGGCAACATTAGAGCTGAAAGGGGATGAAGCAGGAGGAGACGGGGGGAATCAGGGAGACAGCTATTCCCTGGGGAGATCAAGGAGATGAGCATCAGGCCAAAGATGGGAGAGTGGGCCTCGAGCTCGGAGAGTTGTGAGAAGGAAGCAGGAAAGGGTGGAGTGGAAGCAGAAGCGACTCTAGAATCTCCACTTCTCTGGTGAGGCAGTGGGTAAGAATCTGCCTTGCAATGCAAGGGACGCAGGTTCGATCCCCGGTTGGGGAACTAAAATCCCACATGCCATAGAGCAACTAAGCTTCCACATGCCACAGCTAGAGAGTCTGTGCATCGCAGTGATGCAAGAAAGATCCCATGTGTTGAAGCTAAGATCTGACATAGCCAAGTAAATAAACAAATGTTTTTTGTTTTTTAAAATAAAAATTGTTTTTTTAAAAAAAGGGTCAATGCCCCAGATGAAGGGTGAGCTTCAAACTTTGTCTTACCAAGAAGAACCTGGGGGAGTGATCACTCATGATGCTGCTACTGAGAACGACAGAGAGACGACTGGAAAGGTGGGGGAGGAAAGGAAAGTTGGGACTTTATGGAGGAGGTAGTAGGGCCCAGTGAGCATGGAGGCCCTTTGTCCCATTGCCCAGGCTTGCGCTGAGAATAGTCAGGGGTGAACTGGTGCTCCGGGGCTCTGCAGTCCTATCTCAGAGTCTATCTCGTAACATCAAGGCTGCCTGTTTACCTGGCCAGGATCTGAACGCTGGTCTGTCTGAAGTTAAAATTCAAGTTGATCCCAGATATGTCAGAAACTCTGAATTTCAGGTGAAGCGATCTCTTAGTCCACCCCCTCACTTTCTCATTACAGAGACCGGAAGCAGCGGTCCAGAAGGGGGAGCCCCTAGCCAAGAATGCCCAGGGAACTGGCCACAGTGAGCTCCACACCAGCCTGGGGTGGGCTACGGTCCTTGTAGGTCTGGGTTAGGAGATGGGAGGAAGAGGGTGAGGAGGGGGCCCAAGGAGGGGTGTATAAATGACGAGTGAACGCCAGATGAGAGCAGTCCGTTGCTAGGGTGTGTGTGTGTGATCCCAGGTGGGTGGGATGTGAGTGGGCTTGAACCATCATTCCAGGCTTTCCTTCTTCCTGGAAAGAAAAAAAGGCCACATAGGTGGGATCCAGGGGAATATTGGGATGTGGGGGAGTTCAGGGGGTGGCCTGAGAAGAAGCTGTTGCCAGGCAGCGAGAGACATGACTGTGTTGCAGTGGCATGGAGCACACCAGCAGCTTGGGCCTTGCCCCGTATAGCCCTGTACATGACACTGTAGTGTTATCCGTCACCCCCTTGTTTATGGGGAAGATTGTGCTACAAAGGTCACAGCTCGGAAGGGCAGCGCCAGGGGCTGGGGGACTTCAGAGCCATTTCCTGGCATGTTCTGGGTGCTTGCCCTCCCGGTCCTCAGCCCAGCTTGGTCTCAGCAAGGACCCAGCACAAGTCAACTTTTGCTTTCCTCCACTTGGGGCTTTCTGGGTGGCTCAATTGGTAAAGAACCTGTCTGCCAAAGCAGTAGATGCAAGAGATGAGGGTTCCATCCTGGGTGGGAAAGATCCCTGGAAGAGGAAAGGGCAACCTTATTCCAGTATTCTTGCCTGGAAAATCCCCTTGGACAGAGGAGCCTGGCAGGCTATAGTCCATAGGGTCGAAGAGAGTCAGACATGACTGAGCGGGTGTGTGTGCACAGGCCTGTGTGCACACACACACACACACACACACACTCTTCTCTATCACCCCACCTGCTTATTTGCTAATTAAAAATATTTATTGAGGGACTCCCTGGTGGTCCAGTGGTTAAGAATGTACCTTCCTAGGCAAGGGACGTGGGTCCAGTCCCTGGTCGGGGAACCAATAGCTAAGCTGGCCTACCACAACTAGAGAGCCCACCTGCCACAAAGAAAGATCCCATGTGCCGCAACTAAGACCCAACACAGCCAAATAAATAATTTTTTTAAATTTATTGAGCACCTACTATGTGCTGGGGACTGCCCCTGACGTTATGGAACTTACGCCACCCCCCTCTAGTTGCCCTACACTGGTAGGATGGGAAGGAGGAGGGGGGTGGCTTTACTAACCACCTCTTTCTCCCTTTCACTCCAACCCCTTCCTCTCTATCCCCTTCCAAGTCCCCCCCACCCCAGATGGGACTTTCTGCTGGAACTGCCTCCTGCTGAAGTGGAAACCAGAGTTAATTGTTAAACCTAATAACTGGTGAGAGTTTTGCCCGGTTAGGCTGAAGGGAGGGGGCTGAATGTTAGCCGTGCTCCCCAGGAGACGAGTGGAACCACCCAGTTTCTTCTGGCCTATCCCTGCCACCCTTTCCCTCCTCTGGAATCTGCCTCCTGGGCTTGCTCCTCCCTCCTCCTGGGGGTGGGGGTGGACTGCCTCTTGGACCCTTTCCCTGGACTCCAGCTGAGGTGACCCTGGGAGGTGAGTACAGGCTCTGGCCCTAGTCCAGGGGCCTCTGGGTGAGTGTTCTTGGGCAAGACGTCAGGGAGGGTATGACAGCTAGCCTCGGGGGACCCAACCCAGAGGACAAGCAGCCAGTGGACCTTGCTGGCTTTGCCTCCTGCTGGGTAAGGGTGAGAGGGCTGGTGGGAACGGTACCCTAGTGGCCCTAAGCCCCACCTACAGGACCACCGCCTAGTGCAGACCACGCTACTTCCTCTCCTTTAACCCTTAACTCCTGTTAGGGGACATTCTCTGGGCTCCCTTAGTGACTCAGTGGTAAAGAACTCGCCCGCCAATGCAGGAGACTCGGGTTCGATCCCTGAGTTGGGAAGATCCCCTGGAGGAGGAAATGGCAACCCACTCCAGTGCTGTTGCTTGGAAAATCCCATGGACAGAGGAGCCTGCTGGTCTGCAGTCCATGGCGCTATAAAGAGTTCAGACATGACTGAGCAACTGAGCACATATTCTGCCACTAGACTTGCGGAGTTGGGGGATTTAGTGGTAAAGGCTTATTTATTCCTCTAGAAGCCTGTGCCTGAGACCAGGTCCCTGCCAGGCTTTAGGGACAGAGCTTAGGCTTCCAAGTCAGACTGTCTGTGGGTCACAGCTGAGTGACTTTGGGCTGGTCACCCATCTCTCTGAGCCCCCATGCCATCCTCCGAGCATGGGCACGCTGATCCCTTTGCCACCTGCACCGGGACTATAAAGGCACCTGAGGTAGATACTAACATCAGACTCTGTAGGGGGTTGGAGTGAGTAAATCCGGTTCTGTTGACATTCGACTTTACTTTAGGAAGCTCAGCTCTGGCTTAGAGGCATGAGGCCACCAGCCCCACCCTCTAGGACTTGACTGTTGGGACTTTGTTGTCCCATACAGTAGCCATGTGTAGCTACGGAGCACTTGAAATGTGGCTAGTGCCACTGAGGAACGGAATTTGTAATCGTATTTAATTTTAAAATATTTATTTGACTGTGCCGGGTCTTTGTTGTGGTGGTGTAGGTATCTTTAGGTGAGGCTTCCAAACTCTTAGATGCACCATGGAGGATCTAATATCCTAACCAGAGATGGAACCTGGGCCCCCCTGTATTGGGAGCTGGAGTCTTAGCCACTGGACCATCAAGGAATTCCCGATCTTATTTACTTTTAAATAACTTAAAATTTAAACAGAATACTCCAGTTATTGGAAAACATCTGTGTCTGTTTGTGAACTTAGGTTTGTGAAAACACTTTTCAATTGTAAGGTTAAGAGACTCTAAATATCTGATGAAAATTTAGCGTCGGGTATACACTGGATTTAGAAGACTTAGTATGAAAAAAAAAAGATTGTAAAACATTTCAGTAATACTTAGGGTTTTTTTGGGGGCGGAGGGAGCTGCATCACATGACTTGTGGGATCTTAGTTCTTTAACTAGGGATTGAACCAGGGCCCCAAGCAGTGGAAACTCAGAGTCCTAACCACTGGACTGCCAGGGGATTCCCTCAAAAATACTTTTGATATTGTTAAATAAATATACCATTAAAATTAATTTCACCCATTCCTTTGTACTCTTTTAAATGTGGCTACTGAAAAATTTTAAATTACATATTTGGCTTGCATTATATTTTGATTGGATAAAAACTGTTCTAGCCTGAGAGTTGAGTTGGACATGTTGGAATAATAATACAAAACTGCAAAGATTAATTACTTGGGGAGGTTTAGGGTGAGAGTAAAGGCCAGATATCCCCTTACTCACTGCCCCCTATATCTGGGTCCACACCCCATGGTGGAATGTTACCCTGAATAACCCCACAGGCTCAAGGATAAGCTCAGGACTTCTAGTGTCAAATGAAGGGCCTGTGTCTGGGTGGCCATGCTACTCACTCGCTCTGAGTGTGACCTTGGGCAGGTCACTTCACTCGGTTGAACCTTAGTCTATCATCTGTAAATCTAGACTAAGGGTGAGATTTACCTCGTTGATGGAGGGGATTACTTAAGATAGAATCCAGGTGCAGCTCTTGTGCCAGCACAGTGCCTGGCACATATGCACAGTCGAGTCTTAGCTGCGGCAGTGGTTCCTTCTGTAAATCTAGACTAAGGGTGAGATTTACCTCGTTGATGGAGGGGATTACTTAAGATAGAATCCAGGTGCAGCTCTTGTGCCAGCACAGTGCCTGGCACATATGCACAGTCGAGTCTTAGCTGCGGCAGTGGTTCCTTCTACTGCTAGTCTTCAGAGCTGTTGCTGCTGCTGTTGCATCCATGAGCTTGGATTCAGTTTTTCCTTTGGTCCAGATGGGACAGGGGCCAGAGGGAAAGGAGAAGTTAAAAGAGCCTGAGGGTGGGACTTGGGGTGGGCACTGCGGGGGATGCTTTGTTCAGTACCTTGGGGGATTGCTAGACTTTGGGGAAGCTCTTTGGTTCTTCACGTTCCGTAGTTGATCAAGCTAAAGATATGAGACCATTTTACAGATGAGAAAGGTGAGGGAAAGTGGTCAGGCTATATAGCCGGAGGCTGAATGCAAGGTTTCCCATGCCTGTTGTGGAATATGGGAGCCACTGTTAAGAGGCCCCCTTTGGGGGTTTGTGAGAGCAGAGCCTGAGCTAGAGTCTGGCACTCATGAGGAATGGTTATGACTAGTCTTCCATAGCTGGAAGGGATCTTGACACCATCCAGTATGCTGTCTCCTTCTTGAGCTAAAGAAACAGAGAGCTGAGTGTGTATGTGTGTGTGTGTGACCTCTCCAGGATCTGCAACAAGTTGGGGGCCAAGCTGGAACTGTGTCTGTTTGTTTAGATCCAGCCCTCGGCTCAGCCCTGGCGGGACGGATGGCCCTGCTTGTCAGCCCCTCCTCTCCTACCCGGCCCCTGGTGAGGGCTGCTGAGAAAGAGGCTTTTGTTTCATCAGCTCCTTCTGGTTTCCTCTCAAGGTGGCTTCACCACCGCCCTCTCTCCATCTGCCTGGTTTGCATTTGTCCCTGTTCCAGGTTTAAAGGGCCCTGAAATCTGAAGCTTCTACTTTCTTCTACCATCATGTCTACTTTCTGGATAACAGGCTTTTCATCAAGAAGGCCTGGGTTTAAATTCCTCTTCTACCATGAGTTCCTTCTATGGCTTTGGTCAAGTCATTATAATGTTTAGTCACATCTTCATCTAAAAAGTAAGTGTTAGTCACTCAGTCGTGTCCAACTCTCTGTGATTCCATGGACTGTAGCCCCCCAGGCTCCTCTGTCCATGGAATTCTCTAGGCAAGAATACTGGAGTGGGTAGCCATTTCCTTCTCTAGGGGATCTTCCCCACCCAGGGATTGAACCTGGATCTCCCACATTGCAGGCAGATTCTTTACCATCTGAGCCACAGGGAGGAACCCAAATAGTGAGTGAGTATATAACCTGGTGGGTAAGAACCTGAACTCTGAGTCTCACTCCAGCACGGATTCTCTAATGCTCTTCAGTGAGTCCTTTCACCTTCCAGGGTCCCAGGGTCCACATCTGGAAATGGGGGCCTTCTGGGTTTTGTGATAAGGAGCTATGCTGAGTTCTTCACAGGCAGCATCTCATTGAATCCTCCCTTTAGCCCTGGAAGTGGGTGCTCTTACTCCTGTTTTCCAAATGAGGAAACTGAGGCTCAGAGAAGTGACTTGCCCCCGGCCACTTTGCTGGAGAGTGGTAAAGCCAGAATTCAAACCAGGTGTGCATGGCTGCAGAAGGTGAAAGTGTTAGTCGCTCAGTCATGTCCGACTCTTTGCAACCCCATGGACTGTAGCCCGCCAGGCTCTTCTGTCCATGGGATTCTCCAGGCAAGAATACTGGAGTGGGTTGCCATACCCTTCTCCAGGGGATCTTCCTGACCCAGGGATCAACCCAGCTGCAGAATCCCAGCTTAAACCACTGCACTGCACTGCCTCCCAGGTCCCTTGGTAGCTGATCCCCCAGGTTGAAACTGGACTTCGGGAAACAGTAGATGGGGGAAACAGGTTGTAAGCTTCGGGGTGACAGATGTTATAGCTGCAGGGCCCTCGACCTGAGGCCTCTTGGGTGGGGGAGCAGGAACAAGGTGCCTGCTCCTGCTGTTTCAACCTCAGCCCAGGTGATCTTCCCATTTGTTTGATTCTTATTTTCTATGTGAAGCAGAAACACCTCATCCAACCTGGAGGTTACTGTTCTGAGTGTGTGAATCCAGGGGACTCGAGGTTTCTCCTCCAGTGATTCTGCCCATCAGGTACTACGCCAGGCCCTGCAGTTGGGGCTGAAAGATGATTAAAAGGGGCTTCAGTACCCTGTGGGTGGGGGCTTCCTGGTGGTCCAGTGGTTAAGAATCTACCTTACAATGCAGGGGATGTGGGTTTGATCCCTGCTCTAAGCCCATGCATCACAACAAAATATCCCACGTGATGTGATGAAGATTCCACATGCTACAACTAAGACCCAATGCAGCCAAATAAGTAAATATTAAAAAAAAAAAAAAAAAGGAACGAATTAGCTCAGAACAGAATATTAATGCTATAAAGACCTTAGGGATCCCTGAGTCCAACCATGTTTATTTTACAGATGGGGAAACTGAGGTAAGGATAGGGCAGGTTGAAAGAACAGTGGCTATGTTTTGTCCTGGGTGGAGACTAGGGGACTACTGTGAAAGGGGCACCTGAGGAGTAGACAGACCTTTCTCTTCCTTATCCCCCCAGATCTGGTCCACCAATGATTTCTGGGAATGCATGTGTGCGTGTATACTCAGTTGCTTCCAGTCTTATCCGGCTCTTTGTGACCCTATAGACTGTAGCCCGCCAGGCTCCTCTGTCCATGGGATTCTCCAGGCAAGAATACTGGAGTGGGTTGCCATTTCCTTCTCCAGGGGATCTTCCCCACCTGGGGATTGAGCCCGAGTCTCCTCGGTCTCCTGCATTGGGAGGCCGGTTCTTTACCACTGGCGCCACCTGGGAAGGTCATTTCCGGGGATACCACTGCTCAAAGAGCTCTGGAATCCAGCCACCAGGTTCCAGGTCTGCTGTCCCTACCCCAGCCTGGGTCCTTATCATGTGTCCCCAGACAACCACAGCAGCCTCCAACTCGCAAGCCTAAAGCTACTCTTGCCAGTTTTCAGTCCGTTCTCAACCCTGCAGGTCAATGGTTTCCCGTAGCTTTTAGACTCTCGAGACTGGATTCTTTACCTTCCCCTCCGAGGCCCTTCCTGGCCTGGCCCCTGCAGGCCGCTCCTGTGTCATATTTGTTACTTTCCCTTTGGCTCCGCAGTCACACGGGCCTTTCTGTGTAACAGGTTCAGCAACTTCCTGAAGGTTCCTCAGAGAGTCAAATGCCAGCCTCTCAGTTTCCAACTCCATGCTGGGTCCACAAACTCAAGTTCGGAGGCGCTAACACTGTCTGCTCCTTCCAGGTCTGACTGCCGTCCTTCTGCCCGGGAAGCTGGTGTGGTCGGAGCCAGGGTGAGTGTTCCAGAGGCCCAGCCTCCTCTGCTCAGGTTGGACAAATTGACCTTTCAGCCATTAGGCTATTTTAATGTATTTTACTGCTGGGGAGGTGGGAGTTTGTCTAGGCTACAGATTCCTGGTGGGCTTGAAAAACGGGGACAGTGTTGAGAGTTTTCTCTGGTTTGGGCTTACTTTGAGGAAGGGACTGAAATGGGTATTCATTAAGTGCCTCTGTGTTAGGCAGCGTGCTTTGCCCAAATCGCTTATCCATCCACCATGCCTGGGGGTGAGTGACCTTGAACCTAGAAGCCAGATCCGCTGACCTGAGGCCCTGGTTTTCTTTTGCTAACCTCTTGGAGTTTGTAGACTAGATTCAGAGGGAGTGTTTTCATTCTGGTTCTGCCGCTGATTCCTACATGACCTTGGGCAGCTACCTCCCTCTCTGTTGGCCTCGAGGTCATATATACATTGTCAGGGTAGGGCAGAGGTGGAGTCAGGGTTAAAGAGTTGCTTTGAAATCTTCCAGGAGTGAAATCTCCTTTTCAAGTGAACCTCAAAGTGAACCTACAAAACAGTACAGGAGTTGCAGCCATGGTCAAAGTTGGGGTGAGCCTGGGGGACTCTAACTGGCTAATTCCTCAGCTTCTAGAAGCTCCCCACAATGCCATGGAACTGTCCTGAGCTCTGTGCAAGGTACTTCACAAACCACTGGCCTGGGGCGTGTCAAAGCCCCTTTCCACCTCCTGGTGACTCTGGCAGGGTGAGGTCGTGGAGAGGGAACTGAGCCAGTATAACTTCTGGATGGGGGAGATCACAGAGTAATAGGCAGATGTCACTGTGGGGTTATTAGTAAGGCACAACTGTCAGGGTTGTGATGTCGTCATTCTAGAATCCTCTGTTTTCTTTGTGTGTTTTCTGGCCTCGCGCATGTGGCATGCAGGATGATAGTTCCCCAACTGAGGATCAAACCCACACCTCCTGCAGTGGAAGCGCAGAGTCCTAACCGCTGGACCACCAGGGACATCCCACTCTGGTTTTGATTTTTGATTAAACATAAAGCACCTCTGTACCCTAGGGGAACTCCTGTGTGTGTGTGTGTGTGTGTGTGTGTGTGTGTGTGTGTGTAGGCAGCAGTGGCTGTGGGTGTTGAGGTGGGGCTGGGTAGACCAGGGCAGATAGAATAAATGCCAAGCAGAGCTGGGAGCATGTTGCTCCCAGGGGTGGCAGGGATTCAGGTGGCTTTAGCTCCAGTTGAAAGGAACGATTTGGCTCTTTCCGGCCAGTGCACGGGCCCCGTGGAGGTCTCTGGGCAGGAAGCACTGGGAACAAGGAATCCTCTGTCTGCAGTCACAGCACAGCTTGGACAGAGGAGGTGGATTACAAGTTCCCGGGAGGCGGCCTGCTGGGCTTTGCCTGACATTTGGGCAAATGAGTGGGGAGAAGGGGAACTGAGTGTTTGTGTGTATGGTGGAGAAGAAGGTCGAGTTTGGGTCGTAACATTTATTCCACAAGTTCCTTGAGCTTCTGGAAGCCCTCTAAGGAGCCAGGTTCAGAGGCAGGCGATCCTGGAGGGGCCAGAGCTGAGAGAGGTGAGACTACAGGAGCAAATGGCGCTAGTGGTAAAGAACGTGCCTGCCAGCGCAGGAGACGCGAGAGTCTCGGGTTCGGTCCCTGGGTGAGGAAGATCCCCTGAAGGAGGACATGGCAACCCACTCCAGTATTCTTGCCTGGAGAATCCCATGGACAGAGGAGCCTGGCGGGCTACATTCCATAGGGTCGCAGAGTCGGGCATGAATGAAGTGACTTAGCACACATGCACTAGAAGATATTAACTGCCATCAGTTTACCAGAGGACACAGGAAGTGTGAGAGATGATAGATTTTCACAGGCAGCCTGGTGCAGTGGAATTCATTCTGCCTGCGAGTTCAGAGCCCTGCATTCAAGTCTTTGCTCTGACACTGACTTGCTCTGTGACCTTGGTCTCATCACTTTCCCATTCTGGGCCTCAGTTTTCTTATTTGGAGATTGGAGACGGACACATCAGCCTTTTACCTCTTAATGCTCTTTTGAGCATCCATTAGAATCAGGTATTTCACATCTTTGGAGGCAACAGAATCCCGATACATAAGCATTTGAAACAACCACTGTGGTTGAGTTGGCAGCAGTTCCCTAGAATCTTGCTGGCCTCCTTACTGCCCTTTGTTCCATGGCTGTTTTGGTTTTTCTTTTGGCTGTGCTGGGTCTTTGCTGTAGTGTGCCAGCTTTCTCCAGTTGTGCTGCTCAGGCTTAGTTACCCTGCAGCCTGTGGGATCTTAGTTCCCTGACCAGGGATTGAACCCACGTCCTCTTCATTGGAAGGCAGACTCTTAACCACTGGACCACCAGGAAAGTCTCTCCATGGGTGTTCTTGGAGGTGCCTCTGCAGGCTCCTAGGGCTCTGGGAGGCAGTGTCGGAAGACCATGGGATCAGGATGATTCATGAGAACATGCTTTGCAGGCTGTCCTTCGTAACGCAGATAACAAAGACTGTGCTGGAACACACAGGAGCAGCCTTAATATTGCTGCTGCCTTGCCCTGCCCACGGCTAGCTCAGACTGTATCTTGGTTAGGGCCTATATAATTGGACCTGGCTTTTTCGGAAACAAGTGACAAAAGCTCTATTCAAAGTGACTTAAACCAGAAAAGGACTTGAATGGATCCTGGGCAGTTCATTGAATCGTAGGATGAGAAACCAGGTAGATGCTCCATCTGCCTCCATCACAGCTTGTCTCTCCTCTCTGTCCTTCTGAGGAACTGGCTGAGCACTGCCCTAGCTTAGCAACCCAAACAGAAAGTTGTTGTTGTTCAGTCACTAAGTCATGTCTGACTCTTTGGGACCCCATGGACTGCAGCATACCAGGCCTCCCTGTCCTGCACTATCTGCTGGAGTTTGCTCAAACTCGTGTCTGTTTGATGCCATCCTACCATGTCATCCTCTGTTCCCTTCTCCTCTTGCCCTGAATGTTTCCCAGCTTCAGTGAAAGTGAAAGCTGCTCAGTCGTGTCTGACTCTTTGTGACCCCATGGACTATACAGTGCTTGGAATTCTCCAGGCCAGAATACTGGAGTAGGTAACCTTTCCCTTCTCCAGGGAATCTTCCCAACCCAGGGATCGAACCCAGGTCTACCCGCATTGCAGGTGGATTCTTTACCAGCTGAGCTACAAGGGAAGCCCTCCCAGCCTCAGGGTCTTTTCCAATGAGTAGGTTCTTCACATCAGGTGGCCAAAGTATTGAAGCTTCAGCTTTAGCATTAGTCCTTCAATAAATATTCAGGGTTGATTTCCTTTAGGATTGACTGGTTGTATCTCCTTGCAGCCCAAGGGTCTCTCAAGAGTCTTCTCTAGCGCAACTCGAAAGCATCAGTTCTTTAGTGCTCAGCCTTCTTTATGGTCCAGCTCTCACATCTGTACATGATTACTGGGAAAACTATAACTTTGACTATGTGGACCTTTGTCATCAAAGTGATGTCTCTGCTTTTTAATACACTGTCTAGGTTTGTCATAGCTTTTCTTCCAAAGAGCAAGCGTCATTTAATTTTAAGGCTGCAGTTACCATCTGCAGTGATTTTGGAGCCCAAGAAAATAAAGTCTGTCACTGTTTTCAGTTTTTCCCCATCTATTTGCCATGGAGTTATGTGACCAGATGCCATGATCTTAGTTTTTTGAATGATGGTAGCTTTTCTACTAGGATCTATATATCAACCTAAGGGAAGGATTCTGATTGGTTCAGTCATTGTTGCTAGGGGATTAGGGCTATTCCCTATAATGGCCAGGCCTGGGTTAAGTGCCTCCCTGTGTAGCAAATGGAGGAGCAGAGCTCTCGATAGAAGAAGGAGTAGAAGGCTGCTGGGCAGAGAGCCATGAGAGCATCAAGCATGTTCGTGGAATCTTGGGTTATAGGAGAGTGACCAGTTTATGGGCCTGCACGGAACCATAGCCCCTCCTCTTCAGTGGCAGGAATACAAATATCAACAGTGAAAACAATAGGTAATATTTATTGAGTTGCTCTCCTTACGATGAGCACGTTCTATTCCCTTTCTTTTCTTTTTAGTATTTATTTATTTGGCTGTACTGAGTCTTAGTTACAGCATGTGAAACCTTCAATTTTCACTGTGGCGTGAGGGATCTTTAGTTGTGACCTGTGAACTTTTAGTTGCGATGTGTGGGATCTAGTTCCCTGACCAAGGATTAAATCTGGGCCCCCTGTATTGGGAGTGGGCGTCTTAGCCACTGGACTACCAGGAAGTCCCTCTATTGCTTTTCATGTGTAATTTCATTTAATCCTCCAGATGCTCCTTTGGGTAGGTACAATTACTCTCCCCATTTTATAGATGGGGAAACCAAGGCACAGCTAGGGAAGGTCATATACTGAGTAAGAGGAGGAGCTCGGTTTCAAGTTCAAGGAATCTGGCTTCAGAGCCCATCCTCTGATCCTATGTCCACTGCCTCTGATCAGAAGTTCAAGTGGATTCTCTGTCTACTTGCGTGCTGCCCCGTGACACAGCTTGTGACCTGCAGAGGCAGCCAAGCCCAGGTTACTCTCTACTGTGCCACTGGGAAAGGCTTCCTCAGGTTGCATGCAGATCCACCTGCATAGAAATCCACTTGGTATATGTTTCTGTGGGCCTCCCTGGTGGCTCAGTTGGTGAAGAATCTGTCCACAGTTCAGGAGACCCAGATTAAATCCCTGGCTTGGGAAGATCTCCTGGAGGAGGAAATGGCAACCCACCCCAGTATTCTTGCCTGGAAAATTCCACGGACAGAGGATCCTGGCAGGCTACAGTTCATGGGGTCACAGAGTCAGACATGGCTGAGTGACTAAGCACACACACGATTTTGTGGTAGGCCTTTCAGGAGATACAAAGAAAAATCATTCATGAACCTACCTGGAAGGTCACCATAGCAAACAAGTCACGTTCCTGAGCTCTCACACTGTGCCAGGCTCTGTCCTGAGCCCTAAATGGTCATTGTCTCATTTAATTGCAACAACTCTATGGAATGGGTATGATTATTCTCACCATTTTCCAGAGGAAACTGAGGCTCAGAGAGGAGAAATGACTGTCCCATGATCAGGTGGCTAACAAGTGGCAAAGGTGGCATTTGAGTTCATGTCTGTGAGCTCCGTGCCCCCCAGAGGGGAAATCAATGTGTGCAGGTGTGGCCGGGACACAGCCAAGAGTGCAGATCACTGTTGGAGAGGGATGGGAAACAGACACCCAGGGGAAAGAGGCAGCCTGGGCCCTGGGGCCCAGCAGCCAGAATGTGCTTCCTGGAGGAGAAGGCATGGCTCTAGGCTTTGGAAGGGGCTGGACTGGGGCAGTGGGCTCAGGGAGGGCTCTCTGGGAGAGGGAACTGCTTGGGAAAAGGCGTTGGAAGGGAAAAGCTGGAATGGTTCAGTCTGGCCAGAGCTAAAGAGCTGGGGGTGGGGCAGGGAAGCTAGCCATCTTTCAGGCTTCACAGAAGCCCCGCTCCCTCCCATTCCATGTTATTCTCTTCAGAGACGTGAAGAGGTTTGATCATCTCCAGTTGCACCTGGGTGCCCAGGTCCCTTACCTTTTCTCCCAGGCGCCATGTAGAGGGTGGAAAAGGCCATGTGGGCACCAACAGGTGTCAGTCCTTCATTCCTGGGGGCAAATGATGGGAAGAGTGCTTCCCTGCAAGTCCTTTGCTCAGAGGAGAGGCTTCCCCTCCAGGCAGAACGAGCTCAAGGAACCAGGACTATTTCTGGAAAGAGCCTTGTGAGCAGTAGGACTCTCCATCCCCTCCCCAGGCAGCAGGCTGAAACATGGACCTCTATCTATGGAGAGGCCCCTTTCCTTCCCCCGGCCCCTTCCATACACCGCAGATCTCATCCACCTTGTCAGCAGATGGACTATGCCCTCAGAGCCTGGGCTCTGTCCTGAAAGTGCCTTCAGATTTTTTCTTCAAATAACTCAGGTGGAAAGTTGGAGGAAGATGATTATTGGTACTGGGAGTCTCCCAGGTTTCAAAGGATGGGAGAATGACAGGCACGTTTATTGAAATGGACTCACGGTGTGTCAGAGCCTTTATCACCCCCATTTACAGAGGAAGAAAATGACACAGCTAGAGTTGTCACATGAAAGGTGACATCATTGGTTTTTGCAGGAGGAATGGAGGTGGAGGAGACTCAACAGGAGGCCACCCCTCCCCTGCCTGCCCACCAAGAGCCTCCTCCCTGCTCTCGTCCAGCGATTCCTATTATCTCGATGGCTCAGAAATGCTGATTCTGGCTCCCCTGTCTGCCCCCTCAGCCTCTTCCCAATGTGAATACAGACTGTTTTCCCTGGCTTGCTGTTCGCCTGAGAGCTAGAGGGGCTGTCTCGGGGTGAGGGGCCAGGCTTCACAAATGTCATCCATACAGGACACAGATGTTCAGCATTCCTTCTGTGGCCCCTCTTGTCTCTGGGACCCCAGGATTTCTCCAACTCTTCTTGGAGGGATTCCAGCATTTCTCTAGGGCCAACAGAGGTGGAGAAGGGTGGGGAAATTCTTTCACAGGGCGGGATTAGGACTTTTCTATTCATCATCTCATCAGATTTTCCCCATAATCCTGAAGGGGAAGGCACAGAGGCTATATTTATCCCCATTCTGTGGATGGTTTCATTGAGGCTCAGAGAAGGTAAGTGACTTCTCCAAGGTCACACAGCTAATGAGTGGCAGCAGGGGTAGAAGACAGAAACCAGTGAATCCTGATCTTTCTTCCTGTTGCCCAGTGCTGATGGCTCTAAGGACTGACTCTGGGACTCCCTTTTGGTCCAAAACGTGGGAGTCATGTCCCCAGTTCACACATTCCCAAGCTTCCTAAGGCCCCAGGAAAAAACCTTCCTCACCGGTTCTAAATCTGAGCATTCCCTAGCCCAGCCCCAGACTGCTGTTCTTGCCAATCTCCGCTGACATAAGAGGTTGGCTTTTTCTCCTGACAAGGTGGAAGAGATTAGCTATTTGTTAGGAGGGATCCAGGTGTTGGAGGCTCACGTTTCAGCCTGCACGTGGGGAAACTGAGGCCAGAGACCTAAACAGTTGCTGCATTGAGAGCAGCTAGAGAGACAAGGCTAGGAAGAGACACTGGCTTGGGCTGGCCTCATGTGGTGGGCCCCTTTCCCAGACAATCTGCAACTTTGTTTCACTAACTGGAACGGAGTGTCCCCAGAGTGTTTACATTTTGCTCCGCTTCTGCCACAGAGAAGTTCTTCCTAGGGGCACCCTGGTCTTTCCCAGAAAAGTGGCGTCTGGGCCAAACCAGGGTGGAGCCCCATGTCTCTAGGAGCACTGAGGACTATAGCTCAGGGTTTGCTAAGAATAACCAGGATTCTGGAATTAGTGGTGATGGCGGCACAACCCTGGAATACAGCGTGGGCACCGTCTTTACCTCCAGACCTCCAGCAGGGCACGGAGACTGGCCTCCTGGGCTTTATGTGGTCCTGGGGCAGCTGTGTTGGCCTTTAGAACTCTCTACTGGCCAAGGTAGTTTCCTCATTTGCTAAACTGGGAACTATGACTGGGAAATTGGTGGCAGTGGCTGGCCCTGGATGCAAAGGTGGGACTGGGCGGGGGGTGGGGGGCAGTATTAGAAAACCAGAAGAGTAGACACTGCTTTCTTTTCTTTTTCTTTGTGTTTGGCTGTGCTGATTCTTCGTTGAGGGGTGTGGGCTTTCTCTGGTTGAGGCATGTGAGGGCTTCTTTAGTTGTGGCACACGGCTTAGTGGCCCTGTGGCCTATGGGATCTTAGCTCTCTGACCAGAGATTGAACCTAAGTCCCTTGTGTTGGAAGGTGGATTCTTAACCACTGGATCACCAAGGAAACCCCACACTGCTTTTTTTCATATGTGTGTCTTACATATGCACAGGTCTTGGGAAAGTTTTGAATGAATGACCTGGGCATGTCTCTTTCCCTCTCCGGGCTTCAGTTTCCCCCACTGGATCCACTCTCCTAAGTCCTTTATATTCCTCCCGTTCTATGATCAGTGCCCTAAAATACATGGTTGACAAGTTTTCCTGGAGGTCAGTTGCCTCATTTGTCAAACAGGGAGGACAGGATCAGCCAATCCTACCCATGTTAGGGGTTCCTGCTGCAAGGGTCAGAGAAGTGATCATATCACTTTGGGCCACAATAGGCTTTGGTAAATGGGGAGTAGCTTTAACAAGGCAACAGGCTCCCACCAGGCAGTAAAATGAGCTGGAACTCCAGACTAAGATAGACTTGGGTGTAGACCCGTGCTCCACCATGTACTGTGTGGATTTCAGTGAGATACTTCATTGCATGGATAAGCTTTGCCATCTGTAAAATGGACCCAATAATAGTTCTCACATCACCGGTTATGGAGTTGAAATGGGAGAAAGCAGGCAACGAGCAGAGGACTGTGCCCGAGATACAAGTGTCCGAGTCAAGTGTCTCATAACTGATGTGTTATGTGTTAGTTGCTCAGTCATGTCTGACTCTTTTGCAATCCCATGGACTGTAGCCCACCAGGCTCCTCTGCCCATGGGATTCTCCAGACAAGAATACTGGAGTGGGTTGCCATTTTCAACTGATAGGTGTTAATTTTTGTTGGTGGCAATAATGATGATGATCACTGACATTTAGAGGTTGGAATTCTCTATGACAACCTCTAAACTACCTAGACTGTGTTAAAAAACAAAGACATCACGTTGCCAACAAAGTTCCATATAGTCAAGGCTATGGTTTTTCTAGTAGTCACGTACTAATGTTAAGAGCTGGACCATAAAGAAAGCTGAGTGCCAAAGAATTGATGCTTTCGCACTGTAGTGCTAGATAAGACTCTTGAGAGTCCTTGGACAGTCAGGGGATCAGACCTGTCAATCTTAAAGGAAATCAACACTGAATACTCATTGGAAGTACTGATGCTAAAGCTGAAGCTCTGATACTTTGGCCACCTGATACGAACAGCCAACTCATTGGAAAGACCCTGATGCTGGGAAAGACTGAAGGCAGAAGAAGAGAACAGAGTATGAGATGGTTGGATGGCACCATTGATTCAATGGACATTAACTTTGGCAAACTCGGTAGGTAGTGAAGGACAGGAAGCCTGGTGTGCTGTAGTCCGTGAGGTCGCAAAGAGTCGAACATGACTTGGCAACTGAACAACAAAGTTCTCTGGAGGCCAGTGAGGCTAGTGATGGCAATATTATTGTTCTGAATAATCTCTTCTATCTCTTTGGCACTTTACAATTTACGAGGCATGTTCACATCCATCACTGTATATGACTTTCAGAGCATTCCCTAAGGGAGGCCAGGGAGGCCTCACCATCTCTATTTTACAAATGCGGTTGTGAGTCTTAGGAGAAGTGGCTTGCCCCTGATTTCAGCTCAGGTCCTCACGCTTTAGGAGCTCAACTCCTGGTCAGAGGTCCTGTGAGGATCAGCCTCTGGGTCTGGCAGCACTGACTGGCAAATGGGAGACAACTGTTACTGACACTGATTTTCAGCCACTGATTTTCAGCCTGTAAGTTTTGGAAAGCAAGGGAGCAAGTGGCCGAATAAACGACGGAGTGGCTGGCTTGGTGGCCTTGCCAAGTCACAGGAACACGCACACAAGTCTTCAGGTCCATATGTTCAGGGTGACTGGGGAGACCTGTCTCGCTTTGGGGCCCAGGATTTCTGAAGCTGTGGGCCCACAGTGTGGCTGCTTGTTCTACACAACCGGCTTGGATCCTGAGCTTTTTCTGCCTCTCTCTGCTATTTCCTGCTCTGCCACCCCCAGCTCTACTCCCACCCTCAGTGCTTGGGCCTCAGAGTGGATTCTGCCTCCAGTCATTCCTCCATTGAGTCTTTTTTTTTCCTTCCCTTTTTTTTTTTTAAGCGGTACTGCATGGCTTGTGGGATCTTAGTATCCTCACCAGGGATTGCACCCAGGCTCTTGGCAGTGTCAGCATGGAGTCTTAAACACTAGACTGCCAGGGAACTCCCCTCCACTGAGCCTTGAGTTGGTCATCCAGTTTGCACTGAATTCATGCTGTACTCCACGCATGGACCCATGTGCTGGGACACAGACGCGAACACAGCAGGTATACACGTGATCTGTATCGAACGGCAGAACTTTGTACCAGTCTCTGGCAGTTTCCAAGCAGTGGCGGGGAAGGTGTCTCTAGGTTCCTCCGTGGGACGCATGATTTTGAATTTGGGAAATCATCTGTGCCATAGGAGGCGGCAGGTGCTGGAAGCTCTGGGCTGGGGGTCAGGTCTGGGTGGAGGTTCCACCTCCGCTGCAGCCTTGCTGTGTGACCTTGGGCTGGTCCCCTGCCTCTCCCTGGGCCTCCTTCTCCCCATCTACCAAGGAAGGGGATTGGTTGAGATAAGAGAATATGTTGTTGTTGTTTAGTCCCTAAGTTGTGTCCAACTCTTTGCAACCCCAGGGGCTGCAGCAGACCAGGCTTCCCTGTCCTCCCAAAGTTTGCTCAAGTTCATGTCCCTTGAGTCAGTGATGCTATCTAACCATCTCATCGTCTCCTTTTGCCTTCAGTTGAGATATGAGGATAGTCCCTGACATTTGTGGGGTGCCTGCCTGACCCATGTGTCCCAAGATCAAAGGCCCAGACTAATGTCGGGGGTCCTTCTTGCTGAGAGCGTGGCTTCTGGGTCTTACAGGCCTTGAGAGTGGTTTCTGAACTGGGTTCTGAGCACTTGGGAAAAGTTGATATAATCATCAATTCCCCCATACTCTGCCCAGGGGGCCCCACAACCCTTGCTGGCACTAGTGTTGACAGGACAGGTTCCAGCCAGGCGCCGTGTGGCATAGAGGCCAGGCCCGTCCAGTGGGAGCCCTGCACACTGATGGGGGTAACCTCATATGTTTTCCTTTGGGCAGGAGGTGGTGAGAGGTGCAGTGATGGTGGGGGTGAGAGCAAAATTTCAAGGCTCCCTAAAACGATGGAGTTGACCTAACGACCCCATGGGAAAGGCAGTAAGACTGAAGCCCCAGAGGGCAGATTTTCCCAGGTCCGCAAGAGTCTCAGGGCTCCAGAGTGTCAGGAGTCCCAGGGGTACAGAGCAGAGTCAAGTGTCAATAGTCTCAGGGCTCCAGAGCTACCGAGGCATGCCCGTCTCCTGACCTCCACCCTGTTCATGTGCTCAGCTATCTCCTGGCACTTGGTCACTGCAGTTGGGGGAAGGGCAGGATGTCCCTTGAGAGCATATGTGTCCCCGACAAGGCCAGGAGTGGCGGGACTTAATCCTGGTGGCTGTGGCTGGGAGGGAGACGTTTTCCTGCTTCCTGTCCTCCCAGGTAAGTTCCTGGGTCTCTTGTCCTGGTGGCTCTGATAGCTTATATTTGATTATCCGGAGTGGGAGGGGAAGCAGAGGGCAGGGCTTTGTCTCAGATGGCCAGCTGTGGCTGATTCTGGGTGACAGACCAGTTCACTGCTGGCCCCAGGGCAGTGCCCATGTGGCCTGGCTGGCACGTCTCAGAGGAGCGTCACGTCTCTGTGTCCTCCCTGTCTCTTAGCTCTCTCTCTTTTATTGACTGTGCCATGTGGGATCTTAGTTCCTCAGCCAGGGATTGAGCCCGGCCCCCTGCACTGGAAGTGCAGAGTTCTAACCGTGGACCTCCAGGGAAGCCACCGTGGCCTTTAGCTCTTGGTGTCTGCAGCTTACCTGTGCCTCTAACTCTGTGCCCTGCCGCTTGCCCGGGCACAGGCACTGGTTTGGCAGGTTTTGCTGCACCTACAAGCAGTGGGAGGGCTGGGAGCTGGAGAGGGGCAGGAGGAAAGAGGCAGGGCTACCCTGTCCTTGCCTCCCTCCCCCGACACCCCCCCAAGGCCAGCCTCACCTTTGTCCCCTTGGCTGTCTTTCTCAAGGGAGGCTGCATGGTGAGCTCGTAAGCGGAAGCTGCTGGGACTCCTGGTTCTAGCTCCATCGCTTACTCAGCATGTGAACATGGGCACATGCTTTTCTCTTCTCGGACCTCAGTGTCTTCATCAGTATAGCAGGGTTTTCAGCTCAGTAATCCTCAAACAGCCACGTACTATGATTCCAGTTCTAGCTCCGCCGTGTTCTCTCTACCCTTAGGCGACTCATAGCATACCAAGTGCCTCCGGTTCTGAGGGACAGAATGAGGGCCACAAGCCTTGCTTGCTTCCTAGGGATGGTGATAAGATCAGCTAACATGCTAGCAAGTAGCCTGTCTCCATCGGAAGGGTTTTTCTCTCTATAATCTGGCCTACCCTTATCAGGCTCAAGCAGAAGGAGAGAGTATACCCAGAAGGGGACTTACTCCAGCCACTGCCATCCTGAGCCCAGCTCGTTTACTTCTTCTCTCTGTTGATTTAGCAAATCCTTCCCTATCCCAGGACCTGCAGGTGGTGACTGCAGTCATGAAATTAAAAGATGCTTGTTCCTTGGAAGAAAAGCTATAACTAACCTAAACAGCTCATTAAATAAAGCAGAAACATTACTTTGCCAACAAAGGTCCATCTAGTCAAAGCTATGGTTTTTCTAGTAGTCATGTATGGATGTGAGAGTTGGACTATAAAGAAAGCTGAGCACCGAAGAATTGATGCTTTTGAGCTGTGGTGTTGTAGAAGACTCTTGAGAGTCCCTTGGACTGCAAGGAGATCCAATCAGTCCATCCTAAAGGAAATCAGTCCTGAATATTTATTGGAAGGACTGATGCTGAAGCTGAAACTCCAATACTTTGGCCACCTGATGTGAAGAACGGACTCATTGGAAAAGACCCTGACACTGGGAAAGACTGAAGGCAGAAGATAAGATGGTGGGATGGCATCACCAATTCGATGGTCATGAGTTTGAGCAAGCTCTGGGAATTGGTGATGGACAGGGAAACGTGGCGTGCTGTAGTCCATGGGGTTGCAAAGAGTCGGACACAACTGAGTTACTGAACTGAACTGATTCCTTCTGCTTCGAATTCTCTTTCCCTGGCTTTTTGCTGTCTGAGATCCTTCTCCTCCTTTACAACTCACTTTGGTTAGTTACCTCCCTCCCCAGCCCCACTGCACTACTCTCTACCTCCACCTCATAATTCTTCATAATGCTTATCACAGTTTGTAACCATTTATCTTTTATTATATAAAAAAAACATTTATTAATTTATTTGACTGCATCCAGTCCTAATTGTGTCCTGTGGGATCTTGGTTGTGGCGCCTGGGCATCTCTCTAGTTAAGGTTTCGGGCTCAGTAGTTGTGGCACTCAGACTTAACTGCCCTGTGCCATGTGGGATCTTAGTTTTGCAACATGCATCCCCTGCATTGGAAGGAGAATTCTTAACCACTGGGCCACAGGGAAGTCCCTGTCTTCTATTTTTAACCTCATATTTGCTCCACATTGCAGGGCACCTAGAAGATGTTAAGTAGGTATGTGTTGGATAATTGAATGAATGAATTTTAGGGATACAAGATGCTAGTTAAGTGTTTGGCTCAGGGCATGACTCTTAGGAGGTGCTTAGTAAATGGCAACTTTTAGTGAGAACCAACACGGCAGGGTGGTAAATACCAGTGTATTGTGGTTAAAACACACATGCGTGGGGACAGGGATGCAGGGAGAAATTAAAGTTGAAAAGATGAGCTGGTACCAGATTGTGGTGGTCCCCTGGTCCTAAGCCAGAGTTTTGACTTCCTGAAAAACATTGCTGAGAGTCAGTGATGGGCCAGTAATTTTAATTCCAGAGCTCTGCTCCTGAGCTGGGGGCTCAGACTCTTTGTACACTTGAAGAGGTTGTGCTGTGTGGTTGTGGGAGTGCAGGGTTGGAGGCAAACTCAGAGAGGAACAGGCTGGCCCTCCCCAGAGGCGTTCGGAGGCAGGTTATTCCCAAAGGTCCAGAAAGAAGGGTCACTGCTGGGGACAAACTGTGTTTTCTGTTCCCCACCACAGTGGCACTGTTCCTGGCTGGGGGTGGGGTGCAGAGGATTGGGGCCACCTATGAGTCAGATTTGCTGACAAACGTTCATGTAGTCAAAGCTATGGTTTTTCCAGTAGTTGTATACGTATGGGAGCTGGACCATAAAGAAGGCTGAGTGCCAAAGAATTGATGCTTTTGAACTGTGATGCTGGAGAAGACTCTTGAGAGTCCCTTGGACAGCAAGGAGATCAAACCAGTCAATCCTAAAGGAAATCAACCCTGAATATTCACTGGAAGGACTGATGCTGAAGCTGAAGCTGCAATACTCTGGCCACCTGATGTGAAGAGCTGACTCATTGGAAAAGACTCTGATGCTGGGGAAGACTGAGGGCAAGAGAAGGGAGTGACAGAGGATGAGATGATTGGATGACATCACTGATTCAACGGACATGAATTTTAGCAAACTCCGGGAGATGGTGAAGGACAGAGAAGCCTGGTGTGCTGTAGTTCATGGGGTGGCAAAGAGTCAGACACGACTGAACAACTGAACAAAAGCAGAGTCAGATATATGGATTTCTATTCTAGCTCCTCTCCTTGTCAACCATGTGACTTCTTCCAGCTTCATTCACATCTCAGATCCCATTTCTCTTCACCTGTAAAGAGGCTGCGTTAAGTACCTGCCTCATAGGGTCTTGGTGAAGATAAATGAAGTAGTGCCTGCAAAGGGCTTAGCAGAGAGCCTGGTGTGCACTGAGCTTTCAAGAAAGTCAGCTGTTATCTCCATCCAACGTTGAGGGCTTCAGAAAGGGCATTCCAGACAGAGGGAACCACGAATGCAAAGGAAAAAACACAGAGATGTGAAACAGGAGGGTGCTTTGGAGTGGCAGAAGTTTGTTGTGCATGCTGGGGACAGCAAGAAAAACAGAGGAGACCACAGACAGGCCCAGAACCTGCAGCACATGGGCCACGAGCTACCTCTTGTCTGGACGGCGATGAGGGCCACTGCAGGGTGATGGGTTGGGAATGATGTGATCTGATTTCTGGAGGTGGGAGGATGGGTTGGAAGGGCAAAGCTGCAACCCAGAGGCCAGTGGGCAGGCTGTTGGGTGGCCCTGGTGAGAAAGGATGGGCCTAAACTCGGGTGCCTGGAAGGACAAGAGGGAACAGATAAGAGAGTGGGTGACGAAGAGGAGTGGACCAAGTGCAGGGACTGATGGGTGTGGGGCGATGGGATGAGGGAAGCAGCTGTATCCTGGAGGGCCACAGGGTTTCTTCCTTTTCGGTGGGATCTTAGTTCCCCAACCAGGGATTGACCTGAGCCCTCTGCAGTAAAATCTAGGAATCCTAACCCCTGAACCTCTAGGGAATGCCTTTTCTATCTTTTTTTTTTTTTTTCTAAGATTTTTTTGGTTAGGTGCTTGAGGGATCATAGAGCTGAAAGCATAGTGAATGTACATAGGTTTGGACCCAATAGTTAGACTTTTCTGAGAATTAAGAAGCTTCCTGAAAAACCTCTCTTTTTGTTCTGACTCTCGATGTAGAAAGTCTTCCTGAAATCTCTGAATAACTGACTCCTCCTTGAATGACAAGGGATCCTTCTGTGGGGACATTGCACATACTTGTCCCTGCTGGGCTGGAGTCTGGATGAGGAAGTGGGGAGGTTCTGGCTTGGCCTGGAGGTGGCTGAGCTGGAGGTTGTATTTGGAAGCTATTTTCAGAGTCCGTCAGTTTTCTTGTGATTTTCTTTTGTCTTCTCAAAGTTTGTACAAAGAGACAATTCCAGTGAATGGGAATGTTTTATGTATTTCCAGACTCTGGACCAAGGGCCAGGCAACCTTGCTTTCTTTGTTTTCTTTTAACATTTATATTAATCTATTTGTTTGGCTGTGCCAGGTCTTAGTTGCAGCATGTGGGATCTAGTTACCTGACTAGAAATCGAGCCTGGGCCCCGGGCACTGGGAGCTTGGAGTCTTAGCCACTGGACCACCAGGATGTCCCCCAGGCAACCTTTTGAAAGTGGTGTAAGTTAAGCTCCTTCCTGTGTCCTCTCCTCAGACATCTTTTGGTGAGTGTGGACAGGGAGCCATTCTTCCAAAGAACCGTAGGTCTTAGATTTTAAACTTTACAGATGGAGAAAATGAGACTCCAGGAGGAAGGTGATTAGATGTGCTCAGATCCAGTTGTGAATTACTGCTGAGGCTGGACTGGGCCATGTGCCGGCACTCCTGTGGCTCCATACCAGGCAGCTGGCATGGCCTCTTGGGGAGTGGTCGGGAGTGGGGGGCTTGATATGCTGAGGCCACATAAGCCCTTGGCTTAACTCAGAGGTGCACACCTGGCAAGAGAGGACCCCCGCAGACAGGATGGTGGTTGTTGTTACTGTTTAGTTGCTCAGTCCTGTCTGAATCTCTTGTGACCCCATGGACTTTAGCCCATCAGGCTCCCCCTGTCCATGGGGATTCTCCAGGCAAAATACTGGAGTGGGTTGCCATGCCCTCCTCCAGGGGATCTTCCTGACCCAGGGCTCGAATCTGAGTCTCCTGCATTGGCAGAGACAGATGAATTCTTTACCACTGAGCCACCTGGGAAGCACCCCCTGCCCCCGGATAGGATAGGGCTCAACTACTGCCCTAAGCCCCCAATTTAGAGGCCCATCCCTACCCCCTCCTCCTGATCTGAGATGGGCCCAGAGGTGTGGCGGAGGTCGGGAGCTAAAACCAGAAGGATGGGGTTGTTTCCCTCCTTATGAGAAAAGGAACGGAAAGCCCTGAGTGAATGGGGTGGAATGTGGTCTGCATCCTATTCCAGCTGATTGCTGTGCTGAGCAGAGGCCTTTGTCTGCGTTGCCAGGGGAACCAAAGTTTCTGCCTCCTTCCGGGGCTGTGATTGGCTCCTGGTAGAGCCTGAGCTTTGGTGAATGGAGGGGCCTCCCTCCTGCCTACGTCTTCTCTGTGGAAGTGAGAGACTAGAGCGAGACTGGGGTCCCCATGGAAGCGCTGCGTAGGCTTCTGTACTCCTCTTCAGCTCTGGAGGTGATGGGTCCCCTGGTTTGTTCACTATTCATTTATCCCAAGCAGCATCTGCTCCAGGCCCTTCATTCTTCCAGATCTGGGAAAACTAACCTATGGGTCAGGGGACCTGGCCTGGCCACAGACTCACTTGTGGCCTTGGGTGGGTCCCTTCCTCCATGTACCTCAGTTTCTTTACCTGTAAAGAGCAAGACCTTCTAGCTCTGACTTCCCTAACCACACAGCCCGTATCGCCTCCTTTTCGACCTCCCATCCTCCCACCTGGCCTCTTGTTGAGCTCTGATCGTGTTCTTTTTGTAGGTGCCCCTGTAAGATGCAGGGCAGAATGGGGCGTTGGAACCAGTTCTTAGCATTGTCTCATTTTTTCATTTTTCCTTTTCTAGTAGCCCCAAATTTTGCAGCCCCCTCTTGTCTTGTCCCTTCCACTTGGGGCCAAGCTCGAGGTTGTATGCCACAGGGTAGCTAAGGATGGCTGCCCATCTCTACTCAGGGGCGGGGTGGAGCTGCAGTCAGGGCAGAGTGTGCTGGGGCAGGCATGAGTGGCTGGAAAAGCCGTTGGACTTGGCAGTCCTGGGTTCCTGGCCTCATCTGGCTATGTGCCAGTGAGGTGACCTTGGCTGGGGTGCTCAGCTTCAGTTTCTGCATCGATAACGCAGGAATAATAATGCTACCCTTGGGGCTGTGGCAGAGGTTGAACAAGATGGCACGCCTGCCATACGGGAAATACCGAGTCCCTTCCCTGGTCCCTCCTCTAAAATAGGCAGGCAGCTGGGGAAAGTCCAGATTGAGGAGGGCTGGAGGTGGCAGGGCCCGTGGTGCCACGTGGCAGATTGAAGCCGCTGCTCTTCCCCGGCAGTGCCAAAAGCAGGCCACAAAGCGTTGCCTTGGGCGGGTGATGTCTGAGGAGGGGAGGCTGCATGTCAAAGCTAATGTTTGAATAACACTTTTAAGATCCTCCAGGGACTTCAAATGAGGCTCTTTCAGATGAGCTGAAAATGAAGCAAAGTAATAAGGCTGAGCTCACTGCAGGAAAGGGGGCAGCTTATTGGTCCTGGCCCTATCTCTGCCAGCCATGCTCATGAGCACAGGCTGCCCGGGAGGGTGGTCTCCACCTGTATGCTGTCGGCAGCCGTAAGGAAGGTCTGTTTTCTCAGAACGAGGGTGTCATGGGCAACCGCTGGTAGTGACTCGGCCCTGCTTCTTGTTGACTCACTAGATTGAGGATCAGAGGTGGCATCTTAGGTCACTGGCCTTCAGTGCCTGGTTTGGCGTTTTAGCTCTGTGGCTTAGTCCCCTTCCACCCAGCTTGGCCACGGCCTGCCCTGGGTGTGGCAGGAGGCAGGGATTCATGCTGGGGCTGGGACAGTGAAGTGGGATGTGAGTTGTTGGGGGTCTTTCCCTCCTCTGCTCAGGTTTGCCCACGGTCTGTGATGAGGTGGGGGACAGAGGAAGGAGGTTTTCAGGTGAAGAAAGCAGGCTGGTGATCTGACTCTGGGTGTAGGGGGTGTCTGCTTATACCAAGGAGGTCCAACATCTAAGGGATAGGCCTCAAAGAGGCTGAGGGAAGGGCCGAGAAGCGACTGTGTGTGTGTGTGTGGGTGTGTGTGTGGGTGCACATGTGCCTGCCCCCGTGTGCGTGCTTGTGTAGAATGTGATCCCCGTGGGAACAGGTGACAGGACTGGTGAGTGATTATGGCCCAGGAGGGCTTCCCTTGTAGCTCAGCTGGTAAACAGTCCACTTGCAGTGAGGGAGACCTGGGTTCGATCCCTGGGTTGGGGAAGATTCCCTGGAGAAGGGAAAGGCTTCCCACTCCAGTATTCTGGCCTGGAGAATTCCATGGACTGTATAGACCATGGGGTTGCAAAGAGTTGAACATGACTGAGCGAGTTTCACTTCATTTCACTATGGACCAGGAAGGCTTCCCTTGTGCCTCAGTGGTAAAGAATCTGCCTGCCAATGCAGGAGACACGAGTTTGATCCCTGGGTCAGGAAGATCCCCTGGAGAAGGAAATGGCAACCCACTCCAGTGCTCTTGCCTGGGAAGTCCCATGGACAGAGGAGCCTAGCAGGCTACAGTCCATGGGGGTCGAAGAAGAGTCAGACACAATTTAGGGATTAAACAACAGCTGTCTGCTCTATGGCTCAGGAGAGACTTGTCCTGGAGATAGGAGAGAATCCTGGCCAGGCTCTTCTGCCTGAGGCCTTCTCTGCTTTGCTTGAGCTGGGCTGGGAGCTGAGGGCCATGGGGGTGGTACATCACTGCTTCTCCTGGTGCCTAGTTTGCACTGGAAGGCCTGCTGCTCATGGGGACACTGGCCACTCTTAGACTCCTCACTGAGGAATATGTGGGGGTGGATGGGTGATTCCTCTTGGTGCCTGGATTGTGTTGTGAATGCTGTTGGGGACATGGGGGCAAGCTTTGGGTCACCAGTGCCTCCAGGCCACACTGACCTTGGGGATCCCCACTTCCATCTCTTCCCTCATCTCCAAGATACCCCACCCTTCTTTTCAGCTTCCCCAGTACCTCCCTGGCCTGTTCCCCCTCGTCTCCTTGACTGCTCAGTGTGGGGTCCTCAGGGCTCCATTGCAGTTACTGAATTTTTCTTTTTAATAATCTTAAAAAAAAAATAAAGTAATAACAGTACAGAGATATCAGAAAACAGGAAGAGGGGGAAAAATGACTTTTGAGTACTGTTGAGAGTTTGGTGTGTTTCCTTCCAGCCATCATTCGCCCCAGTACTTCTTCACGGCCACCCTGCATTTTTCACTTAATGGTGTATGCAAAGCCCCCCTTTAGGATTGTTCCAGAGGATTCCATTAAAGACGTTGATCTATTTGCCTCTCTTCTTGTTGATGGAGAGCCATGTTGTTTCCAGTTTTTGCTCTTTTAAGTAACACAGCAATGAACATGCCCTAAAGTGTTTTTTTCTGTATTTCAGATGATGTCTGTTAGGGTGGGGCCCCAAAAGGGAGACTTTGGGTCAAATACTGTGGGTGACTTCAGATGGTAACTCTTGACCAACTGCTGTGCCACTTTACAACCCCAGCGTCCAGGGTGATGGGACAGGAACTGCTGTGGGTTCCTTGCAGGTCTGAAGAGTCTGTTCCTAGTGTCCAGGCCCTCATTCACTCTAAGATGGGGGCGGAGTAGGGCTGTGGAGTGAGGTTGCCTGGGTTCAAACCATGCTCCCTTCTCTACTGCTTGAGTCCATTTCCTTGGCTGTAAAATGGGCGTGACTGGGGCTTCCCAAGTGGTCCCCTGGTTAAGAATCTGCCTTCCAATTCAGGGGATGCGTGTTTGATCTCTGGTGGGGGAGCTAAGCCTCTGGCAACTAAGCCTGCATGCCACAACTAGAGAGAAACCCACAAGGAAGGGCCGGCCCACTGCAGTGAAAGATCCCACGTGCCGCAACCACAGCCAAATAAACAAATATTTTAAATGGGCATGATGGGAGTGACTACCTCACAGGGTCATCATGGAGCTTTAGCATCTGTGTAAAGTGTGGATGCACTCAGCCTGGCACTTGAGAGATGCTGAGACATGTTGACAGGGGTTCAGAGAGAGGAAGCTACCGAGTGATTCAGACTGAGCTGAGGCCAGCACCCAGGCTTTGCCTTCCGGGAAGTCTCTCCCTGCCCACCAGAGGAACTGGCCTACCCCTGGGGACGGTCTGCTTGATGGGGACCAGTTTCCCTACCTGAGAGTGTGGTCGAGGGGCTGAGTCCCTGGAGTGGAGCTGTTAGATAGCTTCTCCTTTTCTCCCAGAACCATCCCTCTTTCTGGGGTGCTGTTTCCCCCAGGTGTCTCTCTGTCCTGTTCCCTAGGGATGATTTGTTCTGGCCCTAGGAATCTCCCTGACTGGCCCTTGAGAGAATTTCATTGAGGGCTTCAATCCTGGAGGGAAAGGTGGGCTCCAAGTCTATATTAATTTTCTATTGCTGTTGTAACCAATTGCCACACACTTAAGAGGCTTAAAACAACTTAAACTACCATATAGTTTTGGACTTCAGAAGTCTGAAAGTGAGCCTTATGGGGCCAGAATCAAGGTGTTGACAGGAATGTGTTCCTTCTAGAGGCTCCAGGGGAGAATCTGTACCTTGCCCTTGCCAGCCTCTAGAGGCTGCCCACATTCCTTGGCTCATGGCCCTCTCCTAGCAGTGGCATCACTCCAACCTCTGCTTCCACTGTTGCACGGCCTTCTCTGATACTCCATGGCTTCTCTCTTTTACTTATAAGGACTCTGTGGTTACATTGGACTCACTTGGATAATCCAGGATAATCTAGCCATCCTTAAATTATTAACCTAATCACATGTACAAAGTCCCTTCTGCTATATGAGGTAATGTACTCATAGACTCTAAGAACTAGGACATGGTCATTGTTTGGGGGGCTTTATTCTACTTACCACAGTGACCAATAGCAGGGGTCCCTCTGAATTAGTGGACCCCAGCTACTGCTGAAATTGTACCATCAACCTCTGTGATGGAAGAAGGGCCAGGGAAACCCAGATCTAATTATGATGTAGTTGGGGAGGGGCATGGAACTTGCCTGGTGACTCAGATGGTAAAGAGTCCACCTGCAATGCAGGAGACCCGGGTTTGATCCCTGGGTCAGGAAGATTCCCTGAAGAAGGAAATGGCAACCCTCTCCGGTATTCTTGCCTGGAGAATCCCATGGACAGAGGTGCCTGGTGGGCTACAGTCCATTGGGTCACAAAGAGTCAGACACGACTGAGTGATGAACACTTGGGGAGGGGCGTAAGAGTCTGTATCGCTAGATTCTCCATGGTGGACGGCCCTTAGGGGAGGCAATGTACCTGACTGCAGTGTGACAGTGGTGTCCCACAAGGCAGGCGTCAGAGAACGTAGCCCCCGGCCTTCACTGATAGGTGCGGCCCGCTGGGAAGCTTTGCCACAGGAAGCCAAGCAGCCCTGTCCACCCACTGCCATCACTGCCCTGTGTATACGTGTTTGTGTGTGTTCACTCATCTGCATCTCTGCAGCAGTACTCTTGGGAGGGGCCAAGGAACAACTCTTTTAAAAGGCCCTTTCTGCTCTTGTTCTAAGCAAAATAATTACACAAGTGACTAATTTTATCCCTAATCCCATAATTACTTTATTATGTAGCTGGTGAGAGGGCTCTGAGCTGTGCCTATAGTGCCACTTTGGCTGCTGGCCCAGCTGGCCTGGTCTGCCAGCACGGTGCCCCGCCCTGTTCCTGCCCTGGCCCCAGGGTTGGCCGCTCCAAGTTCCATTCTGGCTGAAGCCAGCTATACTTTGGTATTTGGGATCTGAAAGACCATTCGCCCTTTCTCCCAAATCCATGAGCAGATTCAGCTGCCTGGAGAGTAACATCTCATGCTTATGGAAGGAAGTCTATAGGAGTCAGGAGATGAGTTCTGGTTCAGCTCTCTCATGCACTTGCTCCATGACCTTGAGCAAGTCACTTCCTTCCAGGTCTTGGTTTTTTCGGTAAAAAGCTTGAACAGTTCATGATTCCATGAGGGGAACTGAGAGAACAAGAGCTTTTAGAAGGAGGGTGGCTCAGACAGTAAAGAATCTGCCTGCCAATGCAGAAGACCTAGGTTCAATCCCTGAGCGAGGAAGAGTCCCTGGAAAGGGAATGGCTACCCACTCGAGTATTCTTGCCTGGAGAATTCCGCAGACAGGAACCTGGTGGGCTACAGGTCATGGGGTTGCAAAGAGTCCAGCATGACTGAGTGAGAAATACCTTCTTGTTACCTGCTGGCAACATGCTCCAATCGCAGCATTAAAGATCATCAGTTCAGTTCAATTGCTCAGTCGTGTCCGACTCTCTGCGACCCCATGAATCGCAGCACGCCAGGCCTCCCTGTTCATTACCATCTCCCGGAGTTCACTCAGACTCACATCCATTGAGTCCATGATGCCATCCAGCCATCTCATCCTCGGTCGTCCCCTTCTTCTCCTGCCCCCAGTCCCTCCCAGCATCACAGTCTTTTCCAGTGAGTCAACTCTTCGCATGAAGTGGCCAAAGTACTGGAGTTTCAGCTTTAGCATCATTCCTTCCAAAGAAATCCCAGGGTTGATCTCCTTCAGAATGGACTGGTTGGATCTCCTTGCAGTCCAAGGGACTCTCAAGAGTCTTCTCCAACACCACAGTTCAAAAGCAGCAATTCTTCAGCGCTCAGCCTTCTTCACAGTCCAACTCTCACATCCATACACAACCACAGGAAAAACCATAGCCTTGACTAGACGGACCTTAGTCGGCAAAGTAATGTCTCTGCTTTTGAATATGCTGTCTAGGTTGGTCATAACTTTTCTTCCAAGGAGTAAGCGTCTTTTAATTTCATGGCTGCAGTCACCATTTGCAGTGATTTTGGAGCCCCCCAAAATAAAGTCTGACACTGTTTCCCCATCTATTTCCCATGAAGTGATGAGACCAGATGCCATGATCTTCGTTTTCTGAATGTTGAGCTTTAAGCCAACTTTTTCACTTTCCTCTTTCACTTTCATCAAGAGGCTTTTTAGTTCCTCTTCACTTTCTGCCATAAGGGTGGTGTCATCTGCATATCTATGGTTATTGATATTTCTCCCAGCAATCTTGATTCCAGCTTGTGCTTCTTCCAGTCCAGCGTTTCTTATGATGTACTCTGCATATAAGTTAAATAAGCAAGGTGACAATATGCAGCCTTGACGTCCTCCTTTTCCTATTTGGAACCAGACTGTTGTTCCATGTTCAGTTCTAACTGTTGCTTCCTGACCTGCATACAGATTTCTCAAGAGGCAGGTTAGGTGGTCTGGTATTCCCATCTCTTTCAGAATTGTCCACAGTTTATTGTGGTCCACACAGTCAAAGGCTTTGGCATAGTCAATAAAGGAGAAATAGATGTTTTTCTGGAACTCTCTTGCTTTTTCCATGATCCAGTGGATGTTGGCAATTTGATCTCTGGTTCCTCTGCCTTTTCTAAAACCAGCTTGAACATCAGGGAGTTCATGGTTCACCTATTGCTGAAGCCTGGCTTGGAGAATTTTGAGCATTACTTTACTAGCATGTGAGATGAGTGCCATTGTGCAGTAGTTTGAGCATTCTTTGGCATTGCCTTTCTTTGGAATTGGAATGAAAACTGGCCTTTTCCAGTCCTGTGGCCATGGCTGAGTTTTCCAAATTTGCTGGCATATTGAGTGCAGCACTTTCACAGCATCATCTTTCAGGATTTGAAATAGCTCAACTGGAATTCCATCACCTCCACTGCTTTGTTCGTAGCGATGCTTTCTAAGGCCCACTTGACTTCACATTCCAAGATGTCTGGCTCTAGATGAGTGATCACATCATCATGATTATCTGGGTCATGAAGATCTTTTTTGTACAGTTCTTCCATGTATTCTTGCCACCTCTTCTTAATATCTTCTGCTTCTGTTAGGTCCAAACCATTTCTGTCCTTTATTGAGCCCATCTTTGCATGAAATGTTCCCTTGGTATCTCTAATTTTCTTGAAGAGATCTCTAGTCTTTCCCATTCTGTTCTTTTCCTCTATTTCTTTGCACTGATCGCTGAAGAAGGCTTTCTTATCTCTTCTTGCTATTCTTTGGAACTCTGCATTCAGATGCTTATATCTTTCCTTTTCTCCTTGGCTTTTCGCCTCTTTCTTTTCACAGCTATTTGTAAGGCCTCCCCAGACAGCTATTTTGCTTTATTGCATTTTTTTCCAATGGGGATGGTCTTGATCCCTGTCTCCATACAATGTCACTAACCTCATTCCATAGTTCATCAGGCACTCCATCTATCAGATCTAGGCCCTTAAATCTATTTCTCACTTCTACTGTATAATCATAAGGGATTTGATTTAGGTCATACCTGAATGGTCTCGTGGTTTTCCCTACTTTCTTCAATTTAAGTCTGAATTTGGTAATAAGGAGTTCATGATCTGATCCACAGTCAGCTCCTGGTCTTGTTTTTTCTGACTATATAGAGTTTCTCCATCTTTGGCTGCACAGAATATAATCAATCTGATTTCGATGTTGACCATCTGGTGATGTCCATGTGTAGAGTCTTCTCCTGTGTTGTTGGAAGAGGGTGTTTGCTATGACCAGTGCATTTTCTTGGCAAAACTCTATTAGTCTTTGCCTTGCTTCATTCCACATTCCAAGGCCAAGTTTGCCTGTTACTCCAGTTGTTTCTTTTTTTTTTTCTCAGAGCTTTTGTGTAACAAAGTTTTATTAAAGTATAAAGGAGATAGAGAAAACTTCTGACATAGGCATCAGAAGGGGGTAGAAAGAGTACCCCGCTCCAGGTGTTTCTTCACTTCCTACTTTAGCATTCCAGTCCCCTATAATGAAAAGGACATCTTTTGGGGCCCTTAACGATCATAGTACTAACAATAGATATCATTTATTGAATAAGCATTATACTAGTTCTTTTCTTAATATTTTTCTCATTCTATACCTGACTGTGTGAGGCAGCCTTTATAGAAGAGGAAATGGAAGCAATGAAGCTGGAGCAATGATTGGTAAAGGGACTTGCCCACCAGAAAGTGGCAGAGCTAGAACTGCAAATCAGCCCTTTAATTAATTAATTAATTTGCCTGTGTCAAGTCTTAGTTGGGGCATGCAGAATCTTGGATCTTTGTTTAAGCGTGAAGGATCTGTAGTGGTGGCATGTGGGGCCTAGTTCCCTGACCAGGGATCAAACTCCTGCCCCCTGTGTTGGGAGTGTGGAATCTTAGCCACTGGACCACTGGAGAAGTCTCTACATTCTGTTCTTAGCTCCCGTCTTCTGTAGTCTTCTAATATATAAATGAATAGAGGGCTGTTCAACTGGGAAGTGGTGGAGCAGGGTTTTGAACTGAAGTCTGTCTGTCCCCAGAATTTTTGCCTTTCCTATAAGGCCCACATCCCAGAGTTGGAGAGGTGACTGCTGCTGCTGCTAAGTCATGTCAGTCATGTCCGACTCTGTGCGACCCCATAGATGGCAGCCCACCAGGCTCCCCCGTCCCTGGGATTCTCCAAGCCAGAATACTGAAGTGGGTTTCCATTTCCTTCTCCAATGCATGAAAGTGAAAAGTTAAAGTGAAGTTGCTCAGTCGTGTCCAACTCTTAGAGACCCCTTGGACTGCAGCCTACCAGGCTCCTCCATCCATGGGATTTTCCAGGCAAGAGTTCTGGAGTGGGGTGCCATTGCCTTCTCCGACAGAGGTGACTAAACCTCTTCAGATTTGAATATTTAAACTTGAAGTTGACACAGCAAAGAAATAGTGAAGGCAAAATAGGAAACTCCAGTAGACCAGGGAGATGGGTGGCTCAGGGCTGTGTTCCAGCTTTGTCATTGGCTTACTCTGCGACTTTAAGCTGGTCCCCACTTATCTCCAGGCCCCAGTGTTCCCATCTGTATAACAAGGGGTGAAGGCAATGGCAGCCCAATCCAGTACTCCTGCCTTGAAAATCCCAGGGACGGGGCAGCCTGGTGGGCTGCCGTCTCTGGGGTTGCACAGAGTTGGACACAACTGAAGCGACTTAGCAGCAGCAGCAGCAGCAGCAGCAGCAGCAGCAGCCGAAGGCCTTCTTGGTGTTGAGGCTCTGCATTGTAGATCACCTGGGCCTGGAAGGTGTGGTGGGGCAGAGGTCAGTCCATGGTGGAGGCCAGGGTGTAGGTGAATTGGCAGCCCTGGTGTTTCTATGATGTCCTGCCCCATGAGAATGGAATCTGCTCAGACTGCGTCCCACTGAGCGTCTGCAGAGCCACCTAGGCAGGCCATGGCCTTGAGAACAGAGTGGGGGAGGTCATTTCCAGGATGTTCCGGCTGCTTCTGCCAGGTTCCTGCCCAGCCTGAGTTCTTAACTCTTTCTAGGCTCTGGGTCTGGCCTCTGTTTTGCTCCAAAGGCTGCACTAGACTCAACCAGGGACAGGCAGTGGCTGCAAGTCTGTGTGTGGTTTCTGCAAGGGGTGACTAGAGCCCTAAACATAATGAATAATAGAAGTTGCTTTGGGTTTCCTAGCCTGACTGTGTGCAAAGCACTTTTCTTGCAGTATTACATTTGATTCTCTTAAAACCATATGATGTGTATGTTATGGTCATTCCTACTTGACAGTTGAGGAAATACACTCAGAAGATTAAGTAATTTTTTTCCCCATCACACAGCTAGTGAAGGATAGACTGGCATTTGGGATTCTTACTTCAGAAGCCACATTCATTTTTTTTTAAATTGGTGTACAGTTGCTTTACAATGTTGTGTTAGCTTCTGCTGTACAGCAAAAGGAATCAGCTATATGTATACATATATCCCTTCTTTTTTGGATTTCCTTCCCATTTAGGTCACCATAGAGAATTGAGTAGAGTTCCCTGTGTTACACAGTCAGTTCTCGTTAGTCATCTATTTTATACATAGTTCAGTTCAGTTCAATTCAGTCGCTGAGTCATGTCCAACTCTTTGCGACCCCATGAATCACAGCATGCCAGGCCTCCCTGTTCATCACCATCTCCCGGAGTTCACTCAGACTCACGTCCATCGAGTCCGTGATGCCATCCAGCCATCTCATCCTCGGTTGTCCCCTTCTCCTCCTGCTCCCAATCCCTCCCAGCATCAGAGTCTTTTCCAGTGAGTCAACTCTTCGCATGAGGTGGCCAAAGTACTGGAGTTTCAGCTTTAGCATCATTCCTTCCAAAGAAATCCCAGGGTTGATCTCCTTCAGAATGGACTGGTTGGATCTCCCTTGCAGTCCAAGGGACTCTCAAGAGTCTTCTCCAACACCACAGTTCAAAAGCAGCAATTCTTCAGCGCTCAGCCTTCTTCACAGTCCAACTCTCACTTCCATACATGACCACAGGAAAAACCATAGCCTTGACTAGACAGACCTTAGTCAACAAAATAATGTTTTTGCTTTTGAATATGCTATCTAGGTTGGTCATAACTTTTCTTCCAAGGAGTAAGGGTCTTTTAATTTCATGGCTGCAGTCACCATTTGCAGTGATTTTGGAGCCCCAAAAATAAAGTCTGACACTGTTTCCACTGTTTCCCCATCTATTTCCCATGAAGTGATGAGACCGGATGCCATGATCTTCGTTTTCTGAATGTTGAGCTTTAAGCCAACTTTTTCACTTTCCTCTTTCACTTTCATCAAGAGGCTTTTAGTTCCTCTTCACTTTCTGCCATAAGGGTGGTGTCATCTGCATATCTGAGGTTACTGATATTTCTCCCGGAAATCTTGATTCCAGCTTGTGTTTCTTCCAGTCCAGCGTTTCTCATGATGTACTCTGCATATAAGTTAAATAAGCAAGGTGACAATATGCAGCCTTGACGTCCTCCTTTTCCTATTTGGAACCAGTCTGTTGTTCCATGTCCAGTTCTAACTGTTGCTTCCTGACCTGCATACAGATTTCTCAAGAGGCAGGTTAGGTGGTCTGGTATTCCCATCTCTTTCAGAATTGTCCACAGTTTATTGTGGTCCACACAGTCAAAGGCTTTGGCATAGTCAATAAAGGAGAAATAGATGTTTTTCTGGAACTCTCTTGCTTTTTCCATGATCCAGCGGATGTTGGCAATTTGATCTCTGGTTCCTCTGCCTTTTCTAAAACCAGCTTGAACATCAGGGAGTTCATGGTTCACCTATTGCTGAAGCCTGCTTTGGAGAATTTTGAGCATTACTTTACTAGCATGTGAGATGAGTGCAATTGTGCAGTAGTTTGAACATTCTTTGGCATTGCCTTTCTTTGGAATTGGAATGAAAACTGACCTTTTCCAGTCCTGTGGCCACTGCTGAGTTTTCCAAATTTTATACATAATAGTGTATTATATATGTCAACCCCAATTTCCCAGTCCATCCCACCCACCCCTTTCTCCCCTTGGAATCTGTACGTTTGTTATGTCTATGTCTCTATTTCTGCTTTGCAAATGACTTCATCGATACCATTTTTCTAGATGCCACATATATGCGTTAATAATACAATCATTTTTTTTTTTTCTGACTTCACTGTCTTTGACAGCCTCTGGGTCCGTCCTCATCTCTGCAAGTGGCACCATTTGTTGCTTTTTATGGCAGAGTAACGCTCCATTGTAGGTGTGTACTGCCTCTCCTCTATTTCTTCCTCTGTTGATGGACGTAGGTTGTTTCCATGTCCTGTCTATTGTAAACAGTGCTGCAGTGAACACTGGGATGCATATATCCTTTTGAATTATGGTTTTTCCAGGTATATGCCCAGGAGTAGGATTGCTGAGTCATCAGAACCCATAGTCTGACCTTAACGTAGTGGTATCCCATGGCTGAAGGGATAAGCATGAAGTTAGGAGGCAGCTGGTTTTTAAATCCCTGCTGTCTGTTTAGCATGTATGTTTCCTTGGGTAAGTTACTTTATGTATCTGAATTTTCATTTCGTTCTCCATCAAATGGGAACATAAATGCCTGCCTGTTATGAAGAAAGGTTACTGAGATGATGATGTAGGACAAGGTCCAGGGTGTGGTAGGTGGTCCTTGAAGGCCCTTTACTGTTTGGCCCCTCTCTCCTTCCCATTTCCCTCTCCATACCAGAGGCTCCTGCCGCTCTGGGGTGCTTTCCACATGTAGCACACGGCTCAGGGCCTCTACACATGCTGCTTTGCTGCATGAAAGTTGCCATCTCTACCTCTTATTCCTTCCTTCACTTCCTCTGGGCTCTGATCCTTTTCTGTTTCTCTGAGGATTCCGGGTAGTGTAGAGGATTCTCCCACAGACTTGTGTTTCAGTGATGATCAGAACAGTGCCTTGGTGGGCACAGAATTGGGGGTAGAAAGTGGGCCCTGAGCATCCTGGAAATGCAAATCCCTGCTGGGAAGCCCTCTATTTATGCTTGATGGCTTTGCAAGGGTGTGCATGTGATGTGTGTGTCTCCTCTTTGAATCACCCCACCACTGTGGTACAGTGCTGTCACGTTTTCAGTTCTTTCTCTTTCTCTAGCTTGGCCTCTTAGTCTTGTACTTTCTTTCTTGGTTTTTAGCCTGGCACTTTTTGTTAAACATTTGTTGTTGTTGTTGCGTTAAAATAGTCCTAACATAAAATTTACCATGATAACCGTTTTTTAGAGTGGGGTTCAGCAGTGTTGGGAGCATTCATGCTGTTTTGCAATCATCATCACATCTCTCTCCAGAACTTTTATTCTGCCAAACTGAAACTCTATACCTATTAAACAATAATGCTTTATTCTTCTCCCCTCCCTGCTCTTGGTAACCACCATTCTGCTTTCTGTCTCTATGATTTGATTACTCTAGATAACACCATATAAGTAGAATCATAACAGTATTTGTCCTTTGTGATTGGCTCGTTCCACTTAGCATCATATCCTTGAGGTTCATCCATGCTACAGTTCACCTGTAGCCTGTGTCAGAATATCCTTCTTTTTAAGGTCGAATATTCCATTGCGTGTATATACCACGTTTTGTTTATCCATTCATTTGTTGTTGAACAGTGGTGCTGCTCCCACCTCTTGCCTCTTGTGAATGATACTGTGAACATGGGTGTACAAACATCTCTTCAAGATCCGGCTTTCAATTCTTTTGAATAAACACCCAGAAGTGGAACTGCTGTATCATACAGTTAGTACTTCTTTTTAAAGCCATTGTTGTGACTTCCCTGGAGTTCCAGTGGTTACGACTCCGAGCTTCCACTGCATGGGGCATGGGTTTGATCCCTGGTTGGGGAACTAAATCCTGCATGCCTTGCAGAGCAGCCAAATAAAATAAAATATCTTAAAAAAAAAAAAAAAATAAAGCCGCTGTTTATTGTGTGCTTACTATGTGCCAGGAGCCGGGTTAAGCACTTGACATGTCTGGCCTCATTCAATGGCTACATTCACTCTCTATTGTAACTAGAATTATCTGCAATTTGCAGCCAAGAAAATGAAGGCTCAGAGAAGTGAAGCTGTTTGCTCAGGCTCCCAGCTGGGAAGCACTGGAGCAGGGCTTGGAACTCTGACCTGCTGCCGGTCCGTGACCGTCCTGCTGCTCTGCCTCCCAGTGGCCTCTCGTTCTCCCCGTCTAATCACACTTTTCTGTGTCTGGCTGTGTAGCTTCTCTCTTGCTCCTCTCACATCTTCATTCTCCTGCCTTGTGTGTGTCCACCCTCTCTGGAAACTTTGAGCGACTTGAATAATGGACCTCTGATTCCTAGGAAGTTTTTGTGCCTTGAAACCTACAGAGGCCTGTCATTTGCTTTCTAATCATAGTCCTCTGGATTTCTAGCTGCCTCTCTCCCAGTGACTGACGGCACCTCCTGTGTTGTGTGGCTTGTGGATCCGCAGAGAGCCTGCCCAGGAGGGTCAGCTCCCTGGGGGCAGGGGGCGCTGTCTCCCACAAGGGGCAGTGTGAGAAGGCAGAGGGCCCAGTCAGTCAGACTGGGATTCTTCAGGCTCGCTGGTATCCTAGCAACAACACAGAGGCAGGAATTTTACAGAAGGACGGAGAAAGAGAGGAGGCTACGATGTGGGTTCCAGTACACTTGCCTTTGCCTGAACTTCCAAACAATCAGAGCAAAATATCCCCAAGTTTGGGTGATTTTACTGATTATCTAGTCCAACCAAAGGTGCTTCCCAGGTGGCTCAGTGGTAAAGAGTCTACCTGCCAATACAGGAGACACGAGTTTGATCCCTGGATTGGGAAAATCCGCTGGAGAAGGAACTGGCAACCTACTCCAGTGTTCTTGCCTGGGAAATCCCACGGACAGAGGAGCCTGGTGAGCTATAGTCCATGGAGTCGCAAAAGTTTCAGACGCAACTGAGTGACTGAACAACAACAATGAGTTGAGCCAGACTTAAAATTTACATATTCATCAGTCATTTTTCTATAGTCCTTTTAAACTTCATTAAAAAAAAATTATTTTAACTGGAGTCTAATTACTTTACAATATTGTAGTGGTTTTTGCCATTCATTGACATGAATCAGCCATGGGTTTATAAACTTTCTTATTATGGAAAATTTCAGGGACTTTCCTGGTTGTTCAATGGTTAAGAATCTGCCTTCCAGTGCAGGGGATCCAGGCTGGATCCTTGGTTGGGGAACTAAGATCTCTCGTGCCATGGGGCAACGAAGTCTGTACCCCATGACTGGAGAGTCGGCATGTCTCCCTGTGCCACATCTCAGACCTGATGCAGCCAAATACATATTATGGAAATTTTCAGTCAGAAAAGTACTAGAGGGACTAGTATAATGAGCCTCCATGAACCCACTGCTCAGCTTTGACAGTTTTCAATAAATAGTCACAGCCCATCTATCCAATAGCGTGGAACTGAAACAGTCTATTGTTCACATTCCTGACCCGGGGCCTCACACGTAGTAGCTGCTCAGTAAATGCTGCTGCTGCTGCTGCTGCTGCCTAGTCGCTTCAGTCGTGTCTGACTCTGCGACCCCATAGACAGCAGCCCACCAGGCTCCCCGTCCCTGGGATTCTCCAGGCAGGAACACTGGAGTGGGTTGCCATTTCCTTCTCCAATGCAGGAAAGTGAAAAGTGAAAAGGAAGTTGCTCAGTCGTGTCCGACTCTTCGCGACCCCGTGGACTGCAGCCCACCAAGCTCCTCCGTCCATGGGATATTCCAGGCAAGAGTACTGGGGTGGAGTGCCATCGCCTTCTCCCCCAGTAAATGCTAGATGACTACAAATCCTCTCCCCCCCGCTGGGTCTCAGTCTCCCTCCCTCTGTGGTAAGAGGGTAGGACCAGGCGATTTCTAAGAGATGTGATGTGGTGCAGTGGTCAGAACATACACTTTGGTGTCACACACTTGTTCCAGTCTTGTTCATCCCTTAGCTGAGTGCCTGTAGGCAAATTACATCTCAGGTTCCTCATCTGTGAAATGAAGATTCTAGCTCCTGCTTCTTAGGGGTGTCTTTGAGCCCTGAATAAAGCAGCTGTTTTGTGGCTAGTATTTGTTACTGCTATTTTTAATATTAATATTATTCTAATGGGAAGATTCCATATATTTCAAGAATGCAAAAGTAAATTGGAATTGACCAGAATTTGAACCCTAGGATTCAGCTTTTTTTTTTTTTTTTTTTTTTTTGGTCCCAGTCAGCAGACAGTCAGGAGCTCGAGAAAAGAACAGTGCAGCCAGAGCCGGTGCCCCATATGTGGAGCTGGGAGCAGACCCAGAGTGGGGGGTTATGCTGGCTGATGCCATCTCCTCCCCCACTCCCCCACCACACGTGGGTGCCACAGCCCCTGTGAGAGGAGCTGCTGACTGCCCCTTCTCTCGGTGAGATAGGCCCAAGCTGGAAAGCCCAGAGGTGGCAAGAGAGGCACCACAGGATGTCCTGTTGCTAGGAGACCTGAGGAGCCAACAAGGACCCGTTGCCAGAGCTGGGAGAGAGTGATGGACTTGTGTGGAGACACAGGGCACGTGGCCTCAGATGGGCTTTTGTGGGGTTCTGGGCAGGGGGTGGTGGTGTAGCAACTATGAGCTCAGCTGGAAGGAGGGACTCTGTAGAATCTGGCTCCTTAGAAGTAGGCTCAGGGTAAGCTGTTCAGTTCTTTCATTTAACTCCTATGTCAAACTCAGACCTGTACTTGAATCTGCGTCACTATGAGACCTTTGGCAGATGTTGAGCTGCTATACTTGCTGGGCCTCAGTTTCCTCATCTGTGCAATGGGTATGATACTGCTTGCCTCACAAACCACTGGGCAGGTTCAGTGAAATACGTATGATAAAGTTCTCTGTAAAAAGGAACACAAAACATAAATGTGAAGGTTCACCTCCACTCTTACCTTTGTTAATTATTCTCTCTTACTGTAAAATGAGGCATACTCTCTCTGGTGAGATTCATGAACAGGGGGCCTTGGAGGAGGGGACTTCCACTCTGGAGGCATGTGTCAGGGGTCTCTGGGGAAGGGCTGGGTGGAGCCCCCAATTAGCGAAATCCCAGGGGTCTACGGAGGAAGGCAGCAAAGTTCAAAGCCAGAGGGAGACTTGGTGGCTGAAGGGGTGGAGGTTCTGCTGAGATTCCCAGAAGGGCTTTGATGGTTCAGCCCAGAGGCTGTGAGTGAGGTGAGGGTTATGGGCCTTTCTTGTTGCTTCTCTCATATAAATAATATATGTTCACACACATATGCACACCAGAAGATAAACAATGAAATAAAACCCAGCCCAAACCAGCACAAAAGAAATTCCACGATCATAAAACAATCTCTGGGAACATAACTTTTTAAATATTTCCTTTCAGTTTTCTTTTTTTCTATGCGTGTGCAGACATATTTTGTAGAAATTGGGTTACATGTTCCATATGCTTTGAAAAAATCTGTATTATGTTATGAACATTATTACATATAGTCATATAGATTCATGACATTATAGTTTAATAGCTGTTTAGTATTTTAGGATATGTATTATCACTATATAAAATACCCACTATTTTTGGACATTTACAGTAATTCCAGTTTTCCATTTTACTCTGGTATATAAGACTCCTGTATATAACAGACAAGTGTTCTTATAACTACTCTTTGAGTATCGCCATTGATCCCACAGATAAATTGACAGAAGAGGAGTTTCTGGGTTCAAAGATGTGCACACTTTTAAAAGAATTAATTATTAGCTGTGGTGCTTGGGCTCCAGTGCACATGGGCTCAGTGGGAAGGCTTAGTTGCCCTGTGGCATGTGGGAACTCCCATCCCCTGCTCTGAAAGGCTGATTCTTAACCACTGGACCACCAGGGAAGTCCCCAAGGTGTGCACACTTTTAAGACTTATCATGCACTTTTCCAAAATGTCCTCCAGAGAGGAATTCCCTTGTCGTTAGTGGTTAGGACTTTGTGCTCTTGTTGCTGGGTGTTCTATCCCTGGTCAGGGAACTAAAATCCCATAAGCCACATGGTGTGGCCAAAAACAAACAAACATAGCAAAAACTCCTGCAGTAAACCACAAAATGCCCTCCAGAAAGAAGAAACCAGTTGATAGCTGCATTGGTACCATCCAAGTCTGCCTTTTTAACTGGGCGGGGAGAGGGAGGTCATTACCATAATAACTAGAATGCCATGGTTTAGGGGCCAGTGGGTGGCTTACAGATAGACTGAGGACAGAAAGAGGTAGCAGCAGCCACTCTGAGGGGCTTGTGCAGAGAATGGCCCCCCATTGGCCTGGTGGCCCAGGGCTGGGCTGGACTGGGCTGGAAGACGCAGTCGGTCTGCACTGACTCAAGCCGGGCGTCTTGCCCCTGGTAGATCCTGGCCTCATGCTGCTGTGATCAGCATGGTCACCAATCCAAGACAGTCGCTCCCGAAGCCAGTGCAGCCTCTCTGGCCATGCTGACAGCTGTGGACATTCACATAGTGGATGGTGATTCATCGGAGCCGGTGGCGGCAGCGGGGAGCTCTGACGGGTGGAACTGGTCTCACCCGTCCTGTCAATCGGCCTCTAAAAATAACTCTTGCCTGTTCCAGGTGGCCTCACCACCGAGTGTCTGGAGGTGCAGTCCCTTCCTTGGCTGTGGCTGTGCGAGGGAGGGCATGAGTGTGGCTCTGTGTGTGTGTGTTTTAGGGGGTGGAGGGTGGCATCTGGGAGCCTCTTTAGCGGTTGGCATCTGAGCCAGGGATTTGAGGTGGGGGGACAAGAGGCAGGCCAGCTCCTCCTCTTCTACCTTGTCGTGGCCCAGAGACAATCTGTCTACTCTTTGGGAAGTGCCAGAGACAGCTGGTGGGGACAGGAGTGTCTTTCAGGACTACATGCTCGCTCTCTGCTGAGTTGGGGCGGGGAAACAGGAAGTGGGGGATACTGCCAAGGCAATATGACAAGGTTGGGGGTATGCTCTCAGATGGGTGCATACCATTTACCCCATCAACAGCTGAATCTTATGAAAGCCCATTTTACATCTCTTCTTTTTGGTGAAATTTTTTAACATAAGGTTCTGGTGAAATTTTTTAACATAAGGTTCCTTTAGATTAGATACAAATACAGCTGACTTCTTATCCTGATGGCTAGAGACCACCTAGCCAAGATTTCTTAAGTGTCCATGGATGCAAGGGGTGAGCTATGCATGGGTTTCATGAGGTTTCCTGATGCTAAAATCATAATAAGGTTATGTATGTCTGGATGTGTACCCATGTACGTTTTTCTGGGAAAAGCTCTGCAGTTTTTAATCACATTTTCTAAGGAAACCACGACCCATAAGAGGTTAAGACTCGCACTAGTCCAAGCCTCTCACATTAGAGGCGAGAAAATAGGATCCAAAGAAGAAAATGACTGCCTGAATTCCCACAGCCAAGATCAGAACCCAGGGTTCTTGACACCATCCTCCCCTAGCTGGTTCTCTGAGTCAGGACTGAGCTACCTGCAGTAGACAGAATTCCAGGTACCATTTCAAATGGCCCGTAGGCTGGCATGGATCCAAATGAATTGAGGCTTTCAATAGCAGTGGGCAACTGGGCACTTTGCTCTGGGCGTTCCTATCCCCGGGTGGTTTTGTGAGGAAGTCTCCTGGGGCATCTTCTGACTTGTTTCCTTATGGGACATCCTAGCACAGGACATTAAATCCATCTCTTGTGCCTTGACATTCTCCCCTGGTGGAAATGGCCCCCTGACACAAGAAATGCCCCTGCCTTCTGGGAGAAGAACTGACATTCTAGGCCTGGGGGAAGTAAGTGATAGGGTGGGGAGCAACCCTAGGAATATTATTTGATGGACAGGCAGGTAAGAGACAGACAGATGCTGGTCCGTTGTCTGTGGGAGGAATTCAACTTTGTACCATCAGTTCAGTTCAGTCGCTCAGTTGTGTCCGACTCTTTGCGACCCCATGGACTGCAGCACGCCAGGCCTCCTTGTCTATCACCAACTCCTGTAGTTTACTCAAACTCATGTCCATCGAGTCAGTGATGCCATCCAACCGTCTCATCCTCTGTCGTCCCCTTCTCCTGCCTTCAATCTTTCCCAGCATCAGGGTCTTTTCCAATGAGTCAGTTCTTTGCAGCAGGTGGCCAAAGTATTGGTTTCAACTTCAGCATCAGTCCTTCAATGAATATTCAGGACTGATTTCCTTTAGGATGGACTGGTTGGATCTCCTTACAGTCCAAGGGACTCTCCAAAGTCTACTCCAAACCATAGTTTAAAAGCATCAGTTCTTTGGCTCTCAGCTTTCTTTATCATCCAACTCTCACATCCATACGTGACTGCTGGAAAAACCATAGCTTTGACTAGATGGACCTTTGTTGGCAAAGTAATGTCTCTGCTTTTTAATATGCTGTCTAGGTTGGTCATAACTTTTCTTCGAAGGAACAAGCATCTTTTAATTTCATGGCTGCAGTCACCATCTGCAGTGATTTTGGAGCCCCCAAAATAAAGTCAGTCACTGTTTCCACTGCTTCCCATCTATTTGCCATGAAGTGATGGGACCAGATGCCATGATCTTCGTTTTCTGAATGTTGAGTTTTAAGCCAACTTTTTCACTCTCCTCTTTCACTTTCATCAAGAGGCTCTTTAGTTCTTCTCTTTCTGCCAGAAGTGTGGTGTCATTTGCATATCTGAGGTTATTGATATTCCTTCTGCCAATCTTGATTCCAGCTTGAGCTTCATCCAGCCCAGCGTTTCTCATAGGAGTTTATTTACTTTTCAATATTTACTTTTATTTATTTGTCTGTCCTGGATCTTAGTTGCAGCTCATGGTATCTTCTAGTGTGACATGCAGACACTTTAGCTGTGACCTGTGAAATCTAGTTCTCTAATCAGGGATCAAACTCAGGCCCTCTGAGTTGGATGCTCAGGAGTCTTAGCCACTGGACCACCAGGGAAGTCCCTGTACCATAATAGTTTAGATGAGGTGGCCCATGAGGATTAAAAATAATTAACATTCATTGAGCACTTACTATAGGCCAGGCACTCTTCTAAGAAAAGTATATGTATTAACTCCTTTAATTCTTATAAGATTGAGGCACAAAGGGATTAGGCACAGCTAGTAAACAGCTGAGCCAAGAGATGTAAGACATGGAGCCAGGTCTTCAGATTGTAGAACTTAGAGGTATAGAGTCCGTAATCAGAGTTGGCTGCTAGCCTCTATATGGGGATTGTGCATCAGAATCAGGAGAGAGCTGATGAAAGCACAGGCTGCTGCTCTGAACCCCCAGTTTCTGATTCAGTAGATCTGGGGTGGGACCTGAAGATTTTCACACCAAGAAGTTCCCAGGTGATGCTGCTGTTCTAGGGACCACACTTTGAGAACTATGGCTCTCTGCTTTTCTGCATACTGATAGGAAGAACACAGGGAATAGACGTGATTATTTTTTAAAAGACTTATTTATTTATTTTTATTTGGCTACATCAGATCTTAGTTGCAGCATGTGGGATCTTCCATTGCAGCACACTGACTCTCTAGTTGGGGTGGGCTGGCTCCAGAGCTCACGGACTTTGGTAGTTGCGATGCACGGGCTTAGTTGCTCTGTGGCATGTGGGATTTTAGTTCCTTAACCAGAGATCAAACCCTCGTCACCTGCATTGAAAGGTGGATTCTTAACCATGGGTCCACCAAGGAAGTCCCTAATCATGGTTATTGATCTCACCTGGATTATAACAGTGCCTGCCCCGGGGACAAGTTAATCTTCGTAAAGCCCAGCTCCAATCAGTCTCACCTCTGCTCAATGCCTTTTGGATTCTCTGCTGTGTGTTCCGGTGCCACCCAGTAGAACTGTCTTCAGTGATGGAGATGTTCTACACTGTCCAGTATGGTAATCACCATCACATGTGGCTGTGACTTTTACATTTTTTTCCCTTTTTAATTAATTTATATGTAAATAGTCATGTGTGGCTCATTGCCAGACAATGCAGGAAACCCATTGGTGTATGCCATTTGAGGCTTCCACTGGGACTGTGTGCCCTTCCAGCCCCAGCCTCAGCCCTTGGCATCTTTTATTCTGGGTCATTCAAGTCAGTTTCCTGGGTATTCCTGGCATTCCAGTGGTTAGGACTTGGCACTTTTACTGCCGGGGCCCAGGTTCAATCCCTGGGTGGAGAACTAAGATCCTGCAAGCTGTGTGGCTCGGCCAAAAGAAAAGATCAGCTTCCTGAGTCTACCCGGTACTTCCCAACCCTGTGCCTGCTTCAGACTCTCTCCTCCATTTAGGCTGTCCTTGTGCCCTGTCTTTAAGACTCAACCTAAATGCCACCTCTGCCTTGAAACTTTCTTTGATACCCACTCCCCTCTCATCTCTTTCTCCTCTGAGCTCCCAAGACACTTTCCCACTTTATGACAACCTTTACTATTTTAGCCTTCTGTTGCTGTTGGCTGATATTGGTGTTTCCTATCTTATTGGTGTTTTCCTCCCTAAATTTTCAGCTTCCTAAGACTTTTCTAGTGAGCCCTCGGCCCCAACACAGGTTCTTCCAGGCACACAGAGGCGCTTAGTAAATCCTGCAGACCCCTATCCTAGTGCCTAGGGGAAACAGAGATGGATAAAGTGCCCTTCCTGTCTTCAAGCTGCCACATGCTCTCAGGAGAGTCTGATTCATGCCCAGAGAACCACTGAAGCCAATGGTTATTTTGGGCAGAAAGACAAAAACCACAGAGGGCCCCAATTGGCCAGGAGAGTCCGGCAAGAGCCGTCCAAGCAGAAGGCTGTGTTTACACACACAGACGGCGTCTCTGCCCATCCTGGCCTGGTGTGAGGAGATGGGAACATCTAGACGTGGCTGCCTGGCCATCTCATGAAGTTGGGGATTAACAGTGATGCAGCAGCTGGTCCAGCCGTCTGGGGGCGGATGGGTGGATAAAGAGAATGTTGCAAACACTGCAGAGCAGTGCTAGTTTTTGGAAACTGATCTTTGGTTAGGTGGCACTTGGTCTGGGAATGTAAGTGTAAGAAAATGTTTGTGGTCTGAGCCACGAACAGCAGGTGAATTTTTGCTGGGTCTGACTTGGGGGTTTATGAGTTCTTCAGAACAATCCCTGTTGAAATGGCAAGATGGTTGAAAAGGAAAAATAAAGATTTTTAGTTTCAGAATCTAATATTAAGAGTATTGTACATCCCCCAAATCTCTAGCATAAATTCATCTCTGGCACAAAAACATTTTTAAAAAAAAAGTTTACTGAGGTTATAAATGCAGAAAAGTACACAGATCATAAGTTTACTCACATTTATGAAACTACCTCCACCTCCCACCCCCAGACAGGAGATAAAATATAGCCAATCTCTCTGCAGTGAATTTGTGTTAAACAGTGTGTGAGTAGGGTTAATAGTGGACAAACTGGCTGTGGAGTCAAGCACACCTCAGATTGAATCCTGGCCCCTTACCTAGCAATGTGACCTTGCACTCCTGGCTTACCTGCTCTGAGCTTTGGTTTCTTCCCCTATAAAATCAAGGTGGAATATATCACCTCTGCCTTACAGAGAAGGAAGAAGTGAAGAACTGAAAATAGATGCATGTTGCTAGGCACAGTGCCAGCACGTAGTGGGTCCCAAAGGCTCTCTGTGATGATGATGTTGATTGATGGTGTCTCTGCAGCATCTTCTGGCACAGGGGACCACAGATGCACACACAGACTTTCTTCTGCTGCCTCTCCCTGCTCCCAGCCTCAGTGTGATTCTCTCCAAGGTCTCTTCTGACTGCAAGGAATCTGTGATGCTGTGATGAGACAAACCTCAGCTGACACTTCAAGCACCTGGCGGGAGGTTGGGTGGATGTCTGAATCCAGTGGGAATGTGGCCAGATCTTTTATGTTCAGGAGTATGGCTCCCAGACGTCCTAGGGGAGGGCTGCCTTCCCAGGGGGAGCATGAGTGTGGCGATCCATTAAAAATGTAGCTGAGGTGGAGTGTGGGTCAGCAGAGCTCAGCCTCAACAGGGTGTCCTGGGTGAACTCCTGGCTCCCTGGCCTCTGGCTCCCAAGAGATACCCCATGCACCTATTTTGAGGGCTGAGTGGGGCAATTCACACATCCCAGGATGGGAGGGCAGAGCTCAGGAGAAAGGGGAGGAGCCTTGAGTTTCCTTCTAGCTGGGAGCTGGGGGATCAGGAAGGATTTCCTGGAGGATGACTGAAAGCATGATCATGGGAAAGGGGAAGAGGGTCTCCCAGACGGAGGAGGGACACGTGCAAAAGCAGAGAGGCAGGGCCCTACATGGCTGTACCCTGGGGGCCCAGAACAAGTCAGTTTCACAGGGACCTGAGGATGAAGAGGCAGGTGAGACCAGGCTGTGAAAGGTCTGCAGAGTTGGGCCGAGGATTCCAGTCACTTTATCAGAGAACACCTGGCTACTGAAGGTTCTTCCTGTGAGAGAGCAGGGTGGGTGCAGCTCCTCAGGGTGTGCACAGTTATCCTGAATCACATCGCTTTGGGCTAAAGACAGCGGCCAAGTGGCCAAGCCGCTAGGCTATCGCAGCCTCTGGGCTGTGCAGATCTGTGCGGGAACATGGCTGTCAGGGTGGGGGGCGGAGCGGGGAGGCAAAGACAGGGGGAGGGGGAAGAGTGAGGGAAATGAGGGCACAGGCAAGGTTCCCACCTTTGACAAACTGCAGTCTTACTGAACGGTCAGAGAGCCTCGCGACAGCTGAGCCCCAAATTCAGAAGTAGAGACGAGATGTGTAGTCCAGAAGGCTGGAGGAGGGACAGACTGGATGGTAGAAGCAAGGGGCGGTGGACTTCCTGGAGGGAGGTGGCCTCTGGAGGCTCTGAAGAGACTGGGCATCTCACAGGTGTTCTCTCGTGTCACAGGAGCTTGAAGAAGTGGTGCTGACAATATCCCCATTGTGTGTGCTCACTCACTTCAGTTGTGTCTGAGTCTGTGACACTGTGGACTGTAGCCTGCCAGGCTCCTCTGTCCATGGGATTTTCCGGGCAAGAATACTAGAATGGGTTACCATTTCCTCCTCCAGGGGATCTTCCTCACCCAGGGATTGAACCTGGGTCTCCTGCATTGCAGGCAGATTCTTTACCACTGAGCCATTGGGGAAACCCCATTGTACAGAGGTGGAAACTGAGGCTCAGAGAGTTTTGGGCCCTACCCAAGATCACACAGCTCCTGTGCTATTAATGAACCTCCTCTGTCCCTCCCCCTGACCTCTCCCCAGAGGTACCATTGCCCCCAGGTTCTTCAACACTGTCACAGTAAGGATGGAAAAGTGCTTTGCACTGTGTGACCCTCCATGTAGCTTCATCATTGCGTAGCAGAACATGACCTAATGCAGGAATGTGTGGTTCCCACAGTCTGGGCTGGAAGGTTTGAGAGGATGGTGAGGTCTCTGAGACAGAAGTTCTTCAAGAGGTTTCTTGGGGAGACTGAAGGAGCTGCGGTAGGGGCAGCTGGAGCCAGGAGATCCCTGCCAGGTGGGCATTGCTGCCTGTCCACCCGGACTGCTCCCCACCCCCTGGACACAGCTGCCCTGCAGTGCCTTCCAGAGCATGCCCGGGATTAGCAAGAACAGCCTTGTCAGGCAGAACTTCCCAGGTCCATCGATCACGCTGCTCTGGAAAGTCTGGCTCTGGTAATTTCCTCTATAAGCTGGCCCCACTCTCAGCTGCCTGGGGCTTCATTCAGCTCAGCCTACCCAGGCTCTTGGGGCTTCCCAGGTGGCGCTAGCAGTAAAGAACCCACCTGCCCATGCAGGAAACAATAAGAGACACAGGTTTGATCCGTGGGTTGGGAAGATCCCCTGGAGGAGGGCATGGCAACCCACTCCAGTATTCTTGCCTGGAGAATCCTATGGATAGAGGAACCTGGTGGGCTACAGTCCATGGGGTCGCAAAGAGTCAGACATGTCTTAGCACACACCCAGGCCCTACTGCCCTCCTGCCCTGAGGCATACCTTCTTCCCTAGGACTGTGCCTTTACTCACTTTCATTTTTTCTGAGGTCCATGGGCTGGGTTAGGACTTCAGAGAATCTAAACTGGTATTGACCAAAAGAAATCTGTGAGCCACACGTGTTAGCCACATATGTGATTTTCTTTATTTCTTATTTTAAAATGTGTTTATTTATTTACTTGGCTGCGCTGGGTCTTCATTGCTGTGCGTGGACTTCCTCTAGTTGAGGTGAGTGGAGACTACTCTCTAGTTGTGGTATGAAAGCTTCTTATTAAGGTGGCTTCTCTAGTTGGGGAGCTCCAGCTCTAGAGCCTGGGCTCAGTAGTTGTAGAATCTTGGAATCTTCCTGGACCAGGGATCGAACTGGTGTCCCCTGCATTGGCAGGTGGATTCTTAACCATTTGACCACCAGGGATGTCCCAGATGTGATTTTAAATTTTCTAATAGCCACATGAAAAAAAAAAAAAAGCGAAAAGAGACAGATAAAATTATCCTAATGATATATTTTATTTAACTGAACACATCCAAAATATCATTGCAATACAAAAGTTATTAAGGAGATATAGGACATTTCTTTAATTAAATCTTCAAAATCTAGTGTGGATTTTACACTCACAGCACATCTCAATGTGCACGAGCCACATTTCGAGTGCTCAGAAGCCATATGTGAGTAGTGGCTAGCTCATAGGTCAGCAGAGCCCTAGAGGCAGGGAGCAAAGCATAAGGGTTGAAGCTCAGCGCTTGGCCTCGGACAGACCAGGCAGACGCATCCTGGCCCTGCCATTTATTAGCTGAGTGAACTTTGGGAAGTCATTAACTGCAAGCCTCAGAGACTCCTGCTATGAAAAGAGTTAATAATCTCAATGCCAGAGAATTGTTGTAAGGATTAAACAAATGAATGTGTGACCGGTGCCAGGCACAGATCAAGTACTCAAAAAGTGGTGGTGGTTCATCTTGCAACACCCTCTGATGTGCTGGGTTAGGTGCCATTCTGGTTAGGTGCTGGACTGACAGTGAGTTCCAGAACAGAGGCTACCCAGTTCCTCTTGCCTTCCTGAGGCTCAGCGTGTACATCACTGCTAAATGAAAGATGCAGTGCTTACACTAGCAGCGCCCACTACCCCCTCCCTGCCCACCCAGGAATCCAGGGGCCCTTGGTGACTGGGAGTCATGGGACCATTGCCTCCAATGGGGTAACCTTGGCAAGTTGCCACTTTGCTCTGAGCCTTGGATCCCTCATTCAAAAGATGAAAGAGGTGGGGTGAGAGGGACTCTACCTGAGTACTGGGTTTGGTCCCTGCCCCACCAGTGGGCTTGGGGGCTTTAGCTAACCCCTCGTGTTTTTGCTTTCCCAGCCAGGGGTGCGAATCACTTTCATTCTATTCCTGGCTTTCCTGTATCCTAGCACTTTTGCACTATCAAGTTCCCTCCAGTTAAACTTTCAGAAGAAAGACTTTCTGGGAATTCCCTGGTGGTCTAATAGTTTGGATGGCAGGCTTTCACTGTCAAGGGCCCATGTTCAATCCCTGATTGGGAAACTAAGATCCCACAAGCCATTCAGCATGGCCTAAAAAAAAAGAGAGACAAAAATAAGAAGAAAGACTTTCTCCTACCTCCCGAGCAGCCCAGAGAGAGGGGGAGACCTTCTTTTCTGCTGACATCTGCTGATCTTCCATCACAGCAACTCAGGGAGTAAAGCAGGAAGAATTTCTGCCACTTTATAGGGAATTAACTGAGGCTCAGAAAGATCAAATCATCTACCCAAGTAACATAGAAAGAAGTGGCAGAGCCAGAGCCAGAAGCAGAATTCAGAAGAGCCCTCTTTATTGAGGGAGAGGGTTAAGGTGAGGCTTCTTTTCCTCCACCTGGGCTCCTGGCATTTCTCCAAGGTTTGGTTCTCAGTTCGGTCTTGGTCCTGTGTTTCAGTTTCCCTGTCCTGGGAATGAAGGAAGGCAAGTAACTGGGGTAGTGATTTCAACTGATGCCTATAGGGAGCTGTTTGTTCTTTAGAGAGTGCCCTCACTCTAATCAGATTTCTCTGGAAAAGGTTATTGTGGGGTGAAGTGGAAAGTGTCTGGTCCAGAAAAATCAGTGTTACTGGCAAGTGTGAACTTGGGTAAGTCACTCACTGCTCTGGGCCTCAAATTGCCTACTTATAAAATGAGAGGGTGACAGTGTGTCACAGGATGTGAGGATGACTTCTGAAAGTACTTTGCAAACTGGAAAGTTCTAATAGAAACGAGCGTCTCTTGGACAGCAAGGAGATCAAACCAGTCAATCCTAATGGAAATCAACCCTGAATATTCATTGGAAGGACTGTTGCTGCAACTGAAGCTCCAGTACTTTGGTCACTTGATGTAAAGAGCTGACTCACTGGAAAAGATCCTGGTGTTGGGACAGGTTGAAGGCAGGAAGAGAAGGGGATGACAGGATGAGATGGTTGGATAAAATCATCAACTGATTGGACATGAGTTTGAGCAAACTCTGGGAGATGGTGAAGGACAGGGAAGCCTGGTGTGCTGCAGTCTATGGGATCACAAGAGTCAGACATGATTTAGCGACTGAACAACAACAAATAGAAATGTTAGAGACTTCCCTGATGGTCCAGTGGCTAAGACTCCACACTCCCAATCCAAGGGGCCCAGGTTCAATCCCTGGTCAGAGAACTAGATCCTACATACAGCAAGTAAGACCTGCTGCAGTCAAATAAATATTGTTTTAAAAGTTTTTTTTTTTTAGTCAATAATAATAATATAAGAAATAATAATGATAGCAGTAGAAGAAGCCTGGTTTTCTGTGTGGTCCCACTGACTTAAAGAGAATCGAGCTCTTTGGGTTTAAATCCAGAGTCATATCTGGGAATGTTCTGCCTTGGTCTTTGGAATGTAGCCTGGATTCTTCTGGGAAAGTGAGAGGCTCCATCTAGCTGAGGAGGGTGGGAAAGTGGCCCTGCCCCAGGGGAGGGGAGGGGAGAGGAGGGGAGAGCAAGGCTTCTTCCTGGGGAAAGAAAGGAACAGGAGGAGGGTTGAAGGAGGGAGAGTTGAATTGGCCTGGCCAGGCCGTACCATGTGGGCAGCTGGGTCTGGCCCATGGGAGCCCAGGGTTGGGGAGGGCAGCAAGCTGAGGAGGCTGAGTGTCAATTTGGAAGGAAAATATTTGCAGTAAGCAGTCAGAAAAAAATATCTTAGCAGACGTGTCTATCAAAGAACAAATTCATCTGGTGTAAATCCTAAGTTTTACTGGTCCTTTCGCGCATTCATTTGAGCAAATGTGGTGAACTGAACTCAAGCAGAGCACCCTAGTGTGAAAAGTGACTTGCCCAAGGCCACACCCCCGAGGGTCTGGGGAGGTCCTGGGAAGAACTGACTCTGGGAAGCTGGGGATTGAAAAGTCCACAGACAAAAGAGGACATCTGTAGGGGAAGTCCGCCCAGCAGGACTCCAGTCCTTCTGGGAGCTGGCCCCGCGCTGGTTTGTGCATCTTCATGTCTCCTGTCTGGAGGGAAGGGCGTGTTCTCTAGGACTCGGAGGAGCTGGTTTCCTTCTGCTTCCTGCTCTCTGACTCCTGAGCCTAGGGCCAGCAGAGAGAGTGGAGGCACCGGAAGCTGTGTCTTGGGAACATCTGGTGAAAGAGCTGGTGATGTTTAACTTGGAGAAGAGAAGGCTTGGTTTGGGGGTGGGGAGAAGGGACATGCTTGCTGTCTTGCTTCTCTGAGAGGGGTTGGGGAGAGGGGCATAGCTTCATTCCGTGGAGGATCTAGGGTTGATAATAGAACCTGGGGTAGGTCACCCTGATAGAGCATCTGCCTTGGGAGAGAGGAGTGGACAGAAGGAGCTGCCTGTCTCTGGAGTGTGGGAGTGCAGATGGATCCTGGTGAGGTGGACCCAAAGGGGTGCAGCCCATTGGTGAGGCAAACACTGAAGGAAATGCAGCCTGGGAGGGTGGGCGGGGGAGGGCGTGGAGGCTTGGTTCTCATGTGGGTGGCATCCCAGCTTTGAACCTCCAGTTAGCAGTGTGGTGGATTCTGCAGCACCTAGAACAGTGGCTGGCATGCAGTAGGTACTCAGGAATGATTTAAAGAATGTGTATGTGTATGCCTGGGACGATGGCAGGTCAGGGAACAGGGGTCGTGTGGGCTGCAAATGTGGACCGGTGGGCAGAAATCTCAGGGGATCATGTTGAGACAGGTACATCCAGCTCTTTCTTTCACTGGCAAAGTGAGGCCCAGAGCAAGAGAGCCATGTGCCCAAAGGTACTGGTTGACACGTGACAGGGCTGGACTGGAACGCAGGCTGTTGGGGGTTCTCCTCTGTCTGGTAAGGTAGTCTGGACGGCTTTGTGAGTTCTAACAGCGCGGCTGGAGGGGAGGACCCATGCTTCACTTGGTTTTGAGCCAGGACCTTGGTGCTGCAGGCCCTCTGGCCACCTCCCTAAGCCCACCTTCCTGGAGTCTGGATGCCTACGCGGCACCTCCAGAAACAGCTGTACACCGGCCAGGCCTCACCGTTACACGGCCATTTATCACCGAAGCACATAGGAACAAATGCACACGTACACACACTCAGAGACACACACACACATGAGACCCCTGGGAGACGTTTGCGATACCGCCCCCTGGTGGAGGAGGAGCGCTGGCTCCGGGTAAGTTCTGCCCCGTTCAGAGCTGCCGGGGAGGGGAGGTGAGGGTATCCGGCCGCGCTCGGTGGGCCGAGGCTGAGTCACCCCCCTCTGAGTCAGGGAGCCTCTCCTCTTCCTCCCCCACTCCCCTCTCCCTCTCTCCCTGCTAAGCCCCCGCGCGAGGGGGACCAGAGGCTGGCCCAGGCCAGGGTGGGAGCCGCGGAGCCCCAGGACTGGGCGCCCGAGGCACAGTCCCGCCGGGGTCCCAGGGACTGCCCGGTGTGACGGCGTCCCGGAGGAGGTGGCCTGGGAGCTTGCGGGAGCGGGAGAGCGGCGGGAGGGAGAGGGATACCGGCGGGGAGGAGGCGGAGGCAGGGGCCGGGCCGCCGCGAGGGAGCAGGCGGGCGCGCGGCGGCGGCCCCCGGGCTGGGAGGGAGGCCGGGCGGGGGCGGGGGCGGGCCGCGCGGCGGGCGCCAGGCCCGGGGCTGTGGGCACGGTGCCCAGCCCCCGGCGCACGCCGAGCCGCCGCCGCCGCCGCCGCTGCCGCTGCCGCTGCAGTCGGCATCCATCAGCGGGCGGGGGTGTCGCGGAACAGGCTGCTCCGCAGAGCCCGCCCCGCCCCCGCGGCCTGCCGGCTCGCAGGAGCCGAGGGGGCGCCCCCGCCCCGCGCGCCCGAGATGGGGACCCCCAGGCCCAGGTAGGCACGTGCCGGCGATGAGGTGGCACGGGGGGGCGTGGGTGGGTTTGGGTAGGGGTGGGCCGGGGCTCTTACCCGGAGGCCCAGCCTTCAGCCCTGGGGAGGACGAGGAGTGGGGGCAGACCGGCAGGAACTGAGTTTGCAGGCTGTCGGCCCTCCGGCCAGTGTGGGGGCGGTCCTCGCTGGTCCTCCTGACCTCCCGGGTCTGCAGCCTTCCGGGAGAGAGAGGTGGGCAGGCGGGGAGCTGAGGCTTGCTCTAAGGATGAACCGTTTACTGGGTGGGTACCAAGCTGGCCCACTCCTGTTCTCCCTTCTCGGAGACCACTCGTGCAGCCTCAGAGGAGGCCCAGAGCCCTCTGGATATTTCCTCCAGGCTTCAGACGCTGCAAGACAATCTCTTGACTGGAGCCTGGGTTGCTGGGGAGCTCTGGTCCTCACTCATCCTCTGGTTGCAGACCTTCCTCCACTCTGGCTCACTCCCCATCCTACCTCCCTTTCATGTCTCCCAAAGCTAGGGGGATAGAACTTGGCTCTAGGGCCACGGGGTTTCTGGCCTGGCATTGACACGTTAGAGGGAGAGGACTTGTGGGTCCCAGTTGTGCCTGGCACCTTCTCACTTGGGGGACGTCTGAGGGCCCATGAGTGTGGGATCTTGGGGGTGGGCATGGTATGTGGCTGCGGGGGACTGGGGGGGGGTGCAAGTGACTGCAACCACCAGGGTGCTTATCAGATCTAAGGCCACTGTCTGGCAGAGGTATGGCTTAGGAGGCTGGACAAGGACTAGGAAGGAGTTCTGAGGATACTGGTCTCCTTCGCGGCTGCAGGTTGCGGTCCGTGCCCACCTCCTTCCCCCGCACTCACCACCCCCCCACCCCCCACCCCCCGCAAGCTCTGAGAATACCTTGATGGGAGAGAGACACTACTGATTGTTCCTGCCATCACCTCATATCTCCTCCTCTGTACCCAGAGGTGGGAGTGTAAGAGGGCTAGGTTTATAACCTCTCCAGGGCTGGGTGGGGGTTACAGCTGCTTTGCCTCTCCCCCACCTCCCAGCATTAGGAGTCTTCCAGATTCAGTAGCCACCAGGCCAGGCTGAAGGCTCAGGACCTTGAATGATACCCCCGGAGGAAGTGGGGCTGTCTGTCGTGGGCAAGGGTGTGGAGAACAGAGGCGACTGTGTACCCGCCTGCCCACCCGTTCCTTCATAGGGAGCCTGCAGCAGAGGCAGCCTGTACCAGCCTCCTCTCTGAGCCGCCGTGGCCCAGGGAGGCTCTGCCAGTTCCACGCAGGGATGAAGCTGGCTTCCACTGGCCAGTCTGAGGTCATGCCTACCCGTGACCCCGTGTGCCATATTTGTGTGTGCGCAGAGTATGGCTCCTAAGGGGCCCCTCAAAGCAGTCCTGGAGGAGATCAGTACAAGGGGCCTGTTCCCATTAAAACCCTTCCTGGGCCGTGTGCAGTTCCCTGAGCCTGAGTACAGTGAGCTTCATGGAGAGCTGCTTCCCAGAACCGGCACGAGAGCCATGCCTGGTCCCAGAGGGCTCACTCAGGACATACTGAAACATTGACTGAAGCCTCGAAAGGAGGGATGATTTGTCCAAGGTCACAGCAAATGGGTGTGAGAGCCAGCACTAAGGTACCCACATCCTCTAACGAGTTTGGGTTTCTTGTAGCCCAAATGCCTGCCTCCCTATTGCCGTGGCCGTTCCATACACAGGACTCTGATGGGCTGGAGCCTGAGTCTGCCTTCTAGAGAGGGACTTACATTGGTCTCCCAGCCCTTGACCCCAAAAGGTGAGAAGGCAAGGCCAGGTTGCCTCAGGTGCCAGGCTGCCTTGTCCTGGTTAAGGGGCAAGGGCTGAGGCATAGTCGACCTGGAACCCTGGTCCCTCTTGGAAGTATCCAGAGCCAAGATGCCGCAGGCGTGTTCTGGGCCTGAGCCCCCAGGAACAGTGAAGAGGGTCTCCTGCCTAGGCTGCTGAGGTGGGAGGGGCCTCTGTGTTGCTCCAGCTTGGTCGTCCGGGTGAGCCTGTCTGGACTTCTGTGCCCCCATTTATTAAAAGTGGATAATAATCTCCATCTGGAGTAATACCAGTGATTATACAATCAGAATGAGGACATTTACTGGGTATTTACTGTATGCTTTGCATTATCTCCCAACGACTCTGACAGGTAGGTGCTATTATTATCCGTTTTACACATGACTAAGGCTCAGAGAGGTTGTGTCACCTGCCGAAGGTTGCACAGCTGGAAAGAGTGTGGCTGAGTCCAGAGTATCTCTCTTTACCTTGGCATTGTATCTGGAGCAAGGACAACCTGGGAGTACTAGGTGGTGTCCAGCAGAGCCAGAGAACTGATGTGCCAGGACTGGTCCTGGTGGAGAGTTCAAGGGTGGGTTAGGTTTTGTGGGGGAAGGGTGGCCCGAGTGCTCCTGGGGTCCTGAGGGGTAGGGGGCAGAAAGGTGCTGGCCGGAAGCCTGAGAGAGGGACTGGGCATGGCTTTCTGCTTCCTGGCTAGGAACCCCCAGCAGTGAGGATGCTCTGGACTCCGTGCTCCCATTGGCTGCAAGGGAAGACTGGCTGGCCCTGACAATCACCCCCGCCACACTAGACAGGAACCCAGTGACCAGAACATACAGAGGAGGGCATGCAGGCGCACCAGCTGGGACTGTGAGGAGGAGGCCTGGTGGGGGAGGGGACTTGTGCATGGGTAGGCGGGTAGGGGTGGGAGCAGGCTGGCACCGCTTCCTCTGTGGGCGAGAGGCTTGTGGGTAAGAATAGTAGCAGCCAACATTTATCAAGCACTTACTACATGCCAGGCACCCGTTTTAAGGGCTTAACTGTGCCACTCATACAATCTTCACAAGCCCTTTGAGGCAAAAATCCTTCTTCCTCCCATTTTACAGATGAAGGGAACTGAGGCTTAGCAAGGGAAAGACAGTTGCTCAGGGTCACACAGCTCGGTCGAGGGGAGCCAGGGTTCAGATCCAGGCAGTGTGAGGTGGAGCCACTTTCCCATGGCCGTGCCAGCAGCCCAAAGTTTCTTTTCAGAGGTCATACTCGGTTTTGTTCAATATGAAAAATATCTCCTGAGTGCCTGCTGCTTATCTATATGGCCTCTGGTGAAGCATCCTTGTCCTCCCCAGGCTCCCAGGCTGGCCTGGAGAGACATAGACATGGCACAGGGAAGGTGAAGGATGAGCTATTGCCTCCGCAGGCGTGGATTCCTATTCTGGTGATCAGAGAAGGCTTCAAGGAGATTGCAGCCTTGGCACTGGGCACCAAAAGCCAAGTGGAATTTTGATAGCTGTGGGGGAAGGGCACCCCCTCTCCTGGGTCAGAGGGAAGGGAAATCGGGAGGAGTTTGAATAACGGGTGGTCTGGTGTGCTTGCAGCAGATGGGGCAGGGGGTTGGGGGCGCTGGGAGGGGACTCAGAAAGTCAGCTTGTCTTTGGGTCTTTGGCAAAACTCTGGAATCTGCCAGGCCTGAGCTATAGTCTTAGCTCCACTGTGTCCTAGCCACGTGCCCTTGGGCTCTCCACTCAGCTGATTTGAGCCTCAGTTTCCTCATCTGTAAAGTGCGGCCAAGCGGACCTGTCTCAAGGCCACGTTAGGGTTGTTACGTAAAGAACCTAGTGTAGTGCTGGCATGCCTCAGGGACTCGGCTAACATCACTTTCCTCCCCAGAAGCCTGGATGCTCCAGGAACCTTTGCAGGTATTTGATCTGCATGGGGCCTGCACTGGGGCAGGACAGAACCGGGTCTGGGAAGGTCCCTTTGGTAAGAACCACGAGGAAGGGACGGGCTCACCTTTGCAGAAGGACATCGGCCCTCTGGACCTGGAGGGCTGGGGAGGGAGGGAGGTTGAAACCACACTACGCTGTCCCCTTGGATGGTTGCGGGAGGACCAGCTTAGGGTGGGGAAGGCCATGGGGTGGGGGAAGGGCATGAATTTGGTTTGCAGCTTCAGAATTTTAAGATGAAGGACTCATCTCCCTTCAGTCATTCTGAAGGTTGCTCAGCATCGTCTTTGTGCATCTGGCTTTTTTTTTTTTCCCTTTTGCATAATTTCCTTTGGATGAATCTGCATCAGAGCTTCTTCCATAATAGCAGCAAATTGGGACTAAGTGCCCAACAATAGGGGAATGATTGAGAGCGTTTTGGAACATCCAGTGGATAAAATAATATGCAGCCGTGAACAGCCGCAGAAGTACTTACCCTCGAAGCGTATGGAGCTGTGCACTCGTCAGGTTCCTCGGCATCTTTTCTTTATTTCACTTCATGTTGCTGTGACAGAGGCGGGACAGGGGTTAGAGCCTTCCCGCACGTGAAGAGATTCAGGCTAGGCTGCATCTCTTGGAGGGCAGTGTTCATGTTTTATTCATTGTTCTGTCCTCAGCGTGTGGCTGAGTGGTTTGCAAATGCTTGTCTGATGAAAGAATTGATGGAGTGGACAAAGCAGACGGCAAGTGACTTGTCCAAGGTCATGCAGCTAGGAAGACCAGGACCAGGGTCTTCTCATCCCTACTTGGCACATTCTTCTCACTCGCCGCTCAGTATCTGGGAGGGGAGTAGGATGGAGAGGTGCGCAGCGAGGACTGGAGACAGAGCAGGGCATAAGTCTCATTTCTATCCTTACTGACTGTGAGGACTTGGCAGGTCAGTTCATCTTCTTAAGCCTCAATTTCCCCATCTAATATGGATAATCCAAGTACCTGTTTTTAAGCTTGTCATCAAGATTAAATGATTTCAGGTATGTAGGATCCTTAGCATAGGAACTAGCACACAGAGAAGTACCTAAGAATGTTAGATGATGATGATGATATAATAATGTGGAAATATTTCTGATACAGTAAATGTTTGGGGTTTTTTTGCCGTGCTGTGTGGCACGTGGGATCTTAGTTCCCCAATTAGGGATCGAACCCACCCCTTGCTGCAGTGGAAGCTTGGAGTCTTAACCACTGGACTACTAGGAAGGTCCCTTAATACAATTTAATGTTAAATGGAAAAAAACCCCAAACCATGAGCACTCGGATTAAAATGATATAAAATTAGATCTGACCATAGGTACAGATTGGAAGAGAACAGGCAGAAATAGCATTACAGCAGGTACTATGGGAAATGAATGACTGACCCAGACAAACCTTTTTAAAAATACTTACTTTTTCTTGTTTTAATTACAAAAGAATTATGTGAAAAATCCTAATCATTCAGAAGCCTACTCTCTTCTTGTTTTCCTAACCAAAATCCTTCTCTCCAGAGGTAGCCAATGACAACAGGATGGTGCCTAGAATTTTTCTATGCCTATATAAACAATAAGCATACAAACTGGAATGGGACCATAAATTGCATTATTGTTTTACAAGTTAGATTTTTTTCATTCTATATGACAACATCTTTCTATGTCAGTGCATCTAAACCCCATCCCCAAAATGTTCACACTAGATATGTAATACTTTTGTAATTCCTTTTCACAGGATAAATCCTAGTTCATTTGGCCATCAACAGGGGGTTGATGGACATTTAAAGTTGTTTCAATTTTACTCTATTCTAAATAACGCTGACCATGAACTCTCATAGTGTTTAAACAAGAAAATCAAGTGAGAGAGATTCAGAAACTGAGATTGCGCAGGGTTGCTGGGGATGGTTCCCTGCTTCTCTGGGCTTCTTTCCCTCCCCCTTCTCAGTGAAGCCCCAAGGGGCAAGGACACTGATCCAAAGCCCATGTTTGTTACTGCAGTTCCCTGCTCCCTCTCACCAACTGCTGATCGGTGAGGTCCAAGCGAAGTGATGATGATAAAAGTATCCTTTAGACTGTAAAGCACCCGGCACGTGGGAGGGGTTGATTCTGCTGTTATTATTTCCACATCCAGAGCAACAGTAGCTTTGGTTACATGGTTGACAGCAAGTGGGATGTAGCAGGTTTGAGAAGGAAGAGCATGGAGCCGTGAGCCAGCAGACCTCGGTCCGAGTCCCTGTTCAACTCGAACTGACAAGCCATGTGACCTTGGCCAGCCCCGCCTGCTGGGGGAATAAACCCACCCATCCCATGTGTCCCTGGTGGAGCTCAAAGGTGACAAAGCCCTGAAGACAGCCACCTCATGGTCTGGCTCTCAGAGAGGGTGTCCCACTCCAGGGAGGTCTCCTCTGCCTCTGCAGTCATCCGTGTGGAGGCTTTTCTCCTTTCTGATGCCGTTTACTCTGCAGTTTGGGCATGTCACGTGGTCCCCGGCCTACAGTGGCACGTCAGTTTGTGGCTCCGCGGTGGCATGTGAGACCTTTGGGCAAGAAGCCAGTGCTGACGGGTGGCAGCCTCTTCACATGGCTTGATTTTATTTAATGCAGTGCCCATGGGTACCGCCAGCTTCTGACAAATTGCCGTCTCCGCCCTGCCACGTAGGAATGACTGCGGGCCCAGCTCCTGTTTCTACCCCTCGGGCTCCATCAGAGGCCTGGCTGGGAGGGCGGCACAGTCCCCTCCTCCCTCCTCACAGGCCGTCATTTCATTCATGTCCACCTGGAGATTGTCACTCAAGGAAGTGAATGTTCTGTACTGGGGAGATCCCAATGGGAGTTAACATCATCCCTAGAGGGAGAAGAATAAATCTTAATAGCCTCTCTTTCTCTCACTGTATTTTTCTTTTAATTCTTTTCTTTTTCTTTTCTGACTCCGAAAGTAGTACAGGCTCATAGTAGGAAAATGGTGAAACACAGAGAACCCCCTAAAAAGCAAAAAAACACAAAAGTCTGTAATTTCTGCTCTTGTTAACCTTTGAGCCTGTAGATGATGAGAATTTCTAATATTTCTTGAGTACTCACTGTGGGCTTTGGCTTATAAGTGCTTTACGAGCCAAATTCAGTTTGGTCTAATTCAGTTTTCTTAGTAAAACTAGTAAATGGGTAAGATTATCATCGTGGTTTTCCAGATGAAGACACTGAGGCCCAGTGGGATTAAGGGAGAGTGCAAGGTCTCCTGGTCGCCTAGTCTATCCTTAACCATTAGACATACTGCCTCTTTCCAATTTCTCCTCCCCTCCCTCTCTAGTTCATGTATCTATTTAGTGTCAGGTGGTATATCAGTCACAGGTGGCACTAATGGTAAAGAACTTGCCTGCCTGCAGGAGACATAAGAGACTTAGGTTCAATCCCTAGGTCAGGAGGATCCCCTGGAGGAGGAAGAAATGGCAACCCACTCTTGTCTGGAGAATCCCATGGACGGAGGAGCCTGGCAGGCTACAGTCCACGGGGTCGTGAAAGAGTCAGACGACTGAAGCGGCTCAGCACACAGCCCGGTGTATCAGTCAGATTCTGGCAGAAAACTCAGATGCTTTAACTTGGAGATGTTAAGAGAAGCTGTGGGCAGGGTTAAGGGAACCCACCAGGGGGACCCACAAACTCACAGTGACAGAGACTATTAGCTCCATTCGGCCTGAATGAAGGCTTCCCTGGTGGCTCAGACGATAGAGCATCTGACCGCAATGCAGGAGACCTGGGTTTGATTCCTGGGTTGGGAAGATCCCTGGAGGGAACAGTGTTACTGGGCTTGTGCCTGGAGCTGTCACAGAGCCACTCAGCCACCACTAGAACCACAGGGAGGGCAACTGGGGAGATATACCCCTCTCTGCTTCCACTCTCTGACCTCCTGCCAGTGCCTCCCATTGACCAAAGGCAACCAGAGGTCAGCAGGCAAAGGAGTTCAAAGGACAGTCCAAGAGCTCAGCCTCCTGGCTCTTTGAGTGGGACATGGTTCTGGGGATGCAAATGGGGATCAACAGCCCAGGAATTGGTCCTAGGGGGATGGGAAAGATGTGCCCTGTGACTTCCCCAGAAGAAAGGATGATCTTGGTAACTGTGATCACAAACATCTTTCAGAAGACTCTCACTTTCTGCCTGGCGCTCACTTTGTTTTGGCGTTTTCCATGCCCTGTTCCTCCTTCTTCTCTGCACTCCTTCCTGCTGTGAGTTCCTGCCTGGTTCAGAATTCCCACAACCGTCTGGATAGAAGTTGTCAGTGTCTCAGATTTAGAAGAGAGCCTTCGTGGCTGGGGAGTGATTGTTCATGACCATGGATACTCGTGGCTGTGTGTGCTCTCACGCGGTTCCACTGCAGTGCATATGTATGCAAAGACACGCTTCCGAGACACATGTCATAAACATCTGTGATACACGCTCCCTTGTCTTTAGCGTGACTATAACTTTTGCATTTCAAAGTCCTTTTGTTCTCTGAAACATCCTTTTTCTCTACATGGCCCTGCTCTGAAGTGAGCGATTAGGGCCTCTCCTTCCTATTTAACAGATGGAGAAACTGATGCTCACAAAGGGGAAGTGACTTGCCCAAGACCTATCAAATAGGAAATGGCAAAACTGAAACAAGAAACGGTGGTCCTGATTCTAACTTCAGCTCTTCTCTGTGTATTTGCCTTTTAATCTTGGGAAGTTTTTCCTTTGCCAGTTTTACCCCTGGGAGAAATTAGTACAGATGAACCCCCTGAGGCTGCTGGAATGTCATGTAGTGGGACGGACATCGGAGTCAAAGAGTCTTGGCACAGCCTTATGACCTTGGGCAAATCGGTAGGCATCTTTGGGCCCGCGTGTCCTCATCAGTCAAATAAGGATGATAATATCAGGAGTTTGGATGGAAAAGTTAGCTGCTTAAGATCTGATAAGTTGTCAGGACAGGCTGGCTGGCCGGTAGCCAGGAAGGCTCCTGAGGTGAGTGCAGCCCAGGTCTTTTGACTTGTCTCATTGCTGTTCCATCCACCCATCACCCATGTGTTTTTCCATTTATCCATCTGACCCCAGTGGGTTTGAATTCTGACACTGCTGTTTACTAGCTGCATGATCTTGGGCCAGTTAGTTCACTTCTCCACTTCTCCATGCTTTAGCTCCTTCTTTTGTAAAATGGAGATATTGAGATTACCTATTATGGGTTATTATGAAGATTAAATGATGTAAAATGCTTAGATCAGGGCCTGGTAAATAGCAAACTCTATAAATGTTAGCTTTGTCATTGTTATTTATCAGGAACTGCTCTAAACCCTGGGGAAAATGGCAAATGAGACAGATAAAGGTTTTTGTTGTTGTCTTTTGGCCATGCAGCACAGCTTGCAGGATCTGAGTTCCCTGACCAGGGATCGAACCCAGGCCATTGCAGTGGATGTACGGGAGTCCTAACCACTGGACCACCAAGGAATTTCCAAGACATCAAGTTTTGTCTTTGTGGAGTTTACATTCTAGAGAAGGAGTAGAAACAATTTGTGAACTTATGAAGAAACATATGCTTGCTTCATGAGAATAAAGTTTCTTATTAATGGGTGGTGAACATTTTTGAAAGTAGATAGTAGTGTTTGTTATACAGCACTGTGAATGTGATTACTGTCCCTGAATTGTTAACTTAAAAGTGGTTAAGATGGCAAAAACAGAATAAAGCAAAACCAAAAACCAGCTGTAACCCCGCCCCCAAAAAAAGAAAATGGAAAGAAGGACCCATTTTAGAGAGAGTGGTCAAGAGGCACATAAACCGAGATCTGAAGGGTGAGAGCTACCAAGAGACAGGGACAAGCCCATTGTCCACACGGAGGGAGCAATAACGGCAAAGCCCCAAGACAGGGGCAAGCCTGGCGTGACTGAGGTGCAGACAGGAAACCTGTGTGGCACTGCTGTCACAGTGATGGGGGCAGTAGGGGCGCTAAGCAGAGGCCTTACGCACGGACCTGGAGCTTTGTTAAGGAGTTTGCATCTTATTTTGATGGACAGTCATTGGGGGTTTTAAAGAGGCCATCCATTTGGACTGTAACTGTGGCTCCTCTGTGGAGACTAAGCCTTAGGAGAGCCCAAGGGGCTAATGGGACCATGGAAGAGATGGAGCCGCCATGCAGACAGGAGCTGAGAGTGGCTTGGACCTGGGTGGAAGTAGAGCTGGAGAAAAGAACAAATCCAATTTACTGGACTCAGAGATGCTGAGTCACGCTAACCCTGGTGGGGGGAGCTTGAGGTATAAACCAGTCGATTCACTTTTAATGTGGGAGTACAACCGCAGACCAAGTGGGCATTGCCTCTTCCAGGGGGAGACACCCTCTCCCTCTAGGTGGCCCAGATGGAAAGCCACAGTGTCTGAAGCCTGCTTAGTGCCCCCAGAAAGCGAGCCCGGGGAGCCAGCCTGTGGTTGCAGTGTTGAAGAGTATCCAGAGGCTGCCAGGCTGCTGAGCTGGCCCCAGAGGGGGCCAGGCGAGCACGCTGGGCCTTGCTGGGCCCCCTCACCTCCAGACAGGGCTGGCGCAGGCACCGTCAGCATTTCCTTCTCTGGCTGACCTTTCCCTTTTCTAATCCTGTGCATTCGGGTTTTCACATGTTAGTGTCATCAGTCAGCCTTTGCGGGCCTCTGTCTCTCTCTCCATCTGTTCTGGATGGGCACTTCTTTTTTTGTTTTGTTTTTTTTAGTTGTTGGGTTTGTGTGTGTGTGTGTGTGTGTGTGTGTGTGTGTGTGTGTGTGTGTGCCTCATCATGTAGCACGTGGAATCTTAGTTCCCCCACCATGGCCCAGGGATTGAACCTGTGTCCACCACAGTGGAAATGCCAAGTCTTAACCACTGGACCACCAGGGATGTCTCAGGGTGGGCACTTCTAAACCTCAGCTTCACAGACCACTTCCCACTCTGGCTTCCCATTACTGCTTGTCATTCTGGATCTTCTCAGAACTGTTTTATTGGGTGCCCTCTTTATGTTATTTTCCCGAATCTCCATCACCCCCTGAGAAGGAGGGAGGAATATCTCTGTGTTAGGGTTGAGATGACCTAAGCTCAGAGGAGTGAAGTCACTTGCCCAGTGTCCCAGAGGGAGCTAGTAGGGGAGGGTTCCGGGTCTAGGTCTCACTGACCTGGGTCTGCCTCTGGTCCTGCTGCCCTACATGGAGGGGTCCATGAGATGACTGTGCATAGGATCTTTGATGCTAGGCCTGGCCTGCAATGGCTCGGTGAGAGGAGTCTTACCCTTTGCAGCAGAGTAACATTTCTGAGTCTTGCAAAGCTGCCGCCCCCCACACCACCCCCCAATCTCCAGCTTCTTCATTTCTCTGATTCAAACCTGTTCCTCCTGCCAGCCTGTGTGGAGCTCACATTTATAGGCTTCTTGTTCCAAGAAGTCAGGTTGTCAACGCTGGGACTTCCCTGGTAGTCCAGTGGCTAAGACTCCATGCTCCCAACAGAGGGGGCCAGAGTTCGATTCCTGGTCAGCAAACTAGATCCCACATATGGCAACTAAGAGTCTGCATGCCACAACTAAGACTCAGTGCAACCAAATAACTAAATATGAAAAAAAAAACAAGAAGTCAAGACTCCCTGTCCTCTACACATCCCTGCTTGTTCCCACATCTGAGCGTTTGCCCACATGGTGACCTAGTCCAAATGTCCTCCCTGCCATCACCTGTCTACAGTCTCCCTTTTTCAAAACCTTACTCCAGCTCACCCTGCACTCCCTACCCTATAAGTCTTCCTTGGAAACCCCCAGGCCATACTCCCAATCACCAGATCCCAGAATCTTCTAGAGGCTGAAATGTACACAGGCAAATCTATGCCACATCCTGGTGAGTATCATCCTCCCATGTGGCAGGGAGCTCCACGGGAACCAGCATACGGTCCTCTGGGTCCGCTACAGTGCCTGGCCAGCTTGGCCACCCAGCGGGTTCCATCAGTCTGTACTGACCTGGTCCTGGGCAGAACTGTGCCCATGTGACTGGCTATGGCAGAAGCCAAGGTCAGGTTCTTGGCTCACTTTCTGGGCCCCAGTGAGAGAATCATGCCATTATCCCCAGACTTGTGAGATGAAGAAGGTTCTCCTCATCACAGATTTTAAAAATAATAATGTGATTTTTCTTTTTTAATTCACAAATTTTCTTTTAGGTTTAAACAGATTTTATTTATCTCTGTCTCATCCTGTCATACCAGACCATGTGCATTGGAAACATTTATTTTTGACTTCTAGTTATTTTTTTTTAAATCATTCAAGAAATCTCCAAGTGTAGTAGAGAAAAATGAGAACTGCAGTTAAACAGAAAGAAGAAAAAATAAAATAATTTGTCTACCCGCCTTCTAGAAACAACCATAGTTAATACTTTGCTGAATTTTCTTTTTCTTAAAATATTTATTTCTTTGGCTGCACCTGGTCTTATTTATGGCACTCGGGATCTCTAGTTACAGCATGAGAACTCTTAGCTGTGGCATCGGGAAAGCTAGTTTCCCCTAACCAGTGACTGAACCTGGTCCCCCTGCATTGGGAATGCAGAGTCTTAGTCACTGGACCACCAGGGAAGTCCTCTTTGCTGAATTTTCTGTATCTGTATGTGTACATTAGTTAAAATAGGGTCGATCTGTACAAACTGTTGTGTGTCATGCTTTTTCACTCAGGTGTCCTCCATGATTTTGTATGTCACCTCTTTTCACTCTCTAGAGCAGACACGCCATCTTTTATCTCACCAGCCCCCGGCCATAGGATTTGTCCGTGGCTCTTGCCGCTGCCTTGGCTCCCAGCCCAGGCCTGAGTGCTTTCTCCTCCTCTGAGATTCTGTTGAGGTTTGCCTGAGGCAGCAGAGTGCAGTGGGAAGAATAATGGACCCAGAGCTGGGGTCTGGGGAGTCAGGAGGCTCCCCAGAGTCAGGAGGAGAGTGGGCGGGAGGGGCCAGGGAAAACCTGTCTGAGGAAATGACTGTTGCTCAAGCCGCTTTTGCTCTCTGGGTCTCACCTGTAAAAGAAGAGGAGGAGACTGAATTATCTCAGAAGCTTCCAGTTCCTCTCATCTGTGGTTCTGCCAGCACCAAGCAGTTATGCCAGCAGCCTCTGCTGGAGACCTGGGTGGTGAAAGCCTGGGATATTTATTTAAGATTACTTGGCTGGCTATTTCCAAGACGATGCGGGCCCTGGTGAAGGTTCAGCGAGTCCAGGCTGAAATCAGACTGAAGTAGAGACAGGAGGAGATGTCCTGGAGCCTTTGGGCTGCCTGAATCCATGAGGGGTGTGTGGATTCTGCTTCTCCCAGCACAAAATATACAGATTAGTCTGTGGATTTTTTTTTAAAGCAAAATTAAGCAGGCATTTATTGAAGAGTTCTTCTCTGTAGGCCTTATCTAGCATAATGCCTGATATCTCCAGTGCAGGTTTAGAAGAAATCCAGATCCCGGCAGATTCATCTCAGTTTGACCTCATGAGGCTGTGCGCGCCAACCCCCCACCCCACCCGCCCCCACCGCCCCACCCCCAGCAGCTCTGTGGCTTTGTGTTCTGGCACTGAGTCAGCACTTAGCGTCATGTAAGCAACAGAGCTTTTATTTAACGATGGCTTTAAGTTATAACCATAAAGCTCAGGGTAATGATGTGAGTGGAAAGCATTTCTGGGTGGGGATGAGACCATGTGGACCAAGGCCTTCCCTTCCTCCTCATCTTCTTAACAACAGCATCCATAACACCAGACCCTCTCATTTGTGCTACAAGCTCCAGCTTACAAAGCGCTCCGCTCATTATCCATAAGGTGGGGACTGAGGATGCTCATGACGTATCTTGGGCCCTGGAGACGTTGGGTGGCTGAGTGGGGCTTCTCAGGGCCCTTGACTTTCTGTTCAGTGCCCTTTGCTTTGGACAGGGGTGGTGGCTCCTAGAAGGCAGTAGGGGAAATAAGATTGGGGCTTGGAGCATGTGCACATCCCAGGGTGGATCTAGTATCTGTCTGCATCTGCCCGTCAAAGGCCCCCAGGGTGGGTGGGGTGGGGGACGACCTGCCAAATCTCGTCTGAATCTTTCTCTTTTAAAGTGATGGATTCAGAGGAAGGCTCTAGACTCAACAGGTGAGGGTTCCTGCTCATTTCTGTTTCCAGGTTTTAGCTCCAAACTTTTTTTTTTGAGAGGTGTGTTTTCACTGAAGGGGGTCAGAAATGGATTATTTTGCTTTCCTAAAAGCAAAAAACTTGTGGGTTAAATATAGGTATGTATGTATGTATGTATATGTGTGTGTATTTTAAAAATTATACAAGTAATTCCAAAGTGTATGAAGTTAAAAATGAAGTTCCCTCTTTTATCATGCCCTGTGGAACTCTCTTTTTCTCCTCTACCTACTTCCAAATTATTGACCTCTCTTAACAGTTTAGTGAGTATCCTTCCAGATCTTTTACTAATGTGTACAAGCACTAAGATGTTGAGATTGTTAGGGTTTATAAGGACCTACTGCCCAGCTGCTCTTTGGAATAAGCAAATTGCAAAGAGAGAAAAGGAGAGAGAGAGAGAGAATGGCATGGTCCCATTTATATTTATATATATAAATTTTATAATATAATTATATATATTACAAAATATAATATAATATAAATTTTAAATATAATATAAAATTATATATATAAATTTTATACATATAAATGGGACCATGCCATTCTCTCTCTCTCTCTCCTTTCTCTCTTTGCAATTTGCTTATTCCAAAGAGCAGCTGGGCAGGAGGTCCTTGAATCTCTGAAATCTCATTTCCTGCTTTAAGGGGGAAATGATAAGAATAGTCTGTTGCAGAGATAATTTCTGAGTCCTCGCTTTTGGGATGAGTCCTAGTGAGCCGAACTGACTGCCCGTTTGTAGCAGACGTGGGGCCTGAGCCCAGATCTCCATCTTTGACATTATCAGGGCTATGCGTTTGTTAAGAGGACCTATCTTACCCCCTTTAGATCCATCCTGACCGCATCCCTGTGGAGTCAGAGGGCAGGAGTTATTGAGGCTTGGGGTATGAGGAGCCTTGCCTAATGTCGGGGCTGGAAGGACTGGGAGCCTAGGGTTCCTTGGTTGAGTTCAGTTTATCCAACATTGGCTGAGGGGGTGCCATGTGCCAGGTGCTGTGGTAGGAGAGACAGCCGGGCCCAGGGCCTGCCTGGAGGTAGTCCCTGACTGTCCCTGGTGCTCTTGGCAGAGTGGGACCCCCTGGAGAGATTCTCCTTGTCCCCAGGAAGGGCCCTGATTCCAGACCCGGGCCAATAGACTGGAGTCCCTGAGGAGCTATGTGGGCAAAGGGTGGGTGGGGGTCTTTGACCTCAGCTGCTGCCGCTGACCCCTCACTTCTCTGGACTGTCTCCCCATCCTCCCTTCCTCTGTCTCTCCCTCCTCCCCCTTCTCTCTGTGGCTCTTTGTCCATTTGTCTCCATCTGTCTCTCTCGGTGTGTGGTTCCTGTCCCCCTCGCTCTGTTCTGTCGTGCCCTCGCTGCCCCTCTCCCTCATCACATTCTCTCTCCTTCATGCCAATGCAGGCGTGCTGGTCACCATGACAACAGAAACGGGCCCTGATTCTGAGGTGAAGAAGGCTCAGGAGGAGGCCCCGCAGCAGCCTGAAGCAGCCGCCGCAGCAACCGCCCCTGTGACCCCCGCGGGCCACGGCCATCTCGAGGCCAACTCCAATGAGAAGCAGCCGCCCCAGCAGGACGCTCGGCCTGCAGACCAGGTGTGTGCGCGGGAGCGGGGAAAGAAGGGAACTGAGGTGTACTGTTGACCCACGACATGCCGAGCACTGCGCAGGGGCTGTCGTGTTCATTTTCACATTTTATTCTCCAGGACCTCAGGAGATAACTATTCATTTGCCCATGAAACAGAGCCTCAGCAGCATGCAGTCACATTGCTATAAAGTGCTGTGTGCTTAGTCGCTCAGTCATGTCCAGCTCTTTGTGACCCCACGGACTGTAGTCCGCCAGGCTTCTCTGTCCATGGGGATTCTCCAGGCAAGAATACGGGAGTGGGTTTCCATGCCCTCCTCCAGGGGATCTTCCCAACCCAGGGATCGAACCCAGGTCTCCCACATTGCAGGCGGATTCCTTGCCATCTGAGCCACTAGGGAAGCATAAAGTGACAGAAGTGCAAGTCAAACCTGTGTCTGTATCTATATATATATTGACTGCACTGCATGGCATGCAGAATCTCAGCTCCCTGACCAGGAAATGAACCCATGCCTTCTGCAGTTGAAACGTGGAGTCTTAACCACTGGACTGCCAGAGAAGTTCCAAGTCAAATCTAGATCTGATGTTGAAAAATCTGTGTTCCCTTCAACCTTATGTTCCTATTCCCTCAAGCTGTCCATTTGAGCTGGGCAGGCGTGCTGTGACTCCAGAGCAAAATTCATCATCTAAAGAGACAAGAAGGGGCTTTCCTGGTGGGCCAGTGGTTAGGAATATGCTTTCCAATGCAAGGGACACAGGTTTGATCCCTGGTAAAGAAACTAAAATCCCACCTGCACAGAGCAGCTAAGCCCACACTGCAGTTAAAGAGCCTGCTCACTGCAACAAAGACCTAGCACAGTCAAAAAGAAAAACTTAAATAAAAGAATAGAGACAAAGGACTTGGGGCAGGGGTGGGTCATCTAGCCGTTGCATTCACACCTCCCTTAATTCACGACAGGACTAGAGAGGGAAGGGGCCCAGCCAAGATCATTGAGGTTATCTGTTGCCGAGTTAGCACTGATATGCAGGGCTCTGACCTCCCTTCCTTCCATTAGATCAGTCCTAGCCACAGGTGGCTCAGTGGTAAAGAGCCCACCTGCCAATGCAGGAGACTTGGATTCGATCCCTGGGTCGGGAAGATCCCCTGGAGAAGGAAATGGCAACGCATTCCAGTATTCTTGCCTGGGACATCCCATTGACAGAGGACCCCAGCAGGGACTACAATCCATGGGGTTGCAAACAAGTCGGACACAACTTAGTGACTAAACAACAACAAAACCTCGTGCTTGACCCAGTGACAGACTGGGAAGGAGGAGGCCAAGCCCTGATAACTCTTGCAGTGTTAGTTCTAAGGAGAAAGGATAGCTCTGGTCTCTGGGTTTGGTTCTGTGGGATGCTTCTGCCTGCAGAGGAGCAGTGGACCCCTCCTATGAACCGACCCATTGTACGCAATGCTGACTCTCCTCCTGCACCTTAGATGGGGGTGATACCTGGGGGTGTTCTTAGAGGGCCATGGCTCTCATTTTGGAGTCTGTCTTAGCTCCAGCTGCTTCCTCATTGCATCTCATTTGGATGAAAGGCTATGGTGTCAAGCTCATTGACCAAATCCTTCCCTTTGGTTGGACCTGCAGAGCCTAGACATGGAGGAGAAGGACTACTACGGGGAGGCCGACGGCCTGTCAGAGAGGACCACACCCAGCAAGGCCCAGAAGTCACCCCAGAAGACTGCCAAGAAGTACAAGAGCGCCGTCTGCCGAGTCACTCTGCTCGATGCTTCTGAGTATGAGTGCGAGGTGGAGGTAGGGGAGCCACAGCCCAGCCCCAGCCCACTGGCCTAGGATCCAGGACAGGCCTCTGGGCACTCAGCCTGGGCCAAGCCAGAGGGCGTCCATTCTTAATGGAGGCCTGGACCGACTGCCGTGAGATGATAGGCCAGCCCTCCTTTGCCTAGACCTTGTCACCAAGGCCCAGAGAGGGCTCTTATGATTGCACATAGAATTAGATGAGGCCCAGGCCTGGCACCAGGAAAAGCCTTCTTAGGGTGGCTGTACCTTGGGTAGGATTCACTGTCTAGAGGCTGATCTGTAGCCTGGTAGGACCTGGCCTCTTCTGTCTCACCCTGTAGATACCGAGGTTTTGGCTGGAATCATTTTCATGTGTTTATTGGATGGGGAGAGGGGTTCTCCCTGTGAACCACCCTGTCCAGGGCGCCAGGACAAACTGGTCACTCGAGGGTTCCATGGTAAGGTGTCCCCCAGGCATAGGGAGGTGGTGCATGGGAAGGACTGCTCCCCACAGGCCTTGTAGCAGCCCCGTGGCATGGTTCTGTCCCCCAGTGAGTGGCAGGGAGGACACCTCTTCTCTGGGGTCAGCCCTCCTGGCCCCACATCTAGTGTCTCCCTTTCCTATGTTGGCTGGAACTCCTATTCGAATTCTGAACTCTGACTGCCCCCTTAGAGGTTCTGCCCCCATCCAAGTGCCATTCTTGGCTTGTCCACATGTATGGAAAAGTCCAGAGGGTAGCCTTACTGCTGAGCGTTGTAAGAGCGACCAGTTCCCCCTACCCCACCCCCAACCTCTGAGCCCTGGTCTTAAGGGACTGACTTACTTCTAAGCCCTGGGAGGCTGGCTCTGTCTTCTTTTCAGGGTTGGGGTTTCTGTCTTTTTTTTTTTTTTGATGTTTATTTCTTCCATAGAAGGGTTGCAGGGTGGACACCGGGGCCAAAGAGAGGGGTATCCTCTCCCTCTTCTCTTCTGCCCGTGCCGGCTCCAGGGTGCTGTTTCAGCTGCCCTAGGAGAGTGTGAGGGTTTGACCAAGGCTGCTTTCTCTGGAGGCCTTCTTCAAGAGAGGAGGCCAAATCCCCAAAAATCCCTTGGTTTTTCAGCCGACCCCACAGTCAGGCCTGATCCTAGTTCCCAGTGACTCTGCCAGACCTTGCAGGGACCTCACCACCTCCCTGGAGTCCCCTGCCTCTTGAGGTAGTGGCTGCTTCACATGCCTCTGTTGTGCTCATCTTCACACCTGTGGGTTGGGCACCCACAAGTTCTGGGCTTTGTCCTCCTAATTCTCAGGCCTGGATGGTGCCCAGAGAGGTACCACGCGTGGATGATGGGAGCTAGGGGAGAAGATGACTCCCACAGTGCTGCTTCCATCTGAAGCTGATTTAAGCACTATGAACACCTGAAGAAACTCTCTTGCTGCTTGGATAGGGCGTCCCCTTAGTGTAAGGGGAGGGGGCCCAGGAGGGAGCGTTACTCTGTGACACTGAGTCCCAGGCCCTCCTCTCCTCCCCTGCCCACATCCATGACCTGTCAGGCAGCTCAGTCTCTTCCTCTCACATCCAAAGTTCAGATTTTTGGTTTTCTCCTCCTTGGGTCCAACTTAGACTGTTTCTCTTACTCACTGTACAGGAAGGAGAAGTCAGTCACACCCTGACCCCACTCCGGCTTCCCCCAAGCAGATTAAGTGCTAGGAGGACCCCAGGAGGGCTTGGACAAAGGCAGTGGATGGGCTGGGATTAGTGTCCCCCCAGGGTCCCTTTGGACTTGGCGAGCAGAGCCAGGTGGGAGACAGGAGCTCTGAGATCCTCCCCAGACTCTGGAAGCCTCTTGAGGGTTTTCATGTCGTCCTGGTGAAGCCTGGGGCACCTCCCCACCCTACCCTGACGTGTGTTCCAGCCTCATGGGATCTCTGCTTTTCTCTCTAGAAACACGGCCGGGGCCAGGTGCTATTTGACCTGGTCTGTGAGCACCTCAATCTCTTGGAGAAGGACTATTTTGGCCTGACCTTCTGTGATGCCGACAGTCAGAAGGTACCTGGGCTGGGGAGCGGAGTTGGCTGGAGGGTCTGCTGCGGGAGACGCCTTCTCTTAAGCCCCATTGGCCTGGCCGCACCCTACGGCTTCCATCAATCCTCAGACCTTCATTAGGCACCTTGTCTTTTTTGGGGGAGTTGGACACGACTGAGCAACTGAACTGAACTGAACTGAGACTATTTTTAAAGTCTTTATTGAATTTGTTTCAATACTGCTTCTGTTTTATGTTTTAAAGGTTTTTTTGGCTGCGGGGCATGTGGGATTTTAAATCCCCTATCAGGGATCTAACCTGCACTCCTGCATTGGAAGGTGCCCTCTTAACCACTGGACTGCCGAGGAAGTCCCCACTAGGCACCTTCTGTTTGCGCAACCCCAGGGTTCATCCATCCCTGTCTACCCTCAGTTCTCTGTCTCCCCTGTGTGCCGGTCCTTCTTTGGGACCTGCAAGTCAGCCCCAGATGCTGTGACATAGCTTCCTGGCAAAATAACCCCAGTGACTCCTCCTCACCCTTGGGACACTCCTGTCTGCATTTCCTCCTTCTCACCCATGCCAGCTACATTACCTATTCACCGTGCTGCCTCAGGGCAATGCCAGGCCCAGGGCCCCAGGTCTCCAGTCCTGCGTGAAGCCAGGCCTCATTCCCTCACCTCCCAGTCCCAAGGGAAATGACCCAGACTGCTCAGCCCGGGAAGGGTGTTCCCTGCTGGGTTGCTGTCTGCAGGGCGTTTCAGGATATTTCTGTCTCCTCGCCCTACCCGAGTCCCCTCTCCCAGCACCCTCCAAGGACCTCTTGTCTTTTCCTGCAGAACTGGCTGGACCCCTCCAAGGAAATCAAGAAGCAGATCCGGAGTGAGTGACTTGCCTTAGTGGGGACATGGTGGGAACTCCATCCTCATTGGGAAAATGCATTCAGACCCATGAGTTCATTTGCTCTGCGTAGCAGATCTTAGGGAAGGCAGGGTATTATTGTAGAGATGAGGAGCCTGAAGCCTGGACAAGAGGAATCACTGTCTGGAGTCACTTAGCATGTTAGCAAAGGAGTATTCAGGATGTCAGCCCTAGGCAGCCCAGGTCTGCAAGCCCAGAAGGGATTTTAGAGTCATCTAAGACAAGGGGGCAAACTGATGGCCCTCAAAACAGCCACCCTCCTGTGCAGGGCCAGTGTTGTCTTAGGTGATCAGTGACCTTTGACTCAGAATCCTTGTCCGCACTGCACTCTAGGCTGCTGCCAACTGATCGATAGTGAACGTGTACTGTATTTAATACTGGGTAACTGAGGCCCTGAAAAAGGCAGTTATTTACCCAAGATCACAGAGTGAGGTATTGGCCGCGCCCGGTCTCCAGCCCTAGCCTCCCAATACCATCCTGCACTCTTTTCAAGGCCTGGAGCGAAGACAGATGAGCAGGCCAACAACCTGTCTTTTCTGGCCCAGAGGGACAAGCAAGACATATTGGGAGGGACAGGGCAGCCTTCAAATGGCAGAAGGGAGAGGTAGGTGGCCTCAGCCAGGGGGACATGCAGTAGGTGGAGACTTGGAGCCTGGAGGCAGAGATACCTCCAACCAGGGGGCTCCACCCCCTTGGCTGTGCTTGGGTTCCCTGGTCCCCTGGCTGGAAGGCTATAGCTGAGCCTGTTGCCATGACAGCAGGCAGCTGGGTCTAGGGATGCCAGCTGACTATGCAGGAGGGGGCTTGAGGATTCTTCCTGTAGCCTCCTGTCAGTTGGAGACAAAGAGGCAGGCTCGCAGATAGTGCCCTCTCCTCTGGGGCCAGGAGGGTCCCAGGCCTGGCCTTCAGGCTCCCCCAGGAATGTCAGCCCCGCTGGGAAGCCTGCCCCTCTTGCCTGAGAGGGTCAGAGCACATGCCGGTGGCTGAGAGTGTTTGAGATGGACCAGAACTTTGGAAAAGCGAAGCTGCTGATAGAATCATTGGGTCTCAGCTCCCTCCCAGGGCAGGGAGTCAGGTCTCCTCAAGTTTTTGCAAAGCAGAGCTGCCTCCTTCAGTCCCTGTTCCTTTCCCCAGTTTCTACTCATTCATCTCAGTTCTGTCTTCCGGGGCTCCATGGAACAATTTGTTTATCCCCTACTCTACCCTCCCCGTCATGTGGCTTGTAGAATCTTCCCCAGCCAGGAATTGAGCCCAGGCTCTCAGCAGTAGGGTGCAGAATCTTAACCACTGGACCACCTGGGAATTCCCTGTCCCCTTTCTTGATTTGTGACAGCCCCAGCCTTCTGAAGCTGGCTTCTGAGTTCTGAAGTCCTGGCCTTCAGAGTTTGGTATATTTCCTCCTGAATCTCAGTGCCCATCACTCAGGGCACTGGGGGTGATTCCTCTACCTCTCCGGATTCCTGCATCTCCCTAGCAAGTGGGTTAAAGATTCCTGCCTCGCTAGGTGGGGATGAAGTTTTTATGATGTGGTGTGGACAACAGCCAGCACAGAGTAGGTTCTTCACAAAGTAGGAGGCAATCTGGTGTGATGGTTAAAAGGGCAGACACGAGTCAGGCTGCCTGGATTTGAATCCTGACCCCATCACTACTTGTGTTAGTTAATTGTTCTGTACTCATCATTTATAAAGTACAGGTCACCCTTATAATTAGGGTTCTTGTGAGGATTAAATGAGTTATTAGGTGTTTACTATCTAGAATGTGCCTGCACATAGTAGCACCCAGTTTGTTTTAATTTATGCCATTATTTTTCTTTCTTTCTCTCTCTCTCTCTCTCTCTCTTTTTTTTTTTTTTTGGCTGCGCTGCATCACTTGCAGGAGCTTAGCTTCCTGGGCAGGAATTGAACCCAGTGAAAGCCCGGAATCCTAACCATAGGCCACCAGGGAACTCCTCCATTATTATTGTTGAGACAGGAATTGTTTCCCCTGAGGAGTCAGCTGTGGGTCAGGGAACCTAAGCTGTGGGGTCTTGGGATCAGAGGCTAGACCTGTTTTCTACCACTGACTGGCTGGGTGATCCTGGGAGGATGATTTAACCTCTCAAAATCTTCATCTATTAAAAGTATACCTCAGGATCATTATAAAGATTAAATTCCAAAATCACATAGAAAGTTCTTAGCAAGCCAAGCAACCAGCAGTTAGTAGTTTGGGAGACGTGAGAGCTATGAAGATGGTGATGGTCGCAGGGATAGGATGGTAGTGACGGTGTGGTCGCCAGCCCTTCCTGACCATGGCTATGCCCTGGATGGGCCTTGCTTTCTCAGTTTGTCAGGGGTCCTTTTTAAAAAAAAATGGAATTAATTTATTTAAAAATAATATATTTACTTATTTTGCCATGCCAGGTATTAATTGTGGCATACAGAATCTCTGATTTTCATTGCGGCACGAGAACTCTTAGTTGCAGCATGTGGGATCTAGTTCCATAACCAGGGATTGAACCTGGGCCCCCTGCATGGGGAGCATGAAGTCTTAGCCAGTGGACCACTGAGGAAGTCCCTGTTGGGCGTTCTTTTAGAACTTGGATCCCAAAATATCCCAGGGGCCATCTGACCATTGTTCTGGACTATGGCCTTTCATCAAGGCCTCCTCCCTTCCCACCCCCGCTTCTTAAGTGGTCATCCCTTTTCTTGGCTTGCAGAGCTTTTCTCCAGCTAAAACCTCGGCCTTTATTTTTCTTTACTTTTTAAATGTGTACCATTGATTTTTCGTAGCTAAATGTGGAGGTTAACATTTATCCCAGTGAAATGTGTTTTGTTACTTTTAGCCCATTATATTTGCCTTTCAGTCTCATTTATAATCCATTTGAGATGGAGTCAACATCAGATAGGACAGAGTTTTGCAAAGTCTGTTCTGAGAAACATTAATATGGAAGGAGGTCCTGTGACAAATGGATGCTGCAGGCCAAATGGGCTTTGGAAACTCTTGAATGCATGTCCCCTCTTTGAGGTGCAAGGCACAGCAGCAGAGTGAGAGCTCTGAGAAACCCAAAGTCAGGAAACCTGTTTAATATGGTACTTTCTAGATTAGCTATCTTCCCATTAATGTCCTGGCACAGACTTTGGTGTAGAGGAGAGTGGGCTCTACAGCCAGGTGGCCAGGGTGGGTCTGAACCTTAGCATTGCCATTTCCTAGCTGGTGACCTTGGACTGGCCAGTTTGCTACCTAGGCCTCACCATCCTCATTTACAAAATGAGGGTGATCATAGGACTTGTTTACTGGGCTCTTGTGAGGTTTAATGAAGTGATGTTTGTAAAGTATTTAACATCATGTCTAGCATGTACCACTGGTTTTCTTTCTTTCTACCTTCCTTCCCATTGCTAGTTCACAAGTCTTTTAATCTGGGCCTCAGTCTCTTTTTCTGTCAAATGGGAATAATGTTCCAGGCTTTCTTAGGGGTTTGTCCTAAGATTACAGTTATGGGAAAACTTTGAACAATTGCCTATAAGATGATACATCTGGCCTCCCACTGGGAAGATGGGGCCCCTCTGATCTCTTCTCCCACCTGCTCTTCTCAGGCAGCCCCTGGAATTTCGCCTTCACAGTCAAGTTCTACCCTCCTGACCCTGCCCAGCTGACAGAAGACATCACAAGGTGAGGGCTGGGGAGGGGTGGTGTTGGAGGGGGATGGACACGGGGCCCTGGGAGACATGAGATGGAATATGGGTACACAGTGCAGAGGGCAAACCCAGATGCCCGCTGAGGCCATGCAGACAGCATCAACAAGGGAATCCGACTCAGTGCAAGAGAGAGTGATGCAAGCATAGTGGTCTATGCAGTGAATCCTTGACTTCGGAGGGGGAGGAGTCACAGGGTGCGGAGAGGCTCAGTGGGAATTCAAGAGGACAGAGCCCACCTAAAACGGCCCCTGTTCCCTCGGCAATCACATGGGCATTGAACCCTATTGTTGGAGGAAAGCTAGATTTGAGAGTAAAAGCCACAATTTTAAAATGCTGGCGACTCATTTAAACTTTCAAAGCATATGGTGTGGGCCATCTCTGTGTAGGATAAGCCAGACACATCTGAAGGCTGATGGGCTGGGTGGACCACCCGGTTTTGACTATGGGGATAAGGAGGGATTAGAACACAGATGCTGTTGAAAGTGGGAGTTTGGTCCTGTGTGTTAGGCTGCGAATGCACATCTGAAGTGTGGTAGTCAAATGGGGCGTGTGACATCCCCAGGGAGGCAAGCCCAGGCTGCTAGAGTGAATTTGGATTTTGGATGCAGGCCTTGTGCCTCAGGGCCAGTAGATAAGGAGGCTTGATGATTAGAAGAGGGTGTGAAGCATCCCTCTCAGGGCTCAGCCTGCCTCTGGAACCCCAAACAGGGAGAGGACTTTCTCTTTATCTGAGTGTGTTATTTGCTTCAGTCTTTGCGACCCCATGGACTGTAGCCTGCCAAGCTCCTCTGTCCATGGAATTCTCCAGGCAACAATACTGGAGTGAGTTGCCATTTCCTCCTCCATCTCTTTATCTAAGCCACTTCCAAAGGGATAGTCTTACTTCTTGATATCCTGGGGCTGTGTCACGCCTACCACAAATAGGATGTGTTTTGTCTACTAAGCCAGTCCCTGTCTCCGCTGGGTCCCTCTCTAATCTCTGCCACTTGCCAAGCAATCAGCCAAGGTCAAGATACTGACTCTGGTCTTGGGAGATAAAACAGATGTTCCTGGAATAGATCAAATCTGAGGCCTTGGCCTCATTAGCCCTGCTCTAATTCCTGAGGTCAGCTTGGGGCTAGGGTAGCAGCAGCAGGGTCTAAACTTCATTCCTGACAGGGCAGGGCTGAGAGCTTTAGACCAAGACAACCCCCACCCTTCCTGGTCTTGCCTACTGGTGTCTCCCCTCTTTGTTCCTGGACATTGGGACACCAGGAAAGAAGTTAGCCCTGCCCAATATGGATGGCCTCAGGGAATGGGGTTGGTAGTAGCAACTACTTAGGTGTTTACTTATGGGGTGCACTGCGTGGCATGCAGGATCTTAGTTCCCCAACCGGGGATCAAACCTGTACCCCCTGCAGTGGAAACCAGCAGACCACCAGGGAAGTCTCTGTGGCAGCTGTTTAGCAAAAAATATTTAAACCCCAAATAAACTGGTCAAAACGACAAAGTGACGAATGAAAGACAAGTCTGTGACTTGGCAATGATTTCTGAATTTGGAGACTTTTGAATGAAATGCCCATAAGCCCACCCTTGGTGCCTGTGAAGTTTGAGCTGTTGCTGATTCTGAACCGCAGCCTTGCCTCTGAGCATACACTGAGGCTGCGTGTACTTTTGCCAGGGCTTCAGTTCTGACTGCAAGATAATGTCATGGAGCAATACAAACTACTTAAGAATAAAAGCCACTTGAAAGATACAAGTAATTGGAAAAAAAAAATGGTGAGACATGGAAAAGTGGTCAGGGAGGTACTGCAGGCTGAGAATGAACTGGAACATTAAAAAAAAAAATACAGTAACTTAAAAAGCAATAAAAAAATTTTGTTTGAGATGGTTCTAAAAATGGTAAAATCATCCAAGTGTGCATAAAAGTTATAAAAAGTCTTGAAAGTTATAAAAGTGGTTGGAAATGTTTCTTCTGAGCCAATTTGGTTTTTGACAATTCACTCTAGAGCTGTAGCCAAATTAAAAAGTTCATCGGCAAACAGGTTTTTCTGGATGGTGGATTATGGTACAGAAGTTAAAATGAATAAAATCAAGTGGCACTTGCTGACATGGGAAGGGCTCTAAGGCACCCAGCTGAGTGTGCGAAGGCAAGTGAGCTGCACAGTCAGATGTTGCATTTGCTAGATTTACCTGCTGAAAGCTCCCCATTAATCAAAACCATGTGCATTTTTAAACTTTATTTTATTGAAGTATAGTTTCTTTACAGTGTTGTGTTAATTTTTGCTGTACAGCAAAGTAATTCAGTTATATGCACACACACACATGTATTTTCTTTTACATGTTCTTTTCCATTATGGTTTACTTCAGGTAATAGTTCCCCATGCTATCCAGTAAGACCTTGTTGTCTTTCTATTCTGTATGTATTAATAATAGTTTGCACCCGCGAATCTGCAACTCCCATTCTTTTCCTCCTGTGCCACCCCTCCCCTTTGGCAACCAAGTTCTCTGTTCTCTGTGTCTGTGAGTCTGTTTCTGTTTTATAGATAAGTTCATTTGTGCCATATTTTAGATTCCACATATAAGTGTTCTCATGTGGTATGTCTTTCTCTTTCTGACTTACTTTACTTAGTGTGGTATTCTCTAGATCCATCCATGTTGCTGCAGATACCATGATTTCATTATGGCTGAGTAGTAGTCCATTGTATTTGGTTGGCCAAAAAAGTTCATTTGGGCTTTTCTGTAATGTCCTGTGGAAAACCCAGCTGAACTTTTGCCCAACCCAGTATACCACATCTTTGTCCGTTTGCCTGTCGGTGGATATTTAGATTGTCTCCATGTCTTGGCTACTGTGAGTAGTGCTGCTATGAACATAGGAGTGCATGCGTCTTTTTGAATTATATTTTTTCTGAATATATGCCCTGAAGTGGGATTGCTAGGTCATATGGCAACTCTATTTTTAATTTTTAGAGGAAGCGCCATACTGTTTTCCTTAGTGGCCGCACCAATTTACATTCCCAGCCACAGTCTAGGAGGGCTCCTTTTCTTCACACCCTCTTTAGTATTTGTTATTTGTAGACTTTTTAGTGATGGTCATTCTGGCTAGTGTGAGATGGTGCCTCATTGTAGTTTTGATTTGCACTGACGATGAGCATCTTTTCATGTGCCTATTGGCCATCTGTATGTCTTCTTTGGAGAAATGTCTATTTAGGTCTTCTGCCCATTTTTTGATTGTTTTTTTTTTTTTTTTAACTAGGTTATATGAGCTGTTTGTATGTTTTGGAGATTAAGCCCCTGTTGGTGGCATCATTTGCAAATATTTTCTCCCAGTCCATAGATTGTCTTTTTGTTTTGTTGATGGTTTCCTTTGCTGTGCAAAAGCTTATAAACTTGATTAGGTCCCATTTGTTTAGTTTTGTTTTCATTGCCATGGGAGATTGGACCTAGGAAAAACATTGGTATGATTCATGTCTGAGAATGTCTTACCTATGTTCTTTTCCAGGAATTTTACAGCGTCATTTCTTATATTTAAGTCTTTAAGCTATTTTGAGTTTATTTTTGCATATGATGTGAGGGTGTGTTCCAATTTCATTGATTTACATGTGGCTGTCCAGCTTTCCCAACACCATTTGCTGAAGACTGTCTTTTCCCCATTGTATTTTCTTGCCTCCTTTGTCAAAGATTAATTGACCATATAGGTGTATAGGTTTATTTCTGGGCTCTCTGGTCTGTTCTGTTGATCCATATGTCTTTTTTGTGCCAATATCATGCTGTTTTGATTATGGTAGCTTTGTGTATTGTCTGAAGTCTGGGGAGGGTTATACCTTCTGCTTTGTCCTTTTTCCACAGGATTTAGCAATTCCTGGGTCTTTATGGTTCCATGCAAATTATAGGATTATTTAGTCTAGTTCTGAGAAAAATGTCACAGGTAATTTGATAGGAATTGAATTAAATCTTTAGTTTGGCTAGTATGGCCATTTAAAAACGTTTATTCTTCTAATTATGAGATGTCTTTCCATTTCTTTGAATCATCTTTTCTTTGAATCATCTCTGATTTCTTTTATTAATGTTTTATAGTTCTCAGCATATAAGTCTTTTCCTTCCTTGACCAGGTTTATTCTTGTTTGTTTTATTAAAATTTTTTGGATGCAGATTCTAAAGGGGTTTGGTTTTACATTACTTTTCTGATATTTCATTGTTAAAGTGTAAAGAAATGCAACCAATTTCTGTATGTTAATCTTGTATTTTGCTACCTCGCTGATTTATCAGTTTCAGTAGTTTTTTATGAGGAGTCTTTAGGATTTTCTATATGTAGTATCATGTCATCTGCATATAATGACAGTTTTATCTCTTCCTTACCTATTTGGATACATTTTATTTCTTTTTCTTGTCTGATTGCTGTGGTTAGGACTTCTATTCAATATTATGTCGAGTAGAATTGGTGAGGTGGGCATCCTTGCTTGCTCCAGATTTTAGTGGGAAAGGCTTTCAGCTTTTCAGCATTGAATATCATATTGGCTATGGGTTTATCATAAATAACCTTTATTGTGTTGAGATATGTTCCCTCTATACCCACTTTCTTAAGATGTTTTTATCATGAATGGATGTTGAACTTTATCAAATGCTTTTATGAATCTATGAAGATGATCATGTGAAAATTACATACATTTCTAGATGTCCATGGAGGAAAAAGGTCTAAACACCACAGGGATAACAGGAGTAACCTCTGGGGGAAGGGATTAAGACTGAGGATGAATATAAAGAGGAAATTTAGAATTACCTCCAAAGTTTACATTTTTTCCCACCATAAGTGTATATTAATTGTATAATTCAAAATACATCACATTTTTAAAAAATGGCTAAACCAGCAAAGCAGTCTTAATTTAGCTTGAAAATGAGTTCGAAAATTGAAAATGTTCCCATAGTAGGAAAAATCCATCAAACTTAGAAATGAACAAAAATGCTTAACATTTCATGAAATGTTACATAACCGTCTTCTAAGATACATCCAGAGCATTAACACATGACCTGCCAGTACTAACACATGGCTTGTCTGGGAATACTCCTCTCTGTGCTGAGTCTCGATTAGTTTGGAGCTGATGGATCCTTGTGAACCTGTGGTTGGGGGCACCTAGGGAGGAGTGGGCCCCCCCGTGCCCATGCCCGCTCTCCCCTATCTCCAGATACTACCTGTGCCTGCAGCTGCGGGCGGACATCATCACAGGCCGCCTGCCCTGCTCCTTCGTCACGCATGCCCTGCTGGGCCTCTACGCCCGTGCAGGCTGAGCTGGGTGACTACGATGCTGAGGAGCATGTGGGCAACTATGTCAGCGAGCTCCGCTTCGCCCCGAACCAGACTCGGGAGCTGGAAGAAAGGATCATGGAGCTGCACAAGACATACAGGTGAGAGGACCTCCACCCAGGCCTCCCCTGGCTCCTCGGCCTGTGGGCCAGAACCTTCCTGGCTAGACCCTAGAGGTTGTGCTGTAAGAACCCCACCTGGTTCTGCTGCTAAGGTGAAATGTGTCTGAGAGCAGATTATCTCATCAGAGGGGAATGATGGTAACTCGCTATGTGACCTTAAATGACTTCTGTATGGGTGCGATAATTCTCTGTCCTTGGCCTCTGAGAATCGGTCTCTTGATCGGCCAGTTGGAGATAGCACAGTAATAACTATTGTGTGTCCCTGGGTAAGTGTCCTGATGTCTCCATCTTGTCCTAGAGGTCAAGTTTACATTCTAAAGCCAGACAATCAGGTTCACCTTTTGGCTCTGCCACTTTCTAACTAGGGCATCTTGGGCTGGTTGTTTCACTTCTCCATGCTTTAGTTTCCTCATCTGTTCAGTGGGTACTAATAAAAGCTACGTTATAGGGTCCTAGGGGCGCTGAATGGCATGTATTAGAGACTCACTGTGTGTAACTGTTGCTCTGTGATTTGAGGGGTTGGAGTCATTGATTGTGCAGTGGAAGATACCTTGTTCCAGGAGTTAGAAGATAGTTAACTAGTTGGGTGATGGTGGGCTGGCTATTTAACCTATCTGTCCCATTTTCCACCTGTATTAAAAAAAAATTTTCCCACCTGTATTTGTAAGGACATAGATTATCAGTGTTTCTCAACTGCTGGTATTGGGGCAAAAGAATTCACTGTGAGGGATGTTTGGCATCCCTGGACCCCAGGCCCTAAATGCCCATAACACCCCCTCAGTCTTTGTAAAAACCGAAATGTACCCCCCATTTCCAAATCCCTGCCATGAGGGTGATACCCTCTCCCTGAGGGTCCCATGGAATTAAATGGTCCTTTTAAGCTGGAAGCACTTTGGACTCCAAGTCCAGGCTTGTTAGGGGACCCAGTGTGATAAATGATACGAAAGTGTTAGTCACTCAGTCATGTCCGACTCTTTGCAACCCCCTGGACTTAGCCCGCCAGGCTCCCTGGTCCATGAGATCTTCCAGATAAGGATACGGAGTGGGTTGCAAGGCCCTCCTCCAGGGATCTTTCCCACCCAGGGATCCAACCAGTGTCTTTTATGTCTCCTGTGTTGGCAAGCAGGTTCTTTACCACTAGCACCACCCAGGAAACCCCTTGGTTGAGACATGTAAGATCTAGTTTCCAACCAGGGATTGGACTCGGCCCCCTGCCTTGGGAGCATGGAGCCTTAGCCACTGGACCAGCCAGAAGTCCCCAGCACTTCAGCTTTAACAGCTCTTTTGACTTAAAGCAGACTGACCCCTAGTGTCTAGGCATCCATGCAGCAGCTCCCCAAGGTAGACGGAACACAGGAAACCGAGGATACAAGAAAGATGGAAGCAAAGTGGTTGAGAATACAACCATGGAGCCACATTGTCTGGATTCAAATTCTGACTTTGCTACTTAATAACTGTATGCCCTTAGGCAAGTTATTCAAGCTGTTTATGCCACAGTTTCCTCATCTATCAAGTGAGAATAGTGATATCTACCTTGTAGACTTGTTATGAGGATTCACATAAGTTAATACACGTTAAGTGCTACGACTGGTAACCAGCTCATAGTACTCAACAAATGTTAGCCGTGGCTAAGTGCAGAGTGTGCAGTTTCCTGGCAGCCAAAGCAAAAAGGAACGTGGTGAATTACATAACTCCTCTTTTCAGAAAGTAGAATGTGCACCTGTTCTTCAGGGAAGATTAAATGGTTTCTGATACAAAATTTTGAGAAAAATAGCTGATGTGGGTAATAATTCAGGAGCCCCTGGGTGATTATAATGAGCAGTGTCAGTCACAGTGGTTTCATTGTCGTGAAGAAACAGAATTTATGGTTCATGCTTAATCCAATGGCAGAATGAGGCAAAACTCCAGACTCCCGGCTGAGCCCTTGAACACTTCCTGGAGGAAATAGGACTGGCCCTGAGCTTTGGCAGGAGATGAGAGTTCAGTGGGCTGAAGCAGGGGGCTAAGGGCACACCATCCGGCACTGAGAGCAGAGGGGAGGGACCGGGAAGGCCCAGATGCACTGTGCTCCAGAAAATTTGCTTCCTGGAATCCCAGGTTCTGATCATAGCCACCTTCAGCTGGCGGGACTCGGGCCCAGGCCTTTCCCGTGGCCATCACTGATCACTTTCTTTCCTTAGGGGCATGACCCCAGGAGAAGCAGAAATCCACTTCCTAGAGAATGCCAAGAAGCTGTCTATGTACGGAGTGGACCTGCATCATGCTAAGGTACTGCTGGGGGCTGGGGTTCCCCCGGGCCTGGGGGAGCCCCAAGGAGCCACCAGGGCCTTCCACAGGGCTTGGCGTGCCAGTCTTTCCTCATTTCTAACTCCTTGACGCCCCATAACCGTTCACTTCCCCATGACTCTTAGGATTGTCCTTATTTATGAACCTGTCTGTGCGGCCACTAGACTGAGAGCTTCATGAGGGAAAGACATGCGTCTGAACTCATTTCTGTATCCTGAGCGCATACCATATGATCTAGTATGCCTGCTGCTGCTAAGTCGCTTCAGTCGTGTCCGACTGTGCTACCCCCATAGATGGCAGCCCACCAGGCTCCCCATCCCTGGGATTCTCCAGGCAAGAACACTGGAGTGGGTTGCCATTTCCTTCTCCAATGCATGAAAGTGAAAAGTGAAAGTGAAGTCGCTCAGTCATATCCGACTCTGAGCGACCCCGTGGACTGCAGCCCATCAGGCTCCCCGTCCATGGGATTTTCCAGGCAAGAGTACTGGAGTGGGGGTGCCATTGCCTTCTCCGAGTATGCCTAGGTACCACTAAATGTTTGCTAGGTGAATGAATGATTGAGTGATTGGTGGAAAATGATCGCACCACTGAGTGGGTGAGTCAATGACAAAATGAATGAACCGATGGCTCTGTGAGGGATGCATCGGGAAGACTCCTCATTGATGCTCAAACCCTGCTCCTGAGGGCTCTTACAGGCAGAGCCCAGAGAGGGGTTGTGGGCTGGGTGGCAGGCTGTCCTCAGGCTCAGACCCCGGACCTGTCCTTGCACGGCCCCTTCCCACACAGGACTCGGGAGGGCATCGACATCATGTTAGGAGTCTGTGCCAATGGGCTGCTCATCTACCGGGACCGGCTGAGGATCAACCGTTTCGCCTGGCCCAAAATTCTCAAGATCTCCTACAAAAGGAGTAACTTCTACATCAAGATCCGGCCTGGGGAGGTGAGCCTGCCTAGGGAATCCTTTCTTCCCTGGGATCAACTAAAACTGTGGGACCCTGGCAGCTAGACCTGGGGTTTTTCCTTCCTGGGATGCATAGATAGAGGTGCTGGGTGAGGAGAGGGCCCTCTTTTGCTGGGGCTCTCTACATAGACATTACACTTTCAGTGTGTGCCTGCACGTGCACATGTGTGTACGTGCACACACACACACACACACACACATGCAATAGTGTACCTATAAAGACAGCCACATAGGGACTTCCCTGGTGGTCCAGTGGTTAAAACAATGCACTTCCAATGCAAGGGCCGTGGGTTCAATCCCTAGTCAGGGAAATAAGATCCCATATGCCATGTGTGGCAAAAATTAATAATAAAAAGATAACCACATATACTTAGGTTATACAGATCAATGAATGTATGCCCATATCTGGGCTTCCCTAGTGGCTCAGTGGTTAAAAACTCACCTGCCAATGTAGGAGATCTGGGTTCAATCCCTGGGTTGGAAAGATCCCTGGAGAAGGAAATGGCAACCCACTCCAGTATTCTTACCTGGGAAATTCCATGGACAGAGGAGCCTGGTGGGGCTACAATCCATATAGGGTCTCAAAGAGTCAGACACAACTTAGCAACTAAGATAACAGCAGCACCATGTCCATGTTCCCGTGTTTTGCTTACATGTGGTACTCGGCGTGTACACATATGAAGGTACACACACATACACATGATTATACATACATGCAAATTGAATACTTCCACCCTCCACAGCCCATGCATCACAGACTCCACTTTGTTCTACCTTTAGAATTAGGGCGAGCCCTTCTGCCTCTGGCCCGCTGTCCACTGCCCTGGCCACCATCTCTTCCCTCCACAACTCCCCTCCTTCCCACTGGTCCCCCGGCCTCCACGGTCACTGTAGGCCTTTTCCCTCACAGCTGCTTAAGAGTCCCTTCCAGCAGATCAGGACAAACCCACCCCACTCCCACTCCTCACTTGAACCTTTCAAGGGCTCTCTTTGGCTCTTGGACTCAAGTCCCAACTCTTCTGCCCACCTGCCTCTTGCACATGTCTCTGCCCTGGCGCCCCATGCCAATGGCACTCCAGCTGCTTGGGGCTTCTCTGAGATCCTTAAATAAGCAACTCTCACCTGTCTGAGCCCTTTGCATCTGATGCTCCCTCTTCCTGAAATTCTCTGCCCCTCCTTCTCACAGAGCTTTGGTTCCTTTCCCATCCTCCAGCTCTCTGCTCCAAGATCCCCTATGTAGAAAGTGTTCCCTGATAACCCTTTCTTTCTATTTATGTACTGATTTGGCTGCACCGGGTCTTAGCTGTGGCATGTGGGATCTTCATTCTGCATATCAACATGTGGAATCTTCTAATTGCCACATGTGGGATCTAGTTCCCTGACTAGGGATCAAACCTGGGCCCCCTGCATAGGGGAACACAGAGTCTTAGTCACTGGACCATCAGGGAGGTCCCTTATCACCCCTTCTAAAGTTGCACCCGACTCCCCCACATCTCTGTCCATTCCCTTTGTGCCCTTATCAGTATCTGAGATAAGCTTGTGTACTCACTTATTATCGATCCCCCTACCCTCCCTCAACCCCTGAGAATCTTCTGTTTGGTCACCATGGTATCTCTGCTGCTTAGCCCTGGACCTGTCACAGAGTAAGGGCTTAACCCACCTTATTGAGTAAATGAAAGCATAAATATATATATATATATATAAAATATATATTTATTATATATATATATATATATATATAAATATAAGTAAGCAGGGCAGAGTCATACAGGCCTGAGAAGAGGTGCAGAAAGCCTGGACTGGCGGTGGGAGGGGCCCAGGCCCTCCTTCTGACCCGCCCTCCCTGGTTTTGCAGTATGAGCAGTTTGAGAGCACACTGGCTTTAAGCTCCCGAATCACCGGTCAGCCAAGAGACTGTGGAAGGTCTGCATCGAGCACCACACGTTCTTCCGGTGAGCCTGCGCCCTGGTGGGGTGGGCAGCTGGGGCTGAGTTAGAGGCCGTGTGAGTGGATGTGGGTAGTGTCTGTGTTCTGTCCGTAGAAGGAGCCAGTAGGGACTCTAGGAAAACCCCTCCTCCTCCTCCTCTTTCCCCACACCCCTCTCCCCTTCTGGACCACTTAGAGTTGTAGGAGGAGAAGGGGGGCGACAGAGGATGAGATGGTTGGATGCTATCATCAACTCAGTGGACATGAGTTTGAACAAACTCTGGAGATGGGGAAAGACGGGGAAGCCTGGCGTGCTGCTGTCCGTGGCGTCACAGAGTCAGACACGACTGAGCGATTGAACAGCAAGAGTTGTCGTAGCTGGTGGGACAGCGGGATGGAAGGGCCAGCTGTGGTCCAGCCTTGGGTCTGGCATTGCAGGTCTGGGCCTCCTCCTACCTCCTCCCCTCCACCCCCCCCTGCAGGCTCCGTGTCCCCTGAGCCCCCACCCAAAGGCTTCCTGGTGATGGGCTCCAGCTCCGGTATAGCGGGAGGACCCAGGCACAGACGCGCCAGGCCAGCGCCCTCATCGACCGGCCCGCGCCCTTTTTGAACGTTCCTCTAGCAAACGGTACACCATGTCCCGCAGCCTTGATGGGAGGTATGCCCCGCACTGGAGGTTGGGGGAGAGGGTGTGTGGAGGGGACATCACACTCCCGATTTGCACTCCAGGCCTGGAGGCCCAGGAACACTCCTGCACCCAGTGCCTCTCTCTGAGTTAGTTTAGCCTCTGGGTTCCCCTCCTGCTGGAATGTGACACTGCCAACTCTCTGGGCTTCCCACAGCTTCCCTGAGCTGTGGCCTTTGGGGTCCCAGGTTCACCATATGGTTTTCTGGGCCCCCTTCCTAAGAAGCTGAGCTGTTCACAGTTTGTCACCATACTGGAATGGTGAGAAATATAACTGCAGTGACGAGCTGGTGATCTCCTACTGGAGGCAGAGTTATTCCCAATCATTTTTTTGGTTCCACTGGGCTCTGGACATCTAACCACAGGGCACTCGCCACTGCCCCCATTTCTGTTGAGTTGATAAAGGCCCTTACTAGCAATGAGAATTGCCTGTACTGAGGCCCAGAGAAGTTGTGTGATTTTCCCAAGGTCACGCAGCCAACGAGAGATGGATTTGTGATTTGAACCGAGGTTCTAAAGGTATGGAATCAGGAAAGGACCTGAGACTGAAGGCAGCTCAGTTGCCCTTGTATGAAGCAGACCAGGGTTTCTCAAAATGTATCACCAGAACCAGCTGGAAGCTTGAACTTGAGGCGTCTCAGACCTTGACCTGATCCTACTAAATCAACACCCCTTAGGGCCCAGGACTGTCCCAGGATATGCACACAAGTTTTTAGGAAAGAGTCAGGAGCCCCATGGGGCATTAGGAGTTAAGCAGATCTGAGTTCCCCTGCTTTGGAAGCACAGAGCCTAAACCAGGAAGTCCCCAAAACAATAACATCCATGAGCCAACACTGATTGAATTAGCTCACTCAGTGCTGGCCACTTCTTCTCTTAGACACACCAGTTTATTTGTTCTTCCTCTCAGTTGTCAGAATTAGCTACTGTTTGTGAATGAGGCAACTGAGGAGCCCAGAGAGGCTGTGTAATTTACCCAAGGTCACACAGCCAAGAAGAGATGGAGTTGAGATTTGAACCCAGGCTCTAGTGCTATAGAGTCAGGAAAGGAGCCGGGGCTGGAGGCAACTCAGTCACCATCCACGTGACCTGGGAAGGCCCACTCACTCCTCGGGGCACTGGCTCCTTGTCCACAGGGTGCTGGGGCTGTTTGAGTGTCTGCTCTACTCCCAGCGTGGCTGGGCAGGTGGTGGGCTGGCTCCCGGTCCCTGCGCCTGGGAGATGACTCACACAGCTGCCGGCCATCTCTGCCCACTTCAGCAGAGTTCTCTCGCCCAGCCTCCGTCAGTGAGAACCACGATGCAGGACCAGACGGCGACAAGCGGGAGGAGGACGGCGAGTCTGCAGGGGCGGCGGTCTGAGGCTGAGGAGGGAGAGGTCAAGACCCCCACCAAGATCAAGGAGCTAAAGGTTCGAGGCTGGCTTTCTCGTTTCCTCTGACCTGGGGGTCAAGAGGCTGATCCTGGGTCTAGGCTCAGCCTTGGCCTTCAGGTACCCCCGCTGTGGCCAAGCACCTTTGCTGTGCGGTGCGCCATGGAAAGGGCCTTGCCCTTGGGCCATGCTCCGTACCTGGAATTGCCGGTTGGCGTGGCGTGTGCTGCCCACCCTGTGCCCTTCCCCTCCTGTGGCCCTGTTGTCCCGGGAGGGGCACTCTGCCCCCTGGTGGACTCCAGCCTCCTCTTGCTCACTCCTGATTTGCCCCTTTGCCTCTGATCTGGGTCTGCACAGCCTTTTTCCACCTGTGATGGGGTGTCCCCTGCAGACCACAGGGGTGAGGTTCAAGTGTGACACCTCCTGCTGCCACCCCCGTCTCCCACCAACCTGTGCACACGCTCATGCAGGCCCACATGGCCTCAGACTCACACGCGTTCACTCATGGTTGTGTACCCCTCTCACCCATAGGGTTATGCACCCCAGACATGCAGACAGCCTGCGTGCGCACACAGGCACGTGCACACACGGGTGTAGTGTGTTTCCATCACGCACCTCGGGAACACAGGCCCCTGAACACACACTGCCTACAAGAAGCGTGACTTCCCAGAACCCCTACATCCCATCGGCTTAATGCGACTTCCCACTTTGCCTCTGGTCCTCCCACCCCCCTTTTTTCACCTTCTTGGGCTCCCTGCTTCCTGCACCTTCTGACATCTCACTGCCCTGCTGGCAGCCCAGCCAGCATCCCACAGTGCTCCAGGCTACCTGCTAGACCAGGGCGGTCGCGGTTGTCTCTAAGCCATTTGCTCTACTGATCCTGCTGGTTCCTTTTCCTCCTCCCATGTCCCGCTAGCCGGAGCAGGAAACCACGCCGAGACACAAGCAGGAGGTACTGCGCAGGGGCTGCCTGTCCCCACCCACCCAGCCGTTCATCATTGGCCACCGCCGTCCATCCCAGGCTCATATCCTGGCTCACATCTCAGCTTCTTCTCCGCTCCTGGCCATCTCTCTCCCTCACCCGAGGCCACCCGCCATCATTCCCTCCCTGTCTTGAGCTCATGGATAGACTCCACCCCCCACCCACCAACCAGCCATGCTCCCCTCTCTCCCTACTACTCCCTCCCCCAGCTTCATGCTCTGCCTCTCTACCCCATGCTTGCTTCCCACCTGCTGACCATCCCCACTGTGTCGCCACCCCTATTCTTGCAATCCATGATTCCATGATTTTATTGAGCTCATCTCCACCCCCATTTCCTCACCCCCTGTTCCAAACTCTTCCTTAGACTCCCCTTCCTCCACCACTGTCTCGTCATGCCTCCACCTCATCTGTGTCTGCTGCATCCCACCCCCAAAATGCTTTTTGTATCTATTGGCAACCGGATGTGGGGGTGGGGTATGGGGGGTGGAGCCTCAGAGCACATCTGTCTTCTCAGACTCCTGGCGCCCTCCCACCACCCTGGTGGGAGCCCCCTGCTCTAGCTCCACCAGGAAAGCTCCCCCCTCCTCCTCCCCTTCTCTTCCTCCTCCCATTTTTGATTCTCTCAACTTACTCCTCCTGTGTTAACCACATCTCCTTTCTTTCACATAGTCTCCAACTCTTCCTTTGAAACTTAACTGCCAGAGAAGTGGGTCTGTTCTTGGGCTGCTGAGGGAAAAGTCAGAGGCTGGGGCATCAGAAGGGTCTGGCTTTTGGGGTCCCGAGATCTGGGGTTTCAGCCCCAGTTCTGCCACTGACTCTTTGAGAGTCTTGGGAAAGTTGTCTCAGGCCCCAGCCCCCTGTCTGCACAGCAGGGCATTCAGGTTAGGTTTCCCCCAGGCCCTTAGCCTTCGGGGATCCACCGCTCCCTCCAGCCTGGGGAGCACCACGTGCACATAGGGCCAGGGCGGCTGCTTCGGGATGGAAGGTCACCAGCCACGTCTTGGGTTCATGGCGGCCCGAGCCTACCATCCTGTGCATGCTCTCTCAGATTTGATTGCTCAGACAGATATCCTGGGGCAGCTTTACTCAGGAAGGGGTGCAGGAAGTACAGACAGATGTTTGGAAGGGAAGCAGAGCCTCCGTGGCATTGGTTTCCTTTCTGGAAGTGACTTCAGAGTCAGTCCTAGTGGATCCTTGGATGTCAGACATGAGCCCAGGGGGAAGCATCTAGCCTTGTCCAAGGGGGCGAACTTGCCTCCCAGGCAGTTGTTCCAGAATCGCTGATCCGACTTTATCATGAGCTGAGATTGTCTGTTTCTTGTCCTGAATCCTCAAACAGCTTTGCAGATAAGGGGTCCATGGGTTTCCAGCCCACCTGCCCTGCCTCCAGAAGTGGGCAGACCACTTCCAGCTTCTCTGCAAAGGCTGGGCCTTACTTGAACTCAGGGCAGATTACTGCCTCATGCGGTACTGGCTAGAGCTCTGACCTGACAGTTTAATAAGGACACACCTCTGACTCCAGGTATACCAGGCTCGGTTCCTGTGCCCAGCCTTGGGACTTACCTCCCTTCTTCCTGGTTTCTAATGGTAGTCTTGCTGAACACCTCACAGAGCCCTGGTTTCTCCATCTGGCTGTGTCTCATGCTGTCTGCTCTTGAGGAGTGGGTGCCCAGAAGGTATCTGGAAGATCCTGGGTGGTCGGGGAAGGTAGTGGCTCACAGCAGAGAATGCTGAACGTCATCTCTCTCCAGTCCCTGGCGTGGAAGCAGGATGCTTTTTCCTGGATGTCCCTGGCTTTGGGGAGGGCCCTACAGGGCCTGAGCAGTGACACACATTGGGCTAAGAGGGGCCTAGACTGAGAATCCTAGTTAAACACAGTGGTCCAAGGCTTGGCCAGCAGTGGGGACCAGGATCCAGGGAGTGACCAGAGCAGCCCAGTGAACAGAGTTGGTGAATTCTCACTGTGACTTTAGTAGCCAGAGGAAAGGCGCACCTTATGAAAAAGGCGCACCTTATGAAACTAAATGGGACTTTACCCAGACCCGTGGGATTTGAGTTGACTTAGGTGCTCCGAGGCCAGGAGCCAGTCCAGGGAGAAGAAAAGGTGGTACTTGGCCAGACATCTCCTTTTCTTGATCTTGAGTGCTTTTTGTTCTTCTGTCTGATCTTGAGTGCTCTTTGTTCTTCTGTTTAATCTTGGGTGGTTTGTGCACCTGTTGGGGGCTTATCATCCTTGCTCTGCTTGGCTATGGAGTGCTGTGAGGGTAAGGCGGGGCCATGGACGGGACCCACTTTGCTGATGGAGGGTGGGGATGGGGACCATTACCATCTTCACCATCTTCATCCACGCCTTGTGTCCTCCACTTGGAGCTGTTCCTCTGACAGCTGACTGTCCTTTTCATGCACCCGTAGTTCTTAGACAAGCCAGAGGACGTCTTGCTGAAGCACCAGGCCAGCATCAACGAGCTGAAAAGGACCTTGAAGGAACCCAACAGCAAACTGATCCACCGGGATCGAGACTGGGAGCGGGAACGCCGGCTGCCCTCCTCGCCCGCCTCCCCCCCCCAAGGGCACTCCTGAGAAGGTCAATGAGGTAGGTCTCACCCTGGGCCCCTCAACTGGTGGGGAAGGTTGCCATGTCCTGACTTATCACTCCCCTCCACATCCCACTGCTGCATAAGGTGGTGATGGGAATGGGACAGTGGGTTAAGCCAAGGAAGACAAATTTATTCTGTCTTGGACTCTTGGGCCTCAGGGACCACCTTGAAATGCTCTAAAGACTCACCGTAGCTGGGAGTATTTCCCTTCCATCAGCCAGAATATAATGGAGAAGGGGTGCTGGTTAGAAATGCAGGTTCTGGGCCCCCACATCGGACCTACTGAATCAGTAGAACCCTGGAATCAGCATTTTAAACAAGGAGATCCTCACACATATCCTAAGTTTTAAGAATCCTGGTTGCTCTGTCCAGTGACCGCACCTTTTTATGCCTGTGGTGCAAACACGGCTAGGTGGTGGGAGTGGTGTTCCTTCGTGGAAGGATCCTCAGAGCCCACCAGAGGGGACCAGGTCCTCTAGGAAAGTCAGAGCTGTTCCTGATGCTCCAGGAAAAGGTCCCACTTGACCCGTCTGTCAAAGTGGAAAGCACGGGGTATTTTTTCAATGAGAAAGAGAAAGATAGGCTCTTGAGAAGTCCTGTATTTATAATCCCAAACTGTTATTTTTAGCACTGCTACATCTTGACACTCTTTCCTCCCTATTGACACTCAGGTGTTTTCTCTAGTGCTGCTGCTACTGATCTCAAACCCATCTGAGGTCTAGACTTAGAGTGCCTGGGTTTATATAGTGGCTCTGCTGCCTGCTAGCTGGCTGACTCTGGGCTTGCTACTTAACCTCTCTGAACCTCCATTAAGTAGAGATAATAAAAGTCCCTAGTTCCTAGGACGGTTGTGAGCAGCCAGTGAGACAAAGCAGGGAGGGACTGGCAGAGGACCTAGATTCTCAGTGTGAGTTACTTCTTTCATCTGGAGAGCCTTGGGACAGAAAGTTAATTTCAAATAGAATCCCTTTGAAACTTGGGAAAGACCCTGGAAACCTACTTGGTCCAAGGTCATCATTTTACACACGGGGCACAGAAAATCAGAAAGGGGAAGGCCTTGGACTTAATCAGTGTCATAGCTGCTAGAAGAGGAGCCGGAATCTGATTTTCTTGTGACCCAGGCCATTGTATTCGCTATTAAATCACAGCTGCCTGGGAGCAAGAAACAAATCACATGAAGACCAGGACAGAGTCAGCTGTGCGTGCGCTGCCCTTTAATGGCTTGAAAATAGGTGACGCAGCTGTGATCCTAATAAGCGAGACTTTGATTGAATCAGGACTCCCGTGGCCTTGACTTGCAGGGTGACGGAGGGCCTCATCCAGTGAGGCTGCTGTAGGAGCCCCCTGGTTGGTGATTCACAAAGTCACGGATGCTCTGGAGGCCTTTAAGTCTGGTGCCATGGAGGAGGGCACCTGTCTTCACCCCCTGAGGGCTTCTGTGGTCCCCACCGGCACCATCAAGGACGCTGCAGACCCTGCATGGGGCTGTGGGGCTGATCTGGTGATCCGGTTACACGCCCTGCTCCTAACTTCCTGAGAGACTCTTGTCTCCGGTGGCCTCTGTTCAGTCCTGAAGTGGGTGAAGTGGATGCTCGGGCTTCTGAAAGGTGGGACTCCAGCTGAGAAGGGGAAGGCTGAGCCCAGAAGAGGGCTCTGGAGAGTTGGAGGTGCCTCGAAGGGGGTGGGTGCCCCACCTGCTGGTAACAGCTGGAACTGCTAGAAGGTGCATCTTACTAGAAGGTGGAGTCTGTTCTACCTCCCACCACCCTGCCACCCCTGTAAGAAGCATAGTGCCTTGTCTGGTCCAGGAGCTAACCTTGGAGCGACGGACAATTTAACTGGCTTACAGGTCTCACTGGCATTTAGAGGCCCTTGGAAATTTGGGAAATGGGAGGAGTTATAGCCCGGGACTGGACTGGGTCCTTGGGCCGGTAACATCACCTCTCTGAGTCTCACTGTCTAGTCAGAGCATCTAAAAGGGCACCAAAATTGCCACTCCACAGCATTGCTGGGAAGTTTGAATGAAATAATGGTTATAACAACTCTTTGAGACCCCATGGACTGTCCATGGAATTCTCTAGCCAGAATACTGGAGTGGGTAGCCTTTTCCTTCTTCAAGGGGTCTTCCCAACCCAGGGATTGAACCCAGGTCTCCCACATTGCAGGTGGATTCTTTACCAGCTGAGCCACAAGGGAAGCCCTAAAGGATATAAAAAGGACTTTATAAACTGGACAGTGCTGGACAGTCACGGGGCCATTGGCTAACGGTAACTAGGATAACTGGTCCAGACGTGGACTTTCTGGGTCTATCCTGCAGGTGCCACTCAGAGTTCCTAGTAACTCCTCATATACTTTGGGGCCCCATCTGGGCCAGTGGTAAAGTGGTAGGAACTGAAACCAAAATGGGGACCCCATACTATAGAGTTCCCATCTGCCAAAGCCAGGTTTTTGTTCCAAAGATAACTTAAAAAAAAAAAAAAGCTTTCTGTTCTGTATTACAGTATAGCCAATTAGCAGTATTGTGATAGCTTAAGGTGAACAGTGAAGGGACTCAGCCATACATATACGTGTATCCATTCTCCCCCAAACTTCCCTCCCCATTCAGACTGCCACAAAACACGGAGCAGAGTTCCATGTGCTATAGAGTAAGTTCCAAAGATAATTTTGTAAAAGAGGCTGAAACCCAGACTGCAGGATTGAACCATTGCCTCAACCAAAGATACCCAGGGAAGACTTGGACTCAGAGTCCAAGTGACAGGACTCCAAACCTCATGAATGAGAGTGGCAGGTGATGAGGAAAGGCCCGAGGTCTGGTGCTGGCTGGCAGCTGACCATGGGCCTCCCTCCCTTGAATGGCTCCAAGGGATGGTTCCTTTCCCTCTCACCCCGCAGTCCCCACATGGCTCCTTCACAACCTAAGGATGTAGGGTTTACAAAGCTGGGCTATTCACGGACTCTGTGTGTGTGTCTCTCCTGCTTTTTCTCTCTCCCTCTCTGTCTCTCCTTCCCTTCCTCCCACTTTCCCTCTCCTCCCGGCCCTGGGCCTCCCCTGCAGTCCCAGAGGACCCTGGACACCTCTCAGCAGGACTTGGCACCTGAGCCTGGGACGGCCATAGGCTTGGAAGTGTTCACTCAGAAAAGCCTCGCAGCGTCGCCTGAGGTTACTGCCATCACCTCCCTGCCCCCCAGAGCCACCTTCCTGGTCTTAAGAAAGCCCTTTCTCTGGGTTGAGGGGGTTGGGCCAGGGTCTGTCCTGCAGGTGGGAACAGTGGGTACCCCATGTTATCCACGTGCTGTGACAAGTTAGTGTCCCCCTCCCAGGGATCCATAAAGGGCCAGCCCATCCCTCATCCATGGTTTCTCAGGAAGGACAGGACTGAAAGCATTCAAGGGAGACAGAATAGTCTGAGTCACCTTTGGCTTAAAAAGGGCAGGCAGAAATGACCTCTCCAGCCCCACTGAGGCAGGTGACCTGCAGGCAGACTCTGACTGCTAGGCTTGGGATCAGGGGTTGTGGAACCTAACTGCTTTTGCCCTGAGGTCGTCTCTGCTCAGAAGCCTGAGTGAAGTCTAGCAGCGGCTTGTTAGTCTATCCATCCCCTGCCTCCACCTTCTCTAAACTCCACTTAGAGCTTGGGTCTATCAGGGTCTCCAGGCAGGTAGAAGTGAGTGTCTTTCTCCAGAGAGCATCCTTGGGGTTGTAGGGGTGTTGCTGAGGCAAGCATTCTAAACTAGGAGGGCACTGCTTCTGTGCTCAGGGCGACAGCAGGCCAAGAGCTCTCAGAACTTCCTGTGCCCCTGCCTGGAAGCCAGACAGAATCCAGGTCCAGGCAGGGGGCTGCATCGCCCTTTCTACTGGGACTTCGTAAACTGACAGGGTTGGAAAGGATGACCAACTGATCATCTGGGCAAAACTTCCTTCTCCCCGATAGCCAAGCCTTCTCTGTTGGCAGAGTGTGTGTGAGGGCATGTAGTATTCTATACTCCCAGAGGAAGATTCTGTAGCTGCTAGAAATGTCCTGGAGCCGTAAAAGAGATGTGAGTCAGCTACATAAATGGTAAAACATAACTCACAGTTCCACTCTGAAATTTTCCTCAATGTAAAAATAAAAACAAAACCAGGAACACTCGAGAGAAGTTGGACAGGAATCAACAGCATCCCAAGGTTAGGGAAGCAGTCATGTCTTGGAACACAGAGATGTGAGTGGAGCCAAGCACTAACGCTCTTGTTTGAGGCACAGCATGCATCCTTCGCCGGCATCCCCAAAATTGTCTGTCCAGCCTCTTCTACAAGGCGGGGCTCTCGCCATTCTTAACAGCATCCCATTTTGTCTTCAGTCATCCTTTGGGAAGTTTACATATTGAATTATAACCTGCCCTTCTGAGCCACCTGCCCATGAGCTGCTCTGCCCCTGGCGCCTGTAGATCTGGTTTGCATCCTCCTCCAGGAAGACCTTTCAGAACTGAGCATCCCTTTTACACCCCCAACTCCCACTTTCTTCAGCAGCTTCTTTTTCTAGAGGGTTCCTTGTCCTGCACCCCTGCTTGGGGCGGAGGCATTTCTTGTGATGAGCAGGGCCCAAAATGTGATCTAGAGCTCCATGTGGACCCTGAAGAGCCTGGAGTCAGCAGAATCCTGGCTGGAGATTTTTCTTCCTTGTGTGGGAACTGCCCTGTCTCCCAGCTCCCAGCTCCCTGCTTCTGTCTCGGGCCAGTCTTGCTGCAGTGGCCCCATCTGACAGCAGGGGGCGTTCTGAGCAGGCACTAAAGGTCCCTGGCTCAGCGAAAAAGAATGGCTAGGGAGGCTTCTCTGACATCGTCCATCCGGTGAATCCCGTCAGAGGGCCAAAGCTTTCCTCTTTTGTTCGGTCTTTTTTCTCTTCAGGATTTTTACTTGTTAGAAACAGAGCTTTATCTTCCCGCTGGGAGCCTCAGTTTCCCTTTCTAATATAACAGTAACAGGACCTGCCTTGCAGGTCTCCATTTGGATTAAATTTAATACTGACTCCAAAGGGCTGACATTGCCTGGCACATAGTAACTAAATATAAGGGGGTTTTCCCTTTTTTCTTCCTGCAGAACGTTTCTGTTCTGTGCTAGCTCCCACCCCATTCAACCTAGTTCTTAAGCTTCTGGTTTCTAGAAACTAGTTTCCAGTTAGACTTGGGGCAGGGATGCTCCAGAAGGGGTCTCATGGACTATCTTTGGCTATCATTGATTGCCAAGCTGTTGATGTCAGTACAAGCTGAAATGGGAGCAGCTAAAGCTGCCTGCTTCCCAAAGAGAGAAAGGAGGATTTGTAGGCTCTCTCTCATCCCTCTGGGATGGTTCAAGTGCTGTTGTCCTGAAAGCTTAACAACCTGAAGGAAAATCTCAGAAACTGATGCATACTTTCTCTGGACCCTCCCCCTTCCTTGTCTCTCTCTTTCCTGTTGACAAGATTCTTTTCATTAAGTTTGATTCCCTGAAAGTCATGGAGATTTTGCTAAAGTGGATCTGGGAAGTGGAGGTCAGAGGGTTGACCATGCTCCCTTGATCCTTCAGAATGCTTCAGTTCTTCTGGGATCTGACAGATTCCTCACCAAATGCTTACCTGCATCAGAGCCCAAGCTCCTGGAAACTTGCCCCCTTCTGTTGTTGGAAGCAATTTTCATCACATCTTACCACTGAGCTCTTCGTCGGATGTGGAGTCAGAGACTGGGTTTTAGGCCTGCCTTTATCGCTGGCTCACTCTTTGACTTTGGGCATGGTGCTTACTGTCCCCAGGCCTCAGTTTCCACACTTGTGAGCTTGAGTCAGAGCAGTGGTTTCAAAAGAGGGAGGCATTCTGGGGCACTAGGGTAGCCCAGACCTCCAATGTCAACAGAGCAGTCCAGTATCCATGTTGCATACTGAACTGCCATCAAGATTTCATGTGAAGAAAGTATTCTGTGGTTGCAAGATTAAAATCCCAATGGCCTTCTTGCTTTTCTTTTTTTCGGTCACACTGCTTGGCTTATAGGATCTTAGTTACCAACTAGGGATCAAACTCAGGCCCCTGGCAGTGAAAGCACTAAGTCCTAACCACTGGACCATCAGGAACCACTGGACCATCAGGGAATTCCCAGCCTTCTTCCTATTTTTTTTTAATAACAATTCTAAGAGTCCATCCTTCCCTCCTTAAGTGCTGTTTGAGACTCTAGGGAAGGCAGAAGGCTGTCTCATTGATGATTGATTGTGACACACTCAGTGCTTCTAACTGATGCTGCTGCTTGGATCTTTAGATGTTTTTCTTCTCTGATGTGATCTGGTCAGTTCTTTTCCACTCTTTCTGTGAATTTCATTAGAATTCTCTAAGAATGGGTGTGCTTAGTCACTCAGTCATGTCCACCTCTTTATGATCCCATGGACTGAAGCCTGTCAGGCTTCTCTGTCCCTGGGGGTCTCCAGGCAAGAATACTGGAGTGGGTTGCTATCCCCTCCTCCAGGGGATCTTCCTAACCCAAAGACTGAACCTAGGTCTCCCACACTGCAGGCAGATTCTTTACCAGCTGAGCCACCAGGGAAGCCCAAGAGTGGAGTAAAAGCCTGTCCCTTCTCCAGAGGATCTTCCCGACCCAGAAACTGAGCTGGGGTCCCCTGCGTGGCACACAGATTACCATCTGAGCTACCAGGAAAGTCATTTCTAAGAATAGGCCTTGGTATTTGTTTTTGGGGAATGAACCCCACAGAATTCAAACTGTTTAAACCATTATGGTGACTGGTACTGACCTCTAGATCTGGCCATGTGGCAGTTTTCACTCTAATCTCTTTCCTTCCAATTAGCTCTTGCAGAAAGGTTTCAGGCTGTGGCCTGTGAAATTCAACTCAGTGCTTCCCCCTCAGTTGGACATTAGATTACAGTTGGGACCCATATTCTGTTGGCTGTAAGTTGGCCAAGCTCTCAGGCATCAAAAATCAAGCATTCTTTTCCTGACTATACCATCAGTTGACCATGACCTTGAGTAAGTAACTGACCTTCTCTAGGCTTCAGTTTATCCCGTATGGAGAAAACTGGACTAGAGGGTCTTAGGAGTTCTTTTGGCTCTAGCCTTCAAAGGTTAGATGTAAGCTACTTTCCCCTCTGTCACTGACAGTTTTATTATTAAAAGAGAAAGAGTCCTGGACCATTGATAGATCTCCATTTCCCTTGGCTAACATGGGAAGGGTATGAGACCCCCACCCCATTTTATCAAGTTAGGGTGGTGGTTAAGGGGTAGATAACATCAGTAGATAATTGATTGGGTGCCTTGATGGGAAGTGTAGTGTTGATCCTTGATGAGGCTGACCAGCATTGTCATGCCTTCCTCTGCCTTGCCAGTTCTGGGGACAAGTTGACCTTGGCCCCTTCTTGCAGAGGGAAAAAGTGACGCATTCTTCAGGTGCCAGATATTTCATGTTAACTCTTCTTACTCCAATTGAAACGCAGGGTTCAGAGCACTGGGTATTTATAGAGAGAGAGTACATTAGGCCAGAAGAGCTCAGTCTCCTAAAAGTGACCAGCACGCAGCAGGAAGGAAGCGACTCAAGCCTCGCCGGCATCCTTGCCAATGGCAGACTCTCCAAGGCAGACATCCTGGTGGACAAGTTCAAGGTGGAAGTGGCCACAGAAGAAAAGGTGGAGCCAGAAGAGCAAATACCCAGCGACCAGGAAGAATGATCGCAAGCCCTGAAGACTTCGAGTCTGTGTGGGAGGAAGCCCTCTGGGCCAGGGGATGCCCAGAAAGGGCTTCTCTGGCTCCAGGCTGCACCCCAGCAGGAAGGCTCCTGGAGGGCTCCCAGTTCAGGGTGGATGCTGCAGAGGTAGCGGTCAGGAAGCCCTTGGCCTCTGATGATCAGCTGGAGGGCCCGGCAGAGCTGAGGCAGGAGCTAGAGGAGTTCCAGGCTCGCAGAAGACCCACTGCCCCGGGCATCCAACCCACAGAGGTATATGTGCCCTCTCCAGCCTCTGACACAGCAGGACTCCGGTCGTTTCTTCTGGACCCCGCCCACGCAGAAGCCAGAGCCGACTCGAGTGGCGAAACTGACACTTCCTTCGCAGAGAGAAGCTTCTACTCAGCTGCGGAGAGAGAGATGCTGAAGATCAAGTCCTCCCTCCACCCCTGGAGGAGAGAGAAGAGCACTTAGATGCCCCATCTGAATGGGAGACCAGGCGGAAGCTGGTGGAGGGGCTCACGGAGAGATTGGAGCTGGACTCCTCAGGCCCGTGGGGCCTCTGCTGCTGCTGGGAACAAACGCCATGGGGGTGTGGCCCCCCGGCTTCCCAGAGGACGAGGCGGGCCCCCCAGGAACCACCGACCAGAGGACCTGGAGGTCTTTGCTGAGCAGCTCGGAAAGGGACCTTCTCCAGGGCTGACGTTCGCTGAGGATGGGGACGCAGCTCAGTGTGGGATGAAAGGAGAGGCTGCCCTCACCTTATCCTCAGAAGCTGCCAAGGAAGAGGCTCCCAAGGGTGGAGATTTGATGGGAAAGGCTGAGAAAAGCCCCCCCGGGGAACAGAACCACTCACCTCACAGAAGAGGGACCATGTGTCCAGATCCCCAGGTCTTTGCCCTTCCATGGGCCATCCTTCCTGGCGACGTCGGAAACCAGCCAGGCCGGACAGAGGTAACTTCCTGCCCAAAGAGAGGGACTAGTTCACACCCAGACAGGAGAACCTGCAGCAGAGGACAGCAAAGTCCCAGAATTCCTTCAGATGGAAGTGATCACCCCTCTCCGGACCGCCCCCTCTTCAATCTGCGGCTCAGATTTCTCCAGAGGCAGCTTCTCCAAGCTCATCCCCTCGTGGGTTAGGGGACCCTGTGCAGCTCAGGGACCCCTTTGGAGAACAGCCCCTGTGTTTCTCAAATATTCCCATCCTTCTAAAGAGAGCCCAGAGCCCAAGCACCGAATCGGGCTGGCTGTGACCCCGACGGATGGAGGGGGAGCGCAGGGCCCCTCCCGTCGCCAGCAGGAAGCCCAGAATCATCTCTGAAGAGGCAGAGGGGTTGGTGTTCCCTGCAGGGAAGCACAGGGAGATGCCCTCTCTCCAGGCTGGGGGTCAAGAGGGCTCATTGGAAGATATCAGCAAGACCTCCGTGGCCAACAAAATCCGCATCTTTGAGACCCATGGAGCTGAAACTCGCCGGACAGGTCTGGGGGAAACCAGGGCCTTTGCCCACGAGTTGTCTTCAGAGGCCTTCACGGGGCAGGCAGAGCAACAGCGGAGTAAGCGTTTCGACCTGGGATGTGTCCAGATGCAGCCCCCGGCGGGATTTGGCTGTCCCCACAGTCACACAGCCTTCAACGATGCCGCTGGCTCCCAGCCGCCTCCAGGAGGGCGTCTCTACATCCTTCCCTCCAGAAAGACGCAAGGATGTTGAGCTCGTGTCCAGCAATCCAGGCTGTGAAACCATACTGGAGGAAGCCACTGGGGAACTGGCCACGTGAGCCCCCACCCCCACCGCCACCCCCTGGCCGGGGAGCTGACCGCATGCCGCGTAGCTCTGTAGAAGCATGGTTCCGTGGCCCCTCGTCATTACCACAACCAGAGGCTGCTTGTCCAACCCTATGAGTTCTCTTCCCTAGATGGGCCTGGAGTGTGGCCCAGGCGGAATGACGGGGTTCATCTGCTTGGCCCATGTTAGCTTAGCCACAGAGACCCTCGGCTTCTGGTGTGACCCGGCGCCTGGAGGGTCCCACAGCCCGGGTGGAGAAGGTGGCACCACTTCCGGCAAACTACACACTCGCTTTGCCTTGCTGCCCCCACCTGCTGGGTTTCTGCCGTTTTGCTTGGCTTGGCCAGCGATCTTCCTTCATCCTCTTCCCTTCCCTGATGCTCCTGCCCGTAGGAAGCTGACAGTCCAGAGGTTTCCATCCTTCGCTTCTGGTTCCCTCTCAGTCCCAGTGCCAAGTTCCTTTCTGCCTCCTTAAGACTAACTGTCTTCTCTAATCCAGAACAAAGCCGGAGATGCGGTCAGGCAAGAGACGCAGGTCACCAGTCTAGCGGCGAACCCCCAGGAAAGGGGGGGCACCTGAGATCGCCAGCCCCCCGGGCCCTCAGGTCTCTGCAGCCCCTCGGTGCCCTGATGACCTGGTCACCTTCACCTGGCCAGGGTGCCTCGTGGCCGCCACACCCCCACCTGCTCTGGCAGCGCCTTTGTGGCAGCTCACCTCTGGCTTGTCTGGAATGTGTCCTCACACCTCTCAACCTTCCAGAAACTGGCTGAACGGAGGCTTGTCTTACGAGTGAATCTCTAAGCCTACTGAGTCTCTAGAACCTGGAGCCAAGTACTTTAAAAAAAAAAAAAATTTGGTGGATGTTAGATTGGTCTTTAAAAAAGAATGTCGTAAAACAGCCAAAAATGTGTGTGTGGTGGTGTTTAATCCCTGACAGGCCAAGTTGAGAGGTATGTATGTCAGACAAGAGTGGCTGGTCCCCCTCCGGCACTTCCTTGGCCTGCTATTGTCAATTGCACTGATTGGACCAGAACCTCCACTCAGGGAGCTCAGGGTGAAGGGCTGTAGCACCCAGCTCCCAGGAATTACCCAGTGTGGCTCCTCCCTCTAGACGATGCTGACTCCGCCCACCGAGACTCAGTGGAATTGACAAAACCGTGCTGGCTTCCTCTTTGTTCCTCAAAGCTCTTGGCTCCAGCCTCTCTGCCTCCCCATCCTGGGTGTCCCCGAGTCCCTGGGCCTCCCTCCTTGGTTTCTGTCTCCTCAATGTCCGCCTGCACGGATGGGCCTGGGGTCCGGGCTCCCATCCCTGCTGCGTGCGCAGTGCCGCTTCTAATAAACTCCCAGATCCAAACCTTGGATGGAGCCTCCCTGTCCAGGCCCAACTGGCAGGATGTTTGCTTTGTACTTGCTTTTGCCATCAGCGAGAGAGAGACCCTCGAAAAGGAGTGTGCTCACTCTTGAGAAATTTTCTGTGTGTGTGTTTTCTTTTCTTTTCTTTCTTTCTTTTTTTTTTTTTTTAGCTTATTATGGTGTCAAAGAACCTTTCCGGGGATGTTTTTCTTTTCCTGACCTGCTCTTCCATGTGGGGGCATCAGCTGGCCCCAAGATTTCTTCTGTCATTCACCATCTTGATTTCTCTCTTTCTCTCTCTCTCTCTCCCCCATCCCACACCCCCCGCCATTCCTCTGATTTTATCTGGCCATAGAGAGCAGGGCTGGAGGGAGGGCTCCGAGGAGAAGGTCAAACCGCCACGGCCCAGGGCCCCAGAGAGTGACACGGGAGACGAGGACCAAGACCAGGAGAGGGACGCCGTGTTCCTGAAGGACAACCACCTGGCCATTGAGCGGAAGTGCTCCAGCATCACCGTCAGCTCCACGTCCAGCCTGGAGGCCGAGGTCGACTTCACGGTCATTGGCGACTACCACGGCAGCGCCTCGAAGACTTCTCCCGCAGCCTGCCTGAGCTTGACCGAGACAAGAGCGACTCGGAAACCGAGGGCCTGGTGTTCTCCCGGGATCTCAGCAAACGGGGCCCCAGCCAGGATGACGAGTCCGGGGGCCTGGAGGACAGCCCGGACCATGGGGCCTGTTCCACCCCGGATATGGCCCAGTTCGAGGTACAGTGGAGCGTCACCGGGACCCGGGCCCGCCGGGCACTGCATGTTCAGAGGGCCCTGGGCCACGCGTGAGAAGACTGAGCCGCCAGCTGGAAGCTCTGATCCGTGTTGCATGACCGCCCCCTCTGCAGAGCAGCATGGTTCTGTGCTCGCATGTTCGGCAGTTCAGTTTACCCCTAACCTGCACTCCCAGGCGCTTTAACCCCGTGACCCCATCTTTTGCCTGAGGTCACGTGACGACAGGCAGTCTGGTCCGACTCGACTCCTCCCCCTGCCTGCGTTGCATGGCACCTGCAGAGACTGTGTGCTTGTGGACTAATGGGGGCGCCTGTGGCCTGCTCTGAAAGCCAGATGTTTGTTTCTGATCCCTGCGCTGGCTCCTCTCCCTGGGGCCTGGGGTCTTGGGGAACAGTGGAAACTCCTAGAGAAAAGGAAACGTCATTGCAGAAGGGGACCTGGGGACAGACTGGGTCTGGGCCTCTCTACTCTCAGTGCTTCTTTCGGGGGACCTTTGGTCCTGATTCCTTTGCTTTTGCGTCTCTTCCAGCCCCAGCTGCCTCCCACCACGCTCTCCCTTCCCCCACATTCCAGGCATTGAAATAGGAGCTCATCCACTCTGGTTTTTCACTCTGTGCTGAACCCTCTGGAGAAAGTTTTTCTCCCTTTCTTTGCCTTGCGAACTTGTCATACTCCAGAACCGAGTCCACATATCGCTTAACAAGTGAATGCTTTCCTGACCACCCAGGGCAGAAGCGTTGCTCCCTGCTCGGCCCTCTTGCTCTGCTTGCTTCCGCTCTCATCATAACTACAAGTTGTCAGGTTACTGGCTGACAGGTCTGCGTTCCTACCAGATGGCAACTCCACTAAGCTTGCACATACCAAGCACTAATAATGATTAACTGAATGAATCTCTAAGTTATAACCATCTGTTAAAAGAAGAATTCCCTCTTACCAGCCTCCCAACCTGATGAAAACTGGCATTCATTCATTCATTCATTCACATATGTTAGCACCTGCTGCATGTATAGCCATGAACTAGGTTCAATGGAGGACTCAGAAGAAACTAATCATTTAACATAAGACTTCTAGAGTAGAGGTTGTAATCAGTTTGCCCATGGGCCAGATGTGTTTTCTTTGACCTTGGTTTAAAAATCAGGACGATGAATATAAGATCCAGGGATTTTTTTTTTTAATATCATTTAAAAAACAGATAATCCAGTCACTCAGACCAAACCTGAGTGGACCCCATGTGCTCTCCAGTTCATCCCTGTCCTCAGCAAGCCCACTTCACTCACTCACATATGTTGCCTACCCCTTCCCCACACCCTCAGGCCTCCAGGCATGTGACTCTTGCTCTTAAGAACAGACAAAGCAGCTGGGAGTTGGTGGCATCACCCCTGCAGTCATTCAGGATGGTGAATATCAGGAAGATGCTGGATGTGAGACCCGGCAAGGAGCATGGTTACTCAATAGTGAATGTTCTCTTAATGGTAGCCTGAAAACCAGCACGGACCACCATGAGGTTGTATTGTCTCAGGGTCACAGGCAGCCTGTCCGGGTGCTGCTGAAGGGTCTGGCTCCTTTCCCAGGCTGTTTGTCTGTGACATCACACCAGGCCTCTTTTTCCCTGGCCTGCATCACCCTCTGGAAAGTCAGCCAGCAGCAGGGGTTGGAATTCACCTGCTGACCCTACATCGCAGTTGCCTGTGAGCAGGAATCATGCTGAGGTTTGAGACAGTGTTCCTCCCTCATCTCCCTACAGACCGTGAAAACGGAAACCATGACTGTCAGCAGCCTGGCCATCAGGAAGAAGATTGAGCCGGAGGCTGTACTGCAGACCAGGGTTGCCACTGTGGACGCCACCCAGGTAAGCTGTGCTTTCCTACGTGCCTGAGCATAGAAACTGGGCATTGGAGTGTGGCGTCCCCACCGTGGCAAACTCCCTTGGCCAGCTCTTGCCAGCTTGGCTTCCCCCAGTGCCACAATTTTGACCCTGATGCTCTTCCAAGCTTCATTATCTTCCCTGGGCCCCATGGGTGGGTGATGGGATGGGCAGACTATTCCTCTTAAAGCTTCAATTTTCCCATCTGTAAAATAGGGATGGTCATGTGACCTTTATTCTCCTGGGAGTGTTACATGGATAAGACAATGGGTCTTATCAAGTGACGATGGGTCACTTGAAGGAGTTGGAGAGGTTTCTTGAGCTATCCCAGGGACTGCTTTGGGAGAAGAGAAATCCCAATTCAGCTTTAACCAGAGTTGCTCACATGGGGTCTTTTTTTTTTTTTTTAATGCATGGGGTTCCACATCAGACTGACAGAATGAACAAACTGAGGGAAAAAAAAAAAACAAACATAAGTTATTTGGCTCAGCAAGATGTAAAAATACCTAGTACCCTGGAGAAAGTGTTAAGTCATTCAGTCATGTCCAGCTCTTTGCGACCCCATCGACTATAGCCTACCAGGCTCTTCTGTCCATGGGATTCTCCAGGCAAGAATACTGGAGTGGGTTGCCATTCCTTTCTCCAGGTGATGTTCCCAATCCAGAGATTGAACCCCGGGTCTCCTGCATTGTAGGTAGATTCTCTACCGTTTGAGCCACCAGGGAAGCCCAATCTGGAGAGGCTGTTGCAAACAGACACAGATCATTGCTTACAGTGCATTTCCTCAGCTCCTTTCGTTTTTAAGCTCTGAAAAGGAGACTGAGGGTCTGATAGATTTCCTCTTGGTTCTTGCTGGCCAGCGGAATTGCAGTGCCGGGGGTTCTTTTGCCCTGGAGACCAATCTTTGTCTCAAGAACTTAAAGTAAGATGTAAATCTACACGACGTGGGCAACTCTGTCCTTGCCAGAACTTTTTCTCCATCTTTGATAACATGCATAGAGGTTTCTGAGGTGGCTACTGCAGCTGTAAAAACCTTCGAGCGCTGGCTGTGTGACCCTGGGCAAGCTGCTCCACTCGTCTGTTTTGTTTTAGTAATGTGTGTTGGCTTTGTTTTTATACAGAGAAGTAGAAAACTAAAAATGGCCCCACAGCTCCTATAACAAAATAACAACAAAATAGTTACAGTTATGAAATTCAAACAGAACAAAATGAAATTTTTCTTGTGATTCTTCCCAGAAAAAAAATATACCAACATATGTGCTTACATCTCTAGATATGTAAATTTTTTCACAAAAGAGATTGTTCTCTTTTACATTTTACCTTTTTCTTAATATTTACCCTGGAGATCCTTCCTTGTTGGCCCATGTGGACCCACCTCACTCTCCTTATTCCCACTTAGGAGTGGATCCTGATTTAGCATGTATTTATCTCCCATCAATGGACCTGAGATTGTTTTTGTCTTTTGCAGTTAACACTGATGCTGCAATGAACTTTTCTGTTCAGACTCCCTGGTAAAACTTTCAGTATGCATCCAAAGGTTGAATCCCTAGCAATGCACTCCTCAGTCAAAGAACACAGGCTCTGAAATTTGGATAAAATGTTTCAAATTATCTGGGATTGTTTTCCCTTCGTGAAATAAAAGGATTCCAATGAGCTGGAGGACCTGTAACCTGGAATGACCTGAGGCCCGTTTGTAGTTTGGTCTGTGTATGGATAGGGCTTCCCAGGTGGTGCTAGTGATAAAGAACCCGCCTGTCAATCAAGAAGAGATGCGGGTATGGTCCCTGGGTTGGAAAGATCCCCCAGAAGAGGAAATGGCAACCCACTCTAGTAGGAGAATCCCATGGACAGAGGAGCCTGGCGGGCTACAGTCCATGGGGCCACAAAGAGAGTCAGATACAGTTGAATGCGTGCACACATGTGCATATGGTGTGTGGACATCGCCCTCCCCTCGTTCGCTCACACTGCCTGCCATTTGGTACCTGGGGATGCCTCCTGCCCAGGTGGCAGATGCTGCAGTCGTCTTCGGTACCTTTTCTCTCTCCCCCTGATCCCTCTAACAACTCCTCCTCTGGCCCCCAGGTTGATGGGACTGCCCCAGGAGGGAAGGAGTTCCTCACAACTACTCCCCTCCATCACTACAGAGACCATATCAACCACCATGGTAAGTAGGACCTGAGACTTGCCTTTCTGACCAGCCCCCTTGCCCCTGAAACAGCCAGATAACAAACTGACCTCGCCAGGTGTGGCAGGAAGCCCTCATCCACCTCACTGTGTCAGGCATGGGACACAGAGTCGAAGTTTGAAAGTCTGGCCCGTAGCTGCCACAGGACAGCCTGTGAGATCTGTTTCGCAAAGTGAATAATGTGGGAGGTGGCGTCCCGAGTTTCAGTCATCTGGACCATCTGAGCTATGGCAGGGACAAAGAGAGGATGCTACTGTCTGATTAACTGATTATCAGCAACACAGAAGGATTGTGCCTATAAAATCCTTCCTGGATGAAATCCATCCTCCTGGCACCTGTAGGTGGCCCAGCCACTTCCTCACGTTGGTCAGTAGATGGCATGTGATGACTTTAAGCCAGAAGCTCAAGTCCTGAGGGACTCTGTGGTTCTGCTCTGAAGAATCACATCAGATTCTTCAAATGATGACACAGCATAGCTAGCATTCAGCCACAGGATGTGGCTCCATGCAGCGCCCTCGGGGGGGGCAGAAAAAGAGCTGTGAGGTGGATGCTCTTTTCCTCCACCCTTTACAGAGGAGGAAAATGAAGTTCAGAGAGGTAAAGTGACTTACCCAAGGTCACACCACCACACATATGCTAGAGCCAGGTCAAAGCCAGGCGTTCTGGGTCCTGAAGCCCCACTGTCCACCTCAACCGCTCTGCTCTGCTCCCTGATTCTGACCGTTGTGAACAGTGGCCACATGGGGCTGGGGCTGGGGCTGAGCAGGCATCAGTGCCTGGGCTGGATCTGTCTTGAGCCGGGGGAGGTTGTTTTCAAATGCTTTCTCTTGCCAAACTCCTGATACACACATAGGAAGAAAATTATACATTAATTTAGGCTACTCTAGAGGAAGGTTTTAAGTAAATAAAGACTTTTAAGATACATAAGCCTAAACCAGTGACCAGCTTGCACACTTTCCCCGGGTCACTCTGTTCCTCCTCTCCCGTCAACCCTTTGCCATGTGGCATCAGGATGCTCCTCGGGCTAAATGTAAATCTGTACCATGGTGAGCAGGCAGTTACGTCATTCATTTACTCATCCATCCATCCATCCATTCATTTGTTCTAAAAACATGTATTAGTCTCTACTCTGCCTGGAATGGGGATATAGAGTTGAAGAAAAGACACTGCCTGTTAGAACTCATTCGTCCAAGTGATAATCACGGGCACATCTAATGTTTAGGTCTGGCACACAGTGGTGAACAAGGCCCGGCTCTCCCACTTTCCTGGCTGGGTGACCTTGGAAAAGTTACCCAAAACCTTTTCAGACCTGTTTCCACTTGGAAAATGGGGTAGGGGGTAACAATAGTATATCCCCCAAAGTGTTGAGATGAGGCTAAACTAAGGTAATCTATGCAGAGCCCTCCAAAGACTGCCTGGTGCACTGTAAGTGATCTGTAAATGAGAGTGGCCATGATTTGTTCCTGCCTTCAGGGAATGGTGTAATAATGCTTTCCCAGGAGCCCAGGGCATGGGTTGAAACTGCAGGAGCAAGGGGAAGGCTTTCCCCTAGGCAGTGACATCTGAGCTACCCTGGAGGATAAAATTAGGGGGCAGTCATGGGAGGAGGTTTCCTAGATCATTGCAGCAACAGGTGTAAAGGCAAAGATGTCAAGAAGTGGAGCATTTAGGGAAAGGAAGTGGTCAGGGGAAGTGAGATGTCAACTGTGTGGACAGGGAGCAGGGGGAGAAGGAGCTGGAAAGGAAGGCTGGGCTGAAAGGGCCTCAAATGTCATGTATGAAGTTCAGACTTCATTCTGGAGACCATGGAGATTCGCTTCCATTTAAAAAATATTTATTTATTTATTTATTTGGCTGTGCCGGGTCTTAGCTGCAGCATGTGGGATCCGGTTCCCTGACCGGGGACTGAACCCAGGCTCCCTACATTGGGAGCGCAGTTTCCCAGCCACGAGGACCACCAGGGAAGCCCCTCAGCTTTTAGGTAGGGGCATGGTGTCATCAAATACGTGTTTCTGTGCATTAGAAAGATAACTCTAGCAACCTGTGTGGAACATGCTTCCCTTGGGAGCATGCTTCCCTTGGGAGCGCGCATCCCCCTTTTCCCCTTCTTCCCTCTAACCCTTCCTCCCTCCTTCCTACCTGCAGCAAATATTTATTGAACACCCACGGTGTGTGAAGTAGTGTGAAGCCAGGCACTGTGAATCCAGCGCGGAGGGAGACCGCAGCACTGGAGCCCACATTCGGCTGGGAGAGAACTAGCTTAGGGGCTGGGGCAGGGCCAGAGAGAGAGGTGGTGGAGGCTGACTAAGGGCATGGGTTTAATGCTGTCCGGAGGCAGGGAAGTTCAGGATTTAGTCACTGAGTGGACGTTCAGATGATGGGAGGAAAGATGGACCAGTGAGGCTGCCCAGTAGTGTGGAGAGTCGCCCTGGAAATCTGCTAGAAAAGGAAATTCTCAGGCCCCACCCCAACAACTCGAAAACTACAGGTTGGGGCCCGGGGGTGGGGGGTAGTCTGTTTTCACAATCCTTCAGGTGATAGCCCTCAAGTCTGAGAAGCACTTACACCAAGGAGAAGCACAGCAGAGGGTGCTCCTTAGCGGAAGGCATGTGTTGGGAGTGAGGGAGGCAGTGAATTCCATTTGGGGTCTGATTGAGCCTGAGGTGCCTGTGGGACATTGCCAGGGGAAAATGTCTCAGAGATGGTTGGTTTTAAAGGTCTCAGGTTCAAGAAAGACCTGAGCTGCAGATAAAGGGAGAGGGGACTGTGGCTTTGACGGGCGGTAGAAGACTTGAGTGGCCGAGGCGTCTCAGAGAGTAATGGGGGAGGGGGGGGGGGCGAGGAGGCCCGAGTCTAGGAAGGAAGGACCTGGGGTGGAAATGGAGGTGTAGCCCCAGCCAGGGAGAAGGGATGCTCCTCCTTGAGGCAGGGGAGGTGACTGGTGAGCTGGAAGTGGAGTAGCTTGGAACGACCTTGCTTGGAATGACCTGTGTGCCCAGCAGTATGAAGGTGGAGGTGAGGCTTGGCTAGAAAACAGGGATCCACAGAGGACGTGGAAGTTTGAAGGCCTGGAGGGATGGGAGGATTCAGAGGGGCTGTCTCCCTGGCTGGGAGAAAGGAAGCCTGAAGCCCAGAAGGCTGCCCTTTTCAGGCCTGCTGCTGAGCCACATTCTGGTTTGCTCTTTGAGAAAGTGGCTTGTGATTAGAATACCAGGTAACCAGGTTACCCACAGCTGTGGCTAGATCAGAGGAGGGTGGGGCGAAGGCAGAGGGCTTCTGTCCTCACCCGTCCCCCGGCAGACAGAGGTCCAAATCTAGAATCAGTTATGCACAGCCCAGACCTGAGGCTCAGCCCACTGGGGAGCTGCAGAGTGGACACATCTCTGGGCTCTTGGGTAGACAAGGCTGGACCCCAAGGTGGTGCAGGAAGTGGGGGATGGAGGCTTCCACCAGTAATTGTTGTTGTTTAGGCATTAAGTTGTGTCTGACTGCTCTGTGACTCCATGGACTGTAGCCCACCAGGCTCCTCTGTCCATGGCATTTCCCAGGCAAGAATACTGGAGTAAGTGTGGGTCAGTAAGCCTGGGTCCAATTCCAGGAATATCTAGGAGTTAGACCCCAAGGCTGGACCAGGAGAGCTGGTTCAAGGGCAGAGGGGCATGGCAGAAGGAGTGTGTTGAATCTGGAGTCTGACCAACTTGGATCTAAATCCAGGCTCTGTCACTCCACTTGCACAGGGGGCTTGAATAAGCCACTTAATATTCCCTGACCTTCCAGTTTCTCACCTGTAAAACAGGAATATTAAAACAATTTCCTAGGTGGTTCAGAGGCTTAAATGAGACCATGCATCCTTAGCACAATACCTAGCACCTTGTGAGTATTCAAAGCAATAGTCATCATGTTGTTGGTACCAGCCTGTATGCCTGTATTTCCCTGACAGATTGCTGTTTGCAAAGCCCTTTTATCCTCTGTCAGTTTCATTATGTCTCTGTGCAAGTGGGACAGGGTCTCCCTTTAAAAATTTAAGACTTTATTCTTTTAGAGCAATTTTAAGTTCACAGCAAACTTGAGAGGAAGGTCCAGAGATTTCTCCTAGACCCCTTGCCCCTCAGCACACACAAAATCCCCCACCTGCATCTCATTATCAACATCTCCCACTGGAGTGGGATGTTTGTTGCCACTGGTGACCTGTATCCTGCAGGGTCCTTTTATGTAGGTGAATCGAGGAGGCTTGGAGAGTGGGAAGTGGGTCTGCCCCAGGTCACATGGCTGGAACATGGCAGGACCTGGATGTCTTGACTCCTTTGTTAGTACTTCCAGGGAGAACTTTGAGTCTTGAGTCTTGTTCACCACAGTGTCCATAAAGCCAGGCATTCAGTAAATATTTGTTGAATGAGTGGGTGTATGAGTAAGTGTGTAAACTTGTGTGTTGAGTGAGCAAGCAAGGGATGAACAGGAGCAGACTGAACTGAATGATGCCTTCAGCTCTCTGCCTCTAACGCCACAATTCAACCTTGTGGCTGGGAGAGCTCCATGGTCACGTGCTCCGGCCATCCTGGGGGCCCGCCCACCTGAGACCTGGCCATCTGAGCACTATTGTTTCCCCAGGAGAACAGTCTCAAGTCCGGGAAGGGGGGCAGCTGCCATGATCCCAGGCCCACAGACGGTGGCCACGGAAATCCGTTCTCTTTCTCCGGTAAGTGGGCAGGGCCAGCTCAGGCTAGGGGACTCCACACAGAGGATGTGGACGTGGGTCCACAGGTGGCCCCCAAGGCAAGTGCGGTGTGGAGCCTGGGGAGGCTGCCTCTTTAAGGACAGCACTAGGAAACAGCATCACATTTGGATGCCCACAGGGCTCCCTGGTCAGGGTCTCGTCCATTGCCCTCCCCACCAACCCCCCACGTACAAGTAGAGCAGTGGCAGAGTGGGATGGACTGGTCCCTCCCCCTTGGTGATGCCTGTAATGTCACAGCTCTTTGGCATCTGCTCTCCTTACTGACCAGGAGGAGTAATGGACTAGGAGTCCAGAGGCGTGGACTCTGGACCTGCTCCATCCTCAGCAGCCCGAGTCTGTCCTGAGAGGTCTCTGGCAGTGCCTCCATTCTCCAGATCTGTCGTCTTCATCATCTAGTTCCAGAAAGAGCGTCTTCCCCACCCTGTGCTCTGTTTCTGCCCTGGGATCCCTCTGTTCATCCTTCTCAAAGGCCAGGATTCTTAAATTCTAGGGTCTTGTTAGGATTTGAGACCTTAGGAATCTCAGGTTCTAGGAATCTTAGATTCCAGGGTTGGAGAATTTCATGGGTCCAGCCTTCTGAAGACTCCAGTATTCCTGAGTTCTTAGACTCTGTGACTCAAAGCATCTTGGCTTCCAGACTTCACCTTCATGGAACCACCCCCTCCCCCACTTCTCCCTTGGTTGGCCCCGCCCCGGCCCATCCTGCAGACCCCAGCGTCCTCACCTGACCCCTGGGGTGGTGGTGGTTATATTCTGCAGATCATCGGGAAAGATGTCCTCACCAGCACCTACGGCGCCACCGCGAAACCCTCTCCACCTCCACCACCACCCATGTTACCAAAGTGAGTAGCAGCAGCAGGACCCCGGGTGCCCCCAGCCTGGCCGTGGGGCTCGGAAGCTCGCCACAGCTCTGCCTTGTGACATGGATAGAGAAGACTGCAGTGTTCCCAGTTCTGGAGTGCTGTGCACTTTGTTCTGTGCTAAGCATCATAGGAACCAACCTGCCCTTCACTGTTGACGGCCAGGCTGGGGGATGAGACTGTCTCCTTGGAAGACATTGTGAACTATAGTGTTTATGCCTTATGGAGCTTCAGTGCCAGAGGGATTTAGCAGGAAGCAATTTAAGGAAGGCTCCAAGAATGAGGAAGGGGCTTCTGGAAAAGGTGGGGTTTGCGCAGGGTCTTGGAAAGCCAGGGAGGACTTTTGAGGGAGGAGGTAGACATTCTAAGCCACGTGGAAGATGGGAGCAGAAACTGTGTTCACTTATTCATTCTCTGAGCAAATGTTAGTTTGTCACCCTTACACTACCTTTGTGCTAGGGACTGCTGGAGGGAAGAAGCAGCATGTAGGGGCGGAACTGTGAGAAATTAGGTTGAACTGAGGGAGGGGGAAGCAGAACAGAGACAAAAAGAGAAATCCCAGGTCAAGAGTGACAACAGAGGGTCTCAGTCTGAGAGCCATGGAAAGCCATCAAGGTTTTAAAGTGGGAAGGAACCCAGTGAAAAGGGGGTTAAGGAGAGGAGATGAGGTCCACTAGGATGTGCAGCTAGACGGAAGAAAGAAGAGAGCTGTGGAAGAGACGAGGAGTGGCGTGGTCGAGCAGGGGTCCAGGAGGAAGGGGCGGGGCCAGAGGAGGGGAAGGGGCGGGGCCAGAGGAGGGGAGCGGGGCCAGAGAGGGGCCTTCCCAGGGGTCAGCGGCGACTTACAGGATGGGGCCCGCGGGCTGAGGACAGGCTGACCACTGTGTCCATGCCTGAGTGGCCAGGAGGAAAAACAGGAGGGACCCTAGGGCAGAGATGCAGTCCTGGAGGAGAGAGGCCAGGGAGCCAGGCTGGCCTCTGTAGTGGGAGGTTCCGTTCAAGCATCGAAGGAGGAATCTGGAAGACAGCACTAGCCCTTAATAAGCAAGACCGTCCCAGCCCTGCCCTCACCCACACATCATGGTCCCCAGAAAGAACCCATTCCTACCAAAAGCATCAGTGAGCAAGGATGACTTGACTGAAAGGTTTATGGGAAGGGGTTCCATCACATACCCTGCAGCATACAGCTCAAAAGTCTCTCCTGGCCCTGCCACCTGGGAGCTGTCTACTCTGTCCTGGGAGCTGTCTTCTCTCTGTCCACTCCTGACTCCAGCTGGGCCTTCCCTCCGCCACCACCTACCTTTACTATACCAAGCAGTTAGTCCTGCCCCATCTTCTAAGCTTGCTCCCAGGCTCCACCCCTTCAGAAAACAGTGGCAGCTATAAGCTTATGTATAAGCATCATCCATGCAATTTTCTCTTCTAGTGTCGTTGGAAGTCATTTAAAGGAGAACTTTGTCACCATTCACATTTCATTCATGTGTTTCATTCAACAAATCCGCATTTTAGCACCTATCCTGGCCAGGTGGGGCAGGGGGATGGGGGAGGAGGGGATGCAGAGGTGAACAAAAATAACAGCCCCTGCCCTCAAGAGCCCCAGCCTAGTGAGCAAGGCCAGGTCACACACACAAGGTCAGCACAAGGTGGAGAGGCCCAGAACCATGAGAGATATGAACTTGCCGCTCGGGAAGTACCGAGGCAGGAAGGTGGAAGGGCAGCTCACCAGGGTGAGGGCCACAGCATTCGAGCCCAACTTGGAAGAGCTAGAGAGGGCAGCTTGGTAGCTGGGGAGCAGTGGCAGCCAGGCAGGGTGTTCAGTCTAAAGTCCCAAAACTAGTAAAGGCAAAAACCGAGGGAGCCAGGAGAGAAGGCAACTGCTGATTCCAGCCTTCCCTTGAGGGGTGCTTTGGCTCTGTCCCCTGTCGAGGCTGCTGCCCCAGCCAGACCCAAGGCTGAACCCGCCTCCCTCTCCCTCTGCAGACTGTGAAAGGAGGGTTTTCTGAGACGAGAATTGAGAAGCGGATCATCATCACCGGGGACGAAGATGTCGATCAAGACCAGGTATGAGGATGGGAACGTGGGTCCAAGTGGCACCACCCAGGCCGCCGGCCCTCCTGCGTTGGGTTACCTGTGGACGGCTGCATGTGTGAGCAGAGAAGATATCCACTTCCTGCTGACCCTGTCCAGAGGAGAAGCCCCCAAGGAAGGGGGCACTGAATGGGAGGCAGAAGGAGCCAGAAGACCTGAACTCCACCCTCTCCCATGAACTTGTGGGGGCCTCGCTGTGCACTGGAGGGGCTTGCTGGCCTCCACAGCCTCACCCGTATTCAGTGTGCTCTGGCTTCTCACCCTGCTCTTCTTTTCCTCCAGGCCCTGGCTTTGGCCATCAAGGAGGCGAAACTGCAGCATCCTGACATGCTGGTAACCAAAGCCGTTGTCTACAGAGAAACAGACCCATCCCCAGAGGAGAGGGACAAGAAGCCACAGGTGAGGCTCGTGGGGCTCAGTAGCTGTGAGACAGAGGAGAGAACAGGGTCCTCTGAGAGGCATTTCCACGTGAGGACCCACCCAGAGGCTGGGTCCCCAGCACAGCTTTGATCACCACCCCCAGGCTTTCTGATTTGGGGTTCAAAAGGACAAAATCGCTCCCCTAGATTTGATATGATGACAGAGGGGAAGGAAGACTGGTTTCTTTGGGGTTTTAGGCTCCAGACCCAGAAAAGTAAATCCAGAAATGGTGAGAAACGGGAGAGAGGATTGGATGGATGGATACCAAGGTGGGATAGACAGAGATAAGCAAAACCTCACTGGCCCATTGCCTATAAGCTGAAAGTCAGAAAAAGTCCTACCCAGCCCCCAGTCATATTCCTGTCCCCAAGGCTCTGTCTCCATCATCAGCCACTAGATGTCACCAAGAAGGAAAGTTTTATAAGTTGAAGTATAGTTGAATGTTGAAAAAGATAAAATTATAGTTTTATCTTTTATGGTTGAAAAAAGATAAAATTTTCTATCTTAAAAAAATTGTATTTATTTAGGCTGCTCTGGGTCTTCATTGCTTTGCATGGGCTTTCTCTAGTCGTGGAGAGTGATGGCTGCTGTTCATTGCAGGGCTGCTGTACATTGGTCTTCTTTTGCTGCAGAGCACGAGCTCTAGACACACAAGCTTCAGAGGCTGTGGTGCACGGGCTTAGTTGCTCCGTGGCATGTGGGATCTTCCTGGACCAGGGATTGAACCTGCGTCCCTTGCACTGGCTGGCGGATTCTTATCCACTGTGCCACCAGGGGAGTCCTAATTTTTAAAAAAATTGAAGATATAGTTGATGCCAAGGAGGAATATGAGGACCAGAGTCCTTCATCCCATCTGTCTTGCTAGATTGGAAAACCTTCTGAGGTCACCTGGGGCCAGAATCTGAGGGGACCTCAGTCCTTACTCTTTCCTCTTGGGCCATCAGTGCCTTGCTGAATAACAGGAGGGAAATGGTTCTGGAGCAGACAGGTCTCCCCCTGAACTTGGGGGAAGCTGGTGAGGCCCCTCTAGAAGTTTACTGAATTTTATCAGATCTATAATAATTGAGTTGAGTGTAATAAGTTAGACACAAAATGTACTTACAGATGGGTCCATTCGTAGGAAGTTCAGAAACAGGCCATACTAAACATGCTCAAAGTCTGAATATCAGTTCCTGCTGAGAAGTGGCATTGACAGGGAAGAGCCATAAGAGAACCTTCGAGGGTGCTGGAGGTGTCAGTGTCTTGAACTGGGAGGGCTGCATGGATGTGGACACATATAAAAATGTGTTAAGCTCCACACTTAGATTTGTGTACTTGACTGACTTTGCACATTATACCTCACTGAAAAATAAATCCATTTCAAAGCCCTCCACAAGCAGCAGCTCTCCTTTCGTCCTCTTCCCTGATGAAGGAAACCAGTGTTTTCTAGAAAGACACAAGAATGTTTCTTTTACACCCTTTGATTACCACCCCCTTCATGTCACAAGAAAAGGCATGGAAGTATTTTCCTGCCACTCTGAAGCATTAACCCCGATCTAGACCAATGCTGTCCAATAGAAATTTCTACAGTGATGGAAATAATTTTCTGTGCTGTGCAGTGTAGGAGCCACTAGCCACATGTGGCTGTCGAACACTTGAAACTGGTGAATCTGAAATGAGATGTACCTTAATGGTAAATTGTGTGCTGGATTTTGAAGATTATATATGGAGAAAAAGAGTATAAAATAGTTCAATAATTTTTATATTGATTACATGTTAAGTGGTAATGTTTGGATATATTGGGTTAAGTAAAATACATCATTAAAATTAATTTCACCTGATTCTTTTTACACTTTTTGATGTAAATTCAAACATTAGAGTTTTACTAATATAGCTGGAAAATTTTAGAAAGCCATAAATTTCTAGAACATTTAGAAAATATTGTCTAGAAAATCTATTATCTGAAAAATTTTCAATTCCATCTGTGGCTCATATTTCTGTTGGACAGTGCTGGTCTATTTGTGTGCTTAATTTATTTATTCATGCCGGGTTCCTTGTGCCATGGGAGCGCTTAGTTGCAGCATGTGGGATCTAGTTCCCGGATCAGGGAATGAACACAGGCCCCCAGCATTGGGGGTGCAGAGTCTTAGCCATTGGACCACCAGGGAAGGCCTAGACAGGGTTGGTCTAGAAGCCATGTAAGCTGATCACAGGCAGGGCCTGCCTTCCTCAGACCTTCATGCAGATTGTCACTCTTGTCCCCTCAGTTGCTCAGTTATTGTTGCTTTTCGCTACCCAGGTCTCAGAGGGGTAGAGTGTAGGTCACTTGGTCAAGCTGGTGCTGAGCTGGCTGTATTACTCTGGGAACACAGATACCAGAGAACTATTGTCATAGAGTCTGACTGAGAAGTGCTGGGTTAGGACCTGGGAATCTTTTTTTCTTTTTTTCTTTCGGTTTTATTTATTTGGCTGCACAGTTTGCGTAACTTCCCTGACCAGGGATTGAACACGTGCTGCTTGTTTGCATTGCAAGCTCTGAGTCTTAACCACTGGACCAACAGGGAAACCCCTGGGAATCTTTATTTATACCTTGGTCCTTGGGAAGTCCGTGTGCAGCCAAGTGTAGGAGCCACTGATGCAGAGAATTCTGTGCTGGGAATCTGGACCTGACTCCATTCCATCCACCCTACTGAGTTAGCTTCATGACCATCAGGGTCTCAGTGTGCTCATTTGCAAAATGAAGAGACAGGACAAGCCCTCTTGTAATTATATACAGTCCTCTCGCTACTGATTTGCTTCCCTAGGTTCTTGTACCTCCTCCGTTCCCTGTCTCAGTCCTCCTCGTCTTTCCCAGAAGCATCCCAGTCAGTCCCCCAGGCTCCTGCCTTCCTGTGTTCACTGGCTATTCGGGTGCTCTCAGCTCTTATCCCAGCGTCCACATCCTGCCTATCCCATGTGGTCTTTCACATCTGCCCACCTTAGTGCTCCCTTTGCCATCTCATTCCCCCTCCCCCCGACCCTTTACTTCTTTCTTGGCCGCCATTGTCCCACACGTCACCACACACCCTCTCTACCTCTCTCTCTTTTGGATTCTTCTGTAAAGATCACCTTGTTATGTGGCCCTGGAGAGATAGAAGTTTCTCCCTTGCCTTTTCTGCCCACCTTCCTTCCCATTAATTGTCGCCAAGTAGGAACGACCTCTGACTCTTAATATAGTCAGACTCACTAATTCTGGAGGGAAGTCTTCTCTGAATTAGGAAACTTTTTTAGAATTATTTATTTTTGGCTGTGTTGGGTCTTAGTTGTGACATTCAGCTTCTCTCTAGTTGAGGCATGCAGGCTTAGTAACTGTGGCACACCAGCTTAGTTTCCTGCATCGTGGGGGATCTTAGTTCCTCAACCAGGGATTGAACCTGCATCCCCTGCATTGGAAGGCAAATTTTTAACCACCGGACCATCAGGGAAATCCTCTAAGTCAGGTACTCTATTAATTGATGAGAAAACTTAAAGTGAAGCCAGCACTATAAGAAAACTTCTCCGAAAGTAAGCAGAATGGAGTAGAAAGAACACACCCAGCTTTGGACCCAGAAAGTGTGTCCAGAGGAACCACCTGGGGCTGAGTTTCCTCATCTACAACATGGAGTTAATCTGTACATTGAAGCTGCTATAATAAACCACATTTATGAGTGTTGGAGACTGCATGGGCTGCTGTAACAGAACAGAAAACTGGATGGCTTAAGCAAGACATGCTTAATTTCTCACAGTTCTGGGGGCTGGGAAGTCCAAGGTCAAGGTGTCAGCCAATCTGGTTCCTGGTGAACGCCCTCTTCCAGTTTGTAGACAGCCATCTTCTCTGTGTCCTCATGCAGTGGAAAGCAGAGGAAGTCATCTTTCTCATGTCTCTTCTTACAAAAGCACGCATCCTGTTTATGGGCACCTCCTAAAGGCCCTGCTTCTGAATACCATCCCCTTGAGGGTTAGGGCCTCAACCTGTGAATTTGGGGGAACACAAACATCGAGTCCATAGCAGTCACTTACGAGGGTGTTGTCTCACATGCCAAAGGTGCTTACCGATGTGAACTTGCTTCCTTGTCCCTATAGTTTCGTCATGTTGAGTGGTTAGTGAGTGCCCTGAGCAAGTCAGACTTTAAACTTCCATCACCAGCCTGCTACACGAGTTTCTGTTTCTGTGTGGGCATGCATCTTGCCAGTCTTCATTGCCTCTCCCCTCCCTGAATCCTCCTTCTGTCCCTGCTTCAGCAGACTTCCTTATGAAGTTCTTCCTTCTTGAAGTTCTTACTGTGCGTGTAGAAATCACCTGCCTTACACAGTCTTCTCTCCCTGCAGCTCACAGACCAGCTGTGAGGCTTTGGCTCTGTCTTTGCTCCACTGGCCCACCTCCTTCAGGCAGGATCTGTATACAAACACTGCCAGCAAGAGGGTGACACCCACCCAGCTTCCCAGAGCTTTCTTGCTTTCAGAATTCTAATTAAATGGGAAAGAGGGGTGGGCTGGCAGGATTGACCTATTTCAAAGCTGGAGCCTTGGGTTCTAGTCTTGTTTCTGCCACCAACTTGCTAAGTCTTTGCACCCTCTGGGCTCAGTTTTCCCATCTATCAAATGAGCCAAGAAGGATCAGTTATCTACCACTCTATTAGCACTTGACCATGTAAGTGGTAAAGGACAGGGATGATATGCCACCTGTTAAATAGTTCTGGGTAGTTGCTATATGTCAGGCATGGTGTTGGGCTTTGGAAAGACAGCAATAAGTAAGAGACAGCCCTTGCCCTCAATGAGATCAGAACAGTGTGTGGTTAAGTTAGCAACAGCAGTAGTAATGATAAGAACAGCCAGTATTTACTCAGCACTTACGCTGATCCTTGTCTTGAATCTTCCCTACAACTTCTGTCCATTTTACAGAGGAAGCAACTAAGGTCTAAAGAGGTTAGGAAACTCGCCCAAAGTGACAAGAGTTAGACCATGCAATGGGATTTGACTTCAGATTGTCTGATTTCAGAGCCCAGACCCTTTAACCGCTTAAGTTTTGAAGTCAAACTTGAGTTGGGATCCAGATTCCAGTTTCTTTTACTTAAACATTACTCTCTGGGGTTTAATTAACCTCCAGGACACAGCAGGCCATGGCAGACAAAAAGAAAAAAACACCTCTGCCATCACATCTAAATATTTTTTAGATCTGAGAGCAGATAGGAAGACAAAATGAAACAAGTGTGATCTTAGCTTTCAGGGAAAGCTAAGGACAAAGTTTCAAGGTAACTTGAAAAATTTTCAGCCAAAGTGAAAGATTCTACCTGTGTGGAAACAGCCCAGCAAACATGCATGGACTTTGGAGTCAGACAGGTGGCTTCGAGAGAGAGTGAAGGACAGGGGGTCTGGCTACTTTATTACCAGCTGTGTGGGCTTGGATAAGTCACTCTGTCTTCCTAAGTCATAATCAAGGGCACACGGTAAAGAGAGTGAAAACAGCTATGTATTTAAAGATGAATGACAAAAGTTACTAACTTTTCTTGTCCTCTTCCTTCCTTTCCATCTCCCTTCTCCTCTCTACCCACCGCCCCCGACTTCTGGCTTCAGGAATCCTGACCTCTGTGAAAAGATGCTGGCGTTTCTGGTCCAACCCAAGCCAGAGAACCATAAAGAAGGGGCCTTCATCCTGGATTCTCCAACTCAACACTGACGTCCCAGCTGTGACGTACTGTCCCTGAAAGAGACTGGGAAAGGAAAAGCATATATATATAGATATATATAGATATAGATATATATACAGGAAACACCACGTCCTTGCACTGCTGCCGGGGCTGGCCGAGCATTCGGCCGACAGCAACAACCAACATCTGAACGCCTACATTTCCTTTGCAGACAAATTGAAGAATTGGTGGGATTTTCCAGGAAACCAAACAAACAAAAATTCTAACAACAGTAATCCCTTGCTCCCCTCCCCGCCGCACTTTGAAGCCCTGCAGAACAACCAAGGCAAGCCAGACCACGCTGATTGTAGAAGTACAATGCCACCTGGGCCTACACGTTCCCTTCAGTGGACAAGCATCCCATTTCTCCTTTGCCTGCGTCTGTTGCCCACTCCAATGCAAAGGAAAACACTTTTGCAGCCAGTTAGAGAAGCTGCAGCAGCAAGACACGCCCCTGTCAACCGCTTTCCAAGAAAGAAAAATCCCCCATTCGGAAAGGAGGAGGAGGAACACTGGATTCTTATTTTTTGGGTCTTGACACTGGGCTGCAAAATCCACCTGCCTTTCTTCCGCCTCCTTTCCCCCTCGACTCTCACACGTCTTGTTGTCATTTTCTGTCTGGGTTCCCTCCTCCCTGTCCCCCACCCCATGCCCCTCACCCTCTGTGTCCTGGTCCTGCCGAGGGCCACTGCAGATGACTCTCACTGGAAATGAGAAAAAAAAGAAAAGCAAGAGCGTGAAACCAAGCCACAGGAGGTGAAGTAGACATTGTATGTTTATGGGTTCTCATTATGAAGGTGCCGCTTGTAGGAGATTTGTATGGATGTGCTTTAAGTTATGTATATTACATATAACAGGAAACAAATATTAAAATAAACAGTGCTGGTAAGTATGAAGCTGACATTTTAAAATTATAATTATCTGACTGTGATTGATGTATTCTCAAGGTTTCTAGATCTCACCGAACCAACCCAGCCAAGGAGACCCGGACTCGGGCTGTGGGTCACTCACAGTAGGAGCTGACAGTTCAGTGTAGAAATACAGTGTGTGGTGTTTGTACTTGGTTGATTGGTGGGGAGGGGTGGGGGTCCCCATATGGAGAGGCAGGGGTTTGGCAAGAAGGAAGCGACCCGGGTGTGGTTCACGATGCCTTCTCCCCCAGGCAGTAGCAGCCGGGACCTGGACCGTGCTCGGGCTCCTGCAGCACAGATGCCCTAGCTCAGTCCCCCTACCTCTCTGGAAGGCTAGCCGCAGTTCCCAGTCGTCTCTGTGTTGTGCCACATGTCTTGCCTTTCCCTGACCGCAGTGTGACAGCTAACTCCTATCCCAAGGGAGGTGATGCCCCCAGCTGCCGCGGAAGATGGTGGCTTCCACTTGGCTGTCTGAATGTCCCCAGCTCAGTTCTTTCTTTTGACCACTCCTGTATTCTGTCTGAATCATTCTCTTCTTCCTGGATTAAAGCAGCTTCGGGCAGGCCCTGACAGGTCAAAACTGGACTGCCAGAGGCTCCTGAAACAAGCTGAGGTGGACAAGAGGTGTTGCTGGGGCTCCACCTGCGAATAAGACCCTGGCTTTGAGACCTCCCCTTCAGTCAACATTTGTTCTCTGATCCTGGGCCCTAAGAGTCCCAGAAGTGGCCTGGAGACCACAGGAGCCCTTGGAGAAGGTCCCATCAAAAGCTTGGCATTGCCCTGTGGCACACGTGGGCTTTCCAGACACAAGCTGCTTTCCTGAGCTCAGTGAGGCCCCTTCTGGAAGGCATTTGCCCTTTAATTTCACAGTCCCATTTCACTTCCCCCATCTTGCTTCTAAAGCAGTCGATAAATTCTTTCAACAAGTATTTACTGAGTACTTACTTGTGCCAGGCACTATTGTTAGGCTCAAGGAGAAAGCGCTGGGGGAGGGGGAGCAGAGGGACCTGGGAAGCTCCCTGAGCCAGCCTTACATCTTCAGCCCCTCTGAGAGCACTTCCGCCTTCTCTCCAATTATCAGACATCTGTGGATGCCCTAGTAAGGGCCCAGGCTTGCTTATCCGTTCCCCCGGTGACACATATGGTTCGCTGCTTAACTGGTGCTGACCTGAGGCAGAACGGTGTTTGCCTCTGTAGGTAAACATGTGATGAGGAGAGGCAGAGAGGGCCCTGCATCTGGGGCTCAGGTGGCGCAGCCAGCCACACCCCTCCAGCTCCCCCAGAGAGTGGAAGTGCGCCCGGTTCTTACACAGAAGCCACAGAACCTCCTCCCTGTCCTCCTCAGCTTGAGAGCCCCCCACTCCTTCTGGGCCAAGAGCTGGAGTGGCTCTGCCCTCTTGGGCCATCTGGAATCTGGCTCAGGCATCCTTGTCTTTGCAGGAACCAGGCGTCCTAAGCACACTGGACATACCTCAGAGGGAAAATATTTGTTGTGGGTTCTGCACCTGCCTACAGACCCTATGTGTGTGGCTTCAGGACAGGGAAGAAGTGACCAGGCTTGGTTTGTGGGCCAGCCAGGGTTTATGGAGCTCTCCAGTCCACAGATGCTCTGACCTTCCACGGAGAGGCAGGCATCTGCCAGCAGGGAGGAGGGGAGCTGCAAAGCTGAAATCTAGGGCGCTGTTTCCCTCCCATCCTCCTCTTCATAGGGAATATAGATGTTTGCCTTATCTGTCTTCAACCTACTTTTCCATTTTCCATTTCACATCCTTTCTATGCCGCCTCTCCGCCCAGGAGACCGTGTAGCATAGCGGAAGAAGTCCTGGAGGGCAGTCAGGCGTTCTGGGTGGCCATCCTGGCTCAGTCTCTAACTCAGCACGTGCCATTGAGCTCATCTTATCCTCGCTTCAGGGCCTCAGTTTCCTCACTTGCAAAACGAACAGGAAAAGCAGATGCCCTCCATGGCTTTTGTCCACTCTGCCAGCCTGTAAGTCTTTGTTTTCCTCTATTTTGCTTTCTTAGGATTTTTTTCATCTGAGGGTACAGGAAGTGCCAAGACCTGTTTCAGTTTTTGAATCCTGTAAGCACATTCTAAGACTGGCCTGAAATTGCATGAACAACATCACTCTAAATTAATTTTTTTTTCCAAAAGCACCTTCCTAACCAACTGCGATGCTGTCCGGGTCCTTTTGCTCACACCCCACTCCCCTCTCTCGTCCCCGCGCTCCCCACCTCAGTGCTCCGTGCTGTGTGCTCTCTGTTCTTGTATACTCAATAAAAGTGAAATAAATGTGTTTGATGCTGAACCACAAACTGCCTTGGTATCTCTCTCTGACCTTGGCTACCAGTACAAGTTGGCATTGTGGGACAGGCTAAAACCGGGGTGGAGAGATCCCAACTGGAACATTTTCATTCAACCTAAAACACCATTCAAATATCTGCAGATCCTAACGTGGACCTGGTCTTGGCTTTACGGGAACAACAATGAATAACACAAAGCCCTTGCTTTCCAGGAGCTCAGAGGCTAGTGGAGAAACTGACAACAAACCAGGCGAGCACTCAAAGATGATTCCAGCCAGGGTGATCAGCACCAGGAAGGAAATGCGCCAGGGGAGGGGGTTGGTCACTGAAGGAAACCACTTTAAATAAGGTGGCCCGCCATGGCCTCCCTGAGGACATCTTTTGAGCTGAATGAAGAGAAAGATCCCGTAAGGTGAATAACTTGAGTGAGTGCATTCTAGGCAGCAAGAATAGTAAGCAGGTGGGCCCAGGACACAGAGGGGCTTGGTGTGTGGAGGCCCCTCCTTGGGAGTCGAATGGATAATGTACACAGCAAGCCCCAACTTCAGCCTTTGCTCATGCCCTTCGCATATGTTGCCATGTCCCCGTACATGCCACCTGTCCCAATGTTGATATCATTTTTCTTTAAATTGACTCTCTGAGAAAACTCTGGAAGATAGTGAAGGACAGGGGAGCCTGGCGTGCTGCAGTCCATGGAGTCACAAAGAGTTGGACGTGACTAAGTGACTCAACAACAACAACAACAACAGAATTATTTGTAAAGGAAACTTACGTTCACAAATGAAAAACTAGGGTCACTTGCCAAAGAAAGGAAGTCTTTATAAAAATAAATGCAAAAATACTAAAATTTGAAAGCCATCATCCATGTAAAATTTAAACCTGTCCTGTGCGCTACCTGAGATACACATACCAGCACTTTAATTCTACCAAACAGCTCACCCCAAACCCTTTCTTTTTATCCCAAATCTTACAAGCAACAACCATGGCTAAACTATTTGGTGCAGTTTCTTCCAGTCTTTTCTCATGTATAAGTATCTTATCAGAACTGAAGTTACTTTGTACATGCCATTCTAAATACTCATAAAAACTTAAATCCTGATCTTTTCCCTATAATTTGAAACACTAAACACCACGTCTTTTCTTCTTTGTTTTGTTTTTTGGCCACACTAGGCACTATGTGGGATCTTAGTTCCCCAACCAGGGATTGAACTCATGTCCCCTGCATTAGAAGCTCAGAGTCTTAACCACTGGTCCACCAGGGAAGTCCTATGTCTTTTCTTTTTGAAGGTAATTCATTAAATGATATAAAATGCTGTGCTATGAAAAGCAATTCTTCTACTATCTCCAAACTCCTGTCCATTGTCAGAAGCAATTGTGAATCCTTGCCCGTATTTTCCCTGTAGGTTTCCTTTGCTAAGTGCTGCTAAGTGCTAAGTCGTTTCAGTCGTGTCCAACTCTGTGCGACCCCCATAGACAGCAGCCCACCAGGCTCCCCCGTCCCTGGGATTCTCCAGGCAAGAACACTGGAGTGGGTTGCCATTTCCTTCTCCAATGCATGAAAGTGAAAAGTGAAAGTGGAGTTGCTCAGTCGTGTCTGACTCTTAGCGATTCCATGGTCTGCAGCCCACCAGACTCCCCCCGTCCATGGGATTTTCCAGGCAAGAGTACTGGAGTGTGGTGCCATTGCCTTCTCCAAGGTTTCCTTTAGTTATCTGTCATTCGTGGGATCCTGAAATAGGACATCGTTTGCAAACACTGGGTACCCACACACTCCGGATCTGTGTGTCTCCCATAAATACAGGGTCAGTCTCTGAGCTGTTAAGGAATAGCGTGGCTGATTCATTTAGATCAGTGATTCTTAACTCAGGGGTATGTGTGATTTTGTCATCCAGGGAACATTTAGAATGTCTGGAAATACTTTTGGTTGTCACAACTGAGGGATGCTACTAACATATAGTGGGTAGAAACCAGGGATCCTGCTAAACATCCTACAACACAAGAGGACAGCTGCCCAACAACAAAGAATTATTTGGCTCCAAATCTCAATAGTATCAAGGTTGAGAAACCTGATTTGAACAGACATGCAACCCACCACGTGAGATTCCTGGGCTACCATCTACGATGCCTGTGCCCAGAGTTCAGTGCCCCAGAGTCTCAGAAGATGGTGAGTTCAGCTGGAACAGGGAGCTTGTCATGAAAACAGACCATGATGCTCAGCACCCAAGACCAGGAATGAGGAGGGTGGGGAGGGAGCTGAGCTTCTTCATGCAGGAAATGGAACTGACATGACAGGCTGAGATTGACATGCATGACTGTGACTGATGGAGGCCATCTCTGGCTAATCTTGAGGCAGCTCGTTGTGATCCACCATGACCGCAGGCCCCAGTCTAGTCTGCAACCCACTAAGAGATAAATTTTGACTGAGACAGATGGGCATGTCCAGCTGACACTGAGGAATTGTGACAGGCAAGCTAAGGAGCAGCAGCACAGAGACAAGAAGAGCAAGTCACCAGTCAGACCTTGGTTTGCATTCTAGCCTGGCCTCTCTCTGGCTGTGCAACTGCTCTGAGCCTCAGTTTTCTCTTCTGCACGTTGGGAATACTGAGTCTGCTTACTAGGGTTAGTGCAAGGATTAGAAATCATATACCCAAGAGGCCTGCCCTGCGGGATTTTGTATTTCCTTAGGCACCCCTCAGAATCACATAAGCCAATTCCTTGTAATAAAGCTCTTAAATACCTCCCGCTGGCTCTGCTTCTTTGATTGAACCCTGACTGATACAACCACCCAGCACAGAGCTAGGCTCCAAAATAGAAGTCACTAATTAATAAAGAATCACTGACATTATTTAAATGCATAATATATATGTTGAACTGGGTCTTTGTGTGGATTCCAGAAAAACAGCAGAGAACAAGACAGGTTCCGTGCCTCAAGGTGCATATACAGCCTAACTGAGATTTCACACTAGGCCTGCACTCCCAGAAGATATGGGGTGTTTACGCAGGAAGGACCATTGTGGAGACTGCTGCTGTTAGACTGGGTCTCTCTGGCCTGGGTTTCTGAAGCTCTCCCCTACAGCCGAGTATGGTTGGAAGCTAAGACCAGGTGATAAAGGGCCAACTGTGACACTCACTCGTATTGAGATCGGCTGACCAGGACTATGACTGAGCCTCTGACTGTGGCTACTGGACAGCTAGGACCTTGACCTGAACCTCAGAGACCACGACTGATTGAAACCGAAAAGCCGTGACTTGCGGATGTGTTTCTGTACCGGGATATAAAAATGCATCGTTTGATGAAAGTTATTATCCACGGGTTCAAGAACTAAATCCGGTTAACTCAAAGTAGCCAAAAGACGTTCGATGGGGCGGAACCTGTTGGCACGGGCCCTTTCTTCCGCGATCCAGGGACCCGCCCGGCCCCTTTCCCCTGTTGCTCCCGTCCGGCGCCAAAGAGGGAGAACTTCCGGTGCGCTTCTGCGATCCCTGGACCTGGGCGAGACACCAGTCGGTGAGTGCAGCCTCCTGTCCTCCTTTAACTGTTCTGCTTTCGTTGTCTGTGTGGTCCGGCCACCCTTCTTTCCGACTGGGGATCGCGGAGGGCCTGAACTCGGGCACCCAGCTGGGACTTTGGCGTCCCGGTCTTGAGCCGGTGGTGGGGACCCACCTCCCTCTTTCAGGTGGGTTACTCTTACTTTCTCCCCTTGTAACCGTCAGATACGCCGTCGCCAGAACTTCCTGGGGGCACCTGGGAAACTTCTTTTTCCTAACTTTAGAACTTATGGGCTCGAGGCCTTGGCTTCCGCCTGACGTGGTTCTGATTTACTCTGTCTTCGATAAGGTCTTTTCCACGAACCGAGCCTTTGTTTCTCATCTACAAAATGGATATTGTGCTTTTATTAAACAAATGTTTAGCAAGCGTCTAATATGTGCTAGAGGTACGAAAGACCCGCATCTCCTGGAGGTGACAGCCCTCTATTAATATTTGCAAACTTGCAGCTGTGATCAGTGAAATGGAAAGATAAAAGGCACTTAGAGGGCACATCACAGGAGATCTGACTTAACCCCAGGTCGAGGAAGCGTTGCTGAGAAGGTAAATATTAAGCAGAGATCAGAAAAATGGTTTGAGACAGAGGAGGGAAGAGTTTTCTATCAGGCGAGCCTCTGAGGCTCTGAAAGAGGTCAGTGGGCTGCAACAGAGCTTGTGGAGGAAGCATGATATGAGACAAGCTGGAGGAGTTCTCACGGACCAGGCCTTAGAGCTCTTGTAGGTCGCAGTGGGAATTTTGGTTTGCCAAGAGCCACATGAGAAGTCTCTCAGAGGATATTAAGTATGGGTGGTGACATGCTTAGACTGGCGGTTTGAGAAGGTCACTCCTGCTTTTGGATGGAGAAGGGATTGGAGGGACAATCTGGCTGAGGGACATGGTAGCTTAAATTAAAGATGTGGTGGAGAGAAGTGGGTAGATGTGATTCTCTGTATCTCAAGGCATCTTCTTTGTGCCAGGTCATTTGCCAACTGTGGAAGATATAGTGAAGAGAATTACAATCTGCTGGAAATAGAAAAAAGTGGCATTATCAAAGAGGAGCACACAGATGCCACTGGGAAAATGGCTAATTGATGAGCAGTTATTCTAAATGCAATAGCTGTTCATTTAACAAATATATTAAGTGCCTTTTGAACTCAAGATTGGGGATAGTAAGATGATATAAATTATTTAGAGTAGTGGCTTTCAGACTTTTTGCACTGTGACCTACAGTAATGCATACATTTTACATGGTGACCAGGAGTCCATACAAACACACAAAGCTTCAGAAAACAGTACTTATCTTTACTACTTAGGATGTACTCTGATTTTTTTAAATTTTGCCCTTTTATTAAAAAAAAAAACAAAACAATATTGGTTGAGATCCTCTAAGTTGATCTTTTAACCCATTATCAGATTGTGACTTGCAGTTTGAAAAAAAAAAAATGTTGATTTAGAGTCATAATCATTTGTGTAGGTTTTGGGTAAAGACAATAAAATGTGTCCTTTCCATATTGGGGAAAGGGTTGGTCTTCCTTTCCTCGTGGTATTGTTTTGTTTGTTTAAATAAAATGAGTAAAAGGAATTAAACAGGCAGCTAGTTCTTCTGTTTGTGAAGTTTTGTGGTCTTGTTGATATGTCTGGGCTAGATTGGAAGTGCCTGGAGGACAGTAACTGTCTTCTCCTTGATTATTTCTGTTAGTGTCTGGCAAAAATCCTGCAGGCTCTCCAGGGTTATTTGTTGAATTGAATAGGTAGGTGTCTGGGGACTAGAGAGTTAGACATGTTCTGTTTAAATTAGTTCATGTTGGACCCATCCTTATAAATACGGAGACTGTGTCTGTTTACAGAAGTCTTATCAGTGTGTCCTCTTGGGTAGTTCAGAGGTAGATAAAAATAAATGTTCTAAGGTCTTTGTCTTCTAAATACTGATCCAAGGCCAGCCATGCCACCTGGGATCCATTTGGGTGAGCAGTCCAGAGGTGCTACTGACTGTGGACCCTTTGGAAAGTTGTTTCACTCCCTGGACTTTAGACTTCTTTATATATATATATATGTATATGTATATATGTGTGTAGGAGAAGAGGGTTGTGGTTGAAGAGCTCTCCACTGCCCAAACCTTTTGTGAAGTTTAGATGCTAAGCACCCTGTTTCCACCTTCTGTCCATTTCTGGGCTTTCGCTGAGGCTTATGGGAAACTGGGTGGATGCTTCTCGAATCTTCTAAGTTTTAGACAGAATTATAGTTTAAGACAGTTTAGGCACAGTAATCCTTTAGAGTGGACCAGCCAGGCATTCTCCGCCTTCATCCTCTGTTATGAGAAGGAGATCTGAAGAGTGCACAGATCTGAAAGAGATCTGAAGGAGCTTCAAAGTGCACAGTGGAAAAACACTGGCCTGGAGGGCAGGGCACTCAGGTTCTAACTGGGTCCTTGTGTGATCTTGAACATGTCTCTTTTCTTTAACTGATGTCTTTCCAGCTGTGAAGTGAGTGTTCTTGCTCATTAAACTCAGAAACAAAAACACTCTTCTCTTTGAGTATCATTTTCTTTACCTGTGATGAAAATTAAGGTAGAAAATTGTGTCACTGGAAAAGATCCTAATGCTGGGAAAGATTGAAGGCAGGAGGAGAATGGGACGACAGAGGATGAGATGGTTGGATGGCATCACTGACTCAATAGACGTGAGTTTGAGAAAGCTCCAGAGTTGGTGATGGACAGGGAAGCCTAGCATGCTCCAGTCCATGGGGTTGCAGAGTCGGGCACAACTGAGCGACTGAACTGAATTGTTTCAGGAGTCTAATTCAGTATCTGGCACATAGAGAATGCTCAGCAAATGAAGACTCCTTCCCAAGGTTCTGATTAACTCTGACTTCTTTCTTTTTCAGCAGAATAGAAAAGTTTTCTTTTTGATCACTCACCCCTGGCCCCATGGCTGCCATGCAGATGGATCCTGAGCTTGCCAGGCGCCTCTTCTTTGAAGGGGCCACCGTGGTCATCCTGAATATGCCCAAGGGGACAGAGTTTGGCATCGACTATAACTCCTGGGAAGTGGGGCCCAAGTTCCGAGGTGTGAAGATGATCCCGCCAGGCATCCACTTCCTCCACTACAGCTCTGTGGACAAGGCCAATCCCAGGGAGGTGGGCCCTCGCATGGGCTTCTTCCTTAACCTACAGCAGCGGGGGGGCTGAAGGTCCCTACGCTGGGATGCGGCCCAGGAAGAGGTCGACCTGTCCCCAGCCCCAGAGGCTGAGGTGGAGGCCATGAGGGCCAACCTCCAGGAGCTGGACCAGTTCCTGGGGCCTTACCCTACGCCACGCTCAAGAAATGGATCTCCCTCACCAACTTCATCAGCGAGGCCACAGTGGAGAAGCTGCAGCCCGAGAGTCGGCAGATCTGTGCCTTCTCAGAAGTGCTGCCTGTGCTCTCCATGAAGCACACCAAGGACCGGGTCGGGCAGAATCTCCGCGCTGCGGCACTGAGTGCAAGAGCTACCAGGAGGGCCTGGCCCGGCTGCCCGAGATGAAGCCCAGGGCCGGCACAGAGATCCGCTTCTCCGAGCTGCCCACACAGATGTTCCCAGCAGGTGCCACGCCGGCTGAGATAACCAGGCACAGCATGGACCTGAGTTATGCCCTGGAGACTGTGCTCAGCAAGCAGTTCCCCTGCAGCCCCCAGGATGTGCTCGGTGAGGAGAAGCATGGCTTTGAGAGTGGGCCAGGGGAGGGCTGTGTAGCTGAGCAGCTTGAAAATAGGGAGTCCCTCTTTGCTGATTTGGTCTAGTGGTTCCTAAACCTGGCTAGGAGGGGGTCTCACCTGGAATGCTTGTTAAAGGAACAGATTCCCAGGGATTTCCCTAGTGGTCCAGTGGTTCAGAATCTGCCTTGCCATGCAGGGGACTTGGGTTCAATTCCTGCTCAGGGTGCTAAGATCCCACAGGCCACAGAGCAGCTAAGCCCACATGCTGCAGCTACTGACCCTGTGCACCACAACAAAAGATCCTGCATGACACAACTGAGACCTGATGCAGCCAAATAAATAAACTATCTATCTATCTATCTATCTATATACACGGATTCCCAGGCCTTACCCCTGGAGACTGATTTAAGAGATCTGGAGTAGGTTCCCAGCATTTTACCTGTCTGTCTGCCTGACAGGCAGGTGCTGTAGGTGAGCCTGATGCAAACAGTCCCGTGTCAGGGAACCCTTAGTGAGGCCTCGCTTGCCCACTACTACGTTTTACAGATTGAGGTCCATAGAGGGAAGGGATTTGACTGCTAAGTGATATAGCTGAAGTGAGACCAGAGCCCAGGGCTCCCAGTTCCCGGGCCCGTGTTCCTGGGAGCCTTCTACCTGCCCCTTCAGTTTACTCTTGACTCTCAACTGGAACAGTAATTTTCTTTTAACTGTTACAGTCTTTATTGTTGTCCCCCCCACTTATTACAAAAAAATATTTATCCTTAAAGGAAAACAAAAATGAAAATCCAAATCCCACCACCTGGAAATAGCCCTTTGTTCACTTTGTTGTACTTTTCTTTCTTTCTTTCGTTTTTTTTTTTAATGAGAAACACAGAAGGACATTATATAATGATAAAGCAACAGTCCACAAAGAAGACATAGCTATTCTAAATTTGTGTGCAACGGACCACAGAATTGCAAAATATGTTAACGAAAACTTGATAGAATTGAAAGGTGAAATAGATGAACCCATAATAGTTTTAAGTCTTCAACACTAAACTCAAAACTTGATTGGACAATTAGATTGAAAATCAGCAAATATTTATAGGAATTCAACAATAGCATCAACGAATAGGCTCTAATAGATATTTATAGAACATTCCACCCAACAACCTCAATATATACATTCATTTCATATCCTTACAGAACATAAACAAGTATGACCATATTCTGGGTCTTAAACCTTGACAGTTTAAAAGGACTTAAATCATATACAATGTTTTTAAGATACAGACACATTTTTAAGGTACATATCTGTATATATTTCTCAGTTTAATGTTTCTGTTTCCTTTTAGTCTTTTTATTCAATTATATGTTTGTGTATATATGATATTTTTACAAAAACAGGATTACAGTATATTATCCTGTAATTTGCTTTAATATATATATTATTCCATGTCACTGAAATGGTCACTTCTCTTTAGTGGCTACTGAACTTCCATAATTATTGGACCAGCCCCTGTTAATGAATCTTTTAAGATGTTCCTGGTTTTCTTACTCTAAGTGTAAGAGTCTCCTGGTGTGCTCTTCGGCATATTTTGGGGTTGAAATAGTTGGATCAGAGAGTGCATGCTGCCAGCTGATGAGGTTGTGGCCCATCACCTTTTGACATGGCATTTGACACGGTGATTTAGCAAAGTCCTCTTCTGACTGGATAGTTGAAGAATGACTTCCTGTTTCAGTTTATATTTCTTTGATTACTAGTGACAGCAAATATTTGTCACATCTTTAATAGCTATTAATATTTTTTCTTTTACAAGTCTAATATTTGCATATTTTTCTATTGGAAGATCAGTGAGAATTTTGAACATAGGGCCTTTTATATAATAGGCTCAGCTGATAAAAAGGGACATTTTAAGGGTGTGTATCTATTTTCATTTAATAAGTAACACTTGAGATCCTGGCTTCAAAATGAACAGAAGTCCTGTTTTCTACCTCCTAAACATTTCAATTCTTCAAAGTAATCTTGTGAAAAGGTCTGTTGCAAGGATCACTGTATCTTTTGACAGCTCTTTGAAATTATTTCCCATCTCAGTTTAATTTTAGACTAAGCCAGAAATGTATAAATTTAAATGAATGCCCTAAATTCAGAGAAGCAGCTTGTATTTCTACAAACTAACCAGGTAAAGCCAACTGAAGAAGCAAATCATTAACCTCTGTCATACAGAGGGAACTTGACTATATTTTGAAAATATTGATCAAATGTCCAAAATGTCTAGAACCCATAGCTATCTGCTCAAATCAAACTTAGTTCCACAAGCCTAGGAACAGACAACTAGTTTTTCCAGGTCTCCAGAAGTGACAGAAATTGGACACCATGTGTTTAAAGAGGTGTTTAGTGTTGAGTACATCTTTTTAAAATATTTTGGCCACACCCCACAGCATGTGAGACCTTACAGTTCCCTAACCAGGGATCAAACCTGCCCCTCCTGCTGTGGAAGGCAGTCTTAACCACTGGACCACCAGGGACGTCCCACATCTTTTCTTTGTATGGCCCATGTGTAGATATACCACAGAAGCCCCCCTTAAATTTGAAGCCAGAGAAAACATGTCTGATCAGCAACAGTATATCTCGGCACCCAGAGACCCAGCTGCTCACCCAAGAACAATGGCTCCTGGACGGTCAGGTCTCTTTGCGACAGGGATCTGCTGGGAATGTGGGAATAATAACTGAGGTTTCTGGCGTGCTAATTTGCGCCGACATTGACATTGAAGTCGCTCAGTCATGTCCGACTCTTTGCGATCCCATGGACTGTAGCCTACCAGGCTCCTCCGTCCATGGAATTTTCCAGGCAAGAGTACTGGAGTGGGTTGCCATTTCCTTCTCTAGGAGATCTTCCCAACCCAGAGATCGAACCCAGGTCTCCCACATTGTAGGCAGATGCTTTACCGCTTTACCGTCTGAGCCACCAGGAAAGTCTAATTTGCGCCAAGTGTTACACTAAGTGCTTTATATGTATTGGGCTGGCCCAAAAGTCTGTTTGGATTTTTCCATATGATGTTATGGAAACCCTGGAATGAATTTTGGGGCCAATGCAATACTGTATCAATTCATTTAATCTCTACTGCATCCCTCAAATGGAAACTGAAGCATAAACAGATTAAGTAGCTTGCCCAAGGTCACACAACTGGGAAGTGGTGGAGCTGAGACTTGAACCCAGGCAGTTTGGCTCCAGAGCCCATGCTCTTAACCACAAGCTGCTCATAGCAAGCAAATCATAGAGCCCTGTGATTACACAAACAAATAATTTGGCTGGCAGGCTCACCCTGGGACAAGTACTCATGAATTTTTCTGTTCTAGAAGGCCCTAGAACTATTCCCACCCAATAGAAATCTGTTTTATCTTTCTGTTGTTCAGTTGCTAAGCATTAGATGTGTGACCTTGGGCAAGGCTCTTGACCTCATCTATACACTGAGGCAAATACCACCTTCCCTGACCACCTTATGGAGTTGGGCTGAGGGTTCCATGGTGTTACACAGCCTTTCCCTGACCCTGAAGCAGACCATGTGAGCTACAGATGCCAAGGCTCCATCATCTGTCCGCAACCAGGATCTCTTGCAGTGAGGCTCAGGCAGCTTTATTTTTACCAAGTTCTCCTAGTAATTCAGATGGGCAGCCAGGTTGAGGATCCACTTGGTGTAATGACCACAAGCCCATTTTGTTAACTTGTTAAATGCTAGGTAAATAGTCGGTGTGCCTCTTTTGCAATCTGATCTTACAGAAATCCAAAACTGATTGGGTTTCTCACGGCTTAAGTTTATAGCAGTTCAGCAAACGTTTATTGAGCAGCTGCAGGTGCAAAACCCCATGCCAGGCTCCAGAGGAGTGACGAGGCTAGACCGCCGCTTCAGGCTAGGGCCCAGTGGCTCTGATGGCTTAGTCGAGTCAGCCAGCACTCCTCTCCCTCAGGCTGATCTCTCCTCTCTGCACCTTTCAGGTGAGCTCCAGTTTGCCTTCGTGTGCTTCCTGCTGGGGAATGTGTACGAGGCCTTCGAGCACTGGAAGCGGCTCCTGAACCTTCTGTGCCGGTCAGAAGAGGCCATGGTGAAGCACCACACCCTCTATATCAACCTCATCTCCATCCTGTACCACCAGCTCGGCGAGATCCCCGCCGACTTCTTTGTGGACATTGTCTCCCAGGACAACTTCCTCACCAGCACCTTACAGGTGAGCGGGCTTCTGGCTGATACCCAAGTGGGTCAGAATGAAGGCCACGGTGTGTGAAAGCACCCAGAGAGGCTTACATTGCTGTCTCTTGCTGTTCCTTCCTTGGGGCTTCTCCAGGGACTCTGCCTGCCAATGCAGGAGATGCAGGTTTGATCCCCGGTTTGGGAAGATCCCCCAGAGAAGGAAATGGCAACCCACTCCAATATTCTTGCTTGAGAAATCCTATAGACAGAGGAGCCTGGCGGGCTATAATCCAAGGGGTCACGAAAGAGTCCGACGTGACTTGGCGACTGAACAACAATGCTTTCCTGAGCCAAGCTTTCTTCATTTCAGTTTCTAACCATAGACTATTCCCTTGTTCTCTTTCTCCTACTCACTTGTAAGCTCCTTAATGCCAGAGACCTCTCTGTACCCTCTTCTCCCTGCCTCACCCCAACATGCCTAGCAGTGGGGCACTTGAAATTTGAATCAGCCCCACCCCCCGAGTAACTGCACTCAAAACAGTTTTTCTTCCTCCTGGCCTGGAGCTGTGAGTTGCCACAACCCAGTAGGACAGAGTTTGGAAGCTAGTTATTCCCAAGGAAACATCTGCAACTGCTTAGATCTCATTTAAGCACGAAAGTAACTTTGATTTCCTGTTCAAACAAAATGTTCCAGTTTCTGCAGAGATCCTCTGATAGAAAAAAGTGAAATTTGCTTTTAACTCAGCAATTAAATTTTCATTATGACTGGTAATTAGGGAAGAAGCTTCAAACAACTTAAAATCTTCATCCTGCGCTATTTCCTCCCTTTGCAAACAGATTAGCTCCCTTTATGTTCTTGGGACAGCCTCTGTCACTCACGTTTTGTAACTTTCTCGAGTGTAGAAGAGGCAGAGCTGCAGGCTGTCAGTTTCCATACTTTCTGTTCCAGGACTGCTTTCTTCTCCCTGTGTGGGAGACCCCCATAGGCCTACCCCTTAAAGGGGGCCAGTCACTCATCTCCCACTCCCATGCATGGTAAGGGGAGGAATGAACAGTCATGAAATGCCTATTGACACTTAATGGGCACCATGCTTCTCTGTTTATGTGCGTTCCCTCATTTAATCTCTCTGGAGCACCATAAGGCAGGGAGGATTATTCCCATTTTACAGATGAGAACACTGAGACTTACAAAGGTTAAATCATTCACATAAGGTCACAGAACTTATAAGTGGCAGAGTCAGGATTTGTGCCCAGGCCTTAGTCTTGATTTCAGGCCTGTGCTTATGCCCCTACGTACTGAATACAGTGTCTCCCCCTCTGGAACGAGTCTTGATTGACATTAGTGGCGACACCACCAGGGGCCTGTTTCTCAGACGTAAAGAACACTTTTCTAAAACCAAAATGCTGTTGGAAGAGTCCCTGTGATCAAGCAGCTGGGATAAAACTCTGGAAGTTGAAGGACATGTGCAGATGAGGGATGAGTCAGGCAAGCTGATGGTTTGAGCCTGGCATATTCCACTTCATACAAGTTATAAAACTGCCCTTTGATTGGTTTTTGATGTAACAGAGGAATTAAATCCCTTTATTCTTCCTCTGCAAGGGAAATCCACCCCACACTTACTGGGTTGTGGGTTGCAGAGCAGTGGGAGGCCGCAGCCTGCTAACCTGCCTCTGGCAGTGGCTGTGGCCCACGGGAATACACACTGCCCTTGCGATGTGCATTAATGCTGTCACGCAAACATAAGAGAGCCACACTGTGTCACTGGCCGTCCCAGCCATTGTCAGCGCAACCAACAGCTGAGCTCTAATTGCTGAGGCTTTGTTGCCAGCAATGATTTATGAAGCATAAAGGGCCCAGCTGGATTGCTCGATATCCAGGTGGGGTGTGCAAAGCTGATGGTTAGAGGCATTCTGTCTTTGGAGTTTTCACCAAGAAAATTCAGTGTCATTATTTGGAAAAATCCAGGACATGTGCCTTTTAAAAAATAAATCAGCATCTGTTTTTGCACATCCTTTCTTTATGTACAACATTCTTCTGAAAGTGTCGAGGGACACATACGTGAGTTAGCCTGTTTCTCGGAGGTACAGAACACTTTTTCTGAAGCCAACATACTGTTGGAAGAGTCCCTGTTATCAGGTAGCTGACATATAACTCTGGAAGTTGAAGGACTTGTGCAGTGGCTTCACTTCATTGATTTAGCAGGTATTTGCTGAGCACCTGCGGTATACAAGGCTCTGATCTAGGATGGGAAATATAGCTATGAGCAAGACATAGTCCCTTGGAGTTTATATTTTTGGTGGGAAAGTAAACAAATGAATTAACCAAATGACTCCAGATAGCACTAAGTGTTTTAGAAGGCAGTACCATTTCCCTAACCCAGGCCTTTTGGTCTCATCTGGATTGCATCAGACTTTACCAACTTCCGTGTTTATCCCTGTTAATCCGTCTGTCTCGCACTCTGCCACCAAAAGGCACCTGTGATCCTGTCTCTCTGTGGTCCTTACTGCCTGAAACCTAGGTCCCGAGGCCCATGTTGATCTAGCTGCTAGCCTGTCCTCCAGCGTCTCCTCTCTTCCCCTGTTTCCCCTTCAGCCACAGTAGCAGTGGTCTCCCTGCAAGTTGCCAGACCGGTCATGTTGTTTCATGCTTCCCTTTTATTTTCTTAACTGTAAAAAATACATAACGTGAGATTTACCCTCATAATAATTTTTTAAGTGTGCAGTTGTTGTTCAGTTGCTAAGTCATGTCTGACTCTTTGCAACCCCATGGACTGCTCTGACCTCTGCTGTGTCCTGGAGTTTGTTCAGAGTCATATCCATTGAGTTGGTGATGCTATCTAACCATCTCATCCCCTGCTGCCCGCTTCTCCTTTTGCCTTCAGTCTTTCCCAGCATCAGGGTCTTTTCTAGTAATTCAGCTTGTCACACCAGGTGGCCAAAGTATTGGAGCTTCAGATTTAGTATCAGTCTTGCCAATGAATATTCAGGGTTGATTTCTTTTAGGATTGACTGGTTTGATCTCCTTGCAGTCCAAGGATACAGTACAGTATTGTTAACTATGAATGGAGCGGATCTCTAGAACTTTTTTCATCTGGTACAACTAAAACTTTATACCCGTATTTCACGTCTTCTTAACTGAACCTTGCTTTTCTCCCTGCCTGCTGTGTACCCCTCATCCCACAAGGTGCCCGCTAGGCATCGCTCTCTGTGGCGCCATCTCTAATCTCTCCCTCCTTGCCATACTATTAGCCTACTTTGTACTTGTCACTGTTAGATGGCACAGGCTGTGTTTGCTGAAATGTATGTATTGTCTGTCTGACTTCCCCACCAAGCCATGGGCTTTTTCTGGAAGCCTACTTTTTGTCCATCTGGTTATCTTCCACACCTGGTTGAGGTTTAGCACTTATCTTACGTTGTGTTACTGGGTGTTTTTAGATGGACACAATGCATAATTCCTGTGACAATGTGAATAGACGACCATGCTACGATATTATAAACAGTGAAGTCTGATCAAAGAGTATTAGGAGCAACAGAGAGGGTTGGTTGGTTGGTTCATTCACATGGGTTGAGATTTAAGAGACGGAGGGTCAAGAATGGCTTTTTTGTAAAGGGGGCCCCTTTGGCCGTGGGCTTGAAGGATGACACAGATTTCTACAGGCAAAATGTGGAAAAGATATTACAAAAGTTTTTCTCACCTTTTCCATGGTGAGTTACATTGGTGCCATCTTGGCACTGAGATCCAGTGGCCTCCACACAGGCACTCACCTCCAGTGTCTGTGGGAATGAATCAGCCCTAAAAGCCTCGCAGCCAGTCCCCTGCTCTCCCCACAGGTCGCCAAGTAAGTGGAACCAGCTTTCCTGCTTCAGAGTTTAAATGGCTGCTACCCACAGAGAGGGGCTGGTGTCTGTGTGTGAGCACTTAGACAGCCACATTAGCTTGTGTAAAATCAACCATGTAATGCCCTCTGCCATTAGAGGCCCCTTTGAATAGATGCCACTGGGATTTTTACAAATCCCATGGATTTAGCGTGAATAAAAATTATTTGTTTTACAAAAATAGATACAGTTTTTCTTTTACTTAAAGCAACTTAAGTCATCATGATTTGTTTAAAGCCAATGAAAGGATAATCTGAATTTAATAGTATGTTATAAAGTGAGTTATGTACAAAATAAGAATTCTTATTGCTGATTGCATAGCATTTAGGCATATAGTCATGTAACTTTTTTTTTTTTTTTTAATACTTTTAGTCACAGTAGGCCAAATAGGCTTTCCAGCTTCATTTCTTGCCAATATTCTAAATACTATCCATCTTTAACTCTCAAGGGAGAACACTAGCTCTGACAATGTCTATAGCACAGGCATACCTTGGAGATACGGGTTCGGTTCCAGGCTACCACAATAAAGTAAATATCACCCAAAGTGAGTCACATGAATTTTTGGTTTCCCAGTGTATATAAAAGTCATACACTGGGACTTTCCTGGTGGTGCAGTGGCTAAGACTCCATACTCCCAACACAGGGGTGTCAGGTTCGATTCCTGGTTGGGGAACTAGATCCCACATGCTGCAGCTGAGGGTTCAAATGTTGCAACTGAAGATCCTATGTGCCACAACTACGTCCCAGTGCAGCCAAGTAAATAAATAATTTTTTTAAAGTCATATACTGTCATATACTATAGTCTATTAAGTGTTTAATAGCATTATGTCCAAAAACAAACTTAATGAAGAAATACTTTATTGCCAAAAAATGCTAACCGCCATCTGAGCCCTCAGTGAGTTGTAATCTTTTTGGTGGTGAAAGGTTTGAAATATTTTGAGAATTGCAAGAATGTGACATAGACACAAAGTGACCAGATGCTGTTAGAAAAGTGGCACTAATAGACTTGCTTCATGTAGGGTTACCACAGACCTTCAATTGTAAAAAAATGCAGTACCCGTGAAGTGCAATAAAGCAACATATACCTGTGTTTTATCATAACACCAGCCATGATAAACTTCACCTACCTGCTCCTACACCTCCTGCTGTCAGCTATCACTTCTGCACATTTCCTGTACATTATTTTGTTTAGCACTCACAACAATTTAAGAAGTTAAGTATATAATCCCATTTTACTGATTTCCTTACTGATGAGGAAACAAATAATTTTGCCCAAGATTGCCAAAGCTGGTGGATGACGAGGCTGAACTTTAATTCTGAATCTCCCATATGTGATTAGAGCCCCAGATAAAACATCCTATCTGTAAATTGACCTTAGAAAGCATGATTGCTGCTGCTTTTTGCCTTCTTGATAATCACTGTGAAGTGATAGTCTTGCTTTTAACACCACTTTCTTCTTCTTTAAGTGAAAATAAAATGTTCTACCTCTGGCTAGTTTCATTCTAAGTTGAATAATCATCTGGGAGTTTAAAAATTAGAAAATTGCATCTTTTTGGTCTAGCCAAAAAAATAGAATAAGAAGTGACTCAGCTATCTACCATGGCATTTTGAATTTCTCAAGGTGACCTGACTGAACTCAATTTATTTAACTTGGGTTTAAAAGAAAGCTTTCACTTTTCTGACTAAAATAATTTACAATTTTACAATATATAGACTTAATTGTAGATGTATTAATACCTTTTTTACATTTGAAGAAAAATCCCCAATGGGTTTGCTTTTAGTTTTAGATAAATACAGATGTTTGTAAAATGTTATTTTTCTATTTCAGAAGTATTTTTATAATATCCAGGGTTAATATTCCCATATTAAGGTGATTCATTTCTCAGTGATTTTAAAAAGTTTGCTGTTTCATAGTAACCAGATCACTACTAAATTTACATAAGAAGGCATACAATTAAGCTAAAAACAAGAGAATCAAAGTAAATTGTCTAAACATCTGTCTCAATGTGAAACTGTCTAAATATCTCCTCTTCTGAATGGTGAATGTTGTAAACTCTTGGGACAAAAATAGATCAGTGAGTCCCAAGGGCTAGGGACAGGGGAGGATTTGATCCCTAAGGGACAGCACGAGGGAGTATTTTTGGAGTGATGGAACTGTTCAGTATCCTGATAGTGATGGGATGTGGGCCTTTAAACTCATAGAACTAGGAACCAAAAGAAAAAGCTATAAACAGATATTTATCTGCCTTGATTATGTCTTTTACTGGTTGCACAGGTGTGTTGTTGTTTGTTGTTTAGTCGCTCAGTCGTGTCTGACTCTCTGCAACCTCATGGCCATAGCTTGCCTGGCTCCTCTGTCCATGGGATTCTCCAGGCCAGAGCACTGGAGTGGGTGGCCATTTCCTTCTCCAGGGGATCGTCATGACCCAGGGATCAAACCCGGGGCTTGAGCATCTCCTGCACTGCAGGCAGATTCTTTTACCACCGGGCCACTGGGGAAGTCAGTGTACGGATGTATACATTCATCAAAGTGAATCGAACATTTTAAATGGATGAATTTAATTGTAAGTAAATTATGCCTCAGTAAAGTTGGTTTGTTAAAACAGTCAACCTGGACTGTGCCCTGGGTCTCGGAGGCCCACAGAAGGCACAGTTCCAGAAGAACCTGGTCTCCAGGCCCCTTGGCTCCCCACAGGCACTGCTGAAAATATCAAGGATGGATTAAGTCTGTGTCAAGACAAAAAGAAGGTCTTGGTAGGGAAGAAGGATTTCAGTTTCCCTACTTGGACTGCATCTTGCTTGACACGTGTCACTTGCTCAGCATTTATCACCATCCTCATCTGTACAATGGGAATAGTAATTTCCTGTCCTCCTACCCCCAGGTTTGTAGCAAGGATTAGACTGACAGATTCTTCAAAAAGGACATAGCACTTTTTAAATCTGAAGCCTTATTTTTCAGACTGAAGGCTTCTTTTGTACCTGCCTAGAGTTGATGTTGCCCCGCTGGTGGTGTTGAGGGGGTGAGTAGGGAGGGTGAACGATGAGTCTGAGCCCAGCCTGTTCCAGTCCCTCACTGTTGGCTGTTGCTGAATGCAGGGCGATCCCTCCGTCTCATTCATATCCATTCAGGGAGCATCCTGTGGGCTCTAACTCTGTGCCAGGCCCTGGGCAATCTGCCATGTGGGTCACATGGATACTTAGGGAGTGACCTCTACTCTGAAGGGGCATAGATCAAGATCACAGATCACTGTAATGCAAGCAGAGAGTGAAAAACGCCATAAGGGAAGCTCAGGCATGGTCCTGGGGAAGCAGAGGTTGGAGCAGTTCCTTTCAGCTTGGGCTTTTATAAGAGTCCTGTCACCTGGAGATGGCCTGTGAGCCAGTGGCATTCAGGGGCCTTGTAAATAAGCCACCTCCTCCCCAGGATGAGTCCCTTACTCTGTCCAGCACCATCACATAATTATTGAACAATCATTTGGTGCAGGCACTGTGCCACAGGAACCCAGAAATGGATTTTCATAGAACCTATGGTTGTCTTTTGTTCATTAAACATATCATGGGTCCTTTTTATATGTCAGACTTCGTACCAGGGAGCGGGATGCAGGTATGTAAAGGAGTCAGTGCTTTGGAGTTGCTCCTCATCTCTTGGGAGAGCTCAATAGTAAATGGATGAGCACTGACTGAGAGTGAGGCTATGTCCCAGGTAACCCTGGGTACCAGGGGAGCGCAAAAGAGCAGCTGGTCCATCCATGGTCTGGAAAGACATCCCAAGGGGGGTGGCATCTGAGCTGAGCTTGGGTCACTAGTAGAAAGCAGTAGGTACGGGAGGAGAAAGCAGGGGTGTAAGGGTGCTATAAGCAGAGGGAATCGCTTGTGTGCGCAGAAATGCAGAAGAGACGATGGAGTGTCTTTGGGTCGCTGCTCAGGGCAGCTGGAGAGGAAGGACTGTCAAGTGAGTAGCACAGTGTAGCATGTAAGGAGTGGAGGCTTCTGCTAATTGAGCCATCAGGCCCCCAGCCCACCTGGAGACAGACCCATGAGGGTGCAGGGCCTCTAGCACTAAGGCCGTTTGCAACAAGGCTTCTCTGCTTCCCGTACCAGGCCCCTCCCCTGAGTTCAGTGCTCCAGAGTAAGCTCCATTAGCCGCCCGCAGACCGGCCGCCGGCTTCCCCACTGCCCGCTAGCCACCGAGCCCGCACAGCCCCTCTAATTAGTTATTGATCCCGTGTTTTGTTGTGGCTGTGCTTCCTGCTCCTGTGTTTAGTTGATTCTCAAGTAATGAAACCAAATTCTGTAACCCCCACCGTCTGCCTCTGTACCCCTCCCCTGTCACTTCTGTCCCTGCTCCCACCCAAACAGAGCGGCTGCAAACAGAGACTACAAACGTGAGCCTCATGCCTCCTGCCAACGGAAAGGCAGCGGAGAGGCAGCCGGAGGGGGCTGCCTCTAAAGCAGCTGCAGAGTCCATCTGTTACCTTTGTCAGGCCAAGACCCCTGGAGCCCAGATCCCTTCCATGGTGGTCTGCAGTCACTGGGGCACCAGGGTGACGTGGATCAAATCGCTGCTTTCACCCTCCTGCCGCTTGTCTAGGCTGGTCTTGCAGGGAGCCAGTGAGGAGTCTGGGAGAACTACTTCCTTTCTGGTAATTTAGACCTGGGCATTTAATTCCCCTTAGCTTCCGTTTCCATAATAGAGTTGGACACGACTGAGCGACTTCACTTTCACTTTTCACTTTCATGCATTGGAGAAGGAAATGGCAACCCACTCCAGTGTTCTTGCCTGGAGAATCCCAGGGACGGGGGAGCCTGGTGGGCTGCCGTCTGTGGGGACGCACAGAAGCGACTTAGCAGCAGCAGCAGTGTGTCTTCCCAGGGCCTTGTGAGGATCTATTGGGCTACTCTGTGAAACTTCTTTGAAATTAGTAAAATAGTATGAGGAGGAGAAATGAGTTTGCTGTCATTCTTAGAAGGGATTGAAATCCAGGACAGTCTGAAATGGAGTTGCAGATGAAGAGAAAACTACTTGTTCGCCCCTGCCCGTGTTTCCGCTAGTCATAAAGAATCCACCTGCCAATGCAGGAGACGTTAAGAGATGCGGGTTCAATTCCTGGATTGGGAAGATCCCCTGGAAGCGGGCATGGCAACCCACTCCACTATTCTTGCCACACCCATTTGGGTTGCTATTGTGAACAAACAAACAAGCAAAAGAGAAAATAAAAGATGTTAGAGAGAGATGTTGGATTGCTGATGGAAATGTAAAAATGGCACAGGCGCTGTGGCAAACAGTAAGGTGGTTCCTCAAAGCACTGAATAGAATCACCTTATGATCCAGAAGTCCATTCTCGGTATGTACCCCAAAGAATCAAAAGCAAGGCTTCTGTAGGAGATATTTTCAGATTCATGTTCATAGCAGCATTATCTGTAGTAGCCAAAACATAGAAGCAACCCAAATGGCCATTGATAGATGAACGGAAAACAAAGTGTAGTATATACATACAATGGAATATCAGTCAGCCTTAAAAAGAAGGAAATTTCTAGCACATGCTATATGAGTGAGCCTTGAGGACATTATGCTAAGAGAAAGAAGCCAGGCACAAAAGGACAGATATTCTATGAGTCCACTTATATAAGGTACCTGTTGGGGTTTTTTTGTTGTTTTTTTTTGTCGCTAAATCATGTCCTACCCTTTTGCAACCCCTTGGGCTATAGCCCACCAGGCTCCGCTGCCCATGGGATTTCCCAGGCAAGAATACTGGAGTGGGCTGCCATTTCATTCTCCAGGGAATTTTCCCGACCCAGAGACAGAACTCACATCTTCTGCCTTGCAGTCGGGTTCTTTACCACTGAACCCAGGGAAGCCCCGTGAGGTACCTGGAGTAGTCAGATTGATAGAGATTGAAAGTAGGATGATAGTTACCGGGGGCTGGAGGAGAGAGGATGAGGAGTTAATGGGTATAAAGCTTCAGTTGGGGAAGATGAAAAAGTTCTAGAGATGGTTGCATAATAATGCAAATATACTTAATGCCACTGAACTGTACTCTTAAAATGGTAAATGGTATATAGTGTTTTAAATGATAATTTTTTAATGGTTAAAATGATATATTTTGTGTTGTGCATATATTGCTACAATTTAAAAAAAAATCAAAGACAGCTTTTAAGGAGAATACAAACTTCACGTTGTATACAATGCGTACCCACACCTGGAGTCTATTTAGACTAGAGCAGCAGTTCACCCTCAGCGGGTTAGGGCCTGGGGTTTTTTACGGGACCTAGGGGCTCATAAGCCCCCCACACCTTTCTCAGCACCAGCTGGTGTCACTGCTGCCTTTTTTTTTCTAAGTTCCTGCCCACGTGCCCAGTAGATCTCACCAGAGGGCAGGGCCGGGTGATGGCCCTGCTGGCCTTATTCTCCAGTGGGGGCATCTCTGCCCAAGACAGTAATTTTCCATTCTCGTCCTGCCCCAGCTTCTCTTCTGGGCTTGGACCTTCTTTCTTGGTCTGGGGGAAAGCACAGCAGGTGTCCTGAGTCTGTGCCAGCAGCAGCTGATCCTCCCGCCCGGAGAGCCAAACACCCGGAGGAAATTTCCACCATTTTCTCGGCCCCTGCGTGTTCTCAGGAGTGACTTCTCCTCTGTTCTCTGTAGGTTTTCTTCTCCTCTGCCCGCAGCGTTGCTGTGGATGCCACCCTGAGGCAGAAAGCCGAAAGATTCCAAGTTCACCTGACCAAGAAATTCCGGTGGGACTTTGAGGCGGAGCCTGAGGACTGCGCCCGGTGGTGGTGGAGCTCCCCGATGGCATGGGGACAGGCTAACTGGGAGAGCTTTCGGCCAGGGGAGGCCCCCTTCCCCACGGCCACAGTCCTGGCTTCTCCATTCACCCATGCAACTGGGACCTGCTGGGTCAGGAGCCCCGCTAGGTCCTGCAAAGATGAAGCCAGAATCCCCTCCTTCACCAGTAATCAAGTCCCTTCAGTGCCAGAGAGGCTGTTCCCCATCTAGCAGGCACCTTGTGGGTTCCCCGTCAGCCTGGTCATGGTGCTAACCCAACTGAATTCCACACAGGCTCTTGGGAGAGACCTGCCTCAGCAGCAGTCTACTTCCTTCCAGAAGAGAAGCTGTTGAGCCCCAAGCCCAAGAGAAAGGATTGGTTATTCCACAGAGTGGTTTCAGGAAACCCTGGAGTGCCCAGGAGTCTGAGATGTCAGTTGTTGACTTTTTAAAAGTTAAACACAGGGTAATAGGGAAATGAGCCAGAATTTCTGCCTGCCCCTGTGGATGGGAATACATCACAGAAAACATGGGTGTGTGGCCTCTCTGGAGCCCCAGGTTGAGGAGGGCAAAATAAGACAGTGGGCTACATCTGGTGAGTGGTCAGCTCTTGCAGTCTCTGAAGTTCCTTGATCCTGTCCAGAGGTCCCAGTGGATAACCTTTCAAGATGGTTGTGGCCCCTGACCTCAGAGGCCTCGCTAGTGCCATTCTCCTCCCACCTGTTCCATTCTGAGGCCTCAGACCCAGAAGTGGCCCTTGGCAACCCTCCCAGATGGCCCTGTTCCTCACCAGAGTCACCACGACTGTTTCTGATGACCTGGAGATTCAGCAACAAAGAGAACGGTCTTGCTCTGGACAGGCTTCTTTGGCCTTGTAGAAGTTCTGCATCTTTATCCAGAGCTCCAGAGACGACCTTGTCAGCCTGGGTGCCCCTATCCTGCTGTGGAGACCACAGGAGTGGATGATGGTTCCTGTCTCCTGGGTGTCCTGAGGGGCTCGCCCATCACACACACAGGCCCTGGCACCCTGACCTCACACTGTTGTACCTTGATGAGGGTCCCTGTCCCACTACCTCCCAAGGCTGCGGCTCACACCAGGTTTCTGAGTGAGAGTCCCCGCTGGTTAAGACGTTCAGTTCCACTTGTTTCCTTGGGATTGTTTTTCCAAGAGCATAATGTACATTAAAGTCTTGGAGTTGAGACCAAATCCCCTTGTGTGAGTCTCTTGCGGATGCACAGGGCCCCATGCAGTCAGACACTGTCCTGAGCCACACATGTCCTCCCTCCCGGGTGCCAGAAGACCCTGCCCACTCTGCAGGCTCTGAGGAGGCAGGCGGCCAGCGGCGTCACCTGTCGCCATGGGCCCTCCGAGATGAGCACACCAGAAGGAAGGATCGAGGCCCTGTATCTATCTAGTAACCAGCAGATTCACTTTGTATGGGTTTGCTATTCTTTTTCTCCCCAAAGCCCACTCATCGGAACTACCTGGTGAGCTTGTTAAAAGTGCAGATTCCAAAGGAACGAAGCCCTGATCCATTTAGCGGCATACATGAACCTTGAAAACACTGTGCTGAGTGAAAAAAGCCAGCCACCAAGACAGCGTGTCCTGTGATTCTGTTTGTATGAATGTCCAGAGTGGACAAATCCAAGGCGACCAGGGATGAAAGTGAGAAATGGAGAATGACTGCTAATAGGTATACCAGCTTTCTCTTCAGGATGATGAACAGGTTCTGGAAGTAGATAGTGGGGGTGGTGGTTCAACCATATAGTAAAAACCACTGCAAATGTACACTTAAAAATGGTAGATTTTATGGTGTGTAAATTGTCATTTCAGTTTTTCAAAGTTCAAACTTCTAAGTCCCACCCTACAGAAACTAAGACAGTCGATCTGGATATGTCCTGGGTTCTGAGGCACGCTCGGTTTTGACTAAATACCTAGAAGTAACAGCATCGCAACTTAGTACCTGGAGCTCCACTGAGACAAGTTGCTCCCGATGACCTTGTCAGGGCAACACCTGGAAGCTGGGCCACGTGACCTTGTTCTCTAACCTTGTTGGTCTTATGTCTATACAGACACCCCTCTCTGCCCACCGACACAAATGGGTTAAGGAAAAGTAGCTACAGTTTAGAAGTCCTCTGTTCTGTCACTTAATCCTCACAACAGTATGTGGCCAGTGCTCTTATTATCCCCATTTTACGGATAGGAAAATGGGCTTAGAGAGCTTCATTTTACCAGGGGCCCGTAGCTCATAAGGATTGAGGCAGGCGTCAAGCCAAGCCTGCTGGTGCCCAGAGCCCACGCTCGGCACTGCACCCACTATGATTTACTCCTTCCCTACCCTTCCCTGTCCAGGACAGCCTTCCCCTCTCTCTGCATCCCCAGGTCTAACCTTGGCCCTGTTGACAGCCAGCTATGTGACCTTGGACAAGACATGTACATTCTCTGGGCCTCTGTACTTAAACGTATAAAGTGAGAGGATTTGCTTGGGGTGGAGATTTCTGGTTTAGCTACTGCAGGCTCCTTCAGACTCCCTCCACTTAAAAAATGGACCCCTGTGTCATTTTAAATGTTTTCAAAGGGAAACTACATTCACACAAGATAATATGGCTTAGCTGACAAAACAATAGAACTCTTGTTTGGGGCTGGAGTGACATCGACACTGTGTCTTCTCCTGCTTGTCCCAGCTGGCAGTCTCTGTGTGTCTTTGATGAATAAAAAATGTGAAAACAAATTAATTATTACTTAACACTTGCAGTATTTGTGGAAGGCAGAAACCTTGAAAACCACGAACCAGTGGCATCACTGATCTCTAAGCTCCCTTCCAGTTCTAACACATTTAAAAGTGAAGCTATTGGCAGGACCTGGCCTGATTTTCAATCCCCTCAAATGCAGGCCTCCTGGGGTCTGGCTCTTATTTGCCAGGCTGCTTTATCCTATTAACAGAATCAGCAGAGGTAGCGACTCCCCAGCGCCTTCCGCTGTCCCTGTGACAAACCCTGCTGCTCGGGGCCCCGCTCCGGCTCATTTCTCACCACTTGAGGAGGGGAGGAGTTCCCTGCTACTGATTGCCTCTTCCCACCGGGAATTACTTGCCCAACATCATCCCCTTGTAAATATTATTTAATATTCTCAGGGCTCTGTGACATGTTGGTTTCTCCAACTAATCAGACTCTGGCTTGACCGAGATGCCATCCCCTGCTGAAACGGGGGCTGGAAAAGCAGAGGATGCCGTGGCAAAGCCATCGCTGAGTCACAGTCGCCAAGACTGAAAGCAGCACGGAGCTGGGCAGCTCACCTGAGCTGCCTGCTAACACTGGAGGTGGTGTGGCCCTGTGACTCCGCAGAGCCACGCCCGTGGGCCACAGCACTACTTTGCCCCAGAGCTCACCACAGCTGGTCCAGGCAGCCTTTGCAGTCGTTAGGCCCTTCCAGTCCCTTCTTCCTCTGCAGCATCCAATGTCTGTCTCTGGGGCTGGCTCGTTCTCCTCACAAACCCTGGGCACCTGCTGTGGACTGGCAGGTGGCCTCCCTGCTGAGATGGGGGTTGAGGACCAAATGTAATGTCAGCTGCTCCCTGCTGGGGGCAGGGGAGGGGCATGTCCAGCCCCTCCCCCACCTGCCAGGCCTTCTGTCCTGTGTCCTCAGTCTGGGGCTCACCTGCACAGACTCAATAGATGTCTCTGGAAAACAGGGATCCTCAGGGTTCTCAGGCTGTCAGTTAAAAACCCTTGGTGGGAGGAAGGTAGGAGAAGTCAAGAGGCTTCAGTGCAATGTCAGACGGCCAGTTTCAAAGCAGCTGCACAGGGCATCTTCCTTGCACCTCTGTCTTGCTTCTTCCCTCCCCAGATCTCTCTGTTTTCCCTCTATCCGCCTCCAGATGTCTTTACCTGGCTCATGTCTGGGCTTTGCATGGCCAAGGGGATGCCGACAGATGGAGTTTCGTCTTGAGGAGACGGAGCTGTGGAATGAGAAGCAGTTGGAAGAAAAATGTGGGACCTTCACCCAAGAGCAGAGAGGCTGGGAGAGCTGTCTTGAAAGAGGAGCTCTCTGCATCCTTCAGAAGGCAGAGCGGAAACCCCAATCTGCAGGAAGGCAGAGCCTGGCTTCCCTTTAACCCAACTCACACTTTCTGAGTGCCTGCCCCTGGGCGCTTACATTCCAGTGAGGTGAGGGTTGGGGACAGCTGGCAATAAACGTAATAAGTAGACTATAGATTACGTGAGTTGTGAGAAATGCTCTGGAAAAAGAGCAGGATGAAGGAAATGGAGAGTCCTGGCAGGGCAAGAGGACATGCTACAATTTAAATGGGGGTGACACTTGAGCCAAGACTGGAGGGAGGTGAACAAGTGAGCCATGCAGGTATCTGGGGCAAGAGTGTTCCAGGCAGAATGAACAGTGAGTGCAAAGGCCCTGGGGCAGGAGCATGTCTGGTGTGTTAGAGAAGCACCAGGGGTCAGCATGGTGTGAGTGCAGTGATCAAAGCAAAAACTGGAAGGAGAGACCATCTGCAACTGTACAGAGGGATCAGGTTTTCCAGGGCTTAGAGACTGTGGCAAGAATGTTGCATTTTACTCAGTGAAATGGAATCCATTAGAGGGTTTTAGGCAGAAAAGTGATGTGGTCTGATTTTTGTTTTAACAGGATCACCAGCTGCCCTGTTGGAAATAGACCGCAGGGGGATGAGTGGAAGCAGGGAGACCAGTAAGGAGGCTGGTACAATGGAGGGGACGAGTGATGTTGACTTGATGAGGGTGGCATCATGTGTGCACGCCAGGGCTGGACTCATGACTCAGATCAGGGATGTCCTGGCTGTCTTTCCAGGGCTCTTCTACCCTGATAACCCCTCCTTCTCTTAAGTCTCAGAACCTGGGCAGAATACTGACTCACTAGGTCCCCCCACCCCACACTACGAGCCCCCTTTCAACTCTCCCGTCAGGGATCTGCCAGCCCTGCCAGTTCCCAGGTGTCCATGTGGTACCTTAGGGCAGGTGGGGCGATGATCAAAGGCTGAGGAGGAACTCACAGGGATTCTGGGTGGTGGGGTGGAGCAGGGACTCGACGGCTCTGTTTGGAAACCGTAAGTGAGTCAGGGCCCCATAGGCTGTGCTTGCCCTGCCAGCACCCATGTGGCTGTTCTTCCTGCTAGTGCTTGACAAGGAGGGTCACACTGGGTTCTCACGACTAACAGAAAGTGGAGGGTTGTTGGTATTAATTTGTCCTGGACAAGAATCATTCAAGCACCCACTTCCCCCAGGGCACTTCCATGGACTTGCAGGGGACTAACATGAACTGGCGTGGAGCTGGGGCCTCTCTCCTCACGGCTGGGAACGTGTTGGGAATGAGCTTCACCTTATTCAGGCGGAGCTCTAGGTCTTTGAGGAAGGTCTTATCATTCCTTATTGTGTAGACAGGAGTCAAGGTGAGAGAGGTGAGGCACAGCCGACCAAGTCTCAAGCCCGAATCCAAGCCTGAGTCCAGCACAGCCCTGCCATCACGCAGCTCTCCTTAATAAGGACGGTTACATAATCTGGGATAATTACCAGTGGATCCAAGGCTGCCAGCCTGGTAACCGGCAGTGTCAGCCACTTACAAGAGTGGTGGGCAGGCCCCGCTGGCCTCTTGGTTCATGACAGCTGCCCATTTTCCACCCAGACTTTTAGTGTCCGGATCTGGCCTTGGCCACGATGGACCGACTGGTTCAAGGGAGGTGGCACTTGGGTGTGGGAGGAGAGGGGGCACCATTTGGTCCAGAAGAAGGCTGCTTCTAGCCTCTGCAGACCACTGGGGCCCCCGAGGGGCTGCTCAAGTCTGGGGTACACCTGAGCCGGGGCCTTTCCACCCTGTGCTGCTATTGATATTGAATTTGCAAAAAGTATTTGCTTGAGAGAAAGGTGCTTTGAGATGTGGGGCCTGTGAGGAGCTGATAAAAAAACCTGGACTTCCTCTGTGGATCAATAAGTTGTTCTATTCCAAGTCTAGGAGCCTGAGGGCTTCCCTATTGGCTTAGATGCTAAAGAATCTCCCTGCAGTGAAGGAAACCCGGGTTCTGTCCCTGGGTGAGGAAGAGCCCCTGGAGAAGAGAATGGCAACCCACTCCAGTATTCCGGCCTGGAAAATTCCATGGACAGAGGAACCTGGTGGACTACAGTCCATAGGGTTGCAGAGTCGTACACAGCTGAACGACTAACACACACATGTGCACACATACACAGAGGAGACTGAAGACAGCACACAGAAGACAGAGAGCAGGATGTAGGGGATGGGGGGGTGTCTCCGTGGAATATTTTGAATAAAGAAGGCTAGACCATTGTTCATTTTCCCTTTTAGAAATTGTCTATTTATGTCCTCTGCCCATTTTCCTGTTGAATCTTTAAAAAATTTTTTTAATTTCTGTAAGACATTACAGAAAAACTCGAATGAACTTTTGGCTGACCCAATAAAATATGCATTTATCTTATCATACTAGGTCTTAACATTAGAAATATTTCCTGCAGTTTGCCTTTTAATTTTATGATTTTTAAAAAATGTATACTTTTTAATGTCAAATGTGTTGAGCTTGTTCTTTTTGATTTGGTTTTTTACTGCTTTAACAATTTTTCCCACTGCTTTAAATGCTTAAAAGTACATTCCTGTATTAAGATGAAATATATACTAACCTATATTTAGGTTCTAGTGTTTCTCAGTGTTACCATTTTTTATTTTATATTTTGCTGGAGTCAAAAACCCTGTTTCCTTGGCCTCACTTAATCCATCCCCACTCCTACCTATCACACCTCACATCTGCTCTTGAGTTTTCTCTCCAGATTTTAAGTCCTAACAACCATTTCATGCCTCTAACCTTGTCCTTTCCTTGGCCACTGAGGGCTTTCATGCCTCCAACCTTGTCCTTTCCTTGGCCACTGAGGGCTTCTCAAAAGCCTTTCTGATCCCCTCAGAGCATTTACAGCCAGAACCACACCCATACCCAGCCCTCAGTATTACAGGCTTGTGATGTGGAATGCTTTTCTTGTTGCTTCCCAAGGCTAGAATTGTTTGTTCGTGATTCAGCACTGCCTTTTTCCAAGCATGGGGCTAACGGCATCAATGCTTTGTTGATTGAAAGATCACCTTTCCCTCTCTGAGAAGGTCCATCGTTGTACCACAGAATGGCCAGTAGCTGCTGCTTTGTAGGCTAAACAACCCATTTCTCTTCACCTCCCTACCCATGTCAAGCCTCCTTTGCTTTGAGGAAGACTTTCTATTCCATATCATCTTTGGTAGGAGTGCCAATCACAGTATCTCATTCCATCCTTCCACCCTCAGAGACAGACACACAGCTTCAGCTAGACCACTTGGCATCTTCCCTGGGACGCTTCTTCTAGAAGGTGCAAAAAGACACGGAATACTTTTGGAGTTAAGGTGTAGAGGACTCTTGGTTGGACCTAATAGGGATCATCATATCCACTAAAAAAAAAAAAAAAAAAAAAAAAAAGCCCTTGCACCAGAAATGAGGATGAGAATAACAGAAAGAAGCTGAATTGAGAGATGAGAGTGAGAGAGCCAACATCACTGGAACATCTGAAACCAGCCCCACTTACAGCCCATCATCCCCAGTATTCCTCCAAATGAGCCAGTATGCCTCCCCACCCAACCCCAGTTTAATTTTGTTGTGGTAATCACTGCAGATGGTGATTGCAGCCATGAAATTAAAAGACACTTATTCCTTGGAAGGAAAGTTATGACCAACCTAGATAGTACATTAAAAGCAGAGCTATTACTTTGCCAACAAAGTCTAGTCAAGGCTATAGTTTTTCCTGTGGTCATGTATAGATGTGAGAGTTGGACTATGAAGAAAGCTGAGCGCCGAAGAATTGATGCTTTTAAACTGTGGTACTGGAGAAGACTCTTGAGGAGTCCCTTGGACTGCAAGGAGATCCAACCAATCCATTCTAAGGGAGATCAGTCCTAGGTGTTCTTTGGAAGAACTGATGCTGAGGCTGAAACTCCAATACTTTGGCCACCTCATGCGAAGAGCTGAGTCACTGGAAAAGACTCTGATGCTGGGAGGGATTGGGGGCAGGAAGAGAAGGGAACAACAGAGGATGAGATGGCTGGATGGCATCACCAACTCGATGGACGTGAGTTTGGGTGAACTCCGGGAGCTGGTGATGGACAGGGAGGCCTGGTGTGCTGCAATTCATGGGGTCTCAAAGAGTCAGACATGACTGAGCGACTGAACTGAACTGAACTAAGAACATATGAGACCTACCTTCTTAAGAAATTTTAAGTGTACAATACAGTGTTGTTGACTACAGGTTCAGTGTTGTACAACTTACTCATCTTGCTTAACTGGAACTTTATGTCCATTGACTTGTAACTCATTTCCACCTCCCCCTGGCAACCACCATTCCATTCTTTGATTCTGTGAATTTGACTGTTTTTGATACTTCGCACTATTCACAATAGCCAAGATGTAAAAACAACCTAAACATCCACCAAGGGATGAATGGATAATGAAGTTGTAGATTATGCATACAGTGGAATGTTATTCACCCTTAAAAAAGAAGAAATTCTGCAATATGTGACAATCTGGATGAACCTTGAGGACATTATACTGAGTGAAATAATTCAGTCCCAGGAAGACAAATACCTTTTTTTCTTTAGGCCCCTTTGTGACAGGTCCCTGGCCTTGTAGCCTAAAGATTCCAGACTAATTTATTCCTGAATGGTAAGGTTTTGGACTTTATTGCCTTTCCGTCTGCAAAACTCTCAAGGTGTCACTCAAAGGAGCACTAGAGACCATAGGCTGCAGTCAGTGAAGCCAAGATTCCAGGAGGAAAAAGAACTCATCCAAGCTTACATGGCGAGTGGTTTTCTGCCCAAAAGGAAAAAGGAGCTTGAACTCATTGGCCAGCAGCCTGGAACGTGCCGTGGGCCTCAGCCATGGCATCGGAGTGCCGAGTGGGTATTGATCTGTTGTCTTTGGATGCATTACCCAGACAGGATTGCCGCCACCCCACAAGCACGTGTGCAGCCAAGCGAGTGCTCCAGGATGGGCCCGAACCAGGCTGGGGAGGGCATCAAGGGCTGCTGTTGCTGCTGCCCTCCAGACCCCGTGGCCCCTGTCGGGAGAGGGTGGCTATGATCAAGGCTATGGCTGCCATTTACTGAGTGCTCACTGCGTGCCAGGCTGCATCCTGGACAATACAGTAGCTTTGCATACATTCACCTTCATATGAAGCCTACCAACATCCTCATGAAGGAAGCACTGTGGGAATCCCCATCCTATCAGCAAGGAAACAGGCCCAGAGAAGTTAGGGAACTTTCCGATAGTCACACTGTAATTGAGCCACATGCTTGGACTAGATTCCCAGGTGGCTCAGTGATAAAGAATCTTCCTGCTAATGCAGGGAGATGCAGCAGCTTCGATTTTGATCCCTGGGTCGGGAAGATCTCTTGGAGGAGGAAATGGCAACCCACTCCATGTTCTTGCCTGGGAAATCCCACAGACAGAGAAGCCTGGAGGGCTGCAGTCCATGAGGTCACAGAGTCAGACACAACTGAGCAATTGAGCACGCACTCATGCTTGCACTAACCCAGGTCAGCCTGACTCCAGACCCATGATCTTACCCTTTGCATCAGGGGAGGCAAACTCGGACACCAACAGGGGTCAGGTGGGCCCGTGGCTGAGTGGACAGGAGCCCACTCTGCCCGTGTTCCAGCCTGGGGTGGCCAATTCAAGGCAGCCTTGTTAAAGCTTCCAGTTTTTCAAGAGAAGCCAAAAACTCGAATTTTTACATGAAACTTCTCTATTTTAAAGCGTTGGCAACAAACTCAGATTAAAAAAAAAAAAAAAACCACTGTGCAAGCCAACCAAAAGCCCGTGGATTGTAGCTTTTCTGCTTTACTCTACTCTGTGTGGCTGGATGATGATATTCTAACCCCTGGGGGTCTCTGTCCATCCCCTGGTGGGAGAACTGACATTGTTAGAGTTTCCCCCGCCAGCCCCCGCACTCATTCATTCTTGAATGTGCCTCAGAGGCGAAGCAGCAGAAGTGGGGGCAGGGTAGGGGTTGTGTGGGAGCCAAGAGAGCAGACGGAGACTTACTCTTTAGTTTTATGGGCGACAGTGGAACAGCACGTGAGGCAGTGTGAATGGGCAACACCCCACAGTAACTCGGCAAAACAGACATCGGTACTAGAGCTGATGTCCTGAGCCACAGGTGTGGTGCGCTTACGGCCATTGGGCTAGAAAGAGGAAACACCTGGATTCTAGAAGTGGCAGCCTCCCAGCCTTGCTCATAATGGTAGTACTAGGGGAGTCACTGAAGCTTTCTGGGGCTCGGTTTTCTCCTCTGGCAAGTGGGGGTTATTAACCACCTCTCAGGATACGAAGAGCACACGAACGACAGATTGGAAGCGGCTGGCACACAGTAAGTCCTTTTCTTCCCGCTCTGTTCAGGACACAGCCAAGTATCAGGAAGGCGAGGGAAGGCTCGCTCTTGCCCTTCCCTCTCGGTACAGTCCTTCCTGCCTTCACTCAGATGCTGCACTTGTATTCAGTCCGCACTGAGGGCAGGTGGGCCTGGTCATCTGTTGAAATCAAGTAGAGGGGAAGGCGACGGGGAGCTGGCGGGGCAGCAGGCCTGTGTCACTGTGGAGACGGGGCCAAGATCACGAGCCAACTGGGCTCAGGACCCTCTGGGGGGCAGGGCTGGGCCATCGTGCTCGATGCTCTGGGCGCTCCTCAGAAACAGGCTCAATGCGTTTCCTGCTTCCCGTGCGGCAAAGTGGGGTCCTTGGGGTGCACTCATGGAGGCTTCAGGCTCGTGGACTCCCTGGACGCCGAGCCCCAGGGGTGGGCATTCCTGGTGATAGATCCAGGCTGGGTGTGCCCCAGCGCACACACTGCCACTCCTGTCGGTCCTCACCCCGGGAGATGTGACAAATTGATTGTGATGCCCTTTCCTTCTCAATGTGGTGTCCCAGGCAGCCTCAGCCAGTGCAGGAAACAAGAGGAGAAACCCGCTTGTCTTTCGTGATGCAGTTAAAGTGCCCTTGTTTTAGAGCAGGGACGAGACAGGCCCAGAGAGGGCAGAGCCCTGGTCCAAGGTCACCAGCATGCTGTAGTCAGGGCGGGCATCCCAGCTGCCCTGGGCTGGGAGCACAGGTCCTGGGGCGCTGAGGCTGCTCAGTAGGACAGGTGTCCTGTGGCCTCTCTACCTGCCCCAGGCTTGAGATCTGCATTCTCACCTGTGTTCCCCACCAAGAGGCCGGCCGCAGCATTGCAAGAGGGCAGAGAATCTTAACCCTACTGTAATCCTTGGACAGGTTGGTCAGTGTCTCTGGGGCCTGGTCTTCTCTATCACATAGGGGATTGGCTGTGTCCCAGGCTCCTAGGAAACCCCAGTGCCCAGTCCTGGAGGATAGAAGGCTGTGTGCTCCCCACCTCCCCGAGCAGGACTCTGAGCCTATGACACTCACAGCCCCCTCTGGGCGCTACATCTGGAGCCAGGGATTGTGTGTCCAGCACACACTGATGGCACAAAGACACAGCAGAGCAGAGCCTGTCCCCTCCTGCTCAGTCCTCAGGGGCGGGGCTCCACCCCTGGGGCACCAGCCCTCAGTCCTGGGCCTGAGAGGAGGAGAGTGAGGGAGTGAATGGGTGGACGGGTGAATAAGATCCTAACAGCGGCACTCCTCCAGCCCCTCTGTGTGCCAGGCTTCCTGCACACGCACGTCATGGCTCATCCTGGTGGCAACCATGTGCTGTGGAAGGAGCCACACCCCCTCCCCATCTAATGTTCGCTATGCACACACCCTTCTCTCTTCACGCCGTGATGCCCAGAGCTCCCCAGAGGCAGGAACTGTTCCTGAGACCCCCTGACCCAGGCCGGGCCAGGGAAGCCACCCCCAGGGTTCCTTCAATCCTGGTCTGGCAGGACCAGAAATGCTCATGTCCTCAGGCATGAGATCAGCCCCTGGCGAATGGTGAGCCCTTGGCCTCCCTGTGTCTGCTCAGCTTGGCGGGTCTGTCTTTGAGGGTTCTCAGTCCTTTACCTGGCCTCAGAAACAGCCTCTTGGCCTGAGGGTCCATCTCCACAATTTGTACTGACTTCCCCCAACCTCATCAGGAGAGATTAAAGTTGAGCTTCCGGGACCTCAGAGAGCAGAGCTGAGACCAGTGGGGCGAAGCTGAGAGAGGCAAGTCTAAAACCTCAGTATAAGGTAGAACTCTTTGGAAGAAGTGAGTTCTCCATTCTTTGTTTATTGTTGGTCTGTTGCTAAGTTGCGACCAATTCCTTACAGCCCCCTGGACTGTAGTCTACCAAGCTCCCCTGTCCATGGGATTCTCCAGGCAAGAATACTGGAAAGGATTGCTATTTCCTTCTCCATGGGATCTTCCCAGACCGGGGACTGAACCTGTGTCTCCCACAGTGGCAGGCTGATTCTTTACCGCTGAGCCAGCAGGGAAGCCTGTCTCCATTCTTGCAAGTACGCAGGTGGGAAACCTAGGAGGCTTTGCGCGGCGAACAGAGAGCTCTGCCCAGAGAGCAGCTTCACTAGACGTCCACGAAGTTCCCTTCTGGGTTCTTCGACCTGAAAGCTCCTTTATTTCTAGGACTTTCTTCTTCCCTCCCATCCTCTAAAGACAAACAAGAGCAATAGCAAACCCAATTCAGGGCCAAGGAAAGGGGGATCCAGAGGCTGAAGGAAAGTTGTTTGTGAACACACTGTGGGCTCAGGACCTGGGATCCTGGAACCCAGTTGCCTTTTTGCAGGGGCTTCACTGGTCTTTCCTGGATCAAGGCCAAGGCTGAGGAGAGACCCTAACCTCCAAGAGGTTCCCCTGATGTTGCTGTGTGGTGGGTCCAGCCACCAGAAGGGTGTGGGGGCCAGGGAAAGCAATGGGGGTGGGGACCAGGGGCCCTGGGTTCAAATTGGCAAAATGTGGGGATACCTGGGGGACAGGCAACTTTTCAGGGGCCCAAGGCCATGGTCTCTGAAGGTCTGTACACCCACCTCTATGAGGGGGACGGAGGAAGCACAGCCCAGAACTTTCCGGCACCTGCCTTCCTCTCGTGGGCTCCATAGACACCCATCTGCCTCTCTCACACACTCCACTCCTGGACAGGCACAGCAGCACCCACATCCAAACCACTCACACACATCAGACGGGCATCCATCATGCACAGGGACACCCACACGGAGATAGAGACACAACCTCCTGGAGCCACACAGGCACAAACGCTGGTCCCCTGGCTGGGGAATGTGGGCAGGCCTCAGGGGTGGGGGGGTGCGCTGGGCCCTTGTTCTGAAGCCAGATTATATGCAAGCCACTTCGTCTCTCTCCCCTCGCCTGACTTAGCCCACTGGCAGCCAGCAAGGCTGGGGTCTGCAGGGAGGCAGGGGAGCAATTCAGCACTCTCAGGCCAGCCAACGTGGGCTCAGGCTTTAGCTCCACTACCCTTCTTGCTCTGTGACTCTGACAAGTCACTGGACCTCTGGGTCTCTCCTTTCTCAGCTGGAAAATGGGTATCAACATAGCTTATCTCTTAGATCCAGTGATCTCTGTAGCCTCCAGGCCTGGCTCCTAGTAGATGTGGAGAAAATGGAGATGTTGCTGTTAGTCCAGGGAACAGGCTCAGCTACCAAACGGCTTCTCACTCCTTGCAGCCCCGCATGTGGTGAGGGCTCTTATTCATGAGCTATCATTTCCACGGCCCTTCAGGAGGCTCCCTGATGTCTGAACTCAACGTGTCCCCCTTGCAGGGGCCCAAGATTGAGAATGTCTATTTCGCACTTAATGAAGACAGCTTCCAAGCGCCTGGTCAGCCTCAGGGGTTAGGAGCACATTGTCCCCGGAAACAGTCTTTGATGTTGAACAGTGAGCAGCCCCACTCTAGAACCTGAACTAGAATCTTGGCAGTTTAGTATCACTGCATTCTAGAACTATGGAGTGTAAAATGTGAAGGCTTTGCCAGCATATTTTAGACTCTTAAGGACCTCAAAGCACAAATCTCAGAATCCAGAATCTTGGAGCTATAAGGAGGCCTTGGAGATACCCGGTCCAGTGGCCTCACTCTTGGGATGGAATCCCAAACATGGAGATGGAAGAGAATGTTGAGGCCATTCTAGTCCAGTTTGATACAAGAGACAACTGAGGCTCAGAGAGGGGGGAGTGATTTGAGGTGAGGTTGCACAGCAAGTTAGTGGAAGCATTGAGACCAGAACCCTGGTCCTGGCCACACAGGCTTAGACACAGCCCATCTATGGAGACCTGGAGGAGATGGGGGAAGGTGGAGGAGGAAACATTTGGACCCAAGCAAGGATTTTCCAGAGATTGTTTTTGAAAAATCAAACCAAAAAGAAAAATGGGAAAGGGTGCTGGCTTTCTTTTATTTTCTGCCTTGCCTTCCTTTGGGCACTCATTCTCCACAGCTCTCAGCCGGCCCCCAGCTCTGCTCACAAGCTGCTTCCAACCGCCCACAGGCTTCCTAAAACGGTCTCTGCAAGCTAATTCCAGAGGGTGAATGGCAGAGAGCAGGCCTGGGGGGTGGGGGGGTGGGGCCCTTCCTTAACTAGCGCATGCGCAGGGAGGCTCCTTGGGCAGGCGCAGAGCAGGCTGCCCCCAAACCCAGCCCTCTATCCAGGGGCTTCAGCCCCTGCCCACCCTGCAAAACCTACCATTCATTCATTGCCTGAACTCTCAGAATAGGCTATTGATTTTTCCTTCTAAAAAATTATTTTTTAGGGACTTCCCTGGTGGTCCAGTGGTTTAAGACTTCTTTCTAAGGCAGGGATTCGAGTTCAGTCCCTGGTCAGGAGTTAAGATTCCACATGCCTTGAGGTGAAAAAACCAAAACATAAAACAGAAGCAAGGTTGTAACAAATTCAATAAATATTATAAAAATGGCCCACATCAAAAACTCTTTAAAAATTATTTTTAAAAACCATGCATGTAATAATATATGAAGTTGCTCAGTCATGTCTGACTGTTTGTGACCCCATGAACTGTAGCCCCCCAGGCTCCTCTGTCCATGGAATTTTTCAGGCAAGAGTACTGGAGTGGGTTGCCATTTCTTTCTCCAGATGTAATAATATATAGGTAATAGTAAATAGGCAATATCTATTTATTGTATAATAGGGAAGAAAGTGTAAAGAAGAAAATTAAGATCACCTATCATCATCTTCTCCCAATAAAACTATTAGCATCCAAACACATATCCTTCCAGACCTTGGCTCAAACACATATTATAGAAAGAAGGGCTAACTCAGTACATCATGTTCTAAAACCTGTTCTTTTTTTTCTTCCAATGATATATTCACAAACATCTGTCCTAGTCAGCAGGTGAACTTCTCCAGCATGATTTTTAGTGGCTGGATAGTGTCCTGCAAGGACTACACCACACTTTGCTCAGCCAATCCCCAGCGCTGAAAATTTTAGTTTAATTTTTCCCCGTGAGAAGCAACGAATCATTGATTCTTATTGTTAAACCCTTGTGGTTATCATAATTATTCCCTTAGGACAAGGTTCTGGAATTTGAATGACTGGTCAAAGAGTTTACATTTTAAAATAAAGATAAATGCAAAATTATAATTCTATTTTTTTCTTTCCAAAATGAATATGTGATAAAGAAAAATTAGAAAATGCAGATAAGGAAAAACTCCTGAAGTTCCCTGATTCTTACCACCAAGCTGCAGTTAAGAATTTTGCAGTAGGGACTTCCCTGGTGGTCCAGTGGTTAAGAATCCACCTTGGATGAAACTGGAGCCTATTATACAGAGTGAAGTAAGTCAGAAAGAAAAACACCAATACAGGATATTAATGCATATATATGGAATTTAGAAAGATGGTAATGACGACCCTATACGCGAGACAGCAAAAAGACACAGATATAAAGAACAGACTTTTAGACTCTGTGGGAGAAGGCGAGGGTGGAATGATCTGAGAGAATAGCATTGAAACATGTATATTACCATATGTGAAATAGATGACCAGTCCAAGTTCGATGCATAAAACAGGACACTCAAAGCCGGTGCACTGGGACAACCCAGAGGGATGGGACGGGGAGGGTGGTGGAAGGGGGATTCGGGACGGAGGGACACATGGACACCTGTGGCTGATTCATGTCAATGTATGGCAAAAACCACCACAATATTGTAAAGTAATTAGCCTCCAATTAAATTTAAAAAAAATTCACCTTGCAATGCGGGGGATGTGGGTTCAATCCCTGCTTGGGGAACTAAGATCCCACATGCTTCTGAGAAACTAGGCCTGGGCACTGCAACTCCTGAAGCCCATGCGCTGCAACCCATGGCTAGAGAGCACGCACGCTGCAGCAGGAAGACCCCTGTGACAAGGACCCTGCAGCAACAGCTAAGGCCTGACAGCCAAGTAAACTAATTAACAATTTTTAAAAAAGGGTTTTGCTGTATAACACTAGGCTTTCTCATATGCCTGCATACACGTACGTGTGTATGTGTATGCACACACACACATGTGTGCTAAGTCGCTTCTGTCATGTCCAACTTTTTGTGACCCCATGGACTGCAGCCCATCAGGCTCCTCTGTCCATGGAATTCTCCAGGCAAGAATACTGGAGTGGGTTGCCTTTCCTTCTCCAGAGGATCTTTCCCATCCAGGGATGGAACCCAGGTCGTCTACATGGCAAGCAGATTCTTTACCATCTGAGCCACCTGGGAAGCGCATATTACTATGTTTTTACCCAAGAACATCTGCCATCAGTATTGGACCCTGGGTCTGATCAGACTTGGTCCTCTTCCCACATCCCCTCTCCGGATGCTGCCAGGAGCTTGTGCGGCGATGGGAGCGCTGCTGTGTGGCTACACTAGGCAGGCTCTCCCCTTCACCCCCATGTCAGGAAAGAGGCCCGTTGACACCTGTTCGCAGCCCCAGTTCCAGCAGCTATTCTTGGTCCCTTCCCATACCTCTCATCGACAGGCATTTTCCCTCCTAAACTCGCCCTGCGTTTCCATAGGAACCGCAGGGCGGGTGGAGGTGGAGGGAGAGTCCTCCCCCACGGAAGGGAACTTCATTTGGGGCTGTTGGGGAGCGGCTGGCAGCGCCTGGCGGAGCTTCTCCCACTTGCTCCTCTCCCCACTTCCCAGACCCCTCCCTGAACAGCGTGTTCCTCCGACCGTGATTTTTAATGCATTTATCCTGGCGCTTAATTTATCCCGCATTGTGATCAGATTTAGCCGCGAGCGCTCTGCGCGCGGGCCTGCCTGCATATTCATGAGCCGGTTCATTCATGCCACCCGAGAGGCTGTCAGGTGCCGGCGCCAGGGGCAGCGGCCGGCGCTACGGATCCCACCCGCGGCAAGGGCTCCCTAGGGGCAGGGGGGTCAAGGGCCTGGGCTGAAGCCAGGCAGGTGGCCTAGACTACAGGCTGCCTGAGGAGTCACTGGGTGCAGGCTCTGGAGCCGAACTGGCTTTTAAATCCTTCTCTGTTGGTTGCTAATGAAGTGGCTTCACCTCTCAGTTTACTGTCTGCAGAAGGGACCAGTATTGGCACTGCCAGGGCTTCCCAGGTGGAGCTAGTGATAGAGAACCGGCCTGCCAATGCAGGAGACGTAAGAGACACAGGTTCGATCCCTGGGTTGGGAAGATACCCTGGAGAAGGGCATGGCAATCCACTCCAATATTCTTGCCTGGAGAATCCCATGGACAGAGGGGTCTGCAGTCTACAGTCCATGGGGTCACAAAAGTCGAACACTCTTGAAGCGACTTATCATGTACACTTTGGCGCTGGCTTGGGGCATTGGAAGGGTTGCAAGAGATAATACATGTCAGTGATCACAGAGTGGGGTAGGAGGGGATAGGAGTAGGTATAAGCAATCAACACCTTCCATCATCATCAAGGCTGAGCGGTGGTTGTTTGGTCTGATTCCCCAGGGAGAAATAAGGCAGCTGCTGGATGATGCCTGGGTCTGTTCTGGCCATGGAAGGAGTGAGGTGGGTGGTGTTTCTCCCCAGCCTGTGCCTGCCTGCTAATAGCAGCTCCCTTTGACTGACTGTCAGGAGGCCAGTCCCCAGGAAGGCAGGAGAAGCCCAAGAAGCCATCCAGCCTCTGAGGAAAGGCCACAAGTGTGGATCTGTGAGCCCTTCCTGGGGTCAGCAGGTCCTCCTGAGGCTGGGGTTCTGGCAGGAGGCTCTTGGCTCCGGGCTCAAACCCATGGGAATTTCTCTGTAGAGTTAATCTGTTCAGTATTCATTCTGTCAGTTTACTGATGCCAGCCCCTGCTGAATGCTGGAGACACACTTGTCCTCCAGGAGATCTCTTCCCATGAAGGAGGTAAGTTCACGGTAAGAAATAGGACCTTCAGATGAAGCCAGATCAACTTCCATGGAAATTCAGAAGAGGAATGGAAGAAGCCATCCCAGCTGGAGCATCAGGGAAGGCTTCCTGCAGAAGGTGGCATTTAGGCTGAACCTTGAAAATGTGGCTATAGGGACTCTCTGGCAGTCCAGTGGTTAAGACTTAACCTTCCAATACAGGAGATGAGAGTCTGATCCCTGGTCAGAGAGCTAAGATCCCACATGCCTGGTGGCCAAAAAACCAAAGCATAAAACAAACAATGTTGTAACAAATTCAATAAAGACTTTTTAAATGGTCCACATTAAAAAAAAAAAACTTGAAAAAAAGGAAAGAAAAGAAAAAGTGGCTGTAAAGAGATAGGATGGAATAAGAAGGACAGTGTCTAAGGGACAGCAAAGGGGCTGGAAACTCAGTTTGGGAGGTGTCAGATGGAGCTGGGAGAATCCTGAGCCCCACTCAGAGGGGTCTGGACCGACTTCAGTTCTCCCCTAAGGCAGGGAGCCCAAGGGGGCTTACCTCTGTCTCTCACATGTGTGTGTGCCCCAGGGGTGGGGTGGTCATGTTCCAGCTTGCTGAAGAAAAGAGGAGAGCCCCCACCCCAACCCCACTCTCCTGATTAATCTATAATTAAATCAGCACAGAACCATGTTGTCACTGGAGGGCTGATGAGGGAATAGCCTTTTTCTGTGAACCAAGAGCCCTTCCAGGTGACTGTGGATCAAGCCACGCACAGGCAGCCCTCAGGGGCGGGGGGCGGGCACAAGAGGCCAGGGTTTCAGTCAGCAATAAGAAAACCAGAAGCTCACACTTGGCCGTTTACAGAGTGTTCCCACAGCTGTCTGGGTTAATTGTGATGAGGGTGGGGGTGGGGTGCTATTATTTTCTCCCATTTTACAAGTAGAGAAACTGAGGGGCAGAGAGCAAAGGGCTGAGAAAGCCTGGCTGAGAACATGGGTTTTAGAATCAGAAAACGTCAGCTTCAGAATTCCCAGCTGTGCCTCTGGCTAGCTGTGTGGTCTCAACAGATTGCTTACCCTCTCTGTTCCTCAATGTCTTCATCTGTGTATTGGAGACAAAATAATGACTTCAAAATAGTATTGTAAGGACTGAATGGTGCAATCCAAGCAAAGACTTTAGTACAGTGTTTGGCATTCAGCAAGTGTTTATCAAATGCTACTGATCATCACAATTTGTCTAATGGCTTATTTCTTTTTAAAAAATATTTTATTTATTTATTTGGCTATGTCAGGCCTTAATTGAAGCATGTGGGATCTAGTTCCCTGACCAGGGATCAAACTCTGGGCCCCCTGCCCTGGGAGCACATAATCTTAGCCACTGGACCACCAGGGAAGTCCCTAATTTCTTATTTCTTGTCCATCTTTCTCACTCGAATGTGGGCTCCATGAGGATAGGGACTATGTCCACCTCATTCACCCCTGTAGCCCCAACAATTTTCACTTGGTAGTGAAGGGCACAGCAGAAGATGAGATGGCTATGTAGCATCACCAATCCAATGGACATGAGTTTGAGGAAACTCCAGGAGATAGTGGAAGGACAGAGGAGCCTGGCGTGCCAGGGGGTTGCAAAGAGTTGGACACGACTTCAGGACTTTACATAATAACGTGTTTTGGAAATTATTCATATGTGAGCCGTCATTTGGGAGGCTACAAAATGCCAAATAAATGTGAGATAGTCTTTCCTCTATATTCTGCCTCACTCTAAAAATGATTCAGGGAGACAAGTATTGTTACTCTTGTTATCTTTGTTATTATCACTGTTATGCCCCAATTCTGCTATTCAGAGCTGACCCTTCTTGAAACAGATTAAGGAAAAGCCTAGAAGATACAAGAAGCCTCAATCCGCAAATGGCTGCTAAGAGGTAAAGGAACAGCTTGAAAGAAACCTGGCTTCTGGAGGAGTCATCTGAGGACAGCTACAGAATCTGTTATCGGATTGGGGGTCCCACTGCTCACCGCTTACTAAATCAACACTCACAGATGTTGATAGAAAGGCAAGATGCTTTTAACCAGTGTGGTCCAAAAACCACCCTAGAAGATTCTTCTCAGCCATGGAAGTTTTAAAGAGAGAAGGGAAGTAATCTCTGTTAATCACTGAGACAGAGGGTCAAAGTCGTTGCCATCCCCGACCGTGTGCAGGCTCGTGGGCTTCTTGTGATCTTCCCCTAGATTATCTTGTTCACACAATGTGGTCACACAGTTTGTTGGCAAGATGACTGAAGGGGAAGCTGGGGGAGAGATCTGACTTCATTTCTACTTCTTTGATCTATGGAAAGAACCAACAGATTAGGCAAGGTATTATGTGATCAAAAGATCTGAAAGGTGTGCTTGGCCGGGAGATGAGTAGAACATGGAGATGCCTGGTTTAAAAGTTAGTTACAATGTAACTTTGCTGAAACAAGAAAAGGGGCTGCCTGTGGAGGGTGGTTTCCTGCCAAGATCTGCTTATAAAACCTCTGACCTACTCACAGCCTGGGAGAGGGCACCCTGGAAGAGCCCCTTCCCCCGTCATCTGGACATGCAGAGAGATCTGAGGGGCTGGAGCCTGCAGCCCATGTGAAGCAGGCTGGATCCAAGGGAAACAGACTTTGGGGATTCAAAGATCACTGGGAAATTATTATCTCTGTCCCGTGGGGCAGTGGTTTCCATCCTCTCCGTTGGGATCTGAGGTTTGTTATACAGACAACTGTTAAAGTCCTAGATTCTCCAAATGAATCATTTTAATGATCAATTTGAGGGCATTCAGAGTCATAGAACGGTGAGCCCCCACTCACTTGCATCCTTGAGTGAAAGATAAAGGAGCCTGTCGCCGGTACCCCAAGCCGTGAGCAACTGAAGTCTGTTGACAGTCATTCCCCTGTGACAAGAGGGATCGTGTGAATATGGTGCTGCGGCAGGGTGGTGTGCCCTGCCCATCTCCCCTGCCGGTCGCTGGCCTCCTTGCCTGAAGGTGTTCTCTGCCATGAACTGACACTCAACCAGAAGTCCTGGGGCCTTCATGCCCCCAGGAGCCACCTTTAACCATGGGGACGGGGTGTGGTGGAGAAAGCCTTCCCTTACCCCTCAGTGGGACAGACAGCCAGAGCAGTAACTCAAGGATTAGCCCTGTTCTTGGTGTCCCTCCCTTTCCTGGCTCATTCCCTTCATCGCAGCTCAACTATTGCAGCCCAGTCCTCATCCAAGATCTGCACTGGGAGAAAACCTGACCTAAGACACTCTCCGATGGACATGACTCTGAGAGTTGGCTTTCAGAGAAGCCTGGCGTGCTGCAATCCATGGAGTCGCAAAGAGTCAGACACCACTGAGTGACTGAACTGAACTGAACGGAAGACACTCTGCAAAATCGCGTGTGCTTTCCTGACCTAGAAAAAATTTTGAGAGGTATCCAGGGCCTGTGGATACCCTTGGGACTGCATCCATCATGTGAGCTATGATGACAAGACTGTGGGGGCCTGTGGTGCTAGAGTGGGACGTGCTGGTTGGCAGATGATTGTAGTAAAGAAAAGTGGATGATCTGTGGAAAGCTGTGTAGCAGAGAGCTCTGTATCAGGAAAGGAGTACGTCAAGGCTGTATACTGTCACCCTCCTTATTTAACTTATATGCAGAGGACATCCCGCGAAATGCCGGGCTGCATGAATCACAAACTGTATTGGGGCAGTTTGCTGTAAATCCTCGTCAGGACCCTGATGCAAATCCTGACCACAGGACTCTGTGCTGAACCTGGAAGGCTCTTGCTTTGCGATTACTAAAGTAATCGCCAGTTAAGCACCCACTACATGCTGAGGATACAAAAGGATGAAACAAATCATATAAGAGTGAGCATCCTTGCCCCTAGGGATATCAGTGTTAACTGGGGAAGAGACATGTCAACGTGTAGACTGAGATTAGAGAGGAGCAGAGAGGACTGAGAAATTCATCCATTTATTTGAGATACATTTATTGAGCGCTTAGGGTATACAAGGCACTGTAGTAGGCTTTGTGACTGGAAGAGAGGATGGGTTATAGCCATACTCCACTCAGGAGTAAGGAAAGGTAACTGACATTTATTGAGCTCCTACTGTGTGCCAGGCATAGAGCAGGGCGCCTTTCAAAGTGCTTATTTCTTCTCACAACAAACCCGGGATGAGGTAGCTATTCTCCCCACTACACAGAAGAGGCCCAGAGAGGTGATGTCACTTATAAGACCACACGGCGAGCAAGTGGCCGAGCTGGGATTCAGCCTAGATCTGTCGGGTTCCTAGACCCCAATACTATTTTTTCCCTCGAATCAGACTGTGGTTTTTGTCTTAAATACCTACTGAGTGAACCAGTTTTAAAAAGAACAAAACCTGGAAGCAAACCAGGCCAGTCTCAGATGGAGCCAGAACACGCTTTTGCTGGAGTCAAGCTCCTGCTCAGAAGCCCCGTCTCATCAACAGGGGCCCCAGCCTGGTCTTGACCCCTGTCTGTAGGGAATCCAGGACACTCGGAAGCTGACCTCATTCTACCCCCAAAAGTTAGGGAGGGAGAGCTTGGTAGAGGCCCTCTCCCCAAACCCACTGGACCTCGGATACGACTGTTGTGGGATTCAGAGCAGCTCAGGGCTCAGACCCACCCCCGTCACCTCCCCAAGGGTAGTCAAGGCAGGGCCTAGATGTTACAGCTACTATTACTGCAGAACAAATCACCCTAAAACTTAGAGGCACAATCTATCCATCTAATTATGCTCACAGACTCTGTAGGCCAGAACATGAACAAGAAGACTTCCCTGGCCCTGGTGGTCCAGTGGTTAAGACTCCAGGCTTTCAGTACAGAGGATGCAGTTTCGATTTCCAGCCAGGGAACTGAGATCCCAAATGCCACGTGGCATGGCCAAATTTTTTAAGAAAAGACTATGAAAAGGGCACGGTGGGGAGAGAGGTGTGCTTCTTGATGTTTGGGGCCTCCTCTGGGAAGGCTCAGTTGCTGAGGGTGATGCAACAGCTGAAGGGTGGAATCATCTGGAATACCTTCACTCACATGTCTGATGGTTGATGCTGGCTGTCAGCTGGGACCTCAGTGGGGCTGTCAGTCAGAACAGTTATGGGGGCCCCTTCCATACCTCCCCTTTTCAGACTAAACTGGGCTTCCTCATGGCATGGCAGCTGGGTTCTAAGAGTGAGCATTCCGAAAGGGCCAAGTGGAGGTTGTCGCACCTTTGATGACCTAGTCTTGGCAATCATATAGCCTTGTAACACTTCTGCAGTGGATCACAAGCCCACCCAGTTTCAAGGGACAGGAACATAGACCTTACCTCTCAGTGGGACGGCATGTGGAATTGGGGACACTGTTGTGGCCGTCACTGTCACCTAATTGGCTATAAACATACTTTGCTGCTGTAGGCAGGAGGTGGGTGTTGGCTGTCAAAACCACGAGACCAGTTTGAGTGAGTGGCTGCTCTGAGTGGAGATGGAAGCAGCTTTGTGAAAGCTAGAATGGGCTGGAGGTGGGGGTAGGAGTAGTCTGAGTGGGTCCAAGAATAAGTAGCCTGATTGAGGTTTGATTTCTGAGGCTGGTGGTAGCAAGGCAGGGCTTGATTTGGTACAGAGGAACAGAGATTATTTTATTTATTTATCTGTCATCCTTCCATCTGGAGAAGGAAATGGCAACCCACTCCAGTATTCTTGCCTGGAGAATCCCAGGGACAGAGGAGCCTAGCAGGCTGCCGTCTATGGGGTCGCACAGAGTTGGACACGACTGAAGCGACTTAGCAGCAGCATTCTTCCATCAGTACAGCCACTCTCTCCCACCCATCCATCTTTTTTTTTTCCCCCCCCTTTTTGGCTGTGCTGCATGGCTTGTGGAATCTTAGTTTATTTTCCATACCAGGGATCGAACCCATGGCCCCTGCCCTGGAAGCGTGAGTCCTAACCATTGGACCACCGGGGAATTCTACCCCATCCATTATTTTTTGATCCATTTACCTATCTCCTCTCCTATCTACCTGTGCTTTCATTTGTTCAACAGTACATTTGGATCATATGCACGTTGAACTTATATAAATTCAACTATATCCTTAGGAAAACAGAGAGGAGGGAAAACTAATTTTAAAAGCACAATTGACTCTAGCTGTCATTCCACTCAGTGAGTGTTTGCCCTTGAGGGAGTTTGAGCTGAGCCATGAGACTCTGCAGATCATCACACAGGAGCATGTAACCAAACAGGATGGTGAAAGCAAAACCACAAATGTGGAGAAGGAAATGGCAACCCACTCCAGTGTTCTTGCCTAGGAAATCTCATGGAAAGAGGAGCCTGGCGGGCTACAGTTCCTGGGGCTACAAAGAGTTGGGTGCGATTTAACAACTAAACAAAATGATGCTAAAAATATTTTCAAAAGTAAAGGGTATTTTCTTACCTCCATTGTTGCTTTAAAAATAGCATTAAAAAGATAAAATTAGTATGCCCAGATGTTGTTAATAAGAGACAAAGTAACTAAAAGGAACTAAAATATATTTTATATTATATATATATATATATATATATATATATAAATCTCTGGAAGACAAATACTATATATTTCTAATTTTAAATTGTTCATTTTGTTAAACATGATTTGACTTTGGTTGGCCTTTTATAGTTTACATAAAACAAAATTGATTTTCCTCAATTCTGTGATTTAGATATTTCCCACACTGAGCAAGTAAGAAAATTTGAATTTAGGTACCGTGCATGCATGCTAAGTTGCTTCAGTTGTGTCTGACTCTTTGCAACTGTATGCGAGGTAGGCTGCTGGGCTCCTCTGTCCATGGGATTCTCTTTGTGACCCCATGGACTGTAGCCCACCAGGCTCCCTATCCATGGGATCTCCCAGGCAGGAATACTGGAGTGGGTTACCATGCCCTCCTCCAGGGGATCTTCCCAACCCAGGGATTGAACCTACATCTCTTATGTCTCCTGTATTAGGCATGTAGGTTCTTTACCACTGGCACCATCTGGGAAGTCCTTATATATACAGTGAAAATGAAAGTGTTAGTCACTCAGTCGTGTCTGACTTTATTTTCTTGGGCTCCAAAATCATTGTGGATGGTGACTGCAGCCATGACATTAGAAGACGCTTGCTCCTTAGAAGAAAAGCTATGACCAACCTAGACAGCATGTTAAAAAGCAGAGACATTACTTTGCCAACAAAGGTCCATCTAGTCAAAGCTATGGTTTTTCCAATAGTCATGTATGGATGTGACAGCTAGACCACAAAGAAAGCTGAACACTGAAGAACTGATGCTTTTGAACTGTGGCATTGGAGAAGACTCTTGAGAGTCCTTTGGACTACAAGGAGCTCAAACCAGTCAAGCCTAAAGGAAATCAGTCCTTAACATTCATTGGAAGACTGGTACTGAAGCTGAAACTGCAATACTTTGGCCACCTGATGCAAAGAACTGACTCACTGGAAAAGACCCTGATGCTGGGAAAGATTGAAGGCAGGAGGAGAAGGGGACTTCAGAGGATGAGATGGTTGGATGGCATCAGATTCGATGGGCATGAGTTTGAGCAAGCTCTGGGAGTTGGTGATGGACAGGGAAGCCTGGCGTGCTGCAGTCCATGGGGCTGCAAAGAGTTGGACATGACTGAGAGACTGAACTGAACTGTGTCTGACTCTTTGCAACTTATGGACTATATAGCCCACCAGGCTCTCCTATCCATGGGATTTCCCAGGCAAGAATACCGGAGTGGGTTGCCATTTTCTTCTCTAGGACATCTTCATGACACGGGGATTGCATCCAGATCTGCATTGCAGGTAGATTCTTAACCGTCTGAGCCACCAGGTACGTTCCCTTATATACACAGCAGTTTGGTCATTTAATAATCAGGTATTGCAGAACTAAAATACTTTGTCAGCATTTAGCCACTTAGTATTATAAGTATTGTGGATTAATCTTTAATAATTTAAACAAGTCTAGAAAAACCAACTGAAGTTTCTGCGTGTTTTTAATTATGTTGAATATCCTGCTTGCTATTAGAATGAATAAACTGGTAAATTTGGTTCAAAAAGCACCTCATTATGGCCCTTGAAGCTAGTGAGCTTACAGGCAGCTAAGAAAATGACAATAGGAAGAAAAGATATTTTTAAGTGCTCAGACATTGTATAGATGGTTTGTTTATTTGATCAGTCTTCTTGAGGAGTGTATTGGAAGACTTAAAAATGCTTCTGAAATACATGTCAATGGCAAAAGACCGCTGGTGGTGGGACAGGAAGAACATGAGAGGAGTCCTATGTGAGTGCAGGATATAGGATGTTTAAACAAAATCTTAAATGACAAGCTTAAAGTTTTAAGATACTCTAGAGAAAGAAGGGCCTGCCAACCAGAGGGAACAGCATGGTATTCAGAGATACTCAGGAACACGGGGGGTCCAGTGGTTAAGAAACTGCCTTGCAATGCAGGGGACTCAGGATCCTCAAGGGAGCCTCATTTTTTTTTTTTTTCAATTGACAATTCAAAGGTTCAAAGCATTCAAGAAACATGCTGCCCTGAGCAAAACAGAAGAAATCACACACTGATTTCAGGGCCCTTGGATACAGTTGGACCTATTAATATATCTGTGGGGATTCACTGAAGACTAGATTGAGGGTGTTTTCTTCCAGGGAGGATTTAGTTTTGCTTCTGTTGAGCTCCTGGTATCACCACAGAATTTACTTTTGTATTTTTATACTTTCAAACATGGAACCATTTTCTACAAAAAGTAAAGTTCACAAGACGTTAGAGGGAACCATTAAGTTCTACCATCACTGATAAGTTGTGAAACTTAATACAAATGGAATCATGCAGGATTCCCAGTGTTGATGCAATACTGACTGATTCATCCCTGCTGTTATATGTAGTGACGATGTAGTATTCCAGTTATGAAAAGACCATCGTTCATTCATCCATTGTCCTGATAATGGAAGTTTGGTGCTATTATAGATGAAGCTGCTGTGAACATCCTTGCGTATCACTTTTGGTGAACACAAGCACTTATTCTTATTGGATAAATACCCAGGAGTAAGACTGAGTGATGGAGTATAGGGATGTTTGGTTTTAGTAGATACTGCCAAACAGTTTTCCAAAACAGTTGCGCCAGTTTACTCTCCCACGAGCCACATATGAGAGTTCCAGGTGTTCTCCATCCTTACCAGCTCTTGACCTTGTGTGTTTTTAATTTTTGCCATTCTGATGGGGATACAGTGGTATTTCACTGTGGCTTTAATTTGTATTTTCCTGATGATTAATGCTGTAGAACACCCTTTATGTTTACTGGCTATTTTGATACCCTGTTTGGTGCATGTCCAAATCTGTTGCCATCCTTTTTTGAACTTAGACTTAACTGGAATTTACTGGAAATGTAAAAATGGTGCATATTCCACATTATATTACACCTCCAGCAGAGTACATGGCAATAGTGCACTGATATTGGCTCTTGGAAGTAAAAATAGCCTGATTCATATCATTTTCTGATTTCTGTGGTATAAATACTCCAGCCATAGTCGATTTCAAACTACTGACTGAATGGCTCACAAAATTTCTGAATATTTAACAAGCAGCTCCCATGAGCCAGTCTGGATCGGCTCTGGGACACTGCTACGTCTGGGGTAACACCTCTTATGAAACTAATTGATATTTCTGCAGCAAAATATGTAAATATTCACACTAATTAGTATAAAACAGACTCACATCAGTTGAGGTCATTTTTTTGCCTGCAAATGAGTCAACCACCAATTAACTGTAAGAGAACTTTCAATTTACAAAGCTCTTTGGGTTTTCATGTGGCACATGAAAGGTGGTGGATCTACAACTGCTTCTAATCCACTGTTTGAAGGTTTGCTGGTGCTGTTGGGCCATGTCAGGAAATCCTCTTGGGCTTGTGTGCCCAGCAACAAACAGCGGTTTTGAGCTAGTTCATCTCTGCAGTCTCCTCTAGTCTAGGAAGTCTACAGCTGAACATACAAGAAATATTCCATGAATTGTCCCCTTTGCTTTATTTCTGTTTTAGCATTGCTGTAGAATTGTTTGTTGTTCAGTCATTCAGTCGTGTCCAACTCTTTGTGACCCCATGGACTGCAGCACACCAGGCTTCCCTGTCCTTCACTATCTCCCAGAGATAGCTCAAACTCATGTCCATTGAGTCATCTCATCCTCTGTTGTCCCCTTCTCCTTCTGCCTTCATTCTTTCCCAGCATTAGGGTCTTTTCTAATGAGTCAGCTCTTTGCATTAGGTGACCAAAGTATTGGAGCTGTAGAATAGAGGCTTCCAAAATGTGACTTCTGGAACTAGTGAGTCTAGAGGTCACATAGCTTTGCCCACAGAAGGTTGTGGAGTCAGGCTGCCTAGCTTAGAATCTCGGCTCTACCATTTACCTTTCTAAAAAGTAATTAATTGATTCATTTTTGGCTATGCTGCGTCTTCATTGCTGGGTGGGGGCTTTCTCTAGTTGCGGAGAATGGGGCCTACTCTTCATTGCAGTGCTCTGGCTTCTTGTTGCAGCGGCTTCTCTTGCTGCAGAGCACAGGTTGTAGTCACAGGCTTCAGTAGTTGCACACGCAAGCTCAGTACCTTGGGCGCATGGGCTTAATTGCTCTGCGTCATGTAGGATCTTCCCAGATGAGGGATCGAAACCTGCAATGTGTCTCCTGAATTGGCAGGTGACTTCTTAATCACTAGACCCCCAAGGAAGTTGTCTACTATTTACTTTCACATTAAACCCCTCTGTGCCTCAGCTTCCTCATCTGATCATGAAAATTAAGGTTACAAAAAACAGTTCCTAGGGACCATCTCGGAGCTGCCGGTTGGGGGCTTCCAGGTTGCTGTTGAGTATCTTGGACTAGTCAGCCTTGGTGAGTGCAGGGTGGATACTTTGTAATGGCAACCCTAGGACCTATGTTGCCCACGCTTGGTGCTTGGGGTGTTTCTCCATCCTTCCACCTTGCTGATCTGTGCCCACAGTGGCTGGTTAGGGCAGCTGCTGGGTCAGTGATGCTCAGGCCCAAGGCCACTCCCTCCCTCAGAAAATCATGTGCTTATCTGAGAAACATCCCATCCCAGGCTCCACCCCACCCCATCCTGAGCTGTCTCAGACTTGACTTCTTAAGTCTTTTTCTTCCTCTAGAGCCTGTCTGAAGGCCATGCTTTAGATCCATCTTCTCTCTCTGAGGGGCAGTGGGTGCTGTAATAGACCCATGTCCCATGCTGTCCAGTCCAAGGGGAGCCTTCCTGCCTGGAGGCCAGGGGATGCTGGCTGAGCCTTTGAGGTGTGAGCAGGCCAGTGGCCCCTCTTGTCAGGCCTACATTGGTAAACTGTTCTGATGGGTATTTTTAAATTGGGTTGCCAGGACTTCCCTGTTGGTCCAGTGGCTAAGACTCCATGCTCCCAATGAAGGGAGCCCAGGTACAATCCCTGGTCAGGGAACTAGAGCTCACATGCCACAAACTAAGAGTCTGCATGCTATAGCTAAGAGCTGGTGCAGCCAAATTAATTAGCTATTTTATATATATAATTGAGTTGTCTGTCTTTGTCTTCAGATTCATAGGGGATCTTTGTATGTTCAGGATATGAGCCCTTCCTTGGATACATATACTGAAAAACCTACTTTCTCCTAGTCTGAGGCTTGTCTTTAAACTCTCCTAAATGAAGAGTTCAAATTTACTAAAGCCTAATTTATCTTTTTTTCTCTTATGCCTTTTCATAAATCTTTGGGAAATGGAGACATCTATCCACATTTTCTTCTAGAACTTTTATTGTTTCATTGTTCACGTACAGATGTATCATCCTCAATCTTGAATTGATTTCTTTGTGTGAGGTAAGGCTCAATAATCTTTTCTTTCTCATGTGGATATCCAGTTTTGACAGCACTATTTATTGAAAATACAAAATAAATATACTTTTTCGTAAATATTTTCTAATTGAAAAATGCGTAGCCTTCCCCCACTGAATTGCAGGGACACCTCATTAGCCAGATGATCATATCTGTGGACCTCTGTTTTTGGACTCTCTGTTCTGGATGCCTGATTTACTCATCTATCCATGCACTAATGGCACATGGCCTTAATTACTGTAGCTTCTCTTTTATTCTTTATTTACTGATTTTTTTGTTGTTGAGCCATACAGCTTGTGGAATCTTGGTTCCCCAGCCAGGCATTGAACCCAGGCCCTTGGCAGTGGGAACACAGTCTTAACTACTGGGCCACTGGAGAATTTCCTTCTTTTTTAATTGAAACTTTTAATTTAATTTTCATTGAGATATAATTGACATATAACATTACATTAATTTCAGGTGTACAAAATAGCAATTCCATATTAATATATATTGCAAATATAATTGAAGGTTCACATACAGTTGTAAGAAATAATAGAGAGATCCTATGTGCTCTTTACCCAGTTTTTCCCAGTGGTAGCATCTTACAAAAGTGTAATACAGTGTCACAACCAGGATGTTGATATTGATACAATCTACCAGTCTTATTCAGAATTCCCCACTGTGTGTATGTTCAGTTCTAAACAGAACCACACATGTAGGTTCATGTATCTACCACCATAGTCAAGATAAACAAGTTTCATCTTCAGAAGAATCCCTTGTTTCCCATTTTTAGCCACACTCACCTCCCTCTCACACCCTCTCCCCATCACAGTAACCCTCCTTAACCCCGGCAATCACTAATCTATTTCCCATTTCTATTATTTTGTCATTTCAAAAATGATGTATAATGGAATCATATAGTATATAATCTTTTAGGACTGGTTTCTTTTTCTCTGTATAAATTCACCCAAGTTGTTACAGTACCAATAGCTTGTTCCTTTTTATTACTGAATAGTGTTGCAGGATGTGGATGTAGCCATTTGTTTAATCATTCATCCAGTTAAGGATATGAATTGTTTCCAGTTTGGGGAAACAATTATTAATAAAATTGCTGTGAACATTCCAATACAGATTTTTATGTGAACCTGTTTCTGTTTCTCTTGGATAAATGCCCACAAGAGTGCAATTTCTGGATTGAATGGTGATAGCATATTTAGTTTTTTTAGATATATTGACTGTATTTTTATAGCAGTTTTATATTCACAGCAAAATTTAGTAGAAATTACAGAGCATTCTCATGTAACTCTGGCTCCCACATCTGCACAGCCTCTCCCACTATCAAAATCTCCCACCAGAGGGGTATATTTGTTATAATCTATGGACTACATTGACACATTGTTACCACCTAAAGTCCATAATTTACACTAGGATTTACTCTGAGTGTTATGGCTTTGGACAAATGCATGACCAATATGGTATCATATAGAGTAGTTTCACTGCCACCAAAATCTTCTGTGTCAAGTGAAGTAAGTCAGAAAGAGAAAAACAAATATCGTATATTAATGCATATATATGGAAACTAGAAAAAATGGTACTGATGAACCTATTGCAGGACAGCGATAGAGACACAGACATGGAGAACAGACTTATGGACACAGCAGGGGAAGGAAAGGGTGGGACAAACTGAGCGGGTAGCATTGAAACATGTACATTACCAAATGTAAAATAGATGGCCAGTGGGAATTTACGACACAACCCGGTGTTCTGTGACAACCTCATGGGGGACATACGTATACCTGTAGTGGCTGATTCACCTTGCTGTATGGCAGAAACCAACACAACACTGTAAAACAATAATGCTCTAATTAAAAAGAAATGAAGTAAGTCCTCTGTGCTCACGGCTATATTTAGAATGGATAACCAAAAACGTCTGACTGTATAGCACAGGGAACTCTGCTCAATGTTATGTGGCAGCTTGGATGGGACTGGAGTGTGGGGGAGAATGGATACATGTATATGCATGGCTGAGTCCCTTTGCTGTCCACTGAAACTATCATATTGTTAATCAACTACTCTCTGATATAAAATTAAAAATTAAAAAGCATCCTCTGTGCTCTGCCTGTTCATCCCTCCCACCTCCAGCCTCTGGCAACCAGTGATCCTTTCATTGTCTCTATAGTTGTACTTCTTCCAAAAGTCACATAGTTGGAATTATACCGTATGAAGCCTTTGCATACTGGCTTATTTCACTTAGCAACTTTCATTTAAATGTCCTCTATATCTTTTCAAGGCTTGATAGTTCATCTCTTTTTTTTTTTCATTGTGTGGATGTATCATGGTTTATTTATCCATTCACCTATTGAAGGACATCTTGATTGCTTCCAAGTTTTGGCAATTATACACACACACAGAGGTGCTATAAATATTTTCGTGTAGTTTATTTGTGTGTGGACCTAAGTTTTCAAGTTATTTGGGTAAATGCCAGAGAGTATACAATTGGTGGGTCATATGGTAAGAGTATGTTTAGTTTTAGTAAGAAACTGTCTTCCAGTGTGGCTCTGCCATTTTGCATTCCCACTAGCAATGAAATGAGTGTTTTCGTTGCTCCACATCCATATCAGTATTTGGTGTTTTCAGTGTTCTGGAATTTGGCCATTCTGTTAATAATAGGTGTGTAGTAGTACCTTGTTGTTTTGATTAGCAATTCCCCAATGACATATATGGACTTCCCTCGTGGCTCAGACAGTAAAAGAATCTGCCTACAATGCAGGAGACCTGGGTTCAATGCCTAGGTCAGGAAGATGCCTTGGAGAAGGGAATGGCAACCCATTCCAGTACTCTTGGTTGGAAAATCCCATAGACAGAGGATTACACCCCCTGTAGCCCTGTGGTGGGCTACAGCCCATGGGGGTTGTTGCACTGACTGAGCAACTATCCCCTGGAGAAGAGAAAGGCTACCCACTCCAGTGTTCTTGCCTGGATAATTTCATGAACAAAGGAGGATGCTGCTGCTGCTGCTATGTCGCCTCAGTCGTGTCCGACTCTGTGTGACCCCATAGATGGCAGCCTACCAAGGTCCCCGATCCCTGGGATTCTCCAGGCAAGAACACTGGAGTGGGTTACACATATACATGTATCCATTCTCCCCAACAGGCTGCTCCCATTCAAGCTGCCACGTAACATTGAGCAGAGTTCCCTGCGCTATACAGTAAGACATTTTGGTTATCCATTTTAAATAAAGCAGTGAGCACAGACGACTTATTTCATTTCTTTTTAATTGGAGCAGGCTACAGTTCATGGGGTCACAAAGAGTTGGACATGACTGAGTAACTTTCACTTTCACTAATAACTTTGATGTTGAACATCCTTTCATGTGCTTACTTGCCATCTATATATCTTCTTTGGTAAGGTGTCTGTTCAGGTCTCTTGCCTGTTTATAAACTGGAGTTTTCATTTTCTTATTGTTGAGTTTTAAGAGTTTTTGTGTATTTTGGAAAACTGTCCCTTATCAGATTTGTCTTTTTCATATATGTTCTCTCAATCTGTGGCTTGTCTTCTCACCCTCTTGACACTGCCTTTCACAGAGCAAAGGTCTTTAGTTTTAGTGAAATCCAGCTTATTATTTCTTTCACAGGTCATGCCTTTGATGTATTTAAAAAATCATCACCATATCCAAGATCATCTAAGTTTTCTCTTCTAATGTCATGTAGGAATTTTATATTTTTACATATTACATTTGGGTCTACCTCTGATCCATTTTGAGTTAATTTTTGTGCAAGGGGCAGGGTCTGGGCCTGCATTCTCTCTTTTCTTTTTTTGCTTGTGGACGTCCAGTTGTTCCAGCACCGCTTTTTGAAGATTATCTTTGCTTCATTGTATTGCCTTCGCTCCAAGATCACTTGATTATATTTATGTGGTTCTATTTCTGGGCTCTCAGTTCCATCCTGTGGATCTGTTTATCCATACTTTCGCTAGTGCTTGATTATTGCAGCTTTATAGTAAGTCTTGAAATTGGGTAGTATAAGTTCTGTTTGTTCTTCTCCATCAGTAGGAGTTGTTTACTCTGGGTCTTTTGCCTCTCCATATACATTTCAGAGTTAGTTTGTCAATATTCACAAAATAACTTGCTGGGATTTTGATTGGTATTGTGTTAAACCTGTAGATCAGGTTGGGAACAACTGATATCTTGACAATATTGAGGCTTCCTATCCATAAATATGGAAGTCCCTCCGTTTATTTAGCTCTTCAGTTTCTTTTCATTAGTTTTATAATTTTTCTTGTAAAGATCTTATATGTATATTTTTAGGTTTATACCTAGGTAATTGATTTTGGGAGATGCTAACGTAAAATACATTGTGTTTCTCAGTTTCAGACTCCACTTCGCTGGTGTGTGGGAAAGTGACTGACGTTCTCTTTTTAGCTCTGCTGGGTCTTCGTTGCTACACAGGCTTTTCTCTAGTTGTGGTGAGCGGGATCTGCTCTCTAGTAGTGGTGCATCGGCTCCTCATTGCAGTGCATTCTCTTCTTATGGAGCATGGGCTTTAGGGTTGTCATCCCTCCTAGATGGGCTCTGAAAGATGGGCTCTTTATCTCCACCTGTTGGGTTGTACCCTGCAGGCCTAGAAGGCCTGTGCTTGCCCAGCTTCAAGACTGATGAAAGAGGCTGCCGTCAGCAACAGAGATATCAATCGTTTAATGAATGAGGGAGCTTATGCCTGAAGCAAGGTCCTGGAGCAGCACCCATCATGTGCAGTGAGTGGATGGCAAGGCAGGGCATGGTGGCAGTCTTCCCTTGGCTCAACTCTTGAAGGCTGTTGATTCTTAGGGTTCTGCCCAGGAAATTTTCTCATCTCTCGAGACGCCTTCTCTACAAATGACTTTGTCTGCTCCATGCCTTCACTCTCTCTGTCTCCAGCTCCAAACTCTCCCCTGGTTTCCCATTTTCCTGGACATCTTCTTATAAACCTCAGGGAGACTGAGAGGCCCTTTGGGTACCAAAGAAAAGCCTTGATATTGAAGGCAGAATACCTAGTTCCATCACCCACTTGGATCAATTGTTGCCTCTCTCTGAGCCTTGAATTTTCTCTCTGAGAAAAAATGGTGTTGGCTTCACAGGTATGCAGGTCAGGAAGCAACAATTAGAACGGGACATGGGACAACAGACTGGTTCCAAATAGGGAAAGGAGTACATCAAGGCTGTATATGGTCATCCTGCTTATTTAACTTACATGCAGAGTACATCATGAGAAATGCTGGGCTGGAGGAAGCACAAGCTGGAATCAAGATTGCGGGGAAAAATATCAATAACCTCAGATATGCAGATGACACCACCCTTATGGCAGAAAGTGAAGAAGAACTAAAGAGCCTCTTGATGAAAGTGAAAGAGGAGAGTGAAAATTTGGCTTAAAGCTAGACATTCAGAAAACTAAGATCATGGCATCTGGTCCCATCACTTCATGGCAAATAGATGGGGAAACAGTAGAAACAGTGGCTGACTTTATTTTTGGGGGGCTCCAAATTCAATCATGGTGATTGAAGCCATGAAATTAAAAGACGCTTACTCCTTAGAAGGAAAGTTATGACCAACCTAGACAGTGTATTAAAAAGTAGAGACATTACTTTGTCAACAAATGTCCATCTAGTCAAGGCTATGGTTTTTCCAGTAGTCATGTATGGATGTGAGAGTTGGATTATAAAGAAAGCTGAGCACCAAAGAATTGATGCTTTTGAACTGTGGCATTGGAGAAGACTCTTGAGAGTCCCTTGGACTGCAAGAAGATCCAACCAGTCCATTCTAAAGGAGATCAGTCCTAGATGTTCATTGGAAGGACTGATGCTGAAGCTGAAACTCCAATACTCTGGCCACCTGGTGCGAAGAACTGACTCATTTGAAAAGACCCTGATGTTGGGAAAGATTGAGGGCAGGAAGAGAAGGGGATGACAGAAGATGAGATGGTTGGATGGCATCACGGACTCAATGGACATGAGTTTGGGTGAAATCCGGGAGGTGGTGATGGAGAGAGAGGCCTGGTGTGCTGTGGTTCATGGGGTCACAAAGAGTCGGAGATGACTGAGCGACTGAACTGCACTCACAGGTTGTTGGGGGCAGGCTGGGGGTGGGGGCAGTTTCCCGGGAGTCTGAATTGACAACTCTTTGTAAAATATGGAGCCCACAGGAGGAGCGGCATCATGTGCCCATATATACTTCACCTGGCTCCCAGGTGGGCCTTCCTCTCCTTCACCTTTGCCCAGTCCTCGCATCTCATGGCAGTTCTATCAGCCACTCACACCAGAAACCTGAGGCTTAATTTTGTGTCCTCCCCTCCTGTAGCCACACAGCGAAATCCATCAGCAATAACTCTTCTTTTTCTTTTAAAATAAACATTAGTAACTTTATTTAAATTTTATTTCCTTTTGGCTGTGCTGGGTCCTTGTGGCTGCCCTCGGGCTTTCTCTGGTTGCATGGAGCAGGGGCGACTCTCTGGTTACAGTGCGAGGGCTTCTCACTGCAATACCTTCTCTTGTGGAGCACAGGCTCTAGGGCATGTGGGCTCAGTAGCTGCAGTGGTTGCTGTTGTTCGGTCACTAAGTCATGTCCAGCTTTTTGCGACCCCGTGATCTGCAGCCAAGTCAGGTTTCCCTGTCCTTGACTATCTCCCAGAGATTGCCCAAACGCATGTCCATTGAGTCAGTGGTGCCATCCAACCATCTCATCCTCTATCACCCCCCTTCTCCCCTTGCCCTCAATCTTCCTGGACAAGATTTCTGGATCAAACCCTGTCCCCTGCATTGGCAGGCAGACTCCCAGCCACAGGACCACAGCAAAGTCTAGCAACAGCTGTTGATTCTGCCTCTTTGATATTTCTCCCAACTGCCCCCTTCCTTTCCCTTTCCACAGGTCCAGCCTAGTCTCAGCCCATCATCTCTCCTCCGGATGGTTGCAGTGGCCTCCTCCTGGCCTCCCTGCCTCCTATCTCATGCTCTCTTGAGAGCCGTCCTCCACACTAGCCACCATTAAACAACATGGATCACATCATCCCCATCCTCTAAACCCTGTACTAACACCTGTTTGCCTCCCAGATGAAGGTGAGCTGTTACTCTGGTACTCCAGGTCTTTCCTGATCAAGCCCCTGCTCTGGCCTCAGCTCTGCCCTCCACATGCTCCCTCACTCATCTGTTTGCTTTTCCTTGAATCCCCTGTGCCTCCTGCCTTTTGTTTATGCCAGTTTCTCCACCCCAAATTTCCCCCCCTTCTTCCCGTGCCTGCTACGGGGGTGTCACACTCCTTGTAATAAGACCCGCACTGCAGAGCGGGAAGCTGCAAGGTATATGTGCAGTGTACAGGCATTTTGATATGATATCGATCCTGCTTTTGCCAGAAATCTTTGGAAATGGCCTCTCCTCCCCTAGGCTTAGTCATCATATGTGAGAGTTGCCTCTTAAACCCAAGATTTGGACTAATGGGATCAACCAGATGCACTGCTTAGGAAAGGTCAACCAGAGGACCCAAAGGTTTAGGGTTGACCAGATATCCATTGGGTGAGGCATGTCTATGCAATATTTTGAGTGTGATTCACTAGATACTAAGACAGGTGGGATCTGGTTACCTCTTTACTAGAACTGGTAGTATCAGGTACTGTGGTGCTGTCAGCCTTGGAGCCAGATCAAGAGGACTGCTGGGGCTGAGAGAAAGGGGCTGAGACCCATCTGCCTGCATCCTTTCATCTCTCCCCAGCCCCAACTCCAGGGTCCTTGAGCTGTCAGCCACCACTCCCTCCCAACATCACAGAGGCACCTGGTGCAGGTCTCTGGGGTGGGAGTGGGCAGCAATTCCAGCAAGTTTTACATAAAGTTTTAACACTTTATGCTTGTTCCACCACTTTTTCCCCATTTATCCTTGGATAAGTGAATTAACTTCTTAGGGCCTCAGTTTCCTTTCTGAAAAAATGCGGCTCTTAAATCCTACCAACTGCGGTATTCAGAGGATCAACCAAAACAATCCTTCCAAGGCTTTTGGTGTATGCACAGGAAATACAATGTCCTTCTGCCCCTCCCGCTCTCCTTACACCCTATTTCAAGGGCAGAGACTTTGTTTGGTTCATATCTGAGGCACTCCTGCTATTTCATGTGTGGCTTGGGGTGTAAGATACAACAGGTGTCCATGAGTGTTCCTGAACTGAGCACGTAAGGGGAGGGCAACTTGGGGGCAGTGCCCTGCTCAGGGCATTCAGACATGGGGTCAGGGCAGCCCCAATGCACCTTCCCCTTATGTCATACCAGCTTCAGGTTTTGAACCCTATGGACCCAGGTCCAAATACTGACGGTGCTCTTACTCTGAGATCTGGGCCATGTAATCACTGGTCTCCAAACTTCAATTCCTAATCTGAAAAGGAGTGAGGGGATCCCCAGGTGGAAGCAGTGTGACAAGAGTCAGACCCAACACACAGTAGGTACTCAGGAGATGGGACCCAAACTGTCCGCCTCCTCCTCCCTCTCTCCCTCCTTCCCTTCCTTTCTTCCGTGTGAGAGATGTCTCCAAGGAAACAGGAGGAATTATTTTAAGAAAAGAGCCGAGGGCCCTGGTGGGAGCAGATGGCAGCTTGGGCATCTGGGAGGCAGAGGCAGGAGGCTCTGGCCCTTCAAGGAGACAATGGAACCCAAGCACCTCCCCATCCCAGAAAGTACTAGGCCTCGGCCTGCAGGTGAATCTGTCCAATGGCAGAGAAAAGGCATTTCCGGCAGCACAGAGCAGGATGGAGCACCGGGCCTGGCTGAGTTTTTGACTCACTTGATGCCCCTAGAAAAGTCCCAGCCCTCCAGTCTATTGGCCTGTGAGCAAATAGGAGGTCCTACTGTGAGGGATGAGGCAGGGAGAAGGTAGAATTGGGGTCAGGGGGCTGAGTTCTGGGCTGAGAATCGTGTGAGAGAAGGTACCAAGGAGCTTCTGCACTCAGCAGAATCTCATTCATTTGCTCACTGGTCCATTCACTCCATTTGTATCCTGAGCGCCTTCCTCAGCCAGGCCAGGAGCACACTTTATTTCAAGACTTCTTCAGAATATCCCTGATGTAATATTTTTCCCCCACTGTATCTATGAGGAAACTAAGGCTCTGAGAGGCAAAAAGAAGTTGCCCTGGTTCAAAAGAAAGTCAAAGCTTCTCCCCCAGTTTTGTCCTTATTTTCCACAGATGTCTTCCATGTTCATAGTCATTGGAAAAGACCGTGATGCTGGGAAAGATTGAGAGCAGGAAGAGAAGGGGGGTGACAGAGGATGAGATGGTTGGATGGCATCGACTCAATGGAAATGAGTTTGAGGAAACTCCAGGAGATAGTGAAGGATAGGGAAGCCTGGTGTACTACAGTCCGTGGAGTTGCAAAGAGTTAAACATGACTGAGTGACTGAACAGCAACCTCCACCTTCAGTTGAAAATCCTGATGCCTCAGGGTCGTGATGCAGAATTGGCTAGATTCTGGCTTCCTCTTGGAACTCTGAGACTTCAGCCCCAATGAGCTGCCCATAGTGGCTTGTGTTGACTTTCAAAAAAAAAAAAAAAAGGCACAACATGAGAGTTGCACATTAAGTTTGATTTGGGGCCCATGGGAGGACTGCAGCCTGGGAGTCAGCACCTCAGGTAGCTCCAAGAGACTGCTCCAGAGAGATAGGGGCACAAGGCGGTACATGTGTGATTTTGGTAAAGGGAGAGTACATGTAATCAAGCACATATTTTTGGTAGAAAGTTTCTGCTGGTCTCGTGAAGCTTCTGCTAGTCACGAGAAACAGTCATCACCATGAAGGATTTTAATGCTTTTCTAGATGTGAGGAGATATAAGAACTGGGCTCATAAAATCAGCTTCTGAGATTATCTAACTATCTGAAGACCTGTCCGGCCAGTTTTCTGGGAGCACAGAGTGCCTCATTTCTGCTCTCCACCCTGAACCCCTGAACTCCTTCAGGGGTGTTGGAGGTCAGCAGCCACTGTGGCACATGATTAATCCTTGTACAGGTAGATGGCAGAGCCCATGGCAAGTGCCAATCTGTGGTTGACACTTGCAAGGGCCCGACCTGGGCCCCAGGCTTTGGTGTATGCTGTCCCCTCTTGCTGGAATGTCCACTCTGTATTCACTTTGCTCATCAGACTAGGTGATGAGCACAGCTCGGGAGGCACTTCTTCTCGGATGCCTTCCTACACTCTTCTAACAGTTGGTCAGGGCCCCTCTGGAATGGTGGGTTTTCTTGGGTCTCCCCTGGAGCTGGCAAGACTCCTGAGGCCAGAGACATCCCTCCTGCAATTGGGCATCCCTGGTGTCCAGCGGCATCTGTGAGCAGGAAATTAATGAATGAGTGAGAAAAGGGACACCCTAGGATTCCATTGGTTGTTTCACTCCTTTTTTCCTCCAGACATTTCCCAAGCACCTCCTCCATGCCAGCCCCAGGGACAACAACTCAGGCTTGCAATTTACTTTGTGGTTTCCAATGAACTTCCATCATCAAAATCACATGCATGCATGCTATGCTAAGTCACTTCAGTCATGTCCGACTCTGTGTGACTCCATAGATGGTAGCCCACCAGGCTCCCCCGTCCCTGGGATTCTCCAGGCAAGAACTCTGGAGTGACTTGCCATTTCCTTCTCCAACCATCCTGTAAAGAAGGTGTTCATGTTTGTGTCCATTTTCCAGATGTGGAAACTGAGGCCCAGTGAGGTTGAGTGACTTGCCTAGTCACAGTCAGTGTGTAACAGAGCTAAGATCTGAACCCAGACATTTTCTCCTCCAGGGGATCTTCCCGACCTGGAGATGGAACCCACATCTCTTAAGTGTGGCAGGCAGGTCCTTTACCACTAGCATCACCTGGGAAGCCCAGCAAATACACACTACTGTATATTAAATAGATAAGCAACAAAATTTACTGTATAGCACAGGGAACTATATTCAATATATGACAATAATCTACAATGGAAAGAATCTGAAAAAGAATATATATACGGCTCCCTGGAGGCTTAGACTGTAAAGACTCTGCCTGTGATGCAGGAGGTCTGGGATTGATCCCTGGGTCTGGCAGATCCTCTAGAGAAGGGAATGTCTACCTACTGCAGCATTCTTCTCTGGAGAATTCCATGGGCAGAGAAGCCTGACAAGCTACAGTCCATGGGGTAACAAAGAGTCAGACACAACTGAATGACTAACACTTTCACTTTCATATAGATGTCATTAACTCACTTTGCCATACATCTAAAACACATAATATTGTAAATCAACTATGCTTCAAATATATTTTTTCTTAAAGTCATCAGGCAGAAGAGTGGAGACACCTAGGTGCCTCCAGTGGACCAGTGTCTAGGAGCTGTTGACCTTGGCTTCTGCTGGGCTCCAAGGTAGGCACCAAAAGCAGCTGCTATAAGGTGTTTGAGATATGGTGTGTCTTTGCCGTCATAAAGCATCTGAGAAGTCTACAGATAACAGTATCGTATTGTACAACTTGAAATTTGGTAAGAGGTTAAACCCACCTCTTTTTGTTTTGGCCGCACCAAGCAGTGTGCCAGGTGTTAAGTTCCCTGACCAGAGATCGAATCCCACACCCCTGCAGTGGAAGCATGGAGTCTTAACCACTGGATGGCTAGGGAAGTCCCAAAAAGGGATTAGGGGAAGTCCCTAAGTGTTCTCACGACAAGAAAAAAAAAGGTTACTATTAATATGTGAGGTGATGGATATGTTAATAAACTCAATTGTGATCATTCTGCAATGTGTGTATATATATCATATATATCAAAACATCGAATTGTACACTTTAAATATTTACAATTTTCATGTGTCAACTATACCTCAATAAAAAATGCAACCTCCTTCAACAGGGCCAGTGCACAAACGGCTTCAGTCAGTGCCCCCCGACCCTGCAGCAGGGCAATGCCAGCCCACACCTCTGCAGGAGACTCCTGGACACTCACAGGCGAGTCTGGGGCAGTCTCTTGAAGAAAATCAGAGTTACCAAGGGAACATTTCATGCAAAGATGGGCACAATAAAGGACAGAAATGGTATGGACCTAACAGAAGCAGAAGATATTAAGAGGTGGCAAGAATACACAGAAGAACCATACAAAAAACATCTTCATGACCCAAGTAATCATGATGGTGTGATTATTACCTAGAGCCAGACATCCTGGAATGTGAAGTCAAGTGGGCCTTAGGAGGCATCATTATGAACAAAGCTAGTGGAGGTGATGGAATTCCAGTTGAGCTATTTCAAATCCTAAAAGATGATGCTGCGAAAGTGCTACACTCAATATGCCAGCAAATTTGGGAAACTCAGCAGTGGCCACAGGACTGGAAAAGGTTAATTTTCATTCCAATCTCAAAGAAAGGCAATGCCAAAGAATGTTCTAACTACTGCACAATTGCACTCATCTCACATGCTAGTAAAGTAATGCTCAAAAGTCTACAAGCCAGGCTTCAGCAGTATGTGAACCATGAATTTCCAGATGTTCAAGCTGGATTTAGAAAAGGCAGAGGAACCAGAGATCAAATTGACAACATCTGCTAGATCATCAAAAAAGCAAGAGAGTTTTAGAAAAATATCTACTTTTGCTTTATTGACTATGCCAAAGCCTTTGACTGTGTGGATCACAACAAACTGTGGAAAATTCTTCAAGAGATGGGACTACCAGACCACCTGACCTGCCTCCTGAGAAATCTTTATGCAAGTCAAGAAGCAACAGTTAGAACTGGACATAGACCAACAGACTTTCCAGACCAGGAAAGGAGTACATCAAGGCTGTATATTGTCACCCTGCTTATTTAACTTATATGCAGAGTACATCATGAAAAATGCCAGGGTGGATGAAACACAAGCTGGAATCAAGATTGCTGGGAGAAATAACAATAACCTCAGATATGCAGATGACACCACCCTTTTGGCAGAAAGTGAAGAAGAACTAAAGAGCCTTTTGATGAAAGTGAAAGAGGAAAGTGAAAAAGTTGGTTTAAAACTCAGCATTCAGAAAATGAAGATCATTGAATGTGGTCCCATCACTTCATGGCAAATAGATGGGGAAACAGTGAAAGAATTTATTTTGGGGGCTCCAAAATCACTGCAGATGGTGACTGCAGCCATGAAATTAAAAGACGCTTAGTCCTTGGAAGAAAAGTTATGGCCAACCTAGATAGTATATTCAAAAGCAGAGACATTACTTTGCCAACTAAGGTCTGTCTAGTCAAGGCTATGGTTTTTCCTGTGGTCATGTATGGATGTGAGAGTTGGACTGTGAAGAAGGTTGAGCACTAAAGAATTGATGCTTTTGAACCATGGTGTTGGGGAAGACTCTTGAGAGTCCCTTGGACTGCAAGGAGATCCAACCAGTCCATTCTGAAGATCAGCCCTGGGATTTCTTTGGAAGGAATGATGCTAAAGTTGAAACTCCAGTACTTTGGCCACCTCATGCCAAGAGTTGACTCACTGGAAAAGAGTCTGATGCTGGAAGGGATTGGGGGCAGGAGGAGAAGGGGACGACAGAGGATGAGATGGCTGGATGGCATCACCGACTCGATGGACATGAGTTTGAGTGAACTCCAGGAGATGGTGATGAACAGAGAGGCCTGGTGTGCTGCAGTTCATGAGGTTGCAGAGTCGGACATGACTGAGCGACTGAACTGAACTGCACTGAATTAGAAGAGGATGCAAAAGTCAAATGGTGAAGATTTTTGAATACAAGATTAACTCTGAATACCAGTTCAAACTTTCACAACTTCTCTGCTATATAACACAGGGAGCTCATCTCAGTGCTTTGTGATGACCTAGAGGTGGGGGTGGGGTGGTATGGGAGGGAAACTCAAGAAGGAAAGGATATATGTATGCTTATAGCTGAATCACTTGTTGTAGAGCAGAAACTAACACAACATTGTAAAGCAATTATCCTCCAATTAAAAATTTTAAAAAATGTTCACAGGTTCTGGGTGCTAGGGATGGTATATTAAAAAGCAGGGACATTACTTTGCCAACAAAGATTCAGATAGTCAAAAGCATGGTTTTTCCAGTAGTTATGTACGGATGTGAGAGTTGGACCATAAAGAAGACTGAGTGCCGAAGAACTGATGCTTTTCAACTGTGGTGTTGGGGAAGACTCTTGAGAGTCCCTTGGACTGCAAGGAGATCAAACCAGTCAATCCTAAAGGAAATCAACCCTGAATATTCATTGGAAGGACTGATGCTGAAGCTGAAACCCCAATATTTTGGCCACCTAATGGGAAGAGCTGACTCATTGGAAAAGACCCTGATGCCGGGAAAGACTCAAGGCAGGAGGAGAAAGGGATGACAGAGGATGAGATGGTTGGAAGGCATCACCAACCTGATGGACATGAGTTTGAGCAAGGTCCAGGAGTTGGTGAAGAACAGGGAAGCCTCGTGTGCTGCAGTCCACGGGGTCACAAAGAGTCGGACACAACTGAGTGACTGAAGTGAACTGACAGCTGATTCATGTTGTTGTATAGCAGAAATTAACACAACATTGTAAAGCAATTATTCTCCAACTAAAATTAAAAAAAAAAAAAAACACGCTTATAGGTTCTAGGTCCTAGGGAGCCAGCCAGTGCAGGCTTCTGAGAAAGAGAGAGGCACAGATCTGTTCTATAGAAGGATCTCTCTCTGTGGCTGGTGTGGAGGATGGATTGGAAAGGAAGAGACTGGACAGGAGTCCTGAGAGGAGGCTGGGGTGGTCCAGTCGGGGATGCAGAGGCAAAGCAGGGGTAGGGCCAGAGCGATGGGGCGGAGGGGCTAGACCCGCAGTCTTTGTAGGAGAGAGAAAGTTGATGTATCCCAGAGGGTGAGGAGACAGAGGCCACCCCTCCCTCCCTGCAGGAATCCTTCGAGTTTCCCTCCTCTCCACTCCTCCCAGGGCCTGATCCAGCCTGACCAGAAGCCTGAGTGACCCAAGAACAGTAGTGAGGTCACTTACTGGAAGATCTGATCTTGAAGAATTTGGACATTATCTGGTTTGGTCACAAGCCAATACTTATAGGTAGATATGGTTACTGCATGGATCTAGTCATTACCAGAGCTGATCATTCCCTGAGGCTGGAGGTTACCTGCTGCCATGCGGACTCTATTCACTTGCTTTGAGTCATTCTGTCCTCTCCCAGGGTCTTCCCTGAAGCCTATGCCTCTGCGTGGTCTGAGCTGGTGGGCTGATGGCAGAGGATGGAAGAGAATCTGACACCCAGGCTATTGCAGCCTTTCCCCCACCGTACCCTGGGGTGGGCTAGAAAGGCAAACATCCCCAGTCCCACAACTTCCTTCAGAGCCTGACTGTTCTGTGCTATGTGTGGGTTATAACACCCTTTCCCAAATGGATCATACCTATCTCCAACTCTCCCCCTCCCCATCTCTCTCAGTCTTTTCATCTCTCTTTGAGTCTCTACAAATAGTTTCTCTCTTTTTAAGTGTGGGCCTCAGATGCACATGATTGAGCATCCTTAACAGCATCCTTGCCTCATGACATAATCTCAGTAATGGTCCATGCACAGCTCTATGTATATAAAACAATACACTATAAGACACAACATAATGTAATATATGAACCACTGTCCATGCCCCTAAAACTAGAACAGAAGCAAAACCTGACATCCACTTCTGTGTCCCACTCCATCCCAGATCATTAATATTCTGAATTTTGACTTTATCCTTCTCTAATTTCTTTGGTTTTATTACATGTATGAGTGCCTAAACAATTTATTTGTTTCTTCTTGTTCACTATTTTAAAAGGCATACTGTACATAATGCTCTCTTTAAAAAACTCAGTGACACGTTGAGTAAGAATTCGTCTGTGTTGCGTGTAGTTGTGATTCATTCATTTTGAGGGCTGTGTGTGACTATCCCACAGCTTATTTATTTGTTCCTTCTCTCATCAATTGATAATTGGATTGTTTTCAGGTTTTCCACTGTTTTGAACAGTGCTGCTATGAATGAGTTGCTGTTTAGTCGCTAAGTCGAGTCTGACTCTTTGCAACCCCATGAACTGTAGCCTGCCAGGCTCCTCTGCCCATGGGATTTCCCAGGCAAGAATAAGGGAGTGGGTTGCCGTTTTCTCCTCCAGGGGATCTTCCTGACCCAGGAATTGAACCCTCATCTCCTTTATTGGCAGGCAGATTCTTTACCACTGAGCCACCTGGGAAGCCTGCTGCTGTGGATATTTGTGTGCATTTCTCTTAATGCTCTTCAAAATGTGTTGGCATCACCTGGAAACTTGTCAGAAATGTGGGCTCTCTAGCTTTGCCCTCAGTCAGTTCAGTCACTCAGTAGTGTCTGACTCTTTGCAACCCCATGGACGCCAGGGCCTGCAGCACGCCAGGCCTCTCCGTCCATCACCAGCTCCTGGAGCTTGCACCAAACTCCTGGAGCTTGATGTTATCCAACCGTCTCATCCTCTGTTGTCCCCTTCTCCTCTGGCCTTCAATCTTTCCCAGCATCAGGGGCTTTTCCAATGAGTCAGTTCTTTGCAACAGGTGGCCAAAGTACTGGAGCTTCAGCTTCAGCATCAGTCCTTCTAATGAATATTCAGGACTGGTTTCCTTTAGGATTGACTGGTTTGATCTTCTTGCAGTCCAGGGGACTCTCAAGAGTCTTCTCCAACACCACAGTTCAAAAGCATTAATTCTTTGGCGCTCAGTCGAATCAGAATCTGCCTTTGAGCAAGATCGCTGAGGGATTCCTATACAGATTAAGGTTTGAGAAGCACTGGCCCAGGCTTCGTGTGCAGGGTTCTCTCGGGTGCATGTATCCAGGAGCAGATTTGCTGGGTCACACTGGTGTTGCAGTACAGAGGGCCGCACTGATATGCATTCTCACCCACACTTGGTGGTGTCAGACTTTCTCATTTTTCCTAGTCTAATAGATGTGAAGTGGCAGCTCAACACGGTCTCGACTTATCTGTCCCTCATGACTAATGAGATCAGGCACCTTCCTTATATTTACCAGCCATGATTTCCTTCTGTGAAATGCCCTGTTGGTGATTTTTGCTCTTCGGGCTCACTTCCTGGACAGGGAAGACTGGCATGCTGCAGTCTATGGGGCTGCAAAGAATCAGACACGACTGAACCGCTGAACTGAACTGGGCTCTCTCACTCTTTGCACTTTGTTCTCTCAGCCTGAAACCCCTCCCCGCTTCACTACCCAGTGTCAGTTCTTCCCAGGAAGCCCTCCCTGGCGCCTGCTCGGGTTGAGAGCCTCTTCATCCCCGCTGGCAGGAAAACTTGGTGTCACTGTCCCTTCGTTTCATCTCCTAAAGGCTCTTCCTCACCAAAGAGATCGCAAACTTTATGTCTTGGCCCCTACGGGGTTTTGATTTATTTTTTTCAATTTAGTTCTATAATTTAAAATTCAAAAATTTTGTATTTTCAAAAATCTGAATTGCTGATTTCTCCTTGAAAAACGAGATGTCACCCCATCGGGTCGCCCTTCCTCCAGAGCAACGATCAGCTGGCCCTGAGCAGGGGCTGCCCTACCAGACTGTGCGTCACAGCCCCCACCCCTCCCCACTCACAGCCTGTTTAATGACCTGTGTGGGTGGGCTCCATGGGCATCTGTTTGTGATGTTGCCTAAAGCACACTCACTTATTCCTCTAAATCTCTCCCATCCTTTCCCTCCTCCCAGTGACTCTGTGCCTGTCCCCTGAACTGTGACACCAGCCTCCCCCGCCTTCTTTGCTAGTCTTGCCCTCTCCAGTCCACTGACCGTGTCACAATCCCAATTAAGAACCAGCCATGGCTCCCCATTACCTTTCCAGGCATCTCCTGACTTTCTCGGTGGGGGGAAGCATTATTACATTATGAGTATTTCACGTTCACAAAAAGTCTTGAGAACAGCATAATAAACACCCATGAACCTGCCATCCAGCTTAAGAAATGAACCATTTCAAGTATATTTGAAGCCCTTATTACAGTCCCTTCCCTTTCTCCCTCTGGGTCATTGCTCTCTTGAATTTTCTATTTATCACTGCAAGGCAAGTTTTTATGTTAACACACTTGTATTACGTATGCATGTGTCCCTAAACAATATATAGTATTTGTGTTGCAGGTTTTCAGACTTTATATATCCAGCATCAAATTGTCTCCTATCTGCAATTTGCTTTTTTCATCTAATGATATATATTTTTTATTTCTTTCCTTGTACTGAAGTATAAAACTCATACAAAGGGTACACGAATCATAACTGTACAACTCTGAATCTTCATGAACTGAATCAACAGTGTAGCTGGTTTGTTTGTTTTTTAAAGAAAGTCTTGCTATATTTTACTACATTAAAAATATAAGCAGGGTCAAAAGACAAATAATTGATATGGAAAAAACATTTGAAACTCATATCAGAGGCAAAAGATCCATCTCCCTCATATAAAAAGACCAATTAGATATCAAACAGAAATAAAACAGTGTTTGCTTGTTTGTTTTTTTGAGATTCATCTTCATAGGGGCATGTGGTTTGGATTCACCTGTTTTGAAGATCATGGCATGGAGAATTTTCCATTGCCTGAATTCATCACTGTTTATCCTGTCTCTGCTTGATGGATAGCTAGGCTGTGTCCAGCTTTCCACTCTTAACTCATTGATGCTGCTATGAACATCCTTGTAAGAATCTTCTGGGGACCTCTGTGTGAGGTGTTCTCCAGGGTAAATCCTGCTCATCTTTGACTTGACCATATGTTGCCAGGTCACTGTCCAGCTCTTGGGTCTTGCTACCTCCCAGCTCGGATAAGAAGGTCTTCCCAACTGCTCCAGGCAGTCCATTCTCTGTGGTCCTATTGACACTCTGCTAAAACATAACCACCTCTTTGCCCGATACACACTCTCCTCACCCACCACCTGAACTCCAAACTCACTTCTTCCAGGGCCTGCTGAAGTTGCCTCCTCTGGGGAACATGGCCTTATGGTGTCATCTCCTCTGAGTGACATCCTTTCATCACACTGTCAGAGTCCATGAAGACAGACTAACCTAGAGCAGACAGTGGGAGTGATAAAGGGAGGCACACAGATGGGCTGAGAGGGGGTGTGTGAAACTGGGATATACAACTAATGGCCTAGGGCTTTGATGGATGAATAGGAGTTTGTCAGGGAGAGACGGTGGGAAGGCCTTGCAGGCTCAGGGAAAGGCAGAGAAGTACTGGAACAGACGTTTCTGAGATGAGGATGTGGGCAGTGTGGGTGGGGTGATGAATGAAGCTGGGAAAAGCTGTGAGGAGCCTTGAATGCCATCCTTTAACACTATTTTGACTCTGTTTGCATTCAACTGGCATTCTGGGGAGATGGTGGAGCCAGAGAGAGCAAGCACATTCATTTGACACTTACTGAATGCCAGACACTAGCAAGGAGCTTACATCCATTATCTCTTTGCTTCCTCGATCCCGGCTGGGGATACTACACTGATATTGTCCCCATTTCACAGGTGGAGAAACTGGGGCTCACACAAGGCAGTCACTCCTTTCTGATCACGGAGCAGAGCCTCAGGAGAGGTAGGACGCATACTCCCTGCCCGGTACATCAGACTTCAGGGATGGTTTTAACCCCCATGCTGCCATAGGCAAGAAGACACCAGGGGGAGGTTTCTGCAGGAAACGGGTCACCAGAAGGGGGCAATGTTCCCAGCAGCAGGAGCCTTAAGTTCGAATCCCAAGAGCCTCAAGACTAGCACGGTACGAACCGGGCCAATCTCGTCCCGTGTGGGCCTCCGTTTCTCGTCTCCACGGGGCCGGCGCTCGGCAACCTAGGATGTCGCTGACCCACTCTGGGGCCTGGATTTCCAGGTTCCCGCGGTACCGCAGCCCGCGCTGTGTGACCTTGTGCCAGTAGCCTGCACTCTCTGGGCGGCCAACGGGGATCTCAAGCGCCCTTCGGGCTCGCGACCGAGAGTCGCCGGCCGCGGAGACCCTCCCCCCCCCGTGGGGTTGCGGGGCGTGGGTGGGGGCGGGCGTTGGAAACGGCGCCCCGGACCCCCAGCCCCGCGCGGGCGGCCGGATCCGGGCCTGGTTTTGGGCGCAGCCGCGCGGCCCCCTCCCCCGCGCGCATCTCTCCGCCCCCGCCCCCTCCCCTCCGCTCTCGGGGAGCCGGGGCCGCGCGGCTCCTCCTCCCGCAGCCGCATCTGGGGCGCCGCGCCGGCCGGAGGAGAGGCATGGGGTGCCCGCGGGCCGGGGCCGGGGCCGGGGCCTAGGCGGACGGACCTGCGAGCGGACCCGAGCGGCGGCGGCGGCGGCAGCGCAGCGGCCGAGCGGGCCAGAGGCGGCCGGGGCGCCGGGCGCAGGTGAGGGCGCGGGGGTGGTGCGCGGTAGTGCGGAGGACCCCTTTCCGGGGCGACGCGCCCCGTCCCTCGGCAAGACCCCCAAAGCCGAGTCTCCTCTCGGACAGACCTCCGCTAACCGAGGGGTGGCCCTGGCGCAGATAAAGCCCCCTCCCCCTGCTAGTTCCGTCTTCTGAGCCCCGGATCCGAGGGGGCGGTTCTGCGGCTGGGAAGCCCCCCTTCTCTGGGTGAGATCCCCAATCTAGGTCTCCCCACGCCCGACCCTCGAGCCGCGGGGGCGGGGGGAGGCGGGGTGCTGGGGCCCGGAACCCCTTATCCAGGGCCGGGCCCCTATTCCAGCTCTGTTTCCCGCGGACTCCCCCTTGTCAACGGGTTACCAAAGCTGAGAAGTCCCTCCTCTGGCCCGACCCTCTATCCGCAGGGCAGCCAGGGGGTCAGGTAGACCCCTTCCCTGCCCACCAACCTTGGAGCCGAGGAGAAGGAGGGGCTCTGCCCAGTCGGCCAGCCCGGGCATTCCTCCATTCAGCCCGGCTCTCTCCGATCCCGCCTCTATAGCCCCGGGGGCCTGCCTGGCCGGGCACCCCTCTTAACCCAGCTCTTTTCCGGGACCTGGCATCTGGGGAGGGGGCAAGGGCAACACACACACACACACCTCCCACCCCAGCGCTGCATAGCGCCCCCTCCATGTTTGCGAACCCGGGAAGGGTCCGAGCTGACCCGGGCACCTGGACTAGAGTGGGGGTGGCGCTCACATGGCTACGGGAGGCCCCCACGTGCGGTGCCCCGCGGTGAAAGGGGTTCGCGTTCAGAGAGGGTGGCAGGTGGACCAGGTGGCCAGTGAGGCCAGCTGGGTCCAGATGTGCCAGGGCTGCTGGGAAGGGGACCTGCGTTCCTGGACATGTGATGGTCCCTGGCCTCTTTGGACCGAGCCCTCTTGTCTCCGATCCCCCTCCATCCTTCAGTTCCTCTGTCCCTTCATCCCTCTCCCATCTCCCTTCTTCCTCCGCGCTGCCTGTGTTGCAGAGGTGCTGCCGGAGACTGACTGTTGATGTGGTGGGGAAAAATGAAACAGGGGAAGGGGGTTATGGGTTGGGGAAGGCCAGTTGTGGGGGGTTGAGTGATGAGGGGGGAGGTGGAGGAGGTGCCCCCAGGATGGCAAGCCTCAAGCTTGGAGGGCCGGGCTAATGGGGGGGAAGGTTCCTGCACCCCCACCTGCCTGGAAGTGGAAATGACAGAGAGGGAGGGGGGCTGCGGTCCCCACCTTCAAAGGAGGCCAGCCGGCCTGCCTTTAGTGGGTTGCACCTCCCCTGCCAGCCCAGTTCCCTGAGGTCCTGGCTCTCTCCACCGCTGTTCCTCCGCGGGTGAGAGGGGGGGCTGTATATTCTGCCAGGCGGGAGGTGGTGAAGAGAGATTGTACAGGACTATCTCAGAGAGTAGCTGTTGGAGGAGCCCAGTTTCTGTCCAACCGAGGGGACTGTGGGCTGCTGGGTGGCCTGCAGGGCCTGAGCCAGACTCCTGAGGGCAGCAGGACTGGGTGGGGCCGCGGAGCTGGTGGCCCGCTGGTTGCTGGAGTGCCGGGAGCCACCGCCAGGCCCAGAGCCCACTGCTGGCGGCCAGTCAGTGGCAGATGCTGGTTGTATTCCGAGCGGCTCCTGGAGACGGTGGCTGCACACGTGGGGCAGGCGTGTGTGCTCGTGCCTGCGCTGTGGCAGGGGTGCCCCAGGGCTCCTGGGTCCTCCTGGAGCTGGGAGACAGCAGCTGGACTTGGGCAAGAGTGCTTGTGTGTGGTGTCCAAGGCCCCCGCCCCTCGTTCATCCACTGGAGGCCAGACTGGGCCTGTGAGAGGTGCTGGAGACTTGGGATGGCCTGATGTGGTCCTCACCCTCCAGGAGCCCCTGATTTGTCAGGAGGAGGTGGTCCATGCTGAGCCCTAGGAACAGAAGACGAGGTCCAGACTAAAGGACCAGTGGGATGGGGTGGGCCCATGGCTGTTCTGTGGGACCTAGGGAAGCACCCAGCTTGTGCCAGCCTTGCGATGGAGCTGCAGGTTTGAGGGCTGTGCCCTGAGCGCGAGGCTGCTGGCAGCTTAGTTGGTATTTTTGAAGAGAAGGCTGTGCAGCCCTTGAAACTAACGATAGACTGTGTACTTTGGAGCTTTCGGAAGACACAGTGATATATTGACATACCCCGGGCACCCATAGGCATCTCGTTAGGTTCTGGTTTCATAAATGCCAGTGTTTCTCCATGATGGGGAGGCTCTGAGGAATTATATTGGGCACTCCGTGTGACACAGGGCAGGTGGTCTCTACCCCAGCCCCCGTCCATGATTGATTGATTCATTCATTCATTCATTCATTCATTCAAAAAGCATTAAAAAATAGCATTATCTGATTAGAGTGCATTTAAACACTTCCACTTGGGCTTCCCAGATAGTTCAGTGGTAAAGAATCTTCCTGCCAGTGCGGGAGACACAGAAGACACAGGTTCAATCCTTGGGTCAGGAAGATCCCCTGGAGAAGGGGACTGGCAACCCACTCCAGTATTCTTGCCTGGAGAATTCCATGGACAGAGGGAGCCAGGAGGGCTATAGCCCATGGGGTCGAAAAGAGTGGGATTCTATTGAGCACATGTGCACACAAACATGTTCACTCAAACATTCTGGAGTGTGACTTCATAAAATCTTGAATGCAGATATTTTTAAAGTACACAGTAGGTACTCAATAATTGCCCACAGCTCCCAGGATGAAGCCCAGACTCCTTCCCCAACTTGCTTCTCCTCTAGCCACGTCTTGCACCGCCTCCCCGCCTCCCTCTTTGGCTCCAGTCCCCTTGGCCTGCTTTCAGTTCCTGGAATAGGTCAGGTTTCCTCCAGCCTCAGGGCCTTAGCACATGCTGGTTCCTCTGAACCTCCGGACCCCCCTTCCCCATTTGCCTACTTAACTACTACTCATCTTCCTTGGTCCCCAGGCCAGGTTGTATCTCTGTCATCACCTTTACACCCTGTGGGCCTCTGCCGTCACTGTGCAAGTCACCGTTTCTTATCATTAGATGTCACTCCGTGTAGTTGGTGTGGAGAGGGCCAGGGTTAAGGCCTGCCTCTTCCTGCCATTCCCCTGGGGCTGAGGACAGATCTAGGCCATTCTCAGTCAAAGGCTGGGTGGTAAAGAGTGTTGGGACCCTTGGCTACTCCCAGTCACCACCTAGACCATCCCTGTGGGTTCCTGGCCTCCAAGTGGGTCTGCAAGCTTAGAGTCGTTTGGCTGGGCTCTGTGGGAGTGACAGGCCTATAGGCTCTAAAATCCCAAGACAGGGATTTCCCTGGTGGTCCAGTGGTTAGGAGTCTGCTTCCACTGCAGGGGGCATGGGTTCTGTCCCTGGTCAGGGAAGATCCTGGATGCCACTCAGCATGGCCAAAAAAATAGAATGGTTAGTTCTTTAAAAACAAAATCCCAATACATCTAGGGGCCCCCTGGAGGCTTTACAAGAGGGTGAGGGGCCACACTTGGGCAAGACCCTACATCTTCGGGGGGTATGTCTGTGTGCCTGTCTTGCCAGGCATTTATTCCTGAATCAGTTCATCTGCTCATATCGTCACTCATTTACTGGTTCATCCCATCTTCCTTTCACTAGGCCACCAGCTCCTTCACCTCTCCAGTTTCTAATCCTCCATTCTGTCTTTGGGCCCCCAGGGCTTCCCGAGGCCTGCTGAGTGCCCAGCCCTGTGCCAGGCGCGGGGACTCAGAGTCCAGCCCACAGGGCCCTGCTCTGTAAACTCGTGTCATCCCACCAGGCGCCCTTCCGTGATGGGGGCCCCAGCGCTGGGAAGGGGCCCCTAGCGTGGACCTGTGGGAGCGCTTCCTGGAGGACGTCCACTGGATCTGGGGTGGATTTTGGAGGATTAGGAGGGATTTGGGTCGATGCAGGATGGCAGGGAAGGGCACTATTGGCTGAGAGAACTGCATGGTCAGAGGCAGCAAGGCAGCCAGCGCTGGGCGGGCTTGGGGTTGGTGGGGGCGGCCTCCCTGAAAGAGGTAGCCTCCTGAGCAGGCTGGCCCTGGAGGTGGGCACTGTGCTGTCAGGGTGGGTGTCCAGCCGGTGCCAGGAGCCCCAGTGCAGCCTTGCTGTGTGCTCTTGGACCAGGCATGACCCCTGTCTGCGCTCTCTTGGTAAAGTGAAAGGTGAGGGCTGGTGAACTCAAAGGGGCCTTGCGTCTCTGCCCACAGTCTAGAGTCTATGATCCTGGCAGCCTGGGAAGGGAGTCCTCCGGGGCCCTGCCTCTTCTCTGGGTGTGAGGAGGGGTTGGTGGCTTTGAGGAGCCATGTGTGAGGCTCTGCGGTTCCTTCTGAAGGAGGGCCCTGATGGTTGCCAGAGTGTGGTGGCTGGCTTTCTTAGTGGGGGAGCCTTGCCTTTCTAACTCTCACTGCAGCCTCTTTGGGAAAGACTAGCACGAGGAGGGGCTTCTTGGGTGGCACAAAGACAAGCCCACTCCCCACTTCATCAGACTCTTGTGAGGGGAGCCCTTTAAGACTCCAGTGACTGGGATTCCTTTAGTTGTGGCCTTTGGTGGGGATAGGGTGCCTGTTCTGCTCTCACGCCTCCTCCACTGAGGCCTCTAGGGTGTGTGCAGTACTCCACAGTTTGCAGAACGCTTTTAATCCCCCGCTCCATCTTCCAGTCACCCCCAGGGAGGAATATGAATACAAAGGGATACTGTCTCCATTTGACAGATGAGAAAACTGAGGCTCAGAGCAGTTGGTTGGCTGCTGAAGGTCACTCAGAGGGTGGAGATAAACTCACAACACAGAAGTCCACTGCCACTGGGCTCCCAGGGCCCCCCTTGCTCACCGATTGCACCTCATTTCCCAAGCTGAGCAGTGGGGCCCAGATTCCTCTGTACCGGTTTCGCAATGCCGCCTCCTCCCCGCCGAGCTGTCTGACGTGGCCTTTTCAAAAACCCAAAATGAATGGAAGCAAAATTTGTTTGGAGAATTTTGCTACACCCTTCACCAGGGCTGGCTGCAAAACCAGGCTTGGGGATCCCTGCTGATGTTGATGATGATAATAATAATAACAAGGGATCATGGATGAACACCCATTCATTCTGCAGAGCCCTGTGACAGCATCCCAGGAGCCAACCACAGGGCTGGGCCCTCTGCTGACTGAGCAGCGGCTCTGAGCGCCGTAAATCCTGCTTCTCCTCTCATCCCATCCCACCCTCTAATTACTCTCCCCATTTTACAGAGGAAGAAACTGAGGCACTGAGAGCTGTAGTAGGTGCTCTAGGGCCCCGCAGGTGGTGAAATGGTGGCACCAGGGTTTGAATCCAGGTCGGTTAGCGTTCAGAGTCTAGTCTTAGCCCTGTGTTCTGGAGATTCTAAAGTTACCATTTTATCAACAGAAGTGATGAGTGGGGGGCACGGAAGGTGGGGGTTAGGCAGAGGAACCTCATGTGGCAGACCCAGATCCTGGTGTGAGGGCACCTGGACACACACTGGAGGCGGAGCTCAGCCTGGCCTGAGAGCGACGTCCAGAGTGCCCGTGGATGTCACTGGTCACTCAGCAGCGCCTCGCCTCCCAGGCCCTGCCCGCAGCCCCGGAGGAAGCCTGCTGTTAGTGAGAGCTGGCTTCTCCCAGCTCCTGTGGTCGCCACTAGCATACAGTTATGGCTTCTGGGAGAGGGGATGGGGATTGCGACAGGGGCTCTCTCACACACCCACAGGCCCCAGGGCCCCGTCACAGGGGTGCAGAAGCTCCCGAGAAGGTAGCAAAGCAAACCCAGCGTTTGTATTCCTCTTTAGCGTAAGGCCCGTGCAGGTAATCCATCTCCTGGAGTTTGCTTCAAAAATGGCTCAAGCGACATTTGGTACACGAGAGGGTCATCGTTAGAAAACACACTATGTGGGCGGGTTCTGTCTTTGACAGTGTAGAAATGAGGCCAGCATCCCGGCTTATACACGGAACACAAGATCCCTTATTGAGCACCTGCTGTGTACCTAGCACTGTGCTGTGATCCATGACATGGACTCAGGATCCCACCCCAAAGAGGTGTTTCTGATCATGCAGGCGGGGTCTCTGCAGCCCCAGGTGCTGGATCTGGGGGTGAGAGCTGGGCCTCTGGTTCTGATGTGTTTCTTTCTTCAGTGACAGCTGAGCCTGTGGTGATAGAGGTGACTCCAGGAGGCTTTTGCTTCACAGCTGCTAGGGGCTGGGGGCCAGGGATAGGAATGGTGAGCTGCCTTGCTGCTCTGTGTTGCCGACTGGCTTGCAGCACCTCTCTGAGCCTCACGTCTCCATCTGTTTGTGGGGTGCTGGGGGTTAAGTCTCTGAGGTTCTCCCAACTCAGCCCTTGGTGACTCCAGGGGTAAACCCAGCCGGGAGGTGTCAGGGAGCCCTCACTGTGCTCACTCCTGCCCCCCCACACCTGCCTTCCCCCTCCCTCCAGCCCCTGCCAGAGGGAGGGAACCTTCCCTTCCGCCCACTGTGGGCTGACTGCGCGCAGTGACGCAGCAGCCGCCGAGGGCTCTGGAGCGCAGCTTGGAAACGGGGATCCGGGTTTGCTAAAGACATGGGGAAAAAAGGTTCTTCCCACCACCCCCAGCTGCCTGCCTGCCTGCCTCCCTCCCTCCCCCGGCTGCCGCCAAGCCCTGGCACCTGCTTGGCTCTGCCAGATCCACTTTAGGGTGGGAGGCTCAGGGCTGGAGTTTCAGCCAAACAGAGCCCAAGTTCACGTCTCAGCAGGCTGGGGTCTTGCTGTGCAACCCTGGCTTGGTTGCCTGCCTTTTCTGGGCCAGGCTTTGGGGTTCTGAGTGAGGCTAAGCAGGCAGCTTTGCAGGGATGGTTCTGAGCAGGGTTGTCTTGCCTGGACAGTGTCTGCTATTGGGGGTGACAGGGCCCTCTGCTGCCTGTGTTCATGTGTGCACCCCGCCGTGGAGCGGGCGAGGTACCGTGCTCATCCGCATTTTACCTCTGAGGAAACTGAGGCTGTAGAGCTGGTGGGCATTACAGCGAGGATTTGAAGCCAGGTCTGTGTAACTCGGGCATCCAGGCAGGAGGCTGGCCTGGGTCTCAGCTTCTCCATCTGTGCAGTAGGAGCGGGATGGGGCCTGACGGGTTGGGGCTGCCCTGGTCCACACTGGGCTCCCCTGCGGGCCGTGGTAGGAATTTTCCGAGGCTACTCACCGATCTCTGGTCCTCGGTCCTTGAAGCCGAGGTGTGATAACAGGAAAGAGGTGTCAGCAGCTCACGCCGCTCCTCCAGTGGTGGGGGGGGGGGCGACCTGCCACTTTTGGGGTGTGAGAAATTCCTGGAGGACGGGGAGAGTGCAGAGCCTTCCAGGCACAGTGTGGGCTGGCTGGCTCTGGGGAGCCTGATGGTTTTTGCGAGTCATGAGGCCAGGTCCACCTCTGCAGGTCTGAGCGTCTGCCTCTCATCTCTCTGGTTCATCAGGGGACTTGGGGAGAGTGTGGGCGTGGACAGGGAGGAAGGGCTGTGCTCAGTCCCCTTCCCATCCCTGGGTGGGATACGTGTGTGTGGTGTGTGTGTTTTGTGTATGTGGGGAGTTGTGATGTTTGCCTCTGCTAAGGACAGGCCTTTTGTATATTGTTAGATCCTCCTAGCACTGAGAGGTAAATATTGTCACTCCTCGGGACCTCTCTTCCCTTCCTCCCTTTCTTCTTCTAAGTGTGCATTCAACAGACATATGGTAAATGCCTGCTCTGTGCCCACAGTGAAAGTGAAAGTGGCAGTCGCTCGGTTGTTTCCGACTCTGCGACCCCAAGGACTGTAGCCCACCAGGCTCCTCTGTCCATTGGGATTCTCCAGGCAAGAATACTGGAGTGGGTTGCCATGCCCTTCTCCAGGGGATCTTCCTGACCCAGGATCAAACCTGGGTTTCCCGCATTGCGGGCAAGTTCTTTACCGTCTAAGCCACAGGGAAGCTCATATGCCCAGAGTAGGTGCTGGGGGTACATCAGTGAGCCGAGCCCCCTGGCCATCTTGTGGGGCCCACAATCCTCGTGGGAGGGCAGCAGTCATGACCTAACCTCTGAGATGAATGTAAACTCACGTCAGAGACAGGCACGGCTGCTCCAGAGAAGCACAGGAGAACTGACCCAGGCGCAGTGAGGGGTGGGGGGCTCGGGGAGGGCTGCCCCAGGGAGGTGATGCTGGAGTTGAGACCTGCGAGTGAGGAGTTAACTGGTGAAAAGGCCCTGAGGTGCGGGCAGCTTGGGAAGCGTATGGGTCTCAAGCCCGGAGGAACTTGGAGGAGCTCAGTGTGAAGTAGAATCAGGCATGGCTGAAATATGGGGAAACTGAGGCTCGGAAAGGTGAAGTGTCCTGTCCACGGGGGCTGGCCAGATGGGGGTTGAATTGCTGAGGGTTCCTGGGGGGAAGCTCAGGTTGTTTGAGCGACGTGCCAGAGGTCAGAGTGGAGCTGGGCCGCTCTTGCCAGCCCTCTCAGCCTCCGCCTGCAAGGGTGCTTCCCGCCGAGAGAGACTGAGGAGTCACAGAAGGTTCCAGAGAAGGGCAGACCCTGGCCGGCCACGCCCAAGGCCTTCCCGGCACTGGCACGGAGTGTTGGCCACCTGCCTGCCTGCTGAGGCTGAGGCCAAAGCTGACTGACTCCGCTGACCCGGCATGTCACCACCCTCTGCTGACACTGGACCAGGCAGGGGCAAAGGCGGCCGGCTGGCTGTTGGGGGCCGACAGTGGGCAGGGGCGCCCCACAGCCAGCAGCCCTGGGGCTTCTAGGAACCATTTGCCAGGCTGGGTTTAATCAATGACACGTCTGTTCCTAGAGGCTGGAGGAAGGGAGGCAGCCTTAGGCTTGGAGCCCTTGGGTGGGACTACGGGTTTGGCCACGAAGCAGAAGTTGGGCTCCTCCTCTGCCCTACGTCCCCTTCTCAAGCATCTTTTGACTCCAGCACTTCGTGGCCAACGGCCATGATGACTGTCCCGGCCCTTCCTGGGTCTCCTGCCCGTATACCTTCCTCACAGAGGAAGAGAGACTTATCTAGAACCACAGCCAGCCCCTGACATCCTGTCATGGCCCAGAGCCCTGAGCAGTCCACACCTCCGTCACCTGCCTCCATGCATTCCCCTTGCCCCCGCTGTGCCCTCGCCTACGACTCAGCTGAATGACTTGGGACTCTCTGAGCACGCCACATCCCCTGGCCCCCACCCTCTGCACTTACTGTTCCTTCTGTCCAGAAATCCCTTCCCCAAAGTCTTTCCTCAGGAACTCCTGGTTTTTACCACTTGGCTCAGGCCTTGTCCTTTCAGGGACCAGGCCTCTTGTCCCACATGGGTCCTTCCTCCCCACCAGATGGCGGCCCCTCCAGGTGGCCAGGCTGGCACCTCTTGGTTCCCTAGTCATGCCCAGCCTGAGGCCTGGCACACAGTGGGTGCACAGCTCATGGATGTCAGCTGAGCACTGCTGAACCCATGACAGGATATAAGGCCCAGTGATGAGGGAATGGCTTGTGTCCCCTCAGACTCCTTCCCCCAGGGATTTCCCGGGCTGTTCCCCAGGCCAGGTGGCAGATGCCTCAGACCAGAGTCCAGCCCTTGCTCCTTCCCTTCCCAACTAGGAGAGGAGGTGATGGCTGAGCGAGCCCCCTCTGGGGCACCATGGGGTGCCCAGGCACTGAGCCAGTGGGAAGTTGGCTGGTTGGTCTCTGTGCTTTAGCTGTGGACCCACCAGGGCTGTTTTCTGACCAACCCAACGAGAAGCCCAACTGTTTGAAAGGGATACAGTTCTTGTTCTTTAAGGCCCTGAAATTTGGGGCTGCCAGTCCATACAGAGTAATATCAACACCTACTATGTGCCTGGCCTTATTCTTGGCACTGGACATACTGCTCTCAATGAAAACTGATATGTGAAAGCCTTTAGCTTTGAGCTGGCACATGGTATGCTCTCTGGATTAGAGGAGTTCTTTCAGGTCTGTTCTTATGTCTGTAAATGGTTATAAGAAGCAATCATACAGGGAAGGCTGGGGTTGAAGGGTGCGGGGAGACATGGGAAGAAGGTCCGCCTGCATGCCCAGCCTGGGAGCATGTAAATCGCACCCTCTGAAACCAGCCCCAAGTTGCTCTCTGTCCTCTCCTCTACCCTGTTGCAAGGCTGACCCTCTGTGTTATTAATATTATCTGGTGGTGTATAACAAATTACCCCAAAACTTAGTAGCTTAAAAAGATAATAAACATTTATGATCTCTCTCTTTCATACACACACACACACACACACACACACACACACACACACTATATACCACACACAATCTCCAGGAGCCACTCAGGAAATCTAGGGAACTTTTTAGTCAATCCTAAAGGAAGTCAACTGTGAATATTCATTGGAAGGACTGATGTTGAAGCTGAAGCTCTAATACTTTGGGTACCTGATGCAAAGAGCTGACTCCTTGGAAAAGACCGTGATGATGGGAAAGATTGAGGGCAGGAGAAGAAGGGGCCACAAAGGATGAGATGGTTGGATGGCATCAGTGACTCAATGGACATGAGTTTGAGCAAACTCTAGGAGGTAGTGAAGGACAGGGAAGCCCAGCATGCTGCAGTCCACGGGGTCTCTAGGAGTTGGACATGATTAAGTGACTGAACAACAACAACTTATCATCAGTGATAAGTTAAACCAGAGAGATGCTAGCTGTGTGCTGTGAAACCTGGGCCAGATCTTGACCTCACTGTCTGTCCAATACCCGGTGACTCTGGATGGAGGGTGGGGAAAATGAAGCCCGGAGAGGGAGAATGACACTGTAAAGGTCACCCAGCCAGCAGCTGGTCGAGCTGGGATTTGAACCCAGACTAGCCCAGGCTCTGCACTGTGCTGCCGAGGGTGAGAGTGGACGAGGGGCAGGAGGGAGGTTCGGCTGTTTGGGGCCTGGTGTGTGCTCAGTCGCTCAGTCATCGCTCATTCATGTCCAGCTCTTTGCGACCCCATAGATTGTAGCCCGCCAGGCTCCTCTGTCCGTGGGATTCTCCAGGCAAGAATACTGGAGGGGGTGGCCTTTCCTTTCTCCAGGGGATCATGTGTGGCCTTAATGCCTGCTTAAAACTGAAGCGTTTATACCAGCGGAGTGTTTATGTCCAACTGTTTTAATATACAGGTATTTTAAATCTGGTTTTGTTTTTAATTGGAAAGAACAAAACTGAGTGGAAAAGTAGTGACTGCCTCAACCCCGAGGACCCAGGGAGGCTTTCTAGAGTCACAGGCTGACCTCCCTGGGTCCCCCAGCAAGCTAGTCCACCCACAGCAGGAAGTGAGCGGACTCTGTGGGTTGGCCCCAGTTTGAGTCTAGCCCTGTTCACCAGCTGTGTGACCTTTAGCAGGTCACAGGAACCTCTTTGAGCCTCAATTTCCCCATCTGTTCCTCATGGGCTAACAGCGTCATTGCCTGCCTTGGAGGCTTGGTGTGAGGGTGAGGTGACATATCTGTGTTGAAGTGTCTAGGACGGGGCCTGGCACACAGTAGGTGCTCAAGAGAAAGTAGCTGATGTTGTTGTGTTCTCTTATGGCCCTTTTCCCCAACTGCACGCACACACTCTGGAGGCTTCTGGTGTCCCCTCCCCACACCCCAGTCCGGATCTGCTCACAGAAAGTTTGCCTGGGCTCCCAGCCTGGAAGGGAGGGCCAAGAAGTGGACACTCCAGTGTGCAGAGTGCCTGCACACAGGAACGTGTGCTCATCCCCATTTTATAGGTGGGGAGACAGAGGCCTGGAAGGGCTTGCCTGAGGGCCTCAGTGGTGGAGATGAGACTGAAGCACAGTGTCCTTTTAAAAACTTTTATTTTTGACTGTGCCACGTGGCAAGTGGGATCTTAGTTCCCCAACCAGGGATCAAACCCATGCTCCCCGTAGTGGAAACACAGCATCCTAACCACTGGACCGCCGGGGAAGTCCCGAACCACAGTCTTGACTCTGAACCTAGTGCTCTTTCTGCTGTCCCATCTGAGAGATCCTTGAGAGAACCTCAAGAAGCTGAAGAGAATTCTAGAAGCCTTCAGGGTTTCTGGGAGCCAGGACCCTTGGGTTCTCCACCCCTCGCTGCCCCCAGCCCCCTGTGTGACCCTGTTGAGCTGCCTCCCTCTCTGTGCCTTGGTTCCAGGGTGGCGGGGAGAGCCTGGACTCTGGACTGCCGGGGACCGAGGCCTCCTCCCCCAGGCTCCACTTCTGTGTCCCCTCCCTCCTCTGCTGGCCTGGTTTGTACGTGGCCCACATTCAAGGCAGCTGCTTTTGGGTAGGAGGTCAGGCTTTGGGAACCCTGCTTGGAAAGACCCACCCAGGCCCAGCCCTGAGTCTGGGCCCCAGATTGGACTCACTCCTACCAGGGCAGGGGGTGGTGGGCTGGGTGAGTGCTCCAGAAAGTCTCCCCCAGCACTCAGGCCTACCATGCCCCCCACTCCCCTCCCTGTGTGTCCTGTGTTGGGAGCAGATATATTTAGACAGAATGCTCTGTTCCGTGCAGATTCTACATCCACTGTGCCCATCGGGGATGGGGAGGCAGGGCCTGCAGGAAGCCACACCTGGTCCCTAGAGCTCTGGGCCCAGCTGGTTGGAGGAGGTGCAGCTGACTGTGGACACCTCCCCTGCCCGCTAGGACCACATCTCTCTACCCTTGGCCTCCAAGCCTCAGCCAAATGCAATCACTTGCTCCCCTCCTGCTCTCTTGCCCCCCACTTCCTCTGTCCCTCTCAGCACAGGGACACTTTCTCCATCATGTAGTCAATTGGCAAACATGGAATCATTTCTGCCCTGAGCCATGCCTTTGTGGGGCCCTGGTACCTGGAGATGACCATGAGGGCCCGCCGGGTGGCCATGTTGTCACAGGCTGGGAGAGGGATCACAGGCCACTAAGTCATCAGGATCTGTGTCGCCATAGCCCACAACCCCAGGACAAAGTGTGGGGGATGATCAGGGAAGATTTCTTGGAGGAGCTGTCCAAGCTGAGACCTGCAGGTTACGTAGGAGCGAGCAACTACTGGGGGCCGAGCAGGCATTCCTGACAGAGGGCGCGGTGTGTGCCAAGGCTGGGAGTTGAGCAAGGACCTGGCTGCACTGGAGAGAGTGGAGAGCAGGATGCTGAGCTGGGACAAGACTTTGCTGAGCCTTGAATGCCTGGGGAGGTTCTGGCCTCCCTTTCCCCACACCCTGAGTGATGGGGAGCTGAGGGAGGGCCAGGTCTGGTGTGAGCGTTACGGGGTGGCTGGCCAGCGGTTCTGCCCACCGAGCTGGCCCTGGTTCCCTGGCAGATGCGCTTGGCCCCGCCAGGTGGGAATCAGAAATAGCTCACACGTGCTCAGCGCTTGCTCGGTGAAGCACCCCCACCCCCCAGCACATTTCATCCGTACTGGAGTCAAGGACAGCTCTGCTCAGTGTTTGCAAGCTGGGTGACCTTCTCCCTCAGTTTATTAATACATCTCCCTCTGGAGCTGCAGGCAGAACTCAGAAAGTGTTGTAGGGGCAGAGAGGGTGGCAGATGAGGGTCCCCCAGACAGGAACTGCTGAGGGATTGGAAGATGGTATCTGTCCCCTGGAATACTCTCCAGTCAGATAAACCCAAAGTACAAAAAGTGAGAGTGAAAAAAATGACCTGAAATCCACCTCCCCGTGGTGAGCATCGTTCACCTTTGATGTCAACCTTCTGGAGGCCCCTCCAAGTAGATCTTCCCTGGCAGGTAGATTCATCCATTCATTATTTATTCCTTCATTAAGCATTTGCTGAGTGCCCAATTCTGTGGGCACTGTGGTGGGCAGAGGGGACTTGGCTCTGAGTGAAACATATATCTTCACTTTTCTTGTTTTCCAGTCACTCAGTCCTATCTGACTCTTTGTGACTCCATGGACTACAGCATGCCAGGCTTCCCCATCTTTAGCATCTTCTGAAGTTTGCTCAGACTGGTGTCCACTGAGTTGATGATGCCATCCAACCATCTCATCCTCTGTTGTCCCTTCTCCTCCTGCCCTCCAACTATCCCAGCATCAGGGTCTTTTCCAGTGAGTCGGCTCTTCACATTATGTGGCCAAAGTATTGGAGCTCCAGCTTCAGCATCAGTCCTTTCAATGAATATTCAGGGTTGATTTCCTTTAGGATTGACTGGTTTGAACTCTTTGGTACCCAAGGGACTCTCAAGAGTCTTCTCCAGCACCACAGTTCAAAAGCATCAGTGCTTTGGCACTTGACCCTTTTCACTGTTAGGAGACTGAAAAAGCAGATAGAACAGAGATGAGGTCCACAGGGGTGGGTCATGGAAGCTATGGACTTAGATCAGAGATCCCAGCCCAGGCTGGGGGGGCCCAGCAGGCTGCATGGAGAAGGTGACACTTGGGCTGAGACCCGAGGAATGAGAGGATATTGCCCTTTACAAAGAGGAGTGGGGAGGAATCATTCCAGGTGGAGAGAACAGCTGATGGGCAAACCCTGTGGTGTGAGGGCAAGATCCTTTTCAGGGAAGAGAGGAAGAAGGGAAGCCACAAGTGATGGGATGAGGAGGAAGGAGAGGTGAGGCATGAGGGGGGTGACAGAGACCAAACTGTGTGCAGCTTCAGGGGCTGTGGTCAGGATTTCGTTCAGTCTCTCAGTCGTGTCCAGCTCTGCAACCCCATGGACATAAGAGCATGGTTGCTGGTACCATAAGGTCTAAGTTCAGATCCCAGTCTACCACTTAGCTGTTTGACTGAAGCAAGTTACCTAATCTCTCTGTGCCTCAGCCTTCTCATCTGTAAAGTGGAGCCAGTAAAGTTCCCTACCTCGTAAGTTGTGAAGATGAAACGATATTAAAAAGTGCTTAGGATGATGCTCGGTGTACACAAGTACTCTTTAAATTGTCACTGATAGTTTTGGAAGTCATCTGCCGATGAAGGGCATGTGTGTAGATGATTTTGCATAAATAGCGTCATATAAGTCCTCTTTGTCTGTAGCTACCTTTCCCCTTGATATTGGCCATCTTTCTGAGTCAATGACTATAGAATATTATTATATTTAAAAGTTGTGTATTGAGGTGTGACCTATGTGTTGTGGAGTACACGAACCTTAATGTGTATATATATAGTATGACTTGATTCATGTGTATATGAACATATATATATACTGGAAAATAATGGAAGCAACCAAGGTGTCCTTCAATGGATGAATGGCTAAACAAACTGTGGTACATCCATTTAGTGGAATATTATTCAACAATAAAAAGAAATGAGCTGTCAAGCCACAAAAAGACACGGAGGAACTTTAAACATAATTACTAAGTGAAAGAAGCTAGTCTGAAAGGTTACGTACTGTCTGATTCCAACTGTATGACATTCTGGAGAAGGTAAAACCGTGGAGACAGTAAAAAGATCAGTGGTTGCCAAGGATTTGAGGGGAGGAAGGGAGGGGTGAGTAGGAGGTGGAGCACAGAATATTTTAGGGCAGTAAAACTACTCTATGATACTAAGCTGATGGATACATGACATTGTATATTTGTCATAACCCACAGAAACTTTTCAGTTCAAAGAGTGAACTTTAACCTTGGACTTTAGTTAATAATAATGTATCAATATTGGTTCATCCACTGTAACAAATGTACCAGACTGAGGCAAGGTGTTAGAGGAACTGCAAGGGGGGAATTCTAATTTCTGCTCAGTTTTTCTGTAAACCTAAGACTAAAAAACAAAGCCTATTCATTTAGAAACTAAAAAGTAAATTAAAATGTAAATTTTTTTTTAAAGGAAAAAGATGAAAACAAAATTCACTAGAGGTTTCTGCTGTAGTGTTGGAGATAGGTCCCATTGGTTGTTCGGTCTGGGGAGGTTTTCTTCTCCATGGGAGATAACTCCAGAACACCTCCGTGTTTCGCTTCTGCTCCCTCTCTTCCTGCTCATTCTTATGGTGGAAGAACATCCCCCTGTTACTTAAAACTCTTTCTAAATGTCATGTTTCGTGGCTCCCTAAAGTAGGAGATGATTTAGAATTCCAGTGATAGACTAGGAGCTGTTCTATTCATCCTTCCATGTTTGGAGAAAAGAATGGAGAGGGGATAATGGAGGGCTTCCCTAGTAGCTCAGCTGGTGAAGAATGCACCTGCAGGGCAGGAGACCCCAGTCTAGTTCCTGGGTTGGGAAGATCCCCTGGAGAAGGAATAGGCTACCCAGTCCAGTATTCTTGGGCTTCCCCAGGGGGCTTAGATGGTAAAAAATCTGCCTGCAATGCGGGAGACCTGGGTTCTATCCCTGGGTTGGGAAGATCCAGTATTCTTGCCTGGAGATTCCCCACGGACAGAGGAACCTGGCAGGCTGCAGTCCCTGGGGTCTCAAAGAGTCAAACACAACTGAAGTGACTAAGCACAGCAGCACATACAAAGCAATGGAATCCAGGGATCTCAGGTGATGGGTATTACATATTAGGATAAATGATTTAGAATGACCGCCTCATACCTGCTACCAATGCATCTCAGAATCTCAGTGCAGTTATCTTCTAGTGACAGAATGAGGTATGTTTATATTCTGAAAATAAATGATTATGACTCTTTGAACAGATGAGACTTAACATTTCAAGACTCTAAAAACATTAGAACCTTTAAGTTGAAAAAACCAAAGTATTCTAGTTTGATCTTTTTATTGCCTCTTTTTCACATAACTTTGATTTATTTTCCTTTTTTAAAAAACAGCTTTTAATGACATATAACTGACATACAATAAATCACACATAGTTAAAGTGTTCAAATTGATAAGTTCTAGCAAATGTATGTACCCGTGAAACCATCGCCATAATCAAGATAATGAACATATTCATCACTCTCGAAAGTGTCTTTATGGCCTTTAGGTAAGCCTCCCTCTTTCTCCTGTTCCCTCTTCCCTCCCCCACACTCTATTAATTGTCCCTCCCCGTCCACAGACAAGCATTTATTTGTGTTCCCTAGACTTCTATATCAATGGAATCATACATCCTCTTTATGTTTGGTTTCTTTCACTTATCATAATTATTTGGGTTTTCACCTGTGTGGTAGCATGTATGAATAGTTCCTTTTATCGTGTTGAGTAGTTATTCCATTGTGTGAATATTCATTTACTCATTGATGGAGATTTGGACTTATTTCCAGTTTGGGGCTATTACAAAGCTTCTATGAATTTTATTGTACAAGTCTTTGTATGGACATAACGTTTGCATCGTCTTACATAAACACATCCAGAGGAATGACGGAATGATTTGATAGGTGTGTGTTTAATTTTTTTAGGAAACCTGTCAAGGTGTTTTCCAAAGTGGCTGCACCATTTAAAATTCCCACTAGCAGTGTGTGGAAGCTCTTCCACGTCCTTACCAATGCTTTGCAGAGTCAATCCTTCCGATTTTAAGCATTCTGATAGCTGGAGTATTTCACTGTGGTGTTCATTTGCAATTCTTTGATGACCGCTGATGTTGAACACCTTCTCATGTCCTTAATTGCCATCTATTTTCCTTGGTGAAATATCTCTTTGTCTCTTTTGCCCATTTTTAAATTGGGTTGGTTGTTTTATTGTTCATGAGTTTTGTGGGTTCTTTTTGTATTCTGGATACAAGTCCTATAAAGGATATATGTTTTGCAAATATTTTCCTCCAGCCTATGGCTTGTCTTTTCAAAGCACTGGCATTTTAAAATTTGAGTGAAGTCTAATTTATCAGTTTGTTCTCTTATGGATTATGTCTATTGTTGTCATATCTAAGAAATCTTTACCATGTCCAAGATCATAAAGGTTTAGTCTGTGTTTTCTTCTTGAAGTTTTATAGTTTTAGGTTTATAACTATGATGTATTATGTGTTAATTTTTGTTACAGTGGTGAGATGTAGATTAAACTTCAATTTTTGCTCATAAATATTTGATTATTCCAGCACCATTTGTTGAAAAAGAAAAACTTTGGCTCTGCTGATTATCTCTGTTTCTTTGTCAAGAGTCATATATGTTCATATATGTGTGTGGGTCTATTTCTGGACTCTCCTGTTCCATTAATCTATTTGTCTGTCTTCTGATACTTCAAAGCAGTGTGATCCTGTTTTGAAAGTAGGCCCTCCAGCTTTACCCTTCTTCTTCAAAGTTGTTTTGGCTATTGTAGATCCTTTGCATTTCCACATTAATTTTGTAATTAGCTTATCAATTTCTGCAAAAGTGCCTGTTGCTATTTTGGTTGAGATTGGTTTGAATATGTAGGTCAGTTTGAATAGAATGAACATATTAACAATATTGAATCTCCTAATCCGTGAGCAAGATATCTCAGTTTATTTAGGTGTTTTTCTAAAAACTTACCTCAGCAATAACTTAGTTTCCCATAGCTAGTCTTTCACATTTTTGTCATATTTATTCCTAATTATTTCATATTTTTGATGCTGTTATACATGGTATTTAAGATTTTTAGTTTCTGATAGTTTGTAGCTAGTGTATAGAAAAAATTGATTTTTGTAGATTGATCTTTTATCCTACACCTTAGTAAGCTTACTTATCAGTTATAATAGCGTTGTTGTGCATGGCTTCTATTGGATTTTCTATATAGATGAGCATGTTACTTGCAAATAAAGATAGTTTTCTTTCTTTCTTTCTAGTCTGGATGCCATTTGTTTCATTTTCTTGGTTAATTGTCCTGGCTAGAAATTCCTGTGCAATGTTGAATAGGAGTGATGAGAATGGACATCCTTGTCTTATTCCTGGTCTTAGAAGGAAGACTTCAGTCTCTCACCATTAGATATGGTATTAGCTGTGGGGTTTTTGTAGATGCTTTTATCAGTTGGAGGAATTTTTCTTCTATTTTCAGTTTGCTGAGAATTTTAAAAATTAGGAATGGACGTTGGATTTTGTGAAACGCTTTTTCTTTGTTTTGAGATGATCACATGGCTTTTCTCTTTTAGTCTGTTATGAAGTACACTGATTAGTTTTCAAATGTTGAGCCAACTCCACATTCAAGATGAGTCCCACTTGGCCTTTTAATATATTATTGAATTAGATTTGCTAAAATGTTGTATATGATTTTGGCATCCATATTCATAAGGGCTGTTGGTCTATAGTTTTAGTTTATTGTATTGAGTTTGTCTGGTTTTGATATTAGGGCCCTATAAAGTGCAGTAGAAAGTAAAATATATCCCTCCCTTCAGTCTCTTACAAGAGTTTATGTAGAATTAACATACACGTGTTTGTCTAAAGTCACGAGTGAAGCCATCTGAGCCATGAGTTTTCTTTGTCGGAAAGTTTTATCTAAAAATTCAATTTCTTTCATTAATATAGGGCTACTCAGGTTACCTACAGCTTCTTAAGTGGGCTTTGGTAATTTGTATGTTCATGGAAATTTGTTCGTTTCATCCAAGTTGTCAAATTTATTGGCATGAATTTGTTCATCATATTCCTTTATCACTTTTAAAAATAACAGCTTTATTGAGTTATAATTTATATATAATACAATTTGCATAAAATATAAAAATCAGTGGTTTTAGTACCATTGTACACAGTTGTACACCAATCACATCAAGTTTAGAACATTTCATCACCCCTAAAAGAAACTCTATACTTATTGGTATACCGACTTCCTTACCCTTAGTCCTGGGCAACCACTAGTCTACTTTCTGTATCTATAGAGTTGCTTGTTTGAGACAGTTCATATAATATGGAATCATATGATATGGTCCCTGTACTGTTTTTTTCACTTACCATGAAGTTTTCAAGGTTCATACAAGTTGTAGCATGTAACAATACCTTGTTCATTTTTATTGATGAATAGTGTTCCATTGTATCCTGGAGAAGGAAATGGCAACCTACTCCAGTATTCTTGCCTGGAGAATCCCATGGATAGAGGAGCCTGGCAGGCTATAGTCCATGGGGTCCCAAAGATTTGGACACAACTGAGCGACTAACACACACACACACACATGCACACACACATGCACACACACACATGCACACACACGCATTCCATTGTATGGATATACTACATTTCACCTATCCATTCTTCAATTTGTGGGTGTTTGTGTTGTATCTACTTTTCATCCATTACAAATGATGCTGTTTTAAACATTGTATATAGGTTTTCACGTGGACATGTTTTCATTTTAGTGGCTCTGTCAGTAAAAAATTTGCCTCCAATGCAGAACCCAGGTTCAATCCCTGAGTTAGGAGGATTCCCTGGAAAAGGAAATGGTAACCCACTCCAGTATTCTTGCCTGGGAAATCCCATGGATAAAGGACAGAGGAGCTTGGTGGGCTATAATCCATGGGGTCACAAGAGTCAGATGTGACTTAGTGACTAAAGTACTGACCACACCATCACCATGTTTCTAGAAGTGGAATCACTGGTTCCTATGTTCTGTATTTAAGCTTTGGAGCAACTTCCAGGCTGTCTTTTAAAGTGGCTGTACCATTTTCTATTTCCACAGCAGTGTATGAGGGTTTCAATTTTTCCAGATCCTCACCAATATTTTTAACTGTCTTCTTCCTTTTTTTTTTTTTTTTGGTGGGCACAGGGGAGGGCATGCCAAACAGCATGTAGGATCTTAAGTCCCCAAGCAGAGATTGAACCCACGCCCCCTATATTGGAAGCCTGGAGTCTCAACCACTGGATCCCCAGAAAAGTCCCTAACTGTATATCTTTGTAATTATAGCCATCCTAGCAGATGTGTTTTGATTTGCATTATTTTCATGGCTTCTGAAGTTGACCATGTATTTATTGACCATCTGTGTCTTCTTTTGAGAAATGTCCTCTCACATCCTTTGCCCATGTTACAATTGGGCTGTTTACCTCTATGTTATTAAGCTAGGAGGGTTCTTTATATATTTTGGAATATAAGTCTGCTATCAGATATATGATCTTCACATATTTATCCCAGTCTGTGAGTTGTCTTTGCACATTCTTGGGAGTGTCCTTTTTCATTTTGATGAAGTCTGACTTACATATTTTTTTTTTTTTAGGTGCATTCGCTTTCGGGATTGTATAGGAAAAAACATTGCCTAGTTCCAGGTTGTAAAGATTTACACCTGTGTTTTCTTCTAAGTGCCTTATAGTTTTAGCTCTTATATTTAGGTCTTTGATCCACTTTGAGTTAATTTTTTTGTACATGGTGTGAGGTAGTCCAACTTCATTTTTTTTTAATGTGGATATTCAGTTGTGCCATCACCATATGTTGAAAAGGCTGTTCTTTCCCCCATTGAATGGTCTTGGCACCCTTGTTGGAAATCCGCTAACCATAAATACAAGGGCTATTTTTTTTCTGGACTCCCAATTATGTTCTCCTGATCTATCCTTATGATAGTACCACCCTGACTTGATTACTGTAGCTTTATAATGAATTTTGAAACTTACTGTTCTTTTAATATCTGTGTAATCTGTAGTGATATCACCTGTTTCATTCCTGATATTGATAATTTGTGTCTTCTCTCCCTTCTTTGTATATTTTCTTTCTTTAATCCATCTGGCCAGAGATTTTTCAGTTCTACTGATCTTTCCAAAGAACCTGCTTTTGTGTGTCTGATGTTTCTTTATTGCTTTTCTGTTTTATTTTTATTGATTTCCCATTGAATCTGTATTGTTTCCTTGTTCCTACTTAGTTTAGTTTAATTTGTTCTTTTGGTTTCTTAAGGTAAAGACAGAGGTCATTGGTTTGAAATCTTTCTTCTTCACTAATACAGATATTTAATGCTATAAAGTTTCCCCTAAGTACTGCTTTAACAGCATCCCAGAAATTTTGATATGTGATGCTTTTGCTTTCATTCAGTTCAAAATTTTCCAATTTCCCTGTTGATTTCTCTTTGACCCATTGCTTCTTTAGAAGTATATTATTTTGTTTCCAAATATTTGGGATTTTTCCAGGGATTTTTTTCTGTTATTGGTTTTTATATTAATTCCACTGTGATCATAGAATGTATTTTGTATGACTTGAATCTTTTGAAATGTATTGAAACTGGTTTAATGGCCCAGAATATGATCATTTTGGTAAATGTTCCATGAAAAGAATATATATTCTGTTGTTTATTGGTGAAGTGTTCCATAAATGTCAAGTCAGTTTGGTTGATAGTGTTATTCAGATCTATATCCTTATTTATTTTATGTTTACATGTTCCATCAGTAATTGAGAGAGTGAGATTGAAATCCCTGACGATATAGTTTGGAATTGTCTGTTTTTTCTTGCATTTCTATCACTTTTTGCTTTATGTATTTTGAAGTTGTGTTAATAAATGTGTAAATATTTAGAATTATTATTCCTCTTGATGGATTGACCTCTTAATCTTTATAAAATGACTTTATGCTCTAAAACATTTTTTTCTAATATTTTTTCTAATAGCCCTCCAGTTTTCTTTTGACTGGTGTTAAAAATTTTTCTATGGTGTTCTATATCTTTACTTTTAACCCACTGTTTTTGTTTTATAATTGAAGTGCGTTTCTTATAAGCAGCATATAGTTGGGTCTATTTTTTTATCCAATCTGAACATCTCTGACTTTTAATTGGAGTGTTTAGACCATTTACATTTGATGTGATTGTTAATATGGTTAGGTTTCAATCTTTTCTCTTGCTGTTTGTTTCAGGTGTTAGTCTTTGCTTTGTTGGGCTTGCCAGGTGGTGCTAGTGGTAAAGAACCTGCCTTCTAAGAGAAGCGGGTTTGATCTCTTGGTTGGGAAGATCCCCTGGAGGAGGGCATGGCAACCCATTCCAGTATTCTTGCCTGGAGAATTCCATGGACAGAGGGGCCTGGCGGGCTATAGTCCGTGGGGTTGCAAAGAGTCAGACATGATTAAAGTGACTTGGCACTTTATTTTGTTACTTCAGTGATTCCTGTACGGTTTATAGTACACACCTTTAACTTACCACTGTCTACTTTCAAGTCATATTATATCACTTTATGTATAAGACTATTGCATTCTTATTCTATTGTTATATATTTTACTTCTACACATATTAAATACAAAATCATATCATTATTGTCTAAACAGTAAGTTATCTTTTAAAGAGATCTAAATAATGAGAAAAATTATCTTATGTTTATTCATGTAGTTACATTTTCCAGTGCTCTTAATTCCTTTTGTAGATCCAGGTTTCTCTCTCATATCATTTTCCTTCAGCTTGAAGGACTTTGACTTTTCTTTAGTGTGGGTCTGCTGGTGATGAATTTTTTCAGCTTCTCTGCCTGAAAAAAATCTTTATTTTTATCCTTCATTTTTGAAAGTTATGTTTGCTGGACATAGAATTCTAAGTTGACAGATTTTGTTCTTTTGACACTTTAAAGATGTCATTCCTGCGTTCTCACTTGCATTGTTTTTGGACAGAAATCTGTTGTCATTCTCATCTTTGTTCTCTTCTTTTTACCCTGATTTCTTTTAAGATTTCCTCTTTATCTTGGGTTTTGAACAATTTGATGAAGATTTGCCTTGGTGTAGTTATCTTCATACTTCTTGATCTTGAATTCTTTGAAATTTATTGAATCTGAAGGTTTATAATTTTTCACATGATAGACTGAGACTCAGGAATAGAGAAGTATCAGGCCCAAAAGCTGGGGGAAAGCTACTTCTGATTCAGTTTGCCTGTCAAATAGGCTGAGGGATACTGCACGTTCAGGGCATTCTGTTTTCCATGCAAAACTTGCTTCGAAGGTCAGAGTACACCATGACAGGGTGACTAAGGTGTCAGGTAACTGGATACGACCTTTAACTTGATGGCTCAGCTTCTCTTCTTGTTCCTTCTGTGTTGAGATATGGAGCTTCTAGCTGGAAGGATGTCAGGCCCTGGCCAGTCAGGCCCCAGATCCACACAGAGGCTAACAATACACAGTGAAAGTAAAGAAATATCAGAAACAGAGATGGTACATCTTGTTTGCAGATTAATCTGGCAGATTTTTAAAACATAAGTTTGGCATGGACAAGAGTATGGGAAATTAGGCCTTCCTAGACCCTATTGGCAAAGGTGCAAACTGAGAAATTGAGACCACCCTTCCCCCAATTTTTAGGACAAGTTGGTATAGGATTTTTTTAAATTAAGAATTAAAAGCTTCAGTTAGTCAGTCAGTTCAGTCGCTCAGTCATGTCTGACTCTTTGCAACCCCATGAATCGCAGCACGCCAGGCCTCCCTGTCCATCACCAACTCCCGGAGTTCACTCAGACTCATGTCCATCGAGTCCGTGATGCCATCCAGCCATCTCATCCTCGGTCGTCCCCTTCTTCTCCTGCCCCCAATCCCTCCCAGCATCAAAGTCTTTTCCAATGAGTCAGCTCTTCGCATGAAGTGGCCAAAGTACTGGAGTTTCAGCTTAGAATTTTATATATGCTTGACCTGGCAATTCCAGCTCCTGGAAGTTATAAGAAAACAGTTCAGAGCCAAAAGATGTGAATTTGAAGACTGGACAGTGACCAGCTTTGTGACCTTAGACATATTGCTTTACCTCTCTGAACCTCCATTTGCTTATCTGTAAGACAGGGATTTTAATTATGGTATCATGGTTGTAATGAGGATGAAATAAGATCATGTGAGGGTTAAATGAGATAATGTATACAAGATACTCGGTACAGGGCCAAGCAGAGAGCAAATCTTATGCTGCTGGGTGATGTCTTGATGATGATTATATATGGAAAATAAAAGACAAGAATGACATGCCCAAAATATCAAAAATGGTCATCTCTGGGAGAGGAATCATTTTATTTTCTAAATGCTTCTCTGTTTTCTTCCAGTTTTCTATAGTGAACATATATGGCCTCTGTAATGAGGGGAAAATGATGGCAGTTTAAACACAATATGCATCTTTCTTCCCAAACTTCTTTTGAAAGGAAAGAGAAACCCGATGAACCAGGCCAGAGGTGGGGGTGACAGGGCTGGAGAAGGGCCAGGTGACCATATCTCCACCTCCAAGGCCAGAGCCTAGGTTAGAATCCGAAAGGAGGTCATGGAGGGAGGTGGTGGAGCATGTAGCATTGCAGGTCCGCTTACTCACAGTGTGCCTCAGTCAAGCACTTTTGCTGCTCTGTGCCTCAATTTCCTCATCTGTAAAATGGGCATATAAGAGATTCTGTCTCGTAGAGTTGTTGAGGCATCAGTGACTGTTTAGTTTCTTGTTTTGTTTTGTAAAGGTCTATCTGTTTTATATTTATTTATTTATTTGTCTGGCTGCACTGGGTCTTAGTTACAACACGCGGGATTTTTAGCTGTGGCGTGCAAACTCTTAGTTGCACCAGGTGGAATCTAGCTCCCTGACCAGGGATTGAACCTGGGCCCCCTGCATAGGGAGCGTGGAGTCTTAGCCACTGGACCACCAGGGAAGTCCTGACTGTTTAGTTTTGGCACAACGCCCAGCGGACAGTGTGTCAATTATCGTCACTGTTGTTACTGCTCATTATGGTCATTCACCATCACCTCCAGGGCAGGTGGTGAGGGGAGGGGACTGGTAATCCAAAGAGGGGCTCCATCTCCCTCACAAGATGAAGCCGGATGTGAGAGGTGATAGCTCAACCCAGCTGGAGGTCCTAGGGCAGGCCACCCATCTCTCTGGCCTTTGGTTCCCCCTCTCTCCAATGAGGACGCTTGTTTCTATGTGTGATGGGTAAACGGGCACCCATGTCCAGTGCCCACACACCAAAGACACCTAAGATTTGTTCCCTGCCCTTTGTGGATGACACCTGCGTCAGGGAGAAGAGTAGGAGCAGCCACGTGGCCAGGCTGGGTGGGGTCAGGCACCCTAAGCACCCAGTGGCCGGTGCCCTGAAGCCCCAGATGTCCCTCCTCTGGCTCCCTGATGGCCATGGTGGGAACAGGAGCAACATGGGAACATTAATAGGCCTCATTAACTCACTTTGCTCTGGAGTTGTAGCAATTAGCCCTGCGTCCAGTCTGAGCAGCAGCCAGAGCCGGGCAGGGGTCACCCAGACTGCTGGCCACCTGCCTGCCCAACCTCTGCTGGATACTCGCTCTGTCACCGGGGAGAGGGGCCAGAGAAGGGGATTTCTTAGGTAGCAGAGTACCTTACATCACTGAAGATGGAAGCAGATGTTCACTTACTGACTCAGTCATTCAGAGGATGTTTCTAGAGCACCTACTACGTGCCAAGGAGACTGTGTGTGCTAAGTCGCTTCAGTCGTGTCCGACTCTTTGTGACCCTATGGGCTGGAACCCTCCAGGCTTTGTCCATGGGATTCTCCAGGTGAGAATACTGGAGTTGGTTGCCGTACCCTCCTCCAGAACTTCCCAACCCAGGGACTGAACCTGTGACTCTTAAGTCTCCTGCATTGGCAGACGGGTTCTTTACCACTAGCACCACGTGGCCATGCTTGCCATGTTTAGGTGTAGCTGGGAAGAGTGAGCGGATCAGTAGCGGGAGATGCGGTCATGGAAATAAAGCAGCAAATGGCTGTGGGATGGCATCGCCGGCTCAATAGACATGAGTCTGAGCAAACCCCAGGAGATGGTAAAGCACAGGGAGGCCTGACATTCAGCAGTTCATAGGGTCACAAAGAGTTGGACATGACTTAGTGATCGAACAACAAGGGCTTGTAGGAGGGACTTGGCCTTTTCCCTGATTCAAGCCAGAGACATTGGAGAGCTTGGGCCAGGAGGTGAGGTGATCAGATTTGTGTTTCATGAGACTTTTCTTCTGGAGGAAGGGCACTGGGAGGAGCCCAGCTGGGCCAGTTGCCCCAGCGTTGTGGCCACTGATCTGGGAGGCATTGAGGGCTGAGGAGTGTGGATGTCTTGAGGATGAAGGACAGATCATGGAGCTGGGCAGGGCAAAGGGTTCATGTCCTTCCAGTGAGTCCTTCCTAGACTTTGAGTCTTCCTCATCCTCTTCACCAAGAAGTGGGCTGATCTCCAAGGCATCTCTCCTGTCAGCCTTTCCCCTACCTGGTCCATGCCTCATTCCACCCCACCCTCCCACCCCCAGCCTCAGCTGCAGCAAGGAGCCAAAGCCTACGTGAGCATGAACCTCAAGGACTAAAATTGTCTTTCTGTGTTAGTGTTGACCAGAGGTTTACGTATATCTTAGCTCCTTTCATCTCCATGGTGGGTAAACAGAGATCTTCCCATTTTACAGATCAGGAAACTGAGGTGCAAAGAGGTGATGTGTCTTGCCCCCAGGGCACAGAGCTAGTGGCAAGCAGAGCAAGGATTTGAATTCAGGTTGGATGACTTGCCAAACCCACCCTTCTTCATTGTTAACTGTTCCAGTGGCCCCTCCAAGCTCTGGGTTCTGTGATACAAGCACCACAAGTATTGAGCACCCAGTGTATACCAAGTGCCATATTGAGTGTGTCACTTAGCATCATCTTCTGTCCTCGCCAGCCCCAGGATGGAGTAAGTGTCCCCATTTCACAGGTGAGAACATAGAGGCTCAGAAGGGAAAGGAGTGAGTTGCCCAGGGTCAGAGCTGGCCACTGGGTCTCCGGTCTCTGTAGCACCTGCTCTCTCAACCCTCCTTCCCCCCACCCCCACCGTTGGAGTCAAGATCCCCTCAGAGCTGATGACCTCAATTTTCCAAGGTAAGGCAGCCTGTTAGCATCTCAAAGAATCCTCTGCCTGCCGCCATGTATATTCATGGAGCTTCAAAGAGGAAGCTCCGGACAGGAGACTCTTTCTTTCCTTCCAAGAGCAGATTCTCACTCTCTCAGATGCAGGAAATGTCGTCTGCCTGGGAAAAGACTTGATTTCTTTTTCCTTTTTCACCCATTGGTAAAAGAAAACGGCTGCCTCCAGCTCTGACTTCTGAACAGGGTTGGTTCAGACTCTGCCCGGTTGGTTCTAGAAGGTGGGAGGGCCCCAGAGCTGCTGGCCAAGTAGTGTCCTCCATCCTCCCTTCCAGGCCATCTGGTCTCACTTTGGAGTCACGGAGAACTGGGGGCAGAGTGCAGAGGGGGCCTTGGCATGCCAGGGTTACCGCCTCACCCTGGCAAAAATGCACCCTGTAAATGCAGCTCTTTCCCCTGCTGTTGTGTATGTTTGAAAGTTTTAATAAGAAGAAGTTAATAAAGGAGTTATTAAAAAAAATACTAAAAACAAAAAAAAAAAAAAAACCCCCTACTCTGCAGACTGGTGTCCTTCAGGGGAAGGGCCACCCCTTCTGGGCATGGCAGCCCACGCCTTTGCAGTCAGGCTTCTCTAGTGCTGGGGCTGCAGTGAGGGTCTGCTCCTTTACACAGCTTTTCACTCTTTGCATGCACTTTCCCCTCTGGCCTCACAAACTCCTATTCATTGTTCAAAGCTTATTTCCCATGTCACCTCCTCTCTGAAGCCATCCCGGATTCCTTCAGGCAGCTACACCTGCCTCTCTCAGAGCCACTGGTTCATTTTCCCCTCATCAGCAGCCCTCATCAGTACATGAACAGTGTTTTCCGCTCTGTTCTTTTTCCAGACTATGGCTCTGATGCCTCAGGCAGTGGTTCCCATGGCTTCATGAGGAAACCTGAGGCTCAGAGAGGTGAGGTCGCTTGCCCAAAGTCACACAGTAAGGGAGTGGTGGGGTTAGGATCCAAGTGAGTGTGTGGCTACGTGGCCCAGCCCCCACACCCCTCCCCGCTCTGCCCTGCGTATGTATAACACCACTGCACTTTGTAGCACAGGTCTTTCTGGCTTGGTCTCCCCTACTGGCCTGGAAGCCCCCCAAGGATGGCTCCTGGACTCTGGATTCTGTGTACTCAGCCCAGGGCTGGCACCAGGAAGACATCTGTCAAATGGGTGAAAACCTAGATCCAGAATCTTGGAAACCATTTACCCCGCTCCCTGACATTATAGAGGCTTCCCTTGTGGCTCAGATGGTCAAGAATCTGCCTGCAATGCAGGAGACCCAGGTTTGATTCCTGGGTTGGAAAGATCCCCTGGAGAAGGGAGTGACAGCCTACTCCAGTATTCTTCCCTGAAGAATCTCATGGACAGAGGAGCCTGCAGACTACGGTTTATAGAGTCACAAAAATCAGACACAACTAAACGACTGACACTCGCATTTTCACTGCCAGTATGGAGTGAAGGCAAAGGCTTGCAGGTCTCATGAACCAACTGTAGAGGCCTCAGGATCTAGAAACCTTGGGAGGCTAGAAAATCACTGCCCCCACCTACCCACAGGGAGGACCAGATATTTGGGGAGCAGTGGTTCCTTGGACTGCAGGCGGAGGACAGGGCTCAGTGAACAGCAGGGCGGTCATGTTGCTGGATCGTCCAGCAAACATTTTTAAGTGCCAGGCAGAGTGGTAGACACTAGGGCACAGTGACAAACAGACCCAACCTGTGCCCTCACAGGGCTCTCCTGTGAGAGGCAGAGGAAGGCCAGACAGAAAATTGATAGGAATGCTGCTGCTGCTGCTAAGTCACTTCAGTCATGTCCGACTCTGTGTGATCCCATAGATGGTAGCCCACCAGGCTCCCCCGTCCCTGGGATTCTCCAGGCAAGAACACTGGAGTGGGTTGCCATTTCCTTCTCCAATGCATGAAAGTGAAAAGTGAAAGTGAAGTCGCTCAGTTGTGTCCGACTGTTGGCGACCCCATGGACTGCAGCCTACCAGGCTTCCCCATCCATGGGATTTTCCAGGCAAGAGTACCGGAGTGGGGTGCCATTGCCTTCTCCAGATAGGACTGCTACAGTGCTGAAAGAATGATGGGCGGGGCGGGGGTGATATGGAGGCGGGCATAGCAAGTGTCGTAGGCTTTCCGGAGGTGGTGCGGAGGCTGAACTCTACCGCGTAAGGCAGCCAATCAGGGAGCTATGGGCTGCAGGGTCTCCCAGGCAGACTGTGCCAGGGTCCTGCGGTGGAGAAAGTCTGGGCTCACCCAGGACAAGTTGGGCGTGCTCTCCAGGAGGGAGGAGATGCCAGAGGAGGTAGTAAAATCTGCATTTGGTTTGGGCTCAGTTTCTGGGGGCCAGATGAACATGGAGACCCCGGGTACAAGGCTGGTGCAGTTTCAGGAGAGATGAAAGTGGACTGCATCCAGGACGGGCTGGGGATGAGGAGGGGCCGATTAGATTTTAGTGGCCAGGCCTGTTGGCTTTGTGCTAGGCTGGGTGGAGGGGAGGCGTGGAGGACACTGGCTAACTGACATGCAGACAAAGTCCTCCTTGTGGGGCTCCCCCAAAGTGGCCTGGGGGAGCTGAGTGGTCGCTTTCTCTGAAGCCATCCTCCCCAGCCTGCATCTGGAACTGATGGGTCTATTGGAGGTGAAAATTGTGTCTCCTGCCTGGTCCCCAAATTGCCCCCTGGGGGGCGGCAGAACTCCAGGTGCCCATTTTAATTCTCCGATAGTCGTACTGTTTTATTGTTCCTATTTGGGGTTTTATTATTATTGCTGCTAATGGTTTAAAAGCCTTTTAATTAAGGCTGCAGGTTGGAGATGGTGCCTGAGCCCTTGGGGCGGGTGGGAGGAGGCCTTGCTGAGTGCTCATTCCCTGCCTTTCGCAGCTGGGGGTTCTGTGCTGGGGTCCTTTCCGCAGGAAGGCTAAAGCAGGGGCCTGTTGCCATTGAGACCTTGAGAGCAGCCACTCAGGGGGATCGGGCCTCCTGTGATGCAACCAGAAAATTGTCCCAGAATGGCTCCCATGACTTCTGTTTCCTGTTCAGAACCTTCTGTGGCTCCCTAGTGCCCTCTCCTGCAGGAGGCTGGGGGCCTGTGGTGGAGAGCTTGTGGAACACATCTGGGTTTGAGTCTGGCCTTTGCGACTTAATTGCCACAGGACCTTGGGCCAATTGCTTAATGGCCCACAGCTTCAGTTTGCTCCTCTGTAAAATGGGACTGCTGAGTTCTTGCCTCATACGTAGGGTTGTTAAGAAGAACACAGAATGTCCAAGCATTTGGCCCGTACCGAGCATTCTATGAATGGGAGTTGTGTGGTTGTGATTGTCAAGACGGTGCAGATTGCGCATCAGAGATTGCACATCTCTGAATACAAGCTACCCTTCTCGCTGATGCTGCCGCTCTTTTCTCCTTCCCTTCTTCCTCCACTTGTCCTGGATCATTCAGGAGAGGGAACCTGCCCTTTACCTTTGCACGGGAAACCTTCCCTTCCTCCTCCCTCTGGGTTCTCAGAGCTGCTTAAGCATCTCCTCTTAGGGACCTGGTCTTCTGCCTTTGACTACAGACTTACTCCCAAGAGTTGCACACTGATGCCTGCAGGACCCTGCAGGTCAGGTCAAGAGGGATGCTGTGGAGAGAAGGGCCACAGCCCTTTGGTGAGATTCCTGTTTCTAAGACCTGCTCCTGTCCTGTGGCCGTTTCCTGCCTCCCCAGTTACCTTTGCCACTTCAGCCCTCTTTTATTGAACATCTATTACGCGTTTCCCTGAGCTATAAGGTACTACCTACATCGACTTCCTCCATTTTCATCCTGGTGACCTCCTATGACATCTTTCTGTGCCCATCTGACTGATAAGGAGACAAAAGCTACAGAGCTCAAGTTTTCCACCACCAAGGTCACCCAGCTGACAACCACTGATGCTCCATCTGGTGCTCACTCTCTTCAGCAATGTTGCCAGCTGCATCCATATCACATTTCTGCCCCAGGGTCTTTGCACTTGCTCTTCCTTCTGCCTGGAACTTTCTGCCCCCGCATACTTACAGAGCTTCCCCCCTCACTTCATTCAGGCCTGTTCAGATGTCACCTCCTCAAAGAGCCCTCTATTCCACCTTTAATCCTGCTTTATTTTGCCTCGTGACAGAGGTCACACCCTGAAATATCACACAGTTGTCTGTGTAATTTCCATCTTTTCTGCTGGACTTCAAGGTCAGTAGCCACAGTCATTTTGCTCACCTCTTATCTCCAATCCCCAGAATGGTGGCTGACATACATTACCTATAGGTTTGTGGTTGAGTGATTCCTTTGGTTTGCAGACTCTCCATGTGGGTGGGACTGAGGGAGTGGCAGGCACTGGGGTTCAGCAATCCCAGGGGCAGGAGAACTGGAAGGCCTGGCTCTGTCCCAGGGGAGGCCCCGCCATCAGCCTCTTCCCCCTGCTCTGGTTTCCTGTGCACCTTCTAAGCAGGACTGTGGCCCTGAGTCCAATCAGAGTGGGCATCAGTCCAGCTCTGTCCCTAGTGGCTAGACCTTCCTTCCACACGGGGGCCTGGCAGACCCCACCTGGACTCCTACCGGCACCTATGGTCTCCGTCTCTGCCCTCTCCCTGCTGCGGCTGTATCTCTGCCTTCCCCTAACAGCTATCCATTGGAAGCTTCTGGACTTGATAAAAAGAAGGAAGATACAGCCTGAGAAGCTGGAAAAATGAGGGAGAGAAGGTAGGTGGGGCTCAGTAGCTTAGCATTTCCCCCATTCTGGATTGGATTGACCTATTTTACAAATTAGAAACTGAGGCCCAGAAAGGTTAAGTTACTTGCCCAGTGGAAGAGCTCAGATCCAACTCCCTACATTATTCACATGCCCATGGAGGGTCAGACACGCTCCAGGCTTGAGGGTAAAGCTAGGACCTACGTAGTATTTTAGGGCTTACTGCCAAGTCACCCAAGAATCCACTCAAACAACATGCTAGTGTCCAGCACCATGCTGGGGGCAGGGGAATGGGAGGGCAATTGTAGGCGTGGTGGAGGCAGCTAGGTCTGCTTGGGGTGGCCTCCAAGAAAGGTTGGATTTGGGGCTTGAAGTATGAGCAGGCGTCCCCTAGCCAATGAGGAAGGAGGGAAGGAAAGCCCAGGTAAGGGGCAGGCTGGAGCCTTTCAGCAGTGAATGGAGACACCCGAGGGGAAGGTGGTCAGCAGCCCCTTCTGCTTCAGGGCTACAGGGAGCTGGATGGTGGGACTGGGGCTCCTGTGGTGTTTCCTGGCTCTGGGGTCCTGAGAGTTGGTGGCTGCAGCAGAGGTAGGAGTTGTAGTGATCACCTCTCCCCAGTGAAGGACTAGCTTCCCTGCAGCATGTTTTAAGGCCAGCCTTCCCTTCCCCAGCGTGTCCAGTGGCGGCTCAGTGGTAAAGAATCTGCCTGCAATGCAGGAGATGCTGGTTCAATCCCTGGGTTGGAAAGACCCCCTGGAGAAGGAAATGGCAACCCATTCCAGTGTTCTTGCTTGGGAAATCCTATGGACAGAGGAGCCTAGGGGGCTACAATCCATGAGTCAAACACAACTGAGTGACTAACATTTTAGAATGTTGACTTTAGAGTCCCTTTCTCACTGTTTCCGGTGAGGGCCCACAGGTAGGCCCACTCCTCTATTCTCTGCGCCTCTTTCAACCTCTCCCAGGGGAAGAAGGCCCAGGCGATGTTGCCTTCCACCTGGTCTAGGGTGTGAGGGGAGCTGGGGCCCCTGTCCAGCATCCAGAGGCCCTCACCCCACTCAGTCTCCCTTCATCCTCATCACTAGGCCACGAGGAGATGGGGATTGGCCTGTTCCAGGATGGGGAAGCCGAGGCCCCAAGAGGGAGGGCTGGGTGTTCGGCAGGCCTGAGTTCCTGCCCTGGCCTCCATAGTCCGCATCGTGCAGACCAGCAAAGGCTCTGAACCTCGAGGACCTTGGCTGTCGAGGAAGTGAAAGGGTCAGAGGAGGGAGGCGGAGGCTTCTTCGGCTGCATGTGACATGGGAAGCATTGTCTGCTCAGAGCTGAGTGCTGGCGGAGAGTCAGCCACAAGTGCGAGGGGGAGGCGGGGGAGGCCCATCTGGAGCCTGCTGCAACAGTAGTAAAAATCGCCAATGTAATCAGCATTTATCAGGGCACCACCTGTATGCAGGGCCCTGTGCAGACTGACTTTCTGCCCTTGGGGAGCTGGTCCAGCCGGGAAGACGGTCGTCAAATTATCACAAAAACAAGTAAGTGCAACTGAGCAATCAAGTGGAGAGTCCTAACCTAGTCAGGGGTTGGGAAGTCATCTCTGGGGACGTGTCACTTGAACTGGGCTCTGATAAGTGACAGCCACCCAGGTAGAGATGGAGGGCAGGGCAGGAGGAACCGTACAGCACCAGTGCTGAGGCAGGAAGAAGCAGGCCAAGTTAGAACGTGGGGAAAGCCGGCGAGGCTGGCCCACTGTCAGCCAGGGGAGTGGGAGTAAGAAGGATGAGGCTGAGAGAGGGAGCCTGTGGCTGGAGCAGGGAAGACAGAGGAACCTTAAGTCGCCAGCAGTGTCTGATTAGCATATTCATGAGCACACCCATCCTCATGAATATGCTAATCACCTCTCAGAGAATTGAGGGGGTGGCCTAAGATCCCAGCACCCTCTTCTTCTGGAAACGGAGCCCCAAGTAGGGGTGGGGGTCCCCGACATCCCCGGTGTCAGCTCCTGCCTTCTCCTGGCTGCCTGCCAGTCCCTGCATACCCGCTCTCTCGGGAAATTTTGGCTGTTCCAAAAGTGGGGATGGTACAGAAGAGGAGTGTCCCTTGGACACCCACACACACCCTGAGGGCCGGGCCTCGTCTTGTCATTCGCCTGCACATGGCTGGCTTCACTTGGGTGACTCACCCTCCCCAGGGGCACATGGAGGGTGGGAAGTTCAGGAAGGAAGCCAGGGCTCCCATGTTACCAGTCCCATGCTCAGTGTCCCCAGTTTAGGCCAGGAGCCTCCACTGGTCTTGAGGCACTTGGGTCCCTGGTGGCCACACCAGATGAGAGGTGTTGGTTGTGCCCCTGCCTCTCCCACCCCCTGGTTCTGAGTCACTAGAGAGCAAGAGAAATATGAGGGAGAAGTTGCTTCCAGACGGGGCCCCACAGCCTCCCAGGAGACCCAGGAGGGTCTTCCCGGCTAGGCCTGGTCCCCCAGGGGCCTGTCAAGAGGCTGGTTGGGTGAGGGAGGTCAGGAGCCAAAACACCTTGATGCAGGTGCTACAATCCAGTGGGTGGAGGGGGGTGGTGTAATTAACTGTCATCGCAGTAGTGAGTCAGGCACCGCTTGCAGCTTTGAGTCAGCCCCAGGGGGTGAAGGGGAAGAGGACACGGTCAAGGTTGCATGCCAGCAGTTTGGGCCAGGCCTCCCCGGAGCCTCCCACTGCTCTCCCAGGTTGCTCCTGGAGCGATCAGCCTGCTCCCAGGTAGTTTCTAGGAGCTGTTCAATCGCTCAGTCATGTCCGACTCTGCGAGCCCATGGATTGTAGCACACCAGGCTTCCCTGTCTTTCACCATCTCCTGGAGTTTGCTCAAACTTGTGTCCATCGAGTTGGTGATACCATCCAACCATCTCATCCTGTGCTGCCCTATTCCTTTTGCCTTCAATCTTTTCCAGCATCAGGGTCTTTTCCAATGAGTCAGCTCTGCATCAGATGGCCAAAGTATTGGAGCTTCAACTTCAGCCTCAGTTCTTCCAATGAATATTCAGGGTTGATTTCCTTTAGGGTTGATGGGTTTGATCTCCTTGCTCTCCAAGGGACTCTCAAGAGTCTTATCTAACACCATGATTCAAAAACACCAATTCTTTGGTGCTCAGAAAATCCCATGGATGGAGGAGCCTGGAAAGCTGCGGTCCATGGGGTCGCTGAGGGTCAGACACGACTGAGCTACTTCACTTTCACTTTTCACTTTCATACATTGGAGAAGGAAATGGCAACCCACTCCAATGTTCTTACCTGGAGAATCCCAGGGACAGGGGAGCCTGGTGGGCTGCCATCTATGGAGTCGCACACAGTCGGAGAGGACTGAAGTGACTTAGTAGCAGCAGCAGCTTTCTTTATGGTCCAACTCTCACATCCATACATGACTACTAGAAAAACCATAGCTTTGACTAGATGGACCTTTGTTGGCAAAGTGATGTCTCTGCTTTTTAATATACTGCTTAGGTTTGTCATAGCTTTTCTTCCAAGGAGCAAGCATCTTTTAATTTCATGGCTGCAAGGAGAGCCTGGGGCATTCCCATCACTCTCTTTGCATAGAGAGGGTAACTGAGGCTCAGAAAGGGCACACACATGCCTGCTTACTCAGTCACCTCTGCCTGTACAGCTCTCTTTTCAGGTCCAGAACACTACATCCAGATGCTTCGTGACCCCAGGCTCTTGCCTTTCCTATGCCTGGAACCCTTCCCCCTCCTTGTTATATATACATCAAGATTCTCAGCTTACTGTCCTTTCAAAAGGGCCTTCTGTAACCCTGTCTTGGCCCTCAGTTTCCTCTGCCCCCTGCCTTTGGAACACTTACCATGATTTATAATAGCTTTTACCAGTTTTATCTCTCCTCTTTGCCAAGAGGTAAGCTCTGTGAGCCCCAAGTCCACATCCATCTCATTCAGAGCTCTAACCTGGCATAGAACAATGATAGTAGAAATAACCAGCATTTACTCCATGCCAGGCAGGCTTCCTTAGTGGCTTAGACAGTAAAGAATCTGCTGGCAATGCAAGAGGCCCAGGTTTGATCCATGGGTCAGGAAGATCCCCTGGAGAAGGAAATGGCAATCCACTCCAGTATTCTTGCCTGAGAAATCCCATGGACAGAGGATCCTGGCGGGCTACCGTCCATGGGGTCACGAAGAGTTAGACACGACTGATTGACTAAGCATGCTCTCCATGCCAGGCACAACACAGACCCCTCCAGAGGCCTTGATCCCTCATAACCCTTTGAGAGAGGCACAGTTTCCATCACTCCCATTTTAAGGATGAGGATGCTCGTGCAGAAAGGAGGCTGGACCTGGTCTTGGGCAGTCCATCCAGAGCCCGCACTTCCATACAAGGCCCTGGGCTCCCCTCTCCCTCACTCCCTCTGCTCCAGTGCACACAGTGGGAGCTTGCTTGGTATACATTGGCTTGGTGAGTGGATAGGAAATCAGGCTTTTCCTGGAGCCACCCAGACTTTGAGGGAAGAGCCCACCCATCACCCCAGCTTTTGCCTCCCCAGTGTTTTCGGCTGCTGCTGGGATAGCAACCTCAGCCCTGGGGGAGGGGGCACCCTGACAGCTTCCTGCTTCCTGGCTGCTGGCAGTCCAGGCTCAGTTCTCCAGGGATGCCTCATTTGGTTTTATTCTCATTTCTTTGAGCAGATTGAAGAGTGGAAACAGAGACAGCCTGTTAGACTGGTATGTTGGGACGAGAGGTTTAATTTCCCAGGAGGCCCTGGCAGCTGGAGCAGGCCCCCGAGGTTGGAGAGAAGGGGCTGCAAACACAGGCACGACAGTCAGCTGGGACTATAACAGAGTCAAATGGAGCTGGGCACGTGGACACCCCCATGCCTTCTCGCTGGACTGGGGTCTTCCTGGTGAAAGGGGCAAAACAGAAGTGTTATGGCCAGGGACCTCCACACACTTGCTGTGTTACCTTGGGCAAGTCACTCCTCCTCTCTGTGCCCCAGACTCTTTTTTGATAATGGAGGACACTGTGAGGAGCTGGGCAGCTAAGGGGTGCCTCCAGAAGGAGTAATGGGAGCGTGTGTTGGCTGGATGGGGAAAGGAGAGGCAGGGTAGGCAGAGGGCTGTTGCTGTTTGGGAACCTGTCAGGACAAGAGGAGCCTGTTAGGGTCTGGGGTTTTGGCCTGGCAAGTTCCCTAACCTTGAAGGCCAGGCCTGTGCGCTCTAAGTTGCTTTAATTGTGTCCAACTCTTTGTGACCCCGTGGACTTTAGTACATCAGGCTCCTCTGTCCATGGGGTTCTCCAGGCAAGAATACTGGAGTGAATTGTCATGCCCTCCTCCAAGGGAACTTCCCGACCGAGGGATTGAACTCACGTCTCTTATGTCTCCTGTATTGGCTGGTGGGTTCATTACTACTAGCGCCCCTCAGGAAGCCCTGAAGGCCAGGCCCAGCTCCCACCAAAGCCAGCAACAGCCTCGGTCTGACCGATGTTGATTAATGGCCACAAGGTGCCTGGGTGCCAGTAGCCACCCCCATCGGTGGAATTAGCTGTGATTTATGGGATTGGAGCCCTCGGGGAGGAACTGTCTGAGCTCAGAGAAGCCTGAGAAAAATGGGCCAAGCAGGGTAGAGCCTGGATGGAGGCTACCATGGCCACCTAGAAGGGATGCCAAGACTGAGTCCCCTGACCCATGGTCCTGACTGGGAAACTGAGGCCCACGGAAGGCAGGTGACTTGTCCAGGGCCACTCAGCAGAGGGATTCCTCAGCGTCAGGACTTGTTACTCTGCCTCTCGCATGCCCCAAGCTGCCTGGTGCACACGGTTTGTACCCCTGCCATTTGCCAGCAGGGAGTCTTCTTCCTCTAACTAGCAGCAGAAACCAAGAGCCAGAGCTGATGTTTGGTGCTAGGAGTCCTGTAGACTTCAGATTGGCCAAGAAAAGCTATTCAAAGGGGGTGGCATTCGGGCTAAGTCCTGCGGGATGAGAGGGAGCCAGTCATGTGAAGATAGGAAGAGAGTGAGCTGAGTGGAGCCACCCGCAGAGGCTAGAGCTTGGAGGTAGGACAGAGGCTGGTGCATTTTTCAGGAAAGAGATGGCAGGGTGGCTCCAGGGGCTGAAGGGGAGCGGTAGGGTTAGTGATGCTGCTGCAAAGAGTGGGGCCTGATTAAACCCTGAGGGGTCTTCCAAGCCCCAGCCAGGGGTTTGGACCTCATCCTAAGCCCCCTGGGCAGGCTCTGGAAGTATGTGAACAGCTCTGCTTTCCATTTTCCAAAGAGCCTTCCTGCCCATTCATGAAAAGTGACCTGGAGAGGCACAGGAGAAAGTGGGGAGCCTAGGAGGGTGGCTGCTGTTGACCCTGGGGCAAAGGTGCCGAGGATGACCCAACCCCAGAGCTGAGATTTGTCTCTATGATTCTACTTTAAACCTCTCTCCATCCTGGGGGCAGCGACCAATTCTAATGTCTCAGAACCCATTCCAATCCATGATCCCCATGATGCCCCTCTCTAGGGCCCAAGAACCCTGTTTTTCAAAATAGTTTATTTATTTAGCTGCATGAAGCCTCAGTTGTGGCTCAGGGGATTGTCAGTTGCAGCAGGTGGGAACTTTAGTTGCAGCAGTTGTAAGTTGAACTCTTAGATGCAATATTTGGAATCTAGTCCCGACCAGGGATTGAACCGGACCCCTGGCACTGGGAGCATGGAGTCTCAGTCACTGGACCACCAGGGAAGTCCCAGGAACCCTGTTTAGTAGAGGTGGTACTGCATCAGACAGCTTGATGACTTGTTCAAGGTCACCCAACTTGGAAGGAGCAGAGCTGGGATAGGAAGCCAGGTTTCCAGGCCCCACCACTCTTTCATACCTCCCCTTGCTCCTTACCCCCACCAGAGATCAAGGCTGCACCTCCTCCAGGGTAGAAATTGGGGTTTTGAGGCTACTGGGAGCCTCCTGTTGGGTGGATTTGAGCTATATCTGCATGTGTGTGTGTGTGCACATGCTCCATCCAGCAGGAAATTTGGGACAGGAGCAGCTTGGGTGTATGTCTGGGTCTCTTCTTTGATAGGAAACCAGGCCAGAGCTGGGCGGCAGCAGGGGTGGGGGAGGCCTAGCAGCGTTGCCCTGGCCCCGCCCTCTCCCTGGCACTTAGATGCCTGCTGGCAAGGGCACTGGCAGACAGTTAGTGGCCACTGGCTCATGGCTGCAGCTGCCACACATTGTCTCTGTCCGCTTCACGTCTCTGCTTTTGACAGAGGACCCTCCAGCAGAACAGAGGTATCACCATGGAGGGAGCTGCCTGCCTGTTGTTCTGGCTGCTGTAGGCATGGGGGTGTCCTGTTCCCCTTGCCAGGGGCATTCTGGCTTGAACCTGGGTGATGGGACCCTGGGTTTCCTGGGTCCCAGGTAAGTCAGGTCCCTCTCTGGTCCTGATCCACAGTTTTCCCATCTGGACAGTGGAAGTGGAGTGGGACGGATTCAGTGACTTTGAAGGCCCACGGGTCTGAATCTCTGCTCCCCACTTCACTTTCTGTGTATCTTCTGCAACTGACTTCACTTCTCTGAACTTCAAAATGTCTGCATTCTTATCCTCATTTTAATACTTACTTTGCAGGACTTCTGTGAGTAGAAGCAGATGAAATTCTTGCAAGACCAGGCACAGAGCCGGCACGCAATCAAAATCAGCCTCACAAAGTAATAACACATACGCCATCCAACAGTAATAGCTAACATTCACTGGGCCCCTCCATGCACCACATAATTCATCTGCAGTCACTCTCCACTGCAGACTCTCAAGGTCAATACGCTTATTGCCCCCATTTTACGTTGGAGAAGCTGAGGCACAGAGAGGTAAAGGGCCATCCAGAGATCACACTGCTGGAAAGTGTGGAGCCTGACTGGCCATGGCTCCCTGCTTGTCCCTAAGTGCTAATCTTTCCTCTTGAATTCCCAAGCCCCAGCAGAGCCGGCTCCTGGAAGTGTCTGGCAAGGGGAACCCTGTCTTAGGAATGCTGTTGGGGTTTCAGAACCTTGGATAGAGCTCAGTGGCCACCAGGCGGAGGCTGAGGGCCTGAGGATAGGGAACTGGCTCTCAGCTGTGCCTGGGACCCTGGATGGAAGGTGTTTTTTTAGGGGGATGGGACCCTCCACCTCATCCTCACCGTCTAGGGATAGCAGGGCTCTGGATGAGCCAGGAAAGCCAAGCGTCCACCGCATCCCCTGGCACAGAGTCTGCTGTACACGAGGCCCATCTTCCTGGAAGGGAAGAAGCCAGGGCACCACTTCCAGGTCCCGGAATCACCACATCCCCATCCTAAGCCGTAAGGTCACCATGGCAACAGGTGGCATTTGCACACCTGAAGACATGGCTCCAGGAACCTCAGGCTGACTTGGCCTTGGGAAGCCCAGGGGCCCTGACTCTACTCTCACTCCAACCCACTGTATAGATGGGAAAATCAAGGCCCAAAGGAAGGAAAGCTGGATTCCTGGGATGTGCTAGCTAGAAAGTTCCCAGGGATCATCTAGCCCCACTGTCTCATTATATAGATGAGAAAACTGAGGCCAAGGGACCATCGTCAGGGAGATCTGCAATAGGTCCCCGCAGTTGTCTTCTGAAAGCATCGCTTCTTTTCCTCCCTTACATGTGCCATAATTTTAAAGTATGTGTTTTGTGTGTTTGGTGTCTCTTCCCTGCTGACAGACAAACTGGGGCCAGGGCCATTTGTTTATGGCCATATCCTGTGGCTGTTGCTCACTGTGGTGTTCACCATGGCATGGACTCCGGGGCCGGCTGGCCTGGGTTGAGATCTCAGCTCTGCAACTTACCAACTGTGAGACTTCAGGCAGGTCATTTCTCCATGAGCCTCAGTTTCTTCACCTGTGAGATGGGGAGAATGATGGTTGCTTTGCATATTTGGTCAGTTGGTAGAACACTGAGCCTTGCAGGTGGCAGGTGCCAGCCAGTGTCAGCTGTTGTCTTTGTTACTGGTTTGTGGGCACTTGATGTATATTGAACGAATGAGTGGAATCCACCTGCCAGTCCCATCATGAGGACTTTCCTTGAGGGCATCAGGGCAGCTGCCTCCTGATTCTATGGTATTTCTCATTCCTCATCTGCCTTGTCAGAAGACCTTGAAATTTACCACATACTGAAATCCCTTGGAGAGACTTGACACTGCAGATTGCTGGCCCCATCAAGACCCCTGGGATCCAACTCTCTAGAGGCAGTGTCCAGGGTCCAGTATCGTGAGCACCCTGTGCTTGTCATCAGTGGTGGGAGGCTGTTGTGGCTGCCTTGAGGGGTTCAGTGATGAACTGCCTGGCAAGCAAGGGGCTGGTGGGCTGCTAAGGCAGTCCTGTTCAACCCCAGCAGGGCCTGAGGCCTCGTTCCACAGAAGTCTGGACAAGGTGCTGATCTCAGGGGAGGGAAGGGTAAACCCTAGAGAGAAGCTATCAGGGAAGGCCTCCTGGAGGCAGTGGTGCGTCCATCAGGCCTTGAAGAGTGAGGAGGATGTTCCCTAGCTGAGATTGGCAGATGGTATCAAGGATGGGGGAGTAGCACACACGGAGTGGTGGGGGCAGGAAAGACAGGTTGTGCCTGGTGTGTGGCGTGGGATGAGCTAGTAGATGATATAGTCAGAGAAGTGGGTGGGGTTTATGTGAATCGTCAAGGACCTCGAATGCTACATCTTATACAAGTCCCTTACCTTTCTCTGTTTCCCTTTCTTCCATCACTACAAAATCTTAGGACCTATTTATTCCACCTCTGATCCCAATTAGTCCCCTCCCAAGCCCCAGTTCTTCCCCATCCCCTCTCTCCTCTTACTCGTCCATATCCTGACCATGAAATCGGTTCCCTATGAAATGATATCTATTCCCTATGAAATGTATCCACGCTAAAGTCACAGAAGCTTAAAAAGGTTGATGACATTGGGGATGGCGGTCCTGGTGGTGAGGAAGTGTGTCTTATTACAGTTGTTGTTTAGTCGCTCAGTCGTGTCCGACTCTGCAACCCCATGGACTGCAGCACGCCAGGCTTCCCTGTCCTTCACCATCTCCCGGAACTTGCTAAAACTCGGGTCCATTGAGTCAGTGATGCCATCCAACCATCTCGTCCTTTGTCGTCCCCTTCTCCTCCTGCCTTCAGTCTTTTCCAGCATCAGGGTCTTTTCTAATGAGTCCACTCTTCATATCATGTGGCCAAAGTATTGGAGCTTCAGCTTTAGCATCAATCCTTCCAATGAGTATTCAGGATTTATTTCCTTTAGGACTGACTGGTTTGATCTCCTTGCAGTCCAAGGGACTCCCAAGAGTCTTCTCCAACACCCAGTTCAAAAGCATCAACTCTTTGGCACTCAGCCTTCTTTATGGTGCAACACTCACAGTACCTTGTTACAGTAAGGTAAGGTAAAGTGAAGTCACTCAGTTGTGTCCAACTCTTTGCGACCCCATGGACTGTAACCTACTAGGCTTCTCTGTCCATGGGATTCTCCAGGCAAGAATACTGGAGTGGATTGCCATTTCCTTCTCCAGGGGATCTTCCCAACCCAGGTATCGAACCCAGGTCTCCTGCATTGTTACAGTACCTTAGCACAAAGCAGGGACTCCAGTGGTAAGAACTCAGACATGATAGAGGGACAGAGAGGAGGCCAGCATGACTGAAGTACCTTTTCATGGGTCATCATGCAGGTAAGAAGTGATGATGAACATAAAGTACCCAGCATTCATCCTGGCACATAGTAAGTGTTCAGTGTTTGATGTGCCCATGTCATGATTTTCCTGGGTCATTTCTCGAGTAACTATTAACAGCTTCCCTTGCCATAAGTTCCTGGTTTGGATAATAAAATATATGGTCATTGCACCTGTAAGCAAGAGCTATTTCTTGGGAAGCTTGGTTCCCTAAGGTGTTTCCAGGAGAGCAGCAGCCCCAGCCTGTTCTGTGTCTCCAGGAGATGATGGGGCCACCTTCCTCATATTGACATTCTCCTCCATCTCAGCGCCCACTTCCCTGCCCTACTGGGCACAGCAATGCTTGTGCCAGCCCCTCACCCCCAAGCGAACAGAGTGCCAGCGTCTCACAGTTGGCCCACTTTCAGCATGAGAGTCCTAGGTGGCTTCGTGATTTCCCCAGATGTGTCTCTGAAGGAGGTGCCTGGGAACAGGAAAGTGATCCACGCAGGGATGCAAGAGGTTGACATGTGCCCAGCGTCTGTCCCCCTTGCTCAACTTGGCCTTGGGCCTGGCTAGTTCCTTCCCAGTCTTGGCACTAGTTTCTTCAGTGCTAGACCCTGTAGATGCAGAGGCACAAATGAAATAGAGGATGAGTTTCTCAGGGTTTGGAGACCTGAGCAATACATGGGTTGTGCTGAGGACAGTCCCCCCTGGACAAGGCAGTGGGGTGGCCTCCTGTGATCTCACCCATCATCCTGGTGCTGGGGACAGTCTTTCCTTGTGCCAGTACCTACCCCATCCTGATGCTTCTGAGACTTAGAATTCAACCTCTTTAGATTCCTGGACTGGGGACTTCTTTGGTGGTCTAGTGGTTAAGCCTCCATGCTTCCAGTTCAGGGGTGCAGGTTTGATTCCTGGTCAGGGAACTAAGAGCTACATGGCCCAGCCGAAATAAATAAAGGAGAAATATTTGAAAAAATACGGTACATTTTTTTAAAGTATTAAATAGCTGGTTTGGCAGGTGCTGGACAAAAATGTGTGGCTCACTTTCCTGGCCGGTAAAATGGACCTGATATTATTCACCTGTTATTTCTGATGACTGACAAGGGGCTTGCCAGCTCACAGCACCAGCAGGTGGGTAGGGAGTGGCTGTGATATCCCTTCATTCCCACAAGTGTCAGCACAGACCTCTGCATATAGTAGGTGATGACTCTGTGCCCCGGCAGCAGACGCCAGGGAGGTGATGTGTGTTGAGGGTTCCATCTCCCCTTTGCCGAGGCTGGAAGGGGCTGCAGTCACTGACGCCTGACTCCTCCTACTTTGGGCGTGAGGACTTTGCTGCTCCCAAAGGCTGGTCATGAGGTGGGGAGGGGCACTGTTCCTCCCACCAGGAAGACCTCATCCTGCTGTTACCTGGCAGCACCATGAGCCCCTAACTCAGGAGCCCTGAGGACCTGGGAGTTTGGATGCCAGGCCAGGGCAGCTAGCATTGGCGGTGGGGATCTGTGGGCCCAACAGATGTAAATTTTAATCCCAACTCTAATACCTGCTGGCCATCTGACCTCAGACAGGTACTTTCTCCTCTCTGAGCCTACAGTTCCCTCAGTAAAATGGGGATAATAGAAAAGAGTTCTCAGAGTTAGGGGGACCTGATTACGTGGCACAGAGGAGCCAGTAGCACCTGCTGCTGCTGGCATCACCCTTAGCCTCGTGCCAGCTCTGCCAGTTGGCAGGATCTGGCGTGTCGTTGTAACGATGCTATAAATGGCAGAAACCCTACAAGACAGGAGGGCAGGTGGTAGGTCTCACTCTGTCATTTGCTCTGTAAATATTTATTAAGCACCTTCTATGTTCCAGGCACTAGACTGGGGGTTCCGCATACATCTGTAGGAAAAAGAGATATTGTCTTTCCTCCTGGGCTTACTTTAGGTATGGGACTTATCGAACCAACCAGCAGATATGAGTACTGCAGTCTGGGTGGTGACGCGTGCTATAAAGCAGGATGAAGGGATAGAGAGTGAGAGTAGTGGTGGACTGGGGGTCCAGGTCTAGGATGATCTCTCTGAGGAGGTGACATTTGGACAGACTTAAAGGAAGTGAGGGAGGGTGGGAGCCATGTGTGGATATCCAAGGAGGAGTGCTTCTGGTGGTGGAAACAGCCAGCGCAAAGGGCCTGGGGTGGGTACAGATTGTGGCAGAAAAGCTGGGAGGGTCAGTACAGGGGGAACAGAGGGTTCTTGATAGGAGAGGGGTAGGAAGTGAGGGCTCCTGGAGGTCAGAGGTGTTTGGCCCTGGAAGCCAAGGCAAGGTCTTGGTCCTTTGGTTCCTGGTGAGACAGAGCCCCGAGGGCTTTGAGCAGAGACTTGCCTTTTAACAGGATCCTCCGGCTACTGCGTGGAGACCAGGCTGAAGGGATCAAGAGTGGAGGCAGGGAGGCCCGGGGGAGGCTACAGCTTTGACCCAGGAGAGAGATGATGGTGGCGGGGACCAGGCGGCAGAGGTGGAGGTGGTGAGGAGTGGCTGGATTCTGGAGATGTTTTGGAGGTGGGGACAGCAGGACTTCCTGACTGATTGAATGTGGGGAGGGAGAGAAGAGGAGGGAGAGGAGCAGAGAGAAAGACGGTGTTAAAAAGCCACAAAGCTATATGAGATTACCCGTGTGGGCAGAAAGCGGACTGAGCCACGGTCGCTTTGGGGAGCAACGCTTGAGTGACTGGAAATGTGTCTCGTGAACTGAAAATTAGGTTGCAGGTCTGAGTTATAACACAAAGACATAAAGAAGAATACAATCTTTTCTGTCATGAAAACTATTGGAAAGGGCCACAGGAATGAGCTGGGCGATCAGGAAGCCCGGGTTCACGATGCCGTCCCTCCCCTCCCCACCCCCACCTTGTCTGCTGTGTGACCTTGCTTAGGCACCTACCCTCTCTGGGCCTCTGATTCCTTTCGGAAGGTCTGGACTCCCTAAGGAGTCATCCTTCAGAGATCTCCCGTGGAGGCTCTGGGGCGGCCGTGAGACTCCAGGGGGGCTGCAGGTGTGGAAGCAGGGAGGACGGGTGGGCAGGGCAGCTAAGGGTCGGGAGAAAGCTGGCCTGGAGAGCTGCTTCCCTAGAGGGGGGCATGCAGACAGGGAGGCCCCAGCTGAGAACGAGGAGAGACTCATGCAGAGCCGGGACAAGTCCTGCTGGGATGACTGAGAAGGGGCAGCTCCCCGAGAGGCAAGAAGACCTCAGGCTGGGCCTTTGTCCCAGTGAAGTGCTTAGGCAGTGTGTGGCTGGGCTTGGCTGGACTCCCTAGGTGCAGAGCCTCCCGGCCAGGCCTGAGACAGGAGGCCATTTCTGCTCCCCTCGGCCCCCCTCCCCCGCCCCCATGGCCTTTCCCTGCTACTGACCTTCCCAGGGGCATTTTTTGTTTTCACCGTAAAGGACAGAGGTATCTCCAGTAAGCACCTGGTCACAGAACCAGCAGGTGACAGCCACAAGCGGCCTAAGAGCTCACTGTACAGCCGAGGAGTCACCCTGACCCCAGGGGCTGGGGCAGAGCTGAGGTTTCACCACTTGCCGTTTCGAACTCTATCCTCTCTCCTCACCCGTCCTGCCCTTCTCTTTTGTTTTCCTCACCCTTTGTCAAGGGTCAGTGAGGAACAGGGAGCAGGCTCTTGAGGCAGGTTGACCTAGGTACCAAACTCGCTTCTGCTACTCGCTGTGTGACCTTAGTTGAGCCACTCACCCTCTCTGAGTCTCTTTCTCCTTGTCAGCCAGAGGGGAGATAATGATGACAATCTATCAGGGCTGTGGGGAGGAGCCAGTGGAACACTATGAGCAAGTGATTGACAGTCGCTCAGGCATGTCCAGCCCTTTGCAACGCCATGGACTGTAGCCTGCCAGGCTTCTCTGTCCGTGACGTTTTCCAGGCAAGAATACTGGAGTGAGTTTCCATTCCCTTCTCCATGGGATCTTCCCGACAAATTCTTTACTGTCTAAACTACAGATGAACACTGTAGAACTGGAAAAATAGGAGGCTGACAGGTGCCAGTCTCCAGCACCCTGGGCTGATGGGCATCTGGGTTATCTGGTGGGAGGTCATGCCCAGACCTAAAGTGAAGGTAGTGCCGAGCAAGTTCTCCCACTTGACTTTTTCCCCCAACCTGATGTATTCATTTATTTGGCCAACACACAGCTTGGCTTTTGGGATCTTACTTTCCCTGACCAGGGATTGAACCCCAGACACAGCAATGAAAGCCCCAAGTCCTAACCACTGAACTGCCAGGGAACCCCTGCCCACTTGGCATATCACACAAAGCACTCCCAGAATTTGGGCCAAGGACCCTGTGGGGAGTCAGGAGAAAAGGCCAGAACAACAGTGCCTCGGGTACTAAGAGCTGTCCTCTGCCCCATTCAATGCCGCCTCCTCCATGCCCAGGCTGGCCACACTTGAGATGCAACCACACTGTCCTGGTCAGTGGACAGTGGCTCGGGCAGGTGGGGAGCCAGCCGCAGGAGGGGCCGCCTCTCTCCAGTGTGAGCAGCTGGGTGGCTCGCTGGGGTGTGGTGGCGCCAGTGACAGGCAGGCGGCCCCGTTGCAGCAACGTGACGGGGCTCAGAGTGGCTGCAGCCCCCGTCCCCGCAGTCTCCTCCTCCCCCTTCTCTTCTACACCTAGAGTGTAGACCACACCCACTGGTTGCCTTTGCTTTCTGCCTTGCCCCTAACCACCGCTTCCATCTGCAGCTGAGTTTCTCAACAGTGTTGACTACACTCACTGACCCCTGGTATCCCTCACCCCCTGCAGCCTGGATCACCTCTCATCTTTCCATGGTCATCTTCTCACCAAGGCCACTGGGACCTCCAGTGGTTCACCAGGTGGCCGCATCTCAGTCCTCAGCCCCTAGGCTCTGGCCGTCGGCACACGCCGGCAGCACCTCTGATGGCTGCCCTGGCGCTGCCTCTCAAGCTTTTGCTGGTTCCCTTCCCCTGCTGGTCCGCTAAATGTTTCTGCTTCTCAGGGCTCTGTGCAGAAGGCTGTCCTCAGGCCACACTCCCCTCATGGGGACTCGTTGGCTGCCCCACTTCAGTGTCCTCCTGAACACCCACCATCCCCTGATCTCCAGCTCCATGCTGACCTTTCCTTGGAGCGCTCCTGGATGGACTCCTGGAGTCCCCGAAGCACCTCTTGCTCAGCGCGTCCAGGGGCACCTTGGCGTTTGCCCTCCAGCCTGCCCTTGCCTCCCTGTCCTGATTAGAGAGCAGTACCACCATCCTCTGCGTGGACACTGGTAGCCATAGTATCCCCTTTGCTCCCATCAGCCTTATTCAAAAATAGCTTTATTGAGGTATAATTTACATACCCTAGAGTTTAGTTATCTTATGAATTTCGGTGAGATTTAGTAAGTTTATAGGGTACAATCATTACCACAATTCCTTGTGTACACGTGCAGTCATTCCCACTCCCATCCCATACCCTAGGCAACCGCTGATCTGCTTTCTAGTTTTTACCTTTTCTGGAACGTTCCTATGAATGGAAATATACAATATGTAGTCTTTGCATCAGCTTTTCGCTTCCTCCAGTTTGCATGTTGTTTGTCTGTTGCTGTTTTTTTTTTTAAACTGGGGTAGAGTTGCTCCACAGTATCGTACAGCAAAGTGAATTAGCTATGTGTTTACATATAGCCACCCTCGTCTTGAACCTCCCTCCCGCCCCTCCATCCTACCCCTCTAGGTCACCGCAGAACAGCAAGCTGGACACCCTGTGCTATACAGAAGGTTCCCAGCAGCTATCTATTTTACACATGGCACTGCACATATGTCAATCCCAATCTCTCACTTTATCTCACCCACCTCTTCCCGGGCCCATACATCCATTCTCTCTACATCTACGTCTCTATTCCTGCCCTGCAAACAGGTTCATCTATACCATTTTTCTAGATCACACATCTAGGCATTAATATACAATATTCTAGGCGTTAATATACAATATTGGTTTTGGGACCTAGAACCTGTCATACAGAAGGAAATAAGTCAGAAAGCATATTCTTTATGCTCATTTACATTGTGGCACATATCAGTACTTTATTCCTTTTTAGTTCTGAGTAGTATTCCATCTTATGGACATATGACATTTTGTTTATCTGTTCACTACTTGGTGGAAATTTGGATTTGGGGCTATTATGAATAATGCTGCTATGAATATTCATTTTATAGGGACATATACTTTTGCTTTTCTTGCATTGCTCTCTTTTTCCCACCATTGTGCAAGGCCCTGATTTTCACTGGGAAGCCATGTGGTTGCTTGGAAACTCTACCTCCTCAACCCAGGGATAGAGCACATGACCGAGACTAAGCTAATCTGTGTGCACAGATTAGAATAGGGGCTCAAGAAATGTCTGTTTGTGGGGCACAGTGTCCCCTGCCTTCTGCTCCAAAGCTACCATGAAGAATCAGAGGGGCTCCAGACTGGATGAGGCTTTGAAGGAGAGATCACCTGGGTTCAGTGTTAACAGGGGAAGATGGAAGGCTTGGAACTGCCTGGGTCCTCCAGGCCGGAGCACCTTCAGGAGGTGCAGAGAAATGCCTCCCAGTATTCAGAAAAGGGAAAAGTAGGGCAGGCAAAGGGGCCGCCGCGGTGGGCCCTAGAGACTACAGAAGAGAAATGAAAGGATTATGAGGAAATGACATTAAAATGAAGATCTTCCCTGACCTCCAAAAGTCAGGGGCCCAAGAGGAGACCAGGTGGCCAGTGAGGGGGCCCCTGGGTCCCATCAGAGTTGCCGGAAAGTTTAGGGACTTATGAGACTGGGCCTTTGGAGGATTTAGGGAACATTTGATCTCCCCATCCTGGATGGAAAACCTGCTTGGCACCAGCTGGCTGGGTCCTGGGTGAACCTTCCCTGAGAAGCTGCTATGGAGGTTTCACGGAAGCTCTGGCCTTACACGCTGTGGGGTCTTAGCCTCCACATGGCAGGGCATAGGGCTGGGGCCCAGCCCAGGGTTCCTTCCAGAAACAGGTGCTGGTGTGAATCTGGGGCACAGAAAACCAGAAACCAGGCCAGGCCTGAACTCCCTCATGGGACCAGAGTCAGGAGCAGATGAGACTGTGGATGTGAATGTGCCTTGCAAACTGTAAGGGGCTGTCACACCCTGTCGGTGTCTCTCCTCCGTGCAGCCTTCTCAGAGACTCTCCCAGCTGAGTGAGTCACCCTGTCCTCCCCCAGACCATATATAAACCTCACTCTTGGACCCATTCCCCTCAGTCACAGATCCTAAGGAAGGACATGTCCCTTCCCGCCAGATTGAGCTTCTTGGGGGCGGGGACAAGCGCATCATTCTTCCGCGTCTGGCTCAGTGCCTGACCCAGAGCAGGAATTTGGCAAGGAGTTATTGAATGACCTTGACGTGTAGAGAAGCAGGTAACATAAGGGTGCTGGGTAGCCTCTGCTTGTAAAAACAGGGACCGGCTGGTACATGGTAGAAGTCTTTCCACTGAAACGTCAGAATGCTTTATTAGCTGTGGCTCCAGCAATGTGTCTGTCCAGAAATGCAACGTCGAGGTTGAGGATGCTAAATGCCGTCTGGTCTTGAGCTGTCCAGTAGGGTGGCCCTGAAGCACCTGGGGCTATTTCAATTTAAATTTCATTTAAAATTCAGTTCTTTCATTGCACTCATCACATTTAGGGCTTTCAGTAGCTGCATGTGGCCCATGGCCTCTGTAGGACAGTGCAGGGGAGAGCATTCCCATCACTGCAGAGAATTCTCTTGGACAGCATTCATCAATGCCTAGAAATTGCACATCCATGTGTTATCTTGGGCCCTGATCATTTCAAGGAGCTTCCAAGATTTCCCTTGAATTGTGAGATCAACCCAGTCAATTCTAAAGGAAATCGACCCTGAATATTCATTGGAAGAACTGATGCTGAAACTGAAGCTCCAATACTTTGGCCACCTGATACCAAGAACCAACTCATTGGAAAAGACCCTGGTGCTGGGAAAGATTGAGGGCAGGAGGAGAAGGAGGAGACAGAGGATGAAATGGTTAGATGGCATCACCAATTCAATGGACCTGAGTTTGAGCAAGCTCTGGGAGATGGTGAAGGACAGGGAAGCCTGGCATGCTGCAGTCCATGGGGTCACAAAGGGCCAGACACAATTGAACAACAACTGAGATTTCTGGGAGGGGGCTCTGGAGCCTGACTGACTTGAGTTTGGATCCCTGCTCAGCCTGGAAGCAAAGGAATTTCCGCCTCCTCTCTGAGACTCAGTGTCCTCATCTGTAGAATGGGTGACCGAATGCCTGCACAGAGCCATGAGGGTTGGATTTGGAAACTTGTAAAGGGCTTCTCAGTGCCCTGTGCAAGAGCCAGAGAACAGGATGCATGTGTCCAGAGCAGGAGTCTCCTGGACCGTTGTAGTTTGGAGCTTACTGCCCTGGGGCAAGGCATGCTGGAGTTTCTCCAGACACTGGGGCCCGATGAGGGGCAATGGTTTGTGGGTGTGCCCAGCTGGGGACAGTCAGTAGGAGAGGATGAGTCTGGAGCTGGTGGGGCCGAGGCTGAGCTGGGACAATGAAGCTCACTTCCAAGCCTCTACACACTGAGGAGGGGGCTTTGCAGTCCGAGTTAGCTTCCAATTCCTCTATGTAAAACTCTCCACTGTCCACTAGCTGACTGGAGGATAATAATTAATAATAATATGAACATACTGTTCCTTGGACTGCAAGGAGATCAAACCAGTCAATCCTGAAAGAAATCAGTCCTGAATATTCATTGGAAGGACTGATGCTGAAGCTGAAACTCCAATACTTTGGCCACCTGATGGGAGAAACTGACTCATTGGAAAAGACTCTGATGCTGGGAAAGATTGAAGGCAGGAGAAGAAGGGATGACAGAGGATGAGATGGTTGGATGGCTGGATCACCGACTTGATGGACATGAGTTTGAGCAAGCTCTGGGAGTTGGTGATGGACAGGGAAGTCTGGCATGCTGCAGTCCATGGGTGTGCTGCAGTCCCTGGGGTCACAGACACAACTTGAGTGACTGACCTGAACACACTAGCAGCTGTATTTACAGAGAATTTTCTATATATCAGGCACTGCGCTAAATATATAGACATAGCACATAGTATGAGGGACATACTGTGCAGATGCATTAACTCATTTCCTCCTCACAATATCTCTTTATAATAGGCATGTTGTTCTTACCATTTTACAGATGGGGAACATTGAGGACATTTCTTTATAATAGGCATGTTGTTCTTACCATTTTACAGATGGGGAACATTGAGGACATTTGATCTAAGCCACACAGTTATGAGGTGGTGGAGCAGGACACTGACCCCAGGCTCCAGAATATATGCTTTAAATAAAGCACAGATTCCCCCTGGGCATCCTGGTGGCTCAGACAGTAAAGAAGCTGCCTGCAGTACAGGAAACCAGGGTTCAGTTTCTGGGTCAGGAAGATCTCCTGGGGAAGGGAATGGCTACCCACTCCAACAGCCTCCTAACCTGGGCTGGAAAGTCCCTGCAGAGCTGGCCTCAGTGAGTCTTTCTGCCTTCACTTTGAGTCACTCCCCACCTATCTGGTCCAGTTCCTCAGACACCTCAGATGTCTCTCATGTGGGAGCCTGAAGGGCCCATGAAAGAAAGGCCTGGGAGGCAGCTGGGGAGATGAGCCTTGGTCAAGTTCAGGGGCAAGAGCGGGCCTCACAGAGACTTGAGAGTTCATCCTCTTCTCTCCTTAAAGCTCCACAGAATCCTGTTCATCCTTTGGGACCCAGTTCTAGAGTGAGCACATTGAGGCCAAGGACTGGGCCTAAGTCCTTTCTAGGCCTCAGTCCTTCCTAAGTCCTTCCCACAATGTCTGGCATGTAGCTTGGAGCACTGAAGCTCTTGGTAAATTACGGGTGGTGGATTAGAGGTAGATGAGTGAGTGGATGGAAGGATGGGTGACGTCGATGGATGGTGAGTCAACGGGAGAGTAGAAGTTGGTGGAGCTTGGGAAACTGGATGGGTGGATAGAGTGTGGGTGGACAGGTGGCTTGTGCTCAAATGCCTGTGGCTGCTGCACTGAGTGCAGGGGAGTGGCGTAGAGAGCATCAGTGATTTGAAGACATTTTAGGACAGAATCAGTAGGGCTTGCACAGAGAGCTGAGGGGCAGGGAAGGGTCCAGAACAATGGCCAGGTTTCTAGCTTTTGGAGACTTGGGAGGATCATGGTGTTTTCAGGGAGGAGCAGGTTTAGGGTAGAAGCTGCCACGTTTGCTCCAGGCTGGACTGGAGAGAGGTTTCACATGTGGGAGCCTGAAGGGCCCATGAAAGAAAGGCCTGGGAGGCAGCTGGGGAAATGAGCCTTGGTCAAGTTCAGGGGCAAGGGCAGGCCTCACAGAGACTTGAGAGATCATATGGATTCAGGACTGAGGGCTGGAGGACAAGCCAACAGGAGAAGTGGAGGAACCATGGCCCCTGAGGTAGAGGAGCAGCTGGGAGGGACACTGAAAGAGAGAGGAGGGCCATGCCATATTGCACACCTCCATCAACCATTGTAGGCAGCGTGCTGTTGGGACCCAGTGCCAAGGAGGTGCAGGCAGGAGACTCCACGCTGGAAATGGGCCATGAAGGGTGGTGAGGTTCTGACCAGTCTGATGAGGGTTACCCTGAGCAGGGAAACTGCATAGTCCAAGGCAGGAAGCGAAAATAGGTTATGACCATGGCAGCCAGTCAGCTGCAGAATAGGAGGCTCAACACCCTTTCTCTGCCCAGATAGCACACTGGGGTCACAGGCTCCAGGGTCTGGGAGGACTCTGGGGTAACCTGGGTGCTGTGCTACTTGGGACAAGTCACCTCCCCTCTCTGGGCCTCAGTCACCTCATCTGGTAACCAGAATCAACACCACCAACCTGGTTTGCTGAGAGGAGTAAATGAGATGTGAGAGTGTGAGAAGCCCCCAGTTGCACGGGGAAACTCTATAAATGCTATTTTTAAAAACTGTCTTTTCATTTCAATTTCACAAATATTTATGGAGCTAAAAGGTTCTGTGTAAATTAAATTTTTGTACGACAAATACTATTTTAGCGAGGCCTGGGGTGGCAAGATTGGTGAGGTTATTCATTATTTGAAGAGCCCTGAGTTGGATTCTTTTGAAAGCCCTTGCTCGTGAAGTGAAAGTCACTCAGTTGTGTCCAGCTCTTTGCGACCCCATGGATTATACAGTCCTTGGAGTTCTCCAGGCCAGAATACTGGAGTGGGTAGCCTTTCCCTTCTCCAGGGGATCTTCCCAACCCAGGGATTGGACCCAGGTCTCCCGCACTGCAGGCGGATTCTTTCACAGCTGAGCCACAGGGAACCCGGAGCCCTTGCTTGGTTTGGTTGGTTGGTTTGTTTGTTTGAGTCAACAAGGATTTTGACTTTCTAGGCTCACAGAGGAAAGTTTTCATTTGTTCCTCTTGTGTTTTGAAAAGATTCTCCCAACTGATGTAAGGTGATGGACCGAGGGAGACAGCAAGCAGGGCACCCAGGGAGGATGCTAGTGCCATGGTCTGAAGGAGGGATCACGGTGACCCAGAGAGGGGTGACTCTGGGCATAAAGGGACTTCCCTGGTGGCTCAGCTGGTGAAGATTCTACCCGCACTGTGGGAGACCCGGGTTCGATCCCTGGGTTGGGAAGATCCCCTGGAGAAGGGAAAGGTTACCCACTCCAGTGTTCTGCCCTGGAGAATTCCATGGATTGTATAGTCCACGGGGTCACAAGGAGTCGGACACGACTGAGTGACTTTCACTTTCACTGGGCATAAAGAGAAGGCAATGTGACAGACAGTGGGAGAGGAGGAGGGTATACAGGAACCCCCTGGCGTCTTGAATATCAAAGGGGATGAGCTGATTCCAGGTACCTGGTTAGATGATGCTGTCAGAGGGCAGGGTCTCTGCAGAGGAGACCCTAACATGTGACATGTGAGGTGTCCACAGGGCAGTGGGCAGAGCTGCCAGTGGGAATTTGGTCCTGCAGACCTGGCACTCCATGAGACAGGCTGGGCTGGAGAGAGAAGTAAATGTCTGTGATAGAGAAGGAGGGGGAACCCAGAGCTCATGACAATTAGCTAATAAATATTTATTTGGCACCAAAAACATTTGTCGAGCCATGTCCTCCCTGAGCACCTCCGAGCGCAGGTGCTGTGGCGGGCACTGGGGGCCTGGCAATAAGCTGCGTAGACCTAACTCTCAGCCTCACGGGGCCGACATTTTAGTGGGAGGAGCAGGGTGTAATTGGGATAAATTGCTCATTTGCATATCCTGTTATAAAGTGATACGTGCCTAGGAGAACAATAAGGCATGGAGGGACTGGGAATGTTAGGTGGAGTGGCTGGGTAGCCATCAAGGCTGTGCTCACTGAATTCATTTAAACCTCACAACTTTATGAGGAAGGTGCTGTAATTATTGTCATTTTAGGAATAAGCAACTGAGTCACAGAGATGTTAAGAAACTTGCCCACAGTCACTCAGCTGTATAACTGGCAGAACCTGGATTTTTACTTTAAGTCCATGCTCTTCTGTGAAGAGTCTTAACTATTGAGGGAATTCCCTTACTGTCCAGGGGTTAGGACTCCATGCTTCCATTTCAGGGGGCACAGGTTCAGTCCCTGGTGAGGGAACTAAGATCCCACAAGTCACATAGCATGGCCAAAAACAAGCAAACAAAGAGTCTTAACTGTTGTGCTGAACTGCCTCTCAATGACAAGGTCAGGTCTCAGCACAGGGCTAAAGGAAGTGAGAGGACAGGCTCATGGACATCTAGGTGACAGACTTTCCAGGCAGAGAAGAGCAGGTGCAAAGGGCCTGAGGCCGAAGCGTGCCGCAGAGGACAGTAGCTGGGGCACAGGGAGTGGGCCGAGAGTAAAGGGGAGATTCAGACGTGGTGGGGCACCTGTGGCATCTGTAGGGCTGCCAGCTTTTACTTGAGATGAAGTGAGGCCTTGGAGGGTCTAGGGCAGAGGAGGGGCAGGCTCTGGCTTGGGTTCCAGCCTGATTCCTCTGGCTTTTGTGTCGGGAGCCAGAGCAGAAGTGGGAGACGAGAGGATGTGACTGACCCGGGTGGGAAGTGATGGTGGCTGAGCCCACAGCGCTGGCAGCGCAGGCGGCGCCCCTGCCTCTTGATCCATTGTGCAGGGGGTTTCAGCAGGAGCGGCTGAGGGCTTCGGTGTGGGAGCCTGAGGGAAGGAGAGGCATCGAGGATGACTCCAGGGCCTGAGCCTGAGTGGCTGGAAGGAGGGGGTTCCCCTGACTGTGACAGGGCGGCTGTGCTGAAGCTGCTTTATGAAGCACCTTTCGTGTCCATTAGCCCTGTTAATGACCTGGCTGCTCTCTGTCCTGGATGTTGAAACTCTCGGAGGTTACTTGGAGTTTTGCTCAGGATCACTCAGCCAGAATGAGGTGAAGCCAGGACCGGAAACCAAGTGTGCACTGAAATTTGGATCCATTTGTCCAATCAGGAAACATTTCTAGAGAAACTTCTGCGTGCCCGGTTCTGTGCTGAGCGCTGACAGTGATGGCCAGTGATGCTGGTCCTGCCCTCAAGGAGCTCCCAGTCTGATGGAGGAAGCAGTGTCAACCAATGATCGTAGTTATGACTTCTTCACATCAGCATGATAAGTGGCGAGAAACTGAGTGAGTCCTAGGAACTGGCGACTTGGCCTGGCTGGGAGGTCAGAGAGGGGCTTCCTGGAGGAGGTGAATGTCAAATGCAAAGGCCTTTGGGATGGAGGGTTCTATGTTGAGGAATTCTTAGAAAAATGCTCCCTGATTCCCCAGGCCATAGTGGAAAAAACCCCAAGGCAACCCCTGCCTTCCAGAGGACAGCTGTCCATTGGGAAGTCACAGAACCTTTCTTTTAGTTTGGTTTGTTCTAGCAGCTTTATTGAGAGAATTCAGTAAAGAATTCTATAGACTATATAGGATTCTATAGAATACTACACAATACTATACAATTCACTCATGTAACGTGTCCAATTCAATGGCTTTTAGCATATTCACAGAGCTGCGCGTCCATCACACATTCCACTTTGGAGCCTTTTCATCATCCTAAAAAGAAACCATGAACCCCTTAACTGTCACCCTCTCCCAATCCCTGCCCCCCACCACTGGCAGCCACTCATCTACTTCCTGTCCACACAGAGTTGCCTGTTCTGGACATTTTATATAAGTGAAATCATGTACCATGTGGTCCTTTGTGACTGGCTTCTTCACTTAGCATAATGTTCTGGGGGTTCATCCCTGTTGGAAGAACCGGAATCTTAATCATCGTCAGAATGGGCGAGAACCTCAGAGGCTGTCTCGCGTGCTTCTCCCCACCTGTTGTAAAGGGGGGCGTGTGGAGGAGCCTTGCCCCCGCCCCCTCAGTAAGGAAGCTGAGGGGCAACTCCAAGGCCAGCCGTGGGACCCTCTGTCCCTCCCTCGGCCTTCCCCTCTTTTCCTTCCACTCTAGGTTCCTGCTGACTTTGGCTCAGAGTGACAGCATGGTCGGGCACACATCCTCCCCCAGCCCCGGATTTTCATGTACTGGCAATTTTCACGCCTCATGGTTCATCTTGAAATCTTTTAAGAATTTGTGTCTGCTAATTCAGAATGTTTTGGAGTTCAGTATTTTCCTTTTCTGCTATTTAAACACTTCTCATCCAGATGGTTACGCCTGTTTTTCTGGGGTGGTGATTTCCCCCACTTGGGGAGGCAGAGCCACGTTGGGTGGGGTTAAGCACCAGGTCTTGAAATTAGATACCCTGACTCGTCCTCAGTAGGGGGTAATTCCTGAAGCTCTCTGAGCCCCAGTCCCTCCCTTTGAAAAATGCAGATTACACTGTAGGGCTGTGAGGGGGAAATGAGGTCAAAAGAGGTGCAGACATAGGGAGGTTAGAGAGCGTGAGGGCTTTCTCGGGTCCTGGTTACACCAGGAGAAAAAGACAAGCCTCCTCCACCGTCCGCTACCCCTTTCTCCGTATTCTTGCTGTGAACTGACCCTGGACCCCTCCTCTTGCGTCTGAGGGGGAGATATGAGTTAGGATCCCAGCCCCACCCCTTGGATTCTGTGTTCCCACATCAGCTCAGTGTCTCCATGGCTCCACCTGTAGACTGAGAGGACTAGGGTGAGGGCTTCCACGGAAACTTCCAGAGCAACCCAGAGGCCCCTGGGAGCATGGGTGTGGAACGGTGGGGGTGGGGGCAGCCTCTCCTCCCAGGAGAGCTTGGTTCCTGCTGACTTAAAGATCCAAGTGGGACCACGGCACCTGTTCAGCAGAGGCGGGTGGAAAGGGACACTTGGCTTCCCTGGGCCTCTCCTGTAAGACGAGATGAGACGTGTGATGTGGGAGGTGGTGGGGATGGTCAGGCAATGCCTCCTGCTCTGAGTGCAGGGGACAGGGACCAAGCCACCTTGCAAGCCTTTATCAGGCTCAGACTCGATGCCGGGTATTCTACCTGCGTTATCTTCCTAATCCTCACTGAAGCCCTCAGAGGAAGCATTTTTATTTCCCTTTGACAGGCAGGGACACTGAGGCTCAGAAAGGGGTAGCTGCCTGCCCGCTGTCACCCAGCGAGCGAGGGCTCATCTGGGATTTGAACTCAGTACTGTGTGACTCTTGCCCCTTTCCTGACCGCCCCCATCCAGGGAAAAGAGGGACAAGCAAGAGGGAGAGGATTGGAGCCGTTGGAACCCCAACTTCCCAGCTGCTGTGGGATTTCTGTGGGTGGTGGGGAAAGCATCATAAATATGCATGACATGCAAATCTGCCTCTGATAAGGAATGTGGGGACCCATGTGAGCAGGGATAGTGTTGTACAGACACTTGCATTTCTATCACGATGGCTCCATGGTGTCCCGCTCCCCAGCATCCCCGGGGTCCACCTAGGGGTCTCAGGGTCCCAGGATTACCCCTGGCCACCTCCTCATTGATGTCCCCCTTCATTCCTGAAGGGAGGCTTCCCTGGTGACTAAGATAGTAAAGAATCCTCCTGCAGTGCAGGAGACCAGGGTTCAGGAAGATCCTCTGGAGAAGGGCATGGCTACACACTCCAGTATTCTTGCCTGGGAAATCCTATGTACAGAGGAGCCTGGTGGGCTACAGTCCCTGGGGTCGCAAAGAGCTGGACACGACTGAGTGACTAACACTTCCCCTTTCATTCCTGCAGACACCCGTGCCTCCCCCTCTGCCAGGTGCCCGGTGGCCAGAACCTGGTCACTCCAGGTGCTGGAGGGCCCCGTCCCATGCTGCTTTCCGCCAGCACCTCTGATCGAGTGCCCGGAGGATGTGTGTGCTAGCCCTCGATCCAGCGCCTGCTCCTGAGGTGACGCCGCCTGCTGCTTTCCGACTGGTTCCCAATTACCCTCTGCACGTAGCTCCCGGGTGGGTAAGTAACCAAGCTACAGCCTGGGCACTTGGAACCAGGGCTGCTCACCCACCCACCCATCCTCGGCACAGTTGGGAAATGCCCAGTCTTTCCACCTAGCAGCGCCCATCTGCTGGTGAAGGGACCTCAGTGAGAGCTTCTGTATGTCTGTGCTCGATTTATAGTGTGACCCCCTGCCTCATCCAGTCCTCCCAGCAACCCACAAGTTGGATGCAATGATTGTGCCCATTTTTGACAAAGGAAATGGCCTTAGAGTGGAGAAACCGCTTGCCCGAGGAGGCAGAGAAAGCCCAGTGCTGTACATCTCCAGCTCTTTCCAAACCCGAGGGGCTGGGGGGTTGGAGATAGGGGCTCAGGAAGGGAAGGGGAATAGCCAGCTGGGAATAGCCATGGAACCTCTGGGGCCCCTGGTGGGATGAGGGGCTGAGATGAGGTCCTCAGAGTTCCTGAATCTTGGGGAGCCACATCATTCCTGCCCCTCCAGCCCGTTCCACTGGCACCCTTGCAGTGCCCATGGTGCCTGACCCCAACATGGACGAGGTGCCCAGCCCTGCAGCATCTCTGACATCCATCTGAGGATGCCTCTGTGCACCCACACCTGGTCCCATCACCCTTCCTGCAACAAAGGACCCCGACAGGGTCACCCCACGGGTCGCCAGCCACAGCTCCAGGCACCCCTTTCCTGTATCTCACTCTCCTGCCATGCCCCCAGGCTGTGTAGGTGTGACAAATTCACAGATGAGGAAACTGAGGCTCAAAGGTGCTCAAGGGGCTGGCCCAGAGAAACCTGCTACCACTCACCATGATGTGGGGTCATTGGTTCACGATCGATTTCCTTGTCTGGTCCCAGCAACTCAAGGGATGGGAACAATCACTTCCTTCCCCACCGGACAGTCAGCAGCTGGGCCTGGCACAGAGTGGGTAGACAGTAAATCTTCATGTCTTCATGGGAGGAAGGAGAGACAGAGAGGAGGAAAGACCCTCTTACCTCCCTCCACCCAGACCCCAGCGGGACCCAAGAGCCCACTGTCGTTTGGGCAGCCTCTGGTCCCTGCCGACCCCAGAGAGCTGGCGGTCCGCTCAGACCTTCAGCAAGGCAGCCAGCCCCTCTGGTCCCCATTCTCTCATCTGCCAACAATTGATCAACCTCCTTAATGGAATGGTTATGAGAAGGGAAAAGACTCATAAATATGGATAATAGGCAAATATCATAGGCTAATAAAAAGCTGGGAAGTTCACTGTAGATAACGTTTATAGACGTGCTTCTTCAGGAACAAGAGCCACACACTTGTGTGATGCCCACTTAGTACTAATGACCATGTAAAGGACCCTATTAATCTGCCAGCCCCCAGCCCAGCTCCACCGATCTGGCCAGGCTGTTGTGACCACAGACAGCTTTTGCATTTGGTTGAGAAGCTGCCGCAGGAAAAAAATGTCCTAAGGCCACCTGGTCTGAGGTCTGTGTCTGTGGGATTTAATCCTTTGCAGATGCTCCTGGTGGTGCCCAGGGTCCTGCATGCCTTCCCCAGGGACTAAGTATCTGGCAGGTGCGGTCTGAGTAACAGCAGGGCGTTTCGTGAGCAGTTATTATGCACCCGGCATTATGCGCCCGGGCGTTGTGCTCGGCTTCCCGGGTGGCTCAGCAGTAAAGAATCTGCCTGCTGATGCAAGGAGACACAAGAGGTGCAGGTTTGATCCCTGGGTCAGGAAGATCCCCTGGAGGAGGAAATGGCAGCCCACTCCAGTACTGCCTGGAGAATTCCATGGATGGAGGAGCCTGGCGAGTTACAGTCCGTGGGGATCACAAAGAGTCAAACGTGACTGAGTGACTGAGCACGCACATGGTGGTGGTGTGCTAATGCTTCATTGTCTTCATCATCTCAGTGAAGCTCCTGGTGACCCTGTGGGAGTGTGATGGGGAGACTGAGGCATGGACCTTGGGGAGAGGACTCATCTGGCAACCTTCTAGTCCTTCCCTCGAGTTACTGCCGCTCTGTGCCAACTTGCCCCCTCCCCCACCGGCCGGGCCCAGCCAGGGGGCAGGATCTTGGCCGCCAAGAACACAGCGTAGCTGGCAGCCCCTGGCATGTGTGGCCCAGTGACGGAGAACGGGATTCCTTGGCACGAGCTGGGAGCACAGCCGTCAGCACTGTGCTGAAAGATGGAGGCCTGGGTGGCAGCGAGGGAGGTGTTACTGCTGCTATTTTGCTAACAAGCTGGTTATTTAAAGAACAGCCAAAGCTAGAGTTGGGAAATGGATGGGGAGTCTCCGTGCCCAGGGTGGAGGCGGCCAGGGGTCCAGGAGCCTGGCTGGGTGTGGATGGGGTAGCCATGCATTATTTTTCATTTTCTTATTATTATTAATAATGGTAACAGGATCATAAAAATCTAGAAAGGGATTAGATTTAAGAAGAAAAGAGTATATAAGAATTAAGAGTGGGGCAGGAGGGGTTTCTTTGGGGCAAGCAGTGTTCTAGTCATTGATGCAGGTGGTTTTGTGATCATTTATTACAGTAAACATTTCTGTTCTATGTGCTTTTCTCTGTGACTTAGATTTCACAATATAACGGGTAAAAAGCAATTACAACAATAATGGTTAATACTTCTTGAGCACTTACTAAAGCCTGGCTCTTTGCAAAGCATTTACCTTATTTCATGAAATTCTCACAGATTCTATGATTCTACCCATTTTACAGAGGAGGAAAGTGAGGCTTTGAGAAGTATAGTGTTATTTATTATAGGATCAAAGGGCACTCAGCTGGGTGAAATGGGATGAGACACAGGACAGACGGACTCAGCCCCATATCACTGTCCTATGTTTGAAATCAGGGGCTAGGAAGTTCCCCCAAAGGGCAGGGCTTCCTACATTTGTCCCTCAGACATGCATCGACACCATTATGTTCTTAAGGCTTAGGACACCAGATGGGTGTCTGTGTTGTAGGCAACATGGGAGGTATCTGAGTCTGACAAGGGGTCAGAACAGAGCATTTAACCAGTTAATAAGTGTTGACAGAGATTTCCCTGGTGGTCCAATGGTTAAGAATCCACCTTGCAACGGAGGGGACACAGGTTCGATCCCTGGCCAGAGAACTAAGATCCTACATGCCCACAGGGTGACCAAGCCCCATGCCTCAACTGCTGAGCCCATGAGCTGTGGAGCCTGTGTGCTGTGACAAAAGATCCCACATGCCACCACTAAGACCCAGTGCAGCCCCAACCAAAACAAATGAAAAAAAATGATTAGTGTTGACAGGTAAGAGTGGGTCTCCCTAGGAACAGATTAAGGGAGGAGGCTAGGGCTCACCTGGGAATCACTGAAGGTAAAAACAGGTCATCCAGGTGAGACAGGATCAGATTCCACCTCTGAACTAACTGCACAGAGTGCAGAACTGGCATTTCCTGAGGACCCACTGTGTGCTAGGCACATCCATTGTCTTCTTTCATCTTTAGAACAACCCCGAGAGATTAGTAGAATTCACCCCATTTTACAGATGAGGAGACTGAGGCTTCCAGAGAGGAGATGACTGGCCCAAGTCCACACCGCCAGGGAGGGGTGGAGCTGCTCCATCAGCTCGGCCATCTCCAGGGCCCAGTGTCCTGTGGGTGCAGTAAGCACCACTCGGGGCAGGGGGTCCCAGCAGGGCAGGCACCTGACACAGAAGCTCCAAGCAACCCATGAACAGGGTCAAGTTCTAAGGCTGATCTGTGGGTCCCCAAACTGGCGCTGGGGATGTGGTCCAGAGGGTGGCATGGTAGAGGGTGTCTCCAAGCCCAGAAGCAGAGACGCCTGCTCTACAGACAGGGCGCCAGCCCCAGCGAGATTTCTCTATTCCCAGGACATTTATTGAGAGCTGTGTTGTGTTGTGCTAAGGTGTTTCGGTCATGTCCGACTCTTTGCCACGCTATGGACCTTAGCCCACCAGGTTCCTCTGTCCATGGGATTCTCCAGGCAAGAATACTGGAGTGAACTGCTGTGCTCTCTTCCAAGCGATCTTCCTGACCCAGGGATCGATCCCACATCTCTTATGTCTTCTGAATTGGCAGGCAGGTTCTTTACCACTAGCACTGCCTAGGAAACCCTTATTGAGGGCTAGTCCCTGCTAGTCTGTGCCCCACACAGAGCGCTCAGCCTTGGGGAGGGACAGAGTCCATCATTGCACTGAAGGAAATGAATGGTGACATTATAAAGATGAATGGGGTAGGGCGCCTGCATAATGGCATCGGGGGGGCTGTGGGGCCTCAGCGAACTATAACATAGAAGTCTGGAACAGTCCCATTGTTGGATCACTGGTGGCCGCTGCTTTTCCCACTGTGACCTCCAGAGGTGATAGCTACCTCCTGTGTGCTCATCTGCTCATCACATCCTAGCGGGACCCTTGGTGCTGGCAGGTCCCCGCATTCACCGTTCACCTCAGTTACTGAGAGACAGACCAAGGTGGGGGATGAGACGCAGGGAGGCACGCAGCTCAACAGGGTGCGCGTGGCTGGCTGGACCGCATGCCCGCACCACCTGGACTCCCGCACCCCAGCTACATCATCACTGACTCACTCGGGTCTGCCAATAAGCACTCTCGCCAGAGACACTCTTTCTTTTTTTTTTTTTTAAGTTTGTTTTTCACATTTACATCTCTTTCTAATATAATTTTATTTATTTATTTATTTATTTTTGGCTGCTCGGGGTCTTCATTGCTGTGCGGGCTCTCTAGTTCCAGTGAGCGGAGGCTGCTCTCTAGTTGCAGTGCTCAGGCTTCTTTGTTGCGGAGCACCGGCTCTAGGGAGGGCTTGGGTAGTTGTGGCACACAGGCTTAGTTGCTCCAAGGCATGTGGAATCTTCCCGGACCAGGGATCAAACCCAAGTCCCCTGCATTTGGCTAATGGATTCTTATCCACTGTGCCAGCAGGGAAGTCTCTCACCAGCGACACTCTTAATGGAGATGCCCTGGATTTGCTTTTTGATAACCATTTATCCTGCCTGGGAAGACAGATGCTACCTTCCAGACACTCAGAGAATCTGAAATCTCAAGCAGAGAAACCTACACTGGTGCAATCAAACTCTCGAAATCACGGAATCTTAGTCATAAATAATCCAGCAAGAGCAAGCATATGCATTTTGCAAGTAAGCTTGCTGCACCTTTCCTGAAGACAGTAATAAATTAGAAACCACCCAATCATCTATCAGCAAGAGATAGTTAAATAAATTATGGTCCAGCCAGACAATAGTGTTCTCAGTGGCAGTGAAGACAGTGCCATAGATCTATACTTGTTGACATGGAAACATGTCCATGGTGCATTGTTGAAGGAAAAATAGGAGATTATAAGATGGTGTATGTTGTACGATCTCATTTTTGTTAAGAAATATCAATATATGCATGCTCCTGCCCAGAAGGACAACCGTTTCACTGTTGATAGTGGTTTCCTCTGAGTGGTGAAATAGAGACAAATTCAATTTTTATTTCTGCTTGTATCACTCAAGTACTCTGTAGGTACAAGTGATAGAAAACCCAGCCCAAACTGGGTTTAAGCAAAAATGGAATTTATTGATTTGTGAATGTGAAGTCCAGAGGCAAGTCCATCTTCAGGCTCAGCTGGTCTCAGGGGTTCAAACCTTGTCACTAGGACCCAATTTTTTTTTTTTTTTTTACTGCTGGTTTATTTATCTTAAACTTTATTTTATTTTTTTGGCCATGCCATGCAACTTGAGGGATCTTAGTTTCCTGACCAGAAAGCGAACCTGTGCCCCCTGCAGTGGAAGCACGGAGACTTAACTACTGGACCTGATTTTTAGTCACCGTGTCTCAAGTCTGCTCCCTCTGAGTGGTTCCTGTGTTCTTACAGGTCTTTCTTGTACAGGTAATAAGATGCCTGTCCAGAGGAGCATGCAAGACTTCTTCCAAGATGGCTCAGACACAAGTCCCAGAACAGTCTTAGTGTTGATCAGTCTCGTTTGTGGATATTCCCATTCCTCAGTCAAGTCCTCTGACTGACATCCTGGGCCTATGCACCACCATCCCCCAGCTGGAGAGGGAACTGATACTAGAACCTTATCAGTGGAGAATGGGGAAGCACAGCTTCCCAAAGGCTGATCTGAAGTAGACCCATGCATGTGTGCTAAGTTGCTTCAGTCGTGTCTGACTCTTTGCGATCCTATGGACTATAGCCCACCAGGCTCCTCTGTCCGTGGGATTCTCCAGGCAAGAATACTGGAGTGGATTGACATGCGCTTCTCCAGGGGATCATTCCTACCCAGGGATTGAACCCACGTCTCCTGCCTCTCTTGCATTGTCAGGCAGGTTCTTTACCACTAGTGCCACCTGGGAAGTAGACCCAGTTCAGTCCAGTCGCTCAGTCATGTCCGACTCTTTGTGACCCCGTGAATCGCAGCACGCCAGGCCTCCCTGTCCATCACCATCTCCCGGAGTTCACTCAGACTCACGTCCATTGAGTCAATGATGCCATCCAGCCATCTCATCCTCTGTCGTCCCCTTCTCTGCCTGCCCCCAATCCCTCCCAGCATCAGAGTCTTTTCCAATGAGTCAACTATTCGCATGAGGTGGCCAAAGTACTAGAGTTTCAGCTTTAGCATCATTCTTTCCAAAGAAATGCCAGGGCTGATCTCCTTCAGAATGGACTGGTTGGATCTCCTTGCAGTCCAAGGGACTCTCAAGAGTCTTCTCCAACACCACAGTTCAAAAGCATCAATTCTTCGGTGCCCAGCCTTCTTCACAGTCCAACTCTCACATCCATACATGACCACAGGAAAAACCATAGCCTTGACTAGACGGACCTTAGTCGGCAAAGTAATGTCTCTGCTTTTGAATATGCTATCTAGGTTGGTCATAACTTTTCTTCCAAGGAGTAAGCGTCTTTTAATTTCATGGCTGCAGTCACCATCTGCAGTGATTTTGGAGCCCAAAAAATAAAGTCTGACACTTTTTCCACTGTTTCCCCATCTATTTCCCATGGAGTGATGGGACCGGATGCCATGATCTTCGTTTTCTGAATGTTGAGCTTTAAGCCAACTTTTTCGCTCTCCTCTTTCACTTTCATCAAGAGGCTTTTTAATTCCTCTTCACTTTCTGCCATAAGGGTGGTGTCATCTGCATATCTGAGGTTATTGATATTTCTCCCAGCAATCTTGATTCCAGCTTGTGTTTCTTCCAGTCCAGCGTTTCTCATGATGTACTCTGCATATAAGTTAATTAAGCAGGGTGACAATATACAGCCTTGACGTACTCCTTTTCCTATTTGAAACCAGTCTGCTGTTCCATGTCCAGTTCTAACTGTTGCTTCCTGACCTGCATACAGATTTCTCAAGAGACAGGTCAGGTGGTCTGGTATTCTCATCTCTTGAAGAATTTTCCACAGTTTGTTGTGATCCACACAGTCAAAGGCTTTGGCATAGTCAAGAAAGCAGAAATAGATATTTTTCTGGAACTCTCTTGCTTTTTCCATGATCCAGCGGATGTTGGCCATTTGATCTCTGGTTCCTCTGCCTTTTCTAAAACCAGCTTGAACATCAGGAAGTTCACGGTTCACGTATTGCTGAAGCCTGGCTTGGAGAATTTTGAGCATTACTTTACTAGCATGTGAGATGAGTGCAGTTGTGCGGTAGTTTGAGCATTCTTTGGCATTGCCTTTCTTTGGAATTGGAATGAAAACTGACCTTTTCCAGTCCTGTGGCCACTGCTCAATAGCTAAACACACCAAATTCCCCCTCCTGTACTTATCTGAATTTCCCAAGATGTGTGACTTTCATAATCGGGGGGTGGGGGGGGAATGTCGCTATTAAAAGGAGTCCTAATCTCCCTGAGGGGACTCTTTTGGAATCAGAACATCTGAATCTTTAAAGCACCAGTTCAGTTCAGGAGACCTCGATTGGCTTTGTGTCAGAGTCCACTCCGGGCCAGACGAGGAGCTGTCCTGGCCTCCTAAGTTGTTGCAGCCTTTGGAGGAGTGAGAGGAGCCCACAGATGATTCGCCTGTAATGTGGGTGTGTGAACTGGGGCTGAGAGAACATGATGCCTAGCATGGGAGCAAGGAAGCCTTCCTGGAGGAGGTGACACCTGAGCTGAATAGCCAGGAGTACAGGAAGAACATTGTAGGTGGACAAAACAATGTGTCTGAGGCCATGAGTTACGAGGCATGAGGCCCCTGGAGGCATGTGTTGTAGGAGAACAACAACTGGACTAACAGCAGCAGGCCTGGATCACATGGGCCTTGAATGCCAGGATAAGAGCTTGAACTTGATCCTGAAGGTGATGGGGAGCCTTGTAGGGATGTCATGAGAAAAGGGAAATGTGAGCAGGTTCAGTCTGGCTGTTGCTGAAAGCACAGCCTTGAAGGGGTCAGGTCGAGGCTCCATGTGGGGAAGGAGAGAAGAAAACCAGCGGCCCCTTAAGAGGGGCTTAGATATCTATTGGTCTGAATTCCTCCCCACCCTGGGTCAGAATTCTTGTCCCAGTGTATCCAGTCACTGCTTGCATACCCCCAGAGATGGGGAGCTCACTCTCTGTTTCCTCTGAAATGTGAAAGTGTTAGTCGCTCAATGATGTCTGACTCTTTGCAACCCTATGGACTGTAACCCACCAGGGTCCCCGGTCCATGGAATTCTCCAAACAAGAATACTGGAGTGGGTAGTCATGCCCTTCTCCAGGGGGTCTTCTCAACCCAGGGATCGAATCTGGGTCTCCTGCATTAGCAGGAGGATTCTTTACCATCTGAGCCACCAGGGAAGCCCCTGTTCTTTCAACCTCCAGTTAAACATCTCCTACACAGAATCAAGTCCACAGTTCTGCCATTGCCTGAGGCATACCCAGAACACTGCCCATCCACCTGCCCTGAGGTCTGTCTCCTGAATGACCTGCTGGGAGGGCTGCCAGGGACCTATATTGTCAGACTCGAGTTAGTTCAGTCACTCAGTCGTGTCCGACTCTTTGCTACCCCATGGACTGCACCATGCCAGTCTTCCCTGTCCATCACCAACTCCCAGAGCTTGCTCAAACTCATGTTCATCGAGTTGATGTTATCATCTAACCATCTCATCCTCTGTCATCCCCTTCTCCTCCTGCCTTCAATCTTTTCCAGCATCACGGTCTTTTCTAAGGAGTCAGTTCTTCACATCAGGTGACCAAAGTATTGGAGCTTGAGCTTCAGCATTAATCCTTCCAATGAATATTCAGGACTAATTTCCTTTAGGATTGACTTGTTTGGTCTCCTTGCAGTCCAAGAGACTCACAAGAGTATTCTTCAACATCACAGTTTAATTCTTTGGTGCTCAGCTTTCCTTATGGTCCACCTCTCACATCCATACATGACTATTGGAAAAACCATAGCATTTTCAGGCCAGAGGGTTCTAAAACCAAGGAGCCCTGAGCGTCTGCACATTCTGCTGGCAGCTTGAATGGAGAGGGGCAGGCAGACAGTGTTACATCAGTCTAATCGTGTTTAGGACAAACATCTGCCTCAGCAGTTCTCCAAAACCCTCTTTGCATTTTACATACAAGAAACCGAGGCTGAGAGAGGCCAAGCCACCCGTACAACAATACAGAGCAAGTTAGAGGCAAGTCTGGGACGTGGACCCAGTCTCTTTCACCCCCTGCCACCTCCATGGCCTTCTTTCCATCCTTCATTGAGCCCCAGTTACTTCATCTACTTGAACAGTTTTTTTTTTTTTTTTGGAAGTTCCTACCATCCCAGATCGTCCCGATACCCTTCTAAATTCAGAGGCAGCCAGCAAAGTCTTCATTAATCACACTTTTTGTGTGTCTGATTATTGTGACAGCAGCATTTACTGTTTCTGATGCATCAGAGCTGCAAGACGCAGGAACCGTATTTTATGGGTCATCTCTGAGACTTCATTGTGCCCCACGGTCCCCACTTAATCATTTCTTCTCACACTCAGACATTTGCTAGCCCCTGCCCTGAGACAGGCGCTACTAGACACCAGGCTACACCAGTGCCTTAGGGCAGCCCCTGCCCAGGGGGAATTCACAGTTCAGCTGGTGACAGCGATGCCTCCTTCACGGATGGCAGGCAACACGTGGCAGATCAGAGGGAGGTGCCAATCACTCGGCGGTGTCTGGGGCGAGAGCTGATTCTGTCCCTCTGAGCAGAGTCTTGAAGGATGCATAGGGGTTCTTCAGGAGAAACAGCTCAGCAGGTTGAACCAAGTAAAGGAAGCGGCGAGGTCTGCAAAGACCTCGCCTCCTTCCTGCTAAGCTCTTAGGCCACCCGGGTGTGAAGGCTGGAGGTGTCGTCCCCGGAAGGAAGGCTTCAGCTGTTGGGCCAGGGGGTTGCATTTGATCCTTGGAGTAGAAGGGAGCCAAGGGCAGGGCAGTCTGAGTGTTAGGAAAACTTGCACATTGGGCTGGCGACAGTGAGGCAGGGCAGGACCATGGCGATGGCTCAGAGGGGCGGTTAGCAAGGAGACTGAACAGGGCTTGGGGACTTAGCAGGTGCTGCAGAATGGGAGGCGGGATTCATTTCAATCCTGGGAGGAGGGGGCTGTGGGACTTGGGGGCACTGTGGACCAGTGTGGAGGAGAATCCTGGCAAAGACTGGCTCAGTGTCAGTGAGATGGTCCCCAGGTGGGGCCAGTAGGAACCTCTTCCACTTTTGTGAGACTTAGAGGAGCAACCCAGTGAGACCTCCGGGGTCCCCATGTTCCCCGCTGAATGTCGGAGACAAGTCTCTTTCTCCCATGAAGCATAGCATCATTTTGCTTCTCTGTAAAATGGGCTGATGATAGTCCCTCCCCAGGAACTGGGGAGAGGGTCAGAGGAGGATTTGAGAGTGAGTGGGCTTTGCACAGTACCCGGCACACATTAAGTGCTGGTGACTGGTGGCTGCTCTGGTTATCATGGTCAGGGGTGCAGAGATGGTCAAGGGAACTCGGGTGTGTCACCTGCAGAAGGGAATCCAGACCCTGAGGGGGCTTGCTCCCTGCCTTTCTGTCTCTGTGAGGGAAGGCAGGGGCAAGGTCTGGCAGTCAGACCCAGGGAAAAAGCTCCAGGGAAGGAGATTTCAGCTAAGGTTAGGAAATATTTTTGATACAAAGAATTCTCTGTAGATGGGCTAACTCATATGATAGTGAGCTCCCTGTCAATGGGAGTATTCAAGCATCAGCTGCATCACAGCTTGACCAAAAAGTCTATAGAGTATCTGTAATTCTGCTGAGAATCTGGAAGGTCCTTTCTAGCTCAGAGAGTCTTTGAATTCATGTTCTTTTCTTCTCTGAGCCTCAGTTTGCTGATCTGTAATATGGAGGGAAATAGCAGCCCTGTCTTGCAAAGTTTAAGTGAAATCATCCAAATAAAGTACTTAACCCAGATTTGGCATAGAGCAAGTGCTCTGTGAGTGGGTTTCACCATTGTTGATGTTGCGCTGAATTCCTGGGTGTGTCACTTCCATCCGAGGACCTCCACTTGCAGTGTGTGGGTCAGGTGGTCCTGCCCGACCACCTTTCAAGATCCACTTTCTGACCTTCTCATTGCCAGTGTCTCTGTCTCCAGCTCCTCCCCTCCCCTCACCCCCTCAGGGTTGGTAGGAATTCCAGACCCTTGTTGGGCCCCTTTTAGCTCCTGCTTGAGTGAGCGTTGGCAGGTTGGGGTGGCGGGCGCCATCCGCCTCCCATATGCTTCCTGCTATTTAGAGGAAAACTCTGCTCGCGTTCCTCCAACCACACGGGTTGACATTTCCAGACAGACGCTGGAATCAGCTCTTCGGGGGATTGGCAGATAAATTTGGCCCTGGCTGTTGGGAAAATCTTTAGCCTTTCCGAGGAAGCAGAGCCCAGGTTCACCGACTTCCGTCTACCCCACGACTCCTCCAGCCTGTTCCTTGGGGCCAAAGCCCTGTGCTACAGCCTTGCAGATTAGGGTAAGCCTCTCCACCTGGGCTGTGCCCCCAGGAGAGCCCCTGGTCAGGAAGGGTGGCTTCCAACTTTGTGTTCAGAGGCAGCAAGAGTTTTCAAGAGGAAGCCTCCTCCCAGTACGCCAAGACCCCTGGGCGTCACCCAACTTAACCTCACAGAGAAGCAAGTTTCAGATTAGAGAGACCTGAACTCAAGACTCCTTGTGTGTCTGTGACCTTGGGCAGATGTAGCTCCACCTCTCTGAACCTCTTTTTCTTCATCTGTAAAATGGGAATAATAGCATCTATCTGAGTAGAAGCCCTTAGGATGGTGTCAGGCTCACACTAAAGTGCTCTACAAATATTAGCAGCTGCCATCATTGTCATCGTATCATTATTATTTGATCTAGAACAATGCCTGATGCATAGTAGGGGCCTAGGTAACACTGGTGTTTTTCTCTTCTCCTTTCTTACAGCTGTAGCTACCTAGGGAATATTGGAGCATCTCAAAATGAGCTCAGACAGAGGCGACCAGAGATAGACAGGCAAGAAAAAGAAACATAGCGAAGCTGCCACATCCAGGGTAGAGTGTTGGTGGCCAGACACTCCAGCACGTGCATGTGCATGCACATACACACACACACACACACACACACACACACACACACACATATACATACACTCTCTGTCCCAAAGTTTCATTCATACCCTGGAGTCTGGGATGCCCATCTGTTTGAATTCTGTTGGGGCTGAGTTATAAGCAACATCCTGAGGGCATGAGCCACATAACAGCTTGGTTTTGATGGACAGAGGGAGAGGAAGGCCTGGCTGAAGGAGGAGCTGGAGGGGGAGGCTCTGGGCCTTGGCAGCAATAGGAAGGTTCAGGGAGCCTGAGTAGTGCTGCTCAGCTGGAGTAGAATGTGGGAGGCAGGAAGGTGTGGGAAGCTAGCCTGAGCTTCATTCAGCACCTCCTGATTGAGCTCGAGTACTGGGCCTCGTGCCAGGCATGGGGAGATGGGTGGAAACGATGGGCCTGCTTCCTGCCCTCAAGAAGCTCTGGTTCTGGTGGGGCCAGCGGGGAGGGTGTAGATGGCAAAGAGCGAATTGACAAGATTGTGTCTCCTGAAACTGACCAAGCGGTTGAGAGAGGAGGGTGTGCGGGCTGGTGGTGGCGGGTGCCTACTCGAGGCAGGTGGGCAGAGAGGGCCTCACTGTGACCTGAAGTTGGAGCTGACCTGCAAATACAGGGTATGGGGGCAGGGGGCAGAGGGAACAGTAAGAGCAAATGCTGGGGAGGAGCCAGATCCTAGGGGCCTTGAACGCTGGGTACAGTCAGAACTGCTCTTGAGGATGGTCACTGGTGGTAGGCGTGGGATTCTGGTGGAGTAGAGATGGGAACCAGGAAATGTGCCTGCTAAGACTGATGGACAGCCTGCTGTGAGCACTGCTGGAGGCAGTCAGCAGGGGTCAAGCTTTGAAGGGAGGATCCAAACCTGCGTTTAGCTGGCAGGTGAAGTCAGTTAAGAGAGGAGACATTGTGGAACTTAAAGCCAGACACCAGAGCAGTCAAAGGAGAGCCAAGTGCTGGGTGTGGGTTATCAGGCCGGGACTGATAGCACGCAGGTGAGGGAGTGGGCATAGGCTGAAGCGCTGACTCACACTAGACCTAGAGGCCAGTCCAGACCTGTTTACCTGCTATGTGACTTTGGGAAAATCTCTTGACTTCTCTGAGCCTCACTTATTATAATACTGAATCACTTGGAATTGAATGTGGCTGCATTTAACAGAAGAAATAAAGAAAGTAACAGTGATACAAACATCCAGCAGATTATTCTCATGTAACAAGGATCCTCGAAGCAGGCCAGGGCCAGTATAGCACTTCAAACAAGTGATCAAGGGCCCAAGCCTCTGCTATCCTTGGCACGTGTCTTTTGTTCTCATGGCTGCAATGTGGCTGCTCCGCCTCCAGATGTTGTATCTGAATTCCAGGCAAAACAAAGGAAATAAAGATTGTATGCTTTCTAAGTATACCCTTCTTATCAGGAAAACAATAGGTTTCCTAGAAGATCTATTCAGTGGACTTTTGCCTACATCTCATTTATCAGTGTGGTCACTTGGCCATCCTTGCCTCAGGGGAAGCTGGTGGAGTGAATAATAGTAACTGGGCACTTCTGCCAATTAGGCAAAAGGAAAAATGGCTAGCAAGATAGCTAGCAACATCCACTTCAAAGTGCCCACCTCACGGGAGCTGTTGGGCAGATAGTAATGTGTATAAAATATTTAGCACCTGGGACTTCCCTGGCAGTCCACTGGCGAGGAGCTTGCCTTCCGTTGCAGGGGCTGCAGGTTCAACCCCTGGTTGTATAGGTGAGATCCCACATGCCTCTTAGCCAAAAAACCAAAACGTAAAACAGAAGAATTTGTTACTGTTAACAAATAAAACAGAATTTGTTACTGTTAACAAATTCAACAGTACCTTTGAAAATGGTCCACATCAAAAAGGTTTTAAATAATTTTAATATTTAGCACCAAACAGAGAACCCTCTCCGGAGAAGGCAATGGGACCCCATTCCAGTATACTCTTGCCTGGAAAATCCCATGGGCGTAGGAGCCTGGTAGGCTGCAGTCCATGGGGTCGCACGACTTCACTTTCACTTTTCACTTCCATGCATTGGAGAAGGAAATGGCAACCCACTCCAGTGTTCTTTCCTGGAGAATCCCAGGGATGGGGAAGCCTGGTGGGCTGCCGTCTATGGGGTCACATAGAGTCGGACACAACTGAAGCGACTTAGCAGCAGCAGCAGAGAACCCTCTCAGTGTATGGTAGCTGTCTTTATTATACTGCACTACTGAATTCATTGATTCAGCAAGCATTTATTGTATTCTGGGCACATATGTAGTCTTGGAGACATGATAGGGGCAGTCCCTACCCTTTTAGTACCCAAAATGAATAGGGAAAATGAGCAAGGAAGCAGGCAGATTTATTCCAATCGGTGTCACAGGAGAACTGTAATGTCCATTTAACTTATGACTTTTTTCCCATTCAAAAACTATTTATTTATTATTTCTGGCTACACTGGGTCTTCATTGCTGCGCACGGGCTTTCTCTAATTGCAGCAAGCTGGGGCTAGTCTCTAGTTGCATTGCACAGGCTTCTCGTTGCAGTGGCTTCTCTTATTGCAGAACATGAGTTCTAGGGAGCAAGGGTTTCAGTAGTTGCAGCACGCAGGCTCAGAAATTGCAGTTCCCAGGCTCTAGAGCACAGATTCAGTAGTTGTGTTGCACAGGCTTAGCTGCTGCTTGGCCTGTGGCATCTTCCAGGACCAGGGGTTGAACTCATGTCCCCTGCATTAGCAGAAAGATTCTTAACCGCTGGACCACTAGGGAACTCCTATCTATTTTTTTCTTACTGCTGTGGTCCCACCACCAACAGCAGTGCTTGGCATACATTAAGAATTCAATAAAGCATTCTGAATGAAAGAATTTCAGAAGTATTCATTAAGGACCTACTGTGTGCGTGGCTCCTTGGGTCATATAGAGAAAATGGGTGACACATCACACATTTCCACAGAAAATTGCTACAGGCCAGGCCTTAAGGTGGATGCTAGGTACCTAGGAGTGAGCAAGCGCTGGATGCTTGCCCCCATTGACCCTGCGGTCTAGGGGCAGGAGCAGAAGTCTGGAGGAGTCTGGGGGTCCTGAGATCACATCTGTTCATGTGTCCTGGAGTAAGTGCTGCCCCTTGCTGGGCCTCGGGGTTCTCCTCCGTATGACAGGTGTGAGGGGCTGTATATGGAAGTTCAGGGATGCTGGGTGTATAAGCACTACATAGGCAAGCCAGCTTGCCACACTAGGAGAGAGATGGGAGGGGACTGCATCTGAGACCCCTGAAATCTCCTGGGAGGGCAAGGAGTATGGGCTCTGCCTCCATCCTCACTTGCTCCACCATCTGGGACCAATAGCTTGATAACTGCCAAGTAGCTGGGCATGGAGCTTCCAGCACTGTACATGGGCAAGTAGCAAGTAGGCTGTACTGGGTCCCCCAGGTGAGAAGTAAGTATGATTGTAATTATCAGAGAGCTCCTAGAGATAGGGAAGCAGCCTGGAATTTGAGGGTGAAAATCTGATCTGTCATTTGGTCGGTTGTGTGACCTTTGGCCTATTTCTTGACCTCTTTGAGCCTTGATTTCTTTATTGATGAAATTGGTCTAATAATCCTTGCCTTCTCTGCCCCTGAAGACCTTGACCCAGCACCTGGCATGTAGTAGGCACTCAGTATCGGTAGTGATCCTCATTCAGTTTAGTTCAGTTCAGTCACTCAGTCATGTCCAACTCTTTGTGACCCCATGAACCACAGCATGCCAGGCCTCCCTGTCCATCACCAACTCCTGGAGTTCACCCAAGCCCAAGTCCATTGAGTCAGTGATACCATCCAACCACTTATCCTCCATCGTCCCCTTCTCCTCCTGCCCTCAATCTTTCCAAGCATCAGGGTCTTTTCAAATGAGTCAGCTCTTCACATCAGATGGCTAAAGTATTGGAGTTACAGCTTCAGCATCAGTCCTTCCAGTGAATATTTAGGACTGATTTCCTTTAGGTTTGAATGGTTGGATCTCCTTGCAGTCCAAGGGACTCTCAAGAATCTTCTGAAACACCACAGTTCAAAAGCATCAATTCTTCAGCACTCAGCTTTCTTTATAGTCCAGCTCTCACATCCATACATGACCACTGGAAAAACCATGACCACTGGAAAAAAAACTAGACGGACCTTTGTTGACAAAGTAATGTCTCTGCTTTTGAATATGCTATCGAGGTTGGTCATAACTTTCCTTCCAAGGAGTAAGCGTCTTTTCATTTCGTGGCTACAATCACCATCTGCAGTGATTTTGGAGCCCAGAAAAATAAAGTAAGCCACTGTTTCCCCATCTATTTGCCATGAAGGGAGGGGACCAGATGCCATGATCTTAGTTTTCTGAATGTTGAGCTTTAAGCCAACTTTTTCACTATTACCATCATTGTATTTTCCTTCTTGGGAAGAGGAATGGAAATTTACTAAGCCCCTATTGTATAGCAGGCTCAGTGTTGGACACACCGCCTCATTTTATCACAGCTCTGAAGAGATGGACTTCTTCCTGTTTATCAGAGGAGGACGCTGGTATTGTTTTGTGGCCTCATCTTCCCCTCCTGCTGTCTTAGAAGGATATTGCTGGCTTTTCTGGGGTCCCTGGTGAACGGAGGCCCTGCAGGTCCTTGAAGAAGGGCCTGAGGCAGCTCATGGTGCTTTCTCTGAGACCACGTAGGTGGCCTATGAAGTCAGACATGGAGGTGGGCAGGGCAGGAATCTTGCCCTCATCAAATGGGCAAGGAGCCAATAAAGATGGACTCAGGGACAAGTGATGCGGGAGGAGGGGGAGGGGACAGGCATCTATTCCACTCAGAAGTGCTTTTCCTCTTTACTCAGTACTTTGAACAGGGCAGCGAGCCCAGTCCTTGAGATGAGGTGGCAATGGGCCTGGCCCTTGCTGCCACTCTTGGCTTGTGACACTCTGCCCAGTGGCCATCACTAACTTGTGTCTGAAATGAGGCCAGGAGTGAGAAAAAGAGAAGACTTGGGAGGCTCTCCTGGCCTAGGGAGATGGGTTTTCCCAGTCAAATACCCCTAGAAAGCCTTCTTGAGGTACCTCAGTCATTGGGTGAAAAACGGAAACAGGCCAATGGCAATAAATACCTACCTATAGAGACAGGGAAAAATAAAAGTAGCCTGTTCTGGGCCTTAAAAATAGAGAAACAGGTAACCAGCTGAGAAAAAAAAGAGGCTTTCAATGCCACCATAGCATGGGCAGAGGGGGTTTTTTCACTGACCTTGGCACTGGGTTGCCCTGTCCTTGAGGGGGATAGTGGAGTGCTATCCATGGTACTGAAGAGAGGGTTTGGCTCAGTCCCAGCAGCTGGGGACGCTGTCTGTGGTTCCGTCTTCAGAGACTCTCATGAATCATTTCCAGGACTGCTTTACTGGGAACCCAGTTGGGAGATCAGAGTCTTTGGCCTTGGCATTAAAAAAAATCCTAACAGTATCTGAGGTTGGACTTGGGTCCATATTACTGTTCACACATTTTTAAGAACTAAGAAATGTATTATGCTGTTTACTTCCAAACATCAAGCTACAGGAAAGGTACTAACATGTATCCCCTCCCCATTCTAGATGTGAGCTAACTAAGCCTAGAGAATTTAAGTGGACTGAGGACCCTGTCTCTCTCAGCCTCTGTTTCCTCAGTCTTAATAGGAAGGTTGCTGGTAGCACTACACAGCCTACTGGGTGGGGCCAGGCTTTGTAAACTGATACGTGGGGGTGACCTTGGTCTTACACACAGAGGAAGGTGTGAAAGGATTTTTAAATATAAGCTCTTAGAATCTGGTGGGGTTTTCCTGAATGGTATGTGTTATATATGAGCCAAATCTGAAAGAGGGACTGTATGGAAAAGGGGGCATGGCAACCCACTCCAGTATTCTTGCCTGGAGAATCCCATGCACAGAGGAGCCTGGTGGGCTACAGTCCATAAGGGTCACAAAGAGTTGGATATAACTGAAGCAACTTAGAATGCTCATATGGAATCACTGCCTTACAGGGTGGGTATTTTTGTTTTTGTATTTTGAGAATCAGAAGAGACAGTGGGTGGAAAGGGCTGACAGTTTAGTTAGTAGAAATAAGACCCAGAGAAGGGAAAGATGCCCCCTAAGGCGGCACAGCAAGTATTAGAATGTACTTACAGAGAAGGGCCTGGCCCTGCCACCCTGAACTACCCAGCGGGACTGGCAGCTAGGCAGGGACAGCACCTGGCGGCCCCAGCTGATAGACCTTCCTTCAGGCAGGCAGGCTTGGGCCTCAGAGCCAAGTGTCCCTGTGGGGGTCAGTGGCTGGGCCAGCTCTGGCTGCGCCCCCACCAGCCACCCTAACGGCTCCGCGCTTAATATGCCTCACAGGACTGCTGTCACGCCCAATTAGTCTGTCCGCCGCCACCCTCTCTCCAGGGCCCTATTGTGGTTGTCTGAGGCTCTGGACATGATCATGGCTGCTGTCCTTGGTACCTGTTTGGCTTTTGTGACAAAGTGTCCACCCGCTCTTATGACCACCTGTCACCTTAGGGTATTACTGCCCAAGCCCAGGCAAGGAGAGATTATCTCCTGGACCCAGAGACTTGGCTGCCCTCTCCCGCCACACTCTACCCTCGCTCCCAGGCACTAAAGCAAATGAAGAAGGAGAGATGGGTGGGGGTGACAGAGGACATTGGGAAAGGAAGGCAAGGAACTTCACGCACCAGCCACCCTCCTTGGTGACACTGGTGTCGGCTGATGCACTGTGGAAGACACAAGTTCAGCTCATCCACACCCTCCTGGAGAGGTCTCAACAGCCTGGGAAACCGGCAGGATGTAGGATCATGTCCATGTCACAGACCCCAAGAGCTATGTGACACGAGGTCTGCAGTGAGCGCTTAGTCTAGGGCAGGCTCGGGGGTCATGGCGGGATGCTTTGCAGGGCAGGGATTACAACCTGGGGCCTTGGCCTCATCTCCAGCACCTGTCAGCACAGAGCAAGCATGTCACCGGAAGGGAGAGAGGGATGGTGAAGGAAGGGAGGGAGGAAGGAAAGGAGGAAGAGAGGGGAGGAGGAAGAAAGGGGAGGAGGGAGAAAGGGAGGAAGAGAGGGAGAAAACGCGGAAAGTCTTTCCAGGTATTAGAGCTTTCACAAACCCAAGCTCAGGGGTGTAATTTGAATGACTTTCTTATATAAATTATGTCATAATAAGTGAATTATCTTTGCATTTTGCCTTCTTCACTTGCCCTGTGTTTGACATCTATCCAAGTACAAGTGTATCTGTGAGTTCATTCATTTCTTCTGCTGAGCAGGATTCCATTAGATGTTGATACCACATTTTGCCCATCCTCCTGCTGGTGGACATTTCAGCATCTCCAGTTCTTAACATCTTAAGCAGTATTGCCATGAACTTCCTTGTAGACATGTTTTCGTGTTTCCCTGGAAGCAGGGTTTTCTGTTTTAACAAACACTGCAAATTGCCCTCCAAGGTGGTCATGCTGCCTCGTGCTGCTATCAGCGATGTATCTGAGTTCCCATTTCCTCATCACCTCCCCATCAGCTGATTTATCACTGTTCAATTTTGCCAGTCTGCTGGGGAAAAAGCAGCTATCTTCATTAGCATCACCCGACTATCAGATAGGCTGAGCTTTGTTATGTGTTTAATAGTCATCTTGGAATTTCCTCTTCTGCAAAATGCCTGTTCATATACTTTGCCCAGGTTTTTCTTTTTATCTTTTCTTATTCACTTGTTAGAGACGTTTATATATGTGGATCTCAGTCCTTTTTATGTTTGTTGCAAATATTTTCTCCCAGTGTTTAGCTTTTCTTTTACACTTGTGTCTCTTTCATTTAGAAGTTTAAATTTTGAATGAAATAAGGCATCATTTTTTTTTCCTTTATTTGCTTTATTTACAGTTTCCCCAACCTGAGGTCCTAAAGATATGCTATGCATGTGTGCATGCTAAGTTGCTTCAGTCTTATCTGACTCTTTGTGACTCTATGGACTGTAGCCCACCAGGCTTCTCTGTCCAGGGAGTCTCCAGGCAAGAATACTGCAGTGGGTTTCCATGCCCTCCTCCAAGGGGTCTTCCCGACCCAAAGTTTGAACCCCATGTCTTTCATCTCCTGCATTGCCCGGTGGGTTATTTACCACTAGCGCCACCTGGGAAGCCCCATACTATCTCTGTGTGTATTAGTCTGTCAGTTGTGTCCAACTCTTTATGACCCCATGGACTGTAGCCCACCATGTTCCTCTGTCCATGGGATTCTCCAGGCAAGAATACTGGAGTGGGTTGCTATTCCCTTCTCCAGGGGATCTTCCCAACCCTGGGATCAAACCCAGGTCTCCTGCATTGCAGGCAGACTACCGTCTGAGCCACCAGGGAAGGTCAAAAGTATCCAAAGAAACATGAAATTAGGCTCCCTACCTCCTACCACATGCAAAGATAAAACTCCAGATGGATCAAAGGCTTCATTTGAAACATAAAGGAAAAACAAACCTTTAAAATTATTAGAAGGAGATACGGCATATCTTTGGGGTTTTCCAGGTGGCACTAGCAGTAAAGAGCCGCTTGCCAGTGGAGGAGATGAAACAGACTTGGGTTTGATCCCTGGGTCGGGAAGATCCCCAGGAGGAGGGCATGGCAACCCACTCCAGTATTCTTGCCTGGAGAATCCCATGGACAGAGAAACCTGGCGGGCTGCAGTCCTTAGGGTCGCAAAAAGTCAGACAAAACTGAAGCAACTTAGCACCTGGATAGTTTGTCCCGGAAGCTTTAGAAATCCTCCATCCTTTTTTGCTAATTTGAAATATCATCTCTGTTTTCTATTAAGGTGCCTGTGTATTTATGGATCTGTTTCTGGGAGTTCTGTTCCGTCTTATTGATCTCCTTGTCTTCCCCTTTGTCTATTTTAATTCTACACTAATTACTGTATCTCGTTCTTTTTTCAGCAGGGACTTGGAGTAGAACTTGGCATTTGGAGTAGAACAGTTCTTTTCGGGGCTTGACTATCCAGCTAGTTATAGGTTCTTTAGGATCCCAGATTCAGACCTTGATGCTCAATGCCGGTAGAACCGCTCCCTTGTCCCCAGCCACTGTTACAATCGAAAATGCCCCAATCATTTCCAAATATACCCTAAGAGCACAGTTTCACCTGCTGTTAAGAACTGCCACAAATAACTGTCGAATGTGCTTTGATATCTGATAGGAGAAGCCCCTGCCCCCTTCTTGATTCTTCTTTCTCATAATCTCTTTCCACTCTGCTTTGCTGCCAGTAATGGAATCCATAACATGACACTTTGTCAGGCATCTCTGGAGTTTCAGGTGGACACACTGGGTTAGAATTCCTGCTCTCTTACCTGTTAGCTCTGTGGCTCTGGGAAATCCAGTTAACCTCTCTGTGCCCATTTTTAAAAGGTCCTCTGAGGCAAGGACAAGGTCAAGAGGGATATAAAGGATCCGGAGCAGGACAAGTCCTGGGCCTAATGGGATTGCCAAAAACTGATAGCTGTTAACGTTGTTCCTGTGATTATTCCTAATCAGTAGTCACTGATGGAATAATCAGTGACTCTCATCATGGTCACTGTCCCATGTCCATCCAGCGCTGAAGGGAGCACCTGGGTGGACTCTGGCCAGGGCTGACACCACCATGGCCTCTCCTGTCTGGAAAATGGCATGGCAGGATTTGCTGTTGGGGCTGGTTGTGAGGATGACAAAGCAGAGGCAAGGCTGAATCCATGGTTTGGATCTGATCAGTTAGGAGGGTGGAGCTACCAGACACTGGGATGGGGACACTGGGAAGAGCAGATTTGTAGGGTCAGGGTTGCAGGTTTGGTCATGTTGAGTTAGAGATGCCAGTTAGGTGTCCAAGATGCTGAGTGGACAACTGGGCACATGAGTCCAGAGTTCAGGGGGAGGAATCCAGGTGGAGATGTACAAAGATCTTCCTAGATCTTTTTCTCTGCATTTGCACGGGTGTTTTATTGTCTTCCTTTCTCGTAAATGGAACCATACTTTAATTTATCTGCAGCCAGCTTTTCTCATGTATCCTATGGTTTGGAGATCTCTTCTCAGGTCAGTACTTAGAAATGAACCTTCTGCTTTTTTATGGCCGCATAATATTCCACAGTGTGGCTGGATGGACGTTATATTCCCAGTTTCCTACTGTTGGAGACTGGGTGTTTCTTGCCTTCTTCTCTCACTCACTGTATCATGAACAATTTCACAGAGTTCTCCTTGTGTAGGAGATGGAATTTCTCTGGCTCACCTCGGAGCTAATGGCAGCTCCAGGCTCCCATTTTTAATATTTGGCCTCTACCCAAGGGTTTAAAGTTTCTTTGAAAAGTTTGAAAGCAAATATTTATTGAGTCAGGTCTTGAACAGGGCTTGAGTTCAAGCTGCAGGGACACCTGAGGACCCCTCCCACCTAGAGGTTCCAGTGTTCTGTGACTGGGGAAATAAAGCACAGTGGTTAAGGAGACTGGTTTGGGAGCCAGAGAGTTGAAGCTGCAGTTCTTGCTCTTTCTCACCATGGGTCCTGGGGCAGGTTATTTCCTGTCTTTATGCTTCTGTTTGTCCATTTGCAACAGAGAGATAACACGTATACCACCTGCCCCTTATGGGAATGGTGGAGAGAGGAGATAATAAATGCCAAGTCATAGGCTTCACTAAGTCCTGTCATGGGCAAAACACTCTTACACTCTGAACTAATATTTATCATTTACAGCTAAGAGGCTAAGGTATTATTTCCCAATTCATCCTTGTGTTCCTTTTCTTCCTCTCTCCTTTATCTTTTAAAAATTTCCTTATAGAATTAAGAAAAAGAAATAAGAGATCAGAAGAAGAATCAATAGAGACAGAAATGAGATAATTCCAGGTTATACTTTGCTAAAGGGAGGCTATACATTTGCCTCTGACCTTCTTAATAGACAAAGAAACAAGAGAAATACCAGGACTAGCATGACTCACATAGCACCCTTGAAAGAGGAGGCAATTAGTTGCTCGGGTGTGTGCGGAATGACCACGTGTGCAATGCCATTCCTACGACGAGTATAGTAACCCTGGGGCTGCCGCAGCTGCAGTCTCTGAAGGACCTGAGGGGCTGGGGACCATGGCTGTGGGACCCTGAAGGCCAGGATACCAAGGGGCTGGTGGTGGATGGACTCTGAGCTCTTGGGCTCCCAGTCTGGTGGGGAGACAGCCAGGACCACACCCACCCTACTGCATGGCAGAGTGGGCTCCAGGCTGAAATGGGGGTTCAAAAGCATGCAGACTGAACCAAGGGGCAGTGAATTTCAGTGGGGGATGTCTTTTTTTTAACTTTTCATTTTATGTTGGGGTACAGCCTAGTAACAATGTTGTGATAGTTTCAGGTGAACAGCAAAGGGACTCAGCCAAGCATAATCATGTATCCATTCTCCCGCAGCCTGCCCTCCCATCCAGGCTGCCACATAACACCAAGCAGAGTTCCATGAGCTAAACAGCAGGTCCCCGTTGGTTGTCCATTTTAAGTACAGCAGTGTGTACATGTCCAGCCCAAACTCCCTAACTATCCCTGCCCGTGGGGGAGGTCTTCATGGAGGAAGTGGTCTTTGCCCTGGGGCCTCTGAGGCCAGCTCAGACTTTAACGGGTGGGGGTGAAGGTGGTGGAGGTGAGAGCCCCACCAGGTCCTGTCCAGGGAAGCAGTGCCCGTTCACGGCGTCTCACAGATAAAGACAATGTAGAGACCTGAGTTCAACTGCCTGCCCTGTGAAGGGGAAAACTGAGGCCCAGAGAAGGCAGGGATGAGCCTGAAGTCACACACAGAGGCAGGGACATTGCGGTCCTCAAAGCCAAGCCTCCTGTCTCCTTGGTCAAGGCTAGTTCTCCCCCTCCCCGCACCCCCACCCCTCATGGCGGCTTCTCTGGGTTCTGACACGCCTTCTGCAGGGTCATTAACTACCTACTGCCTGTCACGTGGTGTCCCCTTATATTTAACTCCCGCATTGTGACTTACAGAGACCCAGAATAGCAGCCCGAGGAGGGGGGCATGCCTCCACGGCCCTCCCCTCTAGGCTAGCTGAATTTCTCATGGTCGCAGTTCCCTCCCTAAGACAGAGTGGAGTTCTGGATCCCGGGCCTCAGTGTCATTGCAGAACTGGCTTGGCTCTCAGTCAGACTCAGATGTGAGAGGTGAAGTACCACCTCCCCAAAGAAACAGGGACTTCTCCGGCAGTCCAGTGGTGAAGACTAGACGCGTCCATTGAAGGAGGTGTAGGTTTGATCCCTGGTTGGACAACTAGGTTCCTGCCTGAGAGACGGTGCAGCCAAATAAAAGGAGTGAAGTACCCACTGGAGGGGTCCTGAATACACACCGAGCCCCGATTTTGATCCCAGTCGATCTCTTCACCCTAGCCCCACACTGGGAAGAATGAACCCTGATCCCTTCTCCAGACTGAGCTCATGGAAAGCTGGGTCAGCCCTTCCGCCCATCACTGCCGGAAACTCAGCTGAGGATTCCACGCCCCCACCCCCTCAATAAAGGCAGTGGTTCCTGATTCAGATTGTGCCCCCCAGGGTTCTGTCTCAAAGACCTGTACCCCATACCCTGGCCTTGGCCTCAGTGGCCTGGGCACAGGTATCCATGGGTAATGGACAGGCCATTCAGTCCTGTCTGCTCTGACCATGAACTCTGCATCTCCAAACAGGCTGCCAGCACAGCTGAAGCCCTTCCTCCCCTTCCTCCTAATTTGCCTCCTAGCTAATTCCCCATACCGTGTGATCCATGTGAGGGCTGAGATATTTATAAAATCCGTGTCCTTCATGATCAAGCCAGCCCCAGGGACCAAGGCCAGAGCCGCTCTATTCATTCTCCCAAGCCCCCAAACTTCAAACCATCCAGCGCAGAGGCCTTCATCACAGTCCAGCTGAAGCCGTAGCTCCTGCATTTCAGAGCTGCCCCCTCTCTCCAGGCCCTACCAGGCTCAGGAACTGTTCCCAGCAGCCACCAGCCCTGCTGGAGTGGAAGGGGCGGGGCAAGGGAGGCGGGCAGCAGCTCCCCTTGGGACCCGGTGCACCTGCCAGTGAGTCACTATCCCTCTCACAGCGCCCGGCTCTTTGTCTTGCAAATGGAACATTGGCCCCCCGAGTCCATGGGCTGGGAGTGGGGTTCAGTAAGGGCCAGAATGCTCAATGCAGGCCTGGCAGAGATGATCTGCCTGGCGTTAGATGTGTTCCCACCACGACCCGTGCCGTGTGAGCAAGTGGACAGGCCCTACTATCCCTTCCCACAGCCTGTCACAGGGCCTGAAGGTGAATCGTTTGGATTGTCTAGAAATCTCAGTTAAAACACAGATCATCCCAGGAAGGAGGCAGCTTAGGGCTCTCCTTCTGATGAGTTACAGAGGCTCCAGACTTCCTGTGGTGGGCTTCAGGACTTGGGTGATAGGAGGCAGTGGTCTGAGGTCGTGCCCCCTGACCGGGCCCCCATAGTAACCCCACCTTTCCCAATAAGTCAGAGGTCTCAGAGGTCTTCCAGGACACCTCTTCCAAGGGCAAAAGCCTCTCCTCACATTTCCACCAGCCTTCCTCTGGCCTCTGCTTGCATTCAGGTTCGCCATCTCCTGGGCAGCTCCTTGCACCGTTGGGATTTTTCTTAGATTGTGCCCAAATCTTTCTCCCTATAACTTCTGCTCTCTTACCAAGATTCTTCTGCTTGAAACAGTGATTGCTGAACCCAGTCCTGTGTACTGGGCTCTAAAGCCCCACGGGAAAAAAGCCTAACATGATCCAGCTATTGAGGAATTCATAATCCATCTTTATAGAGTCAGATGAACTCATCCTAATCCCAGCTCCACGTGTTACTTGCTGTGTGATCTTGGCAGGTCACTTAACCTGTGTCCTCATCTGTAAAGTGGGCGCTGTGCAGGTTACAGGAAGTGATGCGTGCAAGGCTCTGAGGACAGAGGCTGATGTGCATTGGGAAAATGATAGTGGTTGGGTTGGAGGGTACAGGCTGAGGGCAGCCTGGCCCAGGCTGCAGTAGACACCCGCCCAGGGAAGGGAAAATCTGCCCCCAGTTGATCAGGACAGTAGCTCTTGAGAAGGTGGGGCAAAACTGGGCTGTGACGGGCCAGGCTGACAAAGGGAGTCTTCCCTGGTAGTAGGCACTGCTGAATAGAAGGTCTGGAGGCATGACACCCATGGGCTGTTGTGGTGGCTGAAGCCTGGGTGTGCAGTGGCAGTTGAGGCTGGAGAAACTGCCTGAGTCATGTCAAAGAGGACCTTTTTCCTGGGGCATGGAGTTTGGGCTTCAGCCTATGGTCACTGTGAAGCCAGTGAGGGGTAAGGAGGCATGATCAGGGGGCATGACTTGAAGGAGCCTGGTTGCCCTGACCTTTCTGACAGGCGATGGCAGCCAGATCCAGGGCTGAGACAGCAGTGATGGAAATAAACAGGTAGGTTTGAGAGGTGGCTCAGAGAGGGCACCACCAGATTTGGCTACAGGAGAGGAGACTTTGAAGCATGAGAAGGGGAGCAGGGGCGCCTCAGTGTCCAGCTCAGGTGCTGGGGGCTGCCACTGGGATGGGCACATGGAAGGAACAAGTCTGCCAGGGGAGATCTGGAGTTCGCACGTATTGAGTCTCAGATGCTGGGTGGACATGTAAGGGCAAGCGGCCAGGAGGTGATGCATCCTCAGGGCTACTGGTCATTCATTAGTTTATGTGTTCATCCACTCAACATACACTTAATAACCACCTCCTGTGATCAGGGACCATGTCAGACTCAGGATATTGAAATGGACAGGACCCAGCCCCAGCTCTCCAGGGATTCTCTATAGTGGAAGAAACAGACAGTAAGCAAAATAAATGAACAAGTGCTCTTGAAGATAACAAACCTGGGTGACATGGGAGTGTGGGAGTGGTGACATAGAGCAGGGGAGGCCTTTCTAAGGAGGTGGCCTTTGGGCTGAGCCCTGAATGAAGGAAGGGAGGAGCCACATGAAGATTTAGGGCAGAGCACTCCTGGTGGAGGGAACCGGGTGGGAGGGGCTGTGGGGTGAGGACAGGCAGAAAGGAGTTTTGTGACCTCCCTGAAAAGAGACAGGAATTCAGGGGCAGGGACTCCTCTGGTGGAGGCACTAATCCTTATCCCCAGAGAAGGGGGCTGCTGAGCTGTGAAGGGCTGTACATTTAGGGGGTGCCCTGGTGACCTGGAAGCCCAGGTCCTCTGGCTGAGCTCGGAAGGCAGGGCTGGTCTGGATTTCTATTCTTGTTCCTGCCCCCAGGTCTCCAGAGATAGAGACCCCAGAGAGCCCTTGGGGAGAAAGCCCAGCTTTGCGTGCCTAGTGGGACCAGTCTGGGTGGGCCGGCCGCTGTGAGCATTGACTGGGCTAAGCTGGTCCCATCTCCAGCCTCAGACAAGACTCCAGCCCCTTTAAGGAGCTGGGGAGTGAAGTGAGGGGGGGAAACCAGCACAGAAGAAAGAAGGAAACGGGAGATAGGCTTCATTTGCCAAGAGCTACCACGCGCCTGCACCCTTTGGGGCACTTTAAACGTGCCGTCTTGAATATCAGCATGGTTGGCGTCTCCATTGTTCAGATAAGGAACCAGCACTCAGAGGCGGAGGTGGCCTGCCCAAAGTTGCACAGTAAATGGGTGCATTCCAACCCTGACCTGTCTCTCTGCCAGCTCTGGGCCCTGCACACACACAAGGAGGGAGGACTTTGGTGGTACACAACTCTGTCTCCCATGCCACACTGATCTCTCTGTTTCCCTAAACCTGTGATTCTTTCTCTAACTCCAGGACCTTTGCACACACTGTCCTCTGCCTGAAACACACACATACATACATGCACCTTATCCTGTCAATTCCTACTCATCCTTCAGATCTCAGATTGAACCTCACTTTCTCCAGAAAGCTTTGTTACACTTTCTCTCTTTTCAAATGCGTTCTGTGATCCACCTGTCCTTTCTCTGCAGGTCTGGTCAGTGTTCAGCCACCTCTGTAGTTACGTTTATGGTCTCTCTCCCCGAGAGACTCTAAGGGCAGGGACCAGGTTTCTCCTGGTGCCCATGGGCCCTAATGCAGAACAGAGTGCCAGAGCTCTGCTGAGGGGCTGCCCAGCACCCCAGCCCTGTGGGGAAGCGAGGCTGCCGGGGTGCAGAGGAGCCCTGTCCGTGCTGGTCCCACTGGACACCTGTCACCCATCCTCCTCCTGAGACAGACACCAGGCCCCTGTCTCCTCCGGGGCATGATGTCAATCATTAAGTGGCTTCTGAGATGAGCTGGAATTGTGTGGGTTCTGAGGTGCATGTGTGTGCACATGGCCCTAGATGCACACACACATGTGCACACGGGCCTCCGTGAGTAATTCCAATGGGGCTTCCAAACACCGTCTCCATGGAGAGGCCACCCCAGCCCCGAGTGGCTTGCCTCTACCTCCCTAGCTAGCTCCCCTCCTGGCTTCTCTACCACCCAGATTTGACCTGCCTCGCCTCCCACATCCGCAGGGGTCTGGCTGCTGAACGCTCGGCACTCAAGGGCCTCTCCCCAGACACGCCTCTCATTCAGGACCAGCCAGGCTCCTGGAAACCACGTGGAGAGTGGGCGCTGGCTTGTGACTGCCTGGGCTGGGCCTTCTTCCCCCACCCCGGTGAACTGCCAAAAAATGATGCCGGCGCACCCAAGGGACCCAGTCACGGGACTCTCAGGATCTGTCCTCTGCACACTCTGCATCTCTCCTCCCGCCCTTCTGACCCCTCACAGTAAGCCACTCACCCAACACACACTCACACACTCTGACACCCACTGTCTTGCACTCTCTCTCACTCGCAGCGCCAGCTGCACACCCACTTAGGCACCTGCTGTTCCTCTACCCAGAATATCGTTTCCCTAAGTATCCACAGGCTCTCCCTCGCTGCTGCCCAAGCACCGCTTTTCCAGAAAGCCTGTCCTGACCACGGGTCATGCCCATTCTTCTTTATCGTCTCTGATTAGGTTCCAAGAAGCTATCGTTACCTGAGTTACAATATGTCCATTTCTCTGTTATTTGCCCATCCATACCCCCCACCCCCCACCCCAGCATATAAGGTCTATGAGGACAAGAACTTGGTCTGTACTGCTGAACGCCAAAGTCTCGATGGCCTGGCGCTTAGTAGGTGCTCAGTCAGTATCTAATGAGCCGACTCATTAGAGAAGACCCGCGTGCTGGGAAAGATTGAAGGCAGGAGAAGGGGACAACAGAGGACAAGATGGTTGGATGGCATCCCCAACTCAATGGACATAAGTTTAAGCAAACTCTGGGATGTGGTGAAGGACAGGGAAGTCTGGTGTGCTGCAGTGCATGGAGTTGCAAAGAGTCGGACGCAACTGAGTGACTGATCAACAACAGCCAGTATCAGTTAAAGGGACAAATGAGTGAACTTACAGCCCCTTAGGCCAGAGGCCGGCCCCTGGTGACCGGGACTGTATCTCTCATAGCTGATGCCATTCTTCACTCTGAGTGAGCGTTGGTGGGCTCTGTGCTGGGCATTTACACAACACCTTACTGCCTGTGACCCTCACAGTCAGCCCAGGAAGAGAGGCACAGATGTCATTATCCCCACTTCTGAGAGGAGGCAGTGAGGCTTCTCGAGTTGCCAGGGGTCCCTGAGGCTGGCCAGGCTGTTGGAGTTGGAGCCCAGGCCTGCACAGTGCCAGCTCCAAGCCAGTGCTTCCTGCCAACCCCAAGGTCACCACCTGCAAATGCAGCAGTCTTGAGAGCCCCATTGATATAGCATCCTGGCAGTGGGCATTACAGCCCATGGAGGAAGGTGGTGGCTCTGTGTTGAGGAGAAAGGTGGGCCCCGGAAACGGGAGCCCCAAATTCTGGTCCTGTGTTGACCTCCTCATTGCCAGGTGACCTTGGGTCAGCATCTGCCCCTTGGCATCTCGGGAGGTCACTCAGCCCACTTGAGACCTCTTTGTGTTTAAGAGAATGACCAGAAAGTGTGGGGCCAGGGGCCTCCCCAGCTCTAACCCCCTCCTCCAGCACATGTGCGTGCACACACACACACAAACACACTCATTCACACACATCCCAGGACCCCACAAGGGAGAGGAACTTCAGCTTGAAAACACTGACACGGAAAGTGGAATAGTAAGAAGCTGAAACTGTTGTCCCCACGGCACACATTCTCCCGACTGACTACAGTCCTCCAGCACTGAGCCCTGGGTGAGCCTGTGCTGGACCCAGCGATGCCCCCAGCATGCGAGGGACACAGATGTGGAAGCTAGCAGGCACTCCCTCCCTCCCTTCCACCTTCTTTGGGTTTATTCTGATGTTCTTCTCACTTCTTGACTTGGATGCTTATATTATTTTGCAGTCTTATTTTTCCTTTTCTAGTGTTAAGAGCTTAAGCCAGTGCATGTCTTTCTAGGTACTGCATAGCTGCATCCCACAAATTTGATACATTGTATTTTCATGATCACTCCATTCTGAATACTTTCTCATTTCCCTTTTGGCTTCTTCCTCAATGCATGAATTATTTGGAAGTATGTATTTTTAAATTTCAAACATGCAGGTGATTTTAAGTTATCTTTTATTACTGCTTTGTGGGTTTTTTTCTCTTAATGTATGTATGATGCTGTTTCTTTGGTGCTTGTTAAGACTTGCAGAACTCCCCTGGCAGTCCAGTGGTTAGGACTGCTTTTCCAATGCAGTGGCCATGAGTTTGATCCCCAGTCAGGAAACTAAGATCCCATACGCCTAAGGTGGGAGTCGGGGTCAGGGGGAAGGAGACTTGCTTTATGGCCTAAAACATGGCTGAGTTTTGTAAATGTTGCATGTGTGTATGAAAAGAATATACATTTTCTAATAATTGGGGTCAGAATTTTCTACATCTTCAGTAGCAGTTCTGGTGTTTCAGAGAACTGAGGGTTGTAGGAACCAAGAGGAGACTCCTGACACAGCCTGTCTGTCTTAGCGAAAGCCTCCTGGAGGAGATGCTACTTAAAGATGTGTTAACCTGGTAGGCAGGACAGGAAGAGCATTCCATCCAGAGGGAATAGCATGGGGAAAAAGAGGAGGCAGGGATAACTTGCAGAAAGAAAGAAAAAAAAAAGGAAATACCAATAGAACTTGCTAGGAATCCAGGAGAGAGAAGATGAATCTGGTTGAGGTGGCAGGATCAGGGAGTGATGTTTATAGGAGGACGTATTGATCTTAAGATGGTGGGATGAGTCCAGTTTCAACTAACATAGCCATGTAGAAGGGAATGTCAGGTAGCAGGAACTCTAAGAGTAATAATACTAATTCCGGCAAACATCTATTGAGCTCTCACTACTTGCCCAGCACAATGCTAAGGGTTCTATGTAGATTCCCTCATTTAATCCCTTCAACAGTTCAGTGAAATAGATACCATTATCATCGCCATTTTACAGATAAGAAAACAGAGACCAGAGAGGTTAAGTAACTTGCCCCAGGTCGCACAGTTCCAAGTGGTGGAGCCAGGACTTGAAGTCAGCCAGGTACACTCTGACTGTAGCTCCCACGCACTCTTAGCCACTACACTGCTGTTTCCCAGGGATGATGGGGCTATAGGGGAATGACCTGCAGCCCTCTGTCACTGGTCTTGGAGTACCTGAGACTGGGTGGAGCTGAGAAGCACAGGCTGGACAAGATGAGGGTTTTACACTAAATAAAAACAGGGTCCTGGGGCGTCTGTGATGGTACAGTGGTTAAGACTCTGTGCTTCTAATGCAGGAGGTCCAAGTTCGATCTCTGGTCAGGGAATTTCCATGTGCAGCCAAAAATAAAAAGTAATAATAAAAATAAATGTTAAACATTTTAAAAATTAAAGTCATTATTATTAAAAACCAAACAAAGCAGGCTTCCATTGCTGACTACTTCCCTGCTCTGTAACTGGGCAAGTCACTTCTACTCAAAGAGCCTTGGTTTCCTTTTCTGTAGAATGCACCTGCCTCACAGTGATATGTAAGGATCAAATATCATCCTGTGTGCTTTGCAGTCTTTAAAGTGCTCTGCACATGTGTGTCATTGGACCGATTGAGGGAGAGCTTAGGATGTCAGGCCAAGGAAGCAGAGCTGCCTTCTGTCAGTGGTGGAATGCCTTGGGTGGGCTTTGAGCTGGGGAAGGGCAGGAAATCCTGAGCCTGAAGCTGAAAAAGACCACTCAGATCCTCCATCCAGTCTGTCGATTCAGTAAATATTTGTAAGAGTTGAATGAGTTTCTACGCTGAGCCAAGTTTCAGCTCGTGAGCAGATTCCAGTGGGTTACCTAGAGTGCCAGTTTGAGGATTCAGCAAGGAAGTACACTTTTGATTAGACATGTCTGCCTCAGATGCAGGAAACAGCAGTGGTGGCAGGCTCTAGTCCAGAGGCTCCCAAGGGAACGGCCCTGCCCTCCAGGGACCTTTCTTTGTTGTTATCACAGGTTGTGCAGGCACTGCTAGCACTTAGAGGGCGGAAAACTGGGAATGTCCTGGTCAGCCCCTCACAATGAGGAATTGTCCCATCTGCATCCCACGTGACCTTCAAATGTCCTACTAGTCATTCCAGGCTTCCCAGGTAAAGAACCCACTAGTGGTAAAGAACCCACCTACCAATGCAGGAGACCCAAGAGACACAGGTTTGATCCCTGGGTCGGGAGGACCTCTTGGAGGAGGGCATGGCAACCCACTCTAGTGTTCTTGGAGAATCCCATGGACAGAGGAGCCTGGCAGACTACAGTCCGTAGGGTTGCAAAGAGTCGGACACGACTGAAGCGACTGAGCATGCACACATGCACTAGTCATTCTAGCAGGCTGAAAAATGTTTCTAATTCACTGAGCCTGTTCCCTCACTATATTTCATATATATGCATGAAGTATTTTCTGCACAGTTTTAACATACTCTGAATTTTCCAGGAAGGTAACTATTACGTCTACAAAGGAAATGATATACTTTGCCAGCTTCTTCAGAACTTTGCCAAGAGTTGGTCGCCATTTGAGAAAAAATTTCACCGTCTCTAGCTTTTGGTACATGTAGTATTTGAGTAACTGATTCAATAGCACATTTCTCTCTGTCTGCATTCATCGCTTTCACTGATTGTGTATGGGTAGGTGCCGGCATCCGATTCCTTCATTATGCCTTCTAGTGGAGTTGTGGCCCAGCATTTATGCTTCACAGTATACTCTATTATAAATTCCTTGCCATGGCTTTGTATTTTGGGGGAGGGGGTGGGGTGGGGTCACACCATGTAGCATGCAGGATCTTAGTTCTCTTATTTCCCTGCGAGTGTGTGTGCCTGATGTTGATCAGTTGTGTCTGACTCATTGCGACCCCCTGGATTGCAGCCCACCAGGCTCCTCTGTCCCTGGGATTTCCCAGGAAAGAACACTGGAGTGAGTTGCCATTTCTCACTCCAGGGAATTTTCCCAACCCAGAGATCAAATCCGCGCTCCCAACAGCGGAAGCACAAAGTCCTAACTGCTAGACCACCAGGGAAGTCCCTGAATTTTGTTTAAATTATGTGTGTAGGTAGGCAAGGTTATCTATGAATTTCATTTCAGAGATGGTAAAGGGGGACATTACCAAATATTTGCTATAAAAATGAAAATTGGGGTCTGATTGGTTTGGATGATGCTGAGAACTACTGCTGGAGCTCAGCTGCATCCTTTCTTGGGGAAACAGGTCCAGGGAGAGAAGAGGCTCGCCTGTGTTTATATGGCCTGTGGGAGGCAGAGCTTGAAGCTCACACTTTAGAAAGATTTATCTCCCTTTTAGAGTGGGAGGGACAGGGAGGCAGATCAACGAAGTGCCTGAGGCAGAAGAATGGGAGTGAGAGGAGGGCTGGCTGGAGCAAAGGAGATGAGATGCATAATGGAGAGATGGCTTGGAGGCCAGGCAGGCGTGTGTCTCAGGGCACTGGGTGGGGCGAGGCGGGTGGGGGTGGGAGGGATGTGCTTTTAGTTCTTTCTTGAGGAATTCCTCCCTTTGCTGGAAAACCTGGCCATCTCTATCTGGGAATGCCAGAGGAAATCAGGCCACTCCATAGAGAGGCAAGACAGATCTCCTCCTGCCAGCCGCCCCCAGAGCAACCAGAGACCCAAACCAGGCCCAGCCAATCGGGCAGCCGGAGGCCAAACCAGCTCCCACCCAATCCCGGGTGGCAGAGGCTTCTGTTCCCTGGGAAAATGATGCGTCTGTTCCGAGAAATCAAATATCCTACAATGAATCCAATTAGATTTCACAGGCACATGAAAACACGATCCATCTCAAATGTCCTCTGCAAACCTCCAGCCACAGATAAATATTTCATTTCGTTCCAAGTGGTCCCAGGCAGAATATCAAGCAGCATCTAGCCATCTCCCTGGTGGGTCCAGACAGTCCTGGCCAAGAAGGTGGTTTGAATGGAGAGATGGAACCCTCAGTCTGTGCCATGTGCTGCTGCCTTAGCCCTCCGATGACCTCGGACCCGCCACTTCTCCTTCCTGAGAACTGCGCGGCCTCACTCACAAAATAGACTTGCAAAACCTCCTCTCCTGCTTGCATCCTCCCCCACAGAGTGCTGACCAAGGTGCTGGGCACACAGGAAGTTTGTGTTTGTCCTCAGACAAATGGTCAGTGAGTAGCTCCTGTGCCCAGCATTGTGGTTAGTGGTAGGAAACACAGCTGTGAAGAAGCCTGGCTGATCCTTACCCTTGCACAGTTCATGATGAAGGAGGAAGAGGCAGAAGTCATCATGGAAACCAACACCCGCTTTTGCAGGAGATAAGTTTTGCCAAGAATACAGTCAGGATGCTGTGTAGGAGCACATACTTTAGACTGAAAGGTCAGGGCAGATCTCCCAGAAGCCGAGTTCTGAATTGGGAAAAGAATTCCCAACAGAGGGCTCAGCAAATGCAACGGCCCTGAGGTAGGGAACCCCTTGGTAAGTCTGAGGATCAGGAACACCACTGTGGCTGGAGCCAAGTGAGCAGTGGGGAGAGAGATGTGAGGAGATGCTGGACACACGCCAGAGCTGAGCAGGATGTCAGAGTCATGCTGCATCTCTGCTCAGCAGATGAACTGTGAGGCTGTTCGCTGCTGTGACTGAGCAGGGCCCAGACGACTCGCTTTACCCCAGTGGGTAGAGCACTGAGTCAGTGCATTTCTGGTCCTGGTTCCCCGTTAGGGCTGCACTGATGAAAACAGGCTAGCAGAAAGGAACTGCCCCTTACCCAAGATCTCTCTCGACCTGGGAAGTTGTATGGGGTTCACATCTCAGCCCCACCACTTACCAGCTGGGCAAGTTAATTCACTTCTCTGGGCTTAGTTTTCCTCTGAAAAATGAGGTATGATCTCACCTTGCCTGCAAGACTGTTAAATGGGCTAATGTCTGTGCCCCATGAATGAAATAGCTGGTGTTATTATACTGTTATCATCATTACATTAATTCATTTACTCCTGCTAGTTGCCTGGAGAATCCCAGGGACGGGGGAGCCTGGTGGGCTGCCATCTATGGGGTCGCACAGAGTTGGACACGACTGAAGCGACTTAGCAGCAGCAGCAGCAGCAGTGAGCCATGGTTACGCTGGGGTCCCCAAGGGGCACCAAGATGGATTGTAAGATGTTCCACTGAAGGCACCATCCTTAGACACCAGGTTACATCTTATGTGCCAAAAGGGGAGTCTTAGGGGCAGGTGTACTTCTCTGGTAGCTCAATTGTTAAAGAATCTGCCTGCAATGCAGAAGACCCCAGTTCAATTCCCGTGTTGGAAAGATCCCCTGGAGAAGGGAAAGTCTACCCACCCCAGTATTCTGGCCTTAAGAATCCTCGTGGACATAGGGGCCTGGCAGGTTGCAGTCCATGGAGTTGTAAAGAGTCGGACACTTTCTGAGCCACTTTCACCTTCACTTTCAGGCTGCAACTGGCACATTCCTCCACTCCCCCAAAATCCTTCCGTGATCAGCCCCTGTATCTTCCATCTCCTCTTCCAGTGCTCTGTTTCTGAAGGCTTCTCTAGAGAGACCGTGTATGAAGGGCGGAGTGGAGTGAAGGATGCAGAGGAGATGATGGGACATTCCCCTATGCAGAGGGAGATGAGGGGACATTCCTCTATGCAGAGGGCATGCATAGATGATGCTCTGTGTGTGAAATGTTGGCCTCCGCATGAGACAGCTCTGCTGGTGAGAACTGGCCTAGCTCCTAGGAGATGTTTACAAATGTTTGTTAAGTGAATAAATGAAAGAGATACAGGAATGAGTACACTGCCACCCCAGGTGTGGGGAGCCCCTGGTCCAGAGGGACCCTGACAGCTCATTCTGGAAGATGCAAGATGTTCCAGAGGCCTCATGCAAGAGCTCCTGGAGGGAGAGACAGCTGACCACGCTGCAGGCGAGAGGGGTGGTGGGCAAGTGGATCAGGGAGCACCTCTGGAGGACTAACACGTGAGCCCGATCTGGGGGAGGAGGGCATTCCAGGCAGAGGGAACAGCACACACAACAGCCTGGAGGGAGTGTGTCCTGGGAAGAGCAGGTGGTGTGGGCTGGAGATATGGCTGCAGAAGTGGGCAGTGGCAGGACTGCAAAGGGCCTTGAGTGCCAGGGGAGCAGGGCAGCCAGGGAAGGGTCTTTGGTAAAGGGAGACGTGATTGGAGTCAGGAAGACACGTAGAGTCACTAAGAGCAAGGACTCTGGACTTAGATGGCCCGAGTTCAAGTCCCAGCCCTACTACCAACTGGCTCTGGGACTTTGGGCAGCTTCTCATCTGTAAAATGGAGGTGCTGATAATAGTTAAGTGCCACATGGGACAGTCGGAGGTTAAAATGAGTTAGAATATGTGCTAAAAGTGCTTGAAACAGAGTCCAACCCTTGGTGAGGCTGTTTAAGTGTTAGTTATTGTATTGTATTGTAAGTATCGCATACACGTGTAAGACAGAGGCCATTTCTGAAAGACCACGTGGGAAATTCCATGAGGGGGTGTAAGTTGAGGGGAGCTTCCTGTTTGTTTGTTTTAAGACATCCTGGGCAAGTGCTATTTTCATAATGATGGTGGATGGGCTGGGAAGGTCAGATGGGACTGGGGAATGGTTGGACCAGAGCTGATGAGGGTCCAGTCATGCAGAGGATGTGGGGGACGGGGAAAGGGCTCCATCAGGGTGTTAGATGCTGCCACCCGAGAACAGACTGATGGCCTGTTAAATGTGGAAGACAGGGAGAGGGGAGAGTGAGCGCACCCCAGGGTTGATGCAGCCATATTGGCACATCTAGATCCAAATGGGCATCAGGCCAGGGGTCTCCACGGACGGGGTACCAGGGAACATGCCAGGCTGGTCCCCAAGAGAAGGGCCCAAGGTAAGTATAGCCCATGGGGCCCAAGGAGGCTTCCTTGAAGGTTTGAGAAAAATAGCTGAAGCAAACTGGTAGTGTCCACAGGGAGGTTGGGTCTCCCGGTGAAGGTCACGGAGGTCACTGTTGGGAGCTGGATCCACAGTGAGGCACTCACCCCCTTGTCCTACCTGTTCTGCCCCTGATCTTGGCAAGGGATCGGGTGGCGGTGAAAGGTTCAAGGCCGAAGTCATGTTGGATGAGCCGCCTCTGCACTGGAGGGCAAAGACACCCTGTTTGTCTTGGTCTCAGAGCTGGAAGGGACGATGGAACACCTGGCGGGGGAGTGTAGCTCACAGATGGTTCTTGACCCTGGAACACCATCCCATCCCTGAGGGAGGAGGGGAGAGGGCCAGATCCCCTTCACCCAGGGCAGTCAGCTGGAGGACACTGGAATCTCAGACTATGAGTCTTAGAGACCTCAAAGACTTCCTATTCCAACCAGCCTCCATGTTGTGCAGATGGGGAAATGGAGGTACAGAAGCCACAGGGGCCAGCCTGAGCTCACATCAGGGGTTAGGGGCTCAGCCAGGCCAGACGCAGGCTCTGTGCTCCAGCTTGCTAGAGAGGGGGTTGGCGGTTGAGGGGGACAGTGGAAAGCCTTCAGCAGTCAGTAGTGTGTGAGCACATGCTAAGTTGCTTCAGTCGTGTCCAACTTGCAACCCCATGGACTGTAGCCTGCCAGGCTTCTCTGTCCATGGGATTCTCCAGGCAAGAATACTGGAGTGGGTTGCCACACCCTTCTCTAGGGATCTTCCCAACCCAGGGATCAAACCTGGGTCTCCTGCACTGCAGGTGATTCTTTACCATCTGAGTCATCCAGGAAGCACCATTCATTCATTTTCCAGGCTTTTATTATGCACCTGGTCTATACCAGGCTCTGGGAGGTAGATCAGACTCAGGAGTGTCTTTACCCTCAAGAAGCTCACAAGATATAGGAGAGAGGAATCCAGATTTGCTGGAGGGGTGACTAAAGGACCACATGCCCAGAGGGTCAGAGAAGTACTCCCAGAGGAGACAGTATTCGAGCTGGGCCATTGAGATGAGCAGGAGTTTCCTGGGCAATCAGGAGAGGAGGGCACTCCAGGCAGAGGAAACAGCAGGTGCAGAGCCCGTGGACATCTGAAAGTATCGTGTTCGAAGCACCCCAAAGAGCCTTTGTGTGTACCTCCTGGGTGGAAGACAGGGATCGGTGTGCGGACAGCCTGTGAATAAGGCCATGTGCCTTGATTTTTAACTTGGTTGATGTTTTTCTGGAGATCCCGTGATAAGGATTGTAGGGAAATCTTTTGCAGGGTGATTCTAAGAAAGCCTCATTGGGGTGAAGAGTGGAAGAAAAGGCAGTCAGTAAAGGATTGCTATCTAGGCAGGTACTGCTGTGGACAATGGGGGACCCTGGGAGGCTGAGTAGAACACACATCTCAGAGTTACCAGCACCGGAGGGTTGAGGAGTCTGGGGGTTTATTCCACCCACACCCCATCCATCATGGGTTGATGCTATTTCTGGGGGCATCTGCTCCCAGATATAAGACGTCTTGCTTGCCTTGTGCATGGGCTGAGCTTGCTCCTAGAGACAGAGTCACAGTCTCTGCAGGAGGCAGCCTTTGGTAGGTGGAGGTAAGTGCCCAGTGGATATGGGCGGGGCTCTGATAGCATCTGTGGCATGTCTCATCCTTCCATTATCTTCTGGGGAAAAGGGACCAGCAAAGTGCCTGTGCCAGGAAACCCAGCTCTCGGGTGCCGCTTGCACAGCCCGGGTTCACCTTCCCACAGGCATCCAGTGCTGAGGCTCTGTCCACTTACCCCCCGGGTCAGGTCATACCGGCTCAGAAGCCTTCAGACCACCCCTTGGAGCTGCAGTTTATTATTTTTAATACAGTTTTGGCATAGATAATATACTCACCTGGATCAGAATTCTAAAGACTAAATGCAATGTGATATCCTGCATGGGATCCCGAAACAGACAGAGGACATTAATGGAAACAGTGAACTCCAGATAAAGCCTGGAATTTCATTACTAGTAATGTACCTATGTTAATTTCTTAGTTTTGACAAATGTGCTATTGTTATGTAAAATGCTAACGTTAGGAGAACTGGGTGAGGGTTATACAGGAACTCTCTGAACTCTCTTTGCAACCTGGATAATCTAAAATTATTCCAAAACAAAAGGCTTAATTTTTAAAATTATTATTCTCAAAAACATAGTGGAAAAGCCCCCTCCTGCCTTTTCCTCCATCCGCTCTGTTCCTAGAGTTCTGGGTACCCATCCGCAGATAAGCGACTATGTCGCCTTTTCAGGCAGGCAGGCAGTGTGCTTCTGTAGCGCACGCCGTACCGTCTCATCTCACTGTCTGGTTCATGTCAACTGCTTCCTCCTGGAAACACCTGCAACTCTCCAACTGAGGGGGTTTCTTTCAGCTTGCACAGAAAGGGTGGAAGTACTGGGATTTTGTGCCCCCAGGCAGCCCTCTGCTGGAGCTTTAGAAAGTAGGGAGTAAGCACCCCTGCTCCCTTGTCCCTCTCCTAGGAGCGGAGATTCTGAGATGTGAGTTCTCCCTGCTATGCAAGGTCCTGCACTCAGTTGCTCACCGCATAAGAATGAATCCTTGATTTTCTTTCCTTGCTTCCCACCCTTCCACTGTGCTTCCTGGAATCACTTTCTAGATAGATCTAAATCCTTGGCTAGGAGTCTCCTTCTGAGAGAACCCAAGATAGACAGGCCCTTGCTGTTTCCACTTACTGATGCATTTTAAAGAGCTTTTCATGGCAGTACTTAGAACTACCCTGTTCTTTTTCATAGCTACATAGCATTCCTTAGTGTTCAGTTCAGTCGTTCAGTCGTGTCCGACTCTTTGCAACCCCATGAATTGTAGCACTCCAGGCCTCCTTGTCCATCACCAACTCCTGGAGTTCACCCAAACTCTTGTCCATTGAGTCAGTGATGCCATCCAGCCATCTCTTCCTCCGTTGTCCCCTTCTCCTCCTGCCCCCAATCCCTCCCAGCATCAGAGTCTTTTCCAATGAGTCAACTCCTCACATGAGGTGGCCAAAGTACTGGAGTTTCACCTTTAGCATCAGTCCTTCCAAAGAACACCCAGGACTGATCTCCTTTAGAATGGACTGGTTGAATCTCCTTGCAGTCCAAGGGACGCTCAAGAGTCTTCTCCAACACCACAGTTCAAAAGCATCAATTCTTCGATGCTCAGCTTTCTTCACAGTCCAACTTTCATATCCGTACATGACCATTGGAAAAACCATAGCCTTGACTAGACAGAGCTTTGTTGGCAAAGTAATGTCTCTGCTTTTTAATATGCTGTCTAGGTTGGTCATAACTTTCCTTCCAAGGAGTAAGCATCTTTTAATTTCATGGCTGTGTGCTAGATCATAATTTGCTTATTTAGTCTCCTGGTGGGCATCTGAGTTGTCTCCAGGCTTTAGCTAGTACAGCATTTTAAGGAGAACCCTGTGGGGAATTCCCTGATGGTCCAACAGTGAGGGCTCTGTGCTGTCACTGCAGAGGGCTTGGATTTGATCCCCGGTTGGGGGACGAAGATCCCACAAACTGCATGGCGTAGTGGCCAAAAAAAATGTAAGAACCCTGTGCATCCCCATTTCCCGTACATAAGCCTGGGCTGCTGGATAATTCCTGGAAGTGGAATTGCAGGTGGCAGTGGCCTTTGGGGTCCTGCTCTGTTTTGATGGTGGATGGTCTACGGTCTAAGCCTAGGGGCCCGGGGTTCAACAAGGCCCCATGATCTGGTCCCAGGGATCTGCCTTCCCACCCCCACCTCAAGGACAACTTGCTGTTTCCAACACTGCCTCCATCTCTCCCCTCTTGACTATATCTAGCCTATGCTTTTCCCTTCTGTGAAATGCTCTTTTCTACACTTTCCTCTGTTGAAATCTTTCTTGTCCTCAGAGATCTGGCTGAAATGCCACCTCTTCCAGGGAGCCTTCTGGTGCCCCAGTGAGTATTAATGCCTCCTTTCACTCGACTGCACACTCTGGCTTTGACGCTTCTCGGAATTTATTTTTATGTGTTGTCTGATTGCCATGTGTATTTCTGCCTCCTGCACTTGGCCACATGCTCTGTAAGGGTTGGAACTGTCTGAGTCACAGAGCAGGCTCCATAAATGTTGAAGGAATTGAATTAAATGTGCTGGCAATTGCTGCGTTCTGGCCATTTTGTTCTGTTGTTTGCCAACACGACCTTCCAGGATGGTCCCTCAGCGGGGCCCAAAATGAATCAGGCTGAGGCAGGTGAACTCTGGGGCCCACATGCCCACAGGCAGGCCTCGGGAAGCTGGAGAGCAGGGCAGTGTGTCCTTTGGATGACCTTCCCCTAATAGACCCCTTCCAGGAGGGTCATAGTGAGCAGGCGGTTGATGGGTATGTCCCCTGATCCCAGCTTGGGGCTCCGCGAGGTGGTGGCACAGGGGACATTGTTATCTGAAAGCTGAGAGGTAGCTCAGGGAGGGGGCTGGAGGGACAGGCTCTAGAGCCAAACTGCCTGGTTCAAATGCCAGCTCCGTCATGTCCCACCTATGTGACCTTGGACAGCCACTTCTTTCTGCACCTTCTATAAAGTGGGGCTAACATTAGGATGCTCTTCCAAGGGCTTACTGGAGGCTCTAACAAGACAGTTCATATAAAGGGCTTGTGCATATGTAGGAAACACCTGATCAATAAGCTTCAGAAAGGTCTTGAAAGGCTGTTGGGGGTTCCCATACCAAGCATGTACCAGAAACTTTTGTGGGTACTCTGCAGGCACGCTCTTGCTGAAGCTCCACACATACCCTATAAGTGAAGTATCTTAATGTATTAAATTATGGTAGGATACACATAAAATGAACCATTTTAACTACATCAAAGTGTGTGATTCAGTGGCATTAAGTCCATCTACTGCATTGCACAGCCTTCACCACTGCTCTTTTGTCTGTACCGGTCTTTATTGCCACACACCAGCTTTCTCTCATTGCAGCGCTTGGGGACTTCTCTAGTTGGTGGTGCAAGGGCTTCTTGTTGCAGAACACGGGCTCTAGAGCATGCAGGCTCAGTAGGTGCAGCGTCTGGGTTCAGTTGCCCCATGGCATGTGGGATCTAAATTCACTGACCAGGAATCGAACCTGTGTCCCCTGCATTGAAAGGCAAATTCTTAACCACTGGACCACCAGGGGAAGTCCCCTTCACCACTGTCTATTTTTAAAACTCTTTATCCCAAGAAAAATCTAGTACCTGTTTAACAGTCACTCCCTGCTCCTCCTAGCCCCTGGCAACCACTAATCTACTTTTTGTCTCTAGTAATTTACCCATTATAGATATTTCACATAAATGGAATCATACAATAGCTGGGCTTTTGTGTCTGGCTCCTTTAACTTAGTGTGATGTTTTCATCCATGCTGGAGCATGTCTCAGTACTTTGTTCTTTTTATGGAGAAATAATATTCCACTGTAGCAAGTGAAATATCTTATCCATGCTTCCTAGGCAAAGAAACTGAAGCTTGAGAGGCCAGGTGACCTGCATAAGGTCATACCGCTGGGAAGAGGTAGTGCCAGATTCAAACTCAAGTCAGATGAGATTCAACTCTCTTAGCACCTCCTGGTGGACAAACTCTCTCTTAGCCAAATTAATCCCATTTGGCGCCTCACAAGGGCCCCACACAGTTGGAATAATCATCTCCATTTTCCAAATAAGGAAACCAAGGTGGGAAGAGGAAGATGACTTGCCTGAGGCCACATAGTGAGTCTGCCAGAACTGAGAGTCCTGGTCCCGACCAACAGAAGGAATGTTTTGACATGGCAGCCACGGGGGCTGTTGGGGTCCCTCTAAGCCCTTCTGGAGAGGGATGGGGAGAAGATGAGTTCTGCCTTTGCCCCTTCTTAGGCCTATAGGCATCCCAGTGCAACCTGGGGAGCTGTCCGTGGTGCTGACAGACACCCGCTCTGCAGCTATGACCAACTGTCCCCTGCCGTCCATCCCAGAGTGGTTTTTTGGCTTTTGTTCATCAGCAAAAAAAAAAAAAAAAAAAACATTTCTGTTTACCAGCATCTCGGTCAGATTGCTGACTGTAGCCTGAGCAGCAGGGCGCTGGGGCACAGCAAACCCAGAGTCAGGCGACCTGAGCCCCTTGAAGCGTCCACCTGCCATATGACCTTGGGCGAGTCCCAGCATCTGCCCGAACCCAGTCAGCAAAGTGTACCATGAGGAGGTGGGACAAGATACGACAGGTTCAGAGCTGAGCATTCTGCAATTAGTGGGCTTCAGAGAGGCTTCTGTGGGCATTGCCAAGGGTGAGACCCCATCTTATTCCCCTTCAGTCCCACATAACCATCATGATCAGTAACCACATGCAGTGATCCAGTTCCAGGCAGCACTCGCTGTCCCAGCTGCCTGTACTGGTGGAAATGGTCTCTATCTGCACAATGCGTGTGGTAGCCACTAGCAAAAACATGGCCATTACACAGTGGAAATATAGCTAGTGAGAGAGAAGCTGAATTTTCATTTTTATTTAATTCTTTTAAGTTTAATTAAATGTCTAGAGCTGGTCTAGACAGTTGGGCTCTGGGGATATGTGGAAGGGAGAGGGCCACTCAGAAAGTGCCCACAGGCCAGGACACACCCAGCTGTTGTTGGTTCTTGATCTCCAGAGTGCACTGGACTAGGAGTCAGAAGCCTGGGATCCAATCACAGCTATCAAACATGCTGTGTGATCCAGGCCAAATCTCATTCCCTCTCTGAGCTTGTAAGTAGCTAAACAGGGTGGTGTCCAGCCCTGTCTGCTTGTGGGTGGGTCCTGTGGATAAGGACAGTGATAGTGACTACATGTAGGGCACTCACCATGCCTGGTGCTGTGCCAAGCCGTCTGACTATATTATTAATAGCTTCATTTATCTTTCCCAACAACCATTTTAGGATGCCAGACTCAGGGAGGTTCAGTGACCAGCTCAAGGTCACATAGCACCAGGCTTCAAACTTGGGGGAGGCTGCCTCCGAAGCCCACATTCTCAGCCTCCATACTGCACTGCCTACAGGGAGAGGACTATCCTCAATACTCCCTAGGACATCTCAGGGAGTGGCTGAAGAAGGGCAACAAGGTTTGAAGTGCCAAGTGGTAGCCCCTTGGTGAAGCCTGGAGGAGGAGGGGAAGGGGAAGTCATGATAATCACTCTTTCGTCTTCCCAGCGTGGGGTTTTCCTAGGTGAGGGTGGGTTGACCCTGCTTCTCCTAGGATTGAGGAGGTCCTGGCTTGGGAAGTTGGGGCAGAAACTCAGATCCCATTTAATCCATCTCAGCCACAGACACCTCTTCTTTTGCCTGTGCCCATGTTTCTTCTTGCATGGGGTAAGCATATGATTCACCATTTAAACCATGACACTTATGAGAATAAAATAGGGAGACTAGCCATCGGGGATTCAGGATAACAGCTAGAATCTGAGTAAACTCAATGTATGTCACCCTCTTCATGCCTGAACACGTATGAGACCCAGCTCTGTGCAGGGTCCTGCTTCGGGCACAGAGAAACTCTCAGGACTGCCTACGATTCCTTAGGGTGGTGGCTCCCATCACAGAGGAAACCTTCCTTCTCCACCTGTAAGGTCAGAGAGGACTTCCTGGTGGAGGAGGTATCTCTTGTGAGCTTCGAGGATATTAAATACAGAAGGAGGTTAGGAACAGAGCATTTTTCAGAAAGGTTCTAGGGACTAGAAATGGATCAGCCTATGTGGGACACAGGCATGGAGAAGTGGGAAAGAGGAGCGAATCAAGCCAATAATCAACTCCTTTCTTGCCCCTTGGGAAGCTCCAGCTCTTTCCAGCTACCCTCCCTCTGAGGCTCTGTCTGTCCAACTACCTCATTTAACAATTGTGTATTGTATACCTACCATGTGATGACTCTGTCCTTCATGCTGGGGATACAGTTGAAATAACATGGTCCCCGGCTCCTCCCCTCTCAGAGCCCACAGAGGCTGGGGAGACAGATATTAATCAAGTACACAGGGAATCAAGCAGGATAGCTGGAAACCCTGATGAGTGCTTTGAAGGAAATCAAGAAGAAAGTCAAGGGAGAGGAGGGTGGGACGGTGGAACTGTCTTGGACATAGGGGTCAGGGAAGGCCTTGTGCAGAGATTCAAATCAACAGAAATAGCTAGTATGTGAAGATTTGGAAGGAAAAATTTCCAGTCAGAGGGAACCGCATGTGTAAAGGCCCTGTGGCAGGAAAGAGCTAGGGGTGCTGGAGAAATGCTGAATGAAGGGGCCAACGTGGCTGAGTCAGGATGAGGAGGACGGGTTGTTCTGGGGGTTGTTGGCCTTTTGGGAGGGCTGTGTCTGGTCTTAGTTGCAACATGCAGGATCTTTCATTGCAGCGCATGGACTTCTAGTTGTGGTGCACGGGCTTAGCTGCCCCGAGGCGTGTAGAATCTTCCCAGACCAGGATCAAACCCATGTCCCCTGCATTGGAAGGTGAATTCTTAACCACTGGACCATCAGGGAAGTCGGGGGATGGGGTTTTGCCCGAGAACCAGGGGAAACCTTGAAAGGAACTGGATGAAGTGATGCTATTCTATTTGGGATTTTGAAAGGATGACTCTGTTGTGATTCTTCCCCTATAGTCCCTTTGTTCTGAGGCTCTAGGTTATTTCCTTCTACCTTTTCTGTGTCTGCCACACAAAGTTGGGTGCTAAGTGGGGAGTGTGCTGGTGACCTCTGAAGCCCTTGCTAAGAACAGGTGATTTAAATGGGGTATAGTCTCAGAGAGGCCTGGTTAGCAGTCCTGTCCCCACAGAGCTCCTCAACTCCAAATCTGTACCCCTCACCTCAGAGGGGCTCAGCACCCACATCCCGGGCCCTGGGTCCAGAGTTCACCACCAGGATGGGAGGCATAGCAATTTGGCTTTGAGCAAAGGAGGGGACCTAAGGCGGGGACAGGGTCAGCCACATGTCCTGAACAGCCCCATCCAGGAGAACCTGCTAGAGCCATTGCTGGCTATCTTGTTGACCAAACAACCAGTTGATTGAATGTCATGCTTTCTAAACAGTTGCTATGGACACAGACTTAGGCTGGAGATAATCCTGACCTTGAAACCATCAAGATAACAGATCCGTCATAGATGAAGAGGATCCTGGAACTTCAGCCTGGAATGTGGGCTCAGTAGTTGGACTGATTTGCACCAGGCTCCAACCCCTACCAACTATGGGGTCTAGAGCATGTGACTTTAGCCATCTGAGTTCTTTGCAAACATGGATGTACTAATATTAGTCACCTATTTCTGTATTAAAAAAATAATATAAATATATATAAATCTGGGAGTGGCTTTAAAAGCAACCAACATGTAGAGACTTCCTTGGTGGTCCAGTGCCTAAGACCCTGTGCTCTCAATACAGGAGAGGCAAGTTCGATCCCTGGTCAGGGAACTAGATCCCACATGCCACAACTAAGTGTTCCCATGCCACAACTGAAGATCCCGAATGCTGCAACTAAGACCTGGTGCAGCCAAATAAATAAATATTAAGACAAACCAAAAAATGTATTATATCTCACACAGTATCTGAGAGTCAGAAACAGCCTCAGTGGCCCACAGTCTCTCAGAAGGTTGCAATCTAGGTGTTCCCAGGGCTGCAGCCATCATTAAGTCCTAACTGGGCTGGAGGATCTGCAGCCACTCATGTGGCTGTGAAATGAGAGCTGACTGTCGGCAGGCTGTCTTAGTTCCTCCCACATGGACCTTTCCTTAGGGCTGCTTGAGTGTCCCCACAATATGGTGGCTGACCGCCTCCAGGGCCAGTGGTCCAAAAGAGCGAGAAAGAAGCTGCAATGTCTATTCTGACCTGCTTCAGAGGTTATGCTTGGTCATTTCACAATATCTTGTCAGTTGCACAGTCAACCCTGTTTGGATTGGGCTGGGTTGTACACAAGAACATTGAATAGCAGGAGGTGGGACCACCGGAGTATATGTTGGAGGCTCACTACCACAGTGGACTCATTATGCCCACCAAGAAGAGCTGCACTGAGGATTAAATGAGCTCACAAATGGGCTATCCTGCTATCCAGAAAGCATTCGAGAAAGGATTGTTTTGATGACCTGGAGCTAAAAGCTCACCACCCTGTAGCTGCCTCACTTTCTCCATCACTTCTGAGCATCCCCAAGACCTTTGCCGCTCTTTTCAGTTAGCAGAACCTTGATGAGTCTCCACTGAGTCCAGGCGCTGTGCTGGGTGCAGGTGACACAAGAGTGACAAAGAGAGACCCTGTCCCTACTATCTCAGGCTCCATGGGACATAAATCTGGGCGATACAGAAGGAAGGGCTGGCAGGTAAGGGGCTGGCCTCTCTGTGGAGGCAGCCCTTGCGCTGAAATCTGGATAAAGTGAAGGAGGAGTCACATGGTCAGAGGGGGACAGAGCATTTCAGGCACCAGTAAGGGCAAAAGCCCCAAGATGGGGGGTTAATGATTTGTGTCCAAGGAACAGAATGGAGGTACAAGGGAGAGGGCAGGAAGTGAGGCCAGGAAGCAAGAAGTAAAAAGAATGAAAAGCAGACTTCCCTGGTGATCTAGTGGTTAAGAATCCATCTTCCAATGCAGGGGATGCGGGTTTGATCCTGGTCAAAGAACTAAGATTCCACATGCCCCAGGGCAAGTAGGCTCACGTGCCACAACTAGAGAAGCCTGTATCCTGCAATGAACAGCCCACATGCCTCAACTAAGATCTGATACAGTTAAATAAATAAATTAAAAAAAAAAAACAAACAAGAGTAAAAAGATAATCTTTGAGTTTAAGGGCAATGGGAGTTTAAATTGTCTGTGTGAGATCCGATGGGGGCCTGGCCATGGGCAGGGCAGTAGGGGCAGGGAAAAGTGGTGGGATTTTGAAGGATTTGCTGTTGAATGGGATTGGGGTTGGGAGGAGGCGGTAAGAACAAGATGAGTCAAGGATGATTCCAACGTTTCTGACCTGAACAAGCAGGAAGATGGAGTTATCATGAGCTAAATTGGAGCGGACTGTCAGAGGAATGGGTCAGGGTAGGTGGGAGATCAGATATTCGATTTTGGACCTCCGGGGCAAGATGTCAAGGAGGCAGTTAGAGATGTGAGTCTGGTGTCTGAGAGAGATTGGGTGGAAGATGTAAATTTAGGAGTTGTCAGATATAGGTGGTGTTTAAAGCCACAAGTCTGGATGAGATCAGCAGGAGAGGGAGTGTAGGGAGAAGCGGGGAGCAGTTCCTCTAGCATTTAGAGGTCAGAGGAGGGGAACCCAGCCAGAGATAGAGCAGGAGATGTGGCAGGAGAGCGGGAGGGGTACCGAGAGATGAAGTCACAGTGTAACCCAGCCTGCCTCTCTCTGCCTCCAGCCCTACCCCAGGCCACATCGAGGCCATCCTTCCCCTTCCACACATCAGCCCTTCCGAGGCTGAACACAGTGGCTGCATCCGCCATGGACTTCCATGAACATCCCCAGAATATCCAGCCATAATCCATACCATTTCCAGCCTTCCATCACTCAACTCACTCTCCCATGTCCCACTCTGTCTCTCTCTTAATAACAAGACTCAGCACTGAACAGAACTATCCTCTCCCTTCATTTAGACTTTCTCTGTTAATGCGACCATAGACAAAACCAGCGTTTCAGGTAGCACCAAATTCAAAGATGTAAATAGGAAATAGTGAGGAATCTGGGCTGCTTAAAGGGAGAGACTATGGAAAGGAGATGGGAAATGTTGGAAAAGAGGTTTAGGGCCTTTTAAGCTTTTTCCCCTCTGGCCACATCATGTGACATGTGGATCTTAGTCCCCCAACCAGGGATTGAACCCCTGCCCCCTGCAATGGAAGTACAGTGTCTTAACCACTGCACTGCCAGGGAAGTCCAGAAAGGGTCTTTCTTGATTGCTACACCAAGGAGTTTGGACTGAGGAGGGAAGAGGATCCAGAGAAAGTTCTAGATTAGGGAAATGGCTCAATCAGGTGAGTTTTGCTTCAGGAAGGGCCATGCTGGGCTCTGTTCCTGGCTTTGTCCGTCATTAGCTCTCCCATGCTCACTGGCCAACTTTGGCTCCAGGGTGAGCTGGGATAGAGCAGGGAGGCGCCACTCTATGCAGATGGGGGTAGCAGCCGCAAATGCAGAGGCACCACAGAGCAGGGAGGGCTCTCAGGGAGGCAGCAGCTCTGCTGGTTCCTCCATGTTTCCAGAAGGGCAATGAGGCTTATATTAATGAGAGGTAATTATGGGCACCCGGATGGGCCTAAGTATAGCTCAGAGACAAAGGCAGCCAGCTGCTTCCCCTGCAAGGCCGAGGCCTGCCTATTTTAAGACTTCCCCAAGGTGAGGCTCCTGCCACCCCTGGGTGCTAGGTGACTGAGGGGTTGGCACCCAGTGTTCCAAGAATCCTGGCCAAGAGAGCTCAGGGTGGATCCACGTGGCCAGACCACCCTCAGCAAACCCCTAGAGGTGGAAACTGAGAGGGACCCATCCAAGGTCGCAGCCAGTACAGAGCAGGGCCAGGATTGGCATCTGGGTGCAGTTGCCTGCATTTTCCACTCAGCTATGTGGCCTCCTACACTGGATGCCTTGGCCTGCCCCTAAGAAGCACGGTGAGGTGAGGACCAGAGCACTACTGATATTTATCAAGGGCCTAGAGGCTTTCTATCTGACGTCATAATTAATCCTCATCATAGTCTTGAAAAGTGAAGATCCTCATACCCATGTTATAGAAGCGGAGACTGAGGCTAAGGAGGGATAATTAGATCACCAAATGACCCGCAGTGAGAAGTGAAAGAAGGAAAACCCAGCTGCACTCTGGCTTTGGGTCAGATTCCCCAGGAAGTAGACTCTGAAGTTTTCCTGGGAAGCCTCTTGGGAACACCTGTGACAGCGGAGGGGCACAGGATGGGGCAGTGTGAAGAGTCAGGTGGAGATGCAGTTACAACAAAGGCCTCGGCTAATCCCAGGGAAGCTCTGGAGCTGGGATGGCCCATTGGTTCTGAATGGGGCAGGAAGGCCAGACCTTGGTTCTGTACACCCATCAGTAACTAGACACAGGCTGCCCCTGGAAAGAAGCATGACCTTGACTGAGGCATCACCCTTTGGTGGAGAGCAAGTCCTAACAGGTACCCGGCCATGAACTGTCAACAGCCAGTGTCCTTGGCCGCTGGAGACGGGGGTGCCTCAGTTCTGAAGTGGGACTGAGGCTGGAGAAGCTGGTCGAAACTAGAGCATGCTGGGCCTTCTAGCCCTCCACTCTTCACTGAGGCCTCTCCTCACCCGCTACTCCTTAGCTGGTGATCTAGCCCCAACACAGTCCTCTTCCTTTGCAGACCCTCTAGTGCAGGAGGACCAGTGGGGTTATGAGTAAAGAGCCTTGGGTTCCAGGCTGAAGTGACCTTGCCATGAGCCTTATGCTGTCTCTTTCCCAGGTTGACACTCTGTCTCACATTTGCTTTAGCTCCAGCATGCCATGTGGCTGGAGCCTAGGGTTAGCGGTCTGCAGAGACTAGCTCTCCTCAATGACCTTGAACACCCAGCCAAGAGCCATGGGGATGGGACTTCCTGGTGGTCCAGTGGTTAAGAATCCACCTTGCAATACAGAGGATGTGGGTTTGATCCCTGTTTGGGGAACTAAGATTCCACATGCCACGGGGCTACTGAGCCCCAACTAGAAGGTCCATGTGCCACAGTGTAAGATCCCCTGTGACACAGTGAAGATACTCTGCACTGCAACTAAGACCTGATGCAGCCAAGTCAATAAATAAATAAATTTAACAACAACAACAAAAATCTTTAAAAAAATAAAAATAAAAGAACTTCAGGGAACCACTGAAGTGGAAGGACCCTACTGCTTTGGCATTTTAGAAGTATCATTCCAGTTGCAGTTTGCAGCCTGGATGGCAGGGGTCTTAGAGTGAACGTAGAGAGACCAGGGAGGAGGTATGATTTTCCAGGTGAGCGGTGGGAGTGACATAGACAGAGGATACAGAGAGGGGATGGCATCCGAAAATACAACTGAGGTGGAGTCTCTGGGGCTATTACAGTTGGGGTTCCTCAGAAGCATGACCAAGATAAGGATTTAGGTGCAAGTACTTTATTGGAGAATAGGCGGCACAGTGTGGGAGGGGGAGGTAAGGCAGGGAAGGGTGGTGGCCAATGGAGGGAGTGTTACCAAGCAAGTGACTGCCCAACCGGAGCTCACTGAGGACCGTAGAGCCCACTCCTCTGTAGTCTCAGCCAAGGGGGAAAGAGCCAGAATATTTGTACACCAACCACACAGAGTCAGTAGCTGAGAGCTGCAGCCAGAAGGCGCGGTGGGGAAGGGGTTGTTAATTCTCCCGCAGTTCCTGCCAGCCACATGTAAGCAGAGAGCACTCCAGCTGCTAGAAAAAGCCCCTGCTCCCTCCAGCAGGGATGCAGGCGCTGACAGTTGGAAGTCAGCCTGTTGGGCATCACAATGAGATATGGGTCAGGTACCTACAGTCACTGCCATAGTGACCAACTGGACATGAGTTCAGTAACAGGCTCTTATTGAAGACACAGAAACTCAACTCAGACTTAAGCAAAAAGGCTCTTAACTCTCATATCTAAGATGTTAGGCAAGATCTTGACAAAGGACTGCAGGCCGACACTCAGATAGCAGCCTGAGGATGCCTCTTTCCCAAGAGTTCAGCCGTAATCCCAGGGCTGACTCTTACTGGCTAACAAAGATCCTGTTTCTATCTCAGAGCCAGTCAGTACTCGGGGATGCAGGACTCTGATTGACCAGGCCTGGGTCACGTGTCTACCCCTGGGGCTCTGGATTAAGGCTGATTCCACCTAGACCGCAAGAAGGGAGTCTGAATCATTTTTCAGGCACAGTGGGACTGTTATTAGGGGAAAGATAAGAAAGGTGGGGAGAGGAGTGCTCGGGGCTGAGAGGACGAGTGTAGCGTGCGCTTCTGGGGCAGGACTGCAGCCGTCTTCTGCTCCTGGTGGCCAGCCCGCTCCACCTCTGATATTTGGAGGGAGTCAGGGCCCTGCCGAGCCAGCGAGCAAGTGGACTGTGTTTGCAAACTCTTCTGCGTTTTCAGTATCATCCGCCTTGAGTGGGCACCAAGGACAGATCGCCACACACACAGTTCTCCAGCTGGAGAGCCGAGGAGGCTGGCCCCTGAGCCCAGGGACACTGCAGCCTTGAGGGGCTGTAAGGAAGCTTGGCCAGGAGCAAGAGGGATCTGGGGGTGGTTTTGTGCCTAGAGGGAGCCGCTGCTGGCTGGAGTGGAGGAGGATACTTGACTGTCTGGGACACTGATGGGGTGGGTGGCTGAAGTCTGAGTTACTTACTTCACTTTGGCTAGAATTGCTTCTCCCAGCCTCAGTTTCCCCATCTGTAAAATGGAGACAATGGTCCTCCACCTCATGTGGCTGCTGTAATGAAGAAAAAGATGCGAATCAGCAGAGTTCCTCTCCAGGCCAGGGATAAAGGCTCTGACAAGTCACCTATTAGAAGCAGAGATGCTTCCAGGGGGCTGTTCAGTCACAAGGACCATCATTAAAATGCTCTGGACTTCAGAGTGGGGTCCCTCAGGCTTCCAGAGGCAAGGAGAGGTTCTGGCAAAGAACAGGGAGAATTCCACACCTAGTGGACTCTGCGCAAGTCTCAGGCTGAGGAAGGCTTGAGGCACCGTTGGTCATGAAAATAGCCAGGTCCAAGGATGGCAGGCCTGCTTCCAGGGCCAGCACAGATCATCCCATGGTGGTCTATACCGCCAGTGGGACCAGCCCTAGGGATGAGGGGTGGCTGTTTGGGGGGCATGTGGAGTGAGCGTGCATGTATGGGGCTCCTTGCGGTGAGGAACAGTCATGCGGCCATGGAATCTGGAGGAGACCCCGGTGGCTCAGTGCTAAAGAATGCCTGCAATGCAGGAGACCTGGGTTCGATCCCTGGGTAGGGAAGATCCCATGGAGAAGGGGATGGCTAACCCACTCCAGTATTCTTGCCTGGAGAATTCCATGAACAGAGGAGTCTGATGGACTACAGTCCATGGGGTCACAAAGAGTCGGACACGACTGAGTGACTAACACACACAAGAAGTCTGAGTTTGAACCTGGGTTTCCAGTTTATTGTGAAAATATATTCATCAAGATAGGAAAGTAGAACATATTTTAGCAGTTTACTAGCCTGAGCTGTCGCTTTTATTTTCATATATGGTGAGTGGGTCTCCATTTTACTCTTTTTTTTTTTAATGCTATCATTTGTATTTGAAATTTAAAAAATGATATAAATGAACTTTAAAAAATTCCTTGTTTCTGTATAAATTTTAGAATAAGCTTGTCAATGAAGAATATATATAATTTTTTTTTGGCTGTGCTGGGTTTTCATTGTCCATTTTACTCTTGATCTCAATGCACAATGCTAAGGGCAGGCCAGGAGTCTTCAGAAATCTTCCCAACCTTGAGATCTGTCAGGGGTCTGGGCTAGCCTTCACCTCCAAATCCAGCTGACACCTGTCTGTCTTCTCTCCCCAGGTCAGCTGCTGCCCGGGAGAGGCAACCCGGGCGCCCCGCTAGGGCGACGGCTCCTGCCCGGAGGGCCGGGATCATGAAAGGCCTCGGTGACAGCCGCCCCCGCCACCTCTCCGACAGCCTGGACCCACCACACGAGCCCCTGTTCGCCGGGCCTGACCGCAACCCCTACCTGCTGTCGCCCACAGAGGCCTTTGCCCGTGAGGCCCGCTTCCCCGGGCAGAATGCCCTGCCAGGGGATGGGCTCTTCCCGCTCAATAACCAGCTGCCACCGCCGAGCAGCACCTTCCCCCGAATCCACTACAACTCCCACTTTGAGGTGCCAGAAGAGAGCCCCTTCCCCAGCCATGCCCAGGCCACCAAGATCAACCGGCTGCCTGCCAACCTGCTGGACCAGTTTGAGAAGCAGCTGCCCATCCATCGCGATGGCTTTAGCACGCTCCAGTTCCCCCGCGGGAGGCCAAGGCCCGGGCGAGAGTCCTGGCCGCATCCGCCACCTGGTCCATTCCGTCCAGCGGCTCTTCTTCACCAAGGCGCCCTCCCTGGAGGGCACGGCCGGCAAGGTTGGTGGCAATGGCGGCAAGAAAGGCGTCCTGGAGGATGGCAAGGGCCGGAGGGCCAAGAGCAAGGAGCGGGCCAAGGCTGGGGAGCCCAAGCGGCGCAGCCGCTCCAACATCTCTGGCTGGTGGAGCTCCGATGACAACTTGGATGGCGAAGGTGGCGCCTTCCGCAGCAGCGGCCCCGCCTCAGGACTGATGACGCTCGGCCGCCAGGCGGAGCGCAGCCAGCCCCGCTATTTCATGCACGCCTACAACACCATCAGCGGGCACATGCTCAAAGCCGCCAAGAACACCACGACCGAGCTGACCGCCCCGCCACCCCCGCCCGCACCCCCGGCCACCTGCCCCAGCCTTGGGGTGGGCACGGACACCAACTATGTCAAGCGGGGCTCCTGGTCCACTCTGACCCTCAGCCACGCCCACGAGGTCTGCCAGAAGACCTCGGCCACCTTGGATAAGAGCCTGCTAAAGTCCAAATCCTGCCACCAAGGTCTCGCCTACCATTACCTGCAGGTGGGTCCCTGCCAAGGTCAGGGGTGGGGTGAGGGGTTGTGGGGAAGGCACCAGTTGGAGACCCAGCTGTACCACAGGTTGACTTGGAAAGTTGTTTCATTCAGGCCTCGGTTTACTCACCTAGGAAGTGGGTGGCCAGTGGTACCTTGCTAATAAGATTCTTTTCATTGCTCATGTGCTCGAGAGCCATTGATTAAGACCCTTCTGAGACTAGCCTTGAGTAAGAACTAAAACATAATATTTATTTATTTTCATTTTTGGCTGTGCTGGGTTTTCACGGCTACACGTGGGCTTACTCTAGTTGCGGCGAGCAGGGGCTACTCTTCATTGTGGTGCGTGGGCTTCTCATTGCGATGGTTTCCCTTGTTGCAGATCATGGGCTCTAGGCACACTGGCTTCAGGAGTTGTGGCATACGGGCTTTAGTTGCTCCATGGCATGTGGGATCTTTCTGGACCAGGGATAAAACCTTCATCCCTTGCGTTGGCAGGTGAACTCTTAACCATGAGACCACCAGGGAAGCCCATATGTCCCTGCTCTTGAGAAGGAAAATCTGAAAGCTGTGCCATCTATCCCTTCCTAGAACCAATTGCATGGCATTCTAGTGCCAACCTCCTACCTGGTACTGCCACCAGACTGGGTGCTCCTTGAGGACAGGGACCATATCTGGTGCTATTCTGTGTCCCCAAGGCCCAAGACAGTCTGTCATAGAGGAAGTGCTCAAGAAACATGAGAGGAGAGAGGGGTAGATGAGCAGATGAGCACTTAAGTGAAGAGATCAAAAATATTTAAATAAGACCTGTTCCCAATTATCAGGATGCTAGGAGGAAAAAGGGGGCTCAGCGGTAAAGAATTCGCTTGGCAGTGCAGGAGATGCAGGAGATGTGGGTTCAATCTCTGGGTCAGGAAGATCCCCTGGAGGAGGAATAGCAACCCATGGACAGAGGAGCCTGGCGGGCTACAGTCCACAGAGTCACAAGAGCCAGACATGACTGAGCGACTGAGCATGCACGCTGGAGAAAAAAATACACGAACAGACAGTCAGTGAGAGCAGAATGTGATGAAGATGAGCAGGGAGCTGCAGGAGCCCAGAGGCCCTAAGTCCTTTTGGAGGACTAGCTTTTTTCTTTCAGACACTAGAGTTTATTGAGGCACTTATTATGCACCAAGATCCTACTGCTGGAAAGTGGCAGAAGGCTCTGCTGCTACACATGCACCAGCCTCTCAAGGGCAGGGTGAGTGGCTGTGACCTGGGTAGCTCCCAGCGCCAGAGCCCAAGCTGTAGGTGAAAATGACAGGAAGTAGATTTTCTGTTCACTAGATGGGAGGGGCTGCTTCAGTAGGTAGTGAGTGTCTCATCCCAGAGGGCAGGTCAGCACAGGCCTGGCCAGCCCTTGGGAACACATTAGATGCATTTTGAACAAGATGAACATCAAAGTCTGACAGATCCCTGCATTCTTGTCATTCTATATAGAATTCTAAAGACAGTGAGACTATGGAGGGGAAAGATTCCTTTTGTTTTTCCAAAGGAGGGAAATGGAGTCTAGGCAGTATTTTATATACTTAAGGCTTTTGTGGCTCTCAATCTACCTTCCTTAGATTAGAAATATAGGAGAGGGTGGCGTGCGACCTAGCTCCCTCTCAGATGATGTGGTTTAGTCTGATCACGTGAAAATGCTTCAGAAACACCATGAAAAAGTGGCCCTGTGGGCGCTGGGGTAGTGCCAACTGTTTGCTCCACAGGAAGTAGGTGGGTAAGAGCTGGGGAAGCAACAGGTGTTGAACAGGGGTATACAAAGCCACCTTCCCAAGGGACAGGTGGAGGAAGAGAGGATGGACTAGCCAGTGGTTTGGGGTGGAATGTACAGAACAGTCAGCCAGGGAGAAGGCATTAATGAGAAGTCTGCAGGGGGGACCTGGGCTGGGAATCTCAGGCAGGGATCTTCCCTCAGCCAGGAATCAGCCACCAGCAATGCAGGGGCCAAGAAGAATGTGGGCTGTGCAGGCATGGTGATTTGGGGAGTGTGTGCATTTGTGGATGTGGGCAAGAATCAGTGTGCTGTGTGCACTGAGAAACATGTATGCCTGGGTGTCCACGGTGACGTATAGACCCAGCGAGAGTGTGCGCTCTGCATGCGTTGAGGCAGGGACACAGTGAGGCGGGGACAAGCTGAGGTGGGTCCGAGGTGCACTGGCGGCTAGTGAGAAGGCATGTAAGCTCTGTGTTCACGTCATGGACTCACTGAGGGAGGGGCACACCTTGAAGTGGCTGGGGTGTGTCCTTCAGGAGGCAGGAGTGGGGGGGTTATGCCTGCTCTCTGAAATGAGTGTGCATGGCACGATGTGTTTACCCTGTGCTGGGCTGAGGTACGGCCATACTCTATCACATGGTGACCATCCACTGTTGTGGACATTCGGTGGGTATCAGGTGAACAAGGGCATAGACTGTGCTTCCTGGAGCGGCTGGCGGATCCTGGCCTCAGAGGGCAGGAGAGGTCCCCTCAATTGGTTTGCCATTGTAACCACTGGGGTCAGGGCTGCCCTCACAGCTGCAGCCTCCCTTGCCCTTATCACAGCTCCCCTTCCGCTGATGGGGTCCCTGGAGTTCAGATGGCAACACTGAGCCCTTTTTCCAGCTCGCCACATGGCTGCCCAACCCGGGAAAGCCTCTCTGCTCTTGGTACCTCAATTCACCCATCTATGGGGTGAGGAATGTTGGTTGGCCCCAGAGACCTCACCCTCATCCTTCAGGTGAGGTCCTCTGGCTGGGGCCCTCTGACTTGTCCTCCCCCACCATCCTAAGGTCTGGGGACCTCTTCCAGGCCTGCGGCTCTCATCTGTGCAGTGAGATCCCTGAGTTGGTGGGGGAAGTGATAGGAAGGTATAGGTGCTCACAACTGTAGCTGGGTTGGAAGCCAGTGTGAACATTCTGTCTGGGTGGTTTTGCCGGGGCACCCAGCCTGGGATCCACGGCGAAATCTAAGGCCAGGGAAGGCCACATAGAAGGCCACATAGTGAAACTTCCCAGGATATCTTTCGACCATAAGGCCGAATTCTCCAGGATGGGAGAGCGAGGGAGCTTTAAGGTCTTGGGGATGGGGGTTCTATCCCGCAGCTCCTTCCCCAGGTGATGAGTCCCATCCTGGGTGGCTGGTGGCGCTCTGTGGGTGCGCGCTGCCCACCCGCAACCCCCGAGCCACCTTCGCTGAAAGCGGTCCATCCCCAGGTGCCCGGCGGCGGCGGCGAGTGGACCACCTCGCTGTTGTCCCCGCGCGAGGCGGACGCCACGGCCGAGGGCCCCATCCCGTGCCGGCGAATGCGCAGCGGCAGCTACATTAAAGCCATGGGCGACGAGGACAGCGACGAGTCCGGCGGCAGCCCCAAGCCCTCCCCCAAGACGGCGGCGCGGCGCCAGAGCTACTTGAGGGCCACTCAGCAGTCGCTGGGAGAGCAGAGCAATCCCCGCAGGTGAGCGCACAGCCCGGGCCCCTAGAGTCGCGCCCACAGGCCAGCCCCGCCCCCCGGAAGCCCCGCACCAGAAACCCTGGCCACTCGGAGTTCGGCTCCCTAAAAGGACCACGCCCTTAAACTGAGCCACGCCCCGCGTGGGCCACGCCCTCCGGCTGTCCCCGCCTCCAGGGGCCCCGCCCACTTGCGGGCTAGCCTCTGGGAAAGCCTCCTTGCTGCTGCTGCGTCGCTTCAGTCGTGTCCGACTCTGTGCACCCCCATAGACGGCAGCCCACCAGGCTCCCCCGTCCCTGAGATTCTCCAGGCAAGAACACTGGAGTGGGTTGCCGTTTCCTTCTCCAATGCATGAAAGTGAAAAGTGAAAGGGAAGTCGCTCAGTCGTGTCCGACGCTCAGCGACCCCATGGACTGCAGCCTTCCAGGCTCCTCCATCCATGGGATTCTCCAGGCAAGAGTACTGGAGTGGGGTGCCATTGCCTTCTCCGGAAAGCCTCCTTACCTGCTTGCAAGCCCCAACTTCCAGGTGAGCCCCTCACAGGTATGCCCCACCCCCTGAGAACCTTGCCATCCTCCTCTTCAGCCACCGGCTGTCGGGAAAGCGCAGCCCCACAGATGAATCCTGCCCTCCAGCTTCAGACTCAGGTCCCCTAGGTGAACCCTCCTTCAGTTTAGCTCCCCCTCCTGAGATCCTCCTCCTTAGGTTGGCCCCTGCTCTTTGATGAACTGACTCCGGACAGCCCCGCCATTTGGTGAGCTACCCCACTACCCACTTCCACCCCAGTTAAGTCCTGGCCACAGGTGAGCCTTATGCTCTGATAAAGCATAAGGGAGTCTCTCTAGAAAGACTGGCCCAGGTAAACCCTGCCCAGAGGAGCTACACCCCCAAGGTGGTTTCCACTCCCACAGCCCCAGGAACTGCTCCAGGGGACCCTTTTCTTCTGGCTAGAAGAGCCCTGCCCTTTGGAGGATTAGGGAGAATCCAGAAGTCAAAGGGAGTGATACACAGCCTTCACCTGTCCATTACCTTGCCTGGAATTCCTGGAAGGGGGCCCAAACCTATTGTTTTAAGGCTTGGAAGAGTTAGTGAAAGTGTGAAAAATGAAATGCGCTCACACAGAAAACAACAATTAACATGTTAGAAAAGTGAGCTTTCATGTGCAGAAGTCACAGTGGGAATTAAAACAGAAAAGAATGAGTAGAAAACAGGTGAAAGTTGTTGCAGGCGATTCAGAACCAAGCAAGTCAGAAGCAGACAAAAGACTTGGAAGAGTTAAAGGAAACAAGGTTAGTCCTAGTTCTTCAGTTCCTGGGGGCAACAGCCAAGGCTTCACAGAAAAGGTAGGCTGGGAGGACTGAGAGCAGAGCAAGTGACAGGAGCACCGAGGCAGGGTGTCTCCTTGGCCAGGACAGAAGGCAGGGAATGGCCTCCAGGTGGGAATTCAGGACACCTGGGCTGTTTCTAGGTTTCACCCTCTCTGAGCCTTTTTCCCCTAGCTTTAAGGAAAGGGGGCTAAGCTGGATGATCTCTAAGATCCCTTCTAGTCCTGACCTCCTACAATTCTTGAATGATCTGTGGGCATGGAGGCGAGAGGAGGTGGGCAGGACCAGGGTACAGGCCTTGAATGAGAGCGAATTGATAATAGTAGTACAGGCATACTTCCAAACCACAGTAATACGGAGAATATCGCAATAAAGTGAGTCACACGAATTTTTTTGTTTCCCAGTGCATGTAAAAGCTATGTTTACATTCTAGTCTATTAAGTGTGCCATAGCATTATGTCTTTTAAAAGGTACATACCTTAATTTTAAAATGCTCTATTGCTGAAAAATGCTAAGCATCACCTGACAACTCAGGGTTGCCACAAACCTTCAATTTGTAAAAAAAAATTCTGCAGAGCACAATAAAGGTAATTGCAATAAAAGGAGTATGCCTGGAGTAACAGTAATGGGGGCCATCTGTTAGCACTTGCTGCTCTCTGGGCTTTCTGCCTGCCCCAGTGCCCTTTAACCTGCATCTCTGAAACTGCCCCACAGCCCCAGCAGACAGGCGAGGTGACACCCTCACTTAGAGGTGAGGAAACTGAGACTTATGGGGTGACAGCTTACCCAAGATCACCCCAGGAGGAGCCTAAGTTCCAGTCTAAGTTTGTCTATATCAAGGGCTGAGCTGTTGGCAGCTTGGACCTTATTTTGAGAGCAGTGGTGCAGAGGAGGCCTGTGATCAGGTAGTTGTGAGAAAGACTGAAGCCCCAAGACTGTGGCGGAAAAGTGATGAGTCTTCAGGAGCCTGGAGGAGGCTGCCTGGACATTGTGTCAAAAGTGATGACCTTTGGGCAGCCCTGGCTGGAGGTCAAGGGTTGTGGGCCTTGATAGTCTCCTCTGTCCAGCCCCTGGAATTGCCCCAGGCTTGCAGAGGAAGGTGCTGTAAAATTGAGCTGGTGTGGAATGCCTCTGGTTTAAAACGGTCAAGAGCGAGCTTGTGCTGCCACCTCGTGGCTGCAGCGGACATGACAAGTGAAGGCACCTGCACCCAGGAGACTCACAAGAGCTCCAAAAGCTAGGAGCTCTCCCTTGCTCATCACCCTTCATACTACCCAGGCTGGCAGTGACTTCCATTTTCCCTTCTACCACTGATGACCTTGGCCAGTTTTCCCGCCTCTGGGCCTCAGTTTCCCAGGGTGAACAAAGAGGAGACTGAGCCTATTCTGCTTCCTATCCCCCCAGGAGTCTGGACCGCCTGGATTCTGTGGACATGCTGCTGCCCTCCAAGTGTCCAAGCTGGGAGGAGGACTACAACCCTGTCAGTGACAGCCTCAACGACTCCAGCTGCATCAGCCAGGTGAGGGTGGTGGGCAGCCAGAAGGTCGGTGGGCTGAAGAGAGCCCTGACTCCCACCCAGGAGAAGGACCAACATCCAGGTCCAGCCTCCGCTGAGTGGTCCCTGAATGTCTGCCCTGTGCTTCTGTTCAGTCTTTGTTCCTGAAGCTGTCTGTGCATGTCTCTTCCCTACTGACCGTCCAGTGCCTGGAGAGCAACCCCAGGGCCCGACACTGACGGCCTGAGCTGTGGGCACAGAGGGAGGGGGTCACACTACTGCTGTCCACCCAGAAACCCCGAGGATGTGGAGCTGGAGACCTGGCTTTGAGTCCCAGTCTTGTCGCTGACAGTGTAAACCCAGGTCAAATCCCCCGTTCCTCTTCCCAGAGCCTCAGTTTCCTGACTTACCACCAGAAGGTGATCATTCCTATTTGAAAGGGTTGTGAGGAATCAGTGAGATAACAAACACAATGTGCTCAGCACAGGGTAGCTACCTTGATGGTTAGAGCTGCCATGTTGCTGTGTGACTTCCGTCAAGTTGCTGCTCCACTCGACCTCCATGTCCCACCTGCTCGGTGGATAGCTGGGCTTCCAGGACCCGGCCAGTTCTGCCAGTAATAGTGGTAAGCACGCTGTGCTGTACTGTTAACTCTCAACCATCAGCTCCTGGATCCCTCACCACCACCCCAAAGGGTCCATATCCATATCCCCATTGCACAGATGAGGAAACTGAGGCCCAGATAGGTAGGATCACACAGGTAGGGGGAGGCAAAACTGGGCAGAGAAGGACTTTCAGGCCCAAACCTGGACCTCAGTCCCTACTGTGTTGTGCACAGTACTTTACCATTTGCAAAGGGATAGCCAGGCAAGGCTCGAGCACTCCCTCCACAGTGTGAATGGGGGGCAAAGCCCAGAGAGGGCAGACGCCTGCCAATGGTAGCACAGTGAGGCAGCAGAGACAGTCAGGTGCAGACCCAGCTGCCTCTCTAGGCAGGAACAGGGTCCCACGGTAGGCAGTCCCACTGCCCAGGCTAATGGACTGCTTAGGACTTTTGGACCCCAGATCCCCACCACACCATTATTCCTAGCCTGGCCAAGCTCTCCACAGGCCCCCACCGTCAGGACTGTCATTCTCAGACTCCAAGGAGACCGACCTCAGATTGGAGGAGAGGTAGAGCCCCCCACCCCAGCCAGGGGACACTCTGCCCCTCCCATCCTCCAGGTCCCACCAAGTCTCACCTGAACAGTTGTGCTGGCCTCCATGCCTGTCACCTCCAACCTATTCACGGCGGCCAGAGGGAGCTAGCAAAAGGCAGAAGTCAGATCACGCCACCTGCTCCGCACCCTCCCACAGCTCCTGCCTCCCCGCCAGGAAAGCCAGACCCGCAAGGCCTGGCCTCCCTCTCAGACGTGATCTCTGACATACTCTTGTCACCGGCCCTGCTCCTGCCACACTGGCCTCCTTTTGCTCCTCACATCCCTCATTCCTGCCCCAGCCTCCCTGCGCTTGTTCCTCCCTAGGAGCACTCTTCTCTCAGATCTTTGCACAGCTGGTTCCTGTCTGTGATCCAGGTCTTGGCTCAAATGTCACCTCAGAGAGACCTGCAGTATCACTTCCCACCTCAGGGGGTCCCTGGGGCCCCATTCCCTTACCTTGCTTCATTTTCTCAACAGCACTTCTCACTATCAGGAATTATATTTATTTGCTTCTTTACTTGGTGTCTGTCTCGCCCTTAAGACTGGGAGCTCCCTGCAGACGGGGCCCTTGCTGTCTTGTCCCCATAGCATCCCCAGGCAGGTGGTGCAGGGTATGGCAGCGTTTGCCGGATGGACAGTGCCCTTCCCTGTCTCGCCCATCCTGTCTGTTCTCTCATCCCTCAGCCATCTTGTCTGTGTCCCTCTGTTTTTCTCTCCTCTCATTCACATTTTTCTCTGATTCTTTCCAGTGTGTCTCATCTCCCTGTTTCTCTCTGGGTCTGTCTGTCTGTCTCACATGCACCCTCTCCATCCCCCGCCTGGCCTTGGCACTGGAAACACTTTTGTCCTTTGGCTACACAAAAAGGTATATGGAATCAGCCAGGCTGGGGACCCCAGCCAGTCGCTCTCACTAACTCCTGCCCAGCCCCAGTTCTCTTCTGGCCTAGAGTCCTCTGAACCCCAAAACCCTCACCTCACGAAGCTTTGACATATGTGGCGTCAAAGTCAGAGATGTCCAATTCTGTCTATATCTCTGAGCCTCAACTCCTGCCAGGAGAAGCTCCCCTCCCACCAGGCACTGGACGGGGTAAGCCCTGACCAGGGAAGAGAAGCCTCCAGGTTCTGCCCCTAATCTATAGATCCTGGGAGGCTATCTGCCCAGCTGACAGGCAGCAGACAGGACATCCATGGTTCCAGAAGCCAACCCAAGAGAAACACTTATAAACCTAGTCCCAGAAGGAGTGAGCCTCCTATCCCTGGAGGAAACCAAAACCTCCTAGTAACTGGGCCCCAGCCAGTCTGGGGAGGCAGTTAGACCAGCCCCAAGTTCTCTTGTAGCCAAGCCTGAAGACCCCACCCCAGCCCCCAGCCCCGGTCTCCCCGTAACCCTCCCCATCTCTTTCCTGCAGATTTTTGGACAGGCCTCCCTGATTCCCCAGTTGTTTGGCCACGAACAGCAGGTCAGTATGTTTGCCATTCTCTTGCCGCCCCATCCCAGAGTCCAGGGCTGGGCCTAGGCACCTCAGCGTTCTGGCCCCTAACCCGGACAGGTGCAACCAGAGCTAGCACCAGGAAAACCTCCTCCAAGGAGGATGGAATTGGGGCTCCCTGTTGGCACCTGGATCTTTCACTCCCCTGGCCCTGTCACTTCACTTCTCTGTGCCTCAGTTTCCTCTTCTCAAAAATGGAAAAGAATGAGTTAAGTTCCATGGGTGAGGCAAGAATAGCCCCAGGACATTAGGATAGCATTGTAATCAACTCTGCTTTTTAAAAAGAGTAGCCCTAGGATAAGGGAAGGCATATCCTGAGAGATTCTAGCTCCCTCCTTGTCTTTGCCCCCAAAGCCTGGGAAAGGCCAGGCAAAACTATTCTATTTGGACAGATCAGGGACTGGGGACATTGGCCTCCATGTTCCAGGCCCCAGATCCTCTGACTTACCTCTTTTCTTGGGTTCCATCAAAATTTTTAAGGATGTTAGGGTTCTGGAATGAATGCAGAGACTTTTCAAGTTTCCCAAAGTTGGTGAAGATGATGCTGGTATTGGCACTGGCTGCCTGTCCCAAGGGTGCCCTCTCCCTCGCACACACATCCTACCCCCAGAAGTGGTCCTTTCCTCCCCTCATCACCCAGCCCCAGCCCCAAGGCCACGTGGTCTACAGAGTAGAACTAGGACTGGCCCTACATCTCCTGATTCCAGCTGGGGATGCCTCATGCACCTCCCACCTTCATTTCAGAGATCCTCTTGATCACACTGATGCCGAGGGTCTTTGGGGAGCCCACAGTGGGCCAGGTGATCTCTTCCTTCCTTCAACAGCCTCGTGAAAAGGGTGTGATGTTTCACATATAAAACCTCCAGGGGAGGTTCCCTACACACAGTGTATCCTCAGTGGTACACATACCAACAGCACTAACCAGCTGGCCTCTCCCCCAAGAGCTTGGGAGCATCTTAACCAACACTCACAAATCCTGGCAATCACCCCCACAGAGCTGCCTATAACAACAGGTACAGGTTATCAGGTATTTACTTTCCCCCTGACACCCTTCAAAGCATGCGATATGAATTATCTCATTTAATCTTGACCACCATCCTGTGAAATCTCGTCTCTAATTAGCCCCCATTTTATAGATGGGGAAACTGAGGCACAGAGCAGTTCAGTGACTCGCCCACGTTCATATTGTGAGAAAATGATGGACCTGGCAGTGAAACTCTGGCCATCTAGCTCCAGAGCTGGGCCATTACTCTGAAGTCCCAAAGCAAGACCTCATTGCCCTTGGCAATCACAAGGGTCTCTCAGCATACCTCCCTCAGGTTGCAGTTTTGGAGGATAAACACCTATCTCTTTAATACCCCCTCCAGGTGAATTCATGGCCTACGTGTTAATTTATCAGTGCTGTCTGATAGAACCTGGTGATAATTAGAAATGTTCTATAATCCATGCTGTCCAGTAAAGGTAGCATGAGCAAGTACAATGTGGCTAGTATAATTAAGGAACTGAAATTTTTTTAAATTATATTTAACTTGACACTAGATAACCACACATGGTTAATTGCTACCATATCGAACAGCAAATTTAGACCTTTCCAAACATATACTCTAAATTGGGTGATGATCACTCTGCCAATTTACCTGGTGCAGGACCTGATAAGTTCACAGGCGTTCCACTTCATTTAGAGGAGGAAACACTGGTCTAAAGGGTAGTGCTGGCCTGAGGTCGCACAGCAGGTCCAGGCAGAGCTGGCCCCAGGCCCAGCCTGATCTTTTCCTCCACGTGGTGGAGGAAACTTTTGCCCCCGTGCCCTCTTGCCCAGGTGTCTCCCAAGACCCCTACCCAGTGTCCATCTTTGGCCGACTCACTCCTCAGCTCATACTTTGATCCCCAGGTACCAAGATGGCCTGAGTCGTGGGTCAGACAGACCCTTCCAGAACTCTCGGAGGGTATATGTATGGTGAGACCCCGCTATGCTCACAACTCCAGCTGCAGATTTGTAGGATCTTGAATGGTTTTCTCTAGAGGGACACTTAGAAACCATCCAGATGAGGTTGAGCTAAATGTGAGATGGCAAATAGCACACATACCACCATTCTCCATACCGCCTGTGGCAGACATCACTAATCGATCCTCACTGCCACGACCCTCATCCCAGTTTTATTTTCTCTCACCAGACTATTGCATCGCTTCGTCTCTGGCCTCTGCCTCCATTCCACACCCTCTCTCCAACATCCATTCTGTATCCCAGGGCTAGATTAATCTTCCTTAAACACACATTTGGAATACTGATTCTGCTACTTCCTCACCGGGTGCACCTGGCAAGTAGCTTCCCCTCAGTTGCCTTCAGTTTCTTTGCTTATAAAATGAAGGGATTGGACCGTAAGATGGTAAATGTCAGCACATCTAGTGCCACCTCCCCATTCCAACCATCAGGGCAAACATTACTAATTCACTATAGCCTTCCTTCTGGTTGACTTCAGGTGTGACCTCAAAATCTATTAGTTAATCAGTCTGAACACACAAGATATAACCTAGTTAACATCCTAGAAAGTATACTGAACAGTTTCTCCTCCATCTTAGAGATCGGAAAATTGAGGCCCAGAGAGGTGAGAGGGGCTGTCTGTTTCTTAAGGGCTCCCTCTGCCCATCCCATGCCCTGAGTGAGATGGGAGCAGGAAGGCGGGGCTGAGTTGTAGCACCAGACTCCAGCGCTGCCGCTGAGCCGACCACCAAGCACCCCCATCCCTCCAGAACGGGCGGAGATGGCCCCTGATGCCTGCTTTTGCCCGGACAGGTCCGGGAGGCAGATCTGAGCGACCAGTACGAGGCGGCCTGCGAGTCGGCCTGCAGTGAAGCGGAGTCGACTGCGGCTGAGGCGTTAGACTTGCCACTGCCCAGCTACTTCCGCTCCCCGCAGCCACAGCTACTTGCGCGCCATCCAGGCGGGCTGCTCGCAGGAGGAGGACAGTGTTTCCCTGCAGTCCCTTTCCCCACCGCCCAGCACCGGCAGCCTCAGCAATAGTCGCACGCTTCCGAGTGAGTACCGAGGTTGGGCCGGGACTTGTTTGTTTTTCCAAGGGGCCCCTGGGACTGTGCCTGGTGGACTGCAGATGGATAGGAATCCATAGTGGGCAAGCCAGGAGTGGAGGGGTGGTTAGGCAAAGCAGGAGCCCTTGGGGCTGAACTTCCCACCAATTGGTAAACTGGAGCTCAAACAGGGCGTGGAGGAGGGGGTCACAGAGAGATGTCAACACTGGGAGTGGGATGAAGGGGTCTAGCTTGTGAGATACTTGGTGGCCCCTGGGTCTCTAAAACCCTGATTCAGAGCAGCCTCCTGCTGGCAGGCAGAGCTCACTGAAGCCCTACTTACCGGTTTGGATCAGTTCAGGTAGGCAAACATGTAGGAAGAGCGGGACCCTGCAGGGAAGAGAGTGGGATTTGCGTTGAGCCATCTCAAAGGGGTGAGTTTGCCGGTGTCTCTCATATTCACAATCAGGGACAACCTGTCCTTCCTGATACCTGTTCTGAGTTCTCTGACAATAACCCAGGGATGATCAGAGAAAAGGGGGACCCTCTCTCCCAGAGCAAGCCATGATATCAAGACCAAGGAAAATCATAGTACAGTTTCTAGCTTAGTAGACAGAACTTTGATCTCACTCTAGCCAGCAGCTTTTCCTCCCCAAGCTTCAGTTTCCCCGTCTATAAATTGAAGCATAAACCAGACCCTAGAGAGCTCTCCAGCAGATGAAGTGAGTCTGCCTAGGGAGGCTTAGGTGGGGGGGGCCTTGCCTGCGGTAGGAGCTGGCAAGTGTAGTTGTAATTACTGGTTCTCAGTCTTGACTCGGAGCCTCCTGACAATCAAAGGCATTTGGGGTTGGGTTATTATAGGAGAAGACACTTGTTTCAAGTGCTCAGTTGGTGTTTGATGTGAACAAATGAGCCTGAATCAGAAGGAATTCTATACACAAGAAACCAGCTTATTGACTGGAATGAACTTGGCTGGGAACAGAGGAAGAAACCACTGTGTTTCACTATTGCCTTTCAAATCATGGGTGATATCGGGGCAGGTTCCTGAGTTCTTTCTATCCCTTTTAGACCTTAAGGAACAGTCTTGTTTTCAGATATTGAGAGTCTGGCCTCATTTCAAAACACCAGGCTGATCCACTTCAGACCTCATGCACCTGGCAGCTAGGGCTTGACTGGGCTGGAAAGCCCAGAGTGTGGCGCTGGGCGTGGTGGTCAGTGTCTCCTGGGTTCCTTGTTCACAGTGGCCATTGCTGGTTCCTCCAGTGGGAGGGGAAGGTCGCTAGCGCAGGGGTTGTCTAGCATCAGGACTTTTCTATGGGACAGACGCCACTTGCAGCTCTGTCTCTTAGAAAGAGGGTCTAAGGGCCCTCATGATGCCTTCTCTCCTCGCCTGGGAGGCCCCCTCCAGGCCACTGCTGTTTATTCCCCCTCAGCTTCTCCAGCCAGTGGTCCCTCTCCTCCCCACTCAGCCTCTTTCTGCCAGGGTCCTGCCCCTGCCAGGCAGGCTTCTTGGACAGACTCCTCTGAAGACAACTCCAGCCCTATTGTCTCCCCCAGCTCGACTTAACCTATGTGACAATGGGGCCTATGCCTTGCAGAACCCTGCAAGTGCAGGGCGGTCTGCTCCACCCTTCCTTCTAGCTAACCCTGCCAGCCTCTCCATTTTAGGAGTCTCAAGCAGGCATTGGGGTCCACACTGTTTGGCCTCCAAATCCAGGGAATCTCTCTGCCCGACTCTCCCAGGCCTCCATTCCAGTCCTTTAAGAGCCTTGGGTGGAAGGATCAGATTCTCCACGTCACCAGGCCCAAAGGAAAGTTCTCTCCTTTTCATTTTGGCGGGGGTGGATGTGGGGGCACGCTGTGTGGCTTGCAGGATCTTAATTCTCCGACCAGGGATCAAACCCATGCCACCTGCGGTGGAAGCACAGAGTCACACCCACTGGACCAACAGGGAGGTCCTGTAAGGGAAGCTTTCTAAGCAGAAGGTGAGCGTAGGGAATCAAGCAGCACCTCCAACGATTTTGTTCAAATAAACATTCATTCACCAATCTCCCCCTACCTCATTCACTCATGAATGGGCTGAGGTTGGGTGATGGGCTACATGACTCAGAACTGTTTGGAACCCTGTATTGGTCAACTATTGATACAACATTGCTGCATAACAAACAACCACAAATGTGTAAAAAAAAAAGTAACATTTATTTCTTTTACTCACCTTTGTGGTCAGCTGGCCTGTGCTCCACTTGTTTCTCACCCTCTTCCCAGGACCAAAGTGTCCTCCTGGGATCAGTGGCTTTGGCAGGGCATGTTCTTCTTGTGGTGATGGCAGAAGCGCAGGACAGCAAGCCTAACTATACAGGCACATTTCAAGGTCCCCGCTTGCATAATATCTACAAAAATCCTGTTGGTTGAAGGGGGTCATATGACTAAGCTCAATGACAAGGGATGAAGAAATACCCTCCCGCCTTTGTGTAAGAAACTGATTTATATGGTAAAGTGTGAGGATTGAGGAAGGGGTGACAAATCAGGGTCAGTAATTCAATCTATTGTGGTCCACTTTCTTGGCCACGTTTATTCCGGTCCCTCTTACAGAAAATACCCTTATCCCAAAGATCCTGAAAAGTCTCATTCAACCATAACATCAGGATGTCATGGTACACCTGAAATTAACACTGAAAATCAACTATCCTTCAGTAATAAATAAATATATTTTTAAGGAAGAAAAAGATCTCATGATCTGTGTCAAATCTGGATTTGGCTCCTCTTGATTGAGGAACCTAAAAAGAAAAAATGGTATCTACCTCCCACCTCCCAAACACCCCCTACACACACACACAGCATGCATTGTTGAAACAGGAGCAGGATGACTTGCAGGTCACATTCTTGCTCAGAAGGAGGGGGAAGGGGTTCAGAGACTTACTGATCCATGGCCACTGTGGAGCCCCCTTGGCAAATGCTGGGCAAATACTCTGGGAGAGGGAATATCTCTTGATGAGGCCCAAGGTCTTGCTCCCTGGGGTTGATTCCCTAAGCCATGTTTTTCTGTAGCTCTCTGGAAGCCCTTCCTTTTCCATTAGCCTTTTTGGCCGTGTCTAAAGGAAGCTCTGGAGAATATAGGTCTTTGGGCAGTTGACGAACTGTTGTTGCCAGCTTCCTGCCTGAAGGAAGTTAGGGACCCAGGTGTCTTTTACACCTTGAATGGTCTCAGTCTCTTTAGCCTAAGTGATCATTGTTTTGGCCACACACCTCCCTCAAACACTTTATGGGTTTTCTGTGTATTGTATTCCACTTAACTTCCATGTTGCAAAAACTACACCATTAATTTTTAAGTTATGACAGTCTCTCTCTACTCAATTATGACTACTTTGGGTACATCAGGCTTCTATGGGGCCATGCTCTTAAACTTTCTGGAAGCCCCTTTGAGCAGCTGAGAACATCTACTAAATGGCACCTTATTATTTTCAAGTATTAATAAAAGATGTAACCATGCTCTTGATTGGATCTGGCCCACATGTTATATCTTAACTAGCCATGACCTTGGTTTGATCTTTGTCCCCAGGCTGCATATTAATTTGAGACTGATTTACTGGCTGGAGAAGCATTGACTGATAGATTTTCCAACTCAGCCAAGTTCTGGGCTCTCTGTATTTCCTCTAAACACTCAACACTCCCTGTATCTTTTATGAATTCCACTCTTTCTTGTAAGTCCTTATCAAATTCAGCCCAGAGGCACCAGCTGTTGCTTTCAACATTTACCTGGAAACCATCTTGCCCAAATCCATTGGTTCTCTTCAAATGACTATAGATGGACAGTTTTACCAAGCATTTTGTCTCTCCATAATGCAAGGTCACCTTTTTCAAGCCTCCAGTAACAACTCACTGCGCACCACTTGGTCCCGGAGACAGTGCTACATATTTTTATTTTTATTGTTCATACACCCCACTCTTGGTACCAATTTCTATATCTATCAACTATTATCACAATAATGCCATGGAACAAGCAAGCACATCTAATTTCAGTGGTACCCAATAATACACATTTGTTCTCATTCATGAGCTTTCCAGTCACCTGATTTTGCTCCGCATGTCCTATTCCTTCTCCTCTTGGGACGAAAGTGCATTCCTGGAATCAGTGCCCAAGCCATGCCATGTGCTTTCCACGGAGGTGGCAGAAGTATAACAGGGCTAAGCCCACCATACAAAGCACGTTTCAAGTCTCCTGTGAACATTTGGTTGGTCAAAGCAAGTCACGTGAGCCCAAAGCCAAGGTCCAGGGAAATACACTCGACCTTTTGTGGGAGAAACTGCAGTTATGCAGCAAAGGGCATGAACACAGGGGAGGATTGAGGACTGAGGCCAAAAATTCAATCACAGCCCGTTCAGCACCTCCCATATGAATGATCCAGCATTTCTGGCTTTAAATGTAGGGATGGCAGGGGGGACGGGGGAGGACTTAATTATTCTCAATTGGGGGACTTAAGCCCAAACTAAGATACTCAGGAAAGTATGGAAGGACTTCCCTGGTGGCCCAGTGGCTAAGTCTCTGCACTCCCTATGCAGAGGGCCTGGGTTCAATCCCTGGTAAGGGAACTAGATCCCGCCTGCCAAAACTAAAGATCCAGCATTCTGCAACTAATATCCGGCACAGCCAAATTAATTAATTTAATTAGTATATTTTTAAATTAAAAGAAAGTATTGGTAGCAACATCTGATACCTACCCAGACATGTGTGCCCATATATACCTATTTGTGGACATATATAAGATTCTATACCCTTAGACCTCTCTCTGTGAAAACATATAAAAGCATATGCACATTGTTCTCACATGTATGCACACACATCCACCTAATCTCTACCTACAGTTGCACATGCTGTCACATATGTGTGTGTGTGTGTTCTTCAAGGCTCATGCCACCTCCACACCAATGAGGAAATTGTGCCCCTGCCAGATTGGAGCCACCAAAAACATCTCCCCCTCCCCACCGCTGTTTCCCCACTCAGCCCTCTATCCAAGTCTCCATAGTGACCACTACATTCTTGCTTCTCTCCACTCCAGCCTCTGACTCCCTCATGCTCAGCAGGTAAATTCACCTGTCTTGCAGGGAAAACCAAAGTCACCAGATTTTCAGACCTCTGCCCAGAGCTGCAGTTGGTCCCTTAGATACCTTAGTGCTGGGTTAGGAAAGACACTTAACTGTCATCTGTTGCAAAATTATCATGTCACACAATTTTTATTAGGCTTAGATCCTGTACTGCCATCTGCCACAAACATGTCATAATAAATATATAATTCAATTATGTCTATGTTGTGAACAGCACCCTCTCCTATATGTGGCATCCTTAATCTGTGTACAACCTGTACCACCGTACCTGGCAGTCTTGCCCGCCATCACCTCCCTCATTACAGACACACCCTAATATGCATAGGCACACCCTCCCGCAGCTGCTGTCTCCCTGCAGGGGTGTCCTGCTCAGAAGGCTGCCCCCTGTACTCAGCATATGTCTCCAAGAAGTGAGCCCACCGAAGGCTCTTCTGAGCCCCCAAGTTGCCAAGGGGCATGAAAGCTCTTTGTCACTGTCACGTGGGCACATATGCTCTCGGGCCATCAGCCAGCGAGAGGGAGATGTGGGGTCAATTATTGAGACAGTGAGAGCCTGGCAGGGGCGGGCACCTCCCCAGTGGCCATGGGCAAGGCATGGAGCTGCCTACCCACCCACCTACCCGCTGGGAACTGGCCAGCTTCCCAGCTGCCAGCGCTGCCTCCACAGACACCCTCACTTTCCCTCCCCCTTTCTGACCCAGATTCCACATTCCGGAAATAGCTCTGGCAGGTGACTGGCAGGCGGGGGTCAGCCCCTACGGGGATGGTGGGGGAAGCAGCAGATACACGTTTAGGTACTTAACACATGCCCCTCCCCAGCCACAGGACCTGCCGGGAAGGCTCCTGGGTACCCTTCAGTCTGCCCCATCCTCCGTCCTCTTTCTGCACTTCTGAGAAAGAACAGAGAACGCCCTCCCTCCCACTCCCTCCCATCTCTGACTCTGCCCACCTCCTTTTCTCTTCTCCCCCGACCCTCCCTCCATCCCTTTCTCCCAGCTTTCCCTCCCCACTATCATCTTAGCCTTCTATCTGTCTCCCTCAGCCCTATTTCTCCCCACCACCCTCTCTCCCGTTTTCCTCTCCATTTCTGGCCTTTCTCCCTCCCCCAGCCTCTCTCTCTCCCACTCCCTCTGAATCACAAGAGAGTCTGTGACATCACTCAGGAGCCATGATAGAGGTGGGCTGCGGGTGATACCTGCCACCCGCCCCTGCCCTGCCCAGCTGCATTCTCTGCATGGGCACATGGGTACACGTATGTACACGCACAGATGTCCACACACCTGGGGTCACTCTCTGGTGGTGCTTGAGGCTCTAGGGTGAGCTGGGATAGGTTGCTGCCCTGGGAAACATCCTGGATCCTTTTGGATCTAGTTTCTGCTCTGCTAAGTCACTCTGGGTGGGTCCTGGCCCCTTCCTGTGCCCCAGATTCTCCATCTGTGTTGTGAGGCTTGGATTTGGAGACCCCCAAACACCTCCTATCTGAGTCACAGAATGCTCTGTCCTCCTTTCTTTATTCCCTCTCCCCTCCCCCAGAACTCCCCCAGTTTCTTCTCTGATTCATTCTCTTCTGCACAGACACAGGAAGGGAGGCTGACAAAATTCCAGTAAGCAGCCAGCCTTCCAGGTGGCCTCGTCCCCCAAGCCCTCTCCCAAGCCTGACCCTCCACAGTCTCTGATTATCATGCTACAGGCTCCTATCAGATTGGACACTCCAGAGTGTCAGGGCAGAGAGGAATCTCAAAGACCATCGTGTCCAGCGATACAAATAGGCTTCAACTCACGTGTCATTCCTGACCCCTGGAGCTCAGGACTGAGAGTGGGTTAAGCAGAGAAGTGTGGCACCATTAATTAGTGATGTCCGCTTTGGCCAGGAGAGTTGCACTTATCTGACATTCCTGATTTAGCCCAGTTAATCATGTGCACACACATGCGCATGTGCACACACATACATATTGACAGATATTTTACAAAGAAACTGTAGCCTAGAAGAGGTGTCAAGTCAGGGTAACCCAGTTAGTAGGTCAAGGAGAAGGAACTCTTTCCCCCGCTGGGTCAGCCTGACTTGAGTTCCCCACTATTCTGTGGGTGTTGAGGGGTGCGCATCCAAGGTTCTGGTAAAGAGCTGCAGTGTGGTCACAGGAGATTCAAGAAGAATCATCTGGCAACATGGGCAGGATGGATTGGAGGCTGTGCAGTGGCCCAGGCAAGGCCCAGGGAGCTTGGGGAGGGAACATAGAATCAGAGAATAATGCGAGTGTCCAGGAGACTTTCCTAGAGTGAATGATGAGGAGCTGGAATTCCTGCCTTCTGAACGAGGGCCCTCTCCACAGAAGGCACTGGGCAGAATGAGGCCTCCCTCCCTGGGCCCCACCCAGCCTTGGATCAGGAAGTCCCTGGTTAACTGAGCCACTCTCCTAAGTCCCATTTTTAGGCAGGGAAACTTATTGGGCTGGTGGTCAGGCTGGGAACCCCAGGTATCTGAATGAGACAAAAATATCCCTTACTCCCTCAAGGGCAGAGAGGTCAGGCCAAAGGAGGAGAGACTAAGGTGCTTACATTGAACCATGGAGGCCCTACAGTGGTGGTGAAGGACAGGAGCCTTGCCATGGGGCATCCCTTTCATTGACTAGATGTTCACTGATCACCTACCATGAGCCAAGTGGTGGTGCAGGACCAGGGACACCTCAGTGAACAAAATGGAAACCCTGGCCTTCATAGAGAGTACGCTCTTGTTGGGTGCACATGAGTGGGTTGGAGGACAGACAAAGCAGTCAGTATAAATAATGCAAATAAATATATGGGATTTTAAAAAACATTTCTTTATTTTGGCGTGACAGGTTGCAGTCTTCATTGTGGCATGATCTTTTTGTGGTTGTGGCATGGGGCACATCGTGGGCTTAGTTGCCCTGGTATGTAGGATCTTAGCTCCCCACCCAGGGATTGAACCCACATTCCCTGCATTGGAAGGCAGATTCTTAACCCCTGGACTACCAGGGATGTCCCCTAAGTATATGGCTTATTGGAAAGCAGTGTAGGGCAAGGAGTACTGGGAGTGCCAGCAGGGGGAGGGGGAGGGATATTGCAGCATAAATAGGGTACCAGGTAGACCTCATTGAGAAACATGTTTGAGGAAACTCTTGAAGGAAGTGAGGGAAGAAGTGGTGGTGGGGTACTCCAGGCTAGGAGAAGAGTGATACAAATGCCCAGAGGCAGAAGGGCTCAGTAGCTGATGGAGGCCAAACAGGGCTGTGGGTGTGGTTGGGACACAGCAAGGCAGTCAGGCTGTCCTTTGGGGCTTCCTGAATTTTCCTACGTAGTCAATCCAAAGACTATTTTCAAAGTGCCTAGTGCAGTGCCTGGCATCAAAATGGCAGTACCTGGCATCAATATTAAAAGCAAACGGTTGCTTTTCATATTTTTGTTGTTGCTGTTTAGTCACTCAGTCATGTCTGACTGTTTTGTGCCCCTGTGGCAGTAGCCTGCCAGGTTCCTCTGTCCATGGGATTTCCCAGACAAGAATCCTGGAGCAGGTTGCCATTTCTTTCTCCAGGGGATCTCCCCAACCCAGGGATCCAACCCGCATCTCCTGCATTGCAGGCAGATTCTTTAGCACCAAGCCACCAGGGCAGCCCGCTGTTATCATTATAACTTTATGCAAAAATCACAACAGTGGTATTGGAACTGTATCATCTTCAGTAAAATTTTCTCCATTTTACATTTGCAAAACAGAGGTGCAGAGAAGGGCGGGGGGCTTGTCTGGGTCACTTAGCAAGGCCGGTTGGGGAGCAGAAACTGTATATGCAGATGGTAGACCTACTGTAGGTGCAGCCTGGAGGGATGAGGCCCGGAGCAAGGGCCAGGACTGTGAGTAAGGGGACTCACAGGGGCGAGGTGGGGACTCCATGAGGTGTGGAAACTCCATTAATTTTGAAGAGAGTGACTTAGGAATTTACACAGCTCCTATTGCACTTGGCCCTCTAAGGTATCGTGGATGTAATGGCTTTATTTTACTAAAGAGGAAACTAAGGTTCAGGAAGTTGAATGAGCATCTTGTCCAAGGTCACACAGCCCTCCAGAGGCTGAGCAGGGATTAGAACCCAACCTGCAAGACCCCAGATGAGCACAGCAAAACCAGGAGGGAGCGGTGGGGACACTAGAAACCCTTAGGACGTAGAGTCCATAGTATTGGGAGGCTAATTTGACCACACACAGGTGAGACGATGTGCTTGTGCGGAGCCTCTCTTTCCCTGGGGAATATCCAGGTGTAGCCACGATAAACTGGTACTCCGCGGGCCCCTCGCTCGTCAGGGAGCATGCGTCTCGTTCCAGCTGGAACCGGTTTGGTGGGGGCTGGAGGGGCGGAGTCCCGGGTGCGCAGGCACGCGCGTGCTGACGTGGGCGCGCGCTCCCTCGCAGGGTCGGGCGGCCTGGGCGTGGGCAGGACTGAGCGCCTCGCGCGCTTGCGCACCCGCTCCGCCGGGCGCGCGCGACGGGCCACGTGCCGAGAGGGCCGCGCGCGGCCCCGCCCGCCCCGGGAGTCCCGAGCGACGCGCGCGCGCGTCTGACGCGGGGGGCGGGGCTGGGCGGGGCCGGCGCGGGGCTTTAACCCAGAGGCCCCGCCCCTCGGGCGTACAAAACCGGAGCCTCGGGCCGGGCCGCGTGAGGGAGGAGGGTGAGTGCCCGCCGCTGGCCTCAGCTGCCGCCAGCCCGTCCGTCACTTCGTCGGTCTGTCCGGTCCACGTCGTCGCCGCCGCCGCCGCCTCAGCCCGGACGCCTGGGGCCCGCCCAGCGCCGCTCAGAGCAGCCGCGGCCCCGCGAGGAGACGGGCGCCGCCCCCGCCCGGCCCTGCCCCCCGCCCTCCTCCCAGTCTGTCCGTCCGTCCGTCCTCCCGCCCGCTCGCGCTTCCGTCCTTCTGTCCAGCCACCGACCCTGGGGCCCATCTCCCCGCTCCGCCCGCTTTGTCTCTCCCTGGCTCTCTGTCTCTTTGTCTCTGCCCTCGCGCTGCCGCCCAGCCCCTCCCTCGCTCCCCGATCTCGGGTCCCCCTCAAAGCGCTTGTCTCATCCCTCAGAGTCTCCCTCTCCGAGCGCCCCTGTTCTTCGGGACTCCCTCTCTGAGCGCCCTCTCATCTTGTGGGGAGGGGCTTTCTTTCAGAACACCTTCCACACTCCCCCGCACATCCTTTGGGGGTCCTCCCTTCCATCGGTCCCCCACACCCCAGAGGTCTTGCCCCTTCTAAGCCCTCCTTTCTGCAGGGTTTTGTCTTTTTGGTGTCCCCCTATACGCTGGGACCTCTGTGATCCCCTGGGGTCTCTTCTTGGGACCCCCGAAGCTCCTCAGCTCCCTGACTTCCGTACCCCCTCCCTGCCTTTCCTTGGTTTGTCCCCCAGTCACTGTTCTCTGTCGGGCCTCCGCGCCCCCCAGCCCCCCTGGGTCGGGGTCCCCTGCTTTGCTCTCCCTGCCTCTCCTTGTCCTTAACATCTGTCTTGCTGGTGTCACCGCTCGATGTCTCTTGCGCTGCATACCCCTTTTTGAGGCTTCTCTGCCGGGGGCTCTTGCCCCCACCCACCCACCCCACACCGTGCTTTCTCTGCCCCGTCTCCCTGTCGTCCCCTTTCTCCGCTCCTGTGTCGCTCCCTCTCCCCTTTTCTGTCTTTGCCGGTCTCTGGGTCTCTGACCCCCATCCGGCCCTCATGGCTTTGTGTCTGGAGCTCTTGAAGCAATGTGAGTGGTGGGGTGTCCGGGTCGGGCCGGAGTCTGCCCGCAGGCTGGCCGCGGCCGAGGCTCCATGGGGTTGGCGCTGGGGCGAGGGCTGGCGCTGGGGACTCCCCACCAAGAGGGCAAGGGGGTAGGGGCCAGGCTGTCTGGCAGAGGTGGGAGTGGGGGCCCTTTCTGCACTGAGGCTTCTGCTTTAGTTGCTTGTGTGTGTGTGTGGACCGTGCCACGGGCTGGGCATCCCTGCCCGCTTGGCCCTGCATGGCCTGGCATTTTGTGATCGCTTGTGGGCAGGCCTGGGCTATTTTGGAGCCAGCAGGATGTGATATCACTTGGGCGTTTATTTAGACCTGACTGGGGGTGGGGGGCTGCGTTCTTGCCAACTTGAGTAATCAAATTTTGCAGGGGGTGCAGCCTCCTAGGCAGCTGGGCTGTGAGGTTTGGGTCCAGAACTTGTAAACCACCAGATGGGCAGGTGAACCAGGGTTTATGCTGCCTTGGTCTTGCTGAGACCGTTGGTCAGGGTGAGTGGAGAAAGGAGTTGTTCTTCATTTGACCACCCTTGAGGTTTGGGTGTGGTGATCTAAGACCTCTGGGGCCATGGGGCTGCCAGCCTTAAACCTTGTGACCTTGAATGAGACCCTCAGCCTTTCCCAGTCTTAGTTTCTCCATCTGTAAAAAGGGAATAGTTGTGTCAGTCTCACAGGGTTGTCATGAAGATCAAATGAAATATCTGTAAAGACACTTTGGGAACTGCCAGCCTAGCTCTAACCTGAGCCCCACAGAGGGGAAGCAGCTAGTTCATGGGCACACAGGCTAGTTCATGGCAGAGCTGGGATGGGGATCTGGGCCTGGGGTGCCGCAGTCCAGAGTTCTTTACCCCAAACTCCATTGCCTCCTATTATTCAGACATACACCTGCCCTGCCAATAGGGCAGGGAACCAGCTGTCCTTTTTATGCCTCAATTCTCAGTTGTCCTTTTTCAGTTTGTAAAGGTAGGTGGGTGTGCCCAGCGGGATGTATCTGCTGGGAGGCAGTCGGATTTTCCATGTTCCATCCCATTGCTATTTAAGGGTGGTCCTGCTTGCCCAGTGGCACTTGGGAATAAAGTCAGTTTGTGGTTGTGAGCCCCACCTGCTTTGCTGGCTTCCCATAGAGCAGGGAACAAAGGCCCTGGCTGAGAGATGCTCCGCAGACAGCTGGGGTCCGCTGTTAGGGAGCCTCACATGTCCCAGAACTTTGGAGCAGGATATCAGATCAGCTATGATAGCTCCCTCGTCTTATAGACAAGGTCCAGAAAGCACAGAGGGTTCAGCGAGGACTCTTGCATCCTCCTCTGTAGCACTGCCAGACTTGTCACAGTCAGGCGGGTGTCACCTGCTTACTGGTGTATAATGACAGTTTCCAACATCCATTGACCTCTTATTGTGGGCCCTGAGCTTGACACGTTACACAGATTTCTTGCAGTGGGGAAGAGAAAGGGCTTGGTTTCTGGTCTAGAAGTGGGAAGATCAGGCTGTGGTCCCCACATCGCACCGTGTCAGGGAGGCTGCTCTTCCCTGGGCTTCAGCTTCCATATCTGCAACATGGGAATAATCTTCCTTGTCCTCAGACTGATTCTGAAATCATGGAATCCCTAAAGAAATTCTGGGCGGCAGACTGCCAAGGTTCTATTCTTGACTCTGATGCTAAGATGCTGTGTGACTTCAGACAAGTGTCTTCCTCTGCCTGTATTTTTCCTTCAAAAAAATGAGGAAGTTGGATGTTGTGGTCTTGGAGGTGCTTTCAGCTCTGACATTTGAGGATTTTTTTTTTTAAACACCTGTGTTTTTTTTTTTTTAATTATGAATGACATTTGAGGATATTGAAGTAACTGAAAGGCCACCTATTTGTACCTACATCTCGTCTTACCTGTAAAAGTGTGTATGATCACAGAATAACAGAATGTGTTGAGTGCTGCCAGATACATGCAGATGATATTTGTGGGGTTTCATCAGAGAGAGACCTTGTCCAGACAGAGAGATCAGAGACACTTCTAGAAGGAGGCAATGCTTGAGCCGGGCCCCTGTACCTGACACATTCTGCCTCTTATAGGAACTGTTCCAAACGAAAGAAAGAGTGTAGGGTTTTGAGTTGAAAATGCCTGGTTTTAATTGTTCTCCACTCACTGTGGGTGTAATCTTGGTCTAGTTACTTTCTTTCAATTTCGGCTTCTTCATCTGGACTCAAGATAATCATATTTACACTCCAGGGTCATGGTGAGGATTAAGTGAGATTCTATATTTTAAAATACCTAGTACAAAGTAGGTGACTTCTCAGGTAGCCCAGTAGTAAAGAACCCGCCTGCCAGTGCAGGAGATGTGGGTTCAATTCCTGGATCAGGAAGATCCCCTGGAGAAGGAAAGGGAACCCACTCCAGTCTTATTGCCTGGAAAATCCCATGGACAGAGGAGCCTAGTGGGCTGCAGTCTATGGGGTCACAATGACTTGTTCACAATTTAGCAGTTGTGCACGTGTGCAGTACACAGTAGGCATTTAATAAATGGGAGCCTTCACCTCCAAGTAATATCTGGATCCCTTTTTTTCTTTGTGGGAACAAGACAGAGGCCCAGACTCTCCCACTACCCCTCTGTGGCTGGGGTTCAGGTAACAAGGAAAGCACCTTCTGGCTGTTCTGATGTATAAGAGCAGTAATCCTCTAATCTCTCCCTCGCTGTGTGAGACCTTGTATAATCTGCCAGGCTCTTTCCTTACCCACTGTTCCCCACAACAGTCCTGGGAGAAAGTCAGAAGCTAGTGGAGTTCTCCCTGTTTCACAGGTGAATGAAGCACAGGGGGCCCGGGGAGGGCCTTGCGCCCAGGCCTCTTGACTTTTCTTCCCTTGCAACCACAGTGTTGCTCCACATTTACTGCTGCCTGGTAGCCTACCCCTTGGGCCACCTTCTCTCCATCTGGCATCTGTTCTGCCAGGAGGGTTTGCTTGACATTTCCCCAGCCTCTCAGCTCATCTCAGATTTAAAGAGACTAGCTTGAGTTCAGGTGGGGACTGAGTCACCCTTCCTCCACTTTCTCACCCTGAGCCACAGCCAGACATGCCCAGAGGGCCACCACCGTATACCTGCTGGTCATAGACCGTGCACACCACAGGCGCTCCTCCCAGAAGCTCAGGTGGCTCTCTCTGGGCTCTCCGGGAGGGCAGGCTGCAGGGAGGCTCCGAATGTATTTCTTCACGCCTAGGGGGTCTGGAAGCACAAGCCACACTGAGTTGTTGCCTGGCCTCCCCTGCTTCAAGCCCTTATGTGTGCTCAGCCCTCTCCCGTGGTGCCTCGCTTCCCTTGGAGTCCACATAGTCAAATGCCTCCTCTTCAAGAAGTCTGTGATTGCTACCTCTGGAGTCAGATGCGAATTTAGTCTGCACTCGATGAAAGTGTGACCTTGGAGATCACCTCTCTGCCTCCGTTTCCTCATAAAATATAGGCTCCACATCTTGACACAGTTCAGGCTTCTGAGCCCTATCCCCAAAAGGTCTCAGTTGATGGGTCTCCTCTGGCAGGTCTGGGGGCAGAAATGAGCTTTTTAAACCAGCCCCCTGGAGGAGGCTGATGCTGAGGGCTTGTGGATCGCACTCAGGGAAAAGCTGAACTGAGCGATTCCTGGCCTGGGGTCACAGCTTGGCTTGTCCCAGCTGTGTGACCTTGAACTGATTGACTTTCTGCACCTCAATTTCCTTCTGGGTCAGAAAGGGATGGAAATGCATTCCCCCGGGTTGCCCTGAGAACGTAAACTGTATCGGAAAGGTCCTGCAAGATATGGGAGCATGTCTGCCACACTGGGTGTTGGGGACTGTGCTGGGTGGTTTCTGGCATTATCTCACTGCATTATTGCAACAGTCCTGTGATACAGGTCCCAATATGATCCCGAACTGACAGGTGGGGAGACTGGTCCCTCATTGTGCTCTTTGTTTCAGGCAGGATTGGCTGTTTCCTGAAACAGGTTACCAACTTCCCCTGCTCAGTCCCAGCAGTAGACACTGTCAGCCCTGGCCAGGGTAGGGGCTGTGAAAGTGAACAGCTGGGCAGGAGTGCAGTGCAGTCAGCAACAGGAATTGAATGAGGTTGTCCAGGTGTGCGCTGTGTGTGCCTCTCAGTTTCTCAGGTTTCCCAGTCCTGTGGGAGGGGAGCCACAGCTGCCTCCCGACCCTCAGCCTGTGTTGGAATCAGCTGGTTTTTCACCCGCCCACTCCTGGGAACCAGGGAAGATAGAAATCTGTATTCTGGAGTTAAAAGATTATTGTTGCTTGTTTCACTGTAAGAAGCAGGCCCAGGGAGGGAAGGGGACAGGACGTGCCTAGCACTCCAGAAGACCATGTCAGGGCCAGGCGAGAGCCACTCCCTGCCTCCCCGCCCAGGTCTCCTACATTTCTCTGTCCCTGGCCTGGATCGCCTGGGGAGAGCTGGTGCACGGAGGCTCCGTTTGGCCAGTGTGGAGGACAAGAGCCAGAAAAGTGGTCCCAAGTGGTTGAAGCTGGACCCAGCTCAGCTGAATTGGGCTTGGAAAAACACTCTCTGACCAGCGGTCTGCCCTCCCAGCCCTGGGCCAGACTCCGAGAGGATGGGAAAGACCAGACAGACAGGGCCTCTGCCCATGGGAACTCAGGCTCTGACAAGGGAGACAAGGCCTACAATTATGAGAGACTGTGTGACAGTCTGTAATTAAGCATCTGCTGAAGAAAGGCTTTGTCTGCGGAGGAAGAAGTGAGCGTGAGCCAGAGGAAACAAGAGCCCTTGAGAGGGGGACTGGATTCAGAGACCAGCGTTGGGGCTGGCATTCCTGGGGATGGTTTCTCCAGAGGCAGAGGTGCGGGGGGCTGGACATGGTGAGCACATATTTTGGAAACAGTGAGTAGACGAGTTTAGCTGCTGCTCTGGGAGGGCCCAGAAGGTTGTAGGCCGCATTGAACTTGAGCCGAAGAGCAGAGACTTTGGAGAGCCATGGAAGGCTTTAGAGCCAGAGCAGCACAACTGGAGGATTTTTTTTTCAAGACGAGTCAGGCTGGGTGAGTGGGACTGAGTGAAAGTGGTGGCGGGAGGAGCTTTGCAAGCATCCTGGAAAAGGAGAGGGCGGGGTGCAGGGGGAGCCCGGGGGAGGGGGGAGGGGCCAGTTGGGGTGCAGAGGATGTGTGTTCCCTGAGGAGAGCCCAACTAAGGGAACTAAGGGCCTGATGGGCCAGCGGGAAAGGTGCTGGGTCTTGCTATTTGGAGCAGGAAATAAGAGTCTGAGTGCATTGCTCATCCACTTGCTCTGTGCCAGGCTCCGTGTTAGGGCCTCCATGGGTGCTCTCGTGAAATCCTCTCAATAAGCCCAAGGCAGGCAGACTTACCATCCCCCTTTTACAGATAAGGAACGTGTGGCTCAGACCCAAGGCTTACTGCAAACACTGGCTCTCCCAGTTCAGCTCAGCTTCCTAGAAAGAAACCTCCTACTGTTAGGGTCCTGGGAATCTGAACCTTCTTGACACTTGAATTGAGACCCTTGAATTACTACATCCCTTGGGCTTTCCAGGCAGCACTAGTGGTAAAGAACCTGCCTGCCAGTGTAGGTGATGTGAGAGACCTAGATTCGATCCCTAGGTGGGGAAGATCCCCTGGAGGAGGTTACCACAGTTAATTCCAGTATTCTTGGTGGAGAATCCTATGGCCAGAGGAGCCTGATGGGCTATAGTCCATGAGGTCACAAAGAGTCGGACACGACTGAAGTGACTTAGCACACATGCATGCACAAATATATCCCCTAAAGCCCACACGCCCCCTGGTTTCTAAAGACTGGAAGATGGGCTGAGAACCAGCTCAGAATTCTTTAAGGTGGAAGCATCAGAGAACTGGAGGGCCTTCACATCAGCCGTTTTACTCACCAGGCTGTGAGCAGCCTCCAGAGCTGGGCCTCCTATGGCTGGTCCAACTGTGGGCATGTCCATGACTGGGCACACTGGAATTCTCCAGCCTCCTCCCCCCACCCCCAAGAGAGAGTGTTCCCTGGCCCAGCCACAAAGGCAGGAAGGGACTTGTCCAAGGTCCTCTCAGCACAGGAGAGCCGGATGATGAAACCCAGTTCTCCTCTCCCAGGCTGCAGCCAGGGATGCCCACTGCGCAGAGGGAAGATGAGGGGGAGTGGCTGCCAGGGAGGCAGCAGTGGTTGGTCACAGTGCGTGGCTTAGAAACCAGTGGCCAGTCCTTCTCTGTGTGCCCCCTTGAGCAGAGCCGTGGCCAGGGGTCTTGGCACAGCTTCCGTGTTCCACTCCCCACTCCTCCCTTGTCTGCAGTAAACGCCCCTGGGATCCTTATGCCAGTACTAGTGATAAGTCACTTTAGTCATGTCCAACTCTTGCAACCCCATGGGCTGCAGCCCACCAGGCTCCTCTGCCCATGGGATTCTTCAGGCAAGAACACTGGAGTGGGTTGCCATTTCCTCCTCCAGGGGATCTTCCCAACCCAGAGGTCGAACCCGCGGCTCCTACATTACAGGCTAATTCTTTCCCACTGAGCCACCGGGGAATACATTGGCATCTACTCTCTGAGCCTAGGGGTTTACAGGGTACAATTGTAACTGCTCCCATGATTCTCATACCAGAAAGCAGGGCAAGGGTTTCGATGAGGGATTCTTGTGCTCCTTTGGAACAGGCTGAGCCTGAGAAATTATGCAGACGTTGGCGGAGTGAACCAGAGTGCTCTGTGCTATCCCTTTCGAGTGTAGTAATTCATTTGATCAATGCTTTACCACTTGCCAAGTGCCTTGTTGTAGATGTGATCATTCTCAGGTATATTCATTCTTTTTATTTTGTTCTCAGCACATTAGTTTTGGATCCTTGATGTTTGTGTAGCCCGTTTTTGATTTGCAGAGAACTTATCCACCTTATCTCAGAGTCTTACCCAGCTCTAGGAGGTCACTACTGTTCTTGTCATCCTCATTTTCCAGAAAGTGACTTGACCAATGTCACTCTGGGATTTATTGACTAAGCTGTTGTTCACTTATTCAACAGATATTTATTAAGTGCCTGTTTGTGTGCTAGATGATGAGCCAGCCCTGGGGATACAGTGACCAGGAGAGCCATTTTAGAGACTTAGCTTCTGACCTCCCAGAGTCCACTGAACCTTCAGGGTCTAGCAAGGATCCACCCAGTGCTCCTTCCCCCTACCCTGGGCTCTTTCCACTGCAGAGCCCTGGAATTTGGGCATGAGACTTACACCTACATTGTTGTAGCCTGTGAGCCTTCAACCTGGAGCGTCATGATAAAGCAAGCCAAGACAACAAGTCTCTGCAAACTGAACTTCAAGAGTGACAAAGGAGGTAGTTGGTAATGACTTAATTATTAACAAGAAGGTGAGGGAGGGCATCTCTACAGAAGGCCATCTGCTTATCCCCAGGGGGATGGAAGTCGCCCAAAGGCGACTGTACCTAAGATCCTGGCCTGAATTTTCTGCTACCTCCAAATATTTGATTACAGTCTGCACAGATGTGGAGCCCTGTGACCATGTGCTAAGCTGGGGACCCTCCTTGCCTCCTTTAATATTAAATGAGACAAAATAAAGGCATATCGTAGGATATCAGTTTGGAAGGAACTCTCCCAGCCTCCTCACTTTCCCACGAGTGAGAACCACGTCTCAGAGGGGAAGGGGCTTGCCAGTATCCCACATGGAGAGATATTCTTTTCTCCCTTTCTGTCTTACCAGCCCGACTTAGTTTCCGCAGTCCTTCTGGAGGAACTCCCCCTCCCAACTGTACCTGTTGAGCATTCAAAGCCCTCTTCAAGTCTTTCGTATGCCTTAAGGCTGAGTTTTTTTCCCCTAAGTCTTCCCTGCTACTTTCTCCCCTGCCTAGAGCCCTGTGGTGTCCAGGCTGCCTCCATCTGCTCTCAGAAGCTGACCACCTATTCTGCAAGGTGACTAGCAGCCCTTGTTCAGTTCAGTCGCTCAGTCCTGTCCGACTCTTTGCGACCCCATGAATCGCAGCATGCCAGGCCTCCCTGTCCATCACCAACTCCCGGAGTTCACTCAAACTCACGCGCATCAAGTAAGTGATGCCATCCGGCCATCTCATCCAGCAGCCCTTGAGGAAGCTTCAAAATCCAGGTGTCTGGGCCTTGCCCCCAGGGAATGCAATGCCTGTCACCTAGAAGAAAGCTTCCTTGGGTACATTTTGCTGGAGTTCTTTTTTATGTGCAAAAGTTATGCTTCTCTTGAGAAAGCAATCCATGTAGGTGGTTAAACATTTCAAACTTGTAGGGAAAAAAATGTCCAGTGACAGCTGTCTGTCTCCCACCTAGGCTCCTAGGTAATCACTGTCAAACAGTCTTGGTGTTTTCCTCCGAAAATAACTCTGCATGCGCGGGCAGCGCGTGGGCAGCTGTGTCCGTCAGCCCATCCGGTTTTACTCCCTGCTGCCCTGCTCCTCTGTTCCTTGTCAGCTTCACACGAGACTGTCTCTGTTGTAGGTTGTTCCTGCACGTGGCCGTGTAGTCCGTTGTTGGGTGGGCCACCCATTGTTTATCTGGTCCTCTACTCAGGGACTTTGATGTTGTTCCCAGCCTTGCTGTTACGAACACCGTTCCCCACTCGGCCGTATGTATATGGGCAGGCATCACTGTGGGAGCCATTCTTGCAAGTGGAATTGCTGTTTCCAAGAATCTGTGCACCTAAAATTCTGTTACGTTCTTTTGCATCCTGAAAATCTGTAAGGCACTGTGGTTAGGTATTGACTATGCTGATCCAGCCCAGAGAGGGGGAAGGCCGACCAGTGTCACTCAGCAGTGCTAAGCCAGAGAGATGTCTCTAGAGTAAGGTGCAGATGGGAGGGAGGAGGGGCCAGGAATGAAGGGAAGAGATGGGCTGGGGGGCACATCAGAAGTGGAGCCAGGATGGTGGGGAGGGATGCTGTTACAGGTACCTGTTTGTGACTTGGTCTCCAGGGAGAGATGACTGCCCCTACACACACACACATACACACACACTCCTCCTCCCTCTGCTTCTCTGGTGTGTGCCACACCTGCTTGGCAGCAGCTAGGCCAGTGAGCTCATTGGTCCAACAAATATTTACTTAGCTCCTGAATCTAGTGCTGGCTTGGCCACTCTGTCTCTGTGCCTTTCTGAGCCTCAGTTTTCCTCATCTGAGAGATGGGAAGGCTCCTCCTTGCCTTTCTCATGTCACCAGGCTCCATCTCACCACTGAGATGTGGTAAGCCAGCCAGTGTGAAAACTCTGAAAAACAGATGGCAGTGGTCTTAGCCATACTGTGGCTGGCACCCCAGGGTCAGCAGAGAGTGAAGTTTGGGCCCATCTTGGGTGGGCTGCTGTCATTCTTGGCAGATGGCCTTGGCCCTCGAGTCAGGAGTTTCCAGGCAGCTGTTGGTGTCTCTTCTTGAACCAAGACCAGGTCGGGCTCATCTCCGGGGTCTCCCTGACTTTGCTCTGTCCCAAGGGCTGCTCAGAATAAAAGAGTTGAGTTGATAGGTTGGAGAGAGAGAAGACAGGAAGATGAGGGAGGGTCTCCACAGGGCAGCCAGAGTTTTGTGTCCTTCTACAAGCCCACAGGAAGACCCACAAGGATGACCCAAAAGGTCATCCTCAGGTCATTTCTGCAGCTCCTTTCCAGTTCTCATTGGTGGCGGGGATGAGGAAGGGGAAGTGCTGTCCTTTTTCTAGTTTAAAAGGACACTTGAAATCACTAGCTGAGTTCCTCCTCCTGTTTTATCAGTGGGGAGACTGAAGCTGAGGTTGAGGCCCTCCTCCCAAGTGAGAAGTCAGGTGTTCAGTCCTTAACTCTCACTATCTCTCCCACATTGTCCCCGTTTTTAGTTTCGCTTTGGGGTTAAAAACCAAAGTGAAAGAAAAGATAAAGCAGGAAGCAGCTGCCCGAGACCCAGCCCAGGCCGCAGTGGGCCCTGGGGGGCCTCACAAGGCCTCACTGGCAGGGGAGCAGGCCTCTTTCCGACCGGCTCCCACCCTGGTTCTGGGGCCCTGGCTGGGTGGGGGCCAGGCAGGGCCCCGCCAGGAGATGCACCAGGCTGCAGACAGGCGGTGGCCTCCTGGGCAGGCCCACGCTGTCTGGGAGACGGCCAGTTCGACGGGTTTCCCCCCACCCCCCGGTAAAGTCAGCCTCTCTCGGGTGTGGCCCCAGGTGGGGAGCAACTGCCTTTGAAACTTCCATCCTTCTGGGGCAAGGCCAGGCTGGAGCTGGGCCCGTGTTGGCCTGGGAAATCAACCCTGGCTTCCCAAATCCAGCTTGCAGAGAGCAGTTCCAGTCTCCCTGAAGGTAAGAGCTAGTGCCCATCTCTGCTGAGAAAGCTTTTAAACTTTCAGTCCCTGTGGGCACTTACCTCACCCCCTGGTGGTTTCAAGGACCCAGATGGCCTGAAAGCCTTTTGTCCTGATTATGCTTCCAGCCCCAGGGGCTTGGAGAGGACAGGTTGTGGGGCGCAGGAGCCGTGCTTCTCCAGGAGTTGTAGGTGGCCTCCAACAAGCCCCGGGATCTCAGGTTCCCCATTTGTTTCTTGGCAGGAGCTAGATCCTTCTAGCTCTGCCATTCAGCCGAATCGATCTTGGTCCCTCGGGAGCTAGTGAGAAAGTTCTAACACGCTTTGGGTTTGCCCATGTGTTTCAGAGATGAACCGTTGCCTAACTACCTGGGGTCTCAAGTTCCTGTTTCTCTATGCTTTTTCTAAGGAAACTCTCAGCCTTGCCAAAGCAGATATGGTAACAACTTGGTTGCTTCAACAAATAGGAATTTTTGTCTACCTCTCTTCCTCTCCTCTGCACAATCCCAAGGTCCCCAGGCACAGAGCCATGTTGGTTCAAGTCTGCTCCAGGAGGGCACACACTGAGCACACAGTAGGTGATCTGGACGTTGTAGCTGAGCAACTGCACTGACGATCCACACTGGACCATGCTGCTCCCTAGGAGGCAGAACCCAGCGCTTACAAAGCCCACCCATGTGCCGAAGCCCACATGCCAGGGGCCGTGCAGCCCGGTAGCTAAGAGCATAGATCTGGAGTCATACTGCCAGGATCCAGATCCTAGACTGCTTCCTGGAGCTATGAGGCTTTGGCAAGTTGCTTAACCTCTCCGGGCCTCAGTTTCTCCATCTGCAAAATAGCGGTGATAATACTGATATCACACGAGTCACAGTGTGAGGATGAGAGTGAGTGTGTGTGTATGTATGTGTGTAAAGCACTCAGCTCGGTGCCAGGCACAGTGGGAGCACTTAAGAAATGTTAGCCTTGCTCTTATTGATATCCAGAGAAGATTTGGAATATTTAAAGACCATCCCTGTCCCATGCCTGGAAAAGCTCAGATGCACCTGGTGTGTAGAGAGGAGTTGGTCATCTGATGACTCTTTGTTGAGTGTGGGGCTCTGATGGGGAAGATGAAGCCAATCGAGGCAGGCTTTAGAGAGGACCTCAAAAGCAGCGTAAACTACAAGTGGATGGAGATTTTTAGGGAGGGTGCCTAGGGTAGGAGGAGGAAGGCAGGAGCTGGTTGTCCAGGGGCCTGGGGATCTGAGTCAGGCTAGAGAAGCCTGCCCAGGGTCAGAGTCCACCAGGCACTCAGCCAGGGTTTATTTCGGCACGGCTATCACTCCATTGGGCAGTTGGCTTCCCCGGGCTGTGATAAGGAGTCTGCTCTTACGTGTTGTGAATATAGTAATAGGTCCAGGCTCTCCTGGAACGTTCTTGCCTTCCCAGGCTCCATGAGGTGCTGTCGGCCCAGCACAGGAAGTGGTAGCAGTCAGGAGGTGTCAGCCTGCAGGGTGGGAGGAACTGGGCTTGTCCGACAGTACCTGTGAAGGCAGGGCAGCCAGCGCTACTGCTACCACAGCAGTTTCCTCAAAGGGGGCACGCGCAGCAGTGTGTGGGAACAGTCCAGGGGAAGAGGACTTGGGTTCATCCCAGCCAGCTCCTCCCCGCCCCCACCTCCACGCCCCTTTCCAAACAATCGGCCATTCATGCCACGCGCTGAGCCAGGGGAAGAAGAGGGAACAAGACAAACTTGGTCTCTTTCCTCAGGGAGCTTGGAGACCTCATCCCAGCAAGTAAGGATACACAGGATACTGTATAATTGAGATCAGAGCCCTGAAGGAAACATAGTTGCTGAGAAGGACTTTCTCAGAGAGGATGGGGAAGGCACCTCAGGGAAAGTGGGGTGGAGGATGGGAAGGAAGCAGGCTAGGGCAGATTGGAAACTGCACGAGGGCAAGACCCTGCGTTGTAAGGCGTTTGGTGTATGGAGGGAACTGGGACAGGTTCGGGTCTGAAAGGGTCTGCAAGATCCGGGCCGGGCCTGGCTGGGCTTGGTGAGCCTGGTTGAGTAACATCAGTGCTTCCAAATACTTATGTCATCATCACTGTCAACATCAAGTTTTCATGCTGATCATTAGTCATCAAGAAAAAACTTCTTGAGCACTCCCTACGTACCGCTAACGCCCTTTCACATACTGCTTCAGCAGTGCACAGTGCCCTGTTGCTTCCCTTGCTGAGAGAGTTGGGTTGCAGTTAGTACTGCTGTTTTTAGAAATGATGGAACAGAGAGGTAAAGTGACTTAACTGGAGTCACACAGCTTAACCAAGATTTGAAATCCTGATTCACTACTATTTCTTTTCTGCCAACTGCTTTTAAGAAGGCCAAAGCAGAAGTTTCTACTTCTTTTTAGCCAGATTGCCATTCCAGAATGGCTCATGCTCAGTCATACCCAACTCTTAGCGATACTTTGAACAGCAGCCTGCCAGGCTCCTCTGTCCATGGGATTTTTCAGGCAAAAATACTGGAGTGGGTTGTTGCCATTTCCTCCTCCGGGGGATCTTCCTGATCCAGGGATCAGACCCACGTCTCTTGCATCTCCTGCGTTGCAGGCAGATTCTTTACCCACTGAGCCAATAGGGAAGCCCAGTTTAAAAGTTCTGGTGTAGAGTGATGTCATAGTGATTGTGTTAGGGCACTGGGATTAAAGTGACTTTTTAACTTTTCTATACTGTTATACAATATATTTATAGTTCTTTTTTGTTTTATTTAAAAAAAAAAATTTGTCTGCGTTGAGTCTTAGTTGCAGCACACAGACTCTGTAGTTGTGGTGCGTGGACTCCGGAATGCACAGGCTTCAGTAGCTGTGGCACACGGGCTTAGTTGCCCTGTGGCATGTGGGATCTTGGTTCCCAGACCAGGGATCCAGCCTGCATCCCCTGCATTGCCAGGTGGGTTCTTAACCATTGGACCATTAGGGAAGTTCCAAGTTTTAATTTTTTAACCTCCACATTTACCTTCCTTCTAACTCCTGTCCAAGGTTCTGATACTAACACATCCATCTCTACCCTTGTAGACCTCCAGTCTTTTTAATTTTCTATTTGCACTTTAAGATTTTTATCTATTATTTATTTTTGTCTGCACTGGTTCGTCATTGCTTAGCTCAGGCGTTCTCTAGTTGGAGCGAGTGGGGGCTGCTTTTCGTTGCAGTGTGTGGGCTTCCCATTGCGGCTCTGGAGCACACACTCTCGGTTTGGGGGCTTCGGGAGTTGCAGCTCCCAGGCTCTAGAGCACAGGCTCAGTAGTTGTGGTGCATGGGCTTAGTTGCTCCACAGCAAGTGGGATCTTCCCAGACCAGGGATCAAACCTGTGTCCCCTGCATTGGCAGATGGAGTCTTAATCCACTGCACCACCAGGGAAGCCCTATTTGAATTCTGCTGTTCCCCTGCCCCCTACCTTTTTCAATTTCTGTTTCCTGAATCTCAGGAAATAGTCTCAGATTATTAGTCAGCCCCTGCTCATAAATACATTTAAGTCAAATCAGAAAATTCATGCTTAAAGTAGCTTTAAATATTTTATTTGTGACTTCTGGATTTTGGTGAAAATGATGACTGGGGCTCATTTGTAGAGGATTCCTCAGTGGACTCTCACTAGCCCTTTTTTTTAAATTGCGGTTAAGTGTACATAAAACTTTACTGCTGAAATTGCTTTTAAATGCACAATTCAGTAGCATGAAGTACAGTTCACATCTTTTACAGCTATCACTGCCCTCCATCTCTTTTTATCTTTGCAGAGCTGAGACTCTGTACCCGTTTCCTCCTCTGCCAGCCCCTGCAAATCACACTTCTACTTTCTGTTTCTGTGGCTGGGTACCTCATGCACTAGCCCATTTTAAGGAGGTATATTTGAAAGGAGGAGTAGGTGGTGTCTGAATAACAAACTCTTTGGGTTAACTCTCCAAGTTAATGCACACCGCATCCCTCAGCTTTATGTGGCTGGGTTCCAGCAGAATTTTTAAAAGGCTGCTCATCTCCCAGGAGGGCTGTCTCCCCAGAGGCAGCCTTGGTTCCCATGCCGCGGTGGCTGTGTGGAGCCTGGGCACAGCTTCAGGATCCTTCTTAACACAGGCAGGTGCTACTAATCAACCAGAAGCAGCACACCTGGTGGAAACTGTGTCATCCCTGCCTAGTGTCGTGCCCAGCCTTTACAGATCAGGACCAGTCCTAGGAGGGGAAGGGACCATTTGAGGGGCAAGTGATGTCACAGGTCTCTTTGTGAGAGCAGAAAAGGGCCTGGCAGGACAGCCTGAAGCCTGGGGGAGGCAGGTGATAGGTAATACTTGCAAAACAGCGAGGCAGAGCAGCTCCCAGAGGGGTGGAAGGTAAGGTCAAGGTCAAGTCCACTTTCTCCAGGTGCTCTTCAGAATGCTGGCTTGGGGTTGAGGTCTGTATAAAAGTAAATGCTAGCCGAAGTCCGCCAGCAGAAAGGGGAGACCAGGCTTTCTGCGGTGACTTCCAAGCTTTGTAGGAATGTGTGTTGTCAGTCTCTTTGCCAGCAAACTTGTATTTTTGTTGTGCGACCAGATGCTGTGAAGGTTGGTTTCTGGAGATTGAAACCTGGAAGGTTTTCCCTCAGTAGATAGAACACACCTTGCTGGGTGATGCTGAGCAAATCCCTCAGCCTCTCTGAGCCTCCATTTCCTCAGCAGCTCAAAGGGCAATGGTGAAAACATCTCCTTGTGGGGATCAAATGTAAGGACCTCGGACAGTGACAGGGCCATAGCCGCCAATGCCTGAGCAGGCGAAAAACACCGGTACCTATGATTATTAGTCACTAATAGTCAACCAGTCCTCACAGGGGCGTCTCACACTGTGCCGACCTTCCCTTGGGTAGGTGTTCTTCAAAGAGATCTTCCCAAGTGTCATCATATTGTGCTTTTAGAGGTGGTCGGGAGAAACATCGAGTAGAGAGGGGTATGGCGGCATGAGAGGGAAGGCCCTGCAGCCCTGTGCTGCTTTGGGGGTGAAGTCAGAGGATCCCGCCTCATGAGTGGCAGCAGGCACTCTCTGGAGGGACCCCTTCTGGGTGCCACGGGCATGGGAAGCATGCGGTCCTTGCCTTCAGGGGACTCAGGATCTAAAGGAAGAAGGAGAAAAGTAAACAGGCCTGTGAAACAGTGTGATGGCAGAGGCCTGTGACGCCTCTAAACCCTGGGGGTGACCCAGTGAGGGGCACTGGGCCGGGGTGGGAGGGCAGTCAGGGAAGTCTCAGAGCGAAGAGTGCTCATAGACCGGAAGCGGGGGAGGCAGTAGGGTGCAGGAGGGGCAGTGCAGGCAGGGAGCAGCCATGCAGAGGCCTGGACACTGAGAACATGGGGAGTTGGCATGGAGAGGGGGCAGAGAGGAGTTAGAGGGGGTGCTTGGCAAGGCAGGGACACCAGAGGTCACTACCCTAAAATATTAACATAGCGATGCAGGCGTGGCCCAGGGGATGGGCAGGTGGCTGGGGTCCTCAGGGCCCTGCATTTTCCTGAGCCTCGCTTCTGCCCCAGGCCAGAAACCCCCAGCTTCTGGGCCCTCGAATGCTTGGAGGGCCTGGGGTCAGACAGCTGCCCTATGGGCCCCTGGCTCTGATGTGCAGGCCCCTCTTGCCTGGAGAATCCCATGGACAGAGGAGCCTGGTGGGCTGCAATCCATGGGATCGCAAAGAGTTGGACACAACTGAGCGGCTAACACACAAATAGGCAGTTGTAATGATGGTTCCTTACCTGCCAAGCCCTTTCCCATCTGTGGGAAGATGAATCTTATGGCAGTCCTAGGGCAGTGAACAGGGCGAGCCCATATCCTTCCCTTCTTACCAATGGGAACCTTAGTCATAACCATGAGTCAGTGCAGAATGGTGCTCACACTCAGGGCCTCCCGACCTACAGGCCTCCCTTTACTCAGCAGCAAGTGTGGGGGAGGTGAGAGCCAGGATAGCCAGTTCCGGCTGCTCTCATGTTCTCAGGAGGGGGTTTCCCATCTCAGGTAGGGGCTCTGTGCTGCCAGACTGTCCAGAGGAAGTCCAGGTCCAGCCCTAACCATGCTGTTTTAGAGGTAGTCCTTCCTTATTTCCTCTGTAGCTTGGCCATCTGAACATTCTCCTCCCCCTCCTCTGATTGTTAGAACCAATTCTCTGGACTCCAAAAAGAATTGAACAATGAATGTCATACACACAAAAAAGATGTCTGATGTCACATCGAGAACTGAGTGTGAAGTAGGAAGCAGAGAGAGCAAACATCTCAGGCCTGGGAGGCATCTTAGAGGCCACACCTGTGGGAGTGTGAGTTGCTCCTTGCATCCATTGTGCCTGGGTCCAGCCTAGCTGACCGCCTCCTAAGCAGCTTTGCCCCTTAGAAATGCCTCCTTAGGATGAGGCAACATCTGTTCCCCCTGGACCCCCACCTTCGTGCCCCGCTTTGTTGCACTGTGATGATAAGTACCATGTGTGTATGTGACAGTCTCCTAGGTATCTGAAGACTTCCAGGCTCCTACTCCAGTCCCTCAAAGCCCCCACCCCCTCATGTGCACTGGGCATGGCTCGTGGTGCACACGTGTCACGCCCATCTGTGGCAGGTCTGTGACACATGCCACTCGTCAGTTGCAGGAACTCTTGTTCCCTGGTGGCTCAGATGGTAAAGCATCTGCATGCAGTGCAGGAGACCCGGGTTCAGTCCCTGGGTCGGGAAGATCCCCTGCAGTAGGAAATAGCAACCCACTCCAGTATTCCTGCCTGGAGAACTCCACAGACAAAGGAGCCTGGTGGGCTACAGTCCACAGGGTGGTAAAGAGTCGGACACGACTGAGCCACTAATACTTTTTCTTTCTGTTCAGTCAGTCCCAGGCTTTCTCCTGCAGTACTCCACGTGGCTGCACCCAGTTGGTGGAGCTTTACTTGATTGTGAGTTTCCTGAGGTCAAGGACTACTCATCCTGGGTCCCTGGTGCCCACCCAGGGGCCATCGTGTGGGCTCACTTGTCATAACAGGAGGATAGATTAGAAACTTCTCCCCAGTGCCAATCATCCCCTTCTCATCAGGTTCCAATTTGGCAACGCCCCTGTCCACAGTCACCAACAGTCCCCTCTGCTTTACCCAGGAGCCCCCTGGGGCTGCCCCCTCCCTGGTCCTGCGCCTTCCTCTGGTGGTATGGCCTCAGATTGTGTCTGTGATCCGCCGGAGTCACTAAGGCATTTTCCCACGTGTCTGCTGCTTTGTGTAACTGTCTAACTTGGGATCCTGAACTGAGGACCTTAATATAAGCTCTGAGGACCAGGCCCTCTCCCTTCCTGTGTCCCTGTCCCCAGGCCTGGCACCAGAGAAGGCGGCCAGCCTGGGCTGACCTGAGCTGAACTCACGGTTTTCCCCATTCACTGCCACACCGTTCATCTCATCTCGTCTCTCGGCCGCCCAGGGTTCTTGGCTCCAAATTCTGTCACCCGATAGGCCACCTGTCACTCCAGGCACAGTGAATGAGCCTATTAACATCGTCTTTCTATTCTGGGATTCGCTTGGTCATTCAGATTGATGAAAGAAGCCAGCAATCGAGGTGCACAGGGCCTGGCGGTGTCTGGCTTTGGACACTGGACACAGGGTCCTGTGACAGCTTGTCAAAAGCCAGGCTTTTTGTGACCCGTTACCAGGGTTTGACGTCAGCCCTCCAGTAGTGAGAATGTTTTTAGAGGCTCTTTCTTTTAACTGGCACTTCCCAGGCTGGGCTCCTGGGACCTTAGCGTTTTGGAAAGGCCGCAGCGAGGTTCACGTGCTAGAGCCAGCATTTGACAAGTCAGATAGTATTTGAAAAGCCAAATCTTGGATCCTCCACCCCCTACTCCTCTGCCAGGCCAGGCAGGGGCCGTCCACGGCAAGTTTTTGCGTTGGGCTGGAGCCATAGTGGCCCTGTAATGGGCCATCTTCTACTTGTCAGCACCTCCTTCCTAGAGTTTATAGCTTTAATGTATGAGAAAAACCATGATTCAGTAACTGCTGGCATCTCTTTAAAGCTTGGACTCCCAGGGGTGGTGGTAATAAGGTGTCCTGTGGGGTAGGGCAGGGGCCTCAGCAGAGCTTCTGGCAGAGCCAACTCTGCAGGCAGGTTTCCGGGGGAGAAATAAAAGGATGCTTGCAGGAGATTCCAGCACAGAACGGTTGGTGAGGGGTGAATGTTGCCTGACAGGTTGCTGACTGGATACAGTTGCGGTAATGGTAGAAATGTTTTTTTGAGGAACAGCATGCTGGTTAGGGGCTGGAGGAGGTGGGGCTCGGCCACAGCTGGATGCCTCCCTGAATGTCTGGAGCTGGTGGTTTCCAGGCTGGGAGGCAGAGTGGGGGCGGGGGGCATGGGGAACACACACACTCAGAGCCCCAGGCGAGGTTGTTGCTGTGGTACCTGCTCTTCAAGTGCATTTGCCTTTCTGACCCTCAGTTTCCTCATTTGTACTATGAAGAGGTTGAATTAGTCTGGTGGAGCTCAAAATACCACATGAGGAAATGGTATTTCCCCCAACATGGAAGGGAAAAGGAAAATGGAGCCCCTCCAAGGGCCCTGGCTGGGGAGTCAGCCAGCCTCCGGGGGTCCCCGGAATCTGGCTTGAGAATCACCGGAATTATATCTCCTCAGACCCTGGAATTTGAGAGGTTCACATCCTTGTTCTAGTCACAGTACCCCGTCAACCAGCTGTGTGACCTGGGACAAGTGGCCTCACCTCTCTGGTCTCTGCTTTGAGGCTCTGGTGAGGTTTAGCCAAGCTGGGAAAGTCCTGAGTGACTGGAAAACCTGTATCAGTGGTTCTGGTGTTTTCTGGTGAAGGGTCAGAGTGTCCAGGACTGCACACCCAGGGGAGAAGGGCGCTGGGGGCCGTAATCACAGAGGAGGGCACCTTTTTTCGTCCATAGGCTGGGACTCTGGTCTAGGAGCACCAGACCTCTGTCTCCATGGGCAGCAGAGCCAGAGGCACCGCCAGCTGACCCACTCAGAGGATATCGCCAGACCCTGTGTGAGGACCAAGACTAGGGTCCTGACTGGGGAACTGGCCTGGCCAAGATCTCGCAGGCCTAGCTGAGTGGCATCTGCCTCCAGCCCTGGGCAGGGTGGTGAAGCAGCAGCTACGAGTGCCGGCTCTGGAATCAGAAGGCCAGAGCTCAGATCCTGGCCGCTTGACCTGGGGCTCTTCACCACTCTCTGAGCCTCACTGTCTTCCTCTTTGAAGTGGGAACGATAGGCCTGGTGAGGACTTGATGATCTGATACAGTTACGTCTTTTCATGCTAGGCCAGTTCACGGCCAGCCCTCTGTCTGGGGAGATGCCCTGGAGCTTTGTGAGTCATCTGGCAGCTCGCCGTCCTCAGAGAACCAGCTGACCTGAACTGTGGGTCTATCTGGAGGGCATTGCTTAACCCCGTCCTCCAGCCCCTCCAGCCTGAACGTGTCAGGACAGAACCACCTCAGACCTTGAGCCCAATGGGGATGTGAGCGGGGCTTTCTAAGGAGCAGGTGTCTCTGGAGGGCACCAAGGCTGTTGCCCCAGCAACCGAGCAGGTCCCTCCCAGGCAGCTGCTCCAGGGCCTTGAAGCAGGGGGCGGCCATTTGTGTTCCTGGTGGGGGCTCTCCCATCCCCCCATCCCCTGTGCCCTGGTGCCATGGGCCCGCAACCAAACCTGGCCTGCCACCAGAAGGGGCCTCTTGCTGCTTCTATTTCAAAGTTCCCAAGGGTCTCCTGCTTTTGCAGGAAATTCTTGGGGACCGGCTTCCTGGGGTGTAGGGGAGAGGAGCTGGGGTTCTGGAAGGAGCTGGGAGGTCTGAGGGCAGCAGCTCCAGCAGTCATAGCCTCTGTGCCCCAGGCCATGTTAGCAGGCAGGCGTATGTCAGCACAGTAGTTTGTTTTATTTTTAACTTTGGATTAACTAACTCCATTTGTTAATCTTGAGGTTTTATTTATTTATTTTTAAGTCCAGATGTTTCTGGCTTCACTTACCCATGTCTCCACCTGACAGCCAGGGGCCAGAGGCATTAGAGGCCTGGTGTCCCACAGACATTTAAACTTCTGATGCCCACTCAAGGCCAACCCACTTAGCTGGGAAAACTAAGGGATTAGACCCTGTGCAGAGTATACAGCCCCCACGGTCTCACAGAGCAGACTTTTCTACACAGCCACTCTTTTTTCCTTTTTAATAATTTTTATTTATTTGCAGCTGTGTTGGGTCTCTGCTGCTTCGAGGGCTTTTCTCTGGTTGTGGTGAGTGGGGGCTGCTCTTCGCTGCGGTGCATGGGCTTCTCGTCACAGGGGCTTCTCTTGTTACAGAGCACAGGCTCTAGGCCCTCGGGCTTCAGTAGTTGAAGCCCATGGGCTCAATAGTGGCAGTTCCCAGGCTCTAGAATACAGGCTGAGTAGCAGTTGCGGCTCACGGGCCTAGTTGCTCCGAGGCACGTGGGATCTTCCTGGACCAGGGATCGATCCCAAGTCTCTTGCACTGGCAGGCAGATTCTTTACCACTGAGTCACCAGAGAAGCCCCACAGCCACTCTAGAAAGCTAAAAGCCTGTTCTCGCATCTATAAAACATCAGTGATGATTATCTCCCCCCCAGGCCTGTGTCTGGAATAAAGTAGTACCTGGCCCAGTACTCACTCGGTCATGATCCTTTTAAATCTGTACATAAGATAGGCCTTGCCTGGAAGACATTGCCTGAAGTACGGCTTCATTGCTAAACTTCAAACAGAATTGCTCCAAGCTTTACCTCCCACCAGATTGCACTCATACTGTGTGTGCGTGTGTGTGTGGGGTGTGTGTGTGTGTGTTGGGGGGCTGACCTAAAGGGATCTTTTCTCTTTTTTTTTATTTTTTTTTTTAACTTTTTATTTTGTATTGGGATATAGTTTTTGGGAATACAGTTTATATTGGGATATTGTATTGGGGATACAATTTATATTGTATTGATTAACAATGTTTTGATAGTTTCAGGTGAACAGTGAAGGGACTCGGCCATACATACACATGTATATCCATTCTCCCCCAAACTCCCCTCCTATCCAGGCTACCACATAACAAGAGCAAAGTTCCATGTGCTATACAGTAGGTCCTTGTTGGTTATCTATTTTAAATATAGCAGTGTGTACATGTCTATCCCAAACTCCCTAACTATCCCTTCCCTCTATCCCTACCCCTTGGCAACCCTAAGTTCATTCTCTAAGTTTGTGAGTCTGTTTCTGTTTTGTAAATAAGTTCATTTTTATAATTTTCTTTTAGATTCTGCCTATAAGGGATATCATGCAATATCTCTCCTTCTTTGTCTGAATGACTCACTTCACTCACTGTGAGAATCTCTAGGTCTATCTATGTTGCTGCAAATGACATCATTTCATTCTTTTTAATAGCTGTGTAATACCCCATCGTATGTGTGCACCATGTCTTCTTGATCCATTCCTCCTCCAGTGGACATTTAGGCTGCTTCAGTGTCTTGGCTGTTGCAAACAGTGCTCTGGTGAACTCTGAGATGGACGTATCCTTTCATGGCATGGTTTTCTCCAGATGTATGCCCAGGAGTGGTATTGCAGGGTCATATGGTAGCTCTTATTTTTAGTTTTCTAAGGGACCACCATATTATTATCCATAGTGTCTGTACCAATTCACAGGGAGTTTTTCAGAGTGTTTGCCCTGGGCATTAGATTCCAGCTCCAAGCCAGGAGTAAATCATTCTACCCTGAGCCTCAGTCTATCCAGCTGTCAAATGGGTTTGTTCAATCATTCAATAAATATTTACTGAGCCCAGCCCTGTATTGAGCTTGGTCCTGGGAAAGCATCTTAATTCTATAAAATATTCAGGGTCAGTCTGTAAAGTGTCTGCCTGCAATGCAGGAGACCCGGGTTCAATCCCTGGGTCAGGAAGATCCCCTGGAGAAGGAAATGGCAACCCACTCCAGGATCCTTGCCTGGAGAATCCGATGGACAGAGGAGCCTGGCAGGCTACAGTCCATGGGGTCACAAAGAATCAGACACAACTGAGTGATTAACACACACACACACTCTCAGGAAGCTATGTTAGATACCCAGGATGTGTATCTGGTCGGGGAGAGGGACAGAAGACAAGTGAACCAGTAGGTTGATCAGTGCCTGATAAAACCAACAAGGTCCTCAGAGCAAGAATAGCAGCTGTAGACAAGGGTCAACAGGGAGGACCCATCAAGGAAATGACCCCTGAGCCAAGACCTGAGTGGGCAGCAGTGATGAGAGCAGGTTAAGAAGGAGTAGGTGTGCAGAGATGGGGGTGGGAGCATCACAGACAGGAGCAGCAGGTTCAAAGGCCCTGAGGTGGGCATGCACTTGCAGTGTTTGCAGAACAGCAGCGTGACTGGAACGGAATGAGCAAGGGGGACGTGCAGGACTTGAGCCTGAAGAAGGGGCAGTGCCTGTTGCAGGCCAAAGTAGGCAACATTATGGAACGGGGAGCCTTTGCAGAACTTTAGAAAAGGGAGGCAGTAATCTAGTTTGTACTTTTAAATAACTCCTCAGGTTACTGTCTGGAGAGTGGTTCTGGGTGAGTTGGGCCACTGACAAAGCAGGGAGGCAGGAGGGTAGGAAGTGGCAGCCTGGACCGGGCTGATGCGATGGAGAGAAACCTGGTTCTGTGACATGTGCATTTGTAGGGGAGACCGGGGAAAAGGGGTGGGACTCCCCAGGCTCCTGGAGTGTATAGCTGAGTGCAGAGGATCCCCTCTCCAGGAGAACAGGCCGATATGAGGGAGGGAGGCACAGGTTCATCTGGACACTCTGGACTTGAGATGGCTTTGGTGCCTGACACAGGGCTGCCTCGTGTGCCAGGCCGTGGAGAAAGAGGCGATAACGTGTTTCCAGCTGCAGTCATGTCTGCGTGCTGTGGAATCCTCTGACTGCAAGCCCATTCAGAGGGACTGTGAGGGATTCTCTGGGCAACAAGGTTGCACTCTTCCTGTTGTCTGGGCAGCCCCAGGAAACCAAGGACCCTGTCTGAGAGGAGGCAGCCCTCTCTCGGGCCCCCTCGCTGCCCTTCACTAGGTGAATTACCTGAATTCCACTTTGCCAAGCCAGGCCCTGCTTGAATCTGTCTTCCCACTCTGAGTTCTGCCCTGCTCCTCTGCTCAGAGTACCCCTCTACCTAAAAACCCTGCCTTTCCTTCCCTTCAGTGATTCTGGTCCATCCTGCCAGACCCAGTCAACCTGAATGTCTTCTAGCTGTCCTCCAGAAAGTGATCAGTCTCTCCTTCATCCAGAAGCCATGGTGACTGGAGTTGCAGGGGCCACCCCAGGATTACAAGGCATCTTTATATCTGCCAGCTCTTTGGATCCCACTTAGAGCACTTGGGGTGTCACACCCTACTTTCTGGGTGAAGCAGTTGACCTGCTCAAGGGACACTCATGGAGTTGGTGCCGTAGCCGGGGCATGGGGGAGCGGTCAGACTTCAGGCAGCTTGGGTTCAGGCCCTAGCCCCAATACTGCCTGGCTGGAAGGTGAGCTTGGCCGAGTCTCCTCACTTCTCTGAGCCCCACCTGGAAAATGGGGCAATGACAGACCTACCTCACATACCTGTTCTGAGGATTTGTTTGGCCAAAGTCCAATCCATGCTCATTATTCACAGTGCTTACACACATAATGTCTCACAGGCACTGAATTAGCGATCCTGAGCCATCGTTCCAATGGGAAATGCAGAGTCCTTGCATGTCCACCAGCTGCCAGCAGAAAACACCGAGGCTTCTGTTAAAGACACCTATTCAGTATATTGTTGATGTGTCAGCGTGGAATTCGGCCAGTAACACCATAACTCATGCCTGAACAAAGCTTGTCTCACACAGACGGTTTCTCCATAAGGCACATCACAGCCTTCCTGCACTTAACGCTGGACCACACTGTACTTCGGGCCATTTCAAACTGAGAAATCACCACCAGCAACAAAAAGCACCCAAACATGTGAAAGCGCAGCATTAAGTAGACCAGGAAAAGAGGGCTTGTTTACAGTGTGAGCTGAAATAGACAGGGTCGCCCTGTTCAGTGTCAGCTGGGAACCTGCGTGTTGGGCGATTCGAACTGTCAGGCTCTGCCAGTGGCCACAGAAGCCCCACCAGCGTTGATTTAAAGGCTACAGATGAGTCTTAGCGCGTAGGCGAACTTGCGCTACAGACTTGTTAATAATGAGGGCTGGGTGTAGGTGGAGCACTCGCTCAGTGAAGTCTGCAGTTAGTGTTGGAACCGACACCAACAGGAGTGTGTCCTAAGTGCGTCCCCTCTGGACAGGGCTGGGACTCCCTGAGCTTTGTGGCTTTGTCTTCCCCAGAGTGTCACCTTGGTAACCTCTTGGCTCCTGTGGCCTCCTGTGGGAGGCCAGTGTAGGTTCTGGAGGCCCTGAGGCCACCCCCCGCTCCCCCCACCTGCCAACTGAAGGGTTTGTTCCAATTCCACTGGGTGGGTGGTGGCACCACTGAAAAGTTTCAAGCAGGGGTGTGATTGGATTCCTTAAGTGGCCCACTGATCAGCATGAAAGAGGGACGGGAAAGGTAAGACAGGACGGCGAGGGGCCAGGGAGCAGCAGCGTGGGGCGTCTGCAGGGGCTGGCTCTCAATCAAGAGAGAAGGGAAGGATGGGGAGGCAGTTAGGAAGCCCCTGGCTGTGTGTACTCGCTCCCCAGGAGGATGTTGTGGGGAGAAGTGCCTCCAGTCCCTCTCACTGGTATTTGAAATTAAAGTTTGATCTTCTTCTAAGGAGCAGTGAGGGAGGTGGTTCCAGGCTGGCACAGGGAGGGAGGAGCAGGGGGCACGTGGGCCGTCAACAGGAAAGTGGATCTCAGAGGCCAGTCTGTTCCTGAGATTTTCTCCCAGCATCCTCTGCTCTGGGGAGGGAGACAGGGAATAAAGAGGAATTGGAGGCCGAAGGGGTGGGGAGCCTTGACTTCTGTTTTTACCATAGCAAGTCACCCACCCACATTAGCTGCGTGTTGACCCATTGCATGAGACAAAGAGGGATCTTACAGGTTCTCAGTCAGCCCTTCCTCCGACAAGCCCTCCCTGGAGCCTGGCAGAGCCAGCAAGGGAGATCAGCTTTGAGGTCAGCTCCTCAAAGCTTGCACGGGGTCTCGGGTCGGTCCACCGGCTCTTCTGCAGAGCTTGTGGCCGTGGTTCCCACACTGTTGAGGCTGCTTCCTGCTCGGCTCCTGGGCACCAGCAGACCTGAGGGCTGGGCTGGGTCTCCAAAGCCCTTGCAGGGGCCTAGCATCCCAAGGTTGCTAGGGAACCACAGCCACTCCTTTGAGCACCTGAACTCTGATTGGCCATCTTCTGTATCTTGACATTAAAAATGACAAACAAAGTGCAGAAGCAAATTTATTCCAAGCTGAGAGTTTGCTGGGTAAAATTTTGGTGCAGAAGGCAGAAATGAGACAAAGGGGGCTCCTTCTCAGAAGAGGCAAGGGCTTGTGCACAGTGGGGTGGGGAGACTGGGCTGGATGTCTGGGGCCAGGGGGCAGGCGGCCTCGCACAACTGGCTTCTGTCTGATCCTGGGCATGAGGAACCAGCTGCGCCAAGGTGAAGGCAGGGAGGCATGTGGTCCCCAGGGCTCAGTAGTGCAGTGCGCAGACAGTGCTAGGGCTCAGCAGACACTTCTCTCAGAATCTTTAAAAATACACACAGGAACCAGCTAGAGGAGCCAGTCATCATGGACTGATCCCCAAGCTTCCCAGGCAGGTCTGGAAGCTTTACAGAGTGAATGGACACAGAGTTGGCCCCACTCACCATGCTGGTGTCAAGGGTGGCACACACAACCTCTCCACACAGGGCAGGGAGGGCCGCAGTCACATCCTGGCCGGCGCCAACACCTTGGGTCTCGGGGCATTTGCTTCCTCTAAAGTTCATTGGCAAATGATGGTTGTGTACCCTCTGGACTAGGGCCCAGCTGCTGACATGCATGGGACACACACTCAGTTGGAGACTTGGCCATGGGCCTGAGTGCTCCAGAGGAGAGTGTCAGACTCTGCCTGGGCCAGAAAGGGCTGGGAGTGGAGGGCTGGCTGGAGGGCAGGAAACACGGAGGATGTGCAGAGGGGTTTTGCCTGAGATGATGCATGTGCAAGAGGGCTTCGGTGCATGAAGAGTGTGGCATGTTTGGGAAAGGGTGGGAGGGCTCTCTGAAGCTCGAAGGGGCATGCTGAGGGGGTGGGAGGGCAGGAGGTGAGGCTGTAGGCGTGGGAAGGGGGGCCAAGAAGGAAGGGCTCCAAGGTTGGGACGGGACTAGAACCTTGGGTTCTAAAGTGCCGGAAGCCTTCACTATGGCTAAATCCTGATTTTTGGCACCTGAGGGTTGTTGTTTTTTTTTTTGGTAGTGGTGAAGTTCTTTTTCTTATTTAGCAAATACTTATTGAGAGCTTTCTGTGCTTGAGACATCACCGTGGGCCTGGGATACGACCTGCTGTGCCAAGACAGACAGAGTCCCCCATCCACGTCAGGCCTGTAACCACTGGCAAGTAAATGCTGAGATGAGCAGATGACAAATGCGGCAGGTGCTCTGATGGAGATCCTGAGAGACGCGAGATTAGGGAGCAGTCAGGGGAGGCCTCTGGGAGAAAGTGACCCCTGAGATGTGAGGAGCTGAGAGAAGCCTCCCAGGCAGAAGGGACAGCATGTGTGGAAGCCCCGAGGTGGGAGGAAGTGCAGGAGTTGAGGACACAGATGGGCTGCATTTGGATTCTGGAAGGGGCTGCGGCAGGTGTCAGCCTCTACTTCTTAGCACTTCATGCCTGTGAAATGAGAGCTGTACTGTAGAGTCAGGCCCCATCCCCCTGCCCTGGCTGGGGGATGGGGCGTGCAGTGCTCACAGATGAGCGATGCCTCCCACCCTCAGAGGCCCCAAGGCCTCAAAATCCACTCCATTAGTCACAGCACTTGTCTTATCACCTGTGCCCCCGGAGACAGAGAGAATCCAAGAAAAGTTCACTTTTCTTTTATCACATCTGGCTATCTGGCCTGGCCTCCCTAGTTTACATTCTCTCTCTCTCTAATGAGTGGGTGCATCAGCAGGACTCTGGCCTACATGCCCTGAGAGAGAAACTGGAGAGTTAGCTCTCTGTATAGGCCCTTGACTGTGGAGGGTCCCATTGTGTCCTGGGTGGGGCAGGTCCCTGCACAGAGTGACTCCTTCAAGCCAGTGTCAGCCTACAACACAGGTGGGGGACAAGGACCCTGACTGCGATCACAGGGCCTCAGCTAGGCTTAGAGCCCAATTCTGGGTCCTCACGCTCCCTGCCACCCCCTTTAGGGAGATGTTCTTAGGGAGGTGTCCCCCTTAAGCATTTTGAGCAGATTGAGGCTTCTTCCTTCTGATCTGGGCAAGAAAACGCCACTGAAGCTTCCTTGGGACATTCAGGCCAACCAAGCAAATGAATCATGAAATCCCCAGTGAGTCTGGGCTCTGGGGGTCATGGGCATCAACGGGCTGCTCTATGTGTCAGCTCTTGAGGGAGACTGCCCCGGGCTGGTCAGAGAACCAGTCCAGTCTCCCACAGGGACTGGGGAGTGGTAAACTTTTGGCTCGACCCTAGGCCTGTCTCCCTCAGAACGAGAAAGTAGTCAGCCGTGCTGGCCCTGGGCTGTCTGACCTCAGTGATGTAGCAGGTCTGTGTGTCTGAGGAGCTCCCGGAGCAGGGCTGGGGAATCTTGAACGGAGAAGGGGCTGAGTGCCCCCAGAGCACTGAGCTGCCTGGACTGGCAGGCGCGAGGCGAGGCTCTGGGCTCTGGGCTCTTCCAGGGTGGCCTCTGGTGTCGAGGCGCTCGTGCCACAGCCGTTGCTCTGCTGAGGGGTCCCCTGGCTTTCCCAGTCCCCAGGACGGGCCTGGCCTAGTACACGTGTCTGTCAGGTGAACAGGCGGGATGTCTAAATTACATTTTTTATTTTTGTTGTTTGGTCACTCAGTCGTGTCTGACTCTCTGTGTCCACACGGGCTGCAGCACGCCAGGCTTCCCTGTCCTTCACCATCTCCCGGAACTTGCTCAAACTCATGTCCATCGAGTCGGTGATGCTGTCCAACCATCTCATCCTCTGTCGTCCCCTTCTCATCCTGCCTTCAATCTTTCCCAGCATCAGGTCTTTTCCAATGAGTCGGCTTTTTCTTTTTAGGCAGTAGTAATTTGCATACACTTGCAGGAAATAATACAGAAGGATCCTGGTACCCGTTACTCAGTTTCCTTCAGTGATGAAATCTTGCAAAACTGCAGTCTGCTGTCATAGCCGGAATACTGACAGGGATGCAGCCTAGCAGTCTTACTCAGGTTTTGCTGTCTTCACTTTGCATCACCTGTGGTGCATTTAATCCACTGTGCTTTCATCACAGGTGCCAGTGCCTGTACCCACCAGCATGGTCAAGAAACACAGCTCCCATCAATTCTCACATACTGGTGTCTTCCCTGTCACCCTTTTATAACCAAGTCCTCCAGCCTCTTCATCACTCTCTCCCCTAGTCTCTGCACAAACTGCTAATCTGTTCCCATCTCTATAATTAGGTCATTTCAGTAATGTTTTATAAATAGAATCACGTGATCTGTAACTCTTGAGATAGCTTTTTCACGAGGCATAATTCACTTGAGATACAGCCAAGTGGGTGCTTACATCAGTGTTCCTTTCTTTTGGTTGCTGAGTGGTCTCCCCTGGTCTGGGTGCACCACAGTCGCTCACCCATTGAAGGACTTCCGGGTTGTTTCCAGTTTAGGCCTGTATCACATAAAGTTGCCATAACATACATGCCTAAGTTTTTTGTGAACATGTTATCATTTCTATGGGCTAAATGCCTAAGAGTGTGGTTATTGGGTTGTATGATATTTGCATGTTTGATTTTAAAAGAAACTGCCAGATCGTTTTCCAGGGTGGTTGTATCGTCTTACATTCCCACCAGCCATGTACGAGTGATTCCATTTTTCCACATCCTCACCAGCGTTTGGTGGTGTCACCATTTCTTATTTTGGTCATTCTAGTGTTTCCGCAGTGATGTCTCATGGGCAGATGAATGGGTTCTCCTGTGCCTTGTCCACGGCCCCGGTGGCTCTGAGCCTTCCCACTGGGCTGTCACCATCACCTTGATTGACAGCCCCTTGAAGGCCAGGCATAAAGCCCCACCTCTGGCTCCTGCTCCCTGTGGGCCTCACCTTGGTAGAGGCTGTTTCTGTCCTCACTGGGGAATGGGCAGTTGGAGTTAAGATGACGAGAAAAGCCACTGGATGTGACCCTACCCCTCAGAGGAAGTAGCTTCTTCTAGTTGACCAGCATCTCCTGTTTCAGACTGAAAGTCGAGCCAGCCCTGGTCCAGGATCGGAACGGGACTCTGAGACCCTACCTCCCACCCAGGGCAGGTCTTAGTTCCCTGAGTCTTGCTGGAAACAGAGAGTCTGACTGGGTGCGATGGAGTCTTGGGGGAGGCAGACTGGTGTGTGGGGTTTTCACATAATGAGGTGGGGGTGGTGGGGTGGGAATGGCACCCTGTGGGGAAGGATAACTGAGCCCTGAAGGATGTGATGGTCTTTGACTAGACAGCAAGGGGGGCCTCCGCCAGAGGAGCAGGGTGGAGGGAAGGTAGAGTAGGAGGGAAAGACCGAGAAGGGGAGTGGCAGGTCTCTGCACTTGAGGACAGGTGAGGTTAACCATTCTTAACTGTCCTGACCACACCTCTGCGGAATAATCCCTTTGTGTGGGACTAAGAAGGGGAGGGTCTGTTGGTCCCCGTGGGCATCCCCCACTAGACTTGACTTTGGCTCAGCATGAGAATGGGCAGGGCTCAGGTCTGTCTGTCTTGGTCATGGCTGTGTCTGACCCCCATTATCCTCGAGAAATCCTCACTGAGACCAGAGCTAGGGTTGGGTCATGTGGGGTCTCAGCCCTGAAAGGGACTCCAGAGGCCTGGCGGCTTCACCCTGCCCCTGCCCTCCTCTCACCCATCTGCAGGTTCATCATGCCTAGTGGCGTATAAGAAGACCCCGCCACCGGTCCCTCCACGCACCACATCAAAGCCGTTCATCTCCGTCACAGTCCAGAGCAGCACCGAGTCTGCCCAGGACACCTATCTGGACAGCCAGGACCACAAGAGCGAAGTGACGAGCCAGTCCGGCCTGAGCAACTCCTCGGACAGCCTGGACAGCAGTACCCGCCCGCCCAGTGTGACACGGGGCAGCGCCACCCCAGCCCCCGAGGCCCCCGAGCCGCCCCCCAAAACATGCAGCTCTGAAGAGCGAACAAGGGACGCTGACCAGCTCCGAATCCCACCCCGAGGCCGTCCCCAAAAGGAAACTGTCATCTATAGGAATACAAGTAGGGGCTCCTTTCGCACTCTGTCCTCGGCCTGCACCGCGCACCTGCCTGCGTGTAATTACATCTGGTGGAGGCCCACTAGGTCTCCTGGGTCACGGTGGTTTGTCTGTTTTGGGGGTCGGCCCCAAGTGGCCAAACCAAATTCCACCCATAAGCCATGCCTTCCTCGAGGTCACCCGAACGTGGTGTGGGCCATGCAGCTGTGGGCACGTGTCCCCGCTCCAACGATGGGTTGTCCCGGTGAATGTAGTTACACTCAGCCAGCCATCTCCTGTCCACTGTTTGCCTGTCCTCTGTCTGTCTGTTCACTCCACCCTTTGCTCTGCCAGCCGACGTGTGGGAGACAGGACTGGCCCGACAGTTCTCTGATCCAAGGTCAGCTCAGGTGCGGAGGCTGCAGCCCTGCCTGGTGGTGGGAGCAGCGTGGAGCATAGACGCCAAGGGCCGGGGGCACCAGGACCCAGGGCCCTGGAGCCTTGGGGGGTTGCTCCAGGGGGACTTTGCCCAGAGCCTTCTATGGCCTTGGGGACAGGTAGGTTGCTCAAGGTGCCAGGCCCACAACAGATTGAGAAGTGGGACATCGGTCCTGACCCCTCCCTCTGCAAGAAACAATCCAGGCAGATAATTCCCTGGGACCGAGGGGCCATAGCCGAGAGACGCCTCGGGAAGCTGGGCTTTCAGTGCACTTGTGACCACAGTGCGCAGCAGGGCCGGTGCGCTAGCTTCCCCGCACAGCGGTGCCTCCTGCATGACCTCATAGCAATACTTGAGCTGTGAGCTGAGCGGGGAAACCTGGGCCCCACCTGGCAACTTTCAAAAGCTGTTCTACATCCTTAATTAAGTAAAGCACACTCTGGGTGGGAAGTGGAGAGGGCAGCTACAGTGGGCTGAGAGCTTGGGGAAGGCAGAGCCCCTCCTAACCCAAATGCCGATCAAGGACATCCAGGTGGCGTGCATGGTGGCTTAGATCAGACAGGATCTCCATTTCCCCGGCCACCCCTGGCCAAGTGCATGGCAAAGCATCAGAATTTTAGAAGGAACTGGGACTCTAAGGAGGGCTGAATGGACCAGAGATGGCTCACTGGCCAGTTGCTTGCACTTGCTTCTTGGGGAGGCAGAGTTTAGGCAGCTCTGGGCTACAGTTTTCACCACAGATACAAAGAAAGTTGTAAAAGAAAAGTTGGCTGGGAGACTCTGTTTTCTGGTCTCCTTCATAAGAGGTTCAGCCCCTGGCCTACACGTCACTCTGGAGGGATTCTGAGGGGTACAGAAAATAGCTTAGTCTTGGTTGGGCAGCCCCACCCTCTCCTTGGCCAAACCAGATGCTCTCATCTTTACAGAAGACCTGAGAGACTGTTAGACTCACCCTGATTCTTTCACTCAGAGGCTCACACGGGGCTGCGAGCTCACTCTCAGGCCCATCCAGGCTTCTCCCCTGTCGGATCACCCCACCCCCCATCCAAGCTCTCCAAGCAGTTCTTGGGAGCCCGTGATGCCGCATCCCCTGAGCTGGCTATAGCTGAAGGAGACATGCATTACACCCTCCATGGTGGGGAGGTGCTGGCGCTCAGCCCCGTCCCCAGGAAGCCTCTCTGGCCTCTGTGAAGCCAAGGTGTCCAGAGCTTCCGATTTCCAGTGACGGTCCCAACAACCCTCGTCCCATCCCTTAGTGCCTCAAACTGCTCAAACGTGGGTTCTCCCTCATTCATGAGTGGTGACGGAGGGGCTGGCCTGGCTGCTCTGTGGCCACATACCTCTGTCCCAGGAATGAAAGGTAGGCCCAGGGCATCCCTGGTATAGAGAAAGAGTGCCGGCCTTGCACGTGGCCCTGGTCCTACTGCTCCCCCGGCCCACCTGGTGCTGAAGGTAACCTCAGCCGAGTGTGATCGAGGCCCAGGGATGGTGTCCCGTAGGGCCCAGGGACTGGGCCGGCTGTGGCCTTGGTGACAGCTTTCAAATCCAGAACTGCTGCCCAAGGTTTGCCCTTCGTGTGGCGCCCCCAGCCTGCCCTTCAGCTGCAGGGTTGGGGGAGTGACCTCTGCCTCGAGACAGCCCGGCTTCAACTACACCAGATAACGGCTGTGGCTTTGTGTGTGTGTGTTTTCTTTCTCTTTCGTTGTCCTTTTTTTTTTCTTCTCTCTGATGCGTGTAAAGGAGAGGACTAGAAGGAACGGTTCCCACCTCTCGGAGGACAACGGACCCAAAGCGATCGATGTGATGGCACCCTCCTCAGAGTAGGGAAAGGCGGTCCTCTCCACCCCATCCCACCTCCCGCCCGCCTGCCCGCCCGCCTCCGCGCGAATGAGCAGTGCCCGGCTTCACCTGGTCCGGCCTCGGGCCCACGTGCAGTGTCCGCATGCCTCGTGTGCGTCTGTCCGCTCGTCCGTTTGCGTCGTCCCACTAATGTGAATTTCAGCAGCAAGTGTGGTGTTTGTTTTTTTATTTTTGTCTTTGTCCCCGTGCCGTGGCTGTCGTTGTCCTTCAATAAGGTTGACTGCATTCAGCCAGTGCCAAACGAGGAGCCCAGTCCCGCTACCAAATTCCAGTCCATCGGGGTTCAGGTAGAGGACGACTGGCGGTAAGTGGCACCGAGGTGGTGGCTGCCTCTCCCCTCTCCTCCCTCCCTCCGCTCTCACCTCTCCCGCGCCTCCTCCTCCTGCTCTCCTTAACCCACTTCTCCTTGCTGGATTTCTAAGAACCAAGCTGGGTTGGGGGTGCGGACGGTGGTCCAGGCGTGGGAGGCTGGGCGGGCGGGGCGGCCGGTGCGCTGATGAGCAAGGGTGAGCGCTTGCTCTTTGAGAGGAATCAGCCACGGGGACTGAGGCTGGGCGGAGTCACGGCCCAGCACCCCCAGTGTTGGTGGGCTTCCTGGCCCCGCTGCAGTAAACAGGCAACCTTATGACCTTGTCCGTGTGTGCGTGTGCGGGCAGGGGCGGGGGCTGAGCTGAGAATGAGATGGGGCTGTGGGACCCGCTTCAGGCGCATGGTGAGCAGACGATGCATCCGTTTCTCTGTCTCCCGTGTGTCCGGGTCGGGGTGGCCTCTGGTCTCCAACCCTCTTGGTGACTCACCCTTTCCTGTCCCCACCCGTCCTCCACGTCGTTCCCTCCCCGCCCCCACAGAAGCAGTGCCCCCTCTCACAGCATGTCCTCCCGACGGGACACCGACTCGGATACCCAGGATGCCAATGACTCGAGCTGTAAGTCCTCTGAGAAGAGCCTCCCAGACTGCACCCCACACCCCAACTCCATCAGCATCGATGCCGGCCCCCGGCAGGCCCCCAAGATTGCCCAGATCAAGCGCAACCTCTCCTATGGAGACAACAGCGACCCTGCCTTGGAGGCATCCTCGCTGCCCCCCGCCCGACCCCCTGGCTGGAGACCTCCTCCAGCTCCCCCGGCAGAGCCCACGCAGCCCGGGGCCTGCCGCCGGGATGGCTACTGGTTCCTGAAGCTGCTTCAGGCAGAAACAGAGCGGCTGGAGGGCTGGTGCTGCCAGATGGACAAGGAGACCAAAGAGAACAACCTCTCTGAAGAAGGTGGGTACTGCGAGGCCGGTGCGCTGGGGTGGGCGGTGGGGGGTGCCAGCCCTGAGTCTTCAGGGTTCGGTAGGGGAGTCTCTTTAATTCTCTTCTTGGCTCAGTTGTGAGCCCACCTCTTATTTTCATTCTTGCTTTTCTTCCTTCTATCCACCTACATAACCAGCCTTTTTCCAGAAAGAATTTATGTCAGCAGCTGCTAGTTGCACAGGTGTGGGGTCAGCCACCCCAGGGTTCAATCCCAGCTCTTCCCTTACTAGGGAAGTGACCTGGGCAGGTTTCTCTGAGCCTGTTTCCTTACCTGTAATGTGGAGATAGTCCTACACTCTAATGTAGTGGTGCTTGTTCAAGGTCTGAAGAAGTAACAAGCACAGAAACTTGGCACCATAATTACGCCTTCAACAGTTCCTTATTGAGCACCTACTGTGTGCCAAGCATCAAGGATCTAACTGTAGGCTCAGCAGGGTGTGAGGAGCTGTGAATGGGTGAGACAGAAATCATCTACCTCCCCACTTCAGTTTATGTCTGTACCATACCTGTCTCCAAAAATTCCCCTGAGAACATGTAGGGAGCCTGGAGTCACAGGTGGTTGATACAGGGAGGGAGCTCTGGCCTCCAGTTTGCTCCCCTCCACAGAACAGGCAGGAGGGACAGGTCTTCAGAATGTCCAGAAGGGACGGAGCATCCCCCTGAGCCCTGGTGGGCAGGGCCTGAGGAAGACACCCCTTGAAGATGCAGAGTCCCTGTTTCCACCATGTCTAGGCCAGTTCCCAGCTTTGATGTCACAGCAGGGAACTGTTGTGAGGTATATGCCTAATAACTTCTTACAGTACTAGCATTTACAAAATCAGAGCAGCAGCACGGATCCTGAACTGCTTCTAATAGAAACCATCCAGCCCTCTGGCCTTCTTCCTCAGCCTTCCCCACCTTCAGCTCTCAGCTGCTCTGTCTTCTGGTATCTACCTTCAATATTTCTTTCATTCTTTTTTTTTTTTAATGGGAGTACCTTTCATTCCCTCTAGTCAGTCATCATCATGTGTTGAAATCTGCTGTAATAGTTCATATTTAGCTCTGTCACCTCCACCTCCTGTGCCCCACCCTCCATATATTACATCAGTTTGGGGTTAAAAAAACAACCAATATTTGTTTACTGTGAGCATAGAAATGATGTTCACTGCAGAGCCTTGTAGTATGATTTCATTGTCTCATACATTTTGTTTTTCCTAAAATAAATGGTTGCCTCCTCTTCTGTATACTTTGTTTTCTAAGCTCTTATTTGTAATTTTTTTCACATGCCCCACAAGGTCTGCCAGCCCACCATCGACATTGTTTCCCAGGTGTGCAGACCTATCAGATCATCTCATGATCTCCTGTTTTTCCCAGTGCCCTCTGTCCCCGGCTCTGGTCTGGCCAAGTTGTTCTCTAGGCCTGCTGCCTAGCCGCTGTCCGGAGACTTCCCTTTTCATCACCTGGGATTGCCCTTAGCTACTTTCCTGCTTTTTGGACCATGTGGTCTTCTGCTTTCCTGGTTTAGTCCTTCATTTTACTGGAGCACACCTTCAGTTGGAGATAAATTTTTGGAAACCACCATGTCTTTTTTCAGACCTCATATAGTTTGGCTAAGTGTAAAGTTATAAAAAATAATCAATTATTTTATATAAATGTAGATATATATATATATAATATTAAATAAAATTGAAAATAACTTTCCCTTAGAACCTTAAAGAGGCTGTATTATACTTAGCTTCCATTACTTGTGCTTAAAAAAAAATGTGGACTTCCCTGGTGATTCAGATGGTAAAGAATCTGACTGCAATGCAGAAGATGTGGGTTCAGCCCGAGGGTCGGGAAGATCCCCTGGAGAAGGAAATGGCAACCCCCTCCAGTTTTCTTTCCTGGAGAATTCCATGGACAGAGGAGCCTGGCGGGCCACGGTCCATGGGGTCACAAAACAGCTGGACACGACTGAGCAACTAAGACTTTCACTTTCACTTGTGCCTAAAAGTTTGAGGCCGGTCAAGTTCTCAGTCCTTGGAAGCTGTTAGAGTCTTCACTTCACCTTTTGTGAAGGTTCTAGATGATGTGTCCTGGAATGGGTCTTTGTGCCAGTAGTTAATAGGCCACTTGTATGCGGAGACCTTTTGTTTCTGAGAAATAGTCTTGCATTAATTTTTAGATAATTCCTTCACTTCTACTTGTTCTGTTTTCTCTCTCTGAAACTGCTATCACTCAGATGCTGGGTTTGCTGAGCTGATCCTGTCTCACATCTTTTTTGTCTCATCTTTTTTATTGTCTGTCTTTGTGGAAGGCTTTTTCTTTTCTTTTTTTTTTTTTTTGATGCTATAACAACTTTATTGAGATATAATTTGCATGCCATAAAATTTACCCCTTTACATTGTTACCATTAATACAGTTAGTACACTCATAATGATGTGCAACCATCACTACTATCTGAATTCAGAACATCTTCATCACTCCAAAAAGAAACCCCATGACTATAAGCAGTCACTCCTCATCACCTCCACCCCACTGTCTCTTAGCAACCACTAATTCTGTCTGTTGATTTGCATATTCTGGACATTTATGCAAACTGAGTCATACAGTATGATCATATGACAGGTCTTTTGTGTCTCACTTTTGCCTTTTTTTTGCCACACGTTTTGCAGGCTCATTCATGTTGTAGTGTGTATCAGGTTTTCATTCCTTATCATGGAATAATATTCCATTTTATGGATATACTACATTTTATTTAAACATTTGTCTGTTGATGGACGTTTGAATTGTTTCCACTTTTAGGCTAGGGTGAATAATGCTGCTATGCACATTTGTGTACAAGTTTGTGTATGTAACCAGAAGTGGAATTACTGGGTCACATGGTTATTTTGTGTTTAACTTTTGGAGGAACCTGCTGAACTTCCATAGTGATTGCTCCGTTTTATAACATTCCCACTAGCAGCACACAAGAGTTCTAATTTATCCACCTCCTCAGGAACTCTTGTAATTACTGCTCTTTTTGATTATAGCCATCACAGTGGTAAAGGAGTACCTTGTTGTGACTTTGATTTCTGTTTCCATGGTGGCTAAGAAAGTGTACAGCATTTCTGCATATGCTACTTGTGTATCTTTTACTAGAGAAATCTCTTGAGATTTGGAGGTTTTCTTGACTTCACTCTGTCCATCAAATGTTTATTAGAGCCATCCATATAACAGGACTCTGTTACTCTGTTCCTTTTAATAACATTTTTTCCTTGTTACCTGGATAGAGAATCTTCTATCTTCCTAAGACCTACGTATGTATTTATTTAAGTTTATACATGTCTCTGTGTTTCTCTGTTTCCTTTAGATCCTTCTGTGTATCTTTTTTGGTTGGAATCTTTCTTGGAATGTCCAGTAATCTTTGGTTGTTTATTCATATTAAAAGTGAGCAACTAACCCAGGAGTAGGAAGGGATGGAGTATAAGATTGTTAATTTTATTGTTAGCCTAGTAGCCCCTCTTGTTTTTTAATTTTATGATTTAATTTAAAATAGAACTTCAGAATTTCCTGACCGTCCAGTGATTAGGACTCAGCATTTTCACTGCTGTGTCCCAGGTTCAGTCCCTGATTGGTGAACTAAGAGTCCCTCAAGCCATGTGGCAGGGCCAAAAATAAAATAAAACCTAATTTTAGAATTAGCAAAAGCAAATTATATAAAAACAGCAAAAGTCATGGTAATATACTGGTGTGTTGGTAATACACAGTAATAACATCAAAGATGAAATAATTAACCATCAGGATAAAAACTCTAACAGCAGGATAAAACTCATAATAGCAGATAAAACTATTATGAATAATGCTGCTGTGAACATTCATGTACAGGATTTTGTTTGACTACCTGTGTTCAAGTCTTTTGAGTATATACTCAAGGCATGGAATTGCTGGATCATGTGGTAATTCTTTAATTTTTTTCATTTTGTTACTATGAAATATATCTAAAAAACCTGCCGTTTTAGCCACTTTTAAGTGTGTAAATGCAATGGCATTACTTATATTCACAATGTTGTATATCACCAACATTTATTTCCAAAACTTTTTAATCACCTCAAATTGAGATTCTGTACCCATTAAGCAACAATTCCCCATTCCCTTCTCCACCCAGCCCCTGGTAACCTCTAATCTGCCTTCTGTCTCTAAGAACTTCCCTATTTTAGATCTTTCACGTAATTAGAATGATAGTGTTTGTCCTTTTGTATCTGGCACGTTTTCAAGGTTCATCCATGTTGTAGCATATCAGAACTCCATTCTTTTTATAGCTGAATAGTATATTCTACTATATTTAAGTACTGATACCACATTTGTTTGGTCCACGCATCTGTTGATAAACATTTGGGTTTTTTCACCTTTTAGCTACTATGAATAACGCTGCAGTGAACACTGGATGTAAGAATCTGTTTCATTCCAATTTTCAGTTCTTTGGAGTTTAAACCCAGAAGTGGAATTGCTGGGTCACACGGTAATTCTGTGTCTAGCTTTTCGAGGAATTGCCAAACTGTTTTCCATAGCAGTTGCACCACTTTACATTCCCACTAGCAATGCATAAGGGTTCCAGTTTCACTATAGCTTTGCTAACACTTGTTATTCCATCTTAAAAAAAAAAAATTATAGCCATCCTAGTAGGTATAACGGAGAAGGCAATGGCACCACACTCCAGTACTCTTGCCTGGAAAATCCCATGGACAGAGGAGCCTGGTAGGCTGCAGTCCATGGGGTCGCTAAGAGTCGGACACGACTGAGCAACTTCACTTTCACTTTTCACTTTAATGCATTGGAGAAAGAAATTGCAACCCACTCCAGTGTTCTTACCTGGAGAATCCCAGGGACGGGGGAGGGGGCCTGGTGGGCTGCCATCTATGGGGTCGCACAGAGTCGGACACGACTGAAGCGACTTAGCAGCAGCAGTAGGTATAAAGTAGTATCTTGTTGTCATTTTGACTTACATTTCCCTAATGACTGATACTAAGCATCTTTTCGTGTTCTTTTGGCATTTATGTATCTTTGGAGAAATATCTATATTCAAATAGTCTCTTTAATGGGGCTGTTTGTCTTTTTGTGGTTGAATTTAGGAGTTATTTACATATTCTGGATAATAGGCCCTTGTCAGATACATGATTTATAAATATTTTCTTCCATTTTGTAGGTTGTCTTTTCATTTTCTTCATAGTGTCCTTTGATGTGCAAAAGTTTTTAATTCTGATAAAATCCAATTTACCTATTTTTCTTTTATTGCTGTGCTTCTGTTTTTTAAAATTATGAATATATATTAATTTAATAAAAATTAAAATTAAGACAGGGACTTCCCCTGGTGGTCCAGTGGTTAAGAATCCACCTTCCAATGCAGGGGACTCAAGTTTGATCCCTGGTCTGGGAACTAAGATCCCACATGCCACAGGGCAACTAAGCCCACCCCCTGCAATTAGAGAAGCCCACAAGCTGCAGTGACCACCCAGCGCAACCAAAACAAAACAAGAAAAAAATTTTTTTTTTAATTAGGACAAAAAACCATGAGGTAGTGAGAGGTAACCAGCAGGTCTGTGGGCAGGGACTTCTGAGAGCTAGGCTTGCAGACACCTCAGAATATTGGTTTCAAATAACACAACAGTAAAAATCATGTCAAGATAACAAAGGAAGCCAGGTACATTAATATATAGTTACTAAAATAGTAAATAAGCCTGTGATGTGATAATATATGTACTTCTTTGTTAAAGCATTAAGTAATACAGTCTTGCAGTGTGTCTACTAAATTTTAAATGATGACAGTAAGCATTATTTCGAGATTGCTATAACTGCTGTAATGCGACATGGAATTCTCTTTGATTTCTGTTGGTGACAGTGTAGCAGGTACTCCTGACACTGAACCAAAGTATTTGTTGCCTGTCTGAGTTTAAGGGCGTCCTGTTCTAGGGTGACTGGGTGACAAACTGGTCCTTTCCTTAGAAGATCTTGAAATGTCAGTATCTTTTCCCTGTAACCCTTCCGAATCTTCTTCAGAAAAGAATCCTCTAGTTTCTCCCAGGGGCCTGTGTCTGGTTGCTGGCATCCCAGATGCTAGGCAGCAGGAGGGCACTCACAGACCATCATTCATTCCATGCCATCCTCCACTGACCCTGCCTGGTGGCCTAGGGTCAGAGCACCTAGAGCAGCACTTTTAGTCAAAATATAATGTGACCCGTGAACTTTAAATGTTCTAGGAACTGCATTTAGAAAGAAAAAAGAGATAGGTGAAGTTAATTTTAATACATTTATCTTATTCAGGATGTCCAAGTAGTAGTGTTTCAACATGTGTTCAACACAGAAAATTATTGAGGCGTTACATTACTTTCATACTAAATATTTAAAGTCCAAAATGAATAAAATAGAAGTCCAGTGCATACTTTACTTTATCATTCATCTCAATCCAGACAGACCACATTTCAGCTGCTCACTTGCTTCATGCGACCAGGAGCTGTCGTACTGGATGGCGCAGATGAGGAGAATAAGCCTGGGGTTGAGGGGACTTCCCTGGTGGTGCAGTGGCTAAGACTCCATGATCCCAATGCAGGGGCCCCGGTTCGATCCCTGGTCACAGACCTAGATCTCACATGCCACAACTAAATATCCCACATACTGCAACTAAGACCCGGTGCAGCCAAAAGCATTAAAAAAAAAAAAAAAAGCCTAAGGTGGAGGTGCAAAGATACCTTAGTGACAAAGTGTTGGTGGAGTAGGTTAAACTTTCTGGTACTATTCTGAATTCTTTCTGGACTGAGAAAAGGCTTCCCTGCTAAGGGTTATTATGTCATGCCAAACAGTATTACCTTCCTGTAGTATTATAAGCACATGCTCTTTCAACATGATAACATTTCTCAATAAGCCATCCCAGCCCTTGCTATTGAACCCGAACTCTGCATGGAGCCCTTTTCCCAGCCCTGCATCTGTGGGTATAACTTAAGGACAGAATTGGTCACATTGCTCTGTCCCTTAGATTCAAGATAAGTTTTCTGACTGCTCAGGTGAATCAGTAACACCCATTCAGGTGGCTGCCTTTCTCATATAAGTTTTGTGTTAAACCACCGTTCATCTCCAGAACATTTTCATCTTCCCCAGGTGACACTCTGTACCTATCAAACACTGACTCCCCATTCCCCCTCTCCCATCCCTTGGCCACCACCATTCTTTCGTCTCTGTGAATTTGACTACTCTAGGCACCTCATATAAATGGAATCATATGGTGTTTGTCCTTTTGTGACTGGCTTAGCATAATGTCCTCAGGATTCATTGACATTACAGCTCTTATCAGCATTTCCTTCCTTTTTAAGGCTGAATAATATTCTCCTGTGGGGAAAGACCCACATCTTGCTTACCCGTTCATCTGTCAGCGGCTACACAGGTTGCTTCCATCTTCTGTCTGTTGCTAATAACAACACTTTTATCTCTTAGGACCACAGTTCTTCCTTGACGACCATGCTTTCTGATCAAATTCTGTGTGTCCACGCAAGGCCTTTGCCTAACTACGGCCACAGGTTTTTTGTGTTTAATATGTATTTGCTGCATCAGGTCTTAGTTGCAGCATGCAGGATCCTTTTAGTTGCAGCACTCAGGTGTCTCTCGAGTTGTTATCACGCAGGCTGTAGAGCACACAGGCTCAGTAGTTGCTGTGCGCGGGCTTAGTTGCCATGGGGTATGTGGGCTCTTAGTTCCCCAGCCAGGAATTGAACTTGCATCTCCTGCATTGGAAAGATTTTTAACCAGTTGACCACTAGCGAAGTCCATGGCCACAAGTTTGTTTTTTGTTCTTTTTTTCCTTATGGCCACAAACTTTTAATGTCACTGTTCTTAGATCTCTGGAAGAGCATTACCAAGGAGGTGCCTGAAGGAGACCACGTACCTGCATATCAGGCAGAAACCTGGCGGAGATCCTCCAGGCATTGCAGCTGGAGGGAACAACAGGGACAAAGGCAAGAAGCAGGGAAGGGCAGGTTCCAGGAACCATGACTGAAAGAAAGGGATGGGAAGAGGGGGGGTGGGGGATCACAAGAGTAGAAAGCTCACTGAGAGGGGCCTCAAATATCAGACCAAAGTATTGAGCATTATCCTCCAGGCAGGGTGGGGAGCAGCTGAAGATCTGAAGTAACAGTGAGATGGTCAGATTTTCTTATTAGAAAGATCACCCTTGACTGCTGTGTTGAAACCTCTTTGGAAACAAGGAGACCTGGGGTGGAGGAGGAAGGAATGGATAAACAAATGTTTCTTAATGTTCCAAATGAACTAGCCAGAGGGGCCCTGGGTTGGAGTCAGGTGGAGAGCTCCAGCTTCCCTGGTCTGGGCCACAGGTGACTGGAGAGGTCATTAACTTGAAAGAGGGCGATGGAGGCAGGACACGCCTGGTTGGATAAGGGGGAGCCCTTAGAGAAGCAAGATCAAGTTGTGCACATGTCTTTCTTGTTGTTGAAGGAGGTGCAGATGAAAGCAACACTTAAATATAGCCTGTGGAAACTCCTGTGGCCTGGGGGTTGATAAGACTAGTTCCAGAGAATCAGCCTTGAGCGCTGGGCGGCTTACCATTCTTGTTTACTTGCTGCTACCCATTGAGGTCTATTCAGTCACTCAGTCGTGTCCGTCTCTTTGCCACCCCATGAATTGCAGCACGCCAGGCCTCCCTGTCCATCACCAATTCCCGGAGTTCACACAGACTCATGCCAGTGAGGTCAGACTTACTAAAATCCTGTCTTGAAGAAGAAACAAACACATGGAAGTGAAGTGCTCCACCGCTCAACAGCTGTGTGACCTTCGGCACATCGGAGCCTACTTCTCCCCACTGTTCAGTGGGATCATGACCCCACTCTTAGCCTATGGAGGGGGTAAGATGGGACCCTGTGTATGAAGAGTGCTTGGCCTGAGTGCCCCGCAGTGAATGGTACCAGCTGTGCCTGCTGCAGCTGCCGCCACCATCGCCCTAACTTGTAGATGGATGCAGCCCAAGCCAGGAACTGAAAAGGAGGCTCAGTGCTGGGAGACCAGAGGTGAACAGGGCTAGAAACAGAGCCAGCAGCCTGAGGGAGGGGGCCTGCCATCCCGTCTCCTCGGCACTCTCCAGAAAGGGAGCTATGAGAGAGACCTTGGGGAGTCACCTCACTTCTCCAGGCCTCCACTTCCTCACATGTGACTTTGGTGGACCAGTATCAACCCCACTGGCCTGTGTATTAATGCAAGATTAGAAACACGAAGCCCTTGGCAAGAACCCAAAAGATGGTAGCATCATCATCTTCCTTTTTATAGATATAATTTTATTTACTTACTTTTGGCCGTGCTGAGTCTCGTTGCTGCATGGGCTTTTCTCTGATACAGTGAGCAGGGGCTACTCTTCATTGCAGTGTGAGCACTTCTTATGCAGCGGCTTCTCTTGTTGTAGCTCCTGGCTCTAGAGCACAGGCTCAGCAGCTGTGATGCACAGGCTTAGTTGCTCGGTGGGATGTGAGATCTTCCTGGACCAGGGATAGAACTCAGGTCTCCTACGTTGGCAGGCAGTTCTTTACCACTGGGCCACCAGAGAAGTCCTGTATGAATTTTAGGATTGATTTTTCTGTAGCTGCAAAAAAAAATGACTGGAATTTTGATGGGAATTGTATTGAGTCTGAAGATTGCTTTGGGTAGTACTGACATTTGAACAATATTAAGTCTTTAATTCATGAATAAGGGGTGTGTTTCCATTTATCACTAATTTCTTTCAACAGTGTTTTATAGTTTTCATTGTACTAGTTTATCACCTCCTTAGTTAATTCCTAAATATTTTGTTCCGTCTGATGGTATCACAAATGGAATCACTTTTATATTTCTTTTTCAGGTATTTATTGTTAGTATATAGAAATGTGACTGGTTTATTTTTGGCCACACAACATGGCTTGCAGGATCTTAGTTTCCTGACCAGGGATTGAACCCAAACCCTCAGCAGTGAAAGTGCAGAGTGCTAACCACTGGACCACTAGGGAATTTCGGAAATGCAACTTATCTTTGTGTATTGACTTTGTATCCTAATCCTGCTTGCTTTGCTAAATTCATTTATTAGTTCTCTCAGATTTCTTTGGTGGAATCTTTAGGTTTTCTACATATAAGGTCTCATCATCTGCAAACATTTTACTTCTTCTTTTCCAATTTAGATGCTTTTTATTACTTCTTGCCTAACTGCTGTGGCTGAAACTTCCAATCCTATGTTGAATCTAAGTGATGAATTGTGGGCACTCTTGCCTTATCCTTGATCTTAAAGAAAACACCCTGGAATATGATGCTCATTGTGGGTTTTTCATATATGGCGTTTATTTATTGATGTCGTTTCATTCTATTCTTGATTTACTGTTTCTCTCATGAAAGAATGTTGAATTTTGTCAGATGTTTTTTCATCATGAATTGATTGTATGGTTTTTCCCTTTCATTCTGGTGATGTGGCATATTTCATTGATTAGCTTTCACATGTTGAACCATCCTTGCACTCCAGGAGTAAATCCCACGTGGTCATATGTATAATCCTTTTAATATGTGCTGAATTCTGTATTTTGTTGAGTATTTTTGCATCAGTGTACATAAGGGATCATTGCCTGTAGTTTTCTTATAGTATCTTTGTCTGGCTTTGATAACAGGATAATGAGATAGGAAGTGTTTCCTCCCATTCAATTTTTGGAAAAGTTTAAGGAGTGTTTTTGCTGCTGCTGCTGCTAAGTCACTTCAGTCATGTCCGACTCTGTGCGACCCCAGAGACGGCAGCCACGAGTCTCCCCAGTCCCTGGGATTCTCCAGGCAAGAACACTGGAGTGGGTTGCCATTGCCTTCTCCAATGCATGAAAGTGAAAAGTCAAAGTGAAGTCTCTCAGTCATGTCAGATTCCTAGCGACCTCATGGACTGCAGCCCACCAGGCTCCTCCATCCATGGCATTTTCCAGGCAAGAGTACTGGGGTGGGTTGCCATTTTCCAGTGGTCATGTCTGGATGTGAAAGTTGGACTGTGAAGAAAGCTGAGTGCCGAAGAATTTATGCTTTTGAACTGTGGTGCTGGAGAAGACTCTTGAGAGTCTCTTGGACTGCAAGGAGATCTAACCAGTCCATTCTAAAGGAGATCAGTCCTGGGTGTTCTTTGAAAGGACTGATGCTAAAGCTGAAACTCCAGTACTTTGGCCACCTCATGCAAAGAGCTGACTCATTGGAAAAGACTCTGATGCTGGGAGGGATTGGGGGCAGGAGGAGAAGGGGATGACAGAGGATGAGATGGCTGGATGGCATCACCTACTCGATGCACATGAGTTTGAGTGAACTCCAGGAGATGGTGATGGACAGGGAGGCCTGGCGTGCCACCCCTCTGTGCGTGGGGTCGCAAAGAGTTGGATATGACTGAGCGACTGAACTGAACTGAAACTATGGTGGAGGTAATGAAGATAATGGTGATCTCCTTCAAAAGATCCCATGCATGGACTGCTACACTCAGTGCCCCCAACCGTGCAGCAGGCCACCACAGACCCACACCTCCACCTGAGACTCCCAGACACCCACAGGCAAGTCCGGGACAGTCTCTTGTGGGGTCACTGCTCCTTTCTCCTGGGTCCCTGGTGCACAACGTTCTGTTGTGTCCTCCAAGAGTCTATTTCCCAGTCCTGTGTAAGTTCTGGCAGCTGTATGGTGGGGTTAATGGTGGAGTGCTTTTAGTCGTCTTTAAATGGTGGATTTCAGCAGTGAAGCCACTGAATCCAGAGTTTTTCTTTGTTGAAATTTTTATTACTGATTCAGTCTCCTTACTAGTTACAGGTCTATTCAGATTTTCTATTTTTCATGATTTAGTCATGAATTTGTCCATTTCATCTAGGTTTTCAAATTTGTTGATGTACAGTTATTTTAAGTATTCTCTCATAATCCTTTTTATTTCTGTAGAATTGGTAGTAATATGCACACTTTCATTTTTGATTTTAGTATTTGAATCTTCTTTTTTTCTGTCCTTCTAGCTGAAGTACTGTCAGTTTTCAAAGAGCCAACTTTTGGTTTTACTGATTTTCTCTACTGTTTCTCTGTCTCACTTATTCCTGCTCTAACCTTTATTTCCTTCCTTCTGCTAGCTGTGGGTTTAGTTCTTTTTCTAGTTTCTTGGGTTGTAAGTTAGGCTGTTGGTTTGAGATCTTTCATAAGTTTTTAATGTAAATGTTTATGGCTATAAGTTTCCCCTTTGGCATCACTTTTGCTGTGTCCCATCAATTTGGGTATGTTATATCTTTTGTTTTCATTTGTCTCAAACTATTTTCCAAGTTCCCTTGTATTTCTTCTTTGATCTACTGGTTGTTAAACTATGTATTAATTTCCACAGTTTTGTGAATTTTCCAGTTTTCTTTTGTTACTGATTTCTAATTTTGTCCTCTTGTAGTCAAATAAGACACTTTGTATATTACCTTTTAGTCTATTGGGGCTTAATTTGTAGCCTAACACATGGTCTGTCCTGAAAAATGTCCCATGTATACTTGAGAAGAATGTGTATTGTATTCAGTTGTTGTTGGGTGGAGTGCTCTGTATGTTAGATGTAGTTGGTTTATTATGTTCTTTAAATCCTTTGCCTTACGTATGACTGGTGTTCTATTATCATGAATTAGATATTGAAATCTCCAGCTGTTGCTATTAAAGTTTGGGGGTTTCTTGTTTTCTCATATGTGGGTGTTTAATCCATATGCAGTTTTTTGTGCATTCTAAGATCTCATCTTACTTTTTCATATGCAGAGCCAGTTGTCACAACACATTCCTGAGTCTCTGCTTTCTTTGCTGATTAGTCATAGCAGTCATAACCTCCGCCGAGAATTCTACACACGCAGGGGTGTGTCTCTGAGTTCTGTTCTCTTCTGCTACCCTTTTGTCTGTTTCTGTGTTAATATGACTTAATTGCCATAGCTTTTTGGCATGCTTTGGCATCTCAGAGGGTGAACCCCCTTCCCTGTTCTTTTTGTTCAGAAAGAAAAAGTCTACTTATATCTTCATTCTTCCAATCCTAATTTTAGAATTAGTATATCAAGTTCCTCAGAAAATTTTTGCTGGATCACTAAATAGGAATAGAGTATATAGATTACTTTGGAAAAAACTGATACCCAAAAAATACTGAGTCTTCTTAGCTGTGAATGCAGTTTATCTCTTCATTTATTCAGATCTCCCTCTTACATGCTCCTTTTCAAGTTTGAGTAACATATCTATGAAGACCTTACATATTTGTATTAGATTTATTCCTTGCTACTTTCTAGGTTTGTAATTTTTTTTGTAGTAAAATGAGTTTTTATATTTGTATACTTAACACTGAGACATCTACATTGATCTTGTGTCCAGCAGCCTTGTACAACTCTCATTCCTCTTGGATTCACATCATAAATGATCACGTTTGCCCAGATGGCAATTGCGTGTCTGCTTTTCTAATCTTACTGTGTCTCATGCGCATCTTGTATAACTGCAGGAGTGTCAGGACATTGTAGGACAGTAGGAAGACAACGGCATCCTTCCCTTGGTCCTGACCTTCATTCAGTGAATATTTACTGAATTCTTTCCACACGCCAGCTCCTGGGGATGTAGCAGAATAACACGAAGCCCCTGCCCTCATGGAGCTTACATTCTTATGGGGAGAGACAGAAAATAACCAACTAAACATACAGTGTGCAGGATGGTTAGACATGCAACAGAGAAAACAAACCCCAGTAAGAGCAGGATGGAGTGCTGTGTGGCTGGGGGCAGTGTTGCTGTCCCCCATGGTGTGGTCAGGGAAGGCCTCCCCAATAAGGTGACCTAGGAGCAGAAGCCAGAAGGAAGGAAGAGAGAAGCAGTCTTAGAACTCTGAAGATCAGAGAACTCCAGTGGTGAGCAAGAGCTTGAGGTGTTCCAGGCTTGGGGAAGGTGGCCAGTATATCTGCAGGAGTGAACAGGGGGAAGGTGGGGGATGAAGTTGGTGTGGTAGAGCCCCAGATCACAGAAGGCCTCAGAATTAAGGCTTGGCTTTGACTCCCCAGAAGAGAACACATTGGAGAATTCTGAGCCCTGCAATGTGACATTCTTTTTACAGGATTAATCTAGTTTCTCTGTTCAAAAGAGAGTGGGGGAGGGGCACAAGGGGAAGCTGGAGGATGAGTTAGAAGGAAGTAGCAGAATCTGGGGAAGAGGCGATGGAGACTGTGGAGTGTTTCAGGGAGGGGTCATATTCTGGGTGTATCTGCAAGGAAGAGCAGGATTTCCTGACAGGGTTGGATATAGACTTAAGAGTGAAAAGAGTCAAAAAAGATTTGGTGTTGTGAGTCACAGAAAGGATGGAGCTGCCCCTGCGATAGGAAAGACTAGTGTAGATACCCGGAGAAAAGTCAGGAGTTTGGTTTTGGACACTATCAAATTACGTTTCAAAGTGGAGAGGTCAAGCAGGAGTTGGATACATGAGTCTGGTCTCCCCAGGTCTCTGGGTTGGAGATCATATTTGAAAGCCATCCAAGTACAGACTTAAGGTCAAAAATGAGACGAGAATTCGCAAGAGAGAATCAACGGTGTCAGATGCTTTTCTGATGGGCACAGCAGGGCAGATTTAGGAATGTGAGGTTATCAGAGGCTTCAAGAGCTGGTCTGCATTGGAGGTGGTGGGGTGCAGAGGGGAGGACAGCTGGACTGAAGAAGGATTAATAGAGTAACTGGGAGACTACAAGTACAGATGACGCCATTGATGAAGTTTTCTGTTCAGGGAGCAGAGAAATGAAGGGAGTGAAGGGTCAAAGGGGAGGGCTCGGATTATTCTGTTGTTCTTTTTATGTTTAAATGGAGTGTTACAGGCACATTTCTATATTGTTGAGAATGACTCTGCAGGAAAAAGGAAATTCATTATGCAGGAGAGAAAGAGGGTAACTGTTGGATGACATTCTTAGGTGGGCGAGAAAGAACTGAACTAGTAGAGAACACACAGTTCCTCCAGAGTGACAGGAGGAAGCAGTGTTCGGGGAGCCCTGAGGTGGGAGGGCAGAGTCAGCACCACAGACTGAGAAAGTCAGAGGGGGCACCAGGAGGTTGGGGAGCATCTGAAATGGACATCAAGGAGAGAGAAGGAACCACATGCAAGATGAGGCTGTAGAGGGAGATCTGAGGGGGATGTTAATCCAGAAGATTGGCTGCTTCCTATTTTGTTGTCAGTGTAATTGTGTTGCATTAGGCGCCCACTCCAGTCCTCTTGCCTGGAAAATCCCATGGATGGGGGAGCCTGGTGGGCTGCAGTCCATGGGGTCGCCAAGAGTCGACACGACTGAGCAACTTCACTTTCACTTTTCACTTTCTTGCATTGGAGAAGGAAATGGCAGCCCACTCCAGTGTTCTTGCCTGGAGAATCACAGGGACGGGGAGACTGGTGGGCTGCCGTCTATGGAGTCGCACAGAATCGGGCACAACTGAAGCGACTTAGCAGCAGCAGCAGGGGATGTGTATCATGCACTTAAAAAAATTTTTTTTAAATTTTGGTTGTGGTGGGTCTTGGTGCTTTGTGAGGGCTTTTTCTCTAGTTGCTGTGGGGGTGCGGGGCTGCTCCTTGTTGCAGTTCACGGGCTTCTCATTGCAGTGCTGCTTCTGTCGCAGAGCACAGGCTCTAGGTGTGTGGGCTTTAGTAGATGCAGCTCAAGGGCTCGGTAGCTGCGCCTCCTGGGCTCTGAGCAAGGGCTCAGTAGTTGTGGCCCATGGGCTTTAGTTGCCCCGAGGCATGTGGAATCTTCCAGGACCAGGGATTGAACCTGTGTCCCCTGCATTAGCAGGTAGACTCCCATCCACTGTACCACGAGGGAAGTCTAGCACTTTCTATAAAATGGTGAGTTGGTCCATTTCCCCTTAAAGTTCTGTCACATTTTGCTTTAGATTATTTTGAAGATATCTTAGATGTATGAAGCTCAGGATGTAATAATATCCCAGGTGAATCTTTAGTGATTGATTCATTCTATTTTTCCAGATGCCTGATTGTGTTTTGCCTCAAAGTCGTTGTTGTAAAGTGTTGAGAGTATTGCTGTGCCAGCTTTCCTTGGTTAGTGTCCATCTGTCAGGCAGCTTTTAATCCTTTCACTTTCAACTTTTCACTCGCCTTATAATTATGACTCTTATATGCATATACCCGAGTTTGGTAATCTGTTCAGCCTGTTGATTTTTATTTCAAAAGTAGAAAATGTCATCCATTTACAATGGGATTTCTCCTCTTCGCATTTATTCTTACCAGCTTATTTTGTGCTCTTCATTCTACTTTTTAGAGGTTTCTTTTTTCCCTCTCTCTTCTTGCCTTCTTTTGCATTAACAAACCTCTCTCTCTCCATTCCCTTTGCTATTTTGAGGCTGTGTTTTAATTTGGATCAGGTTTGCCTATAAATAACATTTAAAAAGGAAAGAAAAGGTGGTTTAAACAAGACTGTTTATTTCTCTCACATTCAAGAATGTCCGCAATAGTAATGCTGTAGCCCCAGGCTGCTTCTTTAGGTTCTTTGTCCTAACTGGCTTCCCATTCAAGAGTTCTCCTCATCTTTCCCAGTGGCTGCTGGATTCCAGAACCCCAAGAGCATTCCAGCAGCAAAGGAGTCAGTAGCAGAACAGAACAAGCCAGCCCTACCTACCACTCTCACTTCTATCGCTTTGACCAAACCAGTCATAGCTTGTTGCAAGGGTAGCCTGGGAAATGCCTGAGTCCAGGCAGCCGTGTATGTACTCAGTTAAAACCACAGGTCCCCCCCAGACAACTTGTTTTCAAACGCCTGTGCTGCGCTTGCTGGACAGAGTGTGCATATTAGAGATAGGACATCATACTAACAGCAGACGTCGTTATTCAACACTGGTGCTAATGTAGCTTGTTCTCTGATTTTGCATAACATGTATCGTATTTTCCATTTGACAGTACTTTGTCCTAGAAAATCCAGTTTGCCTAAGAAAGTCCTGTGTTTTATTTCACCTGAATAAAGTTGCTCTGTGAAACAAAATAAAGAAAAGGTTCTACTTCTGAGGGAGAAGGAGAGACAAACGCTAGGACAACTAGCCATAACTGCCATGAAAGTTATGCACTGTGTTTCTGTTCCTTTAACACTTGAAATCATAAAAGTAATTATTCAACATTTTGACCTTTCTCCCAGACAACATAAAAGCCTTAACATATAATTTATCTAATGTTTTCTTATGATTTAAAACCGCACATATTATCATTATATAATTTTCAGTTATCTAAATGTGTGTATAAATAAGAATACCCATGTGTTTATCATTTTCCTTGTTCATAATTCCTTATGTCAGATCTTCCTTCCTGTATCATTCTCTTCTGTGCTGAGTTCACCCTTTAGAGCTGTCTTTTTTTCTGGCTGTGACAGGTCTGGGCTGTGTCTCATGGGCTCTCTTCGTGGCAGCATATGAGCTTTCTCTAATTGCGGTATGCAGGCCTCTCTAGTTGCCCACAGCATGTAGGATCTTAGTTCTCTGACCAGAGGATCAAACTAGTGTCCCCTGCATTGGAAGGTTGATTCTTAACCATTGGACCACTAGGTAAGTCCCTAGAATTGTCTGTAGTGAGAACCTGAGAACTGGCATTAACCCTGTTTTGATTTATCTAAAAACCATTATTTTTGCTCTCATTCTTATTAATCTTCATTTTTATTGTGAAATACACATGCAAACAGTAGACAGAGTAAAGAAAAATTTCCAGCACTCCTTTTCTCACCACCTAGTTTACAAAATGGAATATTACCAATATCTTTGGACCTAATGATAGGTCACCTTTCTGCCACAGCAATAAGCACTATCCTGAATTCTGTGTTAGTTATACCCTTGCCTTTCTTTATACTTGTACCACTTATATGTGTGACCCTAAGGAACATACTGTTTAGTTTTGCCTGTTTTCAAAATTTACATTCATGGAAGCTGGGTGTCTGTATTCTTCTGAAGACTGCCTTTTCGATTCAGCCTTGTTTGTGAGATTCATCCATGTTAATGCATGTACATGTAGTTCATTCTTTCCATTAACGTGCAGCATTCCACTGTATGAACATATCATTGCTTATCCATTCCACTGATGAGCATTTGAATTGCTTCTAGTTTTTGGTTGTGAGCAGTTTTTTTAATAATAGTATTAAAATGTAGTTTATATATTATAAAATTCACCCCTTGAAAGTATACAATTTAGTGGTTTTTAGTATATCCACAGAGTTGTGTGACCATCACTGCTACCTAATTTTAAAACAGTTTCCTTACCCCAAAAAGAAACCTTGTACCCATTCAGCCATCACTCTCTAGGAAATGGCAACCTGCTCCAGCATTCCTCCTGAGAAATCCTAGGGACAGAGGAGCCTGCCAGGCTGCAGGCCATGAGGGTCACAAAGAGTCAGACACGACTTAGCGGCTGAGCACAAGCACTGCAGCACAAATCTGCTTCATTCGCTAGAGTTGCCCGTTCTGAGCATTCCCTATGCGTGGACTCACAGGCGACGCGGTCTTGGCGTGTCTGGATTCACTCTGTCTGATGCTTCTGAAGTTTCTTCATGCTGTGGCACGTGTCAGCACTTCACTCCCTTCTACTGCTGAATAGTACTCCATGGTATGGATATACTGCGTTTTGCTTATCCGTTCATCAGTTGTTTCCACTTTTTGCTAGTAGGTCTTCTTGGAAACACGAAAGGTAACTTTATGAGTCCAGTTGGTGTTTTTCATTTGTCGCTTGTGACATGCTGTCAAGTCTACGGAGCCATTGCTAATCCAGCCTTGTGAGGATTTACTCCTGTTTCCTTCTAAGAGTTTTATACCTTTAGTAGTTACATTTAGGTCCATGATCCATTTTGAGTTAATTTTTGTATATGGTGTGAGGTGTTCGTCCTCTCATTGTTTACACTTGGATATCCAGTTGTCCCAACATTTATTAGTGAGAGTCTTCTTTCTCAATTGAATAGTCTTGTATTCTTGGATTTATTTCTGGACTCAATTCTATTCCACTGCATCAATATACATGTGTATACTTATGCCAGTACTGTACTGCCATGATTACTGTAGATTTGAAATAAGTTTTGAAATTGGGAAGTGTGAATCCTCCGATTTTATTTTCCAAGTAAAAGAAGATTTTGGCTAGCTCTCATTTTCTCAATAAAGGAAGTTCTAAAGTTCATACTTCATTTTTCATTTCCATAAGAATTTTAGGATCAGATGGTCAATTTCCTCAAAAAACAGGCAGATAGGATTTTACTTTGATAGGGATTGTGTTAAATCTGTAATTCAGTTTGACAGGTGTTGCCATCTTTTAAGTCTTCTGATCATGAACATAGGCTATCTTTATTTAAGTTCTTAAAATTTTCTTTTAATACTGTTGCGCAGTTTTCAGTGGACAAGTCATATTTCTTTGTTAAGTTTATTTCTAAATATTTTATTCTGTTTGATGGTATTGTAAATGAAGTTTTTCTTCATTCCATTGTCAGCTGTTCATTGTTACTATATAGACACAACTGAGTTTTGTACATCAATCTCATATGCTGCAACCTCACTGTTTTGGGGGAATTCCTTAGGATTTTTATATACATTAAGTCCCCTACATATGAATGAGTTCCACTCCAAGAACACATCTGTAAGTCGAGTTTGTTCATAAGTCTAACAAAGTTGGCCTCGGTATCCAACTAACACCATCATTTATATAGTACTGTACTGTAATAGGTTTATAATACTTTTCATGCAAATAATACATAAAAAACAAGTACAGAAAGTAAAGAAAACATTTTTAATGTCATAGTACAGTACCTTGAAAACTCAGGTAGTGCAGTGCAAGAGCTAGCATCCAGGGGCTGGCACTAAGGGCAGGACACGTTACTTACTAGAGGAGGGAGAGGCGGTGGCAGGCAGTGGAGCTGAACAATGTTGGCAGGGGAGACACCCTGCCCGACCCTGATGGGACGCGTGTTTTCATCTTTGAAAGTCACAACTTGAAGGTTTCTACGTAGGAGACTTGAAGTGAAGTGAAGTGAAGTCGCTCAGTCGTGTCTGACTCTTTGCAACCCCATGGACGTAGCCTACCAGGCTTCTACGTCCATGAGATTCTCCAGGCAAGAATACTGGAGTGGGTTACCATTTCCTTTTCCAGGGGATCTTCCCGACCCAGGGATTGAACCCGGGTCTCCCGCATTGGAGGCAGATGCTTTAACCTCTGAGCCACCAGGGAAGCCCAAAGAAAGTGAAAGTCACTCCGTCGTATCTGACTCTGTGACTCACTGAATTCTCCAGACCCAAATACTGGAGTGGGTAGCCTTTCCCTTCTCCAGGGGATCTTCCCAACCCAGAGATCGAACCCAGGTCTCCTGCATTGCAGGCAGATTCTTTACCAGCTGAGCCACAAGGAAACCTACTGTAATTGAAAAGACAAATTCCTCCAACGTGTTCTTCTTCAGGAATATCTTGGCATTGGCTCTTTGCTTTTTCCATATACATTTTAGACTTGGCTTTTTAACTTCTGTGTTGAGGTTCTGGCTGGAATTATATAAAATCTGCACATCATTTTGGTAGAAAATTGATGTTTATGAATGAGTCTTTTGTATCCAAGAACATGATTATGCCTCTCCATTTATGTAGGTCTTCTATAGTGTCCTTCATTTAAATTTTCTATTTTCCACATAGAAGTTTTCCGTATTGTTTAAAGATTCATTAGATTAGTATTTTAATTTTGGAAGGATGTAAGTAGTAGTCTGAGTGAACTCCAGGAGTTGGTGATGGACAGGGAGGCCTGGCGTGCTGCATTTCATGGGGTCAAAGAATCAGACACAACTGAGCAACTGAACTGAACTAAAGCAGTATTTTTGTTATTGTATTCTTTTTCTTTGGTTGATGAAATGCTCTCGGCCTTTTTATTGATCTTATGTCTAGAAATACTGCTGTATTCTTATTTGTAAATAAGTAATTGCTTTTAGCATTGTACCACTGCGTATGGGGTTTACAATAGGTCTGTTGTAAACATACTTATTCTGGTTAAGAGAACTATTGAATTTAATGGAAGTTTGTGTATCTATTTAGATAATCATATTACAGCATCGGACCTTGCTTCTATCACCAGTCACATCCATAGCTGGGTATTGTTTTTGCTTTGGCTCCATCTCTTCATTCTTTCTGGAGTTATTTCTCCACTGACCTCCAGTAGCATACTGGGCACCTACTGACCTGGGGAGTACCTCTTTCAGTATCCTATCATTTTGCCTTTTCATACTGTTCATGGGGTTCTCAAGACAAGAATACTGAAGTGGTTTGCCATTCCCTTCTCCAGTGGACCACATTCTGTCAGACCTCTCCACCATGACCCGCCCATCTTGGGTTGCCCCGTGGGCGTGGCTTAGTTTCATTTAGACAAGGCTGTGGTCCTAGACCACAGCTGTGATTAGATTGACTAGATTTCTGTGAGTATGGTCTCAGTGTGTCTGCCCTCTGATGCCCTCTTGCAACACCTACCATCTTACTTTGGTTTCTCTTACCTTGGGCGTGGGGTATCTCTTCACAGCTGCTCCAGCAAAGCACAGCCACTGCTCCTTACCTTGGATGAGGGGTATCTCCTCTTGCTGCCTTTCCTGACCTTCAACATGGGATGGCTCCTCTAGGCCCTCCTGTGCCTGGGCAGCCACCACTCCTTGGGCTTGGGGTTGCTCCTCCCGGTTGTCGCCCGAGTCCAGGCAGAACCCCTGGCCTCGGGCGCTGCCCCTGGCCTCGGACGCGGGATGGCTCCTCCCGGCCATCGGCCCTGACCTCAGATGCAGGGTAGCGCCTTTTGGCTGCCACTCCTGACCTCGGACGCGGGGTGGCTCCTCCTGGCCATAGGCCCTGACTGTGGATGCAGGGTAGCTCCTTTCGGCCGCTGCCCCTGACCTCGGATGTGGGGTAGCTCCTCTCAGCTGTTCCTGTGCCATTTCAGCCTAGTACTGTAGGCCGCTGCCCCTGACCTCGGACGTGGAATGCCAGGTCAATGAATCAAGGCAAATTGGAAGTGGTCAAACAGGAGATGGCAAGAGTGAACATCGACATTCTAGGAATCAGTGAACTAAAATGGACTGGAATGGGTGAATTTAACTCAGATGACCATTGAATCTACTACTGTGGGCAGGAATCCCTTAGAAGAAATGGAGTAGCCATCATGGTCAACAGAAGAGTCCGAAATGCAGTACTTGGATGCAGTCTCAAAAAGACAGAATGATCTCTATTCGTTTCCAAGGCAAACCATTCAATATCACAGTAATCCAAGTCTGTGCCCCAACCAGTAATGCTGAAGAAGCTGAAGTTGAACAGTTCTATGAAGACCTACAAGACCTTTTAGAACTAACACCCAAAAAAGATGTCCTTTTCATTATAGGGGACTGGAATTCAAAAGTAGGAAGTCAAGAAATACCTGGAGTAACAGGGAAATTTGGCCTTGGAATACAGAATGAAGCAGGGCAAGGACTAATAGAGTTTTGTCAAGATAATACACTGGTCATCGCAAACACCCTCTTCCAACAACACAAGAGAAGACTCTACACATGGACATCACCAGATGGTCAACACCAAAATCAGATTGATTATATTCTCTGCAGCCAAAGATGGAGAAGCTCTACACAGTCAACAAAAACAAGACCAGGAGCTGACTGTGGCTCAGACCATGAACTCCTTAGTACTAAATTCAGACTTAAATTGAAGAAAGTAGGGAAAACCGCTAGACCATTCAGGTATGACCTAAATCAAATCCCTTATGATTATACAGTGGAAGTGAGAAATAGATTTAAGGGCCTAGATCTGATAGATAGCGTGCCTGATGAACTATGGAATGAGGTTCATGACATTGTATGGGAGACAGGAATCAAGACCATCCCCATGGAAAAGAAATGCAAAAAAGCAAAATGGCTGTCTGGGGAGGCCTTAGAGAGGCGAAAAGCCAAGGAGAAAAGGAAAGATACAAGCATCTGAATGCAGAGTTCCAAAGAATAGCAAGAAGAGATAAGGAAGCCTTCTTCAGTGATCAATGCAAAGAAATAGAGGAAAACAACAGAATGGGAAAGACTAGAGATCTCTTCAAGAAAATTAGAGATAGCAAGGGAACATGTCATGCAAAGATGGGCTCGATAAAGGACCTAACAGAAGCAGAAGATATTAAGAAGAGGTGGCAAGATACACAGAAGAACTGTACAAAAAGATTTTCACAACCCAGATAATCACGATGGTGTGATCACTCATCTAGAGCCAGACATCTTGGAATGTGAAGTCAAGTGGGACTTAGAAAGCATCACTACAAACAAAGCTAGTGGAGGTGATGGAATTCCAGTAGAGCTATTTCAAATCCTGAAAGATGATGCTATGAAAATGCTGTACTCAATATGCCAGCAAATTTGGAAAACTCAGCAGTGGCCACAGGACTGAAAAAGGTCAGTTTTCATTCCAATCCCTAAGAAAGGAAATGCCAAAGAATGCTCAAACTACCGCACAATTGCACTCATCTCACATGCTAGTAAAGTAATGCTCAAAATTCTCCAAGCCAGGCTCCAGCAATACGTGAACCGTGAATTTCCTGATGTTCAAGCTGGTTTTAGAAAAGGCAGAGGAACCAGAGATCAAATTGCCAACCTCCGCTTGATCATGGAAAAAGCAAGAGAGTTCCAGAAAAACATCTATTTCTGCTTTATTGACTATGCCAAAACCTTTGACTGTGTGGATCACAATAAACTGTGGAAAATTCTGAAAGAGATGGGAATGCCACACCATCTAACCTGCCTCTTGAGAAATCTGTATGCAGGCCAGGAAGCAACAGTTAGAACTGGACATGGAACAGACTGGTTCCAAATAGGAAAAAGAGTACGTCAAGGCTGTATATTGTCACCCTGCTTATTTACCTTATATGCAGAGTACATCATGAGAAATGCTGGACTAGAAGAAACACAAGCTGGACTCAAGATTGCCAGGAGAAATATCAATAACCTCAGATATGCAGATGACACCACCCTTATGGCAGAAAGTGAAGAGGAACTAAAAAGCCTCTTGATGAAAGTAAGAGGAGAGCGAAAAAGTTGGCCTAAAGCTCAACATTCAGAAAACGAAGATCATGGCATCCGGTCCCATCACTCCATGGGAAATAGATGGAGAAACAGTGGAAACAGTGTCAGACTTTATTTTTGGGGGTCCAAAATCACTGCAGATGTTGATTGCAGCCATGAAATTAAAAGATGCTTACTCCTTGGAAGAAAAGTTATGACCAACCTAGATAGCATATTCAAAAGCAGAGACATTACTTTGCCGACTAAGGTCCGTCTAGTTAAGGCTATGGTTTTTCTTGTGGTCATGTATGGATGTGAGAGTTGGACTGTGAATAAGGCTGAGCGCTGAAGAATTGATGCTTTTGAACTGTGGTGTTGGAGAAGACTCTTGAGAGTCACTTGGACTGCAAGGAGATCCAACCAGTCCATTCTGAAGGAGATCAACCCTGGGATTTCTTTGGAAGGAATGATGCTAAAGGCAAAACTCCAGTACTTTGGCCACCTCATGCGAAGAGTTGACTCATTGGAAAAGAATTTGATGCTGGGAGGAATTGGGGGCAGGAGAAGAAGGGGACAACTGAGGATGAGATGGCTGGATGGCATCACGGACTCGATGAATGCTGAGTCCGAGTGAACTCCGGGAGATGGTGATGGACAGGGAGGCCTGGCGTGCTGTGATTCATGGGGTCACAAAGAGTCGGACACGACTGAGTGACTGAACTGAACTGAATCTGTACTGTGGTAAATGTATTGATATTTTTTCTTTCTTGTCTTTTTAGGTTAATCAAATATTTATTTCCACTTTTCTCATGTTAGCTTATTGTTCTTTTAGCAGTTACTCTGTATCTTGACTTTGTAAGACTAAATTAAATTAGTACTTTCACCAGTTCGCAAGGACCTTGATCATGTGTACTATGGCTGAGATATTTCTGTTCTATAAATATGATCCAACTGCCCCAAGACATTAGTTTTGTTTTATACAATCAATATTACCCTCATAACTAATCTTTTCTTTCTGGTAACACTTTACTCCCTTATTTCTGTGCTTGTGGTTATGAGGATCACTTTCCTCTGCCCTAAGAACTCCCTTTAGTATTTGTCTTAAAATGTCTGTATTTTTCCCTCTCTTTTTTGAACAGTATTTTTGCTAAGTATAAAACTCTAGGTAGGTAGTGTTTTATTTATAAAAGTTACTATGTTCTGGTTTCCAGACTTTCTATTGGAAAGTCAGTCTTCCTGCTGCTTCTTTGAAGAATAATTTTTTTCCCCTTTGCTTTAAAAATTTTTCTCTTGTATTTGAGTTTTACCCATTTTTACTAGGATACCTAGGTATGGTTTACTTTGTGTTTTTCCAGCTTGATGCTCACAAGGTTTTTTGAATCTTCAGCTTGAATAACTTTCATCAATTTCAAAAAGTCTTGGCCATCATTTCCTCAGACCTTTGTTCCATTTTATTTCTTCTCTCCTTGTGGACTCGTTACACATATTTTAGACTGCCATGTTGTTCCTTCATTTTCTCTTCTGAATTTTCCTTCTTTTATTTCCTCCTCTGGACCTCAATCTGCACATTTCCTGCTGGATTATTTTGTAGTTTAGCTGTAATTAATCTACAGAACCTATCTATTGCAATCAGTGGGCTTCCTTCCCTGATAGCTCAGTTGGTAAGAAATCCAATGCAGTGCAATCTGCCTGCAATGCAGGAGACCTGGGTTCGATTCCTGGTTTGGGAAGATCTCCTGGAGAAGGCAATGGCTGCCCACTCAGTATTCTGGCCTGGAGAATTCCATGGACTGTATAGTCCATGGGGTTGCAAAGAGTCGGACATGACTGAGTGACTTTCACTTTCACGGAAGTCAATTTCAGTATGTTTTTATTTCTAGAATTACATTTTATTCTTTTTGATAGATTTCTGGTTCTTCACTGAAATTCCCTATCATGTCATATATTTTCTTGGACAAACTCAGTCATTTTAAAGCCCTTGTCCAGTACTTCTAGTACCTGTGTCCCCTGTAGGTCTTTTACTTTTTCTGATTTTTCTCTTCTGCTGTGCAGTCATTTGGTCCTATCTCGTGGCAAGTTTGGTAATTTTTCTAAATTTTTGTTTTTCATTTATTGGCTGTTCTGGGTCTTTGTTGCTGCACGGGCTTTTCTCTAGTTGTGGCGCACAGGCTTCTCATTGCAGTGGCTTCTCTTGTTGCAGAGCACAGTTTCTAGGGTGCTCAGGCTTCAGTGGTTGCAGCTTCTGGCTCTGGAGCACAGGCTCATAGTTGTGTATCCTCACAGGCTCACAGGCTTAGCTGTTGCACAGCATATGGGATCCTCCTGGATCAGGGATCGAACCCGTGTCTCCTGCATTGGCAGCGGATTCTTTACCACTGAGCCACCAGGGAATCCTCACGCTTGGTAATTCTTATTCAACACCAGAAACTGTATATGAAAACTACAGAAATAACTTGAGACTTAGGATGATTTTTTTTTTTTAAAGAATGATTTTCTATTCTTCAAGAATGGATTTACTTTTGCTTTTTACAGACAATAGCATAGCTCGAAAAAAACTTAATCCAATACGGGATTCAGCTGATTCAGAGCTGGGTTTTGTGACAGCCTCGGGTATTTCTAAGCTCCTCCTTCTTGGCAGACACTGAGCTCCAATTTTTGTCTTGCCCCCATCTTAAGACGGCTGGAAGCTTTGCTCAGCTTGAGGTGCTTTCCCCCAAGTCCTGTCTGCCTTGTAGCTCCAAATTCCAGTTTTGGTCTCCCTGTCCCTGTGGAACAAGCTCTGCTCAGCTTCTCAGACTCTCAGCCACCACTTCGTCATCTTAGCACTCAGCTTTCTGCTGCCTATAAATTTGGGAGGCGACTTGGGGTAACAGACCATCAGACTCACCTGGTTATAGTTTCCCTTCTCACTGAAATCTTAGCCTCTCAAATTCTGGCTGCTTTGGTAATTTTTTAATGCCTTGAAAGATATTTTGTTGTTTTGAGTATCTTACTTAGTTTTTTGGTGGTTTTTTTTTTTTAAGTTCAGTTTTTCTGATAGTAACTGGTTTTTCATAGCCAGAATCAGAAGTGATTAGAATTTTCTAATATTGAATCTGTCTTGTAGGATCAGAATAAACCCAGCTGAGTTATATTACTTTAGTACATTGTTGCACTTTTTAAAATATGTGATTTAATAATTTTGCCTGTATTCTTGACTATTTGGCTGGTAGTTTTCCTTTCTCATCTGTGTCTTGTTTTAGTACCAAGGTTCTCTAAGCATAAAATGAGATGGGGTGGTTCTTCTAGTCATATCCTAAGTCATGATCACTCTGAAGAAATTTCTTTTCTTCCATTTTCTCTGTCCTTTTAGAACTCTGATGGATGTATGTTAAGTTTCCCTCTGTCTTCCATGTCTCTCAGTCAGTATCAGTTCAGTTGCTCAGTTGTGTCCAACTCTTTGTGACCCCATGGACTGCAGCACGCCAGGCTTCCCAGTCCATCACCAACTCCCAGAGTTTACTCAAACTCATGTCCATCACATTGGTAATGCCATCCAACCATCTCATCCTCTCATCCCCTTCTCCTGCCTTCAGTCTTTCCCAGCATCAGGGTCTTTTCCAATGAGTCGGTTCTTTGCATCAGGTGGCCAAAGTATTGGAGCTTCAGCTTCAGCATCAGTCCTTCCAATGAATATTCAGGACTGACTTCCTTTAGGATTGACTGGTTGGATCTCCTGGCAGTCCAGGGGACCCTCAAGAGTCTTCTCCAACACCACAGTTCAAAAGCATCAATTCTTTGGCGCTCTCTCAGTCACTTTCTTTTAAATAGTCTCTTTGTTGTAATATACCTACTTGCTTCTTCTTTTTTTTTTTTAGTATTTATTTTATTTGGCTGCACCAGGTCTGGGTTGCTGCATGTGGGAATCTAGCTCCCTGACCAGGGATCAAGTTCAAGCCCCTGCATTGGGAGCACAGAGTCTTGGCCATTTAACCACCAGGGAAGTCCTCTAGTTGCTTCTTCTATTTCTTAAAAAAAAAAAAAAGGTACCTAAGTGCAGTCTTATGATGAGGAATTCTTCAAAAGGGACTTCTTTTATTCCTATTCTACTTTAGACCAAGCCAGTACATACACCCACTACCTGCAGTTATTCCTGGCAGCTTTAGGATGTCAATCTAGCAGTGTAAGGGTTTTGCACTGGGAGCTTTTCCACTCCTGTTCCCCTCATCCTTACTGGTTTTCATTACGGTTTATTCTTTGTGCTGTGTCCATCATGGCCCTTGTTTCTGTGATGCCTGATTTTTCTCTTGCAGTAGTTCCAGAGCTCATGTCTTACCTCCTTCCATGCTCTTAAATCTCTTTTCAGAGCACTTCAATCTCTGCTTTGAACTGCTGTTTAAATATCTGTGGCTACATGTCACGCTTCTCATCTGTTCTCTGGCAACAACTTACTGGTGAACACGTATCTGCCGTTTGCTGCTCCTGTACTTTGTCGAGCTCCTACATGGGCTCCTTTGTAATAACTAATTTCTAAATGAGGTGACATTCCTCCTAGATAAGCTGTTGTAAGTAGACCATTGTGGGGGAGGAAGCAGGAGGGTGTCCGAGGCTGGCAGGAGCTCCTCAGCATGGCCGCGGGCGCAGTGTGCCCTCCAGCTTGGTCTTCTCTCCAGGGCACCAGAGGGCAGTTACCAGCAGAGTTGTCAACCCCCTGCCCCCCACCCTTGGTGCTGAATCAGGTTCAGGGAAGCTCCTGTTGCAGTCCACACCCCTTTTTATTTCAAGCAAGAGATTATTGGTTCTCCTCTCAAGCTACGCCACTTTTAAGAACTCAAAACTGCCACCTTTATCTGACCCCTTCAACTGCAAGAGCTCTCCCTGTGTGACTATCACTGCACATTGACTCTCATACACTGTGCTCCGGAGTTCTATCATGAGGCAGTGTGCATTTTGATTTATTTACTGTTTTGCTTTTCAGTGATTCCTAAGGGGATTAGGAGATAGAATTGTCTTCCTGCTACTTTATTATTTTGATGACATACAACATAATTTTTTTTACTTTAGGAAAAAAAACATTTGACTGCGTCAGGCCCCGGCTGTGGCATGGGGGATCTTTCACTGCAGGACGCAGGCTCTTTGTTGCCGCCCATAGGCTTCTCTTTCATTGTGGCGTGTGGCTTGTGAGATCTTAGTTCCCTGACCAAGGATCAAATGCACACCCCCTGCATGGGAAGTGTGGAGTCCTAACCACTGGAGAACCAGGAAAGTCTCCCCTGCCGCTTTAAAACCAAAAATCACACTAAAAGACTTCAGTCTTGTATTCCGGGGCTGAACACTTCTGGTTAACACTGCTCTTTGCTTTAAGACTTTTGCATTCCTAATGAAAGTGGCCTATTCTTGTCATGTCCTATCTTTTCTCAGGGCTCCTGAAATTAGCTGTGTCATTTTCTGTGTTTATTTACTCTCAGGAAGAATTTGAATATATATAACTGGGGTTATCTGTTCCTTGAAGGTTTTGTAAAACCTCACCTGTAAAACTATATAGGCCTGGTTCCTTTTTCTAGAGAAGATTTTTAACTCCTGCTTCAGTTATTTTAAACAATTATTGGTCTAATCAGATTTTCTATTTCCTGTTGAGCCTATAGTAGTAATATGTTTTCCTGAAAATTTTTTTCCATTTAAATTCAGTTTTCTGATTTATCGCCATGAAATAGCGGTAGAAACTAGTGGGTTAATTACTGTGTAAATAAACGAAGACTGGCTGCCATCAGCAAATAATGATCGGTGTCCTGAGGTGGTGGGGAGGGAGGCGGAAGCAGACTTGTGCTCTGCTCAGCCTTTGCCCCCTTCTCTCTCAGTCTTAGGGAAAGTCCTCAGTGCTGTAGGCAGTGCCCAGCTACTGATGTCGCAGAAATTCCAGCAGTTCCGGGGCCTCTGTGAGCAAAACTTGGTAAGTGTGATTCTGCTTCCTCCATAGTGGGTCTCCTAGCCAGAGCCCCTGGCTGGATTAGCCTCTAAGCCTCTGTGACCTCCTCCCTGAAATGGAGAAGGTCCTGCCTTCCCAGCCACTGGAAAGATGACCGTGGCGCCTGTCAGTGCCCACCACAAGAAAAGGGCCAGGAGTGGTCCTTTCAGGTCTTTAATACCTTCTGAAATAGAAAAGTGAACTCTGTGTAAAAACAGACACATGGAAGTTAAATATCAGTTAGCAGTGATTTATTTACAACACACTCTGTATCTAAGAAGACAGTCAAGGTAAGAACTGAAGAAATAACCACCATTAGGCTTGGTGGGTCTCCCTTCTCCTTCACCCTCACCTGTCAGGCGGCAGCTTTCCTGTGGGGAGCTTCCTTCCACCCGGCCAGGGCTGGGGAACGACAGCCAGTGTTTGTCTCCAGGACCAGTAGGGCTTTGGGGGTTCGCCGAGGAAGTCACGATGAGGAATGTGTTGGCTGGGAGTAGAATGATGGGAGGGCAGCCCCATGGGTCTGTGATCACACCGACCTGGGAGTGACGCTGCCTCCTCCCCATGAGATGAGACGAGTCGCCCACCAGCCACACAGTAGGCTGTGAGGGCCTTCCTCACCAGAGCCCGGCAGAGGTGGCGAAGGCTTCGTTACCATGTGCGTGAGAAGCCACGCAGGGCCAGGAGACCATACTTGGGATGTGATACAGGACAAGCCCCCCTGCCCTGCTGGCCTCACTGACCCCGCTCTGTCCCACAGAACCCTGATGCCAACCCACGTCCAACGGCCCAGGACCTGGCAGGGTTCTGGGACCTGCTCCAGCTGTCCATCGAGGACATCAGCATGAAGTTTGATGAACTCTACCACCTCAAGGCCAACAGCTGGCAGCTGGTGGAGACCCCGGAGAAGAGGAAGGTGAGCATGGAGCAGTGCGGAGGGGAAGTCCAGGGACAAATTCCTGGTCGGCAATAACGCTGCCCACATCGGTCAGTGCTGCTTGGCTCCCTTCTCCGTGTGTCGTCTCTGAGCTGGGGGCTCACGTCCATCAGTGTGCGGGGTCCATGCTCGGCACTCGTCCAGCATGCCGCTGGCTCTGTGTAGTTGAGGCTGCCCCCCGAAGCATGCCTTCCTGCCCTGCATGTTCGGAAAATGGGACTCCTGGGAGACACATGCCCTCAGCCTGGAGCGCTAGTGTAGTCACAGCTGTTGGAATGTCAGAGGCAGAAAAATGGTCCTTCTCTTAGGACCACGCTGCTAGGAGTCCAGGGGTCTGGGCCGGATTCTGCCTCCCAGGCCGGCCTTGACCTTGAGGCCCGGTTTCCATCTGTGAAACAGTGGTGCCCAGTGCCCCCTTCAGTTGTTGGGTACTGGACTATGGCCCTTGTGAGTTCTGATCCCCTAGAATAGCATGTGCAATGTGATCTGGGAGTCAGAGGCCCTGAATTTAAATCCCATCTCTGGCTGTGCGATTCCTGCGTGAGTTTTGGGCTCTCAGTGGTTCCAAGCAGGGGTGGGAAGAGGTGGTCTGTCCGTCCCCTCCTACTAGAACACTAGGATTGTAAGCTTGCTGTCTGCTCCTGTGCCTTGTGCTCTTCCCACCATCATTGCTTCTTGTGGCTTCCTGGTTCCAAATGTGTGTTGCTTGTGCCCGATGCAGGGGAGCTGGGGTGGAGACTCCAGCTGCCAGCATATGGTGGGTGGTAGTGGTGCCACATACAAGGTGGCACCTTTATTTTATTTTTCTTCCCTCCTCACTGTCTCACTAAAGGAAGAGAAGAAAGCACCCCCTCCGGTCCCAAAGAAGCCAGCCAAATCCAAGCCGGCCCTGAGCCGCGACAAGGCCTCTGATGCTGGGGACAAGCAGCGTCAGGAGGCCCGCAAGAGACTCCTGGCGGCCAAGCGGGCGGCTTCTGTCCGGCAGAACTCAGCCACAGAGAGTGCGGACAGCATCGAGATTTACGTCCCTGAGGCCCAGACCCGGCTCTGAGACCAGGAAGCAAACAATTTTAAATCATTAAAAACAACACAAACTAAATGCAAATGGAACAAAATTTTCTCAACCTTTAGTATGGTTATTCTGTCTAGAGACCCTGAGCCAACTTTCAAATTGACGCATCCAAGGGCTCACGATTTGGCTTCTTTGGGTCCCTCCAAGCTTTAGGTTATGGAGACTTCACACACACACACACACACACACACACACAAATCAACAAAAACACGAAACTAGGAAACTTTTTTTTTTTCTCCTCTCGCTGGCCGGGGCGGACTAGATAGATGGACTTCGGCAACTCCCTGGCCTGGCCTCCAGACCACGGTCTTCTTACTGGTTCTGTCCAATGAGAGCTTAAACTAGCCTGTTTACAAGATGACGACAGCCCGGGGCAGCCTTGGGCGCTTGCCATGCCCTTCCTCCTCCCGGCTACCCAGCTCTGACCGTGGAGTTCTCATCCTTACGTTTCTCTTTGCCCTTCAGAGCTCACACAGGGGTCACCATCCTGACGGTCGGCTTTCTGGTTCTCAGCCCTTTGTGTGGTTGAGCCCAGAGGACAGAGATGGACACGCATCCCCTCCCCCACCAAGTGCTCACACACAGTCACACACGCGCGTGCACACGATTGCAGGTTCCTCTCAGCAGGAGCGGCCCTCCCACTGTGCTGCAGCAGCCTCCAGCCTCACCTTTCGAGAACAGGAGGAGGGCTGAGGTCTTGGGGGGTCGGGGGGGCAGGGATGAGATAGAAACCACAGCTACCACACTCCAGACTCCCGCCTTTTTCTTCTCTCCAGCCCCTTCCTTGCTTCAGCAAAAATGTATGACTCAGAGTGACTTGCTGGGGCCACTCAAAGAGAGGGCCCCCACGTTCCAGGGGTGGTCTACCCCTGGCTGAGCCTGTGTACAGTACCCGAGGGGCGGGCGGCTGTGTCTGTACGTATGTGTACATATGCACATAGACCTTAGAGTGTATATTTAACAAACGCCCCTCTGCTCACCCATGCCCACCAGCGCCACCGCTGGCTCTCGGGGCACCTGGCAGGAGGCGGGTGTGTGAATAGCATATATTTTTACATGTACTATATCTAGGTGTGTGTACAAGTGTGTGTAAAAATACATACCTTGTGTGTAAGCAGCCCTCCCCCCTCCCATTTTTTTTTGGACTCTCACCTGACCCCCACCATGGGCCCATCTGCCCAGCCTCTGAGTTTTCTATTTTTTTACCCCAATCATCCCTCTCTCCCCTAGCCCCACTCCCAGGGTGTCATGAGCCCTGAGCTGCAATGGTCCAGGCCTGCAGGGTGAGGGGAGGGGCAGGGGGCAGGGACAAGGTGAGGCCGGCCCGCAGCGAGCTCTGTGCACGAGGCTGCACGCTCCAGTGGCCACGGCTATGGTATTAGGGCTGTCCTCTGGCCAGCACCCACCGCAGGGGGCCTGGGTGAACTGCGGGCCTGCTCTAGGGCCCATTCCAGCTTGGCCGCCGTCTGTGACCTTGGGCAAGTCACTTGACCTCTGTGTGCCTCAACTTCCTCCTCTGTAAAATGGGGACAGTCCCTGCCCCTCCCTACCTCACAGGCATGTTGTGAGAATAAATGAGGTAATGTGTAACAAGGGCTCATGGTGTTATTGCGGTGGGATGGGCCAGGCTGGCATGAGGTGGGTGGAGTGAACGCCCAGGAGACAGCCAGACCCCTTCCAAGTGGCAGGGGTCTCTTTGGAGACAGGTGGTCTGGAGGGCAAACTGCAATTCCAGCTAAAGCACCAGCTCTGTGACTCTGGGCAAGAACACTAAGCTCTGGGTTCCCTTATCTGGAAGCTGAGTGTAACATCTGCCTGACCAGCTTCCTTGAAGAAATGCTTAGTAAGTTGCCATATGGTGGGACTTCCCTCGTAGTCCAGTGGTTAAGACTCCATGCTACCAAGGAGGGGACATGGGTTTCATCCCCAGTTGAGGAACTAAAAGTCCCACATGCCATGTGACACGGCTAAAAAATGTTTTTTAAAAAGTTGCTATACTGGAGCCATGATGGGCCACCCTCGCTGACAGGTGCCTGCTCCAGACCCTGACCCTGCATGCACTTCACCCAGGACAGGGCACTCGGTACCCCTGACAGCCATCTCCACCCAGACAGTTACACGCCCTGGATGCGCTTCCTGAGCACCCACCCTGCCAGGCCCACGGCCTGCAGGTCACTCGCAGAGCTCACATTCTGGTGGGGGAGACAGAGTGTGTCCCAAGTGAGCTCCAGCCCATGGCAGGTGGTAGAGAGGGCGCTGCGGCCTCCGGCACCGCTCAAGCTGGCCTGGGCAGCAGCCTCTGGTCAGGGAGAGGGACGGGTGCTTGTCGGCTTCAAGGGCGGGTGTGGCGATGGGGTGTGGGGGGAGACCGCGGGAAAGTGCATTCTAGGCAGAAGGAACAGGAAGTGATGTCTGGAGGTAATATGTGTTTTAGAAGGTTCCTGGATTAACACACCATTGTAAATACAACACTGTAAATCAATTCTACTTCCCAATAAACATTTTTTAAAAAGAAAGTTCTTGGGCCCAACTGAGCTGCAGACACCTGGTCTCCTCCCTTGGCCCAACCCAGCTGAGGTGCTGGTTGACCTCAGGCCCAAGGGAACTGCCTTCCCAGGAGCTTTGTTCGGGCTGCCCTGCCCTCCCCAGCAGGGCCGTCTATGAGCTTATCTGAAGCCACTGGGCCGGACCCCCTTCACTAGGAGCAGGGTGTCCTCATGTCTAGATCCTGGTAGTGGTGGCTGAGCATCCAGTGACCACGGGTGGCTCAGATTAACTCCTGGGGCTGCCTGGACCTAGCCCTGCCCTGAGACAGCCAAGAGTGACTCGAGGGTAAGTGAACCAGTTTCAGGTGGCCTGGGCACTGAGCTGGATGCTCAGAAGCCTGGAGGAATATAGGAGCTGCTCCCCCTGGCTTTGACGAATCAGCAGCTGAGCTTTATGCCAACCCAGCCTCGGGCCACTGGGAGGACCCTCACCCCTTCAGAACCTGAGTGTTTCTGCTGCAGCAGGGGCAAGGCATTGCGGGTCAGACCAGGGAGAGCCCTGCACACCCCGTGTCAGAGCATGAGTTACGGGGGGAGGGACACACCTGATGTGCTGAATCTGGGCCCCTGCTCCCAGCCCTCCTGGCGCAGCAGAGGAGAGGCCTGCCTCCCCAGGCTGAAAGGAGCGTTTCATGTCTTTACCCAGAATCGCCAACTGGCAAGATTTTGCCGTATTTGCATTGTTCCTTTCTGGGACACAAACATCTCCCTCACCTCAAGCATTTAAACATAAGCTGCACATACCATGCTGGTTCACCCCAAACACAGCAGGCAACGCCTAAGAACAGGGACACTCCTTCCCACGTGAGCACGCGCCACCATGTGCTGCGCTCAGTCACTTCAGTCATGTCCGATTCTTTGCGACCCCATGGACTGTAGCCTGCCAGACTCCTGTGTCTGTGGTGATTCTCCAAGCAAGAGTACTGGAGTGGGTTGCCATTTCCTTCTCCAGGGATCTTCCCAGCCCAGGGATCAAACTCACGTCTCTTGCATCTCCTGCACTGCGGCGGATTCTTTACCACCAGCGCCGCCCGGGAAGCCCAGTGCCACTGTCACCCCCTTAATTTAACCGCCGAGTGGCTCTCAAGCACCTCCCTTGCCCAGGACGGCACTGAGGCCTTAACACCAGCTAAAGCAGGGGTCATACTCCAGATGGCCCACAACAGCCTCCACGGCTTCTCCTCCATATCCAGCCAGGACCCAAAGAGGACTGGTCACTGCTCTCACGTCATCATGTCTCTCACTGAAGCAAAAACAAGTTTCCCCACTTTTTTTTCATGACCCTGACATTTTTAAAGTACCCAAGCATCTTGCAGAATAATGTTACATAATTTGGATTTCCGTTTCCTCATGAGGAGACTCAGATTAAACAGTCTGCACGTGAGCATGGCTTAGATGATGCCCCCTTCCTGCACTCTGTTCTATCAGGGAGGCGTTTCTCTCTTCACGGAAAGGCAACTTCCCAGGGGACCTGAGAATCCTTGGCATCTGCGTTTCCAGAGCACAACCCTTGACTGACGGAACAGAAAGGGCCAAGCCCTCTGAGCCAGAGACCACAAGGACCCCAGATGAACTGAGATGAGAAGCTCCCATCACCACCAGCCTTGGAGCAGGGCTGATAAGAAAATGGAAAGTGAAGTCGGGGGACTTCCCTGGTGCTCCAGTGGTTAAGACTCTGCCACGCAACACGGGGGACGTGGGTGTGATCCCTGGTCAGGGAACTAAGATCCCACATGCCACGGAAGCCTGTGCAATGAGGGTCCTGCATGCCACAACTGAGACCTGACGCAGCCAGATAAATATTTTTTAAAAATAAAATGAAGTAGGGCATCCGCTATCCACTTGAATCTGGCTGATCTGAAAAATCAATGCAGTCCTCACTGCCTTTTCCTTACGGCAGCCAAGGGACTCCTCAGAAGCACCCCCTCCGCTCCCTCAAAAGTCCCCCTCTGATCAGGACCCTTTGCACACTTCCCAGTACCAGTGAGAGAAAATCCAGCCTCCTCACCTTGGCCGCCTTTGCCCACTTTTCTAGGTGCACCAACCATGGGAGCCCGTCCCTTGCCCTTTGCCTTCCAGCCAGCCGGCATTTCTGCAGGGAAACCCTCCCAAAACACCTCAGGCCAGGCTGTTGCAAACGCCTGCTCTCCATTTGGAGCACAAGAGTGATTTCCTTTGTTGCTGTCACTGGTGCTTAGATCTGTGAGATTATAAATGAATACAGTATCGGTCTCCACCAGGGAGACAGATGGGCTCCCCGAGGCAGGAATAAAGTGTTTTTTCACTGGTCTTGGTGCCTAGCATCAGGAAATACTTCTTAAATGAATGACTTTGTTGGGGAGCACAGCGGCGGAACTTTCCAAAGAAGGTAATATTTGAGCTGGGCTTTGAAGGATGAGCAGGAGTTCTCCGAGCTGCGACAGTGAAGGGCACAGAGAGCAGAGGCAGACAGGTAGGAGTGTGCTGCTGCTTGGGGAGGGGTGCACTGGACAAGCCTTGAACGCCAGGTTAAGTCCAAGAGCTTTTACCAGCTTTGAACAGAGCAAGGTCATTTCCTTTCATAGAACCCAGTTTCCCTTAAGACAGGAGCCCCCAGTCCCAGCCTCCACGGAGCCATGGTACTCTGGTGACTCAATCAGCACCAGAGTTTGTCCCCAAAACAGGTCAGGGGACCCAGGCCTGTTCTCCAGTCCTGTGACCAAGAGGGGATGTGGGCCCTTGGAGCCCCTCAACTGCTAATGGCTTTAACTTCCTGCTGCTGCTAAGTCACTTCAGTCGTGTCCCACTCTGTGCGACCCCATAGACGGCAGCCCACCAGGCTCCGCCGTCCCTGGGATTCCCCAGGCAAGTACACTGGAGTGGGTTGCCATTTCCTTCCTATAGACTGACAACTCCTACATCTAAATCTACAACCCTAACCTTTCCTGAACTTTACACTTCCTACTCACCATCTCCACTTAGATGTCTAACAGGTAATCTCAAACTTAACATGTCCACCAACTAGTAAATGGAAATGAGAAGGGTTAGAAAAATCGCCATTTGGGAACTTTCCTGGTGGTTCAGTGACCTCGGTTCAATCCCTGGTCCACAAATTAAGATCCCACACGCCTCGGGGCCGCTGAGCCCATGGCTGTAACTGCTGAGCCTGTGCTCCAGAGCCCGCAAGCCACAAGAGAAGCCACTGCAACGTGAAGCCATCGCAATGAAAGGTCCGCGCATCGCAACTGGAGGGTAGCCCCCACTTGCCACAACTAGAGAAAAGCCCATGTACAGCAATGAAGAGCCAGTACGGCCAAAAATAAATAAATAAATTTAAAATCCACAGAATAATCATGAGGAAGTACCAAGTAACTGACCCCGACTCTCCGAAAATGTTAGTCTGTGAAAGACAGAAAAGCTCAGGGACAGATGGACTTCCCTGGTGGTCCAGTGGTTAAGAATCGACAAGTGTTGGCACGGATGTAGAGAAATTAGAATTAGTGCACTCTTGGTAGGAATGTAAAATGGTATAGCTACCATGGGAAACAGTATGGCAGTTCCCACCAACCGCCCCCCAAAAAACAAACTAAAAACAGAGTCACCATATAATCCTTCAATTTTGCTTCTGGATATATATATACCCTTAAAAAAAAAATCAAAAGCAAGGACTCAAAAAGATACTTGTACTACATCCATATTAAGAGCAGTATTCTTCACAATAACCAAAAGACGGAAGCAACACAAATGTCCATTGACATGAATGGATAAGCAAGACTGTGGTCTTTCTACACAATGGAATATTATTTAACCTTAAAAAGGAAGAAAATTCTGACACATGCTGCAAGATAGATGAACCCTGAAGAAACTATGCCAAGTGAAATAAACCAATCACAAAGGACAAATACTATGTGATTCCATTTATATGAGTTTCCCAGAGTGGTCAAATTCAGAGGCAGGAAGGGGGAAGGGTGGTTGCCCAGCAGGGGAGGGCAAAGGACAGGTGATGGCTGTTTACTGGGCTACAGAGTCTAAGCTGAGGAAGATGATGCTTCTGGAGAGGGACAGTGGCAACAGCTGTACAACAACGTGAATGTGCTTAATGCCATGAAACGATACACCCAAAATGGTTAAAATGGTAAATTCTGCTATTTTACCACACACACAAAATCGCTGCAGATGGTCGACTGCAGCCATGAAATTAAAAGACACTTGCTCCCTGGAAGAAAAGTTATGACCAACCAAGACAGTATATTAAAAAGCAGAGACATTACTTTGCCAACAAAGGTCCATCTAGTCAAGGCTATGGTTTTTCCAGTGGTCATGTACAAATGTGAGAGTTGGACTATAAAGAAAGCTGAGCACCAAAGAATTGATGCTTTTGAACTGTGGTGTTGGAGAAGACTCTTGAGAGTCCCCTGGACTGCAAGGAGATACAATAGTCCATCCTAAAGAAAATCAGTCCTGAATATTCACTGGAAGGGCTGATGCTGAAACTCCAATACTTTGGCCACCTGATGCAAAGAACTGACTCATTTGAAAAGACCCTGATGCTGGGAAAGATTGAAGGCAGGTGGAGAAGGGGACGACAGAGGATGAGATAGTTGGATGGCATCATCAACTCAATGGACATAAGTCTGAGTAAACTCTGGGAGTTGGTGATAGACAGGGGAGGCCTAGTACGCTGCAGTCCATGGGGTCGCAAAGAGTCGGACACGACTGAGCAACTGAACTGAACCACACACACACACACACAGAGGAGAATCATAGAAATATGACAACCTTGGATTGGCTGTTGGACCAGAAAAAAAAAGAACATGTAATGTAAAGAACATTATCAGGATAATTGGCAAAACTTGAATATGGACTGTTAGATAAAATAGTATTAAATTGATGTTAAAATTTTCCTGATTTTTACAAAGATATGTTACCAAGTCCAAGCTCACTCTGCTCACCACATGACAGGTCTATGAATCCAAAAGAAGAGGTACTGAGGCAAGGAATATGACTTTATTTGGAAAGCCAGCAGGCCGAGAAGATGGCAGATTAATGTCTCAAAATAACCATCTTTCTCAGGGGTCTGGATTCCAGGTTCTTTAGTAGAACCAAAAAGAGAAGGGGGTGAGGAAGTAAAGTGAAAAGACAGAACAGAGAGGGAGAGGCCGTGGGGAAGTAAAGTAAAAGGGCCATCAGTCTTGCAAAATATAGCCAGCTGTGTTAAAGGGGATGTGTTAATCTCTTCTTTTCACAGGTGGGCAGGGTCAGAGTATCTCCTTGTGAACTGAACAAAGGCACTTTAGTTTAACAGTCAGGCAGAGGAGCAGGGTCCTCTGAGGCAGGCCAGCACACACGATTATGATAACAGCAATGAAAAGCAAGTCAAAGAAACAGTTCTACGAGAGTACATGGGTACAATGTGGGGAATACAGCCAATATTTTATGGTAACTATAAGTGGAATATAACCTTCAAAAATTGTGAATTATTATATTGTACACCTAGAACTTATATAATACTGTACATCAACTATACTTCAATTTTCCCTGGTTTTAATCATTGCATTATGGGTATGTAATACTTTCCTTCTTAGGAGATACTCACTGAGGTGTTTCAGTGTAAAAGGGCTTGATCTGTGCAAGTTACTCTCAACTGGTTTGGGAGGAGAATACACACACACACACCCACCCGCAGAAGAGAAAGTAAGAAAGCCAAATGCTAACAAGTACAGAATTGGGATGAAGGTATACAGGAACTCTCCATATAGTTCTTATAACTTTATCGTAAATTTGAAAATATTTCAAAATAATGTTTTTAAAATGTAGCAAGTTTTAAATATGTCTAAAACAGAACTTCTGATTCCTCACCAAACCTGCTCCTTTCATAGACTCAGCTTAGACAATGTCAGCTCTTTCCTTTCCAGCTGCTCAGACTGAAACCGGTATATGGTGTCTTTTCCAGGGCTCTGAAGAGCTCCAGTACCATAGTTCTTGATGTCTCAGTGCAGAGAAGAATTCAGCGAAAGCAGAGTGGTAGATGAGAAGTGATTTACTAGAATAGGATGCTTGTGAGGCTTGCAAGTGCACAAGTGAGGAATACCACACCCGAGAACTTACTGGGCTACAGTTTTACAATCAAAGGATAAGTGGGGAGAAGACCTTTGTCTTCCTTGAGTAGATGTCATGTTTTCATCATTAGTTGTACAGGGGAGTTTTCTTGTCCCTGTGTGGTCAAACTAGGTCCACAAATTTTTTTTTTATGTGTGCAGAGAGCATGTCCTAGGGAGCAGTACCTTACTGTGCTCACTGGGCAAGATGTGGGGCTCATGCCACAGTTTTTTGTTGTTGTTGTTGTTGTGGGGCATGTTACATGGTTTGTTGCTAAGCAAGCCTGCTTGGTTCTGTGCTTAAGCAAACCTGCTTTCTCAAGTAACCATTAACTTACAGGGGTCTCCCATATTTTTCTACTTACAATCCCCACTGCGATTAATTACTTAATCACCTTGGAATCTTCTCACATACACATTCATCACCTTGGAATCTTCACACACACACCAATCCACATGAAAATCCTACTAGATGCAACTTCAAAACATGTCCAGAATCCCATCATTTCCCCCACTGCCAGCTCACTAGTCTGGACACCTCATCCTGCTCAACAGCTCCTCACTGGTCTCCCTGCCGCTGCCGCCCCACCCCCCTACTCCAAGAGGGATTCGGTTAAAACATAAGCCAGATCATGCCACCCTTTGCTCAGAACTCTCTGAGGTCTTACAGAGGTCTGCAAGTGTAAGCAGGTAAGCGAAGAGGTCCCTGGAGAAAGAGAACCAGGAATGGCTTTTCTTGACATAAGGGAAGCCATTCTGGCCTAAGCCCGGCCACAAAGCTTGCCCTTGAACAGTTCTCGGTAATGAATGTTGTTAAGGGAACAATAGCATGCAGAAAAGAGGCAGACAAACAATACAGCGGTGATAAAGCGCAGTCCCAGTTCCTCCTCAAGGGATTATACATAACAATTCATCTTTGAGTACAGCAGGAACTGAAGTCCCCACCCAGGTAGAGGAAGGAATGACGACACTGGCCCTCTCGATTTCAACCAACTGAGGTTTGGACTCTTAGTCAACCCTGGCTGCAATTCTATGGGGAATTCTCTGCTTAAGCCCTTCATGAATATGCAGGTACCCTTAGCTTAAAAGTGAAAGTGAAAGTCGCTCACCGGTGTCCAACTCTGTGACCCTATGGACTATGGGCTCCATGGAATTCTCCAGGCCAGAATACTAGAGTGGGTAGCTGTTCCCTTTTCCAGGGGATCTTCCCAGCCCAGGGATCAAACCTAGGTCGCCCGCATTGCTGGCAGATTCTTCACCAGCTGAGCCTCCCCCAGTTTTGCTGTTCAGGGAGACACTGCTTTAGGAAAGATTCCCCGTGCTGTCCTGACTGACTACAGGAAATAATATTTCTTTCCTCCTCCTGATCTTTGGCTTGGCAGTGTCTATTGGTTCGACACCCACCAAAAAGCAAACCCAGTTTTGGAGTAACACAAGGATCCCCGGGCTAGGTCCCTACTGCTTCTCAGCCCTCCTCTCCCAGCCCCGGCCCTCAGTGACCCTGACCAGGAGCTGGACAAGCACCCCCTACAGCGCTTCTGTCTCAGGTGTTCACCGGCCGGGTTCACTCCCTCACCTTCCTGGGAGGCAGCCCCTACTTCTCCTTTGCTCTCTCTCCCCTCACCTCCTTTTATTTTCCTTCAAGGCATTTGTTTCTACCCTCCAAGCTGTGTAGCTACTTCTCCGCAAGAACAAAAGCTTCCTGAGCACAATCTCTATAGTTCACTGCTATTTCCCCAGCACTCAGCACCGTGCCAGACAGATGTCCGTTAATATTTACCAAGCAAGTAACTGGATGTTGAAAAGTTCCCTCGGGAATGGAACGTCTGAGTTGGATCAAAGGGAAGGAGAGAAAGCGCAGGCGGGAGTCAGGGTGGGAGCTGATGCGTAAGCTGGGCCTTCGGGGGTCACAGTGATGGACAGGGCCTGATGGCGAAGGCAGAGGGGATGGGTCTGTCCTCCTAGACCCATCCTCTGACTCAGGCCAACAAGACAGGGATTTGGGGGTGCAGCCCCACTGGCAAGGATGCTCTGGGGGTCCCCCGGTCCCGGCTCTCGCTGGCTCCCCAGGGCCTCCGTGGGTCTTCCCGGCCACTAATTCTCACCACCACCTCCCCTTTAGCAGGTGAGGGCACCGAGGGCACTTGGAGAGAGACTTGGCCCAAGGCCCTTGGGCGCCCCACCCCCGCGGGAACCTGTGAGTGCAGCGGGCTCTTCTCTGGGAGTGGAAAAAAGCCGTACTTGGCCTGGGGGAAAGAAGCTCTCCCGGGGAATAGGCCGGGCGCGGGCTCGGGGGAATGGTGGGGGTGGGGTCAGAGAGCTGGAGGCCCCCGGAGGCCCGGCGGCCTCGCTAGAGGGGACGGACCGGCCCAGACAGACCCCCTTCCCCGGGCTGTCCAGAGCCCCCACTCGCCCCCGTCACCTCCCCCAGCCCACCGTGGGGAAGGCCCTCGCAGACTGGGGGGTTCACCCGGGAACACCCCACCTCCCTGGCCCGTGGGTCGCGGCCAAATAAGGCCGGGCTGCCGCGGCCCCGCCCCTGCCCGCCGCCGCACATTCTTCTGCCTTGTAAGGCCCGGCGCCGCGCCCCGCCCCGCGCCCCCCACCCCCGGGCCCAGACCCCACCGACGGCCCGCCGGTCCCGGCTCCGCAGCCGCTCCGCGCACCGCGCCAGCACCTTCTCCGCACCAGGTGGGAGCCCCGCAGCCCGGGGGGTCCGGTGTGGGCGGTGTGACGGCTGCGGCTGGGACATGGGGACGCGAGGGGGAGGTGGGGGTCGCAGGGTCTCTGGGCAGGGACAGATCGTGGGGCTGGGGTGCGAGGTCGCTCCGTCCTACGGGGATTCGGGCAGCGGCTGGGCAGCAGGGAGACTGGACAGGCTCTGGGAACCAGTGGCCCTGCAGCAAAGGAAGACTGTCCAGGCCCTGCCCCTTCGCTGTGAAGTTAGAGAAGCGGAGCCCAGAACTCGAGGCGTCCCAGAGGACGGGAGGGGGCCTGGGGTCGCCGGCATTCCCTGCTCTAGAGGACGCATCTGCGTCACAGGCGGGAAGCAGCCCTGCTAGGCTTCCGCGGAGCATCCCTGACCCCTCCCCTATCTCCTGGGGCAGGAAAGAGGGATGGAGACCAGGGTAACTTGTGTCCGCCATCACACCAACGCTGAATGCCATCTCCGGGGCTTCCCTGTTCTGAGCCCGCTGCCCCCCCAGGCCTTCTGGGTGGGGGAAGCTTGGCCAACGGCTGTAGGGCTCATCCCCTGTACCCCCTGGCCTGACAAGGCCCTGGGCTGCAGGAAGTGGTCCCCACTCCTCCCCAGCCCTGCAGCTGCTCTGGCTACTAAAGGAAAAAGTCAGATAACTCCCCCTCAGGGGAGGCGAGTTTACCAACAAGGCAGCTAGTACTGCCAGCCATAGAGACTGCGAGGTAATGGGGGATGCCGGCCGTGTCTTTGCTGTTACAGTGGGGTTTCCGGGGTCAGAGGTGGGGAGGTGGCGCCTAGCTGTAGCAGGCCAAGGACCAGTTATATCTGATCCCTGGTGTCTAGGACCCCCAGGAGGTGGCAGCGATGGCTCCAGGTCTTAAGAGCTCAGCCTGGCTCTGACCCCAGTTCCTCAATCAAGCCTACAAATTGCCTCTGGTCATAACGGTGCCCCTCAACTACCATCGGCCCACCAGGAAAGGCCATTTGCCATCCCCAGACCTAAGCCTAGCCCAGGGGTCCCGGCTTCCAGTTGGCCTCCCCAAGGGCTGTCTTATGGGCACACCAGTTCTTTTAATTGCACAGTGGGGGCACCCCATTTTCCCCACCCTGCGAAGTTCAGTGCTCAAGCCCTGTCACAGCCCCTCAAGAAAGAGGGCGGGGATGGGGCAGCCAAGGAGACAGGGGCGGCCAAGCCAGGAACAGAGCAGTGGGTGAGCTCTCGGCCACTCCTGCCACATCTGCCCCAGAACTGTACAGATGGGGGTGGCAGTGACTGATGGGGACCATCCACAACAGTATGCTGGGCGTGTGGGCGTCATGAGTTAAAGTTTCCAGAACACCCGGCTCGGGGAAGAACTGGGCCCCCCGAAGCACTCCCTGCCCATGGCACTGTCCCACCCCCAACCCTTTCCCAGGGCTTCTGTCTACCCACCTTGAACCACACGAGAAGCACCGAGGGCCAGGTGTGTGGGTGCAGGGGGACAGTCTCTAACTATAGGCAGTTGTGCCTGTGGGGAAAGGCTGGGGCTGGCCAGCGTCCCAGCTCAGGGTTTAAGATCTCAAAGGCCAAAGATCCAGAATGACTTGAACAAGGTCATGGGATAAAGGCCTGGAAGACAGACCGAGGAGCAGTTAAGGCTTCTTGCAAATCCTCAACCACGAGACTCAGGACAGAGGAAAGAGGGGGCAGCAGTCCTGGGGCCCCAAACTGCCCCAGAAGCCATGAAAAGAGTTCAGGGAAAGAGCCTCTTGTTGCGTCTCGGTTTCCCCATCTGTACAGTGGGGTCAGTAGACTGGCTAGCTGCCTTCAAGATCATTCATCAAACAAGCATCGATGAGTGCCACCATGGGCTTAGGTATAATTCAGGGTGCTTACACCAGCCCTGACTGATCGTGATGGAGAGAGACCTTTAAGTGCTTGCTGTCAAAGCCAGGGTGGGGGAACTGCTCCCCAAGGGCTGTCTGAAGAACTGGGCTCAAGAAGGAAGGGTGTTTCAAGGGGAGAACCAAGAAGGAAAGTCTAGGGGTATCTGGGAGCAGCCAGAGGTCCAGCTGGGCAGGATCACAGCTGGCAAAAGGGATGGCAAGGCGAGTCAGAGAGCAGGGCAGGAGAGGCTCAGAGGGCCTCCTTCTGTGCCAGGCCTGATGGGAGAGGGGGATGGCAGGAACCCTCAAGGGCTTCAGGGTGAAGTACTGGGGTCTGCATGCAATGGGTGAGACTGGCTGGAGGTTTGGAGGCCAGGCCTAAACAAATATAACGGGAAGCTGGGGTGCTCAGTCTGGGAAAGCTTTATGCTTCTATAAGCACTGAAGAGGGAGAACAAAGAGCCGGGCCCAAATCAGGTCTGTCCCCCACCCTAAGGGGCTGGTCAAGTGTGGACAGGTGGGGGAAGGGAGGCTGCCCAGAGCAGAGAGCTGGCCTTCCAGAACCTCCAGAGGAGGGAGAGGAGGAGGAGAGGAGAAGGAATGCGAGGAATGCAGGGCCGCCGATGGCTCCTTCCTGCTGCTGGGGGCAGGGAGCCTCGGGGCCTCTCCCAAGGCTGCCCACCTTGTCACTGGGAGAGAGATGGATGGTGTGAATGCTCTTGAGGATTAAGGGAGATAAATGGTTGGCACTGAACCCAATCCTAAGTGTCTACCCACACCATGACAACAGAAATAGCTTCCTCTGGGCCGGGCACCGTGCCAGGGGCTTTTCGGGCACAAGTCAATGGATCCCTTTGGCTGGGCACTCCTATCCCATTCCCGATGAGGAAACACTTCAGAGAGGTAGAGGAAGTTGTTTCAGAGCATGTCACAGGGCCAACGCTGGCTGCTTCTGTGATGAGCCGGGTGGCAGGAGCCCCCAGCCTATAGGAGCACGAAGGCCAGGCCCAGGCACCAACAGCCGAGTGGGGTGGGGGTAGGCCAGAAGCTTCTCTGGCCCAGGGTCACTAGCTCTCCCATCTGCACCCTCTGCCTACAGGAAAGCCCCCACACGCCTGCAGCCAAGATGTCCAGTAAACGGGCCAAGGCCAAGACCACCAAGAAGCGGCCACAGAGGGCCACGTCCAATGTGTTCGCGATGTTTGACCAGTCCCAGATCCAGGAGTTCAAGGAGGCCTTCAACATGATCGACCAGAACCGAGACGGCTTCATCGACAAGGAGGACCTGCACGACATGCTGGCCTCGATGGGTGAGCAGAGGCGCGGCTGGGGGGCTGCGTGGGCCCACGAGGGCTGCAGCTGGAGCAGGCGGTGGGGCGGCTCACCCCTCAGGGAACACTTCCTGTGTACTGACTGAGGTGCCCACCCTGGAGAGGAGCTGCCACCTCTTTCTCCATTTAACAGACAGGGAAACTGAGGCACAGAGCAGTTCGGCACTGGACTTGAACCCAGACAGGCCCACTCCTGCCTCAGGCAGATCTGCGGTTTCAACTGCCTGGTGCCACTTCACTGAAGGAAAAGGATCAGCAACTACAAAACTGCAGACTTTCCATTGTACAGATGGGGAAACTGAGGCCTAGAGTGGAGACCAGGGCACCTCCTTGCTCCCTCAGAGGTCACCTGTGTCAGACTTTGAGAGGCGGACTCCAGTGACTTCCCCCAGACTCAGAATCTCAGAGCTGAAAGGCATTAGGAATCTAGCACCTTGCACCATTGCTCAGATGGGGAAACTGAGGCCCAGAGGCCAGGCCTCCAGACACCAGCCCCTAGACACCAAGGTGGTCTGCCTCCACATTGCTCCCCATGCCCTGGCCACAGACAACCCCCCTCAGCCCCAGTTCCTGGCACCCCCTTCATCCAGGTGAAAGCATCTGGGTCACACGCTGGCTGGGGGGTGGTCTCGGGTAGCAGAGGAGGCAGCCTATGGCAGTCATGCCTGAGTCAGTCCCCGGCACCGCCCCTCACTGTGCAGCCCCACTCAGGCCTGCGGCCCAAATGTGCATCCCAGGGGGTCTGGTGAGAGGGGCAAACGACCCAGCGGGACCAGGAGAGCGGACGCTGAACACTGTCCCCACCCTCAGTGCCACACCTCCCCCAGCTTCAGGCCAGACTCACCTGGAGGTTCCTCCCTAGGGAGTCAGGGGCAGGAAGGACTGAGGCCTGGGCAGGAGAGGGGCAGTGTGTCCTGCTGGCACCAGCCATCCCACGGGGACACCGCAGAGTGTGGGGCTCAGAGGAGACAGGGACACAAAGACTCCTTCCCATTTAGGAGGTAGAACCCGGGCTTCCCAGGTGGCGCAGTGGTCAAGAATCCGCCTGCCAATGCCGGAGATGCAGGTTCGGTCCCTGAGTCGGGAAGATTCCCCTGGAGTAGGAAAGGACAACCCGCTGAGTATCTTCTACAGTCCATGGGATCGCAGAGAGTTAGATGTGACTAAGCAACTGAGCACACACACCTGGGCTCTCAACCCCAGAGACTAGACTGGATGTTTACCCAGAAAACCCCCACTCCTATTTGTAGCTCAAGTCAGTGGGTCCACAGATCAGTCAGGGTCTCTGGTTAAGAACATCCCCCTCTGGGAATTCCCTGGCAGTCCAGTGGTTAGGACTCCACACTTCCCTTGCAAGGAGTGTGAGTTTGATCCCTGGTAGGGGAACTAAGATTCTGTGGGTCACGTGGCACAGCTGAAAACAAGAATCAGGACCATCATCCTCAGGTTTAAAAACAAGAGCAGCAAAGAATAGCTTCCCTAGTGGCTCAGAAGGTAAAAACAATAAAACAGTAATAACAAGCGGCAGCTCTGCAGGTATGATCTTAAATCTCAAAGGTAGACGTGATTATCATTCTCACTTTATAAATGAGGAAATAGAGGCTCAGAGAGGTTAAGTAATCTGCCCAAGCTCACACAGCTACAAAGTGGCAGAGCTGGGATTTGAACCCAGCAGCTGATCCGAGTCCATAGGGCTGTGCCAGTCACTGTTCTGTGCATTTTACAGCCATTGCCATCCTCATCTTCACAGTTCTCAGGGGGCTGGGGAAGCAGGCACAGAGCTGGGATTCAGACCTTAGCCTGTGTGGCACCAAAGCTCGCTGGTTTACCTACTGTTGAAACTGTGCCTAGGGTCTGGGCTTCACATGCTGGCTCCATTCCTCACTCGCAGTGTGACAGAGGACAAGTCACCTCACCTCTGAGCCTCAGGTCCCACACTGGTGAAGGGGTAAGAAGCTGAGGCGGTGACGGCTTAAAGCCTTAAGGCACACGGAGTGCCAAAGGCAGGAGCGGTCCACAGACGAGGGCTCTTATACCTCAGACAGCGGGACCCACGCGATATCCAGACCCCAGACCCGAGGAGGCAACTGGTCGAGGCCGCCAGGGGGTGGGCGGCGATTATCAGTGGGACAGGGCAGTCAGAGCCGGCGGTCCCAGAGAGAGGCTTTACAGTTTACCAAGTTTGCTGCTGCTGCTGCTGCTGCTGCTAAGGCGCTTCAGTTGTGTCCGACTCTGCAACCCCACAGACGGCAGCCCCCTGGCTCCCCCGTCCCTGGGATTCTCCAGGCAAGAACACTGGAGTGGGCTGCCATTTCCCTCTCCAGTGCAGGAAAGTGAAAAGTGAAAGTGAAGTCGTTCAGTCATGTCTGACTCTTCCCGACCCCATGGACTGCAGCCCGCCGGGCTCCTCCATCCATGGGGTTTCCAGGCGAGAGGACTGGAGTGGGCCGCCAGTGCCTTCTCTAAGTTAACTAGTCAGCTCTAGTTTACGAACACTAGGGCGTCCCTGGTGGCTGAGACCTGCACTGGTCTCATCCCTGGTACCTGATGACCTGCGTTTCAGGACACATGGGTTTGATCCCGGGGTGGGGAAATCCCCTGGAGGAGGGCATGGCTATTCACTGCAGTATTCTTGCCTTGATAATTCCATGGACAGAGGAGCCAGGCGGGCTACAGGCCATGAGGTCGCAGAGTCAGACACAACTGAGTGACTACCCTTTCACACTTTTCAACAATTTACCAAATTGACTGTCTCTTGTCTATGGGGCTATGCGGGGAGGGGATGGGAGGTGAGAGCAGGCACGGATGGCCCTTCCCCACAGGGAAGAACCCTACGGACGAGTACCTGGAGGGCATGATGAGCGAGGCCCCGGGGCCCATCAACTTCACCATGTTCCTCACCATGTTTGGGGAGAAGCTGAACGGCACAGACCCTGAGGACGTGATCCGCAACGCCTTTGCCTGCTTCGACGAGGAGGCCTCAGGTCAGTCGGCAGACTCGGGACAGAGGCCTGGATGGGGCTGGGGCCACGCACTTCGCCTGGGCGCTGGCACCTCAGGGGACCCCTCTGCCCCCAAGGGCCAGGACAGAGATCATCTGTCCACCTGTTTCTGCCACCAGAACGATAAAAGCTGCTTCCTTGTTTTGTCCCCGCCAAAGGCTAAACTGAAACAGCCCCTATCCCGCAAGCCTTCCCACTTCTTAGCTCTCTGTTGGCTCAGCGCACTAGCTTCTATTTTTGACCATTCCAGAAACCAAACCATCTCAGGCCCATGGGCCAACAGGTTACAGAAACCAGCACCCCCTACCCTCAGGTCCTCTAAAGGGCTTCTCAGCCACCGCGGGTCTCTCCCAGGGACAGGCCTGCGGGACGCCGCTGGCAGTAGCCACTTCAGCGGTGTCTCAGGGGCCAGAGGCACACCACAGACCTAAGCAGGTCAGAACCTTTTCCTGACAGCTCCCTAACTAGGTTGGCATATTTTCCTCCCCATTTTCCAGATCAAACAGGCAAAGAAAGGTTAAGTAACTTGCCCAAGGTCACACAGCTAGAAAGAAGAGATCAGCATTCAGACGCGGGCAGTGGAGCTCTGGGGCCCAGGTTCTTCAAGCAGCACCGTCAGCACCCCTACAGCCCCAGGCAGGGGTCCCCCAACCCTCACAGCCCCAGGGGCCCCATCCGCACCCCCACAGAAACACCTCACAGACAGCCCCACTGCAGAGCTGTTCCCGCTGGGCTCTGGGGACCTCGAACTGAACAGACACCAGGGCTGTGTCTTTTCCCAGCTCCCCCCACCCTCCAGCTACAAGGTCTGCGAGTCCTGGGGGGCCCGGGCAAGAGGTGTGAGGTGTGTCTCAAGGCCCTGGCCCTGCGCCCCCTCCGCCCCAGGTTTCATCCACGAGGACCACCTTCGGGAGCTGCTCACCACCATGGGTGACCGCTTCACAGACGAGGAGGTGGACCGAGATGTACCGAGAGGCGCCCATTGATAAGAAAGGCAACTTCAACTATGTGGAGTTCACCCGCATCCTCAAACACGGCGCCAAGGACAAGGACGACTAGGCCGTCCCAGCGCCCCCTGCCCGGCCCCCTGTCCCAGCCACCTGCTCCCACACACACCGTCTGCACCAGCTCCGTGCCCGTGAGCCCAGAACCCCCTCTCAGAGGACTCTCTCCCTGAGGGGCCGGGGGCCCAGCTCCGAGTGAAGGAAATGGCTGAGAAAGCACAACACTAGGCCAGGGGCAGAGCCAGCAGGAGGCCAGTGACCCTCCAAGGAAAGCCCATCTTCTCGGGAGCTGGGCCAGGGAGCTGGACCGGGAGGCCCCGGGAGAGCCCTGGCCTCGGCTGTTGCCTGCCCGCTTCTGGCTGCTCCCCGCAGGAAGGGCGCTGTGTCCTGGTCTGGGACAGCACTCCACTTGCAACCCCCAGCAAGCCCTTCCCGCGCCACTGCCACAAACACACGAATCTCACCGAGGTCCCTTCTCAGAGGACAGGGTGCCACTCCCCTCCCCGACACCGTGCCCGGCCACGAGAACACACCCCACCCCACTGGGAGAGTGCTCTGGAAGATGCAAGAGGGTGGACGTTTCATCTTGGGGAGGCAGAGCCTCTAATAGAAGGTTGAGCACTGCTTTGGGTGTGTATGTCTGTGGCTGGGGTGAAATAAAGGCGCCCTGAGGCCCCAAACACTGCCCACCCTCTCCTTCCCCAGTGGCTGCCCTGTCCTTCCCTCCACCTGCTGACTACCAGCCCAGGGAAGGCTCAGCTGAGACCAGACCAGCTGCAGGGAGCAGGCAGATCCTGAGGGGAGAAGCTCTGCTGGGAGGGAGTGGGCAGAGGGGGCAGGAGCCACCACAGCAAACCCCAGTGGGGGTTCTGGGGCTCTGAGAGGGCAGGGGTCAAGGTCACAGCCTTCAGGACTAGAGCCTGGTCTCCAGGGTCCCCTCAATGCTCCTGGGAAGCCAGGTGGTCCTGGAAGAGCAGGGAGGCTTTGGGAGCTATGAGGAGGGGATGGAGATGAGAAAGAATGGATTCCCTGTGGGCAGCTACCAGGTGTCTGGGTGTACTGGAGGGTCGGTTCTGCCACGTGACCAGCAGCACAGCAAGCCACAGCTTTTCACATCCCACACGTGCGAGAGACCAGCAGGACTGGGGTCCCTGTTAAACAGTTGACAGTGGGGACACTGATGATGGTGCCTGGAGCCTAAGGGGAAGGGAAATGCTGGTTGAATGAACAGAGAGACAGGGACAGGGACCACCTGAGGCCACCCAGCGGGTCTGGAGCAGAGCGAGAGCTGGTCCCTGGCCTCTGGACCTTCCGTGGGAATCAGGCCAGTACTGGACACACCCCATCTGCACCCAGCAGGGAGCAGGTGCTGCTGCCTTCCCTAAAGGTCACCCAGCCACAAAGGTATGAGGTCAGAGCCAAAGGAGCGCCGAGCACTAAGGGGACCCTACATCGGCCCAGGAAGCTGAACTTCCTCCAGGCCGCTGCCGCAGCGTAGCTACCCAGCCCCTTTCCAGAAAGCCACGAAAGCCCTTCTCTTGCCTCCAAACTGAGCCCCACAAATCCCTGAGGTCAACTTTAGATGGAGCCAGCCCCAAACAAGTTCCAAATGGGTCCAAATGCTCCCCAGACTCAGTCCTAACCACACCATACCCTTGACTCTGATCTCAGACTGTGGGCCCTGAGCAACCCTCATCCCAACCTGACACTGGGCTTGGCTACCCACTCACTGGGACCAGTTCCCGGGACTCACAGAGCACTGGCCATGCAGGCCGGACACCAGGGTCCAGGTCTCTCAGCAGAGCCACTGTGGTACCAAAGGCCTTCCTGGAAGAAGGCAGGGACATGGGATGAGGAACAAACCTCCTTGGTTCCAACCCCCAGTTGTGCCACAAGCCTCCTCCCCTCCACCCCAGAGAGAAAGATTCACACCCAGGGGTGGCAGGATGGAACCAGTGCAGCCTCCCTGGTTTCAGCTGGCGGGGGGGCTGAAGGAACCCAGGTGATGGGAAGACGGAAGTGTTCTGTGTGTAGAGGGGCAGGACCAGGAGGAAGTTGCAGAAAGCTCTAAGGAAGAGGGTACTGCAAGGAATGGAGATAATCTGAACAAAAGTCCGGGAACAGGAACGCACGTGGCAGTCGTAGGACCCAAGAGGAAGGCGGTTTTCACTGGTTAATTTATTGCCATCTCACAGCAGCCTCTTAGGAAAGCAGCAGCAGCAGCAGCTGTTTTATTTCTCACAAGCAACGTTTAGAGGTAATAGCGAAGGACCCCAAAAGTTGCAATGTCTGGCACAAAATTCAGAAGAGACACACATGCACGCGCACGCACACAAAGACCAGTGGATGTAAATGATGAAGACTGAATGTTTCTGAAAGGCTAGAGATGCGACCCCATGAATCCCAGCACGCCAGGCCTCCCTGTCCATCACTATCTCCCGGAGTTCACTCAGACTCAAGATCATCGAGTCCGTGATGCCATCCAGCCATCTCATCCTCTGTCGTCCCCTTCTCCTCCTGCCCCCAATCCCTCCCAGCATCAGAGTCTTTTCCAGTGAGTCAACTCTTCACATGAAGTGGCCAAAGTACCGGAGTTTCAGCTTTAGCATCACTCCTTCCAAAGATATCCCAGGGTTGATCTCCTTCAGAATGTACTGGTTGAATCTCCTTGCAGTCCAAGGGACTATCAAGAGTCTTCTCCAACACTACAGTTCAAAAGCATCAATTCTTCGGCGCTCAGCCTTCTTCCCAGTCCAGCTCTCACATCCATACATGACCACAGGAAAAACCACAGCCTTGACCTTAGTCAGCAAAGTAATGTCTCTGCTTTTGAATATACTATCTAGGTTGTAAGCAAAGTTAAAACCGAGTACAGATGGGGAGAAAATATTTGTAGCACGGTTAATTTTTTTTTTAAGTTAATGACACTATCCTATAAAAAGAACTTCAATCATTCAATAAGAAAAGGGAATTCCCTGGTAGTCCAATGGTTAGGACTCTCAGGCACTTTCACTACCAGGACCAGGGTTCAATCACTCATCGAGGAACTAAGATCCCTACAAGTCAAAAAAAAAAAAAAAAACCATGTCAGTAGGGAAAAAATGGGCAAATAATATGGAAAAAAAATCTCAGAAGAAATACAAACACTTAATAAATATGTTTTATTTTATTGGCTGCATCTCAGTTCCCCAACCCATGTCCTCGGCAGTGAAAGTAGAGTCCTGATCACTGGAATGCCAAGGAATTCCTTAAAACTCATTTTTTAATTAAAAAAATTGTTTTATGCCGGACTACAGTTGATTTACAATGTTGTGTTAGTAAAACTCATTTTTTAGAAAAGGTGAATTCTTACTGTATTAAATGAAACAAGGAATTAATATCTAAAAGAAAAAGTTGTAGAATCTAATAGACAAGTGAGCAAAGTGTATAAAAAGGACACTCACAAAAGGGAATTTCAACCAACAAGAAAAATCTATCAACCTCACTGGTGTTCAGAAAGCAAAAATAAGAGACCACTTTATACTCATTAGATTGCCAGAGATACAGATAATACCAAAGACTGGCAAAGATGGAGAGGAGGGGGAATCCCCATATGCTGGCCGATAGGGAACAGACTGGTGCCCCACGCAGGACAGCGTTTGCCAGCATTTGTGAACAAGTGAAGCCCCTCTGGCTCAGAAACTCCACAGCTACAGACATCTCCCAGAGAAACTGGGGGCAAGCCCAGAGGGGCAGGACACCATGTCCACTGCCCCCCGCACAGATGGCAGCACGGCCTTGGAGAGACCCTGAGAAGCCCTATACCTGTCACAGGGAGAAGGAATAAGAAATGTGACAGATGCAGGCTGTGGAATACCACGCAGCATTCCGATGCAATGAATCAATGTTCCTGCATCTACACAGACGGGTATTAAAAACAATGCCTGGGGGAGTTCCCTGGGGGCCTAGTAGTTAGGAGTTGGCCCTTTCACTGTCATGGCCCAGGTTCATCCCTGGTTGTGGGGGAGGGGAAAAACAATGTGTGGGGTGGGGAAAGGAGAAACAGAGTGAGTGCTAGCACCTAATAACCTAAATGTAATTTTTAAATGTACATAAGATTTTAAAACCAGCATAAGGGAACTTCCCTGGCAATCCACTGGCAAAGAAACTTGCCAGTGCAAGGGACACGGGTTTGATCCCTGGTTTGCAAAGATTCCACATGCCGAAGGCAGCTAAGCCCGAGCACGACTACTGAGCCTCTGTTCTAGAGCTCTCGAGTGTAGAGCCCATGCTCTGCAACAAGAGAAGCCACCACAATGAGAAGCCAGCACACCGCAGTGAAGAGTAGTCCCCACTCGCCACAAGGAGAGAAAGCCTACACACAGCAGCAAAGACCCGGCATAGCCAAAACTTTTTAATTAAAAAAAAATTCATATAATTCTTCACATGCCCACCCTCGTTTTATAGATGAGGTCTAGGGGATCCAAGGTCACTGCGAAGAAGAACCAAGACTCAGACTAGAGGTTAAGTTGGTTAGCCTATTATTACTGTATTTATTGGCTTATAAGATACAAAGGATGCACCCCAGTTTTACATGGAAAGCTTTGGAGAAATAATTTTGAGGTCATAGGTAATATAATAGAATAATTAAGAGAACAAAATTAGGTTGCAATCTTGGTTCTGCCATTTATTAACAGCATGAATTTGAGCATGTTATCTATCTTCTCTAAGGCTCAGTTTCTCTACTATTGGTGAAGGTGAAGTCGCTCAGTCGTGTCCGATTCTTTGTGACCCCGTGGACTGTAACCTACTAGGCTTCTTGGTCCATGGGATTCTCCAGGCAAGAATACTGGAGTGGATTGCCATTTCCTTCTCCAGGGGATCTTCCTGGTCTCCTGCATTGGAGGCAGATGCTTTAACCTCTGAGCCACCAGGGAACGAGGCTGACAGGGACTTCCTCTGCGGTCTAGTGGTTAAGACTGAGCTCCCAATGCAGCAGGCATGGGTTCCATTCCTGGTTGAGAAACTAAGATCCCACATACCTTGCACCACGGCCAAAAAAAATAATGAGGATAATTATATGCACCTCATAGAGTCGTTATGAGGATTAAATAAACTTATACATAGAACAGTGCCTAGTACATAAAGTGCTACTTTTAAATTACTGCATAAAATGAATCTTAAAAACACCATAAAATGAATCTTAAAATACATGCGTTGAATGTGATCTTAAAGTCCTTTTATAGAAAACACCTTTGTTACATAAATATATTTCAGAGGATTCTACTAGGAATTCATAAGCTCTGGAAAGGACAACTGTAAAAGCTAAGGAAAACAGTGACATAAATAACAAGACTTACCAGATTTGCCAGTAAAGGAAACCGCCTTCCATACATACAATGGCATAAATGAGGACATCAGGGCTGCATCCAAGTGAATAAAAGCAAGCTACAATGCATTCTACCTGATACCTGCCAGCAAAAGCATATGTTCTCAGTAAAATCTGTTAGCTGCAAAACACATCCTTGCAGCCATGCTGTGTGTTGCTATACGTTCTCACTAGGGGTCGCCCAAGGTCACCCAGAGAGTTCCATTCCCAGCCCCTCTGCTTTCCTCCACTGCCTGCTGCCCCCTCAGAGTTGCTTCTGTTCTAAGATGCTCAAGGGACTGGTGGCCCCGGGTCCATGGAGCCCTCAGAAGCTGAAATAAAGGAATTCTTCACCCAGGTACCCAAGAACCACCCTGAGTACCATTTCTGTCCATCTACAATACAGACATATTACAAGGCAGCAGGGAAACGGTAAATGCATTTTTTTAAGGAAGGGGAAGAGGAGACGAAAATCCTATGTGAGCAAATAGGATATTATCCTCATTTTGCAAGTGAGGAAATGGAGACTCAAAAGGTTAAGCAACCTGTTCAAGGTCACACAGCTAGGAAACTTCAGAACTAGAATTTTCATCACACCCAGGCGGGTGAGAGCTCCGTCACTTCGTTATTAATCCCCACCCGCAGATCTGGGAGGCGAACAGGTGAGGAGGGTGTATGATGGAGGGGTCCTGAAGTGATGTCTGCTTCCTCCCCAAAGGCCCTCCACGCCATCCCCCACTGGTCCAGGAAGGCCGTCGCCTTTCCCCACTGAACCACGACACTTGAGGATGGGGTCCAGGTCTCTTCTTGACTCCCCATCCCGGCAGAATCCCAGAGCTGCACAGTGAGTTTATTCTCTGGGTCAGAACCTCTGAGCCCCACGCGGAGACGCTCTTCAGTGCTCCGGTGTGACTGGGCTTCCTTCCTCTCCTGGCCTCCCGTCCCTCTCCCAGTGCCTCCTCTGTTTCCCAGTCTGCCCTCAAACCCTGTCAGTTCTGCAACCAGAATCCCATGCAAGTCCCCAGACTGGTCCCACTGTCAGACTGACCTGAAGCCTCTTCCTCTAATCGCTGGACTTCATCTGGACTACTGAGACATTTCTTTGTTCTCATGTTTTAAAAAATGAAGTGCAACTTATGCACGGAGCTTCCCAGATGGCGCTAGTGGTAAAGAACCCACCTACCAATGCAGGAGATGTAAGAGACGTGGGTTCGATCCCTGGCTTGGGAAGATCCCCTGGAGAAGGGAATGGCAACCCTCTCTAGCATTCTTGCCTGGAGAATCCCATGGACAGAGGAGCCTGGTGAGCTGCAGTCCATAGAGTCGCACAGAGTTGGACATGACTGAAGCGACTTGGCATGCAAGCACAAAGCGCATATATAGAAAAATACATACACTGAAGCATGCAGATCCATGAACCACACTGAGCGTCTTAACCAGCCTTTCTGATTCTCCCCAAACGCGCCTCCCCTCCATCCACAGGGCAGTTTCCAGTTGTATTAATACATGGGACCATGTCACTCAGTTCAGTCGCTCAGTCGTGTCCAACTCTTTGTGACCCCATGAATCGCAGCATGCCAGACCTCCCTGTCCATCACCATCTCCTGGAGTTCACTCAGATTCACATCCATCGAGTCAGTGATGCCATCCAGCCATCTCATCCTCGGTTGTCCCCTTCTCCTCCTGCCCCCAATCCCTCCCAGCATCAAAGTCCTTTCCAATGAGTCAGCTCTTTGCATGAGGTGGCCAAAGTACTGGAGTTTCAGCTTTAGCATCATTCCTTCTCTCCTTCAGAATGGACTGGTTGGATCTCCTTGCAGTCCAAGGGATTCTCAAGAGTCTTCTCCAACACCACAGTTCAAAAGCATCAATTCTTCGGCACTCAGCCTTCTTCACAGTCCAACTCTCACATCCATACATGACCACTGGAAAAACCATAGCCTTGACTAGACGGACCTTAGTCGGCAAAGTAATATCTCTGCTTTTGAATATGTTATGTAGGTTGATCATAGCTTTCCTTCCAAGGAGTAAGCGTCTTTTAATTTCATGGCTGCAGTCACTATCTGCAGTGATTTTGGAGCCCACCAAAATAAAGTCTGACACTGTTTCCACTGTTTCCCCATCTATTTCCCATGAAGTGATGGGACCGGATGCCATGATCTTCGTTTTCTGAATCTTGAGCTTTAAGCCAACTTTTCACTCTCCTCTTTCAAGAAGCTCATCAAGAAGCTCTTTAGTTCCTCTTCACTTTCTACCATAAGGGTGGTGTCATCTGCATATCTGAGGTTATTGATATTTCTCCCGGCAATCTTGAGTCCAGCTTGTGTTTCTTCCAATCCAGCGTTTCTCATGATGTACTCTGCATATAAGTTAAATAAGCAGAGTGACAATATACAGCCTTGATGTACTCCCTTTTCCTATTTGGAACCAGTCTGTTGTTCCATGTCCAGTTCTAACTGTTGCTTCCTGGCTTGCATACAGATTTCTCAAGAGGCAGGTCAGGTGGTATGGTATTCCCATCTCTTTCAGAATTTTCCACAGTTTATTGTGATCCACACAGTCAAAGGCTTTGGCATAGTCAATAAAGCAGAAATAGATGTTTTTCTGGAACTCTCTTGCTTTTTCCATGATCCAGCGGATGTTGGCAATTTGATCTCTGGTTCCTCTGCCTTTTCTAAAACCAGCTTGAACATCAGGAGTTCACGGTTCACGTACTGCTGAAGCCTGGCTTGGAGAATTTTGAGTATTACTTTACTAGCATGTGAGATGAGTGCAACTGTGTGGTAGTTTGAGCATTCTTTGGCATTGTCTTTCCTTGGGATTGGAATGAAAACTGACCTCTTCCAGTCCTGTGGCCACTGCTGAGTTTTCCAAATTTGCTGGCATATTGAGTACAGCACTTTCACAGCATCATCTTTCAGGATCTGAAATAGCTCAACTGGAATTCCATCACCTCCACTAGCTTTGTTCATAGTGATGCTTTCTAAGGCCCACTTGACTTAACATTCCAGGATGTCTGGCTCTAGTTGAGTGATCACACCATCGTGATTATCCGGGTCGTGAAAATCTTTTTTGTACAGTTCTTCTGTGTATTCTTGCCACCTCTTCTTAATATCTTCTGCTTCTGTTAGGTCCAGACCATTTCTGTCCTTTATCGAGCCCATCTTTGCATGAAATGTTCCCTTGGGATCTCTAATTTTCTTGAAGAGATCTCTAGTCTTTCCCATTCTGTTCTTTTCCTCTATTTCTTGGCACTGTTCACTGAAGAAGGCTTCCTTACCTCTTCTTGCTATTCTTTGGAACTCTGCATTCAGACGCTTATATCTTTCCTTTTCTCCTTGGCTTTTCGCTTCTCTTCTTTTCACAGCTATTTGTAAGGCCTCCTCAGACAGCCATTTTGCTTTTTGCATTTCTTTTCCATGGGGATGGTCTTGATCCCTGTCTCCTGTACAATGTCACGAACCTCATTCCATAGTTCTTCAGGCACTCTATCAGATCTAATCCCTTGAATCTATTTGTCACTTCCACTGTATAATCCTAAGGGATTTGATTTAGGTCATACCTGAATGGTCTAGCGGTTTTCCCTGCTTTCTTCAATTTAAGTCTGAATTTGGTAATAAGGAGTTCATGGTCTGAGCCACAGTCAGCTCCTGGTCTTGTTTTTGTTGACTGTATAGAGCTTCCCTGGGCAAAACCCTCCAGCACGGTCTTCCTCTGGAATGTTTCAGGACAGAGACTTATAGACACAGCATATAAGCACATCTCATTTTTGAGAAAGAAATACAAGTCAGACATAAATTCTCCCTTAAGAAAGGAATTCATGGGACTTCCCTGGTGGTCCAGGGGTAAAGACTCCATCTGCCAATGAAGGGGATATGAACTCTATACTCTGATCCGGCAAGATCCCACATGCTGCAGGGCAGCTAAGCCCGTGCCCCACAACTACTGAAGCTCACACACCCTACAGCTCGTGCTCTGCAACAAGAGAAGCCACTGCAGTGAGAAGCCAGCTCCTTGAAGAGTAGCCCTGCTCACTGCAACTAGAGAAAGCCTGTGTGCAGCAACCAAGACCCAGCGAAGCCAAAAATAAATGAAAGGAATCCACTTCCACTGAAGGGAAACCGAGGCACAAGGCTGTCGTTTAGTCACAGGTTGTGTCAGATTCTTTGTGTCCCCATGAAGTGTAGCCTGCTAGGCTGTCTGTCCATGGGATCTTCCAGGGAAGGGTAACGGGAATGGGCTGCCATTTCCTTCTCCAGGGGATCCTCTCAACCCAGGGATCAAACCTGCATCTCCTGCACTGGGAGGTGGGTTCTTTACCACTGAGTTCTTGGGCCTAGAAGGATTTTGTTTACCCAGATGCTGAGCTGTAAAATGTCCCCACCTGGGATCAATTTACAACCCAGTGAAAAGAGAACATGGTTTCACTGTATATGTAAGCTACTGATCAACTACATGTAATGCATGACTAAATTTAACCATTTATTGTTGCTGCACTTGTTTCTCTCTACTATTGCTTTGTCTGTGTCCCACAGTTTTTCGTCTCTGTTTTTAAATCATCTATTTTTGGCTGCACTAAGTCATCACTGCTTCGTGAGGGCTTCCTCTAGTTGGGGCAGGCAAGGACTACTCTCTAGCTGCTGTGCACAGGCTTAGCTGCTCTGTGGCATGTGGAACCTTCCAGGACCAGGGATCGAACCCATGCCGCCTGCACTGGCAGGCAGATTCTCAGTCACTGGACCCCCAAGGAAGTCCTGTGTTTGTTTTAAATAAAATGTACTCATTTTAAGTGCAAAAATGAAATTAATTTTGACAAATGTTTGCTCATTCCCCTTTTGGCTGAGCCCTTTTAGTTCACACAACCATTAATCCACTTTTTAATAGATTTCTTTCCTTTTCTAGAACTTTAAATGAATAGGCCATACAATACTGGCTCCTTTCACGTGGCATATATTTGAGATTCCTTTATGTTACTGCATGTCCCTGCAGTTCCTTTTCAATGCTGAGTAGTATTCCACTGTAAGGATCTATCACACAATTTATTTAGCCTTTCACCAGCTGATAAATATTTGGGTTGCTTACAATTTGAGGCTACTAGGAATAAGGCTGCGATGAACATTCATGTACAAGTTTTTGTGTGAACACATACTTGGCTCCCTCCCAAAAATGACAGATTGCTCTGTGATGCTATTCCATGCAAAAAATAGGTACTCTCTTGCTACTGATTTACTACAGTCTTTCCCATGTGAAACATAGACACACACAATGATCTGTGAAATACAGATTAGAAAACTGTAAGAAGTCAGGACCTCCTTGGTGGTGCAGTGGTTAGGAATCCGCCCTGCAACGCAGGAGACAGGTTCAATCCTTGGTTGGGGACTAAGATTCCACCTGGAGCCGGGCGTCTAAACCCAAACGCTGCAACGAGCTAGTCCGTGCGCCACAAGGAAAGATCCCACATGATGCAGTGAAGATCCTGGGTGCCACAACTAAGGCCCAAGGCAGCTGAATAAATAAATAAGCAAACAAATAAAAAGAAAAGTGTAAGAAGTCATATAATGTCACAAAATGAAGATGTGTGTGTGTGTGTTACTTTCCCTATTTGCCAAGCATTAGGCAGAGCACGGCATACGCATATCATTATTTTATCTCTCATAGTAGCCTTCGGAGGAGACAGTGCTGCTATTCCCATTTCCTATATGCGAAGCTGGTCCAGGCTTTCACTGCTAAAGGTGAGGGTTCCATCCCTGGTTGGGGAACTAAGATCCTGCAAGTGGTACAGCATGGCCAAAAAAAAGAAGAAAGATTTCAAATCAATAACCTAACCTTCTATCTTAAGACACTGGAAAAGAAGGAAAGCGGAGAAAATGGAACTGCAAATCAAACAGGAGAAAAAAAAAAGAAAAGGCTAGAGCAGAAATTAATGAAAGCAACTAGAAAAACATTAGAGAAAATTAACAAAACCGAAAGTAGATTCTTTGAAAAGACTGTAAAATTTGACAAACCCTCAGCTAAGCTGACCAAGACGCAAAAGGAAAAGTCACAAAATTACTAGAATCAGAAAGAGAAGGGGACTTTACTACTAACCTCACAGAAATAAAATCTTATCTCTTCCAATGACCAGAGTGTCATCACAGGCAGGTTATTTAAACTACCTGACCCTCCATTTCCTCTACTCTTCAAAAAGACATCATTTTTCTCAAAGGGTTATGAAAAGTAAAGGTAAAGGATTTGTGTCAAGTACCTGGTCAAGCTCCATTAGTCACCGCCACTCCTCTAGTTGATCAGGTCTCTCTTCTCCTTTCCGTCCACAGTCCTTCAGCCCATCTGTTCGACTGCCTCTACCTTCCAAATATATCCCAGAAGCAGAAGCTTCTCACCTTGTCCACCGCACCTAGCTAGTCCAGGTCGCCACTCTCTCGCTGACAATGGCCCAAGTGTCGCTTGCTACTGCTGCCCCGTCCCACAGTCCGTTCTCTACACAACCACCACAGCCTTGTTTTAACACGTCAGGATGTGTACATCTCCCTTCTTCTGTTCTTGACACTCACTGGGTGCAGGGGGAAAATACACACTTTCTGCCGTGGTCTAGCGAGCCCTGCGAAATCTAGGCCAAGGCACCACTTTCCCGTTTGCCTGCAGGGCTCCAGCCACAGTGGTCTTGTTCTTCTTCCAGCTCATCCAGCTCATCCAGCTCATTTCTGTCTCAGGGTCTCTGCTCTGTGTATTTCCTCTGCCCACAACATCCCTCTCTCTACAGATCCAAGCGTGGCTGGAGTTTCCACTTATTGAAGACTCCACTCACCATCATCACTTCTCTGTTGCTATTTACAGTAGCTCAACCTCTTTCTCTCTTACTTTCTATTTTTCTTCCTAGTACTTATCACTCTCTGACATTATTTATTTCCTGTCTCCCTTTACTAGAATGTGATTTCCATGAGGCACTGCTTTTACCTAGATTCAGAGCCTGACATGTAGAATGTGCTAATAAAGGTCTGGTGAGGGACTTCCTGGCGGTCCAGTAGTTAGGACTCCATGCTTCCACTGAAGGGGGTGCAGGTTCAATCCCTAGTCAGGGAACCAAGATCCCAAATGCTCATAGTGCGGCCAAGAAAAAAAAAATGCCAATGCCTTTGGAACTCTTTTTCCATACCACAAAAACTCTACTACTTTTAAGTTTAAAAAATAAATTAAAAGATCTGCTGAAACAGAAGAAAAAGCTCCAGAATAGGATCCACAGACAAATGGGACTTTATATTTGGTGCAGGAGGACAAAGGCAAGCATCTCAGCCCAGAGGCAGAAAGGTAGACTAGTCAACACAGGGCGTTAGGATCACTGGGGAGACATTTGGGAAAAAATTATTTGAAGATGGTGGATTTATCACAGGTATGACACTAGACTCCCTCTTGAAACTTTACTTTCAAAGTGAAGAAACCGGGAGTTCCCTGGTGGTCCAGTGGTTACAACTCTGCACTTTCACTGCTGAGACCATGGGTTCAATCCCTGGTGAAGGACTAAGATCCCACAAGCTGTGTGGTGGAAAAAAAAAAAAAACAACTAAAGCATAACCCTACAAGAAAGAGAAGGGACCACACAACAGAATTGCTGGGGTAGAAAGTAAATGGGCAAGTATTATCAGATGGCAAAACCAAGCAGGAAATAAGAAAAGGTGAAAATTTAACCTAATTTATACCACAGAATCTCCCAAAAGACTCAGAAGACAGTGGCATCTCTAGAAGGGGGCATAAAGGTGAGGTTGGGAGAGAGGGCTGCTACAGGAGGAAAAATTCACAGAAGAAGGCTTAAAAAGCAGCTTGCTATGTAGTTGCTCAGTCATGTCTGACTCTGCAACCCCATGGACTATAGCTCGCAAGGCCCCTTGGTCCATAGGATTCTCCAGGCAAGAATACTGGAGTGGGTTGTCATTTCCTTCTCCAAAGAGCAGCTTCAGTTCAGTTCAGTCGCTCAGTCATGTCCGACTCTTTGCGATCCCATGAATCACAGCACGCCAGGCCTCCCTGTCCATCACCAACTCCCCAAGTTCACTCAGACTCACGTCCATCGAGTCAGTGATGCCATCCAGCCATCTCATCCTCTGTCGTCCCCTTCTCCTCCTGCCTCCAATCCCTCCCAGCATCAGAGTCTTTTCCAATGAGTCAACTCTTCACATGAGGTGGCCAAAGTACTGGAGTTTCAGCTTTAGCATCATTCCTTCCAAAGAAATCCCAGGGATGATCTCCTTCAGAATGGACTGGTTGGATCTCCTTGCAGTTCAAGAGTCTTCTCCAGCACCACAGTTCAGAAGCATCAGTTCTTCAGCACTCAGCTTTCTTTATAGTCCAACTCTCACATCCATACATGACCACAGGAAAAACCATAGGCTTGACTAGATGGACCTTTGCTGGCAAAGTAATGTCTCTGCTTTTCAATATGCTATCTAGGTTGGTCATAACTTTTCTTCCAAGGAGTAAGCGTCTTTTAATTTCATGGCTGCAGTCACCACTAGCAGTGATTTTGGAGCCCCCAAAATAAAGTCTGACACTGTTTCCACTGTTTCCCCATCTATTTCCCATGAAGTGATGGGACCAGATGCCATGATCTTCGTTTTCTGAATGTCGAGCTTTAAGCCAACTTTTTCACTCTCCTCTTTCACTTTCATCACGAAGCTCTTTAGTTCCTCTTCACTTTCTGCCATAAGGGTGGTGTCATCTGCATATCTGAGGTTACTGACATTTCTCCTGGCAATCTTGATTCCAGCTTGTGCTTCTTCCAGCCCAGCGTTCCTCATGATGTACTCTGCATTTAAGTTCAATAAGCAGGGTGACAATATACAGCCTTGATGTACTCCTGTTCCTATTTGGAACCAGTCTGTTGTTCCATGTTCAGTTCTAACTGTCGCTTCCTGACCTGGATATAGGTTTCTCAAGAGGCAGGTCAGGTGGTTTGGTATTTCCATCGGTTTCAGAATTTTCCACAGTTTATGGTGATCCACACAGACAAAGGCTTTGGCATAGTCAATAAAGCAGCTTAAATATATCAAATAGTAGACTCTTAGATCCCTTCCCTATCCTTGCCCACTATGGCTGCAACCCAGACCCTGGCAGATCAGAAATTTTTTAGGCAGGTCAGAATCATTTCTGAATGTGGAAGAAGGTCCCTGGACAGGTAGTTACTAGACACAAGAGACTGAGAAGATACCAACAAGAGGAATTACATGAAACTTCATTTACTAACTGTTGAAGATGTCCAGATCCTCAGCCTTCTCCTCTACTCAGCTCCGGGAACACTGCCAGTGAGGCACGGAGCTCATAATAATACATGGTGAGACCTACCCACCCCTGAGTCCACCCCTCCCCCAGTTTTCATCCCCCACTTGACTCCCAGAACTCTCAGCACAACAGGAAAAAAACAGAAATAGACTCATATCAGGGCATATAATCAAGAAAGTCCAGGATGAGAGGACATTCTAGAAATTTGTAGAGAAGCAAAAGTAGGTCACACGCAAACTATCAGTATTCAGAATGACTTGGGATTTCCCAACTGCAATACTGAAAGCTGAGAGACGACAGAATGATGCCTTCAAAACCTGATGAAACTTCTGGGTATATACCCAAAAGGACTGAAACAGGAACTCAACAGATTCCCGCACACCCGTGTCTGCAGCACACTATTCACAGTAATGCAAAGGCGGAAACAGCCCAAGCATCCACGGATGGCTGAACGGATAAGCGAAAAGGAGGCATATACACACAGCAAAGTGTCATGCAGCCTTAAAAAAGGAAGGGCATTCGGACACACGCGCCAACAGCGATGCCCCTTGAGCCCACTGTGCTGGATGAAATAAGCCAGACCCAAAAGGACAAACACTGTATGGCTCCACTCTTATGAAGCATCTGAATAATCACAGTTACGGATACAAAAAGTGAAATGGTGGCTGCCAGGGGCTGGGGAAAACAGGGAATAGGGAGTCACTATTTAATGGGTGCAGAGTTTCAGTCTGAGAAGATTTAGTCCTGGAAATGGATGGTGGTGATGGTCATACAACAATGTCAATGTACTTAATACCACGGAACCATACACCTGAAAATGGTTAAAATGCTAAGTTTTATCTTACATATATTCTCTCACACACACACACACACACATACACACACACATCCAAAGAAAACTTATTTCCAACCTAAATTTTTCTCATACACTCATGGGAGTGCCAATTCTCAAAATGTATCCTACAACTGTACTCTGAGAAATGACAGATGTATATAAGGTTCCTTACTGCATTTTTGTTTGTGACAGTTAATACTGGAATCAACCCACATGATAATCCACAGCACAGCACTAAGATAAATATGGTATATCTACACAAAGAAATAAGAGGTAACTGCTGTGGGATTTCCCTGGTGGTCCAGTGGCTAAGACTCTGAGCTTCCAACACAGGAGGCCTGGGTTCGATCCGTGGTCAGGAAACTAGATCCCAGGTGCCACAACTAAGACCCCATGCAACCAAAATAAGTAAATATATATATATATACATATTTTAAGAGGTAATTGCTGAAAAGAACAAGGGATCTCTTCACATATGAAGAGAGAAAAGGTCTCTAAGATACACTGTTAAGTGAAAAAGGCAAGGTGATGAACAGACTGCATAAAGTAATCAATACTCCCTTCAAAAGTTTTATTTTTGTGTCAAAATCAGAGCAAAAGGCAAGAAATTTCATTTCCAAAGGGCTTTCCAGGTGGTACAGTGGTAAAGAATCCACCTGCCAAGCAGGAGACATGAGTTTGATCCCTAAATCAGGACGATGCCCTGGAAAAGGAAATGACTCCAGTATTCTTGCCTGGAGAATCCCACAAACAGAGGAGCCTGGCGGGCTGCCATCCATGGAGCTGCAAAGAATTGGACACGACTGAGCATCTAAACTACAGCAGCAGAGGGGACAGACACTATTCGTCTTCTTAAGGGATGAGGGCTTAATCTCTAGCAATATATTCATCCTAAGGGTTGAAGCCATGTAAGGGTTTTGTCTGAACTGAAACTTATGTAATTTGGGGGCTTTTATTAAGAAAAAAATGTTATATTAAATATATTAAAATTGGCAGAAATATGACTGTATTCAAAATGAGAAGATAGTAAACTGCAAATTTTTAAACAACTAACAAATATCACATCACAAATATCATTGTCACAAAAGTAGTCTTTTTCCTACTTTTGGGGGTACTTTAAAAGTCTTCTCTTTTTTTTGATAATTTTATTTATTTATTTTTGTTTACACTGGGCATTCGTTGCCGCTTGGGCTCTTCTTCAGCTGCAGTGCACAGGCTTTCTCGTTGTGGCGGCTTCTCTTGTTGCAGAGCACAGGCTCAACAGCAGTGGTGCGCGGGCTTAGTTGCTTCTCCGCATGTGGGATCTTCCCCGATCAGAAATCAAACCCATGTCTCCTACCCTGGCAGGCGGGTTCTCTACCACTAAGCCACCGGTAAGTCCCTAGAGGCACTTAAAAAAACACATTATTTATTCGGCTGCGCTGGGCTCTAGCTCCATCACGTGGAACTGTCCGTCGTCACTGCAGCACGCAGGCTCTAAGCTGCGGCATGTGGGCTCTAGTTCCCTGGCCAGGGGTTGAACCCAGGCCCCGTGAATGGGGAGTGCAGAGTCTTAGCCACTGGACCACCAGGGAAGCCCCTGGGGGCAGTTTCTTTGGCCTTATGATAATAGCTTTGTAATACAATTTTTATATAGAGAAAATAAAGATGACTCAGTTTTTCTTCTGATGTGTACACTTTTAACTGTGTACATGCATTAGGTACATTCCTGGCAGAAGAAAAGTTCCATTTTTAATAAGTGTTGGTTAAAAACTGAGCCCTCTGCTTCCATTTTCACGGTCTCCATGATTGGAAGAATTCGCCACAGATCAGCTTCTGACTGGAGGTTTCAAACCCTGTCGTATCTTTCTTTACTTAGGTACCTCTGGTGTGGATTCTATAGGACATCTTTATATGGTGCTACTATTTATGCCTCTGTTCCTATAACTCTGTGTCATGAAAGCCATCCCTCTACTAGAACAGTTGTCAGAATTTGATATGTTGGCGGAAGTGACTGCAAATCCCGTAACTAGATAAACCCAACCTAAATGCATTCTGGGCTTCCTCGATGGCTCAGTGGGTAAAGAATCTGCCTGCAATGCAGGAGACACAGGAGACAAGGGTTTGGTCTTCCAATCGGGAAGACTTCCTGGAGGAGGAAATGGCAACCCATGATGGTATTCTTGCCTGGAAAACTCTATGGACAGAAGAGTCTGGTGGGCTACAAGACTGAGTGACTTAAGCACACAGGCATGCAAACGCATTCTAACTAAACCTTTAGGTAGATTTGAAACAATGTCCAGAGCCAATAGAAGGCCACTTAGAATAAGGGGAACAGTGAGGTCATGGTGGAATAAGGCAGTGGTCTCGGGTGATTGCATGCGTGCTGTCGGGTCCGACTTTTTGTGACCTTATAGACTGTAGCCCTCAGGGCTCCTCTGTCCGTGGGATTTCCCAGGGAAGAATACTGGAGTGGGTTGTCACTTTCTCCTCCTGGGAATCTTCCCCACCCAGAAATTGAACCCACATCTCCTGAGTCTCCTGCACTGGTAGGCAGATTCTTTGCCACTGAGCCAGCAATTTCTTAATTTGTACATTTTATGGAAACATACGAACTCTTCAGGGCCTTGGAAGAGACAGAGACAAGCAAGGGTCCTTAAAGTACAAACATCTGACTTCCCTGGTGGTCCAGTAGTTAAGAATCCACCTACCAATGTACAAGACATGGGTTCATTCCCTGGCCCGGGAAGGGTCCACATGCCTCAGGGCAACTAACGCCGTGGGCCACAACTACTGAGCCCACGTGCCCTAAGGAGCCCAAGCTCTGCAACAAGAGAAGCTGCCACAAGGAGAAGCCCGAGCACTGAAACTAGACGAGCCTCTGCCCACTGCAACCACACAAAGTCCATGCGCAGCAGCAAAGACCCAGCACAGGGAAAATAGATTATTTTAAAATGCAGATTAAAAGAACCAAAGACGATTCTTCAGCCATCAAATGAGCAGAGATTAACACAAAACTGCTAACACTCGTGGCTAACGACAAGGTAAGACAGGCACTCAAACACGACAAATGTGCTTAAAGAGAGTACTTTGTTAGCATGCCTTACAAATACACACTCCAACTCTTCGTCCCAGTAATTCCACTTCAGAGAATCTATTTAAGGAAACGTTCAGAATTGCAAAGATATGTACTTCAAAATGTTAACTGCAATTGCTGACAATCAGGAAAAAATTTAAATAGAGAGGAGAGAAAAACACCTCTCAGGATGTGTGTGTATATTTGCATGTGTCTACATGAACACGGAGAAAGGTGAGGAAAACAGACCTGCTATCACTGCTAATGCAGGAAGGTGGGAATAAGGGGCAGGTTACTCATTTTCTCTTTCTGTGTTTTTGCATTGTTCAACTGGCCATAATTAACACAGTGTATTTGCTTTTATAATGTAAAACATACTTTAGGAGGTAAGAAAGTTCCCATGTATAAAAGAGATGAAAGCATGCCAAATAGAATCTGATCCCCATCTATCCTATCACCTGAGACCCTAATAAAAAGAATGAAGAAAAATATAATCATTAAGTCTCTCAGTCCCCACAACAGCCAGCTCTGGAGGCTTATTTCTGTAGGATCCAGAGATTTACAGTAGGGACTACCAGAAAAATAGAAAGGGATTTTTTTCAATCCCCGAATTAAAAGCAGAACACTTGCTAATTAACCTGGCTAGAAGCCAGAGGGCATCAAGAGAAGAGACTGTGGTATTTCTGCCCACAGGTTATTGACTCATCCCTGCCATATCAACATCCCCAAGTTAAGATGCTGTAACTTGGGGATCTTCTGAAATGCAAACTGCACAAGAAGAAAATCACATAATCAACTGTAACTAGAAAACTACTTAAGAAAGTCATGCAGACATATACAATTTTAAAGTAATATTCCTCACCACTTAATCCTGAAAAGATAAAAATTTTAAAGATTTTTAAAATCTTAATCTAGCATTCTAATCTTTAACCCAGTGTTGCCTGAACTATGGGCATACAGATATTTATATATACAATATGTTGCTTTCAAAAACATTTAACCGTCACATGGTAAAATGCCAAAGAAGGAAGAGACCTTTAGGATTATCATGACCTACCCTCTCAATTTCCTCAGACGAAGAGAAAGAAATGGGAACTCGGAGTGCCGCACAGCTGTCAGAAGCAGAACTGAAGACTTCCCTGGAGGTCCAGGGGTTAAGAATCTGCCTGCCAAGGCAGAGGACATGGGTTCAACCCCTGGTCTGGGAAAATCCCACATGCTGTGTGGCAACTAAGTCCGTTCGCAGCAACTACTGAGCCTGAGCTCCGAAACAAGAGAAGTCACTGCAGTGAGAAGCCCAAGCGCCACAACAGAGAAAACCCACATGCGGCAACGAAGACCCAGAGCAGCCAAAAATAAATTAATCAATCACTGAAAAAAAAAGCAGAGCTAAGACGTCTTGATAAAGGTATCTGCTCTTCTACAAATGCTGATGCTATTCACAAAAGGGTTTTGACACAGCCTTTATTTTCTCTGACCCCCACCAAAGCCAGATGTCTCCACAGATGAGAAAACTGAGGTTCCGTGGCTTTGGATGACTTGCCTCTATCACCAGGCTAGTTATCTCCAAACCCCAATTCCCATACCATTTCCACTACTGGGGGCTGCAGCGCAAACCCTTCATTACAACCTAGGGGGTGGGTTTGCCAGCTTCAAGCACACCCTGTCAAAGCACTGGATGCTCAAAAATTAGATGAATGAGGCAACTCCCTTGGCGGTCCAGCAGTTAAGAATCCACCTTCCTGTGCAGGAGATGTGGGTTTATCTATGGTGGAGGAACTGAGATCCCATGTGCCTCAATGCAACTAAGCCCATGCATGCATGTGTGCTAAGCCACTTCAGTCATGTCCGACCCTTTGCAACCTTCCAGGCTCCTCTGTCCATGGAATTCTCCAGGCAAGAATAATGGAGTGGTTTCCATGCTCTTCTCAGGGGAATCTTCCCCACCCAGGGGTTGAATCCAAGTCTCTTACATTTCCTGCACTGACTGACCGGCTGCATGACTGAGCTACTGAATGTGCACTGGCAGACGGGTTTTTTTTTTTTTTTTTTTACCACTGGCGCCACCTGGGAAGCCTGTGCACAGCGACTACTGAGCCAGAGATCTGGAGCCCACGTACAATGATTAGAGAAGCCGATGAGCGGCAACTAAGACCCAACGCAGCCAAAAGTAAAAATACTTTTGAAAAATTAGATGAGTGAATACCCAACAACTGGGAGAAAGCTAATACAAAGCAAATTGTATTGTAACTGCTCAACAAAACACTTCAAGGCTTTTAAAGTAAGATGCTGATAAACTGAAATTCACAGGAGCTGAAAATGCAGAACCTCAGAGAAGAGAGCCACATATCTCCTAGACCTGAGACAGGTGGCCATCTGTTTGGTCTCAATTACCCAGATCTGCCTCACCTGATCACCCTGCCTCCCATCTCTTCCCACCTCTCCTCAGTCACTGTCTCAGAAACCTTTAGGAGCTCCCCACTTACTCACACTGCCGAATCCAAATTCTTCACCTGGGCATTCAAGGCCCTTCAACTGATCCAATACAACTGTTTCCTGAGTTACTTACTGACCCTGGCCTTTGCTGGATGCTTCCCCTTTCATCCCCCACCCCACCCCCCGGCCCCATCTCCTTTGTGCCACTGGCTGTAACTTTGGCTCATGTTGGCTTCTGGAGAATAGCGGTCCCTTTCCCCATTTCCATCGATAGCTCTGACGGTAAAGAATTTGCCTGCACTGCAGGAAACCTGGGTTTGATCCCTGGGTTGGGAAGATCCCTTGGAGAAGGAAATGGCAACTCACTCCAGTACTTTTGCCAGAATTCTATGGACAGAGGCTACAGTCCATGGGATCACAGACAGTTGGGCACGACTGAGCAACTAACACTAACAGGTGAGAAAGGTACTGGCTGGCTTTTTGTTGTTTTCACTTTGGGGGCCTCAGCCCACAGCATGTTGGATCTTAGTTCCTCAACCAGGGATCAAATTGGTGTAACCTGAATTGGAAGCATGGAAGTCTTAACCACCAGATCACCAGGGAAGTTCCTTTTTATTTCTTTTTTTTTTTTCTTTAAGAGAAATACATTTGCATGACATTCATTTGAACCTATGCAACAATCAAGTTCACTAGAAACAGGAACAATCAAGAAAGACCCCCATCCCAACGAGCCTCTGATTTCGGTTTTCAGGTGCAGAGGCTGGCCTGCCTTCTGCAACCGGTCCAGTCCCTTTTCTATCTAGCCTGAGGGCCCTTGAGTTCCTGGGACTCTTCCTAAAATGGCCTCCTGGGGGCCGCCAGGTTAGCCTGGGCTCTGAGGCCCCGCCCACCTTTCTCTCCTCTCCAAGCTCCACCTCAGACCTGTCCCAGGAGTCAGGACCCCAGGTTCATCACCATACCAGTCCTTCCCTCTCAAGGACACAGCTTTTCCGTACGTGAAAAAGGCAGTGGGGCAGGGGCGCAAAACTGGGAGAGAAAAATGACAAAATAACCTCTCAGCTGGAAAAAGCTTTCCCACGAAAGTTCTCAGCAAGTATACTCAACCCCCCTTCGTGCTAGGACACCGCAAAGCGACATAATAAATAAGCCTAGGCCATCCCCTAGGTTAGCGCTCAGACTTACCCCAGTATACACACCGCTGTGCGGAGGTCCCAGACTGACAATAAGCAATCAGCTCCCAGTGAGAGGCAGCGACTTGTTTCACATTTTCCACCAAAGTAAACAGTGCTGCAAAGAACAATGTTGTGTAAGCATTCAAGGTTGCAGAAATTCTGCAACCACTTCTCAAGACATTCCTAGAAGTACACTTCCTGGCTTAAAGGATGCACATAAATTCTGGTACTTACCAGTTGAGAAACATTGTACGTTAATTCTCAAACTCTAGGAGTACTTAAGGTTTACCTGGGCAATTTGTTTACAATGCACCATCTCGGTACACTACCAGCAGCCCCGCACCTCCTGACTCCCCCTCCCCCTCCAGGAAGTCTGGGGAGTGGCTCCTGAAGCAGCTTTGTTATCGGTTCCCAGGTGGCTGTGCTGCAGGCTAAAAGGAGGAAGGAGCTGCTCCCTTCCCTTCGTTCTGATGGATTGATACCTGCTTCAGCACAAGAGCTGGGAAATACTGGCCTAGAGGGCCGCCGCTGGCTGAATACACAGGGTCTTCCCATGCACTCGGCACAATGCTTGTTGCCAAGTGCTGGGAACAGTCTATTGGCAGGCTCACCTGGCTGCAGCTGTTTCCCCTTCCAGGTCCCCCTTACCCTCTGTGATCCTAGTGACCAGGGCCTTGAGGTTTTTATCTTTCTTACCTGAGACTTCATGTACACCTCCCTTTCTCTCTCAGAAGGCTGTGGACAGAGCACCTCAATAAATTGTCTGGGGCCTCTAGTCAGGCCCTGGTTTCCCCATCTGAAATGGAAGCACTGGGCGGCAGTACTGGCACCCTGGCGATCGCAGCAAGGAGAGCAGTGTGGCCGACCAGGTTCTAAGTATTTGCAGGTTGGTCCGGCTTCAATGGGGAACACAGGTGCACCTTAACAATCATTTAATCAGCATTTCGATGCGCTTTAGGGCCTGAGGAGCAAACTAGATCTTTGTTCTGAGTTCTCCATAGTTAAAGTGCAGTTAAGACCAAAAGCCATTTCAAAGCTGCTGATTTCCAAGCTCAAGGGTCTTAGATCATCTGGGACCAGATGAGGAACCAGAGGCAAAGGCCTTGCCCATTTTTAGGCTGACTCTGTGCTAGGCTCTGCGGGGCACAAAATCTCCCCGAAAGGCCAGCAGGTTGGTCAACAGATTATTTCACAGTATGTGGAACAGAAAGCAAAGAGCAGGAAAGAGTGCTGGTAGGGCTGGAGACCAAGGAACAGATAGTGGAGTTGGGTGTCCTGGACAGAGAAAAAAGATACCAGCCAGGAGCACTGAGAGCTTTCAGGTGGTCTGCCTCCTTCAAGGGCCGGTCTCAATCAGATAAGGGCTTGGCTTGCGCTACTGTAGGGCACACTTGGGCTGAATGACACTGGTTGACCCTGTAACAAGCAATGGCCAAGAACCGCTCACGGGCAAACCAAGGACTGACATATAAGCACCTACTGCAAGAGCCGAGGGTGACATACACGCAGTGCCTCGCTTAAAGTCACTGCCTTACAAACACTCCTTAAACACTGGCTGTTTTTCCCTTTGGCCCCTTGTGTGATGAACTCTAGGGCTACATGCTTTGGGGTTGTGTCCGAGGGTGACCTCTACTCGACTCTACCAGACCTTGAGGACAGAACCAGCGTCACATTCAGACAGAAGTCCTTACCAGTTGGGGGCGGGCAGTAAATGCCCAGACCAACTGGGCCTCAGTTTCCTCTCCGAGCAAGGGGAACAATCAACCCGCCGGCGGGAGACCCCGGTGGAGGGAACAGACTAACAAACGTTAGGATCAGCATGACTTCTCCTCATAACGGCCCCCCACCCCCAGCGTGGGGCACACAGTAGGCGCTCCGGAAATGCTCTCCGAAAGGAGGAACGGGCCACTTCCTGCCCCCCAAGAGGACCGTCCTGATCTAGAGGACAGGCTGGAGGGTCCCCAGCGCTCCTCTCCGGAGGCCATGCGGCATTCCTGCGGGCGGGGGTGGGCACAGGAAGAAGGTGCCCTCCCGGCCCCGCCCCCTCCGGACGCGGTGGGCGGGGCCGAGCCCCCAGCCGCCGCGGGACCGCCCCGCGGGGGTGGGCGTAGCGCACCGCGCTCCGCACTAAAGTTTGTTTTTCCCTCCCGGGCGGGTGGGGGAGGGCGAGCGGAGCGCCGAGGGGAGGAGAGGGGATCTGACGTCAGGCCGCGAGGTGCTTTCCAGCCGCGAGCTGTCAGGCCCGAGTGTCAGGCCCGGCAGGTACGCGGCGCGCTCCCCTAGCGCCCCCCCGCCCCCTGCCGGGACGCCCGGGACCAAGCCCGAGGCCGCGTGGACGGAAAAGCCGCTGGGGGAAAGTCAGTGCGGGGCGCCGGAGTTGGGGGGGCCGGATGGGGGCGGGGGGCGCGCGGACTACTTGGAAAGTTTCTTTCTCTTGCCGGGCGGGGGGAGGGGGGGCGTCGTCCTAGCGCGTGCGATTGTGGGTGTGTGAGCCCGGTTGTGTTTGTGAGTCCCGACTGCGGTGTGCTGGTGGGGGCCTGTCGAGGTATGGGGGGCGCGGCTCTCCCGCCCTCCCCCCGTCCCGGAGGAAGTTCGCTCGGGGCCCCTTGGCGGTGGTGGGGACCCAGCTCCCGAGGATCCCACCCCGGAGAGGGCCGCCCCAGCCCCGGGGCCGGGGTTGAGCGCGCGGGGGGCGGGTTTGTTTGGTTTCAAAAGTGCACGTTGCTAACCGCCGGTCGCCCCCCTCGTCCCCCGCCGCGGCCGAGCCGGGGAGGGGCCCCCCGAGAGTGACAGCTGCGGGTGGGGGCAGCGGGAAGGTCTCGGAGCTGGGGGGGCCGGGGAGCCCGCGCGAGTTCCCTTTTCCTTTGGAACAAAGGAAAGTCTGTCTCTGAGGCATCTGTCACTCCCGGGCGGGCCAAGGGAGCGGGGCGCGTGGGGCCGGCGACCCGAAGAAAGTTTGTGCGCGCTGGGTCCATCGGGCAGGCCGAGTCGGAGCTGAGCCTCCCCGGGGTGGGGGAAGCGCGCCGTCTCCGGGGGCAGGGGGCGGCCAACATGGAGTCTGGGCGCAGGGCTGGTGGGGGGAGCGGTGCGGAGGTGGGGAGCCCAGCCCCTCCCCTCCCCCTCCGGGCCGAGTTCGGAGCACAAAGCCGAGCGCGCAGGCTCGGCCGGCCCCGCGCCCCGAAGAGTCAGCCAGCGCCGAGCGGCGGGGGAAGGGGGGGTGGGAACCAAACTTTTTCCTGCCCCGGGACAGACACGTGAGTTTTCTTTCTTCCCGAGCCCCGCCCCACGGGGTTGGCGGACCCGCCGGGGAGCCGGAGCGCCGAGTGTGACGCAGGGTGGCGGGGGGTGGGGGCGAGGGGGTGCCGGCTCCCCCGAGCGCAGGCCGATTCCCCCGCCGCCCCGGGAGCCATGTGCTCCGACTCGGGTCTGGGCCGCGGGGGAGGCTGCGCGCTTTGTGTGAACTGCTGGGAACGCCGCGCGAGGGCTCGGCCCGGGGGAGTGTCGGCCGAGCTGCAGGGAGTTGTCAGAAAGTCGGTGCGGGAGTGCTTGCAGGTCCGGCGTCGTGGAGTGGTGCCCCGGTTGTTGTGTTCAGAGGGTGCTGCAGCAGGCCAGTGAGGGTAAGAACTGATCACTGGTGTGATGCCGTCGGGAGTTTTCCCAGTCTGAGAGTTCGTGGGTGGATGAGTCCTTTGGAGTTCTTGGGTGGGCGTATATCCAGGAACTGGTTACGTGGTACTAGTTGTTCGTGCTGGAGGTGGGATTTGTAAACTATGTGTCTGCTGGATTTGTCGGTGGAAATCGTGGGGGTTCCCGGGGCTGAGCGATGGGTTGGTGCCAGTTACCGGAGCGCTGTTCAGAGTTGCCTGGTGTGAGGCTGGGTGGGAGTGTGGGGTGTGTATGTGGCGAATCTCCCGACTTGGGGTTTGTGAACGGTGTCTGCTTGTGTTTGTCGGTGTATATCATGGCTGGGATGCAGACACTGCGGTGGGGGAAGTCTGTGCAGGGTCATCTCCGCAGGCCACCCACTGGAACCCTGCAGACTGGGATTTGACTGGCAGCCAGGGTGGAATTTGTGCAGATCACCTCGGGTAAACTCCCAGCCTGCCAGGGCTGCATCCTTGCCTGAGCTCAGGTCCTGACTGCCCTGGCCAGCTAAACCTCAGAAACCTGACCTCAGAAAGCAGCCTGCTGTTGGTGCTCTCTGCCGAGTGGCATCTCTCACCAGTGCCTGTCTCACCTCCAGGTGGCCTGGCTGGGAGAGTAGACCCTTCCCTCGAAAGCCTGGCCTAGCCAGCCCAGATATCTGGGCTCTGGCCCAAGTCGAGGAAACAAAACCTGGGAGATGCCAGAGTCTGCTGGCCCAGACTGCAAGGGAGCTGTTAAAAGGCTGAGGAGGGAGGAGCCTTGAGATTCTGGCATCAGCTTGTCCTGGAACTTTTGGTTTTAAAAATGTAAATCTCTTCTTGCCTTTGCAAAGGAGAACTTTGGGGGGCGGGGGGGATGAGCAACTGAGTTGGGAGTGTCTAGGGAAACACCTTCCTTCGATTGACAGATGACTAGGGAAGCTCATGCCCAGAGAGGGAAGGTTGCTTGCCCCAGGTCACACAGTCAAGCTGGAGGAACCAGAGCCCAGCCTTTGCTCATTTTTCTGCATTTTTGAGGCACTGATTTCTGGGACTAGACCAAGAGCTAAGTGACAAAGGAGAATGTCAGAGAGAAAACCAGTAGGGATAATTCATCATTTCTGCAGGGTATACAGTAGGTACCCAGTACATGTTGCATGGATTGCTATAGGAGTGTGGAGATTGATAGGGTTTCCAGACTCCACACTGGGTCTTGGGAGACCTGGGAAGCAAGAAGGCATGGGGGCAGAGCAAGCTATCAGGGTCCAAACTGTGCTTCCATACCATATTCTGGAGGTCAGATTTTTTTTTCCCCCGTAACAACTTTATTGATGTATAATTCACATAACATACAGCTTACACTTTTATTTTTTTGGTTGCACTAGGTCTTCATTGCTGCGCACAAGCTTTCTCTAGCTGCCCTGGATGGTGGGGGGGTGCTCCTCTTTGTTGTGATGCGAGGGCCTCTCATTGTGGTGCCTTTTCTTGTTGGGGAGCATGGGCTTAGTAGTTGTGCACAAATTTAGTTACTAACTCTTCGGCATGTGGGATCTTCCCTGACCAGGGATCACACTTGTTTCCCCTGCATTAGCAAGCGGATTCTTATCCACACTATACCACCAGGGAAGTCCCCAGCTTACACATTTAAAGAAGTAAATCAATGATTTTATTATCTGGAAAAGAAACTTCGCACCCTTTAGTGATCACTCTTCTATCCCCTTCCAGCCCATTCTGAACATTTCATAAAAATGAAATCATACAGTATGTGTTTTTGTGACTGTGTTCTTTTACTTAGCATGATATTTGCAGTTTCATGCATACTGTAGCCTGTATCAAGACTTCCTTTTTACAGCCGAATAATATTCTACTGTATTATGGGTGGACCACATTTCATTTATCCATACATCTGTTGGAGGACACTTGGGTTGCTTCTACCTTTGACTGTTATGAATAATGTTACTATTAATGAATAATGTTGTACAAGGTTTTGTGTGGACATGGGTTTTCACTTATCTTCATAACCAGCTACTTTAGGCGTGAAATTACTGGGTCCCATGGTAACTGTTTAACAGCCATAGTATCTTGGATGACTGTCTGAATCTCTCTGGGCATTCGTTTTTCTTATCTATAAAACGATGATGATATTAATGTCTCCCTCACAAGGGCATGTGTGAGGACTGAATGAGATAACAAATGTAAAGTGCTCAGTACAGAGCACAGCAAACAGGCTTCGTGGTAGCTGTCCTTACTGTCTGGTTCTGTTTATCAATGATCTGCCGTTTGTTTCCATTGTTTTCTCTGGCCTGATGAACCAGAGGCATTTTAGGCTCTTCCTCTACCTTGCCCAGGCTTTGGTGTGGCCTGAGACTGAGTTTCAACTACCCCATTTCTGGCATCCCAGGCTCTGATGATGTGCTGAGAAAAGGATCACAGGCAGCGCATGGTAATAATGTCCCCATTCCCTTTGTCACCTGTTTCAGACTTGCCTGGGGTCTCGCCTTGCCCCTAGACACCATGTCAGACAGTGACCTGGGCGAGGAGGAAGGCCTCCTCTCCCTGGCAGGCAAGAGGAAGCGCAGAGGGAACCTGCCCAAGGAGTCTGTGAAGATCCTCCGGGATTGGCTGTACCTGCACCGCTACAACGCCTACCCCTCAGAGCAGGAGAAGCTGAGCCTTTCTGGACAAACCAACCTGTCGGTGCTGCAGGTAAGCAGGGGGTCGCAGGAGACTCAGGTTTTGGTCCCATCCCAGGCCTGTCACTGACTCAGCTGTTTGGCCTTGGGTTGGTCACCTCCCCTCCCTGGGCCTCAGTTTCTTCTTGGGTCAGGTGAGAATAGCCAGCCTCTCTGCTTCATGGGAAGACAATTGCCTGAAGACTTCACAGCTAGATTTCAGATTCTGGAGTGTTCTGAAGAGGCAGGGAATTGTTGTTAATGTCTGGGTGTCATCGTTAATGCAGGAGGCCAAAAGAAGGTGAAAAGGCGGTGAGTGTCTGGGCTTCGGCCTCCAGCCCCAGCCTGGTGCTTCGATGGCAGTTTGGTTTCCAGGAGCAGCTGGTAATCTGCAGATTGGTTAAAAAGGAGTTGGAATCACAGTGAAGGAAAGAGCAGAAGAGAGAGGTTCTGGGGTCAAAACCCTATTCTGCCATGCAGGAGTTGTGAACCACACTTTGATTTCCCGTTTGTAAAGTGGGGTTAGACTGCCTGGCTGAACTGTTGTGAGGAAGAGATTCAGAACTGGCTGTGAAAGTGCTCTGTAAACCACAAACGTGAAGCTGCTCAAAGGAGCCTGATATCCACTATTGGTCAGTGAGAGGAATTAGCTACTCTGGATTGTCCCTGTTGCTGACCTGCAGGTGTGTTTGTTGTTTTCATAATGCTGAGGTAAGACACCAACCCAGAGTCGGCCCCCCAGCCTAGCAAAGGCCCACTTCCATGCCCGCCGCCTCCTCTTCCACGCCTATTCTTTCCTGGCCCGTTAATCCAGCCCATGGCCCTACCTCTCTTTCCCTTACCCGGCTCCGAACCTCCCACATCTTCCAGCTGTTTTCCCTCTTATACACAGCCTCTTGGTGAGTGTTCAGCCCTCCCTCTGAGTTCCTGTCACCTGACTTTATACCCGCTGGGCAGTGGTTAATCGGAGTCTGTCTGTGAGAAAGGCTCTAGAGTTTCAGACACTGACTCAGATCCCATCTTCTCCACAAGAGGAAGCCTGGACCTTGGCCAAGTCGCTGCCTCCTCTCTGAGCTTCGTGTTTCCTCATGAGAAAGGGAGACATTGGGAGCACTGTGATAGTGGGTCAGGGCGCAAGACCGAGAAGAATTCAAGGCTTACTGGAAGGTGTTTGGCAAGGGCGATGCTTCCGCTTTCCCTCTAATCCTTTCCTAGATCACAGGTCTTGCCCAGCAGTTCCGAGACCCTCTGTACCGACAAGCGCTATATGCTGGGCAGAGCTGGGTCCCCCGGAGGGGATCCAGACACAGGCCTACCCTGGGCAGTATTTAGTCTGGGATGGGACAACTGGGGAAGACCTGGTTACTGATGTTTGGGAGAAGTGACCACCGCTGGGACAGATGGCAGCAGAGACAAGGGCAGGGCTTCCGAGCAGGCCTGCAGCCTCAGAAGGCCTCCCAGGAGAGGTGGACTTTAACTCACAGGATATAGAACAGCACAGGCCAAAGACAGGTGCCTAAGAGCCAGGATTACCTAGGAAGCCTCCTGCCAGTCTTCTGCCCGAAGCCTCGTTCCTCCTGTCTCTCGGGCCCTTGAACTCTGCAGCCTCCAGGCCATCTCCCTTGGTTTCTTTTTGGCCTCTCTTGAGCCTGGCTTACTCTGGCGAAGCATTTTCTCATGAACTCCCAGCCTAGGGTGGAGGCCACTGCTGTGTATTCCAGTATGCCTCTACCTGTGCTGCTAAACCACCTGTCACACTTTATTGAAATTGCTTGTTATCTGGGACACTATTTATCAAGCCTGAATAACGTATTGGCTTCTCTTAAAGAAAATATTTTTCATGGGTTTGCCTACCTCACAGTGTTGACTTGAAGAATTTTTATCACATTCTTTAAGCATGTACAAACATAAAACTGGGTTTTAAAGAAAAAAAGCTTCTGCTTTTGCTCTTATATACAACTGTAAAATAACCAGTTTTCCAAGGTAAAGAAATATAAAAAGAATGAGATTCCATCCAACTGCATTAATATCAAATGGTGGAAGCTGTGTTGCTGGGCTGCACGAGGATGAGTAGGGAGACACAGGCACTGCCTGGCTCCAGAGTTGAGCAAACCTGGGTGGCCAGAGGCCACGGCACTGCTACTTGTGACCAGAATGGAAACATAGGACCAAAACGTTCTTGTGCAGAACTCGTGGGCCCCTCGGATGCCACACTCCCAGATCCCTGCGTTACAGAAGTGTAGGTCTGGGACACGGATTAGCTGCTGCAGACTGGAGGCTTGCGGAAGGGCTGGCTGGATCTCTGGCGTCCCCTGGTGGGAGGGGTTTCAGAGGTGGCTACTCTGCACTAGAGTCACGCTGAGAGTTGAGGAGCAGTCTGGACTGTGTGGCGGTCTTTTTATTTTAATATTTATTTGTTTGGCTGCGTCAGGTCTTGGTTGTAGCACGGGTACTCAGTAGCTGTGGCGCTTGGGCTTAGTTGCCTCATAGCATATGGGATCCTAGTTACCCCGATCAGGGATCGAACCTGCATCCCCTGCACTGCAAGTCAGACTCCCAACCTCTGGGCCACCAGGGAAGTCCCCGACTGGCGTTCTTGATGAAAACTGTACTGTGAATCCCAAGCAGCGCCAGCCGTACACCCCCTTCTTGAAGGTCTCACTGGCACCCCAGATTTCCAGACTGATAACACGTAATTTCTCCAAGCTGGATCCTTCCTTCTCTAAGGAGTTTCCCTCGATAGCCCTTGCTCAGCTCGTTTGGTCTCACCAATTCCTGTACATTTGCTTTTGTTGTTTAGCTGCTCAATCATGTCTGTCTCTTTGCGACCCCACGGACTAGCCCACCAGGCTCCTCTGTCCATGGAATTTCCCAGGCCAGGATACTGGAGTGGATTGCCATCTCGTTCTCCAGGGGCTCTTCCTGACCCAGGAATTGAACTGGCGTCTCCTGTGCTGGCAAGTGGATTCTTAACCACTGGAGCCACCAGGAAAGCCAGGATTTCAGGAATATGGCTTCTCTCCTACCCTGATTCAACCTGGATCACCTGTCACTCCTCTACTTAAAACCCTTCAGTGGCTGCTGTACCAATCTGCATAGCGGGCCTCATCCCTGGCTTCCCATGTTCCTGTCACCCTGGTAGATACCCAGACCCCTTTGCTCCCACCCCTGACCAAGGAGACTTCTGACTCCTAGAGGAGCTCTGTGCTTCCACAGCACCGGGACTGGTCAGCATTGGGAATTGACTGATGGCCTTTTTAAAAAAATTAATTGGTTCATCTGGCTGTGACTGGTCTTGGTTGCTCCATGTGGGATCTAGTTCCCTGACCAGGGATTGAACCCAGGCCCCCTGCATTGGGAGTTCGGAGTCTTAGTCAGTGTTGCCATGCTTAGTCACTCAGTCCTGTCTGACTCTTTGCCTGCCAGGCTCCTCTGTCCATGGGGATTCTCCAGGCAAGAATACTGCAGTGGGTTGCCATTCCCTTCTCCAGGGGATCTTCCCAACCCAGAAATTGAACCCAGGTCTCTTTACCCAGGTTCTTTACCCTCTGAGCCATCAGGAAAGCTCTGAATGATATTTAGAACACTAAACTCCAGAAGCCTAGTCTTATTTATCATATGTCCTAAGTGATAGCTTAATGCCAGGTATCTGGTAGGTGCTCAGTAAATAATTCTTGAAGTGACAAAGTGAAGATTAAGCTGCTGGAAATGTCAACAGTGAGGACTTGCAGAAGTACGGAAATGCAGTGGCTCCTCAACCTGGAAAAGTTGGTGTAAGCCAGTCCCTGGAGGCATCTCTTTTTCCTGTATTTAATTTTTTAAATTTCCATTGTTTATTAAGAACATTTGCAAATAACCAGGAAAGTAAGAGAATATTGTAATACACCTCTGGCATCCATCACCTGGCTCCAGCCAGCATCAACATTTTGCCAAGCTTGTTCACTCTCTCCCTGGGGACATCCCTTCTGATTGTCTCCTTTAACTGGCCCAGGAGCAATCTCATTAGCAAGTCAATGAGTCATTTAACTAACTGGTTTGCTGGTACTTGCCCCCGGGCTAGGCAGTTGCTCTAGGTAAAAGCAAAAGTCATTTGTGAAGGATTTTCACAGGTCCCAGTGACACCCTCTAAGCCCACCTTTTGCTGTTCTAACTGTTCTAAGGGGCTGCCTGTTGGGGGAGGGAAGGTAAGCGTGGCAGGGAGGGGTGGGCCGTTTCCCTCCACCTTATGGAGTATTGATGGGGGTGTGCCCTGTGCTGGACCTGATGCTGTGTCCTGGAAACAACCACAGTAGGCACTGCTCGCCCCACCCGCCTGCCCCTCACCCCGCCCCCCTAGGGGGAGGGAAGGCCTTATTCAAAGGACTAAGGATTCAATGTAGTTAATTACCAGTGTGGTGTCAGCTGAAGTGCCCTGGTAGGCAAGGCTTCTCTCAGGATGCTGAATCCTGGCAGCCTTGAAGGATCTGGGAGGTGGGGTCAGCAGGGTCAGCAGTCCTTCTGGTACTTGTCCTGAGCCAGAGGGGAACCGAAGCTGTAGTGACCTGCGGCGTGGCCAGGGGGTGGCCTGGCCCTGCCCTGGCATGCATAGGCATGACCCTATGAACTGCAGCCTGCTAGCCTCTTCTGTCTATGGGACTTCTCAGGCAAGAATACTGGAGTTGGTTGCCATGCCCTCCTCCAGGGAATCTTCCCGACCCAGGAATCAAACCTAGGTTTCTTACATCTCTTGCATTGGCAGGCGAATTCTTTTACCACTGAGCCTTTACCATTTGAAGCTGCTCTCTTTACTCCAAAAGGCTCCCTGCTCCCAGGCTCCCTGCTTCTTCCTGCAGGTAACCACTGTCTCTCCACCTTCAGGCTTTTCATCTGTGTGGGTATTTTTGTTTTCTGAGCTTTTGTGTAAAAGTTTTTGCTTAAATACGGGGTTTGGCCCACTAGGACAAGTTAAACCAGTGGGCTAAACCATTGATTCTTAAGCTTGGGTGGCAGAATTCTGGAAAGCTTGCCTAGAAATACACATTCTTGATTCCACCCTCCCCTATCCACCATCTATAAAGTAGAATATATAGTTTTTAAAAAGCACGCTTGAGGTGATCTAACATAGCCAGCTGCCTTTAGGAGCACCCAGATAGGAGTGGTCACAGCTCAGGTGGAGGGATCGGATGTTTGGGAAAGGTCTTTCTGCGCCCTCGTTGTTTCCTCTCTTATTGCTTCTGTTTTTCACAGTTGAAAAGACTTGCTAAAGTTATAGCACTCCTGGGAGGTCCAGTGGTTAAGACTCTGTGCTGCCAATGCAGGAGACCTGGGTTTGATCCCTGGTTGGGAAACTTAAGATCCCACATGGTGCGTGACACAGCCAAAAAAACCTGCTCTGATCCTCATGGCCTTCATCAGCTCCCTAGTGCTCCTCCCGCTCCCATTTGCCACAGTGATTCCTTCTGTGTCCTTCATCTGGGCCACTGATTAAAAAAAAAAACAAACTACTGACAGGGCAGCAGCCTTTCACTGCTTTATGGTAGGGACAGTCTTAGGCACCCAGCCTGTGTTTTGGCATATCAGTCATAGAATTCACCTTGGCATTCTCCTACCCACTCCTCAAGGACCTTGAGCTGGGGCAGGTCACGTGCTTGCCTTTTTTTTTTTTCCCTGAGCTAAGCTTGGGTTGAGCAGCCAGAGGGAGCTGCAGAAAATCCACACAGCCTGTTATCACGGCTGGCATGGTGGTACACTCAGGCCTTGAGCCCTTCCCCTGCCTCCCTCAGCTGTGCATTTCTATCGGATGAGAAGACAAAACAGACAGTAAGGAGGCTGCCAAGTTTTCCACAGGCCAGGGTGAGTTTGGGGAGGGGGTTGTTCTTATGCTGTTGACTTCTCAGAATTAGAAGCCAAAATGGGAGGTGCAGGCTAGGTGCCCACGCATCTGCTGGTAAAGCCAGGCTCCCCTCCACACGACTGCACTCAAAAGAGAAACACCAGTCCCTTGCTCCTCTCAACCCTGTCCACATTTCTGCTACATCCTGGGATAAGGGGGAGAGGTACAGTGCTCTCCTGGGGCACAGGTAGATGGGGAGGCAGGGGAGACAGATGGAAGCCTCTGAGCAAGGAGGAAGGGCCTCGGGCTGACTGTCTTCAGTTTTTCACCTGGTTGTTGCCTGGAACCAGGCTACTTGGACCACATCCCAGCCTTTGCACTTGTTACTGAATCTCTCTGATCAGGGCTGTGTTTCTTCAACAGCCTGAATAAAATGGAGCTCATCACAGAAGCTGTCTCATAAACTTGCTTAGTCACTAAGTCATGTCCTGTGACTTCGTGGACTGTAGCCCCACCAGGCTCCTCTGTCCATGGGATTTCTCAGGCAAGAATACTTGAGTGGGTTACTTTTTCCTTCTGCAAGAGATCTTCCCAACCCGGGATTGAACCTATGTCTTCTGCATTGCTAGCAGTTTCTTTACTGCTGAGCCACCAGGTAGAAGGTTAAATGAGTTAATTCAGTGGGAGACGTTTGGAACAGCAGTGCAGTCATGTGGAGGGGAGTCTGGCTTTACCAGCAGGTGTGTGGGCACCTAGCCTCTAGCTGCACCTCCCATTTTGGCCTCTAATTCTGAGAAACAGCATAAGAACAACCCCCTCCCCAAGCTTACCCTGGCCTGCGGAGAACTTGGCAGCCTCCTGTTTTGTCCTGTTCAACAAGTGTCTGCTTTTAGGATTACGATGATGACTTTGAGCTCTCTATTTTGTTCCTCTATTCAGTAAGACATAGCAAATGAGAATGAGAAGAACAGGAGAGCCCCTAAAGCCAAAAGACCTGGACTTGGACTCCAGCTCTGTACTTGGAGGCGGTATGGCTTGGGGCAGATTCTCTCATCTCTGGGTTCCGGGTCCCTCTAGTACTTTGGGGATGCTGCTTACTACTGTCCAGGCTTGCTTACAGATTAAACGTATCACAAGTGAGATGGTTGGCATGGTGCCTCATATCAGAGTCCTTACTTCCTTCGTCCTCTTAGCCTCTTCAGTCTTACTTCTCCCTCAGGGCTCTCCTGCCACTGCAGCCAAGACTGGAGTGAGCAGCTCAGCCCCTGTCAGCTGACGGCTGTTGTCGTGTGTGTGCTCGCTTGTACTGAGAGGACCAGAGAGGTAAGGCGGAGTAAATGAGAACCACAGAAGCAAGGTCCTTCTAGGCTGGAATGGAGAGGGAGAGAGGCCATGAGAAGGCTTTGGCTCTGCCTTCCCCAGGAGCATTCCCAGCCTGACAGGACCTGGAGTCCAGTGCCGTCTTGGGTCACCTGTAGAGCAAGTGTGGCTGCTGGGCAAGGAGCCATGCCAACTCCAGGCACCAGCTCTGGTCATAGGTGGCTATGCGTTTGCTGAGTAGTGGTACTCAAGGCCTTGCCAAGATATGAGCCGAGAAAGGCGATAGGGGTAGAAACTGGTACAGGAGCCCTGAGGAGCCTGGGCCTTTGGTCCATTCACCTGTAAGAGGAACATTAGACATTTTTGCAGCCCACACAGTTCCCAGCATCTCGGTGTGTGTGTGGGGGGGGGGTGTCTATCTTTTCCTCCCCCTACAGCAGCTGCTACATGCTCTGTAAGTTATTTGTTGATAAACTAGGAGGAGAGAAAAGACAGGACTAGGAGAAGACTTAAATTGAAGAAAGTAGGGAAAACTATTAGACCATTCAGGTAGGACCTAAATCAAATCCCTTAATGATTATACAGTGGAAGTGACAAATAGATTCAAGGGATAAGATCTGATAGGGTGCCTGAAGAACTATGGACAGAGGTTCATGGCATCGTACAGGAGGCAGTGATCAAGGCCATCCCCAAGAAAAAGAAATGCAAAAAGCAAAATGGCTGTCTGGGGAGGCCTTACAAAGGCTGAGAAAAGAAGAGAAGTTAAAGGCAAAGGAGAAGTGGAAAGATACACCCATTTGAATGTAGAGTTCCAAAGAATAGCAAGGAGAAATAAGAAAGCCTTCCTCAATGATCAGTGCAAAGAAACAGAGGAAAACAATAGAATGGGAAAGACTAGAGATCTCTTAAATTAGAGATACCAAGGGAACATTTCATGCAACGATGGGTACAATAAAGGACAGAAATGTTATGGACCTAACAGAAGCAAAAGATATTAAGAGGTAGCAAGAATACACAGAAGAACTACACAAAAAAGACCTTAATGATCCAGATAACCATGATGGTGTGATCACTCACCTAGAGCTAGACATCCTGGAATGCAAAGTCAAGTGGGCCTTAGGAAGAAGCATCACTACGAACAAAGCTAGTGAAGGTGATGGAATTCCAGTTGAGCTAAGTCAGATCCTAAAAGATTACTCTGTTAGAGTGCTGAACTCAACATGCCAGCAAATTTGGAAAATTTAGCACTGGCCACAGGACTGAAAGTCAGTTTTCATTCCAATCCCAAAGAAGGGCGATGCCAAAGAATGTTCAAACTACCGCACAATTGCACTCATCTCAGACACTAGCAAAGTAACGCTCAAAAGTCTCCAAGCCAGGCTTCAGCAATACGTGAACCATGAACTCCCTGATGTTCAAACTGGTTATAGAAAAGGCAGAGGAACCAGAGATCAAATTGCCAACATCTGCTGGATCATGGAAAAAGCAAGAGAATTCCAGAAAAACATCTACTTCTGCTTTATTGACTATGCCAAATCCTTTGTGTACATCACAACAAACTGTGGAAAATTCTGAAAGAGGTGGGAATACCACACCACCTTACCTGCCTCCTGAGAAATCAGTATGCTGGTCAAGAAGCAACAGTTAGAACTGGACATGGAACAACAGGCTGATTCCAAATCGAGGAAGGAGTACGTCAAGGCTGTATATTGTTACCCTGCTTATTTAACTTATACGCAGAGTACATCATGAGAAATGCTGGGCTGGATGAAGCACAAACTGGGATCGGGATTGCTGGGAGAAATATCAATAACCTGAGATATGCAGATGATACCACCCTTGTGGCAGAAAGTTAGGAGGAACTAAAGAGCCTCTTGATGAAAGTGAAAGATGAGAGTGAAAAAGTGGACTTAAAACTCAACATTCAAAACTAAGATCATGGCATCTGGTCCCATCACTTCATGGCAAATAGATGGGGAAACAACGGAAACAGTGATAGACTTTATTTTCTTGGGTCCAAAATCACTGCAGATGAAGACTGCAATGAAATTAAGACGCTCGCTCCTTGGAAGAAGAGCTGTGACCAACCTAGACAGCATATTAAAAAGCCAGAGATGTTACTTTGCCATCAAAGGTCCATCTAGTCAAAGCTATGGTTTTTCCAGTAGTCATGTATGGATGTGAGAGTTGGACTTTAAAGAAAGCTGAGTGCCGAAGAATTGATGCTTTTGAACTATGGTGCTGGAGAAGACTTGAGAGTCCCTTGAACTGTAAGGAGATCCAACCAGTCCATCCCAAAGGAAATCAGTCCTGAATATTCATTGGAAGGACTGATGCTGAAGCTGAAACTCCAATACTTTGACCACCTGATGTGAAAAGCTGACTCATTTGAAAAGATCCTGATGCTGGGAAAGATTGAGGGCAGGAGAAGGGGATGACAGAGGATGAGATGGTTGGATGGAATCACCTATTCAGTGCACATTAGTTCGAGTCAACTCTGGGAGTTGGTGATACAGGGAAGCCTAGTGTGCTGCAGTCCATGAGTCACGAAGAGTCAGACACGACTGAGCGACCGAACCGAACTGAGAAGACCCGACAGTGGAAACCAGGTCAGGTCACTGACGGTTTAGGCAGCTTTGGTGGTTGACCATGGTGCTCTGGCCTCATGGGGTCGGCCCTGCCTACTTCTGTTTGTTCTGTACACCAAACCCTTTCCTGCACACCAAACCCTTTCCTGCCTCTCAGGGGCTTGACATTTGTTGTTCCCTCTGTCTGGAACATTCTTCCCTCAGCTTTCTGTATGGCTGGCTCTTTCTAAGCCATCAGGTTTCAGCCTTCCCGTACCCTTTATCTACAGAAGCCTCTCTTGTCTTTATATACTACCTTTTTACTCCTCTCTGCTTGCTTCCTGGCGCTTCTGGGCAGCAATTGTGATGTTTGTTCACTGCCAGTCTCCACAACCAGATGGACTTTAAGCTCCATGGGACAGAGTGTGTATCTGTTTAACTCACAGAAGCATCCCCAGCACCAAGAGCTGGCCTGGCACACTGTAAGCACTCCGTAAATACTGAGTGAGCAAGAAGTCCTGAAAGGGAGGGCAACAGCAAGGTGAGAAGCTCTAACTTGACCATACCAGTGAATAAAATAAGCTGGGCTTTGGGACTCTGATATCCTGAGAGAAAGATGTCAGAGAGTAGGGGTTGTTGTTCCTCCAGATCCAAAGGGCCAGGCTTGGGGAGCCCTGGCTGGAAGTGGCCTCCTGCCTAACTTCTTCAGGCTCAGCTTTATGTATGTTGTTGAATAGAATGGGAGTTGATCAAACACATAGGGCTGATAAAACCATTAGCAGAAAATTGTGTAGATGTATGGACCATCTCACACGCTAGTAAAGTAACGCTCAAAATTCTCCAAGCCAGGCTTCAGCAATACGTGAACCATGAATTTCCAGATGTTCAAGCTGGTTTTAGAAACGGCAGAGGAACCAGAGATCAAATTGCCAACATCCACTGGATCATCCAAAAGGCAAGAGAGTTCCAGAAAAACATCTATTTCTGCTTTATTGACTATGCCAAAGCCTTTGACTGTGGATCACAATAAACTGGAAAATTCTGAAAGAGATGGGAATACCAGACCACCTGACCTGCCTCTTGAGAAACCTATATGCAGGTCAGGAAGCAACAGTTAGAACTGGACATGGAACAACAGACTGGTTCCAAGTACGTCAAGGCTGTATCTTGTCCCCCTGCTTATTTAACTCATAATGGAGAGTACATCATGGGAAACACTGGGCTGGAAGAAGCACAAGCTGGAGTCAAGATTGCCGGGAGAAATATCAATAACTTCAGATATGCAGATGATACCACCCTTATGGCAGAAAGTGAAGAGGAACTAAAAAGCCTCTTGATGAAAGTGAAAGGAGAGTGAAAAGGTTGGCTTAAAGCTCAACATTCAGAAAACGAAGATCATGGCATCTGGTCCCATCACTTCATGGGAAATAGATAGGGAAACAGTGGAAACATTGTCAGACTTTATTTTGGTGGGCTCCAAAATCACTGCAGATGGTGATTGCAGCCATGAAATTAAAAGACGCTTACTCCTTAGAAGAAAAGTTATGACCAACCTAGATAGCATATTCAAAAGCAGAGACATAACTTTTCCAACAAAGGCCCGTCTAGTCAAGGCTATGGTTTTTCCAGTAGTCATGTATGCATGTGAGAGTTGGACTGTGAAGAAAGCTGAGCTCTGAAGAATTGATGCTTTTGAACTGTGTGTGATGTTGGAGAAGACTCTTGAGAGTCCCTTGGACTGCAAGAGTCCATTCTAAAGGAGATCAGCCCTGGCATTTCTTTGGAAGGAATGATGCTAAAGCTGAAACTCCAGTACTTTGGCCACCTCATGCGAAGAGTTGACTCACTGGGAACAACTCTGATGCTTCACCGACTCGATGGACCTGAGTTTGAGTGAACTCCAGGAGATGGTGGTGGAGGTCTGGCATGCTATGATTCTTGGGTCGCAGAGTCAGACATGACTGAGCAACTGAACTGAACTGAACTGATGGCCCATAGGGTTGCCAAGAGTAGGATATGGTTGAAGTGATCTAGCATGCACGCATGCACACACAGTGCTTAAATGGCTACTGCTGATGAACCCTTCTCAACGAAAAACGCCTAGAAACATGCCTAGCTGTATGGGTGTGGACCACGCTACATCCATGCTTCATCACCAGCAGGCTCCCGCAGTCTGTTTCTTCTCTCCAGTACTTTCGTGTTAGCAGGAAAGGGATTTGGCCTCTTTCCTCTGGCAGTAGCTCCTCCGGTGGAGGGCAAGAGGGAGAAGGACATGGAAAAAATGATAAGGGGTTGTATTTGCCTATTTAAGGAAAAACAGGTTTTGTATTTATGAGCTTATACCAGCTGTGCAGCTAAGAGACTGTTTGCTAGTCTAATCCATAGCTTTTAAAATAATGCCCAGGTGAGCTGTTCCAGGATTGATCATGTTACTCCAGGCTGTTAGGAGTAAATGAGAGGAAAGGGGATATGAGAGGCTGGTGTTGTAGATGCCAGCAGTCATGCCATAATTAGGTGCCTTCTCCTCTTGGGTGTACAGAAACTGTTCACGCTTCCTAAACAATTAGCTGCCCTCATGGTGTCATTCATTCAAGTATAAAAAAACCGTTAGGCCCTACAGCAGCTGTGGTCTTCCCTGGTAGCTCAGATGGTAATGAATCTGTATGTAATACAGGAGACCCGGGTTTGATCCCTGGGTCGAGAGGATCCCCTGGAGGAGGGACTGGCTGCCCACTCCAGCATTCTGGCCTGGAGAATTTCATGGACAGAGAAGCCTGGGTGGCTGCAGTCCGTGGGGTCGCAGAGTCAGATATGATGGACCAGCTAATACACTGTAGCAGCTGTAGGTGAAGAGATGTGTTTTGAAACCATGTCCTCTGTCCAGCCCAATTTAGATCAACCAAGACTTGTAAGAGTAGGCCTTCTCCAGGTAGAGAAGTGGGTGTTCCAGAAAGAACGAATGTGATGTGCAAAAAGCATGGAGACTTCTTTAACTTATTTAAGCACAGGGCCTCAACAAAGGCTGGTGAGCAATTTCACACTAAGAATTATACAAGGGCTGGAAAGATAAGCCACGAACAGGGGAGGGGTTTAATACCCAGGCCCAGGAATCTGGACCTGATCCTGTAGTGCTAAGAGAACGAATGGCAGTTTTCTAGAACAAGAATAATAGTGTTGCATTTTACTTCATTAAAAAAAAAAAATTATATTTTAGGTGCATTTGATCTTAGTTGCAGTACACAAGCCATTTTTGTTGTGGCAGGTGGGCTCCAGAGTGTGTGGACTCTGTAGTCTGAGGTACGTGGATCCCTAGTTGAGGCGCAGGCTCAGTAGTCATGGCACATGGGCTTAGTTGCCCTGCAGCATGTGGGATCTTAGTTCTCTGACCAGGGACTGAACCCACGTACCCTGTATTGAAAGGCGGATTCTTAACCACTGAACCACCAGGGAAGTTCTGGGATACTGCATTTTAGAAAGTGAGTGACAACCAGTGGCAAGGCTGAACTGGAGAGCTATGAAGCTGGGGACTATGAACAAGAGTCCAGACAGATGCAGGACTGGGTGCTGGACGTGTCCTGGTTTTGCAGCATACCACTTCACAGTAAGAAACATCGTGCCTTATGCACAGGCCCAAGAGGATTGATCTAAATCAGCTCGACAGGAACGGGGTCGAGGTTCATGGTAGCTTTTCCAGCAGCACGTAGGGAAAAGGATTTACGTATGTTGGTCAAATGCACATTCACCTAGAACCACTGACCCTGGTTTTGCTTGGAAACAATGACTTTTCTTATAGCTGAGAGTCCCGTAGTATCTCTGTGTCTCTTTCCCTGGCCTACAGCAAGATTGTTCCCACTTGGTCCTGTCCCCTCTTCCCTCATGCATCCATATCCAGCTGGGCACCAGTTTCCCAAGTAAATGAAGCATTTGCCATCTCTTTTAACCTAATTTGAGCTAAACCTTTGCTCTGCTTCCACTCTTCTCTATAGCACAAGTCACTTCTTTGCTTAAAACCCTTCTACGTCTCCCCATCACCCTTAGTATAAAGAATCAAGTCCCCACCATCAGAGGTAAGTGACCTCTGGTTTCCACTCTGAGCTCCATCCAGGCAGGATGGAGCCTTCTCTGAGCGGACTTCGCTGAGCTCAGCGGCACTTTGCTACCACCCAGTCTTTTCAGAGGTAATCCCTCCCGATTGGATGCTCTTCTCTCTGGCCTCCCACCTGACCTGCTGCTAACCCTTCACATCTCAATTTGCAAGCCTTGTCCTCAGAGAGCACTCCCGTGAGTCTTCGCAAACTTGGCCGGGTCTTCCCATTATTGCCTCCCAACAGCACTGCCGTACTGTCCCTTCATTGGCTGGATCACGGTTGCAATTTAATTTTCATTGATGTGATTTCTTTTTTAACTCTCTCCAACAAACATCTGTCTGAGGGCTGCAGTTGTACCTGAATTGTTTGCTTTGTTCCTGGGGCCTGGAATGGGGGCTTTGTAGCTGGTATTGATTGAGGAATCTGATCCCAGTTTCTCATTCTCATTCTAGATCTGTAACTGGTTCATCAACGCCCGGCGGCGGCTCCTCCCAGACATGCTTCGGAAGGATGGCAAAGACCCCAACCAGTACACCATTTCCCGCCGTGGGGGCAAGGCCTCCGATGTGGCCCTCCCCCCGAGGCGGCAGCCCCTCCGTGCTGGCTGTGTCTGTACCGGCCCCCACCAATGTGCTGTCCTTGTCCATGTGTTCCATGCCGCTCCACTCGGGCCAGGGGAGATAAGCCGGGAGCTGCCTTCCCACAAGGGGAGCTGGAGCCCCCCAAACCCCTGGTGAGCCCTGGTAGCACACTTACCCTGCTGACCAGGGCCGAAGCTGGAAGCCCCACGGGCGGACTCTTCAACACCCCCCCACCCACACCCCCGGAGCAGGACAAGGAGGACTTTAGCGGCTTCCAGCTGCTGGTGGAGGTGGCGCTCCAGAGGGCTGCGGAGATGGAGCTCCAGAAGCAGCAGAACCCATCACCTGCCTTGCTGCGCACTCCCATTGCCTTAGCCCCTGAAAACCCCAAGTAAGCATCTGCCAGCAGGGGTGCTCAAGGCTCGAGCCCGCTGTCCTGGGTTTCCATTCTGGTTCCCCTTCCCACAGAGGGTTTTCTTTGGATCACTGCCAAACATCAGGATCATCTCCTCTGTCTGGAGGTCTTTAGCAGGAAGACACCAGCTGGTGCCACTGCACTGTGACGGGACCTCTCTGCTGACTCTGGCATTTCTCTAGGCCTGCTCGGTGACAAGACCAAGACATGGGAGACAGGCGTGGTGCTGCTGCTGCTGCTGCTGCTTCAGAGAATCCCCAGGACGCCTTTGTTCCAGCCTGCTTTCCTGGGCTGGGCACGGGAAACTGGCCTCGTTTAGACCTGTGCTGGGTCCAAGTTGCCCCTGACAGGGCCTCTTTTGTTAAGCCAAGTGTGGACATTCCAGGTTCATAAGTGTGAACAAAAGAAAAGAGGTACTGATCAGATGTAACAGAACCGAGTCCAGTTGGATGTTTAGGTTTTCGCCAAACTTTGTGTTTATTTTTCCTCTTTGCTGTGGTTTGCATGAACAGGCGTAGTTAAACCCAGTGTGGGGAATGAGAGTACATTGCCTGATGAGTTGGGACTAGTTCACCACTGCAATTGGGGATTGTTTTACAAGGAAGAAGTATTTTCATTTGGGGGACCATCTAAATCTCTGCAAATTTCCAAATGGTTGTTTTGTTGTTGGTTTGGTCCTCCCCGCACCCCCCAAAATAGCAGAAACACTTTTATGGGCCTTGGCTTTTCTGCATCATGCACAGAGGGGATCAAGCCACACCAGGGAGGGTCCAACAGAGAATCCGACCAAACCTATCGTGCAGAGCAGAAATGGAGGATAAAAACAGAGGTGTTTTTTGGTTTGTTTTTGTTTTTGTTTTTTTTGGTTTGTTTTTGTTTGTACTGTATGGTGGGGGTGGGGTGGGGGAGGTAAGCTAGACTGAGGCAGTGGGGTGGTTTTTTTTTTCTTCCCTCTTTAATCTTTTCTCCTTCTTTATCCTTGAAAGCTTCACCCAGCGGCCTGAGTTTTGAATTCCTTCTAGGAACTTGGCTTAGTGGGGCTGTAATGTCAAAAGTTCCCTGTAGCTCCTGCTTGGAGAGAAGTGAGCCATCTACTGGTCAGGAAGCCCTTAAGTGGGCAGCTTTTCCCATGATGGTGGCCGGAGACTGTTCCCCGGAGGAAACATGGGATGGTGCCCCCTGCTGCCTGCGGACCTGCCTTGGGAGAGGCTGGGGCTAGAAGCCGGTTATGAAGCCTGGTCTCTGTGAGTGTCTCTTTGTTGCACCTTTCTTTAAATCGGAGCTGCAGAAGCCCCTGCCCTGAACTTCACAGTGAGAAAGATCAGTTAAGTCTTATTCTCCTTACCTTTTTTTTTTTTTTTTTTTGCTGTTTCATTGCTGATAGCATTCAACAGCAATATACCCCCATCTTCTAGTATATCCTAAGAAACACTAATCCTAGGTTATTAGCTGAAATGTTTTTGTTATGAGTAACATTGTTAGTGGGCCAAAAGTCAAGTCAGGAAACTCGGCCTGCAGTTTCCTGAAGTTGCCAGGTTGGTCACAGGAGCACAGTTCCTGGGTGTTGGCTGACTGAGGTGGGCCTGGCCAGGAGAAAGGAAACGTGTGTTCTATCCTTCTGGGATGATTTCCTGAAGACTTCAGGGAGGCTCCCCAACTTCTGAGTGGCTTGGCCCACCCATTGCTGTTGGAATGGGGTTTGGTTATTTAAGAGAGGGATCTCTTTCTCTGTTAGCAGGCGAGTCTTCTAGGCTCTCTCCTCCACCTCCTCTCCCTCTGGGCCCCTCTCCTTGCATGTTCCAGGGGGATCAGGGACCCTCACCCTCCTGAGGCCCCGCTGGGGAGGAATGAACATGGCAGCTTCAGGGTTAGTGGAGGCTGCTGCTTGCCCGGCCTCTGCCACCCCACCCCGTGTCTGTGAGCCCAGGTCTGGCGTGACTGTTGCAAAACTTGTAGCAAGGGACTCTGGAAGTGTATTGGGCTGGGGGTGGGGGCACTTTCCCTTCCCACAGTGCACTGAGCAATAGAGGGCAATAAGGGGTGAGGGAGCCGTGCTGCTGAATTTTGCTTGGCATTCCCCCTTGTACACGATGGGGAGGCTGGGGGGTGGGGCAGGCTCTGCTTGGTCTGGTTGTGAGAGAAGCCTGGAGGAGAAGCACAGTTATCTCGTTGAATTATCTGAGCGAAAAACTACTGTAAATAACTTGTTTTTGTCTTTTGTCAAATAAAGTTGTCTTTTTGTTTTTGTCTTTGTTTTTCTGAGCAGAAAGATGATTCCCTGTGGCCCTGGGCCTGCCTGCAGGCGGGCAGCAGCTGAGCTCTTGCTCTGCCCTGGCTCTGTCACCCTCTAGTAGCTGCTGATAAGTGTCCTGTACTCTGTGTTTCTGTTTCCTAGGCCCCAACTGCATTCTGTATCCTCTTTTTAATTACTTATTTGGGGTTGTGCTGGGTCTTCATTGCTGCACGAGGGCTTTCTCTGGTTGCATCTCGCAGTGGCTACTCTCTAGTTGCGATGCAGACACTTATTTATCACTGCAGTGGCTTCTCTTGTTGCAGTATGCAGACTTTGGTAGTTGTGACCCACAGGCTTAGTTGTCCTCCAGTATGTGGAATCTTCTCGGACTAGAGATCATTCACACATCCCCTGCACTGGCAAGCGGGTTCTTAACTACTGGGCCATCAGGGATTTCCTGTATCCTTTCATCATAGTATACAGGGAGCATCTGGATCCCAAGCTGGACCAGCCTTCCCTGGGGTCAAAAGTCCCGCTTTGGGGATGCTGTGCTGTAAGGAGGTAAGGAGCTGGCAGCTTTGTCCTCCCACTCTCCTAATGAGAAAGGAGTATGACGACAGTGTGAAGCCAGCACAGAAAGAAGCAGAGGTGATATATGGACTCTAGTCATGTCTAAAACCAGCACCATCTCTGAAATTCCCTATTATGTAAGCTAGTAAATTCCCCTTTTTGCTTAAGCTAGCTGTGTGTTGCATTTCTGTTATAATGAAATGACTTATCAGCCCAAACATTAACTCTTGTACATTCACCAAAAATGAGATGCCCTTCTCATAGCTAAAGAAATGGGATTTGTTAAGTTACTTGCCCAAACTTAACACAGCTACTGTGGGGTGAAACCAGGGTATGAATTCAAGCCTCTGTTGGTATTAAGGTCACCCTGAAGTCAGTCCCTCTCTTACGTAAACTAATGATGGATGGTTTACTGCCTGCTGGCATCCAGCTATCTAACGTGGTTTGAGCTAAGCACTAGAAGTTTCTCTCATTGAACCAAATTGGCTTCTTCCTGATTTCTCCCCAGTACACCTAGATGTACTTAGGTGGAGGACATCTAATCTCTACCACAGGTCAGTTATCAGGTATTTGGAAATGGAGCCTCACTGCTCAAGTTCCCAGATTACAGTGCCCCAGCTCCATTTATCCAGGGTCCTGTCAGTATCCCTCAAGCTGGACAGTTAGCCCTGGGGTTTGGCAGAATAAGAACATGCTAGAAGGACTCAGGGGCTTCCCTGGTGACTCAGTGGTAAAGAACCTGCTTGCAGTGTACGAGACAGGTTTGATCCCTGGGTTAGGAAGATTCCCCTGGAGAAGGAAATATCTACCCACCCCAGTATTCTTGCCTGGGAAATCCCGTGGACAGAGGAGCCTGGTGGGCTACAGTCCATAGGGTTGTAAAGAGTCAGACATGACTGAGAGACTTAACACTTCCAGGGTACAATTTAGGACTCTGGATTGTAAAAGGACACTTTATTTTGGAAGCTGCAAATGTGAAAGCTCCCAGAGGAGAGGGGCCAAGTATCCCTTGGTGTGGCTGTAACCTTTCTATGTTAGCCCCTGGAACTTTAGGAGAATAAACTCGGGAGATGTTGACATAATCGTCACTACTACCAGTGTTACTGTTTTCCAAAGCATTCCTCTGTGATCTAAGCCTGGGCACAAAAGTTCTGGCTCTCTGTCACTTCATTAGCTGTTGTGACCACAGGCTCCAGTCTACCACTTCCAAGCTTCAGTTTCCTCATCAATAAAAAGGAACAGTAATACTCATCTTTTTGGAGAATGAAATAGGATAATCTGTATGTTATTGTTGTTATCTGGCTTCTCGGCACAGGGCTGAGAGTAATACGGAACGATTAAAGTAACTTGCCCAATACCACACAGCTTCTAAGTGGCAGAACTGGGACTGATGGCCCAGAGAAGTAGTCCTTATGTGTCAAGAGAGCTTACCGCGAGAGAGTCCAGGAATCTGCACCCTTCAGTGATGCCAAAGAAGATTCTCTTGCTGCTGCTCCAGGCACCTGATCATTTATAATCAGGGTTTTGGTTTACCCCAGGAAACTGCTGGGTTGGGAAGACAGCATATCCTCTTTCAAAGATACAAGGTGAGAAGGCTACCACCAAGTAGTCCCCTAAGACCATTTGACTTCTCGAAGCTATAATGGCCTAAAGGTTAAGTGTAGCCTTCTTGAGATGGTCATCTTCATTACATAAGTAGTCCACATCCACTACAAATTTTAAGTAAAGGTACAGTAATCTCCCACCTATAGTTTCACTTTCCACATTAACTGACCCATGGTCAACCTTGGTCTGAAAATATTAACTGGAAAATGCCAGAAAGATATAGTTCGTGAGTTTTAAAAATTGCATGCTGTTCTGAGTAACATAATGAAATCTCCCTCCCTCCCTCCAGGCCTGGAATCTGAATCACCCCTTTATCCTGTTTGTTCATGCTGTATATGCTACTCACCCCACCTGCTCGGTTATCAGATCCACTGTTGCTATACTTCTGTGCTTGTGTTCAAGTCACCCTTATTGTATTTAATAGTGGCCCCAAAATACAACAATAGTGATGCTAGCAATTCAGATATGCTCTTACTGTAACTGACTTATAAATTAAACCTTATCATAGGTATGTACACATAGGAAAAACATACTTAGGATATACACAGTTTCAGGCATCCACTGAAGGTCTTGGAACACATAACCTGGATAAGGGACTACTGTTTACAGGAGAGGAGTTCAGTATAATGACTAAGATCTCAGCCAGCTTTGGGAGAAAAACAAATGTATGTGAAACATTTAGTGAAGCTGGCGCCTGGTAAGGGATCAGTGGGCTTCCCAGGTGGCACTAGTGGTAAATAACCGGCCGGCCCACGCAGGAGACAAGACGTGGGTTCAATCCCTGGGTTGGGAAGATGCTCCTGAGGAGGGCATGGCAATCTACTCCAGTATTCTTGCCTGGATAATCCCATGGACAGGGGAGCTTGGCAGGCTACAGTTCCAGAGGGTTGCAAAGAGTCAGACAACTGAAGCAATTTAGCCTGCACACATGCAAGGGCTCAAAAATGCTAGTAAAATATTTCTTTTAGGCAAAAGAAGAAACTCAGGCCTCTAGTTCACAGCCAGTGCTCTCTTCACAGCTCCTTAGTTTTTCCCCACCAGGGCACCTGGTTTCTGTGATTCCATCTGTTTCTGAGGCCACAATCTTGCCTCGGAGCACACCTTCCTCCAAACCCTGCTACAAGCAGCGGGCAGTGGTATAGGGGCATTCAACTGAGAACACTCTTGGTCCCAAGAGTGACATACGTTTAACTGGTGCTAAAAAAAAACCCAACCTCACAAAGCCAAAATTTCTCCTTCCAAATCTGACTCTTCATCAAGTTCTTTTCCATCTTAGACCACCCAAGATGTTTATTTTAACCAGATGGATCCACTGGGTTTCAGCCAAATTCCCCACTTCCTAAGATAGGAAAGCTTTGGGTGAAAGGAAGAAAGGGAACCAGTGTCAGTGCCATGAATGCCTTCTAGGCAAGGACGTTCCACACTGCCGGCTTGCCTTTGTCTGCTCCTAGAAGGCTCAGGGGGCTTCCCTGATAGCTCAGCAGGTTAAGAATCCTAGAATGCAGGAGACTGGGTTCCATCCCTGGGCTGGGAAGATCCTCCGGAGAAGGGATAGGCTACCTACTCCAGTATTCTTGGGCTTCTCTGGTGGCTCAGACAGTAGAGAATCCGCCTGCAGTACGGGAGACCTGGGTTCAGTCCCTCAGTTGAGAAGATCCCCTGAGGAGGGCATGGCAACCCACTCCAGTATTCTTGCCTGGAGAATCTCCATGGACAGAGGAGCCTGGCAGGCTACAATCCATGGGTCACAAAGAGTTGGACATGACTGAGAGACTAAGCACAGCACAGAAAGATAAGAGGAGGAACACAAATGAGGCTTAAGATGCCTGTTGGACCTCTAACTTAACCAAGTGACCTTGGGCTGGACTGCAAGACCTAAGCAGCTTTCCAAATAAAACTTTCTGTGACACTGTCCTCCTCCCCTGTAAAGATAGATGTAGTGAATCTTGGGGTTCCAATCAGAGCTTCAAAATATGATACAATATGATGTATAAAGAATTAACTCTTAGGGGAAGAAATGGAGAATGCAATGGCACCCCACTCCAGTACTCTTACCTGGCAAATCCCATGGACAGAGGGGCCTGGTAGGCTGCAGCCCATGGGGTCGCTAGAAGTCAGACACAACTGAGCGATGCATTGGAGAAGCAACCCACTCCAGTGTTCCTGCCTGGAGAATCCCAGGGATGGGGGAGCCTGGTGGGCTGCCATCTCTGGGGTCGCACAGAGTCGGACACGACTGAGGCAACTTAGCAGCAGCAGGGGGAAGAAATAGGTATCTCTGCATATGGTATGCTCAATATGTAGAAAACCCTAAAGATTCTAGACACAGAAAAACTGTTAAACTAATACATGGCTTCAGCAATGTTATACAAAAATCAGCTATTTCTCTTCAACGAGATATCCGAAAAGGAGGGGCTTCCCTGGTGGCTCAGTGGTAAAGAATCTGCCTGCCAATGCAGGAGATGCAGGTCCCATCCCTGCTCTGGGAAGGTTCTGCATGCCGCAGAGCTGCTAAGCCCGTGTGCCACAACTGCTGAGCCTGTGCCCTCGCGCTGGTGCTCTGCAACAAGAGAAGCCACCGCAGTGAGAAACCTGCTCGCCGCAACTAGAGAAAAGTCTGCACAGCAACGAAGACCCAGCACAGCCATAAATAAATAAAAATTACTTTTAAAATCCAAAAAGTAAATTAAGAAAATAATTCCACTTACAATAGCATCAAAAAGAATAAACTACTTAGGAATTAACCAAGTAAGTGAAAGACTTACATGTCAAAAAGCTACAAAACATCACTGAGTGAAATTTAAAAATATACAAATAAACGGAAAACCATTTCATACTCATGGATTAGAAGACTTGATATTGTTACTACAAAGCAATCTACAGAATCACTACATTCTCTATCAAAATCCCAATGCCTTTTTTTTTTTTTTGGCAGAAATAGAAAAACTCATTCTAAAATTCATATGGAATATCTAGGGATATCCAGTAAGTGAAAAAATTTGAAAAACAAGAACAAAGTTGGAGGACTCAACTTTCTGATTTCAAAGCTTAACAAAGCTATAGTAATCGAAAGAGTGGCACTGGCATAAAGACAGACAAACAGACCAATGGAATCAAGTAGACAGCCCTAATATAAACCCTCCCATATATGGACAAATGATGATGCCAAAACCATTCAGTGGTGAAAGGACAATCTTTAACAAAATGCCGCTGGGAAAACGATATCCACATTTAAAAGAATAACTAAAAATTAACTCAAAATAGACTAAAGACCTAAATGTAAGAGCTAAAACTATAAAAGAGAACATGGAAAAACTTGATGACATAGGACTGACAATGATTTCTTGAACATAACACCAAAGGCATAGGCAACAATGATAAAAATTAGACAAATTGCACTTTATTAAAATTTTCTTGTTTTATTTCTCTGATGACATAGTGCAAACATTACAATAAAAGTTTTATTGACCTGGTACTTAGCACTTGACGAAGGTTTTGATTATATGTTCTTATGACATATAATCGCCCCACTCCCCCGAAAAGGACATGACCAACAAAGTAAGAAGGCAACTTACAGAATGGAAGGAGGTATTTGCAAATTACATGTAAGGGTTAATATCTAGTCTATACATAAAACCCCTAGAAGTCAGCAACAAAAACCCAAAAGACTAGACTCAAAAATAGACAAAGTATTGGAATGGACATTTCTCCAAAAGAGAGAAACAGATGGTCAGCAAGCAAGTGAAAAGATGCTTGACATCACTAATCATTAGAGAAATTCTAATCAAAACACAATGAGATCCCACTTTACACTCATTAGATTGACTGTTTAAAAAAACAAGTGTTGATGAGAATGTAGAGAAATTGGGACTCTTGTGTATTCTTGGTGGGAATGGAAAATAGTATAATAATGATTCAAAAAAGGCAGTATGATATGATTCAGCAATTCCACTGAGTATATACCCAGAAGAATTGAAAGCAGAGACTTGAACAGATGCTTTGTACACTTATTCATTGTAGTATTATTCACAATAGCAAGAAGGTGGAGGCAGCCCAAGTATCCCTCAATAGATAAATGGATAAACAGAATGTATACACTGTGGACATTTAAGAAAGTTATTATTCAACCTTACACAAGAAGGAAATGCTGACATACTATGACACAGATGAGCCTTGAAGATGTAGTGCTAAGGGGAATAAGCAAGTAGAAAAAGACAAATGCTGCGATTACCCTCTTAACAGGGAACTCAGTCAAATTCAGAGACAGAAAGTAGAAAGGTAATTGCCAGGTGTTGAGGGAAAGGGAGAGTGGGGAGTTAATAGTTTAATGAGCACCGAGTTTCAGTTTTGTATGACGAAAGTGTTCTGAAAATGGATGCATCAGCAAATGTACCGCACTGGGTCACAGAACTACACACTGAAATATGGTGAAATTTTGGACTTTTCTGGGCGGCCAGTGGTTAAAAATCCATCTGCCAATACAGGGGAAACAGGTTCAGTCCCTGCTCCAGGAAGATTCTGCCAGCCTGGCAACAGCCCACGTGGCCCTAGAGCCCAGGCTGCGGAACAAGAGAAGCTGCCTCAACAAGAAGCCCATGCTCTACAGTTAGAGAGCTGCTCCCACTTGCAGCAGTTAGAGCAAGCCCAAGCTCAGCAATGGAGACCCAGTGCAGCCAAAAATAAATACATAAATAATTTTTAAAATTTAAAAAGTAAATCCTAAGAGCTCTCATCACAGGAGATTTTATTTTTCCTTTTTCATATTTGTCTTCCTTTTCTCTTTACTGTATCTATCTCAGAAAGTGGGTGTTAGCCAATCCTACTCTGGTAAACATCTCAGAATATACGTAAATCAAACCATCATGCCGTGGACCTTAAACTTACACAGTGATGCACATCATTTTTCAATAAAACTGGAAGAAGCTTATTCAGCAGGAGTCTCCCCTTCCCTCCCTAACTTGTGGATTTATTCCTCACCAATAGCAGACGTGGTTTCATCTCCTGGAATACTCTCCTCCTTTCCCCTCCCTCTTCCTCTTCTTAACTCCGACTCTTCCCTCCGAGTTCAGTTCCCTAACAGCCCACATCAGATTCCCCATTACAATCCTCTGCCACTAGACCCAGCAGGCTAAAAACTTACTTTTTCTGTCTTTGACTCCAGGCCAGGTATTCTTCCAGCATTCTGGGATAGAATGATCTATCTCCAGCACTGCATGCATCAGGGAGTCTGTAAAATAGGTTTTATATCAGTGATGCATGTCCAAACTGGAGTGAGCTGGTTAGGCTTTACTCTAGGTTTGCATAGGGGAGATGGTTCAGAGGAGGGAGGACTGATAATGTGAAAGTTAGGACGAAAGGTGTACACCCATGTCAGGTATATGGCCATCCCACCAGGTGAAGACAAAGTAATGTCTGTTGCAGTATCATGTTTGGTGCCCCTCTGGTTTGCGGGGTCTTTTTTCAGGTACCAGGGATTGAACCAAATTCCACGGGAGAGAAAGCATATTGAGTTCTAACCACTGGACCTGCAGGAAACTCCCCAGGGTGCAGATTTTGAAATCAGACAGACCCAGATACTAGCTGAGTGGTTCAGAGCAAGTTACTTTGCCTCTATAAAACCACCACCACACAGGATTCATGTGCCTTGTTACTTTGCACAGTGTGCGCAGGGCACCACCTGGCGAGCTGGCTGAAACTCTGATTATGGGCCCCGCCCCAGAATTTCTGATTCATGGGTCTGAACGGGATCTGAGAATCTGAATCTCTACTCAAATTCCCAGGTAATGCACCTGCTGCTGGTCCAGAAGCATACTTGTGAACCACTAACCAAGCGCGTAGCAATGACACGCTCGCTGGAAGAATGCTCAGATATTCAGATGCCACCTTTTTCCCTGAGGAGTCCTCAGCTGGTTCCAACACTCTCCCCTCTTTGGATCTCAGGGCTCACATCTGTCAAAAGAGGACGCTAGGCATGAAGAGACACTAAAGTTACTACTACACAAAACAACGAACTTTCTGAACAAGGTCCTAAGGGACTTGCAAGGTTCGGGGAAAACAAGCAAGGGCTAAACCCTGAGGGGCAACTTGGGGCCCCCGGGGGAGCAAGGCTTGGGCTCCAAAGGCCGCCTCGGGTAAGGCAGGGCCGTGTTCTGTCCCGCTGCTCGAGGGACAAGCTGTGGCGGATTGGACGAAGCTCCTGTTTAACCTCGCCTCCCTCGGTGACATCGTTCTTATGCTTCCGCTGCGTCTCCTCGCGCTCATGGCGTCGTCGTTACCAAGATTGTCCCTTTCCTCTCACCTTACTGCGGGGTCAGCGGAAGCTTGCCGTCACGTCCCCGAGCATAGTGCGCTTGCGCCGAAGCGGCGTCTGTTCTTGCGTTCGGACAGCTGCACGGCTGCTGATTGGCTGCGTGCACGTCGGCGGGAGGACGACGCGCGGCGCTGCGTGGCTTCGCCTTCCGCGCGCTTGGTCTCTACCGAGCCAGCAGAGCCCGGGTGTTTGGCCAAGTGCAGGCTGCCGGGGGGGTGCCGCTGAACCGATCTGCTAAGCCTGTCGCTGTCGCCGCCACCGCCGACCCGCGCTCCGTGACCCGCGGCCCCGACCCCTTTTAGATCGGCCCGCGCGCCCAGGCCCGGCCCGGGCGGCGCGACGGGGAGGATGAGCGGCGGGCGGCGGAAGGAGGAGCCGTCTCAGCCGCAGCTGGCCAACGGGGCCCTCAAAGTCTCTGTCTGGAGCAAGGTGCTGCGGAGCGACGCGGCGTGGGAAGACAAGGTGCGTGGGGACTAGCGGGGGCGCACGTCCGAGGAGCCAGCTGGGACTCGGGGACGAAAGGACAGACCCGATCCTGCCCCTGCCCCGGTCCGGGCCTGGCCGAGTGTTCGGGGTGGCGGGGCGAACTGCGCGGGCCCAGCTGTCAGGCTCGGGGCTCATCACAGAGTGGTCGAAGGGTGAAATCACCTGGGTCACTCGGGAAGCCGCAAGGAGGGGCGGAGGAGTTGTCCCCGCAGGCAGGTCGCGTGCCTGAACGGCAAGACTGAGCTGAGTTCGATCCCATCTCTGCCTTTTAGTGCCAGCAGGATCTTGAGTAAGCGACTGATGTACCAGCGTCGTTGGCAGGAGCAGTAACCAGAGCAGACGTCTATTGAATACTTACTATGTGTCCGGTTCTCTCTGTGTATCATCTCACTTGAGTCTCAAAAAACTCTGAAGTGGGGTACTTGCTGCGTTAAAGTGCTTAGCACATAGTGAGGCTCACCAAAGGTGAGCTGCCATTGCTTTCCTGTTGAATGAGGAAACTGAATACTCTAATAGTGTGAGAGTTAAGAGGGGAGACTGAGACCACCTTTCAGGGGTGACCGTTAGTGCATGTGTGTGGTGGGGAGTAGGGGTCGAAGAGAGACCACCAAATGTGTGTGAGGAATGGTTGGGGAACTTCAAGATGTCCTACTGGTCACATGCATTCAGAAGATCTGAGTGTGAGCACTTCCTCACCTCTGCTCCATGGTGGGGAAGGAGCTATTGCAAATAGCTTGATTCCAGTTGGCCTGAAAAGATTTGTTGTACCTGCAATCTTTCCCTTGTTTTTTTTTTTTGAATGATGAAATAGGTTTTCCTGGGGTTCCTGTAAGGGGGCGGGGGTGAATGGGAGGCACTTCCTGAAAGTGCCCTTGTCCTGCCCAGCTGCTGTGAAATCTTCCTGATTTGCTGTGTCATGGCTTTCTTTCTTTGTGTAAGGACTGGTTTCTGCAGTCCAGGGAAGGTCGGAAACCTGAATCTTCCATGTTCCTCTATGAAAATTTGATGTGCTGGCACCTTCTTCACTTTTGTTTCTAATTCAACCTCTTCTTTGTGACTTACTTAGAATTCCTTGTGTGGGGAAGTGGTAGTGAATCGGTTCACAGTCAGCCCCTTCTGCCTGTGGCTAATCTGTCTAGGTATCCCCAGGTCAGATTAACTGGCCAGTAGCTCAGTTACTGTCACAGCGATTTCATTTTTGTAGCTTCTGGAGGGAAAAAGGTAAATAATTTTTCTAAAATTTTTATCTAGAGCACAACACCCTGGAAGCCATCACTTAAGTAAATATATCATCTTTTTTTAAAACCACAATTTAGTACAAGAAGAATTCGAGAACCAAATACCATAGTCTTGGGGGAAATTTCTCTAGAAGAAGAGTTTAGCAGGGAGCTTTTCTACTAAACTTGTTCCTCACCTGTTACAAAAACTCTCTGACTCTGACCTCATGGACTGGAGCCCACCAGGCTCCTCTATCCATGAGACTTCCCAGGCAAGAATACTGGAGTGGGTCGCCATTTCCTTCTCCAGGGGATCTTCCCGACCCAGGGATCAAACCCACGTCTTTTATGCCTCCTGCATTACAGGCGGATTCTTTACTGTCTGAGCCACCAGAGAAGTCCCAAGATAAGTAAATATGTATCATTTTTTTTTTAACCACAATTTAGTATAAGAAAAAGATGTGGAGATTGAAGAACCGAATACCATTGCTTTGGGGGAAAATTTCTCTGGAAGATGAATTTAGCAGAATGATTTTGTTCCTCACCTGATACAAAAGGTTCTCTTGTGGTACTCCCTCCAGATAATGGATACATTCTCTCTTTTTCTACAGGATGAATTTTTAGATGTGATCTACTGGTTCCGACAGATCATTGCTGTGGTCCTAGGTGTCATTTGGGGAGTGTTACCGTTGCGAGGTTTCTTGGGAATAGCAGGGTAAGTCTTGGGTCTTTTTGTATTTTTAGGTTTCTGTGTGTGTAATAACTAAAGCAAAAAACTGGCCCCATGATGGCCCTCCTGGGTCTGATGCACGCTCCTCAGTTCAACAGGCCTGGGAATATCTTGGGTCAAGCATGTTACCTTTATGAAGTACTGGGTTAGTTTATTCATTCATGGGTCTGTAATGACCTCATGCAAGAGGTTGCTATATTGCCTGTTGGTAACAGGCATCTAGTTCTGACATGGCCTTTGTTGTCTAGGGCAAATTTGGGAGGTGGAAGAGCTCCTGTACCTGATAATCACTCCCTCGTGCACTGTGCTGGATGCCCTGAATCTTGGCTTTGGCAGAAGTTGTTTTAGGTTCCTACTTTTTTTTTGGCCTTGCCACATGGCATGCAGAATCTTAGTTCCCAGACCAGGGATCGAACTCATGTCCCCTATAGTGGAAGCACTTAACCACCGGACTGCCATGGAAGCCCCAGGTCCCTACATTTTAAAGGCAGTGAAAAAGTAGGAGACTGGGTCCTTCTTCCTTTATTGTGTACCCGTGGCCGGTGGCAGCATTTGACACCAGCCCCTGGTCATCGCTCAACTTGCTAAGAAGTCACTGCATGCCCACCAGGTTGATTTTAAAAGATTTGTGGGAATTGTCTTAAGATGGGAGTCGTGGGCAAGTTATGGTAGAAATGGACAGGCAAACCTTTGGCCTTTTCTCTTTTCACACAGGGAAAACAAACGGTCAGTACTCAACACTGGAAAATCACATAGATGTGTTAGTTGTGATCACATGTTTTATTTCCTTACTCTGGGTGAACAGTGTGAAATCATTTCAAACTCATTTGAGTTGGCTGTTTTCTCAGAAGGTAACTGAAAAGGAATGTACAGTTCTCTCTCCCAGCTGAAGAGGGTTTTTGATTTATGATGCTGAGCAAACTATTTGTCCAAGGAAACCATAGGCTTTATCCTCCAACTCACTCTTGACAGAGTGGACATTTGATGAAGACTCACTGAGGATGATGAGATGCAGGCAGGGCCTGGGGTTCATAGAGGTCTTCTCAGGCTGGAAGTGGTCTGAAGATACATACCACATTTTTAGAATGTTGGTCACCCCATTTGAGCTTACTATGAGAAAAAAAGGCGGATACCAGGAAAATGGCCAGAGGTGGCAGAAGGCAATCGAAAAGCCAAAAAAGTAGTCTCCTGTCTTCCCCAGATCGCTTTTCTAAGAGAGGGTAACAGTGGTTTGAACCCCCTGCACATGTCTTGTCTTACAGGAGCCCTGAGGGATTTCTCTGAATTCACCCAATCTGGGAATAATATAACAAAGACTCAGGCTAGTCAGGGTTCCCTGGTGGCTCAATGGTAAAGAACCCACCTGCCAGTGCAGGAGATGCGAGTTCAATCCTGGGTCAGGAAGATCCCCTGGAGAGGGAAATGGTAACTCACTCCAATGTTCTTACCTGAAGACTCCCATGGACAGAGGAGCCTGGTAGGTTAGACCATGGTGTCGCAAAGAGTTGGACACAACGAGCGAGTAACACACACACACACACACAACACACAAACACCTCTGCCCGCTGCCCCAATCCAGCATGCTTGTCTCTTTGCCCATACATTTGCTGTGTTGTTCTCTCCTGTTTAAAATATAGAATTGATGCCCATCCTTAAATCTTAGTGTGGAGACTTCCAGTCCTTTCCTGACCAACCCCCCGCACCCCCAGACATTTAAATGCTTTGTTTCTATGACTTCACTTTCTACTTAGCGTGTGACTCTTGACAGGCAGGCCCAGTGTCAGTCATTTTCTCTTTCCCTTCACCCTGTGTCTCTTTCATTTGTATTTCCCTTTCTCATCTCATTAAGCAACCACTTTTACAGTAGGAGACTCTAAATGAGCTTAGTAGCTGAGCCCCACTGACATTTCTAAGTCCCATTAGTAGGCTCTGTCAGAGCCATAACTCAGCCTGTCCAAAATGAAACTCCTGTCAGAGGGACGTGGCCACGCTGGCTGGATCCCCAGATTTCTAGTAGCAGATAAGGAGGTGGCCATGGCATAGCTAAGCCAAGGACTGTAGTGTGCGTGATATCCAAGAAAAACCATCTGTTCTTCCTGACTCCCTGCTTCAGTTGCTGGACCCATGGTTCTCCCAAGCACTTAGGCGTGAAGCCTTTGGGACTTCTTGCCTCCCCATTCAGCCATTTTCTCAGTCCCAGTCCTCAAACTTTATTTGTACTGATGTCTTGAAACAGGACTAAACCAGTCTCCCAACTCCTGTTCTTTCTGGCCTGAGAAAGCCCACAGTGACTACTCACACCCTGCCTCAACCTCACCTTGCTCAGACAGCCTCAGGTCTATAGCACACCCCCTCCCCACCTTGCACAAGGATTTACACTCCTATCCTCACACTGCCCTACCATGCCCTGCAGCAGCTCACACTTTCATCCACAGAACAGGAGGAACCTGTTCTCTTTACATTTTCCACTGCAGCCTTCAGAGGGGGTGTGGCCTGAGGCGTATGGTGCGCCGCAAGGTTAGGTGCAGTTTTGATCCCTTTATGAATATTGCTTTTACGCAGCTGCAGTGCCAAGCGATCAGTGGAGCACGGTGCGGTGTCACTCTTCTCAGGATTCGGATTCCTGCGCCAGTTAGATCCTATGTGATGGGGGTCAGAGACCTTTCTGAGCCCTCTGGTTTCAGCCCCCCATAGATGGTGAACTGACGCTGGCACTGCCATGTTCATCTCTGCATCAAGTGCAGTAGCTGCCAGTGAACACTCAGAAACTGTCTCCCAGTGGGAACTATCAGGCGCTGCTCTACCATGCCCTTGCTTGCCCGGGACTAGGCCATGAAGCAGCAGCTTCACATGGGTCTTTTCCATGGCCACCCCCTCTTCCCGAGCTGCAACTGCCTGGAGGCCATCAGGAACTGGTCCTATTTGGGATTGTTCATCAGCCTTCTGTCTTACTTCAAGGGGGTAGGAGAACTTACATATGCTTGCTGATCAACTAAAAAGAGGTTGTTTTTTTCTCTAACACAGCCAAGTGGGCAGCTCCACTGAGGACCTAGGTGTGTTCTCATAGATCATTTCATTTGCTCCCATGACATGGTTAAGTGCAGCTGCCGCCCTGACTGAGCTGGGCCATGCTGGTGGGAGTTCTGGGTCCTCCACACCTACGGCTCACGTTTGGTGCTTGTCCTCCCTTGCTCCAGGTTCTGCCTGATCAACGCGGGTGTCCTGTATGTCTACTTCAGCAACTACCTGCAGATAGACGAGGAAGAATATGGCGGCACGTGGGAGCTCACAAAAGAAGGGTTTATGACATCATTTGCCCTGTTCATGGTATGTGTCACTGAGAATGTCACAGCAGGGTGTGTCATTTCCTAGCGCTCTCAGTTCTTCAAGGGGAGCCCTTTGATAGTTACACTGTGTCATTTGCCTACTGTTTTTCCAAGACTCCTGAGGCTGGAGGGCCTTTCTTGACTTATTTAATAAGATGTGGGGTGATGCACTGTGGGGTGATCTCCCTGTGGTGAGTGAAGGCAGGGCTCATTGTCAACTTTTGCATCCAATTCTCAACTCTGGCTGCATATTGAAAACTGGGGAACATTTTAACACATATATTCATAATCGCCCCCAAATGGAAATTTTTGCATTTGCCATCACCTGACAAGTGGCTGGATAAAATGCTCGGCCATAAAGATGACTGAAGTACTGGTACAGGCTCCAACATGGATGGGCCTTGAAAACATGATGCTGGGTGAAAAGAATGCAGACACACAAGGCCACACGTTGTGATTCTGTTTATGTGAAATGTTCAAAAGAGGCAAAGACAGGGGTGGAAAGGGAAATGGGAAGTAACTGATAACAGGAATAGGTTTTGTTTCCAGGGTAACGAAATGCTCTAAAATGTTTTCACAACTCCGAATATACGAAAAACCTCTGAATTGTATATACTTTAAAGAGGTAAACTTTATGAACAATGAACTACATCTCAAAGTTATATTTTAAAAGTTACAGACCCTAGCCCAGACCAATGAAATCAGAATCTCTGGGAGGTGGCACCTGGCCATCTCTCTGTTTTTAAAGATCCCAGAAGATTGCCAAGGACAGGTCAGGTTTGAGAACCTCTGCTCTGATAGGAAGCTGACAGGGTATGACATGAGTTCTGTTTTCACGTGTTGCTAATTCTAACACTTGCTAGCAGTACAGTTGACTTTGCCTCCATCATTTCCACATCTGTAACTCTAAGCCCTCGCACTGTTTGGCAGGAGGAGAGACTTGTCCAGGGTCATTTGGGAGCACAGCAAGGTGGTCCTGGGTTCTACTGGAGACATCTTGTTTTCAGTGAAATTATGTAAGCCCCCAAGCAGCTCGCGTTAGCTAGCTCCCCGGGAAGTCCACCGTGTGCACTTTGTTAGGACACTTTTGTTTGGTGGAGTAGGAGCCTGTGTTGACCCTCTCGGTAGAGGGACCTGTAAACATTGCTTCTTTCCTGTCTAGGTCATCTGGATCATCTTCTACACTGCCATCCACTATGACTGACAGTGCATGGCCCCAGCCTGCTCCCTGTCTGGTCCAGAGGACCCTCTTAGTCACAGCACAGAAGCATGATTGGTAGGGGCTCCCCAGCCACGTGGAACCCGGAAGACCCATGTTTCCTGGACCGAGAATCAGTGTGTTGGGCGTCAGTGTCTTCTGCAAGGGTTGTGACCTGAAACTTTTTAAAGAACCATCCACCTTGTGGAGAAGCACTTTTGAACTGTCCATCGCCAACCGTTTCTTCTTGGAGACCATCATGAGATACCTGTTTGCCAGTTGGAGCTGTCCTTTAATTTGCTGCACCTCTGGATCTGGATGAAACATTAAATTGTCTTCCTTCTCCATCAGGTGTACAGTTTTTAAACTACCAATCATGGGCATTTCAAGTCTTCTGAAAACAGTGTGGCAGTATGTGCATGGTCCATAGCACAGTACAAGCAGCATCTGATAACAATTTTCATTGTAAAATGTTTTCAGATACTTGAATAAATCAGATCTTTAATTGAGACCCTGTTGATGATATTGATAAAGCCGTTCCCACCTCTCTCTAGCTTCAGAACCCTGTAGGGCAAAAGAAGCAGTGGCCTCCCCCTCCCCTTCCTTCTTCCCTCTTCTCTCTGCTCACTTAGCAGCTTCAGCCAGGCCCCTTTCCTTTCATGGGCAGCAGGGAAATGGAGGACTGGAATTGGTACAGGCAGTGGCCTTGACTTTGTGGAGAGAGGGCTCACCATCCTCTGATGCCCCTGCCCAGGTAATGTGACTATAACCTCGCCTCAGTGTGCTTGGCTCAGATGGTGTCATTTTGCATTTGGCCACAAGGTGGCGAGGCTGCTGTAGCCAGAAAAGCGTAAGGTAAGGTGAAGTCACTAAGTCGTGTCTGACTCTTTGCGACCCTGTGGACTGTAACCAACTAGGCTTCTCCGTCCATGGGATTCTCCAGGCAAGAATACTGGAGTGGATTGCCATTTCCTTCTCCAGGGGATCTTCTCAATGAACCTGGGTCTCCCGCATTGGAGGCAGACGCTTAACCTCTGAGCCACCAGGGAAGCCCAGAAAAGCGTACTCAGGTTCAAAGGATGAGCTACACAATGAAACAGACCTGAGAGCTAGGACTGTCCAGAGAAGGGGCTTAACGCGATGTGGAGGACCTGGTCTGTCAGAGGTCTTGCTCTTGGCATGGCGGTCAGGTGGGAGCTGGCCAGCCCCGGTTCTGCTGCTGTTTACGCCACCTATCCTTCTGCTTTCCTGTTCCTTCCAGGCCACAGTCCACCTTCAGAGGTGTGGTAGCATTCTGAGAGACTGGTCAGTTTTCTTTAAATGGTTACTTCTTCTGCCTTGATGCTGGTGGTGGTTTTCTACCTTGTGGGAGGAGTTGTGAGATGGAAAATGATTCTCGACAGGCAGGAGATGACACTGGAAATCCCAGACTCAGGAACTGACTGGGTCAGACCCCAGAGGACATCTGGTCTCTTTTTGGAGTCCTGGCCCTGTTCTTAACTGCTCTAGACTTGAACTAGAGGTTGCAGGCCAAGTCATCGAGCTAGGAGGAAGTTAAGTGATTCCTTAGGGCTGAGAGGAAGGAACAGAGGACACTGCATCCCTCCCTCGATGCAGCCTTGCCTCTGGGGTGCTCGCTCAGGCTGAGCTGAGGTGGGGCTCTAGGTGCCGCAGCCTTGGTTCCCCTTTCGCCGTCTGCTTTCGGCCTTGACATCGTCCAAGGAGGTGTCATCAGTCAGGCTGATGTAGGAGTTCAGGGCCTCCCGGAGGCCCTCACTGAGGAGGGACTCCTCCGCTGCGGCAGATGCTTCAGAGAATAGGAGGGAGCTGTGGAGAAGGGACAGAGCTGGGTTGGGAGCCTCAGCCTCCTCCCCGCCCCCTGCCACAGTCCCTGCTCTCAGAACCTGCTGAAAACCCCCTGGTTTCCTGTTCCCTGTCAGATTAAGATCCCTGTTTGACCTCACTCAGGGCTGGTACTCTGTGGTATCCCATCTTGTCTGCCCTTCCACCCTGGCCACCTTGGTGTCCAGGCATGCCCAGTATCCGTGCCCAGTATCCGTGCCCGCTTTGGCGTCCCTGCTGGTCCCCCAGCAGACTCACTGAGCCTGGGCTGGCCTCTGAATTCAGATGATGCTTAGTGGCTCCCAGGTGTCCCTGTAGATGACGCCCCAGTCCAGGTTCCCAGGGGTGGGTCCTTCTAACGCTTTGCTCCACTTCCCATTCCAGGAGCCCCTCACCTGTCCAGCTCTTTCCAGTTGAGTGGTTTCGCCTGCACAGTCACAGGTGGGGGTATGGCCTTGCCAGGGAGTGGGCCAGCCCTCTGCAGGGCACAGGGCTCCTTCAGGAGGCAGCAGATGTCATCCGCCAGCTCTGAGGAAGAGACCTAGACCTTTGACCTGGCTGACTCCAGCCCCACTTCCCTCGCCAACCGACCACCCTCACCCTGACAGCTTCCACACTTGGCTAGTGGGATTGGGAGCCCCAAGCTGTTCATCTGGAAGCTGAGATGCATTCAAAGATTCTGGGCTAACTAGGGAGACTTAATTAACTGTGTGATTTTTGGGTAAGTTGAGGAACCTCTTTGAGCCCCAGTTTTCTGATTAGGAAAGTGCTTTAGAAAGAAGAAAGCTAAGGAATGATCGGTCTCCACTTGTTCGGTCGGTATCTGCTGCCTGGAACAGCTGTCCAGAAACCGCCTGATCAGTTTTCTCAGCAGTGGTCTTTCCTCTCTGCTTCTGACACTGTGCTGTTACAGGATAGGCACCGGAAGATGCTGAGAACTGACTAAATTCCACAGTAACAACAGCTGTGGGCCTAATTCCTGCGGAGAGAACCATGCCAGCCGTGGGGGACCTTGACTCAGAACCACAGTGGTGGGTGAGGTTCTGGCCTACACACCCACAGGACATCTGAGTGGCTCTGCTGGGGTGAGATGAAGCTAGGGCTCCCAGGCTGCGTTTCTTGGCACAGGGACTGGCGTGGAGAAAGGGGTGGTCCCTCTTCTGTCTGGATATTCTCCAGCAGGTAAAGTGTCCAAGAGATGACTGACTGCCCCCAAAGCCCAAATCCCCATCTACTCTCATAAGAGGCGGGGGGCGGCCGTACCGAGTAATGGTCCACCAGGGCCAGGAGTGAGGGGAAGGTGAGGCGTGGAGAGATGTACAGCCAACCATTGTCAAGGCGCTGGATCCTGTAGTGTCTGATCCGGTCCCAGGAGGCAGGGCGGCTGAGGCGAACCGACAGGGAATAACAGCCTGAGGAGGAAAGGCTCTGGGTAGGACTAAGGCTGTGCTGGGACCCAGCCTGCCCAGGATGGGAGAAAGAACATGTGAAATGGCCACAGAGAGTGGCCACCAGGCTCAGACAGAAGGGGAGGCAGAGGGGAAAGACAAAGACTTGCTCTCTTGTTCACAAATAACAACACATTCATAACAGCTAGGGCTCTCATGAGGATAAAATGAGGTCATGCACACGGAGTGCTCAGAACAGGGCCTGCCACAGTTGAACTGAGCATTAAGTGCTGGCTGTTATTATAAAGACCCAAGTGGACAGAAGTGTTTTAGAACGTGATCAGTAGATGTCAGCAAGGATGTGGAGAAAAAGGAATTCTTAGCCTACTTGTGGAAAGGTAAGTCAGTATGAGCCACTTTGGAAACAGCTGGCATTAACTAGTCAAGTTGAATGTGCCCATAACTCACAACCCAGTGGTTCCATCCCAGCATGATCCTTTGCCAATACAAAACCAAAAATATTCAGAGCAGCATTGTTCAGAAAAGCCCCAGGGTGCAAAGAGCCCATATGCACTCAAGAGAATGGTAGATTCTAGAAAGTAACACTATTCAGTGAAAGTGTTAGTTGCTCAGTAGTGTCCAACTCTTTGTGACCCCATGGACTATTGGCCCCCAGGCTTTTGTGTCCATGGAATTGTCCAGGCAAGAATACTGAAGTGGGTTGCCATTTCCTTTTCCAGGTGATCTTCCTGATGGTGGGGTCAAACCCAGGTCTCCTCTGTTGCAGGCAGATTCTTTGCAATCTGAGGCACCAGGGAAGCCCCACTATTCTGTAGTAAAAGTTAATAACCATCATGTACACATGGATAGGTGAATGTTTAAAATAATGAGCAGAAACAGCAAGTCACAGAAGCATACATTGAGTATGATTCTATTTATATAAAGTTCAGAGGCACCCCAAGACTATATTGACTATATTGCATGTGTGGCAAAGCTAGGAAGAAAAGAAACTGATCAACACGGTGAAGCAGGCAGGGGCTTCAAAGGCAAAGACGCACAGTCTCCCACCTACGCTGAAAGGTGGGCATTGGGTGTTGCTTTTATTAGTCTTTAACCTATTGCTTTTGTTCAGCCACTAAGTCATGTCCGACTCTTTGCGACCCCATGGACTGTAGCATGCCAGGCTCTGGTGTCCTCCGCTATCTCCTGGAGTTTGCTCAGATTCATGTCCATTGAGTCAGTGATTCATGTCCATCGAGTCAGATATATAACCATCTTGTCCTCTGCTGTCCTCTTCTCCTTTTGTTTTCAATCTTTCCCCACGTCAGGGTCTTTACCAATGAGGTGGCTCTTTGCATCAGGTGGCCAAAGTATTGGAGCTTCATACGTGAATGTTATATACAAGTGACAGAATATGCAAGTGACAGAATTTTTCCAGTTTTTGGGTTTTTAGGGGTGTGGTGCATCCTAAAGGAGATCAGTCCTGGGTGTTCATTGGAAGGACTGATACTGAAGCTGAAACTCCAATACTTTGGCCACCTCATGCAAAGAGTTGACTCACTGGAAAAGACCCTGATGCTGGGAGGGATCGGGGGCAGGAGGAGAAGGGGACGACAGAGGATGAGATGGCTGGATGGCATCACCGACTCGATGGACATGAGTTTGGGTAAACTTCGGGAGTTGGTGATGGACAGGGAGGCCTGGCATGCTGCGGTTCATGGAGTCGCAAAGAGTTGGACATGACTGAGCGACTGAACTGAACTGAACTGGTAGTTTTGGTCATGCCATGTGGCTTGTGGGATATCAGTTCCCAGACCAGGGATTGAAGCTGGGCCATAGCAGTGAAAGCCCAGAATCTTAACCACTGGGCCACCAGGGAATTGTCTGTTTTAGTTTTTAAAATAAACTTTATTGAGATATAATTTATATGAAATGAAAATGCAAATGTTTAAAGTATATAGATGATAGGTTTCAACAAAAAACAGATAACTGGCCATGGTTGAAAAATAGAGAAAAAAAGGACTATATAAAATTGTAACTATATAAAAATCAGGCCTAGAATAGTAATTTTCAGCAGATGAGGATACATATGAGAGCTCTCTATAACTTTAACGTGGGATTCATTTCTTCAGTCAACACTTCATCAAAACGAAAGGGGGGCTCTCCTGGTGGCTCAGTGGTAAAGAATCCCCCTGCCATTGCAGGCGACGTGAATTTGACCCCTGATCTGGGAAGATCCCACATGCCGAGGGGCAACTAAGCCCGTATGCCACAGCTATTGAGCCTGTGCTCTGCAGCCCAAGGGCTGCAGCTTCTGAAGCCGCATGCCCAGAGCCTGTGCTCTACAACAAGAGAGGCCACCACAATGACAAGACCACACACCACAGTGAAGAGCATCCACAGCTAGAGAAAGCCCATGCGCAGCAATGAAGGCCGGATCAGCCAGAAATAGGTAAATAAAATTATTTTTTTAAAAAGCCAAACAGGAAGAGGGCTTTTAGTGGTATAATGGTAATTTATTATTACTATCTAAGGATCTAAAGCTATCTGTAGCTTTCATTTATCGAGTGCTTACTATGCACCTTTTATATGGGATATAATTCTCATAACCACCCTATGAGGTAGGTACAATTATCCCCACTTTACAGATGAGAAGACTGGCACAGAGAACCTAGAACAAGAGGCAACGGCCCTGTCACTTAACCTTTCCCTGTGGAATGCCAACGATATGCAGGAGGGAATTTCCCAAACCACAGGCACTGCTTGGTTTTAGGAAGCTTTACTTTGAGGAAGTGGTCTAAATACTCCATTAAAAGGCAGAGATTTTCAAACTGTATTTTAAAAATACAACTACTTGGGACTTCCCTGGTTGTCCAGAGGCTAAGACTCTGAGCTCCTAATGTAGGGGGCCTGGGTTCGATTCCTGGTCAGGGAACCAGATCCCACATGCCACATCTAAGACCCCATGTAGCCAAATAAATAAATATATATTTAAAAAACAATACAGCTACTTGATAAACACATTCTGACTATTAAAACATAGGCTAAAAGTAAAAGATGAAAAATATGTATCATGCAAACATTAATCATAGGGAGGCTGGAGTGATTATATTAATATCAGAAAAGTAGAATTCCAGACCAACAATATTATCAGAGATAAGAGCGTCCACTCAATCACAGAGATTAAAGATATGGAAGCAAAGCCAAGAGCATTAACAGAAGAAAGATGTCCATAATCGTACCTGGAGATTTCAGCACTCCTCTCTCAGTACTTGATAGGATAGAAAATCAGTAGGGAAATAAAATAGTTGAACAATGCAATCAGCCCATGGGGCTTAATTAACAAACACTGGACCCAACAAGTGCACATGGGATATTCAAGGCAGATTGTAGACTGGGCCATAAAAACAAATTTAAAAGTACTGAAATAATTAAAGGTATGTTTTCTGACTACAACAATTATAAATTAATAACAAAAACATATGTGGAAAATTCCCAGATACTTGGAAATAACCCAGAGATTGAGGAAATTACAAGCAAAACTAGAAAATATTTTTAACCAAAGAAAAATTTGTGAGCTCAGCTAAATCAGGACTTAAAAGTACACATGTAGCTTTAAATTTCATATTTGAAAAAAGAAAGGCATAAAGTTCCTACCTTAAAAAGCTGGAAAAAGTAAAATTTTGTAGAAGGAAATAAAGCAGAAATAAAAAATAGAAAACAATAGAGAAAAATCAAATGCTGATTCTTGGAAAAGATTGATAAAAATGATAAACCTCGAGCTAGACTGATCAAGAAAAAAAGGAAAAACCACACACACACATTGCCAACATCAGGAAGAGGGGACATCACCATAGAATAGATGCTACACACATTAAAAGGGTAAAGGCATGAACAACTCTATGCCAATAAATTCTACAGTTTGGATGAAATGGACAAATCCTTAAACGATACAAATTACCAACACTGATGCAAGAAATAGAAAATTTGTATAGACCTATATCTATTGCAGAAGTTGAATTCATAATTTTAAAACTTGCTGCAAAGATGACTCTGGGCCCAGATGGCTTCACTTGTTAGTCCTATCAAACATTTAATAAGAAATAATTTCAATTTTATACAAATTCTCTTAAAATAGAGAAGGCAGCATTTTCCTACTCATTTTATGAGATCACTAATTAACTTGCTATAAAAACCAGACAAAAACATAATGAGAAAACTATAGCAATATCCCTATATATATACACACATACACATATATATGTACACATATATATAGACAAAAAAATCCTTAACACACTGTTAGCAAACTGTATCCAGCAATACATAAAAACGATAACACAATATGACTAAATTGATTTTATCCCAGGAATACAAGTTGATTTAAAAACTGAACATCATTGTTAACTCACTATATCAGTAGAATAAAGGGGGTGGGGAGGGAAACGATCACCTGGAGAAATGTAGAAAAATACTTTGACACAGTTCAGTTATGAGTTTTTAAAACTAAAACCACAAATAGAAGGTGTAATAGTTTCCTGTGGCTGCTGTGACAAGTTACCATGTATGTAGAGGTTTAAAACAAGAAGAGTGGATTATTTTACAATGCTGGGGGTCAAAAATCTGAAATGGGTTTCACTAAACAAAAATCAAGGTGTCAGCAAGCCTGTATTTCTTCTGCAGCCTCTAGAGGAGAACTCCTGTCTTTGCCTTTTCAGTTTCTAGAAGCCACCGGCATTCCTTAGTTTATGGCCCCCTTACTCCATCTTTATTCTTACCCTCTTGCCTCCCTCTTGTAAAGACCCTTGTGATTTCATTGGGCTCATCCAGATAATCCATAATCTCCCCATCTCAAAACCCTTAGTCACATCAACAAACTCTCTCTCGCAATGTAAGGTAATTCACACTCACTGGTTTCAGGAATTAGGACCTAGACATTATTGAGGAACTATACTGCTATCACAGAAGGGTACGTCCTTGTAACCTGACCTAGAGGATCTGTGAAAAATATATAAGCAACATCATACTTAATGGGAAAGACTAAATTTTTCCTTCTAAGATTAAGAACAGAGCAAGAATGTTCTTACAACTTTACTTGTTATATACTAGAGGTCGTAGCAAGTGCAATCAATACAAAAAAAAAGGTCTATGAGTTGGAAAATAATTAAACTATTTATAGATAATGTGGGATCACATATGTAGAAAATCCTAAGGAACCTACAAAAAAGCTACTAGAACTAATAAGTGAATTTAGCAAGGCTACAGGCTACGAAGTCAGTATACTTTGAGAAGTATGGAGTAGGGTCCCTGCTTCCTTTTCTTTGTCTTCTACTTGACTCTGGAGACACCTTGACTTTGTATCTTTAAGAATCTCTTCTGGGGCTTCCCTGGTGGTCCAGCAGCTGAAAGTCCGCCTGCCAATGCAGGGGACACTGGTTCAATCCCTGGTCAGGGAAGAGTCCACACGCCACAGAGCAACTAAGCTCATGTATACCACAACTACTGAGCCCATGTGCTGCAACCACCGAGGGTTGCTCACTTAGAACCTGTGCTCTGCAACAGAGAAGCCACTGCAATGAGAAGCTGAGCACTGCAACAAAGAGTGGCCCCTGCTCACCACAGCGACAGAAAGTCTTTGCAGCCATGAAGACCCAGAGCAGCCAAAAGCAACCAAATTTTTTTTTTAAAAGAGAAGTACCTCTTCTGGAGCTGTGTTGTCACCCTGAAAAAGTTCTCTGGTTGGGAAAGGGCTACATATCTGAAAATAGTCTCTGGAGGCCAACAAGTGAGCTGAACTAAGTGACCAAGTTCCTCTGTGGGGCCTGGTTCTCCAGCCACCCCATCTAGGCCACTGTCACCACAGTTACCAGAACCAGGAAGGGTCCTCACAGCCACACTGAGAACCTGACGGGTAGACTCAGAGAAATAAGCTCTGTCAACCCCGTGTGGAGACAAGCCTCCTCCCAAGGCCTCTGCGACCACTCTGTGTGCCTGGTGCCCTGCCGTCCCACCTCACTGCACGCTGTAGCCAGTCCCAAATACCTACTGCTGCCTCTCAGCTTTAGGACATCTTTTAAACTTGGACTGTCTGGGTTCACACCCCATAGAGTCACACCCTATAACACCTCCTGCACACTATAACCCTACCTAACTCTAAGACATTATTTGACCTCTCAGATTCGTTTCTGCATCTATAAAGGGGGATCATAATTGTCCCTGTCTCAGGAGACTGCCACAAGGATTCAGATGGTAAAGTAGATAAAACATTCAGCAGGGTCTGGCATATAGCAAGTATCCAATACTCCTGATCCGTTCTCTGCCTCTTTGCTCATATTGTTCCCTTTATATGGAACACTCTTCCACCTGAGTCAACACCAGTCTTCCTTTTACAACTCAGTTCCTACTCAGACAACTCTCCAGAGCTCGTTCTCTGCCTGGGAGAAGCCCCAGCTCTCCCTCAACACTACTCCACCCATCATATAACCAACGGTGAGTCTCACAAGGGATGGTTCTAATTTATTTGCCCACCATCTTCTCATCTCAGAAAACAGCAGCACGATTCACTCATTACTAAGCTCCTAACCCCAGCATCATCCCTCAGAGCTTCCGTTCTCTCTTAATCTCCCTTCCAGCCCTACAGAAAAACCTGAATGTACTGGCTACGCTCAGAACAAATCTGAAACCAACCACTTCTTACTGTGGCTTCCCACTTTCGCCTCATCCCCTGCCAGATCCTCTCTTTGCACAGTATAGGGATCAGATCATGTCACTCCCCTGCTTAGAACCCTCCCTGTCACATTTAAAATAAATCGGAAGCCCTCACCCTGGCAACACCTTGAGTGACCTGACTTTTGGTGACCTTGAACCTGCTCCCAGCACACACCTGCCCCCCACAGAGGAGGCACCTGTTTACTTGGTTCCTCCTAACTACTGCTTTATTGTTTCTTTGCGGCACTTGCTGGGCTGCTGTGTGTGCTCAGACGTGTCTGACTCTGTGACCCCAGGGACTGTAGCCTGCCAGGCTCCTTTGTCCATGGAATTTTCCAGGCAAGAACACTGCAGTGGGTTGCCATTTCCTACTCCAGGGCACTTGCCATGATCAGACGCCTAATGACTATTTGTTCACTATTCATGCTGCCAACTAACTGTGGGCAGGTATTTTGCTTTTTCTATTGTTGAATCCCCACCACTTACAACAGCGGCTGGCACAGTCACCATGCAATATTTACTGAGTGAATTACTGAATCTCAGTGATGAATACTGGACACAGGCATGATTAAAAGCAGACTCGAGCAGTTCTTGCCACCATTTGTACTGCAACTGCTGAGCACAGATGGTGTGAAGGGGCAGTCTACCCTATCCCGGTTCTTCACCCTCCCTCCTCCCCTCAAGGTACATACATGCACTCATTCACTCATCCATTTATCCAGTAAATATCTGTTGAGCAGGAGCTGGCACTGTGTGAGCCCCGGACACAGGTAATCAGAACTTCGTTCTCTGGGGCACGTTCTGTGGGGCACGTGCCTCAGCCAGAAGTTTCCTTTATGGTCCTCATCCTTACGTTTAGCTCCCCTGCTCTTAGACCACACACCTGACTTTGTTTTAAGAAATAAATGTGTTGCGGCTACAGAAGAGGTCTTTTCAGGTAGCTATGGGAATTGAGAGCAAAAGGCGGAAAGCAACCTGGGGACATGACGTTGCAATGGGTTGTGAAGAATGAGTAGGAGTTGGCCAAGTGGAAAAACGGAGGAGGGGGCTCTCCAGGCCGAGGGAGGCTTGTGAGCAAGGGTGCAGCAATGGAAAGAACAAGGAGTGTTTGCTCATGGAGCATTTTGGTAGACAGTGGGCCGGAAGCCAGGCTGTGGGAGCTGCGGCTGGTGCAGGGCCACTGGGAGACCCATGGGGGAAGGCAAGGTCCTGGGGTTGCAGGAAGCTCAGGCAGGCTTAGCCTAAGTCACAGGCTGGCCTGCAGTGACCCGTGGGGTCAGGCACGTGCTTTCCCAGGTGTTCTAACGATGATGCCAGGAGGAGGGGAGGGGTCCACAGTAGCTGAGGGATTAGACTAAAAGCTCTGAACTTCCAGAGACCTCTGAGAAGCTAAGAGCCTGGAGGATGCTGCACCTTGGCCCCTCAACTGTCTGGAGCCTGAGGGCAGGAACCACAATTTAGCAGGCCTGACTCAGAGAAGATGCTTATAAGCGCTTCTCAGCTGACAAAGCAGAGGTGAGCCCCTCAGGGGAAAGTGTGTACGGCTCATCAATCTTTTATGCTCAACAGAGTATCAACACATAGTAGGACAGTAGGAAGGTAAGAGGGTGGTGCTCTTGGGGTCTGGTCCTGGCGCTGACCTCTGGAACAGTCCTGGGACCGCCAGAAGCCCTTCGAGCCCCTTGGCAGACCAAGATTTTCAGCCTGACTCGGACCCTGCCATGGCTCCCTAAAACACAAGGTACGCCAGAGGGACTCTCAGGAAGATGTAGAGGCCTCTTCCCCTCCCAACACCAGACCCTGAATTGTGTTCTTGGGAGCTCAGTGCCCCAGGACTTCCTCCTTGGTCCATCCACAGACTCAAAGTCCCTGTAGAATTTCCCTCCCAGAGGTACGTCCGCACCTTGGGCCAAAGAAAAGCTGATCCTGGTCTCATCCACTCAGTCAACAGTTAATTACCGTTATAGACGACAAGATGCATTATGCAAACAGGAAAAACACTGTCTCTCATTACTTGATTTTGGGTTCCCTAGATTGGAACTGTGTTTTCAAACTTAAAAGAATAGGAGAACCGGCCAGAGAGCTTGTGACGGAAGCAGATTTCTGACCTCTGTGCCCTACAGTCTTATTCAGCAGGTCTGCGGTGGGGCCCAGGAACACACTGGCAAGATGTTTCCCCTGACGATTCCTGTACACTCAGGTCTTAGAACCACCATCCTATGGCGTCACTTGGGCCCCTACAGCTTTAGTGTCAAACTTTTTTTGACCACAAACCACAGTATGAAATTTTACATTGTGACCCAGGACACAGTTAAAATGATTGAAAACAAAAGTTTGATGAAGTAGTATTTTCCCCAACCCCAGTGAGGCACCCTAATGTTTCAACTGTATTTCACTTTAAACACTCACCAGTGCAGGTTCACCAGCTTAATGGGTCTCAACCTTGGCTGCACATCAGAATCACCCAGGGTTGCGGGGTGGGGGGCTTTTATAGCTTCCAAGGCCCAGGCCACACCCCTGACCAATTAAATCAGTAACTCTGGGGGTGGAGGGCAGGCATCAGTAATTTATAAATCTCCCCCAGATGATTCCAATACATAGCCAAGGTATCTAGATCAGTCGTGTCTGACTCTTTGCAATCTCCTGGACTGTAGCCCACCATGCTCCTCTGTCTATGGGATTTTCCAGGCAAGAATACTGGAGTGGGTTGCCATCTCCTACTCCAGGGGATCTTCCTGATCCAGGGATCAAACCTACATCTCTTGCACCTCCTGCATTTGCAGGCGGGTTCTTTACCACTGAGCCTCCTGGGAAGCCCATTACGGTCTAGATCTTAAAGTGTGATCCCCAGACCAGCAGCAGCAAGCATCAGCTGCGAACTTGTTGCACAGACGTACCAATCAGAACTGCCTAGACCAGGTCTTTGGTCTAATAAACCCTCCAGGTGATTCTGATGGCCACCCAGGTTTGAGACCCACTGGTCTATAACCATCAAATTAACCTGATTTCTTGACCCACAAATGGGTCGTGACCCATTTTCTTGACAAGCATTCTCCAAAAGGAAGCCCCAAATGAGAGATCAAAAATTAGTATTGGGAAACTGCTGCCTTTCCTATAGAACTGGCAATTTTCTTTCTTTTTGATGAGAGCTGCCTTCTGTACTCATCCCTTCTGGCGTTGCTGTGGGAAACCTTAGAGTCAAATCTAACCTTAATCCCAACAGTTTTGTGGATCCTTAGAGATCTTATGTATCCTTTACACCTTAAACTTATACACTGCTGGATATCAGTTATGTCTCAATAAAACTGGAAGGAAAAAAAAGGACCCTATGGATTCTTATCTGCTTTCTCCTTTATTTCTCCACTGGTTCCTCCTGTATATATACCTTCTTAGAAAGGGGGCAGAGTGGCAATAAGTTCCGGTCACTATGCTCTTGGGGTTCAACCAGGCCAGAGAAGGAGTGGGGGGTGGGGCAGCTGAGCACTGGAGCGCTTCCTGTGGCTTCTCAAGCTCACTGGGGCCTGGTCTGCAGCACCCCTGCCCCCAGCAGCACGCTATGGTTTCCTGTTTGTAGCTACTGCACTTGAGCCAGCCCCCGACCCAGGTCAGCCTACTGGTGTGTGTGAGGGGGTGATGCTGGTACTTTCTGGAAAACAGCAGAAGGGGCTGGGGAGAGGTAGAGTGGGGAGGGGGCTCCCAAAGAAAGGAGAGGAGAGGCAAAGATGTGCTGGAAGGAGCCCCAGAAGGGAGACTTGAGTAGAGAACTGAGTACCCCTCTGACAATGCATCAAAGTTAGTTCAGTTTAGGGCAAGCACAGAGGGCAACTTCCATCCCTGAGGTTGCAATGAATCACCATTATCACCATAGGTGGGCCTCTCTTGGGGGTCTGAAGTGAGATGAACCTCAGCTGGGGAATGCCAGCTCTGCACTTATTATCTGTGTCTCCCTAGGCAAATCATTTCTCTTCTTTAAAAGTCTCAGTTTCCTCATCTGTAAAATGGGAACATTGGAAGTACAATCCTTGCCTCTGCAACAGGGTTGTATGAAGGCAATTAAAGGGCCTAACATAAACATGAACACTGTTCCTCTCTGTCCCTGCTATAAAGGACACCCGGGTGCAGTTCAGAGAGTACACAAGGGCATCAGAGACAGACTTGATTTCGTGTTTTGCTTGCAAAGGCCCTGAACCTGGGGTGGGAGAGGTCCCATTTGGATGTGCAGTGTGACAGGTCTCTATCCCTCTGTGGGCTTGTTTCCCCATCTGCACAGCAAAGAGAGGAGGGTCATGAGGTGACTCCTGGTGGGTTCTCTGGCTCCAACTGGCTAATGACCCAAAGCACAGAGACCTTGTCAACTTGTTAACATTCTGCCAAGAGATCAGGAACCTGTTGTGTCTTGAGGAGGAGAAATCATTGCTGGTCAAGGCAGGGAATGACTGCACTCTCCTATGACTATGTGGTAAGTCTTGGTTGCCAAAGCGTTGGCTGAGCCTGGATCCTTCTGTGGGCAATTCACACCCACTTTTGGAAATGCAGTTCATTGCCTCATTTTTTTAAAAATATTTTCATTTATTTATGTGGCTGCACCCGGTCCTAGATGCAGCGCATGGGATCTTTAGCTGTGGCATGTGGAATAGCTCCCCAACCGGGATCAACCCCGGGCCCCCTGCGTTTGGAGCCACCAGGGAGTCCCCTTTCCCCATTGTTGATGGGTTCTCATGGCCGCAGCATGAGGTCAGTCAGTCAGGCCGCCCATCTCCGAGGCCAGTCTCCAGCCCTTCACATCTGGCCTCCTATAGCTACCCCCCGAGTCACACCACACCTGGCTCTTGGCACAACAGGGACGGGCCCAGGGTGGCGCTGAGCTCACCCACCTTTCCTGGTCTGGCTCTCCCGGATGAGGAAGGCCCCTCCGTGGTTTCCAGGCAGCAGCAGCAGTTCCTCAGCTTTCTCCCGGCTCAGGCCCTCATACAGCCACCTGGGGGGTGGGGAGAGACGGTCGGGGGGTCAGCCTGGGGGTGGGTGGGCCAAGACCCTACTAGAGCCTCTCCTGCCTCTGCGGACCTCCAATTCCAAATGTCCCATGGAGAGCTGGTCTCGGGGTCTCTCAGGCCCCACCGCTGTGTCCTGGTCCTGGCTCCAGGGCCCTCAGAAGACAACCTCACGGGGTCAGCCCCAGTCTTCTCTGACTGGAGACCTCATTCCCAAATGCCAGGGTCTGGGGGCAGGTTAGGTGATCCCAGATTCTCTCCTGTCACCCACCCAGTTCCCCCAGCACCCTTACGCCATTCACTCACATTTCTAAGACTTCACCTCTTCAAGAATTGTTCTCTTTTTTTTTTAAGTTTAGTGAATATTTTATTTAAAGTTTATTTTATTTTTATTATTATTTTTTTACTTTACAATATTGTATTGGTTTTGCCACACATCAACATGAATCCACCACAGGTGTACACGTGTTCCCAATCCCAAAGCCCCCTCCCACCTCCCCCATTTGAAGTTTAAAGTTTAACTATGTAGTCAAACGGTGTGCAGGTGAACATTTACTCATTATCACTGAAATCTCACTTCCACTGGAGTTTATTTGTGGGTCGAAAAGTTTGGAACTAGAATGTTTAAGACATTCTAAAATTTTGAGGAAAAAAATTACATAGCCCACGTAGGATCTCCATACGTGCTTCCAATGCTGGGATTCTTGATAATTCTGAGCCCACATCTCCCCTTCCTCTCTTCATTTAATCCCTCACCCATATATGTCCATGAGGGACTTCATTGCCATGGAGAGTTCAAGGAAGTTTTGCAGGAGTTTTTTGGCGTACTCGTCCATCTGCTTCACAGTTTCCAGAGTCATTCCTGGGCTATTGTTTAGTGGCTAAGTCGTGTCCAACTCTTTGTGACCCCATGGCCTGTAACCCACCAGACTCCTCTGTCCTTCACTATCTCCAGAGTTTGTGCAAATTCATGTCCATTGAGTTGGTGATGCTCTCTAACCATCTCATCCTCTGCCGCCCCCTTCTCTTTTTGCCTTCGCTCTTTCCCAGCATCAGGCTGGAGGGCCCAAGAAAAGCCTCAAGAAGCCCATCTGATGGAAATGGCTGTCATTCTGCGAAATTCCAGTCTAAGCCAGAGTCAGGGTTGAGTTGATCCCAGGTAAATAAGAAGCTGTGATTCTCTTGGTGCCAACAGCAAACAGCCTAATTTTATAGCAAATAAAACACATCCCTTCATAAAGAGGCTACAAATGAAGTCGTGGCCAGAAAGGGGACTGGCTCTTAGGTCAGTGTATCCTCAGTTTAAACTCCAGTGTCAGCTATGGACACAAAACTCTGCCCAGCAGGCCTAGGCCACAGAGAGACATGTAGGCCACGTGGGTTTCATCCCGCCTCAGTGTGAACTGATTCTATGAGGGGTTCTCATGTCTCAGGATCAAAACCAGGCATCCCATGAGCTTCAGAAAGTAAGGCCGACCCTGAGTTTGGAGTTTGCCTCAGAACTGAAGAGTGGCTGTCACAGCGCACACAGTGACGCGTTCCTGGCACCAGGGCATTCACTGCCTTTCTCTCTTGACACAGAATTTGCTCGGGAGTCAAACTGCCCCTTACTCTTGGCGAGCGATGGCTCACACTTCGTAAGAGACCATGTGTGCCCAGCTCCAGTCCTCCTCTTGGAAAGGCCACCCAAGGAGGCTCCCTGGGCACGCTGATGCTCAGCATTCTGCACCGCCAGATCCTTGTGTGTGCGTGTGTATAGTCACTTCAGTCGTGTCCGACTCTTTGTGACCCCACGGACCGCAGCCTACCAGGCTCCTCTGTCCATGGGACCCTCCAGACAAGTATACTCGAGTGGGCTGCCATGCCCTCCTCACCAAATTCTTGACCACCGTCTAAGGACCAGGCGCCTCATCTCCATGAGGCCTTCACGAGCCCCCTCCCCTGGGCTCCCAAGCCTCACAGGCTGACCTGAGAGAGTCAGCTGTCAGCTCCTCTGGAGGACAGGCACCTGGCCTGATTGGCCACGGACACCAGCACTGATCAGATAAGACTGGGCGTGCAGAACCACACTTGTGGGAGGAGACAGCAGGAAGCCCCCTGAGACAGGGCCTGGGGTGGGGACTCACCCATGGGAGATTCTGGCCACGTGGACGCTGGGTATGCTGTACTCTCTGCCCGAGACGTCCGACAGCACTGTCCACCAGTCTCCATCCCTGGACAGAGAAGGACAAGGGGCCCCCTTCTCAGAAGGGCCAAGCCCTGGAAAGTGCTCCTAGAGGATTCACGGGGACCCTCCAGGCTGGGTCCTGCAGCCACCTGTCCCACCTGAGTGTCCCAGGCTTCCTTGCACCAGCCAGTCCAGGTGCCTCCTGGGCAGCAGGTGGTCTGATTCAGGGCCCCTCCCCACTACTTCTCCCTGCAGGAGTGTCAAGCTGTAGACACTGCCTGTGTGAGCTCAGCACCAAAGGCCACACTCTTTTCTCCTGGAAGGGGCCCTCCCCACTGAGTGCATCTTCAGGGATTGGGGGAAGGGACAGAGCATTCGACCCAGTGCCCTCGGAAGGACTTACTCCGAGACGATGGTCAACGGCTCACCCAGTCTCAGCGACAGCTCTGCCTGCTCGCCAACTGGGAAACTGCCCAGGGCCACGGCCTTGGCACGGCTCCTCTCTGGAGGGAGGGACAGAGGTGGTCACCCTCCGGCCAGATGTGAGTCCCGGTGGAGGCTGGGTTCCTCCATCAGTCCTCCCACAGGCACCCGGGCGGCATGTCTGGTGGGCTCCCAGAGGGTGCCTGGGTCTGATGCTTTTCCACAGGGCTGTGTAGAGCCCCAGGGCGCCCAGCCATCTCCAGGGGCCCCTCAGGGAGAGGACTGGTGTGGCAAAGGGAGTGGGGGCTCCTGACTACAATCCCTCCCCCTTTTTTTTGACTGTGCAGGGTCTTTGCTGCAAGGTCTTCGTTGCAGCACACGGGCTCTTTGTTGCTATGCACAGGCTTTCTTGAGTTGCAGCGAGTAGGGGCTACTCTCTAGCTAGTTGCAGTGCATGGGCTTCTTGCTGCGGTGGGTGGAGTATGGGCTCAGTGGTCAAGGCGCATAGGCTTAGCTGCCCTGTATCATGTGGGATCTTAGTTCCCTGACCTGGGATAGAACCCGTGTCCCCCTCACTGGCAGACAGATTCTTAACCACTGGACCACCAGGGAAGTCCTTCCAACCCCATTTTTACATAGATCATCACAGGAGATTTTGACAGAGGATTCTGCTGTCAAAACTGACAGTTCTAAGCAGGTATTAGCCTGGATTTCTGAGCTCAGCTTCTGAAAGGCACTGATGAGGTGGTTACCAGATGGACCAGCTTTGACGGGCTGGGAGGGGGACATGGGAGGGTGAGGGCTCCTGGAGGGGCCCAGGACATCACCCATCTGGCTGGGCGCTGTAACTCTGGACTGCCTGCACGTGGACAGAGTGCTTCTCTCGTTACTTTTGTCCTGAGCAACAGGGGTAAGTCTGCACTGCCCGCTCGGAAGAAGTGCAGCCCCAGGCCCGCTGTGACAGGCCTGGCCCAGAGCAGGTGCCCAGCAGGAGCGCATGGCTCTGTCAAGTGTCCTAGTCACACACCTGCCATATCTTGCTGAGCACCTGCTGTATGCATCGTCTCTATTCAGCCCCATGACACAGCAAAGCAACTGAGGCTCCGCAGGGCGCTCTGCTGGGAGTCCTCTGCTCATGGGGCACTGCTCCTGGGTCTAGGGAGGGTGGACTGGCCTGCACAGCACATCTCTGAAAGGCCCAGACTGCCTGGGAGGCTGACGTTCAAAGAGGAAGTCACAGAGACAGAAGATGCCAAGCCACCCCCACCCCTACCCCACCCCACCAGGACTGGTCCTGAGAAGACAGGGGCCTTGAGGCCTAATCTTGAAGTTGGAGAGCAGGAGGCAAACAGCTATCTTTAGCACAGGATGTTCATCCCCTCACCTCACTGGGCACCAGCCTGTCCCATCTAACTAGACCTCCCGATGCCTGTCCAGACCCACTTTTACTGAAAAATCCCATCCTACTGAGCACCCTTCACCCACACCCCAGTGGCCCCCTCCCCTTCCTCCTCGTCCCATCTCAGTAGGGGCCTCTGCATCAAGCTATGAGAAGCAGTCAGGCCAGAAAGAAAGGTTTATGTAACTCATAGATGCTCCTCAGGGCCTGAGAGGCCTCTGTGAGGCCCTCTAGACAGAGCTGGGGCCCCAGGAAGTGAGGGAGAGAGAGAAGAGGACAGACAAGGACCCAGGGGATGGGGCGGGGCAGACACAGAGCTGGACTCTTTATGGGGGCTGAGGGCCTCTGGGACATGGACAGAGTGAGACTGAGATTCTGGAAATGGACTGGTTCCTGCGTGTTCTCCCAGACCCACGTGGAGATTCCCTTGTTGACCCCAGACTAGAGTCCTCAGACCCTGGGGCCTGGCCACCCCACGGGGCAGGGGAATGCCTGATGCTCGAATACACGGTGTGAGTAAGGCTGGGGAGGGTGTCCTGTGACAAGAATGGAAGCAGGTGGCCAGAAGGGCCCCTATCCCTTCTGGAGCCCTGGCTTTGCATCCCCAGGAGCCACCGAGTTGCACATGCTGCCTCCTGACGGGTCCCCTCCAGTGGCTGAGTCATCTTCATCCTTCACTCCTTGGGTTAAATGAAATGTCCTCTCCCTGACGAGCCCTCAGCCCACACTCTGAATCAGAGACCCTTAAAACTGTCACCAAAATCTAACACAATTGTAATTGATGGTTGCTTTAGCTCCTGTCTCAGGGGCTATGCCTGCCTTGTTCACAGCTGTGGCCGGTCCTTCCCCTGGAGACCCTGGGAGAGGGGGGTACCCACTTCCCCTCTGTTCCCACAGGCAGGGAGGGCCCCAGGACACCTGCTGGGGGTCACCCTCTCAGCTGCCTTGCAGTGAGTCAGAGCTGCCTTGGGGGCACTGCCTGTGGCTTGATTCAGAGGAAATAAGGTGGAGGTCTATGTGGTTTCCAGATCTCTTCCTGCAGGGCCCCAGACTCTGGGTGCACAGTGAGTGGTGAAGAGGAGACAGCTGTCTGCCCACCAGGTGTCTGCAGGGTCCAGGTGTCGCTAACACCTGGATCTGGGATCTGGGGGAGGCTGGTATTAAAGAAGGGAGGATACTGGGCCGTCCCTGAGGGTCCAGTGGTTAGGACTACTGACTTCTACTGCAGGGGGCATGGGTTTGATCCGTGGTCAGGGAACTATGATCCTGCACGCTTTGCGGTGTGGCCAAAAAAGAAAACAAACAATAAAAAAAAAAGAAAGAAAGAAAGAAAGAAAGGAGGACATTGGGGATGGGGGCAGAGAAGTGGAAAGGATGCCCCAGCCAATGTAGAGGACTTTTCAGATTGGGGGCAACACCTGCCAAACACAGACATCCAGACTGTGGCTCTGCACTCTCCCACTTCTGTTTAACTGTGTGGCTGTGTCCTTCCTCCTAAAAGTGCTGATGGTTTAGAGTAATCTTGTTATCTGTGATGGTTACTTCTGTGTGTCAGAGTGGCTAGACCACAGTACTCGGATATTGGGTCCAATAGTAGTCTAGATGCTGCCATGCTGCATCCTCTTAGAGGAGATTAACATTTAAGTCAGCTGTTGTTCAGTCATTAAGTTGTGTCCAACTCTTTGCAACACTGTGGACTGCAGCACGCCAGGCCTCTTTGTCCTCCCTGGAGTTTGCTCAGCTTCATGGCCATCGAGTCAGTGATGCTCTCTAACTATCTCATCCTCTACCACCCGGTTCTCCCTTTGCCTTCAATCTTTCCCAGCATCAGGGGCTTTTCCAATGATTTAAATCAGTAAGTTTTGAATTACCCTCCACAATGTGAGTGGATCTTCTCCAGTCAGTTAAAGACAGAGAAAAAGGCTGGTGTCCCGAAGAAGAGAGAATCCTGCCTCCAGGCTCCACTCTGGAATTCAGCAGCATCAGCTCCTCCCTGGTCTCTAGCTTGCTGACCTGCCTTGCAGACTTCAGACTGGCCACTCCACAACTACGTGGGCCAACTTCTTAAATTCTCTCTTACACGTGTGCACACACATACTCTACTAGCTCTCCCTCTCTCTGGGGGCCACTGACAAATGCATTATCGAAACCCCAAATCAGAAAGTGATGTTAGACAGGATTTGTGGGCTGTTTTAGGGAACAAGAAAACATTGGGGCTATAGTTCTAACATCAAAGTATTAGATACTATAGGATATTCTGGTGGCCTAATCATCTTAATCATTCAACTCATTGGAAAAGACCCTGATGCCGGGAAAGTCTCAAGGTGGGAGGAGAAGGGGATGACAGAAGACTGGATGGTTGGATGGCATCACCAACTCTACGGACATGAGTTTGAGCAAGCCCTGGGAGTTGGTGATGGACAGGGAAGCCTGGCATGCTGCAGTCCATGGGGTTGCAGAGTAGGATACAACTAAGCAACTGAACTGAACTGAACTGAACTGAATCATCATAAAAACAAAAATTTTTAGTCAGGACTGTCTTAGAAAACCACAATGATAGGTTTAGCCTATGCCTTGTATGAACTCATTTTTCCAGGCATCATAGCTCTATTTTGCTTCAAGTATTTTATTGCACCTCTCAGGATAATAGCATCACCTTCCAGCAGAACTTTCTGTGCTGATGGAAATGTTCTATAATTGTGTTGTCCAATAAGGTAGCTACTAGCTACATATGGCTGGTGAGCACTTAAAATAAGGCTGGTGTGACTGAGGAGCTGAATCTTTGGTTTTCATTAATTTCAGTCTAAACTGAAATAGCAGGATAATGTTAGTGGCTGTGGTAATGGATGGTGCAGCTTTGGAGAGCAGTGGAAGTGGGCTGGTCTGAGAGCTGCAGCTCAGCCTCTGAGTTAGGAGGAGGGAAGCTGTGGGAGACGCCTGGGGCCCATCACACCCTCCGGTTCGCTCCTGTCACCCTCTCACATATTCTAGTTTATCTGTTTCAATGTTCTGACCACTAATATGTGCGCTCCGTGAGAGCAGGGACCCTGGCTGTGGGCTTCATGGGGAGGCGAACGCTCGAAGCTGTGTTTGTACTTAAAGCTGTGTCGCAGTGGCTGGTCAGGAAGGCGCTGGCTGCCCCGGAGACCACGGCCTACCTGCTTGCATGGGCTCAGGATCCTGGCCTTGCACCCAGGGGCTGAAGCTTGGACTTGGAAGGGCTTTCCCCCTGCTGGGCTGACTTCCCATCGTTCCTCAGAACACTCAGGAGCACATCACCAAGAGAAATCTGAAAGAGATGCTGTGATGGGGACGCGCCATGGCTCCTCAAGCCTGGTGCCCAGACCCCTGCCTCCTCCCGCCTCCTGCCCACCCCTCCTCCACTCCACCCTGCCCCAGCTCAGCCCTGCTGACCTCCTGGCCAACACAAGGGAATGAGGTCCCTCCCGTCAGAACCAGGTTCCAGCCCCTCCCCACCAGCCTCTGAAGGCTTTCTGCAAACCGGACATTGTTTTCTTTCCATCCCATCTTTTCTGTGCCGCAGCCATGCTCCATCCAATGTTTCAGGGCCTTTCCCTGTGTGAAGTCCCCTCCCACTGGCTGGAAGACTCTTTTCCCATTTCCAGCCTGTCTGTATCCCACCCTCCCCAGAAAGTTTTCCCTGAATCGCCCAGACCTAGCTGCTCATTGCCATGGTTCCTCAGAACCACTGCCTAACCTGGGATTACATTCTGTCACCTAGGGGGCAAGGGCCAATGACAGGATAAAGTTCATTCATCCCAGGCACACCGGGACCCATGGCTAGGTGGGCAAGGGGGATCTGAAGGGGCTTGGGAGCTGGCGAATCTCGCAAGCTACGGTGACACTGAGCACAGTGTCACAGGGCAAAGCAGGATGCCTGGGAGACTGCATGACACAGTGATGACTTGCAAGTCTTTACAGGATTGGTCGTCGAACCATTTCCCTCTCTTTGCCTCCATTTCCTCATTTGAAAAAAAGGGATAACGACACCCACCATACGGGCCTGAGAGATAACTTGTGTGAAGAGGCTGGCCAGCGCCTGCTTTTCCTTACACCCTGAATGTCACTTCAGCAGAGGCTGTTTCTGGGGACCTTCCCTCATGTCCCTCTCGGCTCCCTGTTGTGCTCTTCCCAATTTTTAATTATTCATGTACTAGGGTGTTTGTTTAACCAGTCATGATTTCACAGCATGCTGGGAACAAGGACCTCTCTGTTTGCCCATTTCCTCAGCATTTTCACCCACAGATGGCACTTGATGCACATTACCTAAATGGACGGAGTGATTATAAGCTCTTTGGATAGGTGTCTTATCCTTGTTTGTTATTGTTTAATCTCTAAGCTGTGCCCAACTCTTGCAACGCCATGAGCTGTAGCCCACCAGGCTCCCTTGTCCATGGGATTCTCCAGGCAAAAACACTGGGGTGGGTAGCCATTTCCTTCTCCAGGGGATCTTGCCCATTATCCTTAGAATAATTTAAATTCTCATTTCCATGGTAATGCTGATTTTTTCAAACAATATATTATTAGGATGTTGCAGGAAGGTGGTTTCATTCTTTGAGACAGTTTCAGTCTTTCCCTTACAGACAGGACACGGTTACACCAGTGTGGGGACATGGCAGGCTCCATCCTGCCTTTGAACATCTCCCTACCCCTGGGTGAGGATAGCTGCTCGCCATGATCATGGAGGGGCTCCCGAGGCCTCACCAGCCATCCTGTCTGAGGAGTAAAGGTCCTGCCTTAGAGGTTGGAACATTTATCTGTGAGACCATCTGCCATCTCATGCCATCGACACGGGAAAACAGGATCTGTTTGCTCTCCCTCCCGGGGAGCTCAGGCCCACCCTTGGGGGATGGCTCCTGGCAGCCACTTCCTGCTCAGACTTGGAAATCCTGAAACCTTGGCAGCCTGAGCTGGTGCCTCCTTGGGGTCTCTGCTTCCCTCAAAGTCAAGGCAGCTTTTCATGGTCAGGTTTTCAACAGTCCTGCTGGTCCCAGCCTTTCCTTCGCTTGGGTATGAGGTACAGACATGGGTCCAGAAAACCCCTGGGACAGATCATGCCTGGCTAGCGAGAGGGCTTAATTCAGACCAACCGAACTTAAGCTGTGTGAGCTCAGGCAAAGCACGCGACCTCTCTGAGTCTCATGTGGGAATCTGGGAATAATACTGACACCACGGGATGTGAGAAGCTGAGCAGCCTGGCAGGGAGAGTGTGCTAGGTGAAGATTGCTTTCTTCTCCTTGAGCAAGACAAAGTTACCACAGTTACCAACCACACTAAACCCAGAGGTTTCTTCCCGCTGCAGGTAGAGAGTGGGGGCTGGGCCCACGGGAGGCAGGAGAAACCTGCACTGAGGCTGCCAGCCCCTAGCACTCTGCCAGCTCCCTTCACCTGGTCAGGTCAGGGTTGGGAAGATTCTGGGGACAAAATGAAGATTGTGGGTGGGCAGGCCTAGGAGGAGGAGGTGGTTTTGGCCCAAACTTAAAGAGAAGAATCTAATAATAACTGTGTAAGTATCTGAACAACTTACTCATGTTAGGCACTTTGCAGGGGCCCAGGCATGGGTGGAAGGAAAGAGTTAAAGACAGCTGAGGTCAGCACACCGCCCGTATTGATCATCGCACATGACCTTTTGAAAGATCCCAGGGCTTGAATGCCATTCTAAACAATGACCAGGGCCCAGAGAAAGTGACCTCGCGCTCTGTTGGTAGCTGGTTAGTGCAGACCTGGGTCTACAATCTGAGTCTTCTGTGTGTTTGTGCTTCTGAAGATAATTTCTCAATGATGGAGGTAAGTCACAGATTTGGATTGAGCTAAAGGGAGAACCCCTGCCCTCCCTTTTAGCTGAGAAAGATCAGCTGAAGACCTTTTAGAGAGGAACTGTAGACTCCAGAACTGAACGTGCCTTCAGAGGTTATAATCTAGACTCCTCGTATCCACTGACAGCATACAGCTATCGCTCAGAGAGGGTCCCCGAGTCACACAGCAAGTTGGAAACTGAGATGGGGCCAGAATGGGCATGAAAAGCAGCTGGAGGGAACAGCAAAGGGGGAGAGGAGGACCCTCAGATGCCGTTTCTCACAGCCTCAGCAGAACCAACTCTCCTTCCCCTTGAGCTTATTTCCCAACTGTATAGCCCACTCCCAGTCTTGAGGGGACCATCCTTCCTTACAGTTCCAAGGCCATCAGAAAACAAAAACAAGCATACTTACTGGTTTCCTGTCACCAGAGTCTTGGGGTGGGGGCCCAGCTAAGACGCATGCTTTAGCTGAAGAGGTTGGAGCTCTCAGTGGGGTGGAAAGTCTTCTGGAAGTCTGGCAATGTCCTTAGTTCTAGGCTACCCAGGAATCTCTTGGCCTGTGAGAGTCCTCAGGGAGCTTTGGGGAGCTCGGCATCTGCCTGTGGTAGAGGGCCCATCCCCGGGGATGGGACAGGAGCCCCGTGCTCCTCAGACTTCTGACTAGGTGGTCCTATCAAGTACAGCCAGGCGGGGGAAGCAGGACCCACGTCTCTGAGCTCTGCTGCAGGGTCCTTGGGGCTCCTGGCTCACATCTGCAGGCTCTGTGGTTCTCACAACCACCCGTTTCCTCTGACGGCATCACAGACCATCAAGGAGCCACCTTCCCCAAGTTCCTGTTTGTGGGGGAGTAGCAGCTGCCGCGTCACGATCCTGGAGGGAGAGGTTTCTCTTCTGGCTCTGGGGTTGGGTCTGCTCTGAGGAACACAGACCCAAGGTAAATGGGTAGCCATGCTTCCCTGACCACCACCATCACCTAAGGGCCTGCTAGTCTCAGATCCCTGAGACCCTCCCACATCTTCTGAATCCAAGTCAGCAGAGAAGCAGCCCCCAGACTGAATCTTCACCACTCCAAGAGATTCCTCTGGCTGGCAAGTATGGGAAGCGTTGCCAAGAAAGGAGGTGTCCCCAAATTTACTGTGTCTAGGAAGCCCCCTGGGGATCTTGTTAAACAGTAGATTCTGGTTCTGTGAGTCTGGGTGGGGCTCAAGATTCTGCATTGCTAACAACTCCCAGTGGATAAAACCATGTTGACCACCTGGGAGCAACACTGTGCAGAGCAGGACCTGGACAGTGGTTCACGTGTGGTCCCTAGGCCAGCAGCCCCAGTATCATTTGGGACTTCGTTTCATAGGAGGATTCTCAGGGCCCATCTTCAAAGTAAAGTAGCTCAGTCATGTCCAACTCTTTGCAACCCCATGGACTGTAGCCTACCAGGCTCCTCTGTCCATGGGATTTTCCAGGCAAGAGTACTGGAGTGGGTTGCCATTTCCTTTTCCAGAGTATCTTCCCAACCCAGGGATCGAACCCGGGTCTCCAGCATTGCAGACAGACGTTTTACCGTCTGAGCCACCAGGGGAAGACAGGGAGGATTCTCAGGGCCCATCTTAGGTCTACCCAAACAGAAACTCCATGGTGGAGGGCCAGCAACCTGTCTTCACAAGCCCTCCAGGTGATCCTTGATGCATTCCCTAACCTTGAGACTCATTCCGCTAGGATGAAGAATCTCTGATAGAATTGTCCCTGATTGGTGTGCTTAAATAACCCTCACCTCATTGGCATCTAAATAATCATACCCACTCATCTCCTCTTTAGGAGGCTTAACAATCCTGGAGACAGATGCTTTGAATGCAAAACTGTCACTTCACAGACAATGCACCCTGTTTTAGGAGAAGTCAATGGCACCCCACTCCAGTACTCTTGCCTGGAGAATCTATAGACGGAGGAGCTTGGTAGGCTGCAGTTCATGGGGTCGCTGAGTCGGACACGACTGAGTGACTTCACTTTCACCTTTCACTTTCATGCACTGGAGAAGGAAATGGCAACCCACTCCAGAGTTCTTGCCTGGAGAATCCCAGGGACGGGGGAGCCTGTTGGGCTGCCATCTATGGGGTCGCACAGAGTCGGACACGACTAAAGTGACTTAGCAGCAGCAGCACCCTGTTTTGGGGCCTTGCCATACCTGGATTCACACAGTCTCCCATTCTCCTGGGGAAGGCTTGAGATTTAACTCCTGAGGCACGTGATATGGAGTGTGGAAGGCCAGAGTGGAAGTGCCTCCTCTTTAAGAAAGTTCTAACCAACATGCTGCAGCGGGCAACGACCCCTCAGGGATGTGGCCTGTGGCTGGGAGGGACGTGATCGCAGCCCCAGCCTCCACACCACTGTGCTGTCCATCTTTCCATCTGACAAAGAGCCTTTCACACTGGCCTTAAGGAGCAGTACATGAGCAAGGAACGAAGCAGGGTCTCAAAACATTCCCATCATTGCTCTCCCGTTCCACTCAGGGAGGTACCTGAAAATGAGAGAGTTGAAAGCCTAGATGTGCTGCTCTATTAGTTTCTTGACTATTTTTAAGTTACCTCTGGGTCTGTCTTCTCATCCATAAAACTGGAATAGGTCTACCTTCCTGGATCAGAGGAGGAACATGAAAGAAGATGAAAAGGGCTCAATCTGTACTGAGTGCTCAATAAAAGCCTTAATAACACATGAAAATGCATTGATTCTGGAAGAACTAGGAACCTTGTCAAGTAGGTGTCTCTGGTGACATCACTGAACTTTCCTCAACTGTTCTTTGTGAGACGCACTGCCCCCCTTCACAGAGCTGCCACAAGAACTGGGTGAGAAAATTTACACGGAAAAGCTTAACACAGTCATCGTGTGTAGCATCTACCTGGCCACTTCCTTACCTCTCACAAAGTAGGCGCTCCAACTTCTTTAATATTGAATAGGAAGAAAGAAAATGAAAATGAGAAGGGGATGAGTATCGTAAGGACCAGCTGGGTGTAGTCAGTTGGGGCCTGACTCCAGGCACAAAGCCAAGCTGGGAAAGAGGCAACCATTGGTGCTGTGCACCCAAGACGGCCAGAGCGGGGTGGGTTCTCAGAGCAGCCCTGGCCATCAGACCACCTGCAGCTCTGGAACTCCGTGCTGGGTGGTTTTGCCTGGAACTCAGCGCGGACACCTGATCTGCCCACGGGCACTGGTTTCCTGTCCTCTACTGAGAGAGGCAGGGTCGAGTCATTTTACAAGTACCTCCCACAGACACTGAGACCTGGGTATACTGGTAGCCGCAGCCCCTGGATCATTTGGAACTGATCTAGGATGGCCACTCCCCTGGAATTATTCTTGGGGGCAGGGTACAAAGAGCCCCTTCTGGAGAAACACAGCCTGGTCTGTTAGTGGAGCCCTGGCAGGTGGCTGCGGATTACTGCACGAGGAGGGGACGCAGCAACAGTGCAAGGGCTGAGCTGAGATGCTGAATGCCTTCCTGAGACCTCAACTGCTCCTCCATCAAAAACCAGCCATCAAGCTTCTCATGGTTTTTCGTCTGAGGGGAGTACAGGTGTGTCAGGTGGACTCAGGGTTCAACCCCGGCTGGCCTACTGGCATGATGATCTCGGGCAAATGATTAATCCCGGGACTTGGTTTCCTCACTTTAAATGGACGGTGTCGCTGGGTGGATAATCATCAGGTATGTGACCCAGTATGAAGCCCATGTGCAGTCCCCACCAGAGCCCCAGGAAGTGGCTTGAGAAAAGTCACACCAGCCACTGGGTAACAATGAGACATATACAGCTTTATTTTGTCATCTGTAAAAAGTCGTACTCCGGCAGAGTGATGCATTCCCTATCTGAGCAGAAAGCGAATGCTACGTCTGAAAAGCCCCTTCCTAGGACTGAAATTGTGTAACCCTGAGCTGACATCTCTGTGCTGTCAAAGCGGGACCCTTACTGGGTGGCAATTGTTTTCACACTCGTCCTGGAGATACTCTCTGGGTGGCTGTGAACCCCCCCCGCCTTACATAGCAGTGGACCAAACACAATTCTACCTGGTCGGGGTGCCCTATGGTCCCTTCCCTCTTAGACGAGGGAGTTCACAGAATTAACTTTCTGAGAAATGGGTTCTATCTTTCATTTAGGCTCCATTAAGTCTTCTGAAATCAAGGTTATACTTATAAAGCATCATATTGTGTTAATGTCTGTTCCTCTCTCTCCAGCCATTTCCTCAAAATCTATATAATTTTCAGGCTAGACTTCTCCCTTCTGAGGGGATGGAGAGATGGAGAGTGTTTCTCCTGGGAGGCGCCTCCTTCAGATGTCTGGTATGTGGCATCAGACACTGCAGAGACATCAATTTTGCTCTGACAAAGCAGAGGCCTGGAGTTTGTTTTCCACCTTCCTGCGCTAAGAGACACTCATTCCTTCAGAAAAATGCCACAGTGCATCAGAATGTCATTGTTCATGGGCTTCTAAGAGAACATATCCCTTCCTTTCATTTATAGGATACATGAATTCAACTGGACAGGAGAAGGTGGCTGGCCACCTGGCCTGCTTTTCTATGTAACAGGTTCCCTTCTATTGGTCACAATCAACAATCCAAACAGGAATTATGATCTTCTACCTTCCTCAGATCTCCTCTCTCCTGAAGTCACTTCACAAATCTTGACCATCAGAGAGGAACCGAAAGAGAATATAATGGCCTACCTAGAAACCTAGAAACCTGTTCTGTGTATTTCTCCTAAAAACACCACTGAAAATGCAAAAAAAAAGAGTCCCTTTTTTGTTTTTGTCTGCAGAAGCTCTACAAGAAAGCATGTCTAAAATCACAAACTATGCACACACAAACACAGACACGCGTGCTCACACACATACGTCAGGAATCAAAGAATCTTAGATACATAGTTGGGAAAGCACAGGGAAAGGCTGGTAAGTGAAGATACGGAGATTTGATCAGCTAAAGAGGTTGGAATGTTACAGAAATGGCATGGAAGTGGTTCTTGGTACATACAAAAAGGAGGGTGGGCAGGCAGAGAGGATGATAAATCCAGGATACCAGAAAGAGAGAGTCAGTGGCCATGCAGGAGTTAAAGATAGATGCCAGATTGCTGGATGAAGTGTTATATTATGGAGTGGCTGTTTGAAGGAGGATGGACTTGCATGGTCCTGGGGAGGAGCATTTGCTTAGCAGGACACTTCCATGGTCTGGTGTCTGTCCAGAACATCAGGGGACTCAGAGGATTCTTGAGTTCCATCTGACTGATTGCTGGCAACAGATCGGCTGAAGGCACTTTCTCCAGAGCCGATGCTACTTGAGGTGGAGTGGGTTCGGGATCGGGCGAGCCGGGTCATGCTGGCAGATGGGACTGTAAGAGAGAACGGAGAGGACTAGAGGCAAGAGCTGTGGTTAAGCTCAGCTAATCTAGAAGTTTCACCAAAGGCTTTACATGTAGCTTTCCCAACCCATCATCTAAGGTGACACCAGGACGAGACATAGCCATCCAACTTTGCTCTAGGTGAGGGGCTCTAGGCAAGGCTGCTTTAATCCTCTGGATCTGGTTGAAGTTTCAGCTGGTTCTAGTCTACAGCAGAACAATGGTGAACTAAGTCCAGAATATAACCTCTTAGCTATGCCCATGCCATCCATACAGTGATTAGGAAGAAGGCTTTGGGAACCCAAACAGGTAACCCAAACCTGTGACGCATGCAAGACTAAACCAAAGAAAGACAAACCACACCACACAAGTACGAAGGTGTTTCACACACACAGTGCAAGCCCGATACAACAAGACTACCATCCGTGTCCACAGGTGACCCTTGCTACCTGGGGAGGCGACATGCAGGCAGGGGAGGGGCAGGGAGGGCAGGGGGCCTGGAGCTGGCCGCTGCACAGGTACTGAGGCGCAGGCTGCGAGAAAGTACACTGGAGGTCTATTTAAGTCAGACTTCTGTTGTGCCGCTGCTCTGGCTGTAAGGTCCTTCCAGCTTGGCTAGGACAGGGCCTAACCTGGCCTACCTCCCTGCCTGTCTTTCTAAGACACGCCCCACTCCTCCAGCTGTCATTTCAATGCTGGGGTCAGAAGATGCCAGTACCTGCATTCTCCGGGCACAGGCTCCAACCCTCATAATTGAGAACCCTGTGTCTGGGAGTTAACTCAAGGATTACTCAGTAGGTGGTGGTGATGGAAGACGGGCCCCCTATTAAGTTTCAGCTGCTGCTGTGACCCTGGCTGTTACAACCCACCCCTACTCCTGGGGGACCAGGGCTGGACTGGCAGGCTAACTCTCTTGGGGCACAATGAGCCACGTTCTATCGGGCTCTCACTGCACAGGGAAACCACGGACATGCTGCGGACAGCCAGTGCAGCCAGGAGAGCATCGCTGGGAGGCAGGGGCGGGGCCAGCACAGAGGAAGGTACCTGACTCGGTGCTCAGGTGACTGAGCTGCACGTACGGGACTGGAAGCAGGGTGGACACAGGAAAAGGCAAGTTAGTGACCCAAGAGTGCCAAGTGGTAAACTTGGCTACCTGGCAGACACTGACAGAACAAACTAAGCCAGGGGCAAAGTTTTATTCTAAGGTTCCAGAAAGGAGGGAAGGCTAACTGACGCTTCAATAACATCTCGGATGGTACTTCTCTCAACCAGTCAAAGGCAACTGCTTTTCCCTCCACTATAAACAGCCAGCCTGCCTGGATAATGAACTGCTTCCTAGGAAAGGAGAGGGACTTCTGCTCCTTCCAGCGAGCCAGAGGGACAGGAGTGTGGGCTCGGTTGGTAGTGGCTCACAGACGGGGATGACACGGCCACTCTAGACGAGACGTACACGGGCTGCCTGCCAGGTACAGGGCTGTACCCAGGGGTCCAGCTGCTGCCCAGAGCAGCTGCCCAGAGGTCATTAATCACACTGACACCAAGGACAGGAGAAAAATCACCCTACTGGATACAGAGCTCTGTACCTGGGCAGAAGGGTTTTCCTTTTTAAAACTCCAAGAAAGGAGCCAGTGAGGATATCCTGGGACAAATGAGAAAGCTCAGGGGTCTCACAATACAAGAGACCAGGACAGTGGCACACGACACAACACATCCTTGGATTCACTCTGGAATACTCTGCAAGTTTGTCTCCTGTGGGGAGCAGACTTCACTGATTAACTCATTTCTCTAGACCAGCAGTCATTAACCAGCTAAATTCAAATGCAAGTAACAACCTCAGATTCACAGCCAGGACTGCCAAAGCTTCAGTGGTTGAACATGTGGACTCTGGAGTTACACTGAATCATGGCTCTGCAGCTGAACTGTTATCCTGAGAAACATGCTTAGCCTCTAAGCCTCAATTTCCTCTTCTGCAAAATGGGACTAATAGCAGAACTTACCTCTTAAGGTTAAGAATACAGAGTGCCTGGCACAAAGCAAGTGCTCAGTAGGCACTAGCTCATCTTTGTATATGTACGCAGAAGAATCTTCCATAAAAAATTTTTCTACTTAACTTCAGCCTGGCTAGCACAGAGGTCGTTATACTCTGAGAACTGAGTGCTCCCCAGATGCCAAAATGACCCCATTTATCAATAAATCTTGGTTAGAATAGGAAGTTATGTACTACTCACTGTAGCCCATTCCCTGCAAAAAGTATTTGAAGGCCTCGGTGAGCTTCCCAGGCTAGGGAGACAAAAGAAGAAGCTATTACTCTTTGCATGGACAGAGCTGAAATCAAATGGGTGCTTTTTAAAAAACATCTCCTTACCTGAACTACTTGGGGTAGTCCACCACAGTCTGCCATCTAGAAGGGGAAAACATATAAGTCAGCTGAAACTTGAATACACTTAAGGGAAATGCTCTGAATATCCAGGGTCCTGTCAAACAGGACAGAATCAAATTTTAGGTTCCTTAATTTAATATTTAACTGCACCCTAGTGTCCATCTTCTCAATGCACTCTTTTTGTTTTTAACTAATTAATTTACTTTTGGTTGCACTGGGTCTTCATTGCTGTGCTCATGCTTTCTCTGGTTGTGGAAAGTGGGGGCTACTCTCTAGTCGTGGAACGCAGGTCCCTCATTGCGATGGCCTCTCTTGCTGTGGAGCGTGGGCTCTAGGGTTTGTGGGCTTCAGTAGTTGCAGCACATGGGATTAGCTGCTCCATGGTATGTGGGATCCTCTCAGATCAAGGATTGAACCATATCCCCTTCACTGGCAGGTGAATTCTTTACCACTGAGCCACCAGGAAGTCCCTTCTCAATGCACTCTTATACACACACCTAAACTCTAACAATAACTTTGGATATAATTCTGAAAGATTATTCACTATTTATTAATCAGTAGTGCAGGGCCCAGCTTTCAGGTCCATGTCAGGAATTCTCCATTCGGGTGATAGTAACGTTAACTACTACCTTGGTTCTGCCTCTACCCGGAGGATTTACTTCCTGATTCCTCAGTGTGACCCCTACTTCCCAGGGCACCACACTCTTAAAAGTTCCCTCTCAACTCTACACTGTCTCCACTTCATGACTAAGGGGAGGTCTACAATCAGGCACTGATTCAGCCAACCTGCTTGGTCAGCCACTTTAATTTCACTGCTGGAAGTGATGAGGGTCTCTCTCACTTCATAAATCTTTACACATTTGATTACTGTCATCTGCACAAAAACTTCTCGAGTGGGGTTTTGTTATCATGCATTGGAATAACCAGGAGGGCTTATTAAAACTCCGAGTTCCTGCCTGAGGGATTCTTATTTAATAGCTTTGGAGCAGAGCTCAAGAACTTGCATTTCTAACAAGCCCTGGAGATCCATTCTCTGCCAATCCGCAGAGAACGCTGCTTCTAGGCACAATGGCCAATCACGAGGCCAGCTTCTTCCTTCTACTTGTTAAGTATTCCATACTCACAGAGTAGCGTATTCAGGCGTTTTTTAGAAAAGAGACATGAACCTCATGAAACCTTCACTAACATGAAAACTTTGAGGGTAGACTGTTATTCTGCAGATGGGAATGCCACAGGAGGCACAGTAATCCGAGGTTAACAAGGAATAGTCAGTTCCCTGAAAATTCTAAGTGTAAAACCAGGAACAAACATTTAACTTGATTTAAGTATAAAACAGACCTAATTAGCCCAGGCTGTATTTTCAAGAAGTTTAGGAGTCAAAATCTGGTTAGAATCGTACAACAGTTCTCCTATGTAGAGACAGTACTGGGAAGGACTATTTCCACGCTGGATACCTATCAAACAGAGAATCAATTCCATCACGCTGCTGTGGGATGGGCATTTTGACCAGAAATAAGCACACCTGTGGCTACTGTTAAGTTCAGTTCTGTACTTTTTGAAAACTGATTCAAACTTGCATTGAAAGGCTAATCTGAAACCACATACTTATTAAAAAAAAAAAAATTAAGTTTTAGACTAGTTCATCAATCACCTGGACCCTAGAACACTGAGTTTTGTCACATCAGAGCATTATTTCCAGGAACTATGGGGCTGCTTATAGTGGCAGCACTTTCCTTTTAACTGCACTTCAAAGAAAAAGGGAAGAAAGCAGAGGTCTTTCGGGCTGAGAAAGCAGCAGTAAGCAACGTAAGTTTAGCACTTAAATATACTGCAATCCAAATTCAGACCAGGAGGTCAGGCCCTTAAATATTCCACTAGAGGCTCCAGAAAACGCATCTACCCTCATTGTGACAATGCTACTGGAAAAAATGCTACTTGTATCCATACAAGGGAATTTAGCTTGTGAAGAATTTCCATCCATTATCTAATATCTCACAACACTAAATAATGCTTATGAAGTTTTCAATGACACAGGAAGTTGTTTACATGTCAAGAAGTTGAGGAAATCAGACACAGGGTTAGAAATAGCCTATAATCTTAATGATTTAAAAATGAATAAGAGGGACTTCCCCAGGGGTCCAGTGGTTAAGAATCCACCCTAACGCAGGGGATGAAAGTTTGATCCCTGGTCAGGGAGCTGGGCTCCCACACACCACGGAGCAACTAAACCTGAGCACCACCATTACTGAGCCCATGTGCTCCAGAGCCTGAGCTCCACAGCAGTAGAAGCCCATGCACCACAACAAAGACCCAGGACAGCCCCTCACCACCCAGGAGAAAGATCAATATATGTATTTTTTCACCAGAGGGTAACCTGAGGGTGGCAGGATTATGAGTAATTTTATTTTATTCTTTCTATATTTCCATTCTTTTTCTATTTTCCAATTTTCTATACTGAGACTATATTCAGGAAAATAATTTCTTTTAGGGTGGGTGGTGGGAGGTGGGGTTCAGGGTTGGGAACTCATACACACCTGTGGTGGATTCATGTCAATGTATGGCAAAACCAATACAGTATTGTAAAGTAAAAAAATAAAAACAAACAGACAAAAAATTTAAAACAAAAGATAATGAGGGAAAGAAGTTTTCCTTGTTTCTGTGCAACTATTCCAGAAATAAAGTGATTTGAACCACATATATTTTACTCACTAATGGTTGGCAGTGAGGAAAGGAAACACATTACCTTTAGCAAAGTTGTATTTACAGGATTCAGGCGAGAATTGCATTCAACCTAAAAAAAAAAAAAACAGAAAGACAATTTTATGAACTGCTAAATACAAAATAGCTTGGCACACGAATGATCTTTCAAGAAGCTCAGCTGGGAGAAACTCAGTTTTGGCTGAATCAGCTGAAGAAATTACAAAAATAAAAAATAGGAGATATATTTACATGATATACTTTATATCTTTTATTTCTTAGCAGATCTAAAAATCTGGCTAAGTTCATTTTCTGGATCTGTTACAAGTAGAGTCTTTAAAGAGCTACATTTTGAATCTAATTTCTCTTATGGCTATGCAGCAGCAGGGCAAGTTATCTCCTTCTTTAAAAAGTGAACTATGGGCCTCACCTGCTGAGGTCCTGATGATTCCCAGCACAACTGGTCCTTTTGACTGAGCCCTCACACCTCCTGTGCCCATTCCTCATCCGCCTCCTCTGCCCCCGGGAGGTAGCAGGATGGCCATTCCTCTCATCCTGACTCTTCTAAGCCTCAAGACCTTTGGCTGTCCCATCCAAAGTTGAACTTTTCTACGGTTTTTCTCTCAGAGTAATCATCACAATTAAGAATTACAGTCTTGTCTATTTTCATGCTTGGTATCTCATACTTTTGTATCCACAAAGGCAGGGACCTCAAAGAAAATGTTTTGGGGAGGTTGTTTCATGGTTCCACAATGTTTTATGGTTAACTTGATCCACTAGATCTCTTCTTTACACATGCTTGCCCAAGCACACATCAAACACCATGCTAAGAGCATGGCATCTAGAGGGGCAAAAGCACGTAACACAAGGCAGAATGTTGTTGTTTAATCACTAAGTCATGTCTGAGTCTTTTGCAGTCCTATGGACTGCAGCCCACCATGCTCTTCTGTCCATGGGATTTCCCAGGCAAGAATACTGGGGTGGGTTGTCATTTCCTTTTCCAGGGGATCTTCCCAACTTGGGGATCGAACCGCCATGTCTCCTAAATTGCAGGCAGATTCCTGACTGCTGAGCCACTAGGGAAGCCCCAAGGCAGAATGAGAGTACTTGAAAACTTCACTTCTGAGCTGAGTGAGAACAGAAGGATAAATAGGATTTCTATAGCCAGAGTAAGAAGGGGTGGGCCTTTGAAGGCTTCCAGAGTCAGGGGGAAGCAGAAGCAAAGACCCAGGGGATGCAAGGTGAGTATGCCGGGCATGTGTGGGGTTACAGAGACCAGTATATGGTATGAGGATGCACTGTGTGGAGAGGGTGAGAAAACCTGAGCTGACTGTGGAAGGCAAGAAGTCACAGAGGGTTTCTGAGGTGACAGGATGTGAAATGTTTCAGGAAAATAACCAGCAGTGGCCTGTATAACAGACTGCAGAGGCAGTGAGCCAGTTAAGAAGTCATGAAAATTACCTAGGCAAGAACCAGTAATACAGCTGAATGCTTACTCTGGGGATGGCTGATGGGTGGGTACTCAAAACTTCTAAAATCAGGGGATGATCTAAAAGCGAGGATCATCAAGTCAGGGTTTTTCTCTATGCAAATCAGGCAGCAAGCAGATATGCCTGTTACTCACCACAGAATATGCCCTAAAAGGCAGAATGCAGGGCTTCCTCGTTAGCACACTGGGTAAGATTCCGCCTGCCAATGCAGGGGACACAGGTTCAATCCCTCCTCTGGGACGATGCCACATGTCGTAGAGCATCCAAGCTTGTGTGCCGTAACTACTGAGCCCATGCTCTAGAGCCCATGAGCCACAACTAATGAGGCCCTGTGTCCAACTACTGAAACTATCTGCACCTGGCACCTGTGGCCCACAAGAGGAGCCCACGCACCATAACTAGAGTAACCACGCTCTCTGCAACTAGGGAAAGCTCTCACGCAGAAACTAGAGGGGCCCACGCACCATAACTAGAGTAACCACGCTCTCTGCAACTAGAGAAAGCTCTCACGCAGAAACTAAGACCCAGCCCAACCACAAAAAAAAAAAAAGAAGAAGAAGAAGAAGAATGTAAAAACTTGATCCCTAAATGCCAGGCAAAGTGCTGAGAACATACTAGATATACAATAAATATCTTCTGGAAGAATGACTCCTACGTCTGTATTTAATATAATATAGCATGTTTTTCCTTGGTTCATCACTTTGTAATTTCTGTAACTGTGTAAGACGAAGGCTCAGGATCTAGTAGGCCAAGAACAATGGCTGGTTTTTCACGTGTCTGCTTTCTCCCCAGGTCCAACTGCTAAGACTCCAGTCCAGTTGCTCAATCGCATCCAACTCTTTGTGACCCCATGGACTACAGCACGCCAGGCTCCTACAGTGTCTCCCAGAGTCTGCTCAAATTTATGTCCATTGAATCGGTCGTGCTACCTAACCATCTTATTCTCTGTCGTCCCCTTCTCCTCCTGCCTTCAACCTTTTCCATCAGGGTCTTTTCCAATGAGTCAGTTCTTCATATCAGGTGGTCAAAGTACTGGAGTTTCAGCTTCAGCATCAGTCCTTCCAATGAATATTCAGGACTGATTTCCTTTAGGATGGACTGGCTTGATCTCCTTGCAGTCTTGCTAAGACTCCATCTTATTCATTTACATATTCTCCAGAGCAATGAGCAAATATTTGTTGTTTAGTCATTTAGTATGTCCAACTCCTTTGAGACCCCATGGCCTGGAGCCAGCCAGGTTCCTCTGTCCATGTAATTTCCCAGACAAGAATACTGGAGTGAGTTGCCATTTCATTCTCCAGGGGAATCTTCCTGATCCAAGGATTGAACCTGCATCTCCTGTATTGGCAGGCAGAGCTTTACTGCTGAACCACCAGGGAAGCCCACTGAGCAAATAAGAGAAGCTCAAATGAACGAATAAGTGAGCAAGAATAGCTAGAGACTAAAACTTGTGGAGTTTCTTCCTGCTCTTCCACACATGGATAGCCCTCTAATCCCCTACCAATTCAGGGGATAAAAGGCTCCGGTAGGGGAGTTAGTTTTGAATGTGTCTAGAAGAGCACCTAGTTGTGGTATAGATGGCATTTTGAAGTTATTCTCTATACACACTGAAGGTATGAAATCAGAAAAAGACCGTATATGTATGGCCAACTTATACAACCTTGAAAAATGATTGGTCACATTACTTTAAATCCATGTAATTTTAGAAAGACAACTCAGCATCATTAGAAAATTCTCATTAAGGGTGTTTTCTATAAACAATACTATTTTTCTGTGTTAAGTACACATGCTAGATCTATCAGAAACATGTATCTCCACCTTTTCAGCTAAAGAAGTGAAGGTGGCCAAAGAAAACCAGATCATTTCATGCAGGAACTTAAGTTACGCTATATATGTGGGGAAGGCAAGAAAATGATAACAGACTTATGAAAAACTGAAAGCTTCATGTGTAATTAAATAAGTGCAAATTAAAACAGTGGTTATCAGTGGTTAACAGTAGTTAATTTTTAACCAAATTAACTACTACTAATTGAAAAGTCCAATGCTGAACAGCATGTCGTGCAACAGACACTCTCCTACACTGCCAGTGGCAACACACTGTTGTATCTTTTCTGGAAAGCAATCTGGCAAAAGGCATTAAAAAACCTTACAAAGGTATGTGATTTTTGACACATTATTTCCATCTCATCCCAGGGAAATGATGAAAAATTCAGGCAAAGATTCTGTATGGATGTTCAACAGCAATATTATTAATGGTGCACAATCATAAATAATCAACAAGACAATGAAGTTATATAAACAAGAGTGTATTTACAAGACTGAATTGTATACACTGGTAAGTAATCAGGTCTCTAAAACTTGTATATTTAGTATCATCCAATCTATGCTGTGGGGCTTCCCTGGTGGCTCATTGATAAAGAATCTGCCCGCCAATACAGAAGATATGAGTTGGATCCCTGGGTCAGGAAGATCCCCTGGAGAAGGAAACGGCAACCCTCTTCAGTATTCTTGTCTGGGGAAATCCCATGGACAAGGGGCCCTGGCAGGCTACTGTCCATGGGGTCACAAAAGAGTTGGACATGACTTAGTGATTAAACAACAATATCTATGTTGAAGAAAAACATGGTGGCTTGTCTTCGGGATCGTGATTTTTTTCCTCCTGTCCTTCTATTTACCAATTTTCTACAATGAACACATATTATTTTTACCAATGTGCTATGTGCTTGAGAAAGAGGTAGAGAAAAGTACGCAGGCTCTCAGCAACCTTCCAGCCGGCTGAAACAGTTCCAGACTTGTGGTGGCTGCAGAAGGCCAAGGCTGCCAGAAATCTGATGATGAGCAAATGGCATTTAGTGGTACTACCTGCCACCGAATGAACTGCACCATATAGAACAGTCTGGGCACTATTGATCCCTTCTGATGAAACCGAGTGATCAATGAGGAATTACTTTTCCAGACTGGATAACAAAGCACAAACCTGATATGTGTAATCAGCTAGTATCTACCAGCTGTTTCTAGTACATCAGCAGTGTGCTACAAACAACTTATTATATCTCACCTTACTCATCTTCACAATGCCAGGACATACTTACCACAGCCTCAACGGCAGGTGAGCTGTCACCAACCACCAGTAAAGTAGAGCACCTGGGAGAAGGCAAATAGGAGGACATCAGCTGAGAGCGCACACACTCCACAGACACTGACTTCTCTCAAAGGCAGGTCTATCTAGCAACTTAGTGGGCAGACCGAGAGACTTACTTTAATGTCTTTGATTTGTTATCATTTTGTCCCAGAATGGGTCTTTCAATCTCCAGGTCTTTGCGTCTAGAGAGACACAAAGGAAACAACGCACGTTTCAGGTAAAATCATGGCAACTCAGATTATTTCCTAGATGTGAAAACCCACAGGTATCAAAGAATATGAAAATTATCTTTCCTTCACACCTGACAAGGGAAGAGATTATTTATAGATTTTGTTCATAAGTAGCCTCGTCAGTGGCATCCTGAGTGAAACAGAGAAGGAAGAAGGAACTTGGTAGGATGCTGAAAGGAGGCAACTTGAAAACTGAACAGTGACGCTGTTGAAATCCTCAAGTCCTAAGTGTCTAATTTTCCAATTATTTTACAGGAATAATTTTTTAAAATATTTGTCTTTATTTATTTGCCTGTGCTGGGTCTTAGTGGCAGCACATGGGATTTTCGATCTTCTAAGTTGCCACATGTGGGATCTGTATTTGCATCACGTAGGATCTAGTTCCCTGACCAGGGCTCAAACCCAGGACCTGGGAACTGGGAGAGTGGAGTCTTAGCCACTGGACCATGAGGGAAGCCCCTAGGAATAATTTCTTAAGGGCAACCTTTTAGGGGAACTATTTTCCTGGTACTTGCAGTTTATTGTAGTATTTTCAGCTAAAAATAAGGAGGCTCTGTAATACAGAGGAAGGAGCTAGAGAGATTCGATTCAAAACTTGCTTTGCTCCTACTGGCTGTGTAACTCTGGGTAAGTTACAGCTGACCCATTTCCTCAATCTTTTTCCATATACCCAGGAAGATAGAAGGAGCTAACATTTTCACTGAAGAAGCTGGACCCAAGATAAGAATCAAGCTTCTCTCAGTAACTGGGGGAAATGTGACAACTTTGGGAATACACAAACAAAAGAGAATTTACTACTGTTCCCACTTCACTTCTGCCTGATGACAGGATCAGCAGAGAGAGACTGAATTAAGGTCCCAAACTTCTATCCTTCTATCCTTGACATGCATTTTTCTGTGTCACCCAAATTGTGTGTTTTTGTGTGTGTACATAACTTTTAGGTCCTTTTGGTCTCAAAAGTACAACTGCTAGGTGAATATTCCTGAAACAGTATTCAGCTCATTCATTCCTCTTGAAAGCTGTTTTCATATCTATCTGAAAGCTCTTCCTCTTCTACTGTTGTGAAAGTGCGCAAGTAACCCCATCACACAACACTGTAAGAAGCAGTTACTTCCCCTCCTGATTCTCTCTTAAATATCCATTAGCTTCTCAGACCTCGTCTGCATTTAAGTGAAGGAACAGAACCAACTGTACCCGTTATAAGAGCCCAGGAAGAGCTGTAGGTTTTCCTGGTTGATATCTTGGGCAATATGCAGTCTGTAGGTCTGAATCAGGTCCAGGTTGGCCTGCAACTCTTCCTAGAACAATGAAAGCAAGACACAGGTGAACTTCTGAGCTATAGCACAAACCTATCTTGTTTGGTTTGCATTCTCACCATTTGCGACCCTAATTTCCTTATTTGCCTTTTATTCATGTTCTGGCACTTTCATAGAGACAGAGTCTTGTCTGTAAAATGAAGAGAACAACCCGTTACCCGACAGGGGTGTTTTAAGGATTAAATAAGAAATGCTATATGAATTGTAAAGTATATAATAAATGGAAAGTAACACTTCTCTTACTAGTCATAAATCTGTATCATTAACTTATCTATATTTTCATCAATATAGTGGGTATAATATCTATTTATATACTATTATTTAATAATATGCATTCTAGAACTGCATATTACATTCCATTAATATTTTAGTGATTAAGTCAATTTATCATTTATTTACCAATATTATGGGGTTTTGTGTTTTTTTTTGAGGCAGTGGAGTTTATTTATAATATTAGTTTCAGGTATACCACTTAGTGATTCAAAATTTTTATAGATTATGTCCCATTTGAAGTTATTATAGGGACTTCCCTGGTGGTGCAGTGTCTGCCTGCCAATGAAGGAGACACGGGTTCAATCCCTGGTCCGGAAGATTTCACATGCTGGGGGCAACTAAGCCCACGCACCACAGCTACTGAGCTCTTGCTCTAGAGTCTGTGCTCTGCAACAAGAAAGTAGCCCTGCTCACTAGAACTAGAGGAAGCCCCTGCATGCAGCAGCGAAGACCCAGTGAAGCCAAAAAGCAATGAATGAAATTGCTGTAAAATACTGGCTGTAAGTCCCGTATAAAACTCGAGAGAGAAACAAGAGTCTATCAGTGAAAAGAAAACCTCCCTCCTTACCACCCATATCCAATGACCCTTATCTTGCTGGCCTTCTTGGAGGCCACTAGAACCAGTTGCCAGGTTTTTGTGTATGTAAGTATATATGTACATATATGGACACACACATACACCAGTAAATATGGACAGTTTTAAGCAGAAGGAAAAGGGTTTACACTGGAGGGAAAAAATATATCAGGGGTAGTGAGAGAGTCAGTTAATCTAAAGCAGTATGCAAAGGTCACCACCAGGAAGCCTTGTGGAGAAACCGAGGTAAGGAGAACTTGTGTGAGTATTCTCACTACTACATGGGGAAAGAGAGCCAAGAATACAGAAGGAAACTGACTGACTGAATCAGAGTGTCCCTGAAACGAAGGGCACTGGAGCCAAGGAAACTTAATAAATGCTGAAGGTATTCAGAAAAGTGGACAATTAACGAACCACATCGCAGCCAGAGATGAAATGACCTCTACAGTTCCCCTTGAAAGTCTGAAGAGGAACTTGAGCAGAAGTTTGAGATAAAAAAGGGGCAGAAGTAATACTGGTATAAAAGGGGTAAAACTGGCTTACGTGCTAATGGAACACCCTAGGAAAAGCTGTTATGTGTAAATTGCACCCCATCACTCACATTTCTTTAGAACACAAACTGTAGTGTGCTAGACATACTATTCTGCACTGAGGTCACTCCTTATCAGGACATATGAGGCCTTCTCATTTATTTATACTGTCTTCCCACACTCTTGCCAGTACAAAGGATCACTCTTTTTGATTTCTGCTAATTTGACAGATAAAAAGGGGTTATCATTGTATTTTTATTAGTGAAGATGAGATTAGTGTATAGAAATCTTATATGCTTCCATTTCAAAGCAGTAAGAGTAATACATGCATTCACTTGTTTAAATTTTAAATGAACTCATCAGCCTTGTGACAACCTCTTGTCTGTGGCTGCAAGCATTTTTAATTAAACACAAAATATGTACATATTTTGAGGATGTTCTTACTTTATAGAAATCACTATAGCTATCAAGATACTGTGGTATGGGTATGTGTATATGTGCATGCTCATTTGCTCAGCTGTGTTTAGCTCTTTGCAGCCCCATGGACTGCAGCCCGCCAGTCTCCTCTGTCCAGGGAATTTTCCATGCAATACTGGAGCAGGTTGCCATTTCCTTCTCCAGGGGGTCTTCCCAACCCAGGGACCGAACCTGCATCTCTTGCATCTCCTGCCTTGGCAGGCAGTTCTTTACCACTGCACCACCTGCTGCTGCTGCTGCTGCGTCTTTTGTGATACTGGCATAAGGATAAACAAATATCATAGATAAAAATGAGCCTTCCAAAATAAATCCTTACATTTATGGTCAACTGGTTTTCAACAAGGGAACCCAGACAACTCACTGGACAAAGAAAAGTCTTATTTTAATGTTACTGGGAAAATTGAGTTTTAAAGGAATGGAGTTAGTCTCCAACCTCACACTAAGTTCAAAAAATTATCTCAAAACAGACCATAGACCTAAATGTCAACTATAAAACTCTAAAGAGAAAGGAGAGTTGTAAATCTTCTTCATGACTTTGGATTAAGTGATGGTTTCTTAGATGCAACACCAAAAGTACAAGCAACAGGAGAAAAAATAGCCTGGACTTCATCAAAATTAAAATTTTTGTGTTTCATGTAGAAAATAAACTGGTTACCAGGGGCAAGGGATGGTGAACAGATAAACTGGAAGACTGGGATTGACACACACACACATACTTCTATTATATATAAAGTTCAGTTCAGTTCAGTCACTCAGTTGTGTCTGACTCTTTGCGACCCCATGAATCGCAGCACACCAGGCCTCCCTGTCCATCACCAACTCCTGGAGTTTACCCAAACTCATGTCCATCGAGTCGATGATGCCATCCAGCCATTTCGTCCTCTATCGTCCCCTTCTCCTCCTGCCCCTAATCCCTCCCAGCATCAGGGTCTTTTCCAATGAGTCAACTCTTCGCATGATGTGGCCAAAGTATTGGATTATATAAAATAGGTAACTAATAAAGACTTATTGTATAGCACAGGGAACTCTACTCAATACTCTGTAATAGGCTATATGGGAAAAGAATCTAAAAAGAGTGGACATATATATGTATGTAACAAGATTCACTTCGCTGTATTCCTGAAACTACCACAACACTGTATATCAACACTACACCCCAATAAAAATGAAATAAAACAAAACAAAAAGATTACATTAAACCCAAATAAAATAAAATAAATAAAAACTGTGCTTCAAAGGACACCATTAAGAAAGAGAGACTTTTCTGGTGTTCCAGTCGTTAAGATAATCTGCCTTGCAATACAGGGGAGGTGGTTGATCCCTGTCAGGGAACTAAGATCCCACATGCCAAGGAGCAACTAAGTCTGTGTGCTACATGCAGAGTCCACGTGCTGGAACAAAAGATCTGCAGGACGCAACAAAAGATCCCACATGCCACAACTAAGACTCGAAGCAGCCAGATAAAATAAATACTGAAAAAAAAGAAAAAAGTTGTAAGACAGGGACTTCCCTGAAGGTCAAGCGATTAAGAACCCGCCTTCCAAAGCAGGGTATGTGGGTTCAATCCCTGAGGAAACCAGGATCCCAAATGCTGTGGGACAATTAAACCTGTGAGCGGAAACTAGAGAAAGCCTGTTAGCCCCAACGAAGAGCCCACACTAAGCAACAAAGACCTAGCACAGGCAAAAAATAAAAACATTTTCTGTTTGCCAGTCCTTGTTTAAAATTTAGCACAGGAGCCACTGGCCCAAGGTCTCAAGAATTCTATTAGACTAGCTGTCACCACATCCTAGGCCCAGGTTCTTCCCATCCAACCACAGTTTCTGTAGCTTCTGCAGCTATTCAGACCTTATTTTAGACAAATGTCTCCCCCATCTGGTGAATGGCTCTAGGGCCCTTACCCTCTGGGCAAGTTTCTTCACAGCTGGCCAGCTGTGCTTCCTGTGGAAACCATTCCTCCCGTGAACGGGCCTCTCTCAGGTGTGCTGGTGGGGGCTCAGCTAAGTCCTCAGCTCCGTCAGTGTCCACATTCCCTTGGCCTAAGAGTTGTTGTTGTTCAGTTGCCAAGTCGTAGCCAACTCTTTGCAACCCCATGGACTGCAGCACACCAAGCTTCCCTGTCCTTCACTATCTCTTAGAGTTTGCCCAAATTCATGTCCGTCGAGTTGGTGATTCCATCCAACCATCATATTCTCTGTCCCCCTGCTTCTCCTCCCCTTAGCCTAGGAGTAGATGCTGTTTTTCCACCTGCTACTTTTGGACACCTCAAAGTCCTTTTCCACCACTTGAAGAAGTAAGCCACCTTCTACTAGTTGATATATTACATGAAGTTTTCTCTACTTAAAGCATGTAGCTTCTGTCCCCTGACTGGACCCTGGAAAAGCCCATAGGATGGAGAAAGTGTGACCTGAAGGAGGCTGAGATGAGTGTCACCAGATCTTCTGTATGGCAAGTCCTGATTCTTGTGCTAAAATATTTTTAAAAGGCAGAACAGGAACTTCCTTGGCAGTCCAGTTTAAGACTCTGTGTTTTCACTGTAGGGGTGAGAGTTTAATCCTTGAACAAAAGCCCCTCATGCAGTGCAGCAAAAAGAAAAAAAAAAATTGCTGTGCTTTCCTGCCACTATCACCTTACAATTTCCCCCTGGTATCCTTTATTTAACAATTCTAACATTGTCACATGGTAGAGGAGAAATGTACAGAAAAAGAAATCTGTCATGGCTCAGCTCTGAATAACATTTACATGCTAGTATAAATGCTGGAAATTTATCTAATCCAAATCATGTTATATTGGAAGGATGGAGTAGTAGAAAACATAAATGAGGGTCATGGCATTGGTGTATGTGTGAACACGAGAAATCATCTTTCATACTGGAATGCCAAAGATAATGCCTACAACTGAAAAACCAACAGGTGGAAATGCATGCATATTTAGAGAGACAGAGGCAAAGACAATTGAAAAGAACTGAGGCTTACGTCCAAAAGAGACACATATAAGAATGTTCACGGAAGAGAAGTTTTTCTTCAATGGAAGAAAAACTATGACCAACCTAGACAGCATATTAAAAAGCAGAGACACTGCTTTGCCGACAAAAGTCCGTCTAGACAAAGCTATGGTTTTTCTAATAGTCATGTATGGATATGAGAGTTGGACCATAAATAAAGCTGAGCACTGAAGAACGGATGCTTCGAAACTATGGTGTTGGAGAATACTCTTGAGAGTCCCTTGGACTGCAAGGAGATCAAACCAGTCTATCCTAAAGGAAATCAGTCCTGAATATTCATTAGAAGGACTGATGCTGAAGCTGAAACTCCAACGCTTTGGCCACCTGATGCAAAGAACTGACGCACTGGAAAAGACCCTGATTCTGGGAAAGAAGGGGATGACAGAGGATGAGATGGTTGCATGGCATCACTGACTCGATGGACATGAGTTTGAACAATCTCTGGGAGCTGGTGAAGGATAGGGAAGCCTGGCGTGTTGCAAACAGTCAGACATGACTGAGCAACTGAACTGAATTGACTGAAGACTGTCCACTGAAGCTTTATTCATAATAGCAAAACAAAAGCAAAATATTGGAAATAACCCAAATGCTCATAGGAACATTCATGGTATATAACAATGGACTGCTACACAGAAGAATGAACTACTGATACATAGGAAGACAGGTTTGAATCTCAAAGACTCTACTGAGCAAAAGAAGCTCATTAGAGTATACAGGCCCATTAGAGTATACACTATGTAATTACATTTATATGAAGTTCAAGAACAGGCAAGATAATCTATAGGGGTAACAGAACAGTGAATACTTGTTTGGGGAGAGGAATTAGTGATTAGCAAAGGGCATGAGGGAACCTTTTTGAAATGACGGAAATGTTCCATATCTTGATTTGGTGATGGTTACATGAGAGTATGAGCTTCCCAGGTGGTGCCAGTGGTAAAGAATCTGTCTGCCAATGCAGGAGACATAAGGGATTTGGGTTCAATTCCTGGGTCGGGAAGATGCCCTGGAGAAGGAAATGGCAACCCACTCCAGTATTCTTGCCTGGAGATTCCCATGGACAGAGGAGCCTGGCAGGCTCCACAGGGTCACAGATAGTCTGACGTGACTAAAGTGCCTTAGGATGGACAGACATGAGTATATGTATAAAAGGTCACTGAGATGTACTTATGATTTGTGTCCTTTAGTATATATAAATAATACCTTAATTAATGAGGCAAAACCCAAAGAATCTGCTAAAAGAATTAAAGTGGTCACCTCTAAGAAGCAGAAATGGGGTGAGTAACAGATTCTTTGTATTAAGCCCTGCAGAGCTCCTCTGCTCTAAAATATATGTGAGGACTTCCCTGGTGGCACAACTGATAAGAATCCGCCTGCCAATGCAGAGGACACAGGTTTGATCCCTGGCCTGGGAAGATGCCACATGCTGCAAAACAACTAAGCCTGTGTGCTTCGACTACTGAAGCCCATGCTTCAGCAAGAGAAACCACCACAGTGAGAAGCCCGTGCACTGCAACAACACACCCCCGCACACCGTAACTAGAGAAAGTCCGCACAAAGCAACAAAGACTCAGCACAGCCAAAAATAAAGAAATAAAATTTTTAAATGTTAAAAATAAATATATGTGAATTTGTAATTTTGCTGAAATACAATCTCAATGAAAGGAAAAACTATAGACTTTGGAGTGAGCCTGATTTGGATTCAGACCACTTGCTAGCTGGACAATTGTAGCAAGTTATGTTCCCTCTCTGGCCCTCAGTTTTTCCATCTTAAAATAAGTTTAATAGAACCACATTAAAAAAAAATAACTGAGTTTGTGCCTAAAAGGTACTTGTCAAAGTACTTTACATAGAATGAGTACTCAGTAAATGTTAATTTTCTCCACACTGACCATTTTCCTTTAATACATAGGCAACAGTTGAGCATGCATTACTCCTACTTAAGAGTTTTCATCCCAACTCCAGACACCTCACAGCTCTCCACACTCATTGTTCATTCATTCCCTCCCTCCTTCATAGGTCATCTGTGATGCTGTGATTTATAGAAAGAAATATATACTTGGTCTTCATCCCCCTCCTGGCAAAGAGCTTTGTAAAACCTTGCGATGACACTGATAAATGATCTTTTTTGGTTAATGATGGGATTTTAGGAAAGCCCCTAAGTAACTTCTACATGGAACCAGTCCCTGTGAGTAGGGGGCTAGAACTTTCAACCCTACCCTGCCTTTCTCTTTGGGAGCAGGGGGTAAAGGAGGTGAATACTGAATTGACTGCCACATAATCACATGTCTGTAACAAAGCCACCATAAAGCCCCAAAAGACAGGTTGTGGGAGGGCCTCCAGGTTGGGGAGTGCATGGCCACTCTGGGAGACTGGGGCATGCCAGAGGACAGGGGAGCTCCCTGCCCCTTTCCATACAACTGCTCTGTGTATCTCTCTCACTCAGCTGTTCCCAAGTTAGGTCTTTTTATAATAAATCAGTCTGGTAAATACAGTGTTTCTCTGTGAGCAGCTCTAGAAAACAAACTGGATCCAAGAAGGGGGCTATTAGAACCTCTGATCTATAGCTGGTTGGTCAGAAGCACAGGTGATCACCTGGAGTGGCTGAAGTGGGTGGAGGGGGAGCAGTGGTGGTGGCTCAGTGACTGGCACGCAGCTCTAATCTGCGAGATCTGACCAATACTCAAGTAGACCATGTCATCAAGGTGAGCTGCAGGACATCCAGCTGGTGAGAATTCTTTGGTAGTTTAAGAAAAAAACACACTGTAATTGGGACAGGAATTCTGTTACTCAACTTACTTTCTCTCTGAAAAGAGGACTGGGGTCCTGACCTCTTTTGCCCAACAGCTATCCACATAATTGTTATTTTCTCTATAGACTTCAGTTTCTTTACCACAAAGACATGGGATTTCAACAAAAGGTTCTTTTAGCACTAACATTTGTGGTGTCTTTTGGTTTGTTTTTTATTTTCTCTGAAATCTCTATTGCTGTGCAGCCCTTCTTCCCAGACCTCATTCTGGCTCTAAAGAAGCTTGGGGAGGCACGTGATGTCGTCAAACAGGAACAGATGGCATGCGGCTTACAGGGAATGGGTTGGGGGCGGGGTGCGAGCTGTCTTCTCTCATCTCTCTGAACGACAAGAGCCGGGTGGCAATGAGTTAATGCCCTCCCTAAGACTGGCCTTTGGTGGGCGCCATGTGCATCTCCCATGGTGCTGAAAGTGTCAACCCACTGGGATCAAGTGAGTTCCAGGGAACCCTTTCTTTCCTGAAGTGAATAAGACTTTACACACAAGCTAATAAACATACCCCTTTCCTGGCTGAACAGGCACTTACCTGCCCAAAGTGATGAGACAAAATAATGTCCACAACGTTGGTTGTCAAGCCTGAGAGCTAAAAAGATAAAAACTTTGTGTCAAGAGAGTGAGCATGGGTAAAATTTTATCAATCTGTCCACTTTATTAGTGCACTTTCTTATAAATATGCTAAACTTAAAAACACAAAAACACAACTCACTGTCACATATTTTCATGAGATGGTGGTCCCAAGAAATCTGAGAACAAGAGAGAAGTCAGGAAAAACCAAATCTTTCTTCTAGGGTAATAATATGGCCCACTTTGAAATAGGTGGCTAGAAGAAATGCTGGCCGTTACTTCTTTAAGAACGTGGGACCTAGAGCTCACAGCTATAGCTACTTAATTTCTACTTGTGTTTCTGCATTTACACTGAGTTTATGCTTAATAAGGTAGACTTACAACTACTCCCAAGTCATCCAAACGAAAAAGCAATTTTTTTTCCCTTTCCTCTAGTTTTTGCTATCTTCATTTAAAGGAGTGGGAGGAAACCGCTATGTTTACAGAATGTTCTTGGTTTTGAAAGCTTTTCTCTTAATTTTCCCCACATCAAAGTTTTGCACATCACAGTCTAATAAATGCATCAATTTGTGTAGATCTGCAGCCTGTCAGTCTATTTTCAGAAAAATTTCCACCTCACATTATGTTGCTGATTTCCCTTAAACCTCCGCTGATTTTAAGCTCAGTTCCTACTGTGGACTTGGTGCAGAGGTAAAGTATTGAGTTGGGGGTGGAGATGGAGATGAGGAGATAAGGGAAACAGATGAGGATATGGGTGGAGCAGGATCAGGTAGTCCCAGAAAGATGGAGTAAGAAAGAAGCCCAGAGATCTTCACCTGGGTTATCAATGATCCATGGGTTGTAAATTAAAGATAATTAGAACTAATAACCTATTTCACTTCATCATTTAATAACCTACTTAATATTCTTTATGTTATTAAGAGTGTTCATCTAAGTTTTAATGTACCCACATACTAGACAGGAATTAGAACAAATTTGAAGTCAGCTGTAAGAAAGAATTTCCACACTATCTGGCAAAAGCAATGTTAAAATATTTCATCCAAAGCTAAGAAATATATCATTTCTCTGGAAGTTAAAGGTGGGGAAGAACAGATAAACTTTTCAGAATCTGGTCTGCTGGTAGATGGAACAGCTTAATATTTTAAAATAACTATAAAAGCAAAGCAAAATTAGGAAAATATAGAATATATAAAATAAAAATAAGAATCATCTGTAATGCTACCAACCAAAGATGTAACTACTAGTAGCATTTTCCTTCTTTTCTTATGCATATATGTATTTTAAAAATTTTATTGTTTTTAAGCACGAGAATTTTCTCATTTCCCTAAACAACAACAAAAAAACCATAATTTTTCAGTTGAATAGTATTCCATTCATGACTGAGACTCACAGACAATGATGAATGAAAGAAGCAAGATATGAAAGAACACATCTTCTATTATTCTGAATATATAAAATCAATCTATGGTAATAGAAACCAGAATAATGGTTTCTTTTTGGCAAAGGGAGGCAGTATTAAGGGCAGAGTTGGAAATATTCTGTATATTGACTGAGTAGTGATTACATGTGCAAATATTCATATCAAGCTGTATACTTAAGACTTCTTGCCCTTAACTGTATGAATGAAAAAATAAAAAAACAGATAAGCCATTTTGAGAAAGGACTAAGGGATGAGCCAATGGATACTGTTTGGTCTTACTTTGGAAGCTGCCCAGTCAATCCAGCCTTTAGCACAAGGGTCAACGTTAATGAGCACAAGACCTTCCACAAGCTCTGGGTGACTGAGCTGAAACGAGACAAAGCAACAGCATGAGAGCCCCATTCTCAGCTTCTTCTAAAACTACTGGCGTGTGGCTAGTCAACTCTTCCTAGGCCTGGATGTCGCAGATCTTAAAAAAGGTCAGAGAGGTGCTAGGGAGGATATTGAGAAAAACAGCTCCATAAATCTAACTCAGCATGTAGAAAACCAGCTTCCTAAATTGCCATCAAATGACCTAGCCTTGCAAGGATCTATGGGGGAGATGGTTTTTATTTCCACAGCAGAGGACAGCCACAGCTATCTGCACAGCTGTTTAGCTCAGGATGGGTCTACCCTCCTGGGCAGTGCCCTTGGGACTACACGACATAAGGGGCTGTTTAAGGCTTAGACTGTCCCCAGTAGCAACTTCTTGTTTTTTCTAAAACCACATGAAGAGGTAATACCACCCTCAGAAGATTGTCCTATCACCCAGAAGGCATTTGGGAAAAATCAGTAAGAACATTTCTATGTAAACTAAAAACTTCCCAGCTTACTTTTTCCCCTCTGATCATGCTCACTATAGAAAATGTGATAAACAGAGAAATAATGAAGAGCAGAAAATAAATCTCATTATTATCTAATTACACATGATCAATCTTAGTAGTTTAGTATGTTTTCTTCCAGTTCTTTCCTATGCCTATGACAAACTTTACCTGCATCTGTATTCTAACCTTTTGTTAAGGTTGTAATATATGTGAATTATGTACCATAAGCTCGTCTTAGAAAATTTTAATGGCTGTAAGAAATTCCACTTTAAATGTTCTCTGAGAGTTATTTTTTATTGATGCTATCCTGCCCACATCTCTTATTTTTTTAGGTGCTAGAAGTACAAAGCAAGGCTTTATACAAACTAGTATCTGTGAACAGAATTTATAGAAAAATAGACATAAGATCCAAGACAGTTCCTTCTCATTTAACACAGCAGTAAGAGCTGTGACCTAGGCAGTGCCTCAAGGGTGTTGAGACTAATCCTCCATGTACTTACTGCAAATCTGCTGAGGATGTAAGCTCCAGCTCCAACCCCAATCCCAATGATGCTTTTCAGACTGTAAAGGGAACACACCAATATGAATAGGGTTAACTCGTTTGAAGGGAGCATGGCATAATGGAAAGAATACAACTGGATTCAAATCTGGCTCTGATGCTTACTGGATGGAGAATTTGGTTAGGTTTCATTAATTTCCTAAGCCTGGGTTCCCGATCTATAAAACAAGGATATGATGACTTCTAAGTTGATTTTAAAGATTATATGAAGTATGACTAAAACATGGGAGTCATCCTTAACAGCTCACTCTCCTATCACCTCCACACCCAGCCCATCAGCAAGTCCTATAGTCACTTTCACAGTCCTTCCATCTGCCTTCTCCTCCATTCCATCCTCTGGGAGGCATCTAGAGCCAAGCTATCAATATCACTTGCCTGATTGTTGTAATAATTTAACTGGTCCCCTGCTTTTTCTCTTTTACCCGTCTCTAAACCTGTGGAGATTCTCTCCACAGCTAATCTTTTTTTTAAAGGTTCCTTTTGGCAGTGTTTAATTTATTTATCTTTGGCTGTGCCATGTGGCATGCAGGATCTTAAGTTTCATGATGAGGGATTGAACCCATGCCCCTAGTGTTGGAAGCATGGAATCTTAACCACTGGATTGCTAGGGAAGTCTTTAAAGTAATTAAAAGAAAAATGTAAATGGCTTTATTGATGTGCAGTTTACATATCTAGAGTGATTATTTTAAAAGACTAAATCAGATAGCACTCCCCTGCATAAAACTCTTCAGTGCTTTTCTTTGCCTTTTGAAAAAACCCTGAAGTCTCACCGGATCTGTCAGATCTGCATAATCTGGTTCTTGTTTTAGTTCTCAAGTATCACCTTATGCTTTTCTCCCACTTGCTCACTTGGGTCAGGCCTTTTGGACATATTCCTTCTGTCTGGAATCCTCTTGTCCTGGCTCTCTATTTAGGTAACTCCTTTTTATCCTCCAGGTCTTAACCTAAAGGACTCCTGAGACCGGTATTCCTCAGTTAGCCATATCTGGTAGAGCCTGCTTTTATTCTCTGTCACACATCCCTACTGATTTCTTCTACAGCATGTAAGCTGTGACTATCTGTTTACCTGTTGTTAATTATTTTCCGTATCAAAATGCAAGCTTCACACTCCATAAGGGTAGTGACCATACTGTTTTGATTACCATCACAGCACCCAGATTAGACACACAGCAGAAAGTGTTTTTTTGAAAAACAAAAACCACAGGGGAAGAATTGCAGAATGAACTCACTTTAAGTGGGTGAGAACAGGAGGCAGCATTTCAGCCAGCTCATCCATGGTGGGGTACTGGTACCTGAAATCCAGAAGGATACCTCGTGAATTGGAATGCACTCATAATTCCCAATCACTAGAACAATTAGAAAAGTATAGAGTTCTTGAAAGTGAAAGTCGCTCAGTCGTGTCCAACTCTTTGCAACCCCATGGACTGGTCCATGGAATTCTCCAGGCCAGAAAACTGGAGTGGGTAGCCTTTCTCTTCTCCGGGGATCTTCCCAATCCAGGGATCAAACCCTGGTCTCCTGCATTGCAGGCAGACTCTTTACCAGCTGAGCCACAAGGGAAGCCCCACAGAGTTCTTAGGTATTTCCAATCCCCAAATAACTACTTCAATTGGGGTTCAGGTTCAGTAAACTTCTAGCAGTTAAGAGTCAACTCAGGAAGTGGCTTTTGGTCTGCTGCTTACGTTTAGGCAGCTAAGCGCAAAAGTAAACAAACCTTTACTGGGTCCAGGGCACTTGGTCACAAATCCTGGGCTCTTACCATGAAGGCTGATTTGTTTCACTTAGGCATAGAATAACCCAGCTACTTTATTATTTGCTTTTGAATTTGGTTCCTGATCTAAGTCATTGGATCCTAAGATGGTCAAGCAAGCCCCCAACTGACTCAGACCAAGAATCCAAGAAAAGTAGGGAGTGTCCACATAAACTGCAGCATCAAAGATGAAAGAGATCTTAAGACAACTTCCTACATATGTGGCAGTTCTGCTCTACATTTGACAGAGATGTCAGCCTGCCTCTGCTTGAAAGACTTCAAGCATCGGCATGCTTTTGAACCATTTGTGCCTAAGACAGAAAAAAAGGAACTGAATCTAAATTTTGCTGGATATAAACTGGTCACTGGCCAATTTGTGTTTAAGGGACAGAAATGGCTTGGACATAGTGAATAACAGATTCTGGAGCCAGGCTGCCTGCGTTAAAATCCCAGCTCTGCTACTATTTGTTATGTAGGCTTGGACAAAGTACATAATATCTTTGGGCCTTAGTATCCTCACCTGTAAAATGGGAATAACAGTAAACCTATCCCATAGGGTTTTAAGCATTAAATGGGTTAAGTATGTAATGCAGTGTTCAAGATTACTGTCTGAGTACAGTGTAAATGTTAGCTGCTATTCATCTGCAATGGTATGTTTCACAGCAATCACTGGCAAAGGTACCTCTGGAGATAAGCAAAGAGGGGAAGGATGAGCATTCCACAGCTTGTAGTCTCACTCCTCCCCCAAGGTCTCCTCCATAATTACACTGTCCAGGGAAGAGTCAGGGAGACTGGAGCTCCGCCATGCAAAGCAGATGAGGCTGAGGCTGAGAGCTCCACGTGCATGCTCAGTCAAATGCATCTCCACCTGACGCTGCAGCTTCTCTGAATAAATGATTACACTGATATTCAAATTCCTGTCACCAGACTGAAGGTCAGGCTAGGGAGGTGCTCTTAGGAAGCTCAGAGAAATCTGAGTTTGGGTCTCAAGGGAGTTGCAAGTTCCAGGAGGGGGCAAAAATGACAGGTTTAAAACAGATGAAGAAAGGGACAGATAGAAGACAGTCAGAAGTGGGTGTTCCAGACATGAATGTCTTGTGATTGGCTCCCATTTATGGAGGGCCATTCATGGATATGGGAAAACATACAGTCTTCCTGAATAGACTGTCCATGACTGTTCTCCTAGAGTGAGGAGAGAAAGCAACTGGATGGTTGGTTGACAAGTATAACCTGCAGGCTGTGCTAAAAACCAGCTTGGAGGGAAGCACATGGCTGGTGCTCCCACTAGAGCTTTGCTCTCTGAGTGCCTGTTTTCCAGAAGGGTCTTGCTTGTGGCCTTACCCAGTTGGGAAGGAGGGTGCACCTTCCTGCTGGCCTGGGGCATCCACATGACAGACAGCAAAGTGCTGGGTGATCTCCTGCATGTCCTCAAAGTTAAAGAACGCATTGAAACAGGATTTATCTGTAACAACAAAACAATCGTAAGTCACAAGTTCTTCATTTCATCTCACTTTTCCTCTATTCAATCAATTCCATATCATCGTCCTCTCTTATTCCTTTTAAATCACTATTTCACTAGAATGAAGTATCTGAACAACTATCTGACTCAAGCTGCCCTAAAGGCTGACTACCAGATGTCTCAATGGCTTGAAACGAACATTTAATTAGTACTCAATTCTACAGAACATCTACAGAGTGGAAGTCAATCCTGGTGTTTCACAAAACAATCTTACACCCATAACACTGTCATTTTTCATGTATCTTATTCCCTACCTGATACAGAGATACTGACCATATCCCAGGAGCCTGGCTAAAGTGAGTTTCTTGTTGCTTACATTCACCATGTGGAAAACTTCTCACATGGCTAAACTGCTAAGGTGCAGGGAGGGGTTACTGCTTCAATTTCTACTGCTTAAATTCCTTTTCAAAAGTTCCAGCACTAGATTGTAACTTCAAATGCAGGTCACCTCTGATAGCCAGAGGAGTGTGAAAGAAACACATGTAACGCAGACTCCGTGGACCTGGGGCTAGGGCCAGAATCTTACGTTACCACCTAGAAAGGCCCATTTAGAGTCATCAGGGACAGGCTATAGCAAGGATACTTTTACTAACTCATTGAAGGGCTCATAACAGTTAAGCTCAAATTCTGAATTTTCTAATCTGAAATATGAAAAAACCCAGAGTACCAATTAAACAAACAACTGATTTCAACCCTACTTTTTAAAGTCTATCATATAGTCTTCAGTCCTTTAGCAGATGTGACACAAAATGAGATAAAATCCCAGTATTCCCCAAAATGCACTTAGCTGCATACCTCCCAGGAATTTCAATTCTGCCATTAACACAAGTAGCGACGAGGATACGGCAGAGAGGAGAAAACCTGTGTTCTATTAGAATACTGGGGTTTCTTCTTTGTTTTAAAAAATATACAAAGATTATGTGTTATAACAAAAGGGAACGGTATAAAATCAAATACATACGATTGAGGCCAATGTCATGGTATGTCAGAATGACCGGTCTGTTTCCTTCGGCAGGCCTCTGATAGTGACGTGGACCATACCATGAGCTGTTTCTATGTCATGTTCCTGTAACAAGAGAACGTAAAGGTCTCAGCAAGAGCAGAACGCACTGCCCAGGCTGCTGAAGTTTCACCATACCTAAATTCACCACTATTTCCCACTAGCTGGGGCAGGACACATCACTGAACCATAAGCCTACTAGAGAGATGTTATGTTACATAGGATAGTCCTACTTTTTAATTCCTTCCAGATAAACAAATGAAGAAAAAAAATGCACCTTATCTACAAAGCTCACTTTCTTAAGTAGGGGAAGCCAGGGTATCTGCTGAGAATATATTCACAACTGGCTATGGTGAGATCAGCAAGTTAAATAAGAAGCCAGGAAAGACCTGGAGAAAGGCAAGTGAAGGAAGCAGAAGATATGGAAGAAGCTGCTAGGTAAAAACGCAGAGGTTTCAGATCCTCTAAATGCATGTGCAGCAACTAATAAATTCGGTTGCACCTATGAGTGTTTCTATCTAAAATCTCTCCCATTCCCTGGGAGTTGCCCTTCTGTGCCATCCACACAGCACAAGAAAGGCTCTTGGCCACCTGGCTTGCAGACTGTAATCTTATAGTTATGGTTCACTGGAGTCAGGTGAACATTTGGTCCATGCTAAGTCCTTTCTTAAGAATGTGTAATTGGGACTAAGAGATTCCATCCTTAGTTTGGTTCTTCTCTTGAAAAGAGAAATAAACTTGGAAGCTTATAATAAGCATTTCTACTGCTCTGATTCCTGATTCCAACTGTGTATGCCATTAAGTTCTGAGACATCTCTGGATTGCCTCTGGTTTAAGCTATTTGGTTGGGTTTGTTCCTTGCATCCCAAAGGATCGTAACCAAGGCAATGAGTAAAATTTAAGATGTAGTCAGAACAGAGCTCAGGAACTGAATAAAGCCAGGACAAGATGCAGTCAGAGGCGCTGGAATAGTGCTAAGAGTGGCTGGGCGGAAAAGAAAGACTCTGTAGGAAAAGTAACTGAAATTTATTTTAGTCTTCTTGAATGTCTATATTTCTTTTAAAAAAACATTATCATGCCTAGCCTACTGAATTTTGCTGACAAAGTCTTTACCTATCTCAGCAAGTCTTACAGTAGATGAGATAAACTGAGTAAGAATCCCAACAAAGGCAAAGGTCTTCCAACCTAACAATAAACCTCAACAGAGCCTTGGTTTCTTCACTCATGTAGGGCAGAGACCAATCTTACACTAGCTGAACATCAGTGCATCTCAAATTATAGGTCACAGGCTGGAGCAGATATCTCTATCAAATCAAACCACAAATGACTCAGTATTTCTGCTCTCCTCTATTACTGCTTGCTATCTCCTATTCAAAGGCTTAAAAAAGGGAAGCAAGAAATGAAGGAGAGAATCAGGTAATGTGAACTGGCTATGAAATAAAGTATAGGGTTTAGATGGAGGAATATAGAGACACAAATTCCTGTTGCTGTATGAGCATTTCTTGTGTGGTAAATGTCAGACTTCCTGGAAAAGGGAATGACAACTCACTCCAGTATTCTTCCCTGGAGAATTCCATGGACAAAGGAACCTGGCAGGCTACAGTCCATGGGGTCACATATAATCAGACATGACTGAGAGACTAACACACAGCGTCAGACATACTGAGGAACCTCTCCTCCAGGCTCATTCACTAAACAACTATGCATCTACTCAACTCCTACTACCAGACCCTGGGCTGAGCTCTGGGCACAAAACAGTGAGCAGGAGAGATGTGACCCCTGCTCGCACAGAGATTAGGTTCTACATGGGAGGCAGACAAAAAACCAACCAACCAACCAACCATAACAACAGCTTGTGATCAGTACTGTGAAAGAAATAAATAGGATGCTCTTAAAGAAAATCAACGAGGAAGATATTAACTGTATTAGCAGACAGAAAAGTGCAAATTAAATTCAGTAAGATGTAATTTCATATATACCAGAATGGCAAAAATTTTAAGTCATATAATGCTGTCAGGCAAGGCGTAGAGAAGTAAGAACTTTCATACACTGTTGGTAGGCAATAACCAGGAACAGCTACTCTGGAGAATAATTAGGTAATTTCGAGCAAAGTTAAGCAATGTGTACCCTACAGCAGTTTTACTTTTAGGTATAATCTAAGGCAATTCTCAAACATACTCAAACACATAAAAAGATATGCAGATATATATATATATGTACATATATACATACACACTGCAGCCTCATTTATAACATCAAAAACCTGAAAGCAGTCTAAACAGTCATGTATAAGGAAATTGAAAATGGAATTATGACATATTCACATAATGAAATACAGATAAAAATAAAATGAACTAGAACTATAAGCATTAATACACAGAGAAAATCTTGAAAAAACAATGCTGAATAGAAGCACAGAAGGATTTATATATGACATATGATTTACATATGCAGATTTTTTTAAAAAGCAACATTGCATAGACTGTATATGTTTACATACATATATTTAAAGTGCAAAAACTTGGAGAAGGAATGTACATTAACTTTAGACTTGACTCCTGGGCAGTGACGTATTCTGAAAGTGAATTTAAGGAGGCTTTGACCTCTCTCATGTCTTACTTCTGGAGAGAGTAAAGAGAGAGGGAGAAGCCAGCCCCTGCCAGAGGAGTGACAGGACAGGAGAATCCAAACCGAAGAGAATGGGCAACAATCTGTCATCCAACAATCTAGTTGCTGGAGCCTTCTTTCTATCATATCCAAGCCTTCAGTACAGTCTTGCTTAAGTATTCCAGCTTGGTCTCAGCTATGCTGAGAAATGAGTAAAAATAATTTATACTTTGGCCCTGGGGGTTAGCAGGACCTCCCAAGATCTGATAATTAATGGGGATAGTATGTGCAGGAAAGGTGAGGGGTGGGTGTGGAGTGAAGGGGTGGGGGATAGCAAGCTGTCAGGGAAGTTCAGATGATATGAAAAGGGAGCTATAACAGATGGGGCAAAACAGGACATATTAAAAGCAGACAAGGCAAGAGGGCAAAGTAATTACTCTGTCATCATTTCATAATCTGAACGAAATTCAGAGTTAAAGTTGGCTCACAAAATTTCAACTTTTTAGGGAGATCTCAGCCCCTATCTCCTGGGCTCAATCTGTCAATCTTGTTGCCCCACTGGAGCAACCCTTGGTTACCAGTATCTCATAGGGTTACTATTCATTTTCAAAGAAATATGGAAAGAAAGGAGACACTCACCTCCATGTGGACCCGTAAATATATCCTTTGTGACCTTATGTGGGGATGGCTTGCACAAGTCTCTACCTGGAGCTGAGTGTGCAGAGACTCTGGCTGTGGAGCTGATTTAATGATCAGGCCTGGGGTGGGTGCTGCTGCCACCTTCCCACTTCAGTCACCTACTATCCGCTGCACAGGCTGTTTCTCTAGTTAGCCCACCACTCGCCCCAGCATTCTAGAGAGTGTGACTGCACAATGAGAGTGCCTAGTAGGCTCTGGTCACAGATCTTCCCCAGCACTCTGATTACTTACCACCTCCATGGCTATGCACCTCTTAAGTATGATCTCTTATTCTCCAGGTTCATAAAACAGCCTGAGATCATACTGGTCCCAACACACTTCTCCATCCTGGGCTGCCTCTCCCTCTTAATCAAAGATGTAGATAGATTATCTTTTTAAGACTTTAATAAGAGTTTAGGTTATTACCATTAATTGATAATAACCATTATTCACCTTTTTTTCTAAGTCCTTTTCCTTCAGCTCAATGTGCTATCACCAGTTACACATTCTGACGTGTTATCCCTCTCTTGAGAATTTAAATTTTGACCACATCATGCCTGTTAGTGCTTCTTCTTCTCCCTGGCCAGTCTGAAACAGTTCAAGCAAACTTGTAGGACAACATACTGCTAGAAATAACAACATTCTTATTAGTTATGAATTTTATTCTGTTTTCTAATAAGCAGACCTCTCTACGATCCTTGGGTATAGTTTTTGTTATTTATCACATAGGAAATTTTAATATAATACCCCATTACCTTACCCTGGATAGTGGTATAAAGTTCGTTTGCATGACTTTATTTAATCCCGTAGTAAAAGAATCTGTCTCCACAATTATTCAGCCTCCTGCTTACAAGTAAATGAATTTTCCTTTTTATCTATAATATGTTTTCCCCAACTCTAGCCTCAGCTCTCTCCCCTTTTACCTCTCACATCCTTCAGCCTAGTTAACTCAACATTCTTTCAGATGTCTACTTTTATTTTGCAGCTACCCACACTCTCAGAACTCTCACAAATCATGCTCTTCATTTGAAAGCTCTTTTTGCAATATGTCAAGATAAAATCTGTCTTTTCCTATCTATCTTTTTCAAAGCCAAATCCAATATCTTCTTCAAACAGCCTTAGTAAAACAATGAGGAAAGAGAGTGAATGACTAACCTACATGCAATACAGCCCAGAATACCTTCAGAATATGGACCGTGTAGTCCAGATAGGAAGAGGAACAGATTTGGCCAATTCAAACACCACAATCTTTGGAAAGGGTAGCAGTCCAAGGATGAGAGTGTGACCCCCACACACATGACCCATGCCAAACCAACAAGACTCCTCCCTTGGCCTTTTCTATCAAGTTACAGGTAAAGATCTTCTCTCGGCAGTGAGGCTGCTAAGCTGAAAGGACATGAATTTGGGGCCTTGGTGGCCATCAGGCCCATGCTGTGACACGGCTTGCCAGGGAAATAGTGGCAGGGAAAGGAACTGAGAGTGGGGGTGGTGACACAAAGGCCTTAGACGCTATAAGGGTCTTTTTTCTGCAAATGAAAATAAAGTCAACTATATCCTTAGAACTTAATAATCAATTTCTCCCTTACCCGCCCCCTCAAATCAGCAAAATCAAACCAACACAGCAGTAATTAACACAACATTGTAAATAAACTATACTTCAATTTTTAAAAAATCAAACCAAAAGGGGGCAGGCGCGCATCTTGAGGGAAGGACTTGTGAAGAAAGGCCATCAGAAAGGAAAAGCACAGAGCAGAAGGATGGGTGGGCCAGCAACAATTCTAGCTTTCCAGAGAGTGGGTGGAGTACACAATGGGAAATGGCGGGACAGATGCTGAAAGGGGGACTGGGGCCACATTCACATCCTTTAAGGCAAGGGGAGGAGCATGGAACTGGTCAAGCTCTCTAACAGACTATAGCAAGTGGCTGAATCCCAGTTCTTTCCAAACACCTCTTTTCTGCGGAAGCAACTTCCAGTTATTTACTTATTTTGTAATAGTACCCATTTACCAAGTGATGTGTGAGAGTTTAAAGCTGTTTAAGTCCCTTTAGAGGAGGCAGTCACATATATACATCCTCACAGAAGGGTTCTACAAATCAGTCCTCTAAAGAACTACTGCAATTAAACAGCCAGCATGAAACTACCCAGCCCTCAGCCAGGTCTGGAGTTCTTATCCTAGGAATATGAACTCCATTATTGTGAGTGCACTCCATTATCAGCATCTTCTACAGGAATATATATCCTAGAAGATAGCAGCTTTTCACTCTCCATTAATATTTATTGAGTGCCCCTGTGATGGAAGTGGAAGGCAGATTGACAAGATATCCCAAGATCCTTAAGTGTGTTCATTTCAAGACTCATCTAAAGAAATAATCAAATGTGTATATAAAATTTACAGAAAAATGTTCAATAAACTGAACAAATTACAGTAACTGAATATAATATAAGGAATCTAACTTTCAAAAATAATGGAATAGTTAAGTCATGGGATAGCTATATGAGGATATAACAGTCAGCCACTAGAGTTGTTTTCTTTTGCTTTTGGCTGTGCCATGTGGCTTGCAGAAACTTAGTTCCCTGACCAGGGATTAAACACAGGCCCACGTAATGAAAGTGCCATGTCCTAACCACTGGACTGCCAGGGAATTCCCCATTAAAGACTGTTTTTAATGACAGTTTAAAAATGGAAATGAGATTATGTTCTAATGTTAAGTCAGAAAAGGAAATATATAACTGTACATCCAGTGAAAGTGAAGTTGCTCAGTCGTGTCCGACTCTTTGCAACCCCATGGACTGTAGCCCACCAGGCTCATCTGTCCACGGGATTTTCCAGGCAAGAATACTGGAGTGGGTTGCCATTTCCTTCTCCAGTACATCCAGTATGACCCATCAAATAAACTTTAAAAATTATTTTAAAAAACTATACACACACAAACATATCTCAAACTGAACACAGCGACATGGCTGTCCCTGGGTTCTAGGCTTCTGAGCTTTTCTCTAGCTACTTCATAAGTGCTCTCCAACTCTTCAACTATCAGCATGTACTCTTTTGATAACCAGAATACAAAAGTGAAAACTGGGAAGAAATATAATAAAATACAGCTATCTCTAGGTAACAGGATTTTAGGTAACCTTTAGTTTTACACTTTTCTGAATTTTCCAAATTTCATTATACATAAGAATTGTTTTTAAACATACAGCATATTTACTCATGTGATACGCACACATTAAACACTACATATGAAGTTTTAGAAATATGTGAGAAATGATGATGATGATATTTATACAAACATAGTGATTACAACTTCATAATAAGTGTGTGTGAACGTGTGGAAATGTCCATGGAGAGAGTTGTTTAAAAATGAAAAACAGTTTTGTGTACTTCTTTGTAAAATTTAACTGACTTCCCCCTGCAACATTTTATCATGAGAACTTTCAACCATACACCTAAGCTGAAAGAATTTACAGTGAACATCTATATACCCACAACCTGGATTCTACCATTAATATTTTACTATACTCAATTATCATGTATCTATCCAACCTTATATCCATCTTACTAATCCTTTTTTAAAGTTGAGGTATAAAAAAAAATATATTAAAAAAAAATAAAGTTGAGGTATAGTTGATTTATAATATTAATTAGTTTCAGGTGTACACCATAGTGATTCAAAATTCTTACAGATTATATTCCATTTAAAATTTTTTATAAAATACTGGCTATAGTTCCTGTGCTGTATAATATATCCTTGTAGCTTATTTATCTTGCATATAGTAAGATATATAAATTTGTGCCTCTTAATTTCCTAGTATAATTATTTTTGAAGGCAATATATCACATACACAAAGAAGCTACAGTATTTGTCTTAGTTCTAATTTCAAATTTTTAAACATTCTCACAAGCAGAAGACAATTAAGCAGCACAAAAGTAGATAATTAACAATAAGCCTGTTGATTCATTGTTTCAACTGGAAATAAGTTTTCTCCTTTCACATCAGTTCCAAGCACTGTCACCTCTAATCACCCCTCCTCTCATTACTTAGATCTCAATATATGCTGCTATTTGCCACAGGGGAACTGTATAGTATTGAAGTCACTAGGACAATCAAAGAACCAAAAGAAATGGTACGATTTTAATTATATTTTCAATTATTGGGGGAGGGGAAGCATGTAGTTGGATTAGTAAAGAAAACAGAGGAAGAAAAGACAGTTCAGATTGAAGTTATGAGCTTAGTTGTGATACTAAGATAACTTCCTGGAATATCACCAAATTCAGTAAAGATTTTTCTAAGGCAAGATAGAGACCAGAGGAACTTGCTTCATCAGCTAGTCCCATGCCACAGTTATGCTAAAGAACAATACCGATGCCAAGGCTGAATGTAGCAATGCTGGCTTTAGATTTGCTCTGCTTTGTCTCCTAAGAATGCCCAGTGGTTTCCAAAAGCCTTCAGGTATACCGCGCCACTCTACAGATGTCTCACGTCACAGTTCCTACCTCTGAGGCCTTCTATCCCCTGTAGCCAAATTCCTGACACAGAGACAAACCCAGTCTCCAGAACACCACAGAGGCCTTTACAAAAGAGAGAGGTGAGAATGAAGTACATTCATGAATGCTGAGGAGAAAAAAAGAAGGGCCTATGACTTTTTCTTTAGAACACAGAGAACCTGTACATTCATAACCACTGACAATGACATACATTTTCCATCATTCTATTTGTATCAGAACTGAACTAAAAGTTATTTTTAATGAGGCCAGAACACACTGTTATATTAAAGCTTCACCCAAAATACAAAGAATTTTTGTCAGACTATTTTTAAGCCTTAGTATTAAAAAGGAGTTGATAATATAATTTCTAAAACTCAATTTCATTTATATCTAAGTATATTTATATGTGAGAAAAATCCTAAAGGATAGACACCAAAATATTAACAGTGATGAATAACAAGTGATTTTTATTTCTTTACTTTTTGCTATTTTTATATCTGTTTTGCTATAAGCACACAATTTTTAATATTCTGATTTAGCGGCGTGTCCAATTTTATGAAAATAAATGCTTTCACATCTTAAAAGTAGGAAAATGTACACTATTTCTGGAATTTTTCACCTTGAATTTTACTATTACTCTCTCTCAAATGAGCTCCTTCTAGGTAAAGTATATCAAATATTAAGAGTAATGCAGTTAAATTAGTTCAACCTAGGATCTAAAGCATAACTGAAGTTAGATCAAAAGATCAAATTAAAAACAACTAAACCAAAACTTGACTGCCACCATTTACCAAAAAATAATATGGCTTCTTTTATAACAAATGATTTCCTAACAGCAGCAGGCTGATTATGTGGTATACATAAAGTACACCAAACAGTCACAATAAGAAGTGTTTGGCACTGGGATTTAAAAATCTGTAACAATGCTATGAGCCTGCCCCTTCCAAAGTGAGTCTCAGTATCACCTGTCTTGCTAAGGAAGCTCAGCTTTATACACAGCTCAATTCCCTGCCACATCTCAGCTCTGGACATTGCCAGGTGAGAAAGAATGGGCGATGGATTCAGAACAAAGTGAGGTTTTCAACTTCAATTCCACCCATGGCAAGTTATGAAACCTGATTCTTAATTTCCTCATCTCTGATAAAAGCCACCTTGTGATATCGCTCCAAGGATTACAGAAATGTATGTTTAGTATCTCTAGTAGGCACCCAATAAATTAATACGATATAACTGGGTTGCCTATGAGACAGATGTTAGTTTCTCCTTTTGATGTTAATGCTAATATGGAGAGATTCCACTGTGCTTAACATAATATGCGTACCTGAAAATAATGATTTGCCTGTGGGTGTGCGAGCTGGCTGAATCCTGGACACAGGGAAGCTGCCTTCCCTGCACCTTCCATTCCTGCTTAGTACGCTCTGGGTCTCCTTCATATTGCCTCTGACAGCCACTTGCCACATCTACTCCAAAAGTAGGAGAGTCAGGCTGTATGGGTTTGTAAGGTATCCATTTCTCTGTATTTATTTCTTCTTCCCATTTCTTTCAGGGCCAGTCAACAGATAAAAGTAGGAAGATGGAACTCCTAGTTTACTTTATGGATTTTCCAGTTAGCAACAGAGCGACAGGCAAAAGCAGTCTAAGATGAACTACCGTTTAGGAAAATACTAATGAGTCCGGTTGAATTTTGTGTTTCCAGAGATACAGCCAAGAGACATCTGCTTTTTGTGTTAATAACACTAAATCTTTCTTTTAGTACAGGTTTTGCTGTTAGTAAAGTCTCCCCTCCAAATTGACCGCCCCCAACCTTCTCTGCTGTGAGGTGACAACCATATGGCACTCGTGATCACGTTTCAAATACCAGTTTGAGGAAAGGAGATCTTAATTGTAAAAAGACAGCTCCACCCAATAACCTACAAAAATAGGGACCTGGCAAGCAATTTTTGAACACAATAGCAAATCATTTTAAATAAACTTGATCCAGTGATCAAAAGAGCACGAAGGAATCATGATCAGCTATGAAGAGAGATCCACCTCTACAAGACCACGAGCACAGGGAGGGAAGCACTGCAGAGATCCTGTACACAGCCCTCCTTGGTGCTTGTACAGTCCTTACCTGACAGTCAAAGTCCTGGAAGTTTCGTGTACCATTCTGTCAACAGAAGGCAGAAAACACAGTCAGTTTCCCCATGTGGTTTCCCCCAACGTGCAGCAAATTCAGTTCACAGTGAGAGCAGCGCGTGTGCAGCCTCTTGGTTGCCGTAAAACTAAAACGGTTCTCATCAACAGACTTCAGAGGCAACGCATGTCAGTAAAAGGGGAATCTTTACTGATGGGGTTACACTTCAGCAGGCTTCCCGTGAAGATGAAGGAAAAGAGTCTGCTTTCCTAGTAAAGCTTGTAACTTGTCTCCCTACCTAAGGAGAGCAGGGAGAGCTTGTGGGAAGAGAGAAAACATGGATCAGAGTCTGAGAACACATTCACAGTCCACACGGGAGGTACCTGGGAGGAAAGGAGCTGGAGGCCAACTCTGACAGGAGCCAGCGTGCCCAGGACAAAGAAGCAAAGACAGGATGAAGACGAGAACAAAGATACAGATGGGTCAGGAATGAAAACTTTGAAATCTAACAAGGAAGAAAGGCAGTGTCACTGAAGAAGGGAAACAGATAAAACGCAGTTCCTCATACACTGGTATATCCTAGGAAACTGCTAACAGGATAAAGGACAACTCACTGAATTGTTTAAAAAGTAGGGCATAGTCAAAAGATCCAAGGAGAATTCACCAAGCTTCTAAGAAGAGACTGTATCAGAGTAAGGCTGGATTGTCAAAAAAAAAAAAAAAAAATCAATGGTAATGACTCAGAGGCATTTCTGTAATATTTCAGATGCCAGAGGTGCAGGAGTATGACATAAGAGTATAAAAAGGGTAAATGAGTGATGTCTTTGGGAGGGAAAAAAAAACCTTCTGACTCATAAAGTAAAAGCTCCTCCCAAACCTCATTACCCTCATTATTCAGAAACTGTTATATCCATACACCTTCCAGAAGGCACGGAGCTATAATGATAATAAGCACCTCATCCAAAGCTACCCCTTCAGAGAAGATCGAGGTCTCTGATGCCAAGGGAGTACTAAGCAATCCCATCTCTCGTCAAAAGAGATCCTCTTAGAAACAGTTCTGTGTCCTACCACTAGCACTGCTGGCAGGACAAAACAGAGGTTAAAAGCACAGCCCAGCATGGTAAAGAAAAACAACAACAACAAAAAGCCACCCAAAGAAACAAACTGTCTTCCCTTGAGAGGATCTCGTGGAGGCCGCGGCTGACGCACAGCACTCTTTAATACGGCAGCCACTTTAAACTAAAATTTAAAATTCAGTCTCACATTAGCTGCATTTCAAATGCTCAGCACACACGCTGTGGCCAGTGGCTACTGTATTACTGGGCAGTGCAGATACAGAACAATTCCTTTGACTGCAGAAACTTCTAGTGGACAGGGACGACTTAGAGAGCTTTTGAAGGAATAAGATTTGGATGAGCAGCCCTTATCTCTCTACAGGTGGCAGTAAAGTCACAATAGATTACCAATCACAGAGAGACTATTGATGACACTGAGAAGAGGAGAGAGTGGTGGAGACAGCTAGTCCGAAGTATTAGTCTCAGCATGAAACCAAGTTCACAAAATAAAGTTTGATGCAGTCACAGCAAGAAGAAACAACTCCAGTGCCATGCAGACAGCACATTCCCGAGGAATGCTGCTCTGGTGAAAAGGATCAATAGTGTTCCATGGCCCCCACTGGCCCCACACAACTCCTAAGAACTCCTTCAGAGAAGCCATTGTACTTAATTTCTATTCTGACTGTCAGAAGCAGAAGGGAGGGCTGTCTCATGGACTAGGGTAGATTGTTGTAGTAGGATATAAATGACCAGCCAGTGAACCCCAGTCCGATTCAATTTGCACCCTCCACCACATTCAGGAGAGGGCCAGGTTTAAGTCAGGTACTTGATGGATATTTATAAAAGGAATAAGCCAATGTAATAAAATTAAACACTAACAAGTTTCTGTTAAGATTCTGGGTCAAAAACAACAGAACAATTCCATTGCATCCCAGTCATTAAATAAAAATATAGACTACAAAACAGTCATCAAAGTTTGACCTCAACTACATTAAAATATGCACCAAAAGAGACTAGAAGAAAAATACCAAAATACCAAAACATCAACAATAGCAACTATTTTAGAAAGATTATGGGCGATTACACTTTTCTTGAAACTTTTCTACAATAAGCATGTACTTCACCTTTTGCAATGGGAAAAAAAAAGATTAAGTGTGGCATAAAAATATGTAACACTTTAGTATTTTGTAAAATATGATTTAAAGATTCATTTAATCTTTTGAGGAATAATCTATAATGATATCAAAACAGACCATATTAGAGCTTCAATCTTACTGGGCTCCGAGAGGTTCCCTTAGAGATTATTTAGAAAGCTTAGGAATATCACTCCACTCTGAACCTTGGTCCTGGAACACAGACACAAAAATTCTGATGAGCAATTTGAGAAACAGCTGTTGCTGTATACATGAATTCCTTTCTTCACTATCTTGTGATCACAGTCAAGAAGCATTTTGTGAGGCTGAAGCTTGAGATGAGCACAAAGGGAAATGACAAAATTAGAAAGATGCAATTCTCTCCTGAGACCAAAGTGGTTTTTGCTGAGAACCCAGCGAGAACACGGCTGCATGTTCTTTATGCAATGTTCACCTCTCAAAGAAAAGATACTAGTAATCAGGGGAAGACGAACACTTGTTTTCTTGGCTTTTTTTTTTTTTTTTTTTAAGATGTCAGATCCTCTTGGAGTCTGGCTTCGGGCTTCATGAGTGATCAAGCATCTTGGAGAAAGGATATGACTGGGTCAGTCTGACCGTGTTTGAAGCCCAGAGTTTCTAAGCGAAGATCATTAGCTGGTCCCCAAATGATCTGAGTGTGGTCAACCAAAGCCAAATTCTCTGAACTCATTAAAAATTCAATACTGCTCACTAGATAGATTCTGGAAGGGGAAAGACATCCCTGGGACACTTCCCTGGGGATTTATTTGTCTCTGATATTTGTAGCGCAGGGTTCTACTCCAACAAAACTTTCAGAAGTTCCAGGCTCTGGGTGCTTTCTTTTTATTTTCCGTCCCATTGAATATAGCATTAATTTCATGCTCAGAGAGATTCTTGCACTAATCGGACTTAAGCAGCAGAAAGGGATTTAAGATAATAAATGAAAACAGAATAATGTAGGGGAAGAGGGAAAAAAGGAAAAATCAAGGAAAAAGAGAAATCGTAACTGAAAGTTGCAGTCAAGGTAGAAGCCAGCTAAGGGGCATGTTTCTTGGTGGAGGCTCTAGGCCAAGTGCAGAAGGTAAATGAAGGAGCTCAAGAAAGTAAATTTTAAAAAGTAATTCTCTCAGTTCAAGCCTGGAGAATAGGCAAAAAGCAGCTGAGAATCTATCAGTGTATGAAGAGAAATATGAGAAAAGGGGGGAAGGCAAGGAGAAAAATTTAAAAATCAAGTAACTGCTGGACAGTTATAGAAATATAGCTGGACAGAAGAGAAACATAATTTCCCACTATGAGATCTAGTTAAGATCAACATATAGTTTCAAAAGACAGAAAGCAAACAGATAAAACAGAAAGACAGATCTTAGAACCAACTACCAACAGGAGGAGATCTGGGGCAAATCTACCTGTTTGGTGACCTTGATGTGGGGTGCAGTGTCTGACTCACTACTCTGTTCCCAATTCTGGCTCTTAGTAAAGGCAATAAACATCATTCTGGAAGAGATATGAGCATCTCAAAATAGAGATACTCAATTTGAGTAAGATATGAATACCAAAGAGGAAGAGTGACATGCAATTGATGAGCTTGGAACTAAAGCAGTTGTTAAAACAGGAAAAGTTTTAGAAACAAGCAGATTAAAGACTGTCAAAGAGAATAAAATATGGCATGTCTACTAAAGAAAAAAAGGACAGTAACTCTTACCAACAGAAAGTAGAAAGATGGGAAATTGTATAAGCAATGTATTAACAGCACTTCACAAATATTCTTTAATGAAAATGTCAACAAGTCTGTGTTGCTATTGTTTTTAAAAAGACCTTGGAGGGTGTGGGTCAGGAGGAAGTTCAGGAAGGAGGGGCCCTATGTATACTTATGGCTGATTCACATTGTTGTATGGCAGAAATCGATACAACATTGTAGAGCAATTATCCTCCAATTAAAAATAAAGACCAAACAAAACAACCTCTGCCTGTCTCTGCTGCCCTGGAGATGACTAAAATGCTCATCCCTGGGTTCTTCCTGCTTTTCCTCTTATAATATCCTCCCTACCTCCTATTTCCAGTCACCAGTAGAGGGTCTACCTCACTTTCTACTGTAACAACAAAAACAATAACTTATTCATTCCCCCTGCTGAATACTTATTCCCCTTCTTGGTAGGTCCTCAGTTCTGCTGAAGCCAACTGTGGTCTCCTATTTATCTTCTCAAGTCTGGTTTTCTGGTTTTTGGCTTCCTCAGGCTCAGCAGTATCTGAACTAAGGGTAGGTAAAGGAAGGTTGGGAAAACGAAGCACAAATCGGGAGCTCTCCTGTTTCTACAGGTCTGTGGAGGTGAGGGAAAGAGGTTGGAACAACCAGCTAACAAGAGGCAGTGGGTGGTGGGAAGAACCTGGGACCCCCGACCCAGACTGAAGTCAGCATCTGTGGGGTCCAGTCCTGGCTTCACCACCTCACTAGACATCAGCATTGGACAAGTCATACAATTTCTCTGAGCCTCATCTGTAAAATGGAGTTAAAAATACCTTTACTTCCTTCACAAGAAGTTAGGAGACTCAAATTAGATAGTACTTGTAAAAATGCTCTGAAAATGGTTAAACGTTATTAAAAAAAAAAATCATTTCATATAATTCTGTCTCAAAAAAAATAAAAACCAAACAGAAGTGCTGGCACGTGCTTCTTTTCATCACTGGAGCCAAAACAAGCATGGCAAAATTACCCACTTCTTCACAATTCTGAGCCATAGACAAAATCACAGGCATACTAAAATTAAATGGGAAAAGTACCAACAAATGACAAGAAAAAAGTTAGCATAAGCCTCGCTTAAAGCTATTTTGAGAATGCTCCCTTATAGTCAGCTCAGGATAAATTTCTGCATTCCAGGTTGGGTCTAGACTCCCTTTCGCTCCCTGAAACCTGGAAGGGCACAACAGTATCTCTGACTAAGAATGTATTTAGGAAGAAAATGGACAGAAAGATGATGTGAAATGATATAAATCTCTAGGTTTCTGCTTACAGAGAGAGGGCAAGCCTCAGAGGTGATGCCAAAACTTCTACAAGGTGAACGCAGTGGAAAGGCCTCAGGTTGTGGAGTAGGAAAGGTGTGGGTTTCAGTCCTGGCTTTGCCACTTTCTGACTGGGCAAGCCTTATGGTCAGATTTTCATCTACTAAGTGAAGACTATCTGTTTCAAAGGAATGTTCTGATGATTAAAAGAAAGAAGGTATGTAAAGGACCCAACAAATAACAGCAGGAGAGGCTATTAGACAAAAATAAAACCTCCCTGAAAACTAAAAACTTTAAGACTTCCTTTGCTATTCAAGTCTGGAAGCTTATAGCCTACCAGCAGTGGTTCTCAACTGGGGAGACTCTGACCCCCAGGAGACATCTGATATTATCTGGGGACAAGTTTGGTTGTCATGACTTAAAGATGCTACTGGCATCTAGTGGGTAGAGAGGCCAAGAATGCTGTTAAACACCCTACAATGAATAGGGCAGCCTCCCACAACAAAACATTTAGAGTGCCAAGATCAAGAAACCCTGTCCTACAGCACGCGTTCTTGGGTACACAATCTGAGTAAGCTACTTCACCTTTCTTAGCCCTAGTTTCCTCATCAGCAATATGAGAATAAATTGATCTGTGTGTCCTAAACCACCAAGCCTTTGGGAGGATCAAATGAAATAATGGAAGAGAAGCACTACTTTCATTATACCTTTCAAAATGTATGCAAAAGCACCCACTTATTGGGCAAAGGCAGAGCGCTGATATACTGGGGAGTGGGGGTGGAATGGCATAGAAGGCTTTGTTTGGGAATGATGCCATCTGAGGAGGGCCTACTGCCAATCTACTTCTATAAAGCTTGGTGGAGCAGGGGGGCGCTCATGAATAGTGATGGGCTAGGAGCACTTCCCAGGGAGAGAGGCGTGAGATGGAGCGTGGGAAGTGGGTAGGAACAGCACAGGCTTTATCAAAGAAGAGCTAACAGATGTTAGGAAGTGAGACAATGCCTGGTATCTTAGACTGCTCAGGCTGCGCGAATGGCTTATACAACAAAAATTTATCTTCTCATAGTTCCAGAGCCTGGAAGTCCAAGGTCAAGGTTCCTGCAGGGTTTGGTTTTAGGTGAGAGCTCCCTTCTTGGCTTGCATATGGCTGCCATCCATGTTTCCTCATCTGTCCAGGGGTGGAGGTAGAGGGGGTATCTCTCTTTCCCTCTCCCTCACTCTTCTTATAAGGCCATCAATTCTATCAGATTAGGGCTCTACCACATGACCTCATTTAACCTTAGTCACCTCCTTAAAGCCCTTATCTCCAGTACAGTCACATGGGAGGCTAGTGCTTCAACATATGAATTTTAGGGAGCAGACATAACTCTGTTGATAGCATTTGGGCACACATCAGACACAGCCAGGGAATCACTATAGCCTCAGAGATGAGGACCCAAACGTTAATCCAGTGCTTTTCTGTGGTTACAGTTGCCAAATCTTTTCTTTTCCAGCTGCCTTCTCTATGAGACATCCAGTCAATTAACTCCTGCAGTTCCTCATGTAGGCACCTCAGGCATCCTGCGGACTCCCAAGGTCAGGAAAGACTCCTCCTCTTACCTTGGTACCAGTCCTCAAATGTCTGAGATCCATCAGGTCATAGGCTTCCAACACCGGCTAATCAGAATCACTTTAGGCATGGCTCTCAATTTTGGATGCTTTTATAAACATTAGACCAATTCAATCATAGTCTCTGGAGGTAAGACCTAGGCATCAGTTATTTTTAAATCTCCCCAAGTAATTCCAATAAGCAGCCAAGGCTGAGAACCACCAATCATAGAGAGGTGTGTGTGCCCTGTCCTCATCCCCTCAGATTCCAATTTAGTTGTTGTAGAGTAGGGACCCAGTAATCTGTATTTTTAAACAAGTCCTTAGCTGATTCTGGTGACCACTCAGGTTTAGAATACGTTTCTAAGTTCCTGAAGCTAAACTGCCTAGTAACTATTCATTTCTGTGGCTGTACATAAGCATTACAGATGTAGATTCTACTTCCTTCCTCCTCTTCGTGGCCCATCATTTGGGTACAGCCCTTCACATGCACCAAAATTCAGTATTTAACGGAGAGTTTTCTGAAAACATAAAGGGAAGCAACAAAAGAAACAAAATAAGGGTTTAAAAAGTGTGCAGCTTGCCAAAGGGAAGAGCAAGAGATCTGATGAAAGATAAAGGAAGGGGTGGGAATAGGGGCAGAGGTGAGGTCACAGGGCCAAGAATGAGGCTGTCAGGTTTCAACAGCAAATTAGTGAACAGAGTAAGTCAATAGCCCTAGAAGCTGTAGGTGAAGGGCCCTGCCTTGGGCGAAAAAAGATTAACAAGCAACAGTATCTTCTGGTATAGCCCCCGTTGGCATCCTGACCCTACCTAATTTTACCCTTTCCATCAATACTTCCCCAGGAAAGGATGCCATGAGCTCATCCATACCAAGCTAGAAGAGTAATTTAATAGGGGACAGTGACAATACATCAAAAGAACAGGGCTTAAAAGAAGGAATTTCAGGCACACTCACTGAGTGGAGAGGGAGGAGAGGATAAGCTTTTCTTAGCTTTTTGTTAACTCTTAGCATCACAGCACTCTTTACCTGCTCAATCCTGGTCACTGTTAACTATGATGCTCACTGTGTATTCTCTGACATGAACAGAAAAATGAGGTATATTACCAACATCCAGGCACCCTTGATGAAAACCTCAACATAGACAGAGAGGTCACATCACAGACTGGACAAATCTTACAGAGAGCACCGCAGCCTGTGAGCATTACCAGCCATGGAAGCTAAGTTTTCCTTATAGAAATTGAAAGTCACGATACCTAGATTCTAAATCAAACCCCACTCATACTTTCTGCTTAACATCTCTATCTGTAGAACAGGACACGTCAAGGATAATTTGTCTGAATTTGGCTGGTGGAAACAAAAGTAGGAAGAAAGAGAGGCAAGACATCAAGAAGGTTAAGAAATGTATTTTTTAAAGTTTTCTCCCCACAGAAAGTCAAGATAAATATGTTTTTACTTACTATTCAGATAATACAGAAAATAACCACAGAAGAGAGGACTTACATATATTTTAGTGACAACAGCAGTCTTACCTTATCATTTAGAAGTGGTTTGATCTCTGTGAGTTGAACATCCTGAAGTTCATCCATGAGGACAGATGAGAGTAGAGGATTCTCAAGAATAAATCAGTGACTCTGAAACAGAAGTGGAGAAAAGGCTTAAAACTAGGAGCTGGAAACATAATGGTCACACTACATCCATTCATTCAAATATTAGAGCTTAGTATGTGTCATGCACTGCTCAGGGTGCTGAAGACACAGTAAACTAGATACTTATGGCAAACAGACTCTAACGTGGCCTCTGTGATCTCTGTACCTCTTGGCATACACACCCAAGCATAACCCCCAACCGACCAAATGAGTGTGGGCGGGGGGACCATGGCTTGCTTTTAACCATTAGAATATGGCAAAAGTGATGGAAAGTACATGAGTATCTGCATATGATTACACTATATAATATTTTAACATCTGTCTTGCAAAGAGACAGAGTTCCCTTGCTGGCTTTAAAGAAGCAGGTTGTAAATATGTTGTCCTCCTCTGAAAAAAAAAGCAGCAAGTTGGCATGCTGTAAGATGGCCATGTGGCAAGAAACAACGTCCAGCCAAAACAGCAAGAAACTGGGACCTTCCGTCCAACCACGTGCAAGGAACTGAAGGCTATAACAACCACAACCAGCCCACTGGGCCTGGAAGTGGATCCTTCCCCATTTGCGCCTTGCCCTGACCAGCACCTTGACTACAGCCTTGCAGAGGAGCCAGTCAACCCATGCCGGAGTCCCAACCCCCTGAAACTGAAATAAATGTGTGCTATAAATTACTAAGTTTGCAGTAATATTTTTATGCAGCAACAGATAATTAATACAATAGTCTTTGCCCACATGGAGAATTCATTTTAGTTACTGGAGATGTATAAGTAAGAGAACAACATGCTCAGAGCTACAAGTTAGAAAGCAACAGTTTAGAAGGTGGATTAAGAGAGAACAAAAATTGAAGGTTAATGCTGTAGCCTAACATAAACAGAGAGATGAACCAAGGCTACACTCACTAGCCTTCACTTGGGGAATCACAACAGTAGAGGCAGAGTATGGTAGTCAGCCTCCACAAAAGCCTCCAATGAGCCTGCTCCCCAGTTCCTGACCCCAGACCATGAGACATAATAAATAACTTTGTTTTGGAGTGATTAGTTACATAGTGAGAGATAACTAAGACCAGAAGGGAAAAGTTAGGGAAAGGTGTGGAGTAGAGAGGCACAGAGTCCATCCTACTGTACAGGAAGCCATGGGGAGAGATTGCAACTACTGGATATAAGTGATTCCCACCCAGACTTCAAAGCTCTGGGCTTCATCTCTTCTGCCTTGGCCTTGCAGGAAAAATGCTAATTCAATGATGTGGGAATTCAGACATTCAACAACCATTTATTGAGTTCCCACTGTGCAAAGCATTATGGACAACAGAAACAGGGTTCCTACCTTCTACAAGTTTATTAGTAGAGATGACCACTATCTATAAAGTTACTTACAAAATGAGAGATAAAGGGCCAGAGGAGTTCAAAGGAGGAGCAATTACTTCTGATTGGTGGGAATCATTTACAATATATTAGTTTATTAATCCGTTTTTCTGTTTTTCCCTCTAGAAATAGGATGTATGGCTTTGACTTAGCTATGGAGAGGGTCTGTGTTCCACGTTACCTCTTAGGTATTAATGACCAATACACCAAAATGAAACCTGCTTTCAACCAAGCCTACATTTGTTGTTGTTCAGTTGCTCAGTTGTATCTGATCCTTTGCGACCCCACAGACTGCAGCACACCAGTCCTTCACTATCTCCTGGGGGTATGCTCAAACTCACGTCCATTGAGTCGATGATGCCACCCAACCATCTCATCCTCTGTTGTCCCCTTCTCCTAATGCCATCTTTCCCAGCATCAGGGTCTTTTCCAATGAGTCAGCTCTTTGCATCAGGTGGCAAAAGTATTGGAGCTTCAGCTTCCCCAGCATCAGTCCTTCCAATGAACTATTCAGGGCTGACTTCCTTTAGGCTAACAAAACCTCTTCTACCATTACTTTGAAGAACCCTGAGAGTGCCAATGGGAACCACTGCTCAAACCATGGATACCATACGCCAACCACGAGGACCCAAACATTTGTGTCACTGCAAGAGCACAAGCCCGGTATTTATCCTCCATCTAGGATGTGGGTCTTTTCTCAGACCCCAGGTACCCTATACCCTTGACTGAGCTACCGAATGCCCAGAATTTTTATTTTATTTTCATATCAGTCACACTGATGCGATGGCTTGAACTTTTTATCACAAATTTCAGCCAGCATCTAACATTTCTCTCTCCTATAGTCCCCACATTAACCCACTTAGCATCCCAAATATTGGCCCACCTGGGATCTACTCATTGAATTTTTTAAATAAATTTTGATTTATTTATTTGGCTGCACCAGGTCTTAGGCGAGGCATGTGGGATCTAGTTTCCTGACCTGGGACTGAACCCAGGCCCCCTGCACTGGAAGCACAGTCTTAACCAGTGGACTACCAGGAAAGTCCCTTCAGTGTTCTATGAACTGTGGCTACTTTTCATTTGGACTTCACTATTTGTCAGTAATTTAAAATGACAAATTTAAAGTTCTTCTTCCTATTATAAAATACGGGCCTGTTTTAGAAACTATGGAAACCACAGGGTAACCAAAAAATATTTTATTCACAGTCCTTCCTTCTAGAAACAATCACTGTTAATATTTCAGTCTACTTCCATTCCCCCCACACACACATAAAATGGTGATATCCTTTTCCAACGCTGCTTTATTCACTACTTTAATTCACTCATTTGAAAGCAGGGCACTGCAAGGTGTGAATCATTCAAATGTGACTCCACTGGGGAGCCTGTCAAGGAGCCTCAGGGACAGAGGGAAGCCTGAGGTGCCTCCAAAGTGACGCATTCACCTAGTGTTCCCGAGCATCTTTTACAGATAAAGAAAGATGCAGTTCGTGCCAGGACAAACGCTTAAACAAGGGCACAACTAAATGAGAAGGCTGCCCTTATCAGCTGGGCCCGATGCAGTCAATGCAGGACGGTGCGACTTCGGAACTGGCAGCAAGACAGCAGGTGTTCACTTTCCGCACGACAGGGAACCCAACATACTCTTCCAGAGACCTGATTTTTGCTGTCTTGAGCCCTTGCCAATGAGCAGTTTTATAACTCCTATAAGAAAATTAACATCACATGGTGGAAAACTCCATCTCCAGTTCCCTCTGCTACACAGACTGGCTGCCTTCTGGAGATCAAAGGGCTGCAGTGCCTTCATCTGCACAAATGATATGGCTGCCAGATCCCATCTTGATACTAAGGGCTCTTAATTTTGTAAATGTAGTAGATAAGAACTCTTCCAGTTTTATGCAATAGGGGGAAGCGTGACAGGTTAAAAAAAAACAGCCATCCTCAAACTGAGGAAGTGAGCCTTGTATCAAAAGGCTAAAAAGGAAAGGGGAAAAGTGTAATTCCTACTCTGTGCCAGAAATTATAGTCTAAGGACCTTGTGTTATGTTTAACACGCCTCCCGGGTAAATATCTAATCAGTTCTTACTTTATAGGCAGAAAAAATTTAAGCTAAGAGAAGTTAAGTAACTTTCCTAATATCCACATCTAAATGAGTAACAATGCAAGGATTTAAAAATTTGACTCTTCTAGTCATAGAAAGAGCCCATAAGCATATCAGATATGGACTCTAGACCTAGGTGGGCCCTATCTAACTGAGTGGCACTGGGCAAAGCATTTTCCCCTTCTGGACCCATTGCCCCATCTGTCAAGAGAAGAGGTTGGGTAGGATAACATTTTCACCCCCATTTAGAACTGATGTTCTGTGACACAAAGTTAGTTACCGTTAATCGCTTGGTAGTGTCTGACTCTTTGGGACCCACTGGACTGAGCCTGCCAGGCTTCTCTGTCCATGGAATTCTCCATGCAAGAATACTGGAGTGGGCTGCCATTCCCTTCTCCAGGGGATCTTCCTGACCCAGGATTGAACCCGAGTCTCCTGCGTTGCAGGCAGATTCTTTACCACTAAGCCACCAAGGAAGCCCTCTGTGACCCAAAAGCCCCCTAAAATGTAGCACCTTACATTATTCCCCAGGGTAAGTAAGCGTCTATCCTCCACCTCAAAAGGCTCTTACTATAATCCTAAGAGGTCACTCAATTGTCAACTTTTTGAGGTTCACTGATTAGCTGAAGTCCACTCAGCAAATCAGTGGGAGAGTGTACTTGGCCTTATTCCAGGCACAGGAGGGTCTGAAGGCTTTTAGCACACCCCACGCACGTTATGGGTTTTTTTTCAGTCACGAAAAGCTCACTGAGATTTCCAGTGCTTAAAAACACTGCTCTGTTACTTTAAATGAAGACAATAAGGGACTATACACAGTACTGGCTTTCTAAAACTACAAGCTGTCTTATTTTCCAGCTTTTCCCCATGACCAAGGTAATTTGTCTGGCCTTTGTCACGCTTTGCCAGAACTGACAGCAGGCTACTAGTTTGTATTCTAGAAGCAGAGTCAGTCACTTTTGGTTTTGGCAAGACTGCAGACAGACAATCAGAACAGAATGAAGGCAGCAAATAGAGGAGGCACTCTCAGGAGGCTGAGCTGGAAGGGGTCAGCTGCAGCTGGTGCTGGAGTAGTGATGACTGGAAAGCGGTGGGGAAGTGGCCAGAGGACAGGCTGGGAAGCTAGTGGTGCTCCTATAGCAAGCTGACCCACATCCTCTCTTCTTACCTATAAGCTGCTGGCTGAATCATGATTACAGCACTTCACAAAGCACCTTCATGTCTAACATCTCACTGGATTATCACAACGGCACTGGGAATAAAACACTGCGGCACTGCCTCACTTCTGTTACAGAGATGAGGAAACCCGGGCTTGAAGAGGTGAAAACGGAACAAACAAAAAACACAACTAATAAATCCAACAGCTCTAACCAAAACCCAATTTTCTTCTGATCCCAAACGCTTACTCTGTGCCCTGTACCATACTTCCTCCCAGGTCATCACAGATGAAAAGATGTGGGTTGGTAGAAAAAGAAAAGAAATTCAGCTGACTGCCTCACTGTGCTCTTATCTCTGGTCCTAAATTACACTGTGCAGTTAGGATCTGGGCACAGGCTCGAGGATTAAACGTTAATATGAAGTTAATAACAAGAAAGCCCAGATTTGGAACTAGAGTCTGCCTTCACCCATTAATTCAACTGAGTAGGGGAGATTAAGTCTGTAAATAAATCACTACGGTTCAAGGCGGGATAAACACGAACATACGAACTGGATAAGCTCTGAGGCATTTTCTCAGCCTCAGGTGCTGTTGCTGTTCAGTCATGAAGTCATGTCTGACTCTTTATGACCCTATGGACTGCAGTCCACGAGGCTCATCTGTCCATGGAATTCTCCAGCAAGAACACTGGAGTGGGTTGTCATTTCCTTTTCCAGGGGATCTTCCCGGATAAGGGTTAGAACTCGTGCCTCCTGTACTGGCAGGCAGCTGCTTTACCACTGAGCCAGGAGGGAAGCCCCTCAGGAGGTCCCTCGAGAGGGAGGCTAACCACAGTACTGATATTTTGAGCCAAATAATTCTTCATCATGGGGGCTGTCCTGTACATCACACATCGTTTAGTAGCACCGCAGGCCTCTACCCACTAAATGCTATCAGCACCTTCTTCCAGCAGTTCAGACAACCAAAAATAACTCCAGATATTGCCCAATGTCCTCTGGGGGCCAAAAATCAACCCCAGCTGAGAACCCTGCTCTAAGGGTTACAGAGGTTTAAGGCAAAGGTCAGTTAATGCAAGTTGTGGGTGCTGAGGAAAAGTTTCATGGAGGAGGTCATATTTGAATTGGACCTTGAAGAATAGATAAAATTCCTATAGGTGAGGATGAGAAAATAAAAAGAAGGAAGTCTAGAAAGGGAGAACATAAAAGCAAGATGAGAAAGCAGTGCTGAAAAATGCTCTAGTTCGGCAAGAAGAAGAGCTTGCTGTTGGCAATAGGGGATAAAATGTCCACTAGAGTCACATCACGGGTAGCTGTTTATCAACTAACAGTTACAAGATACACAAACACATTAAGAAGTAGCCAACAATACAAGATACTAAAAAGATTAATATTACTAGTTTACGAGTCAAACCAGTGGTGTTTTCCTATGTCCCATTCTGTCCTACCCAGGAGGACAGAATGTTGCCTGAGCCTGCATCTAGTGTGCATTACGTTTAGTCAGCATTAAATGAAGCTTGGGGCTTCCCAGATGGCACAGTGGTAAACAATTTGTCTGCCAATGCAGGAGATGCGAGTTCGATCCCTGGGTCGGGAAGATCCCATAGAGTAGGAAATGGCAGCCCACTCCAGGATTCCTGCCTGGGAAATACCATGGGCAGAGGAGCTGGGAGGGATGCAGTCCATGGGGTCGAAAAAGAGCTGGACATGACTGGGCACACTGAGCACAGAGCAAACGAGGCTCAGAACCAGAGCGGAGGCGGGAGAAATAACTAGGGACCAAGACGGGCAGGAGTCTCCCAAAGTAGTTAAAGAGTGCTGGGCCTTGAAAGGACAGGGTCTGGATAGCTGGAAGGGAGGAGAGGACATTCCAGGTGAGGACATCTGAGTTGGGAGAGAAATAAATGTACACAACATATCCAAGAGACAGCAGGAAGAGCAGCATAGCTGGGAAAGAAGACGGGGCTGGTACGAACACTGAGCACACGCATCAGACTTCACTGTGTGGACAACCACACTTCACTGTGCTTCCTGAGAAGCAAAATAACAGTCTTTTAAAATGTGGCATCCTGTCCAATGGTCCTCTTAGCTGCACATTAGGGAGCTTTGAAGGAGGTCAATACCAGGCCCCAACCCTAAGGATCCAACTTAATCGGGCTAAGATAGGGCCCAGTATGGTTTTTAACATGCAGTTAAAGCTGAGAACCACTGGTCTACAGATATGCCTAGAAATTGAAGTGATTTGCCTAAATTCATGTATTCAGCTGGGTGTGGGGCTGGGACTGGCTGGCGTCTGGATTCCTATTCCAAGCTCTGAAAGATATCACAGAGTCCTGGGCTTAATTCCATACTTCAGTCTTTAAGAAGCATAATCTGATGACTTGGCTCTCAAGTTTTGCCAGGGTTAAAGCCTGAATTAATCTAATCATAAAACTATTGACTTAAGCATCCTCTCAAGTGTCTAGGGTAATGGATGCTGGTTTCATTGCTGTCTCCTGAGGGCCCTTAGGAAAAGAAAGGGTCTCAGGAGACTCCCCAGAAAGACAGATAAACAAGCCAAACCACCCAGCTCTGTGGAAGAAACAACGGCTTTTTACAATGCAGCTAGCTCACCGAGCTTGTGCACCGCATAAAGGAAAGTCTGGGTTACTCTGAGAGATGCTATGCCGTAAGCAAAGGTGGGGGATGGGGGAGTGATCAAAGGCGCTTGAAGCATTCTTGCAGAACCTCATTTTTACAGTAAATATCTCTACCAGGCCTCAGCCCTGGATAAGGGCTATCCACACATCTCGTGTTTTTCTGAAAGGAAGAGAATGGCACCCCTCACAACAGGCCCATTCCTGTGTGTCACTCCTGTATTCTGGCAGCAGGTGATGAACAGGAGGTTTGCAGAGACTGCCAAGCTGGGAATCTGAGTCTGCCTGTATCATCATCAGATTAATTCCAGGGTATCAGTACAGATAACTATTAGAACAAAGCAACACACATCTCAGGGCATTCTTTTTCACCTCACACACCCATTAACCAGTTGATTCCCTCTAACGAGGGGATCACATTAAAGTAACTCTAGAAGAAGCACTACCCTCTGCCTTCAACTCCTGAAGGCTGTAGCTCAGGACACTAGGAAAGGTATTGCTGGCAAGCACTGGTACATGCTCTTGGGATGGGTTCCAGGTTCCCGCCAGCTCTAAGACAGAATCCGGGAAAACAATTTGTTCTTCAAGACAGCCGGAGTGGAGGTAAAGGACAAACAAGAGACCTAAGAGGCAGTACTTAAAACTCACACTAACTTCATGCTCATAATCTATTGATCACTTACTTTATGCCAGATACCATAATATGCACTTTATTTGTCCATTCATTATTTCTTTATATTTCCCGACACACTTATAAGACAGTACATTAGTAATCCTTCTCATTTTACAGATGAAGAAACTGAGGGGGAAGAGGTTTTGTAATATGCCAAAGGTCACACAGCTAGCAAGTGGCACAGAAAGGATTTGAACCTAAGCAGCTTGGGAAAGCGTCTGCCTGCGATATGGGAGACCTGGGTTCGATCCCTGGGTTGGCAAGATCTGGAGAAGGAAACGGCAACCCACTCCAGTACTCTTGCCTGGAAAATCCCACGGATGGAGGAGACTGGTAGGCTACAGTCCATGGGGTCGCAAAGAGTCGGACACGACTGAGCGACTTCACTTCACTTTCAGCCTACAGCTAGAGCTGTGGCCGGCCTCTATAAATGACTTTTCCCACTTGATCCCAACTGATCATTAATTCTTCTACTTATTTGTTTCAGGTTTGGCTACTAGAACCTACCAGGATCTTAATGATCAAAGAATTTCGAAAACTGAGAACCATCCAACAAAATTTAGGTATTATTATCATCACCATTATTATTAATGAACAGGGGAGGCCTGCACCTATCTGAGGATATCTGAAAAGCAATTACCCTTGGACTGTCTCATCACCCAAAGTTACATTCCAGGCAACATCCTGGTTAAAACCATGACCCGACAGAAAGGTTTAAAAGAATCAATATCTTTAGGACTTCTCTGGTGGTCCAGCGTCTAAGATTCTGTGCTTCCAACCCCCAGGTTCGGTCCCTGTTCAGGAAACTAACTAGATCTCACATGCTGCAACTAAGACCTGGTGCAGCAAAACAAATTAAAAAACAAAAAAACAGATACTGCAAAACTTATAACAGCAACCAAAAGCACCTTCTAATAATCAGTAATAAAATCAAGTATGACGAGTAGCTGTATCAGAAATTTATCCTTGGCCCAAATGAAAACTCAATCTGTAGACAGTGGGCATTTTTAGGTGGTAAAGGATTAACAATCAAATGACAGAGCTAAACTTCTCTACTTGGGAAATTTATTTTCTTTTTCTATATTAAATTTGAGGAATATAAAAAGTAGCACCTCCAAACAAAAAGTTGGGGAGAAAGCCTGCTCCACATCATGTTCTCTACCAAGTTTAATAACATGGCTTGATAGTTTTCTGAGGAGTGTTACCTAGAATTCAACTCAGAATGCAGTGAAGCCATATTTCTTCCAAAGCACACCCCATTGAGCCATGAAATAGCCAACAACCATGGATATTTATTTAAGACTGATAATATGTCAAACTCTGTGATACGCTTTGGGAACATGACAGAATTCTGCATCACTGTACCATCTCTTCCTGAATAGATAAGATCAAAAGACAAAATACCCAATTTTGTATGGCACTTAAAATATCCTCCAGTTCTGCTGACAGCCCAGTGGTTAGGAATCTGGGCTTTCACCACAGTGGTCCAGGTTCAACTACCGCTGGGGAGCTGAGATTCTGTGCAGAGCAGCCAAAAAAAAAAAATCACACACACACACACCAGTCTCCCATACACCTCAGTTAATTTCACATTAATAAGATGACAATTAATGGCCAAACTGTAGGTAAATTATAAATACAACAGAATTAGCACTGTGGTTAAAGAAGAAAAAAATCATTTACCAAAGAAAGCCCTGGTCAATACTCATATTAAATCTAGGTTAAGTATCTGTGTGCTATTTTCAAGCAGTCTCTTAAAAAGAAAGTGGGGTTGGGGTAGGAAGGCTTAAAAAGTTCTTTCAGAATAGATGACTGGATATCCAGTTCAGCAGTAAACCTAAATGTTATCAATCTGTGGAAGTGAAAGTACCCCAAACACCCCTTCCTTTCATCATCTCTATTCAGCCTTGTCATTTCCCTCCTGGCCTCCCACAATCTCTCATTTGCCCGTTCCTTGTCTTTCTGACTATCCTCCCTTCTTGCCCAGATTTGTTCATTCATCATTTACCAAGTGTCTATTACCTGCCACACACAGAGCTAGACCCTTGCCCCCATCTTAGGAAGCTCACGTGATAGTCAGCAGAGCTGCTGTCTGCCCATCTCGATCACCAGACTGCAAGCTTTAGCAAAGGCTTTGTATTTCCAGAACCAGCAGCATCTGGCATACAGCAGACACTCTAAAAATGTCTGTTGTGTGACACTAGATTACTTTAGCAAGCTCTTTTTAAATCCATAAATATTTTAGTACATATCTTCAAAAACAACTCTTACTTTTCTTTCCTTTTTCAAACACGAAAACAATATGTGCACAATGCAAAAATAGTACTGAAAGCTATGGAGTAAAAAGTGAATTCTCCAACCCTCTAAATCCCACTCCCAGAAATGACTACTGTTACACTTCGGAATATATTTTCCCAGAACTTTCTTATGCTGGTATACAACACACACAAATATATGTTTTCTGGAACAAGTTCTTTGACAGTTTCTGACTCTAGTTTTTCAACTTTCTAATCCAGCCCAAGTCCTCAAAGTGCTGTCCCTGAATCAGGAGCATCAGCAGCATCTGGGAACTTGTTAGAAATACAAATTCTCAGGCCTCACCCCAGACCTTCTGAACCAGAAATTCTGGAGCTGGGGCCCCCACAATCTGTCTTAATAAACTTCAGGTAATTCTTATACACACTAACAGTTAACAACCACTGAACACAAGCAAGTCACCCTGGTCAAGCCAGTTTTTTTTTTTATTGTCTCTTAAATATTTTATTGTCAGGTGTGGCAACCATGCTTTGGTTTTAAGTGTTAGGTCCTTAGTCGTGTCCAACTCTTTGCAACCTCATGGGCTGTAGCCCAACAGCCTGCCCTGTCTATGGAATTCTCCAGGCAAGAACACTGGAGTGGGTTGCCATTCCCTTCTCCAGGGGATCTTCCCGACCCAGGGACCGAATCTAGGTCTTTCGCATTGCAGGCAGATTCCTTACCATGTGAGCCACCTACCATCCTACTTCAAAATGCATTCCTTGTCCTGTTGATTAATTCTGACAGTACCAATCTATCAGAGCCCAGAAAGGCCCTCGATCTTCCCCAAAGTGCTCTCTGTGCCACAGCTCATACTGATCCCTCTTGACACACCCAGTCCCTCTAACCATATAATTTAACAATTAGGTATGCACTGTCTCCAACGTTAGAGACAGGTTCTTTAACTCCTTCCCAACAGACCATTAAGTTCCCTGAATATGTGAATTGTATTTCTTTCACCCCTTCCTCACCTCTGTTTCACAAATATTAAGAGTTGGGCTTCCCTGGTGGTTCAGACAGTAAAGAATCCGTCTGCAAATGTGGGAGACCTGGGTTCAGTCTCTGGGTTAGGAAGATCCTCTGGAGGAGGGCTTGGCAACTCACTCCAGTATTCTTGCCTGGAGAATCCCCATGAACAGAGGAGCCTGGCAGACTACAGTCCATGGGGTTGCAAAGAGTCAGACACAACTGAGAGACTAAGCACACATACAAGGATGAATTCACTGAAATATTGATAAACTTTTAGTGGATAAGAAAGTCTACGTTCAAGTTGAAGCACCAGTTCTATAACCCTGGCCTTGGACAAGTTCCCTTCTCAGGAAGAAGTCTACAAAAGCAGCACAGCTGGACTCAATGACTTGATGCTTCCTTTCAGCCTTGGGCAATATATAATTTTATGAAATGTCCAACACTGGAATATTGTATTCCGTTATATTTGAGTATACCATTATACACATTGCTTTGCTTATAATGCTATTATGGTGATTTTTAGACTTGAGTTACAGTTAAGAATAATATTTCCCAGTTAGCTGGTAAGCTCTCTGAACAAGAACTATGAGAATCTTACACCATACCCAGCACCATTCCTTACACATAACAGCTCAATCTATTTGCAGTTTATTTGGAAAAAAAATTTTAAATTAATTATTTATATCGAAAGCCTATGCAACCATCTACTGCCTCCCAAATGGCCCTTTGAATATTTATTGTTGTAAGTTCTACGAAGATTTATAGTAAAAACTGTGAGTACTCTAATAACACTGGGGCAGTCAGCCACATAAGGCAAAAGGAAAAACTGAATCTTATATGTATCTGTGCTAGTCACTCAGTCGTGTCCAACTCTTTACATCCCCATGAACTCTAACCCTCCAGACTCCTCTGTCCATGGGATTCTCCCGGCAAGTATAATACTGGAGTGGGTTGCCAGTTCCCCCTCCTACATGTATTTAGGGACAGACTAAAAACCTATAAGCCTGAGGCTACCCTCGTGCAACACGCAAATAAAAATTGCCCTGTACGCTTAAGCAACATATACCAATTCCACTCTTTGAGATAAACAGGCTTGACTTAGGACCTTTTTCTGCAAATTTTCAGACACAAGAGGGTGGACTAGAGACCTCTGAGTGGTCAGTTGTTGAATGACCAGAAGTTGAATCTAAAGAGAAGGCCAGCAAAAAGAAATTGAAGGGCAGAATGAAGGAACAGAAGGGCAGCAGGAAAACACCACTCTTTGAGTAATACAAAGGGACTGTGGAAATTCACTGATTCTTTCCCAGGGCCCACTGTGAGCCAAGCACTTGGGGCTGCAAAGATGCTCCCTGACCTCAACAGGCTAATAGTCCTAAGAATAAGACTGAAGCCTCTACCCTACCTACCTACCTATCTACCTACATACACACACACACACACACACACACACACACACACAGGCGCAGAGGCACACGTGTATGTGTGTGTATGTAATTCGAATTGGGAAAATCAAGCAAGGAAGGCTTCACAGAAAAGGTGTAAGTTAATGGAGCTTTGAAGTACGCAGGAGACTTTGCTAAGTATTGGGGGAAAAAAAGACAGTTTGAGCTATTTATTGGGAAAGAAACATTCCCATATTTTTACAGCTGTTCCTTTGGGAACTTGAAATCGGTGAAGCTTCTTATATTCAACACTACTTTGTCAAGGATCTCTTTCTCTGTTTACTTCATCTTAAATGAGAGGTTCAAGCCCAGCACTGGAATAGAGCCAGAAAGCCCCAGGATAAGGGGAGTGCTCACCAGATTTGTTCTTTCACCTCCAAATCCAATCAGCCTAGCTCTATCAGTCTTGACCTCCTGGCAGCCAGAAAAGGAAGGCTAATAATATTCTCTGGGGGCAAAATCTGGACCCAAGACAAGGCTTACCTCTGTTCTGCCAGTAAGCCACCGTCCCTGCTCCTAAACCAGGAGGCTCCCAGTTTACCTGACAGAGAGGCCAGCTCTGCAGGAAAAAAGCTGCATGAAAAGAAAAGAGGACGCATCTGATGGCGAGCGCTGAGGTACTGAGATAATCTCAAAATGTTTGCGAAGATCCCTGGCACACTTGCAAGCGCTGGGTGAACGTGAGCTCTTAATAACAATGCTATTATCATTATTACAGTTAACACCTCAATTGTACTTCATCAACAAGAAAGTGCTGTTTTTGCAGCCTACTTTTATGACGCCGAAGAATCTCCGGAGATGCGAGTGTATTTCAGATTTTTTCCAAAGGAACAAAACCGCACTAGCCTGAGAGGCCCCGACCCTGAGTTCCGGAGCCACTCCAGCCTCCCGTCTGGCGCGTGACCTTGGGCAGGGAGCCTCACCGCTCGGTGCCTCAGTTTCCTCATCTGTAACCCGGGGCTAAGAAGCCGCTCCCTCGCATGGTCGCCAGAGGTACAGCCAGAGGGTACTCTTGACCGCACCAGGACCCCACGGGTGCAAGGCGAGCTCTCGGCGCATCTTCCAGGTTCCCCACCCGCCTACCCGGCTCCCGGGCAGACGGAGCAGACGAATGTCCGACACCGAGGCCCACCGAGCTCCGCCGACTGCAAAGCAGGAGCGGGAAAGGGGTCGCGCCTGCGGTGGGTCCGAGACTGAGGCGCTGGGCACCCAGAGGCTCGGCCGCTGCCGCCTGCACGCCGTCGCCAGGGGGTTCGCCGTGAGCCCCGCCGCCCAGGTGAGTAGCGGCCGAAAGAGGCCGGGCTGCTCCTGGTCCCCAGGCGACGAGGGCGGAGGGCGCCCGAACACTTGGAGGAGGCTAGCAGCGCTCACCCAAGCCCCGGCGCGTGGGGTGATGAGGCGGGGAAGGAGAAGGCAAAGGGAACGACTACCCCACAGGCAGCACAGCGCGCCCACAGCCAACCAGGCTGAGGCGCTCACACTCACCTGAAGCTCGGGCAACCGCCGTCAGCGCAGCACCGGCGGCGGCGGCAGGAGTGGGGCGGGGAAGGCTCTGCGCCCGCGCAGGCGCGCTGAGGACGCCAGGCGGCGCATGCGCACAGTGCCTGCCCGGCTGGGGAACTATAGATGATGGTTGAGTTGGCGCCATCTTCGGCACAAACTGATTTTGTGTCATTGTTTGTGCTTTTAGCTTCTCTTGGCTAGCTCTAGTCTTAAAGTTTTAAATGGAAAATAAATAATTCATACGTTTTTATTTGCTGTGCTGTTCTGAGTAGTGTGTTGAAATCTCTGGTTTTGCTCCCTCCCACCAGGGGACGTGAATCAGTCCTTTGTCCAGCATACCCACGCGGTATATGCTGCTTGCCCCTTTAGTCTTCTAGTCTCTGTCATCAGATCGATTGTCTGCATACGGAAGTGTTTGTTTCAAGTAACCCTTACTTTGCTTGATAATGGCCCCAAAGTCCAAAAGTGGTATTGCTAGTGATGTGGAGAAGCCAGAGAAGCCATAAAGGGTGAAAGTTCTCAAATTAGTAAGAAAAAAACAGGTATGCTGAGGTTGCTAAGCTCTATGGTAAGAATGAGTTTTCTGTCAAGGACTTCCCTGGTGGTCCAGTGGCTAAGACTCGGAGCTCTCAATGCAAAGGTCCTCAGTTTGATCCCTGGTTGGTGAATTAGATTGCTCGTGTTACAACCAAGACCTGGTGCAGCTAAATAAATGAATTTTTAAAATTGAATTTTCTATAAAACTCCAGGAAAAAAAAAATTGTGCTTTTAGGTCACACTTCAAACTGCTAAAGTTAGGGCCACAGTGCATAAAGGTGCTTAGTTAAGAATGAAATACACCTGAAACTATCACAGCCTTGTTAATAAACTATTTGTTGTTGTTCAGTCACTAAATCTGTCCAACTCTTGTAACCCCATGGGCTGCAGCACGCCAGGTTTCCCTGTCCTTCACTATCTTACGGAGTTTGCTCAAATTCACGTTCATTGGGTCAGTGATAATTTCTAGCCATCTCATTCTCTGACATCCTCTTCTTTTGCCTTTAGTCTTTCCCAGGATCAGGATCTTTCCCAGTGAGTTGACTCTTCACATCAGGTGTCCAGAGTACTGGAGCATCAGCTTCAGTTCCAGTCCTTCCAGTGAATATTCAGGGTTGATTTCCCTTAAGGTTGACTGGTTAGATCTCCTTGCTGTCAAGGGACTCTCAAAAGTCTTCTCCAGCACCAAGATTCCAAGGTATCAATTATTCCACACTCAGCCGCCTTCATGATCCAACTCTCACATCCGTACATGACTACTGGAAAAACTGTAGCTTGGACTATATGGATCTTTGTCAACAAAATTATGGCTTTGCTTTTATAGTAATAAACTATCAGTTCAGTTCAGTTCTGTCGCTCAGTCATGTCTGACTCTCTGCGACCCCATGAGTCACAGCACGCCAGGCCTTCCTGTCCATCACCAACTCTCGGAGTTCACTCAGACTCACATCCATCAAGTCAGTGATGCCATCCAGCCATATCATCCCTCTGTCGTCCCCTTCTGCTCCTGCCCTCAATCCCTCCCAGCATCAGTCTTTTCCAATGAGTCAACTCTTCGCATGAGGTGGCCAAAGTACTGGAGTTTTAGCTTTAGCATCATTCCCTCCAAGTAAATCCCAGGGTTGATCTCCTTCAGAATGGACTGGTTGGATCTCCTTGCAGTCCAAGGGACTCTCAAGAGTCTTCTCCAACACCACAGTTTAAAAGCATCAATTCTTTGGCGCTCAGCCTTCTTCACAGTCCAACTCTCACAAGGCAGGTTCAAACTGTTTGTTAGAGACAAAGGTCCATATAGTCAAAGCTATGGTTTTTCCAGTAGTCATGTACCAATGTGAGAGTTGGACCCATAAAGAAGGCTGAGTGCCGAAAGATTGATGCTTTTGAACTGTGGTGTTGGAGAACTCTTCTCCAACTTCTCCATCTTGGACTGCAAGATCCAACCAATCAGTCCTAAAGAAAATCAATCCTGAATATTCATTGGAAGGACTGCTGCTGAAGCTGAAGCTCCAATGCTTTGGCTACCTGATGCAAAGAGCTGACTCACTGGGAAAAACCCTGATGCTGGGAAAGACTGAAGGCATGAGGAGAAGGGGACAACAGAGAACAAGATGGTTGGATGGCATCACTGACTCAATGGACATGAGCTTGAGCAAGCTCCGGGAATGGTGATGGACAGGGGAAGCATGGCACACTGCAGTCCATGGGGTCGCAAACAGTTGGACACAACTCAATGACTAAACAACAATTAGAGAAAGGAGGGGATGCAGAAGCAAGGAACAGTCAAGAGAAACAATAGGGCAGCCTTGGGGCAGGTCTCAGTATCTTTTGAGCTATTTTGCAGAAACCCCCACCAGATGGGAGAAATCCCAGACCAGTTGGAACCAGGCTGATGATGCTGACTTCCACTTCACCACCAACTAATCAGATTATCCATGAGCTAGTTGATCACGTCCTCTTTGAATCATTACTATGAAACTTCTTACTACCTGCTCCAGGTTGGGACACACCGTTTGAGGACATTAGCCCACTGATCCCCTTTGCCTGGCAAAGAAATAAAGCTATTCTTTCCTATTTCACCAAAACCTGTCCCTGAGAATTAATTTGGTGTCAGGGTACAGAGGCAAGATTTGGCTTCAGAAGCTGTTGCCACATTTCCATCAGAGGTGAAGAATTTGATTGAAGAGAAAGGAAAGGATACCATCCAAAGCAAGTCTTCATGTGATAAAACTGGGCTCTTCTGGAAGAAGAGTCCCAACAGAACCATATGCCATCCGGGAAGCTCTTTTTAATCATGAGCCACCCATTCTCCTTGCTTGGCCCTTTTGATAAATCTTTCTCTGCTGCAAACTCGTGTTTGAGTTTGTTTGGCCTCATTGTGTGTCAGGCATAAGAACTTGCAACAAATCTACCATCATAAAAGTACAAAGGAAGCACTAGATCATAAAACTTGGAAAAGCAGATTAACTCTGGTATTGCTGCAATGCTACAGAGCATATGTTGAAGGCAGGAGCTGTATACAGAGCAAAGACCCAACAGGTTTTCAAAAACAAAACCAAGAATTATCTGCTTGGATTCTGACAACATAATTCAGCTGACAGCTATCTTGTTTATAGAATGATTCTACCAATGCTTCATTCCAGAAATGAAAAATATTTGGAAAAGGAAAGGTTGGAATTTAAAATCCTATTACTAACAGACAATGTACCTGGTCATCCTGAATCTGTTTGCTTTGAAAATGTCAAAGTTGTATTTTTATCTCCAAATACACCCTCAATGCTTCGGCCAGTTGACAAGCCATCAGTTGGTCAAGGCCACATACACCTGCCCAATATCTGACAACATATGGTCAGCAATTAATGCAGATTTTAATCTGGACACAATGCAGTGCTTGAAATCATTACTATTGCCAATGAATAACGTTCATCAGAGATGCAGTAAGTGAATTAAAACCACACTCTTAATGCCTGCTGGAAGAACTTATGAAGTCATGAATGATTTTAAAGGTTACTGAGGTTCGATGGAAAAGTTAGGAAACTCATTCACATAGCAAGACAAATTGGTGCCAGAGGATCTGCCAACACGCTTGATGAGGAAGTGGAAGACCATATTGAAGGGCACTGAGATGTGTTAACCACGGAGTTACTGGTCAAACTTGTGGAGCCATCTACTGAGAAAGAGGAAGGCAAAGCAACTGAAGCAGAATCAGCAACGTGGACACTATTGAAATTTGCCAAAATGTTTCAAATTTCACAATTTCAAATATATGGAATATGACCCTCAGATGAAAAGACGCATCATAGCAACTACTCACGATCACCAAAGGATTACAGTTGCTGCAGCAACACTTCAATGAGTTAAAGAGACAACTCCAATTACAATGTTTTACCAAAAGCTTTCAGCAAAACCACCTTCAACTATATCTTGTGGATCCCCAAAATCATCTACTCAGACATCCAACCATGGACAGTGTAATGTCTCAATGATCCTCCTTCTGATGTAGTCAGAAAGTCAATAGTAGCCTAAAGCTGTGTCACAATGCCTCACTTCATCACATAGGCACTATATCATCTCACATCATCTCTGAGGAAGGTAAGTACAAGACAATACAGTATCTTGAGAGTGAGACCACATTTACTCAAGTTTTATTACAGTATATGGTTCCAATTGCTCTACTTTATTGTTGTTGTTAATCTCTTAATGTGCCTAATTTATAAGTTAAACTTTATTGTAGGTAAGTAAATATAGGAAAAAACTTCACAATTACAGGGCATACTATCTGCAGCTTCAAGCATCCGCTGTGGTCCTGGAACATATTCCCCCTCAGTTAAGAGGAAAGTACTGTAGTTTTCTTGCTTCAGAGTCTCCTTAGAGAACCTTTAACCAGAACTGCTCAGAGGGAGGGGTGTTGAGAGCTGTGTCTGGCTGGCTTCTCCCCTTCTGCCAAGTTACGTCCTTATGGAGCCCCTAAGAACTCTCTACGCAGCAAGGCATCCTCCTTTGACATGGGCCTAGAGTGGTACCCAAGGTCACATGGCACCAAGCACTGTGCCTGGCATCAGGAACAGGCTTTGTCAGTTTTTGGTGAATGAACCAGTAAGTTAAGAACTAGATACAGCACAGTACTATGTAATGACCTATATGGGCAAAGAACCTAAGAAAGAGTATGTATTTGTGTGTGTGTGTATACATATATATGATTCAATGTGCTGTATTGCAGAAACTAACACAACATTGTAAATCCACTATACTCAAAACCCCCAAAAAAATACCCAAAACTAGAATCCAAAACAGGGCTCCTAATTCCCAGTCCATTATATCACCTCTACTACAACCACCAGTCACACCATCTCTTCTGAGTGCAACCTGAGATTTTTCCCAGACGATTACATTAAGCAATCAAAATGTACACGATATATTCCCTTCCTTGAAAAGAGTTTATAACTTATTTCTCTAGTGTTAAATATCACTGATTAAAAGCAAGATACTTGTTAACTAAAGTAGGGCAAAAGGAAAAATATTACCAAACATCTCTAAGGCTCCAATTATCTGTAACATTCACCAAGTACAATTCCTGAACCAAACTTGGGAGGAGAAAAACTAGTACCTGGGCACAGCCTTTCACTTATTGTGTTAGTTAACATTTAGTGAATGCTACATAGGTTCTAGTTGACCTCCACTCCTATCTTTATGTTCTTGGTTGGATTATTAAACCCCTCCATGCCTGAGTTCCTCATCTATAATGAGAAAAAAAAAAGATGCAATCTCAAGTTGTGGTGTGTATGCATATAGAATGCTCAGATCTTATTCTTTTTCTGTGCTCTATTTTGTATGGTTATTGGAGATACAAAGATTCTTAATTCTTATAAACAAAACTTCCAAAACACCAAGGACTTCCCTGGTGGTCCAGTGGTTAAGAATCCACTTTCCAATGCAGGGGACTTGGGAACTAGGATCCCAGATGCCACGTGGACTGCATGCCATAGCTATAGGTCCATGTGCTCTAGAACCCACATGCCGCAAAGGAAGAACCAATGCAACCACAAATAAATACATTTAAAAATGTAATACAGTGTACTAAATAAAATGAGGAGGGGAGGTACAATCACCTTCGGAGAGAGGTGTCCTCTCCCCATTTCACAGAAAGGAAATTGAGGGTAAGGATGAAGATTCACTCCAGACTACACTCTTTCCACTATATTATTCTGCTTCTGAGAGTGGCAATTAAACACTCCTCTGATTTTTAAAAGCTTCCTTGGGGCCGTCCAGTTTCCCTTCATGCTCTCCTCTGGACAACATTATCTTATTCTTAAGGCTTTAATAACTAGGTATTGCTGCTGCTAAGTCGCTTCAGTCATGTCTGTGTATTAGTAACTTCCAAATTTTATTCCTAGTCTAGGTTTTCCTACCCAGTTTTCTACCTGTATATCCAACAATCTAGTTGAAATCTGTTTGGTATGCCAAAATTTAAATGAGAATTTCCCCATCTAATTAACTGCTCATTATCTACCCAGTTGGAGTTTTTACCTTCCTGCATCCACATTCTTTTATTTTTTAGGCTTAGTTGCAGCAAGTCGGATCTAGTTCCCTGACTAGGAATCGAACCTGGGCCTTCTGCATTGGGAGCTTGGAGTCTTAGCCACTGGACTCTCAGGGAAGTCCCCCATCCAGTGTTGTCAATCTAACTCTTATAGCATGCCTGTGCTATAGTCTATCATTCTCCCAATCTTACAAATAAGAGGTTAAATGACTTTTTCTGTCAGTAGCAGTTAGGCTTTTAACATGGAGATGACATGCCTGCTGTGTTCCAGACACTATGAATGACGCCCCCTACTCGCCCACTGCTAACTCCCAGCCCAGGCAGTCACTCTGCACCTGACCACTGCAGACTATTAAAGAGCACAACTGGTCTCTAATATCCACACCTACTTGCTTCTAACTGTTCTCCAAACAGCAACTGGAGTGATCTTTTGAAAATAAGGTTCATGGAATTTTGGCCTCTGAGGGAGGGAGAGGGTGGGATGATTTGGGAGAATGGCATTGAAACATGTATACTATCAAATAAGAAACGAAGCACACAGGATGATCCAGAGAGATGATATGGGGTGGGAGGTGGGAGGGGGCTTCAGCATTGGGAGATCGTGTACACCTGCGGCTGATTCATGTCAATGTATGGCAAAACCAATACAGTATTGTAATGTAGAATAAGGTATTAAAAAAAAAAAAAAAAGAAGGTTCTGCAAAAGTGAGGGGACATATGTATACCTATGCATATATGGTATACATGGCTGATTTGTTGATACACATGGGAGAAACCAACACAATATTGTAAAGCAATTATCCTCCAATTAGAAATAAATTTTAAAAAAAAGTTCTGATCCCATCTATCTCTCAAAACCTTTCAGTAACTTTCAATTATCTTTGTCTCAGGTAGTTCTTACACTGGCACTTAGCATTCCTGCTTAACCAGTGTTTTTTTTTTTACTTTTTAGTATCCCAGAATGTTTTATTCTCTCTTCTCAGGCCTTTTAAAATGTGGCTCCTTTTACCTCAAATAACTGCCCTATTTAACTCCTTTCTCCTTCCCAAGTCAACTAAAACATTACTTCTGTGGAAAAAGAGGTTTCTTCTTGTTCCCTGTGCCCAGACTGTGAGAATCATTGCTCTCTTCCCAGTTCCTAGAACTGTGCATGGCATATAGCATGGGATGAAGAATATGGGATTTCCCTAGTGGTCCAGCAGCTAAGACTCAGTGCTCCCAAGGGAGAGGGTCCTGAATTTGATCCCTAGAACTGGATCCCACAGGCTGCAATTAAAAGTTCACATGTTGCAACTAAGAAAAAAAATATCCTGAAGGTCACAACGAAGATCAAAGATCTCATGTGCAGCAACTAAGACCCGGCACAGCCAAATTAACTAAAAAATAAAAAAAATTTTTTTAAATAAGGAACACAGGGAAAAGCTAGGATATATCACCTCTCACTAACTGGCGCATAGTCCAAACTTTAAGACTTAATAACTGTGTATTTAAGTGAACTGGGTTCTGCTCTATTAGGAGGATAAGAAAATAAGAGACACTGACAATGAATCAATTGGTGTTTTATTGGCTGTTAACACTGAGGTGTAACTTCACCGCTACTGTTCACTTCTGGGTCCTGACAAAGAATCCTATTTTCTGCTAAGCCTTCCCTGCCTTTTCATTTTTTCCATATGTTAGGTAGGTAGAACAGGGAAAAGGAGTCCAAAATGGCGGTGGCTACAGACAAGGAAGAGAAAAGACCGCAAAAAATGAAACAGAAGAAGGTCCGAGGACTGGAGTGAGGACCTCAGGTAAAACAAACAACACTCCTGGCTGGCCCAATTTACATAGGACAGGCCCAGGGAGAGATAAACATATAGAGGAGCCAGAGCCAGCTCTCTCCCGCGCGCGCTGGGGTGCTCTTCTCATGTCTTTAGATCGACGTGCCCTCATGCCTTGAGGATGGATTTTCCTGCTATCTTCTAAATAAAATAGAGCTGTAACACTGATTTGTTTAAGAGCTATAACACGGCCTATCCAAGACCTGAGAGCTGTGACTCACCGAGGGGGCTTTAATGTCTGTCACTCCAAATCTTTGTTGTGATGAGACAAAGAATCGAGGAACATACACTCGCGTGACACATACACGAGGATAAGGGAAAGCTTTTAAGAACATGCAATCTTATAATGCAAATCATTAACAAATATGGAGAACAATGAAAAATAGACACTTAACCCCTTCTTGATCCCTGGTTGGGGAACTAAGATCTTGCATGCCACATGGTGTAGCACGCCTCCCTAAAAAAGCTAAAACAGATTATATACATCAGGATATACAGAATGAGTGTTATTCTCTTCAATTTGGGAATCTTGTAAGGAGATATATGTATCCATACAATGCAAACAATGCTCACAACTCCTCTACCTAACATCACCCTCAAAGTCACAGGAGAAAATCAGTCTCATTCTGTTTACAACCAGAATGACCCCTAAAATGCTTACTGGATTTGGTCCTGAATGACTTTAGGTTGTTTCAAAACCACAAAAACATCTTCGGAGTAGGGAGATTTCTGATCACAAAGGATATTTCAACGAATGGGCTACTAGTTCTGAAGCTTCAAGCATCCAAAGGTCATTCAAGCATCTGAAGGTCATTCCAAAGCAAAGTCTCATGCATTTTGCTCGTTCTTGGAAAAAGCTTGTATATGACATTCTTTCAAATGCATAAATTCTATTTTAAGAAAAAAATCTGAGTGCTTTACAGTCAGCCAGTTATCTTCAAAGGCAATAGGGCAGATGTCACAGCTCAGCCCGCTGTGCACTGGGGCACTCTTCCGGTTTCTCTCCTCTAGAGCACCTTGTGGCAGGAAAGCTGCATTAGGTCACTGACAAGATTTAGAGCAATATGTGCTAGGTTGTTTCTGTAACTGAAGCTTGAGCAGTTTTCGAGCTGGTGAAGGATCTAACCGTTGAGTGCTTCTCTTCCCTGCAGAGAAAAGGAGCCAAAAATACATTTCAGTTGAATTCAAATACCACTATTGAAAACTTACTGTGTGAATACTGTGCCACACCCTGAAAGGTATTTGAAGGACAACTTAAGAGCACATCTGCCCTCAAGGAGATGGCTCTCTGGTAAGAAAGCCAGCTGCAACTACAACCACAATACAATCTAATGGGGACTTCCCCAGTGATCCAGTGACTAAGAATCTGCACCCCAGTGCAGGGGGCCCGGTTCAACCCCTGGTCAGAGAACCAGATCACAAATGCAACTAAGAGTTCACAGCCTGCAACTAAAGATCCCACATGTTGCGACTAACACCTGGCACAGACAAATAAATAAATATTATTTTTTAAAAAGTAATGTCAGTGTCACTTGGTAGATTCTTGAAGAATGAAAAGAGAAAAAGGCAATGGACAGATATTCCTTGTCCTGGATCTCCCAAACAACAATTTGTCAGTTTGTGGAGATTTAATTCTCAGTCTACTGTGCTCCTGTCTAAAAATTAACTTTGAGTACCCACAATAGTAATTGTTATTGTGAGGGGGAAATAAAAGTCACCAGATACAGGCCTTACCCTTGGAAGCCTTTGTTTGTATCCACACAATGCAAACAATGTTCACAACTCCTCTACCTAAAATCACCCTCAAAGTCACAGGAGAAAATCAGTCTCATTCCCTTTACAATCGGAATGACCCCTAAAACATTTTGAAGGGCAGTGTACATCCGAAGGGCCATTAGATGTAAAACAGTGCAAGCTCTGGTCCCCTTAAGACAGGCTTACCAAGCTGTACTGACACCTCCTGGAGGCACTGGGTACTTTCGGCCATAAAGGCGTGCAGCTGCTTCACGGAGCCTTGCAGTTCGTCCATCTGCAGACAACAGACAATTGTGAACTGGAAGGGTGCACGGCTTCTGCATAGCTCCTCAAACACATCAGGCGAGCTCCTGCTCAGGAGCTTTGCTTTTGCTGCTCTTTCAACCTGGAATGCTTATGCCAGACACTTTGTTTGCCCTTTCACATCTATACTCACCCTTCTCCACACTGCTCTAACTCCTGAGCAGACTGACCTGCACAACCTCAACAGGATCCCAGGTCCTCTGGCTTCTGGGTGGGCTTGACCAATAGGGAGCCAAGTAGGAGGTGAATGAGCTCAGGGTATTTTTACCTGGGCCTGCTCCTGGAAGGGTCATCGGGAGTTACTAGTCTCTCTCAACTGAAGACCATGGCTCTTTCAGAGCAGCCCACCATACAACTCCCTGCCAGGTACCACAGTAACTGTTTCACCCTCCAGCTGAGGAGTAGGAACACCTCAGCTGCCTCTTAGCTCCAGATCACTTCACTCCACTTTTGAATTCCTGATACCCACATCTTTATACTCAGCCCCTTTGTAAACAGACTCTCCTTACCCTATATCAAATGCCACCTGCTTCCTGTTCATATTGGGCTGACCAAAAAGTTCGTTTGGGTTTTTGTAAGCTCTTATATAACCTGAACAAACTTTCTGGCCAACCTAATACTTGGATTGAGGGACTTCCTTGGTGACCCAGTAGATTAGACTCTGTACTTAAAATTCATGAGGTGCAGGTTCAATCCCTGGTCCGGGAACTAAGATCCCACATACTGTGTGGTGTAACCAAAATAAAAGTAATAGAAACAAATTAAAAAGTCCAACTTGAGACCTCATGCCATAAGTTTAAGATGGTATTTTGGCCAAAAAAAAAAAAAATGGAGTTGATATTCTTTAAAATGTCCTCGAGGCTCACTTTCCCATTTCTTTCAAGTCTTTATTAAGGTGGCACCTAAGAAGGGCCTTCAACCCCCTCTGTATAGCAAACTGAAGCCCTCCCGATACATTCTCTCCCTCCACCTGACTTAACAGCATTTATCACCATTTATTTATTTTCTTTCATCGTCTCTCCATGTTTCCCCAAGGTAGAACTGAATATACTTATCTAATTACACATGTTCTCCAGCTCTTTTAACAAGGATGGGAAGGTATCAAAGCTGGATAACTCAGCCAAAGAAACATGACCCAACTCACCACCAACTCCATACAATCAAAGAGTTTAGTCTGGTTCTGCAATATCTTCTGGTAGTCAGGTTTTGTATTAAGGACTTCACTCTGGGAAGACCCAACATACATTCTAGGTTCCACTTCAACTTCAGTATTTTTGGTTTCAGCTGATCCTCTAAAAACAAAATAAAACAAAAAGCTTCCAAATAATTTTCTGTGGGAAAATAGCAAAGATTTACCTGGGGAAAACACTTCCTAAAAGGCTTTACTAACCTGAACCAATATTCTTCCACCCCATGTTGGACATAGGCTCTTACTAACAGGAGATTCTGGTTTTTATACCTCTGGACTCCAGGAAATGCTAGAAGGTGAGTTGACTCCATCTAACTGTAAGGTACATTTATAAAAAGGACTATTCCTGGAGTAGAGCCTGAAGTTAACACCTGTGATCTTTCACCAAAAGATGTTGGCCCACTTCAATTATCTAAAATAACTCAATATAATGTAGAGTTTATGAAAACTGCTGATGACTCTTTAGTCATAACAAACCAATGAGGTAGGTAGTAATATTATCCCATTTTCAAATGAGGAACTTCAGATTAAGTGGACTGCTCAAGGTCACAAAACTAAGGAGTAATTAGGATTTGAACAGAGACAGTCTGCTTCCAGAAGCTTACTGTTAATATAAACTATGGCCCGTCAAAAGTGTTTATTCTGAAACTGCCATCTTACACATTATTGGTCTTCATACATAGAGCATTTAAAGGGTGAAGAAAGTAATAATCATCAATGCTTGGATTAGGGAAGCTTCTCATACTGTGCTCAAGGTGGCTCTCTAATAGGAGGCCATTTTTGCAATTACTATTTTAGCTAATGTTTTATAGCTGTGTTTCTAGCTAAGGTTCTGTTTGGGGGAAAAAAGCTTAAAATCACTGGTTTGGACAGTAAAATGAAACCAAAATCTAGCACTTTCCCATTTTATTATGCCTTCAAGACCCAAAGATCATCTCTCTCCCGTAGACCCACTTCCATCACCTCTTTCACCCGTGTCTCCATGAGGGCCCTGGCTGTGGTTCTCTCCCACAGTTGAAGCTTTTCAAAGGCCATGTGCTCACTGAAGTCCCTTGATACTGTTCCTAGACCAGCCCCAGGTTGCCAGGTACAGGGCAGAGACATGCCTGTCTCCCCCAGAATGTGGAACAGCAGCCAAGGACACAGAACAGAGACAGTTCTGTTCTTTGACTCAAAATAGTGACAACTCTTCCTTCCCAGCCCCCTCACTCTCCATTTTCAGTCACACTGTTCATATATACTCTACAGAGATTTGATGAGTTGACTGGCCTGTAAGACTGGATTCATCATTCAATTTGTGCTAACAGAACTGAAATCAAATCAAAAGTCACAAGGTAAAACCTTCCTATTTCTTGTCATAGATCTAACCTTGATTGGATCTCTTCAGCCTCTTCCTGGTAGCGCAGCAAGAGCTGATCCCAACTCTGACGTTCTAAAGAAAACCTACAGAAGCAGGAAAAAAAAATTCAGTTAACTTTTGATCATCTCATTCTGAATCGCTCAGGGCAACCATACATTAAGTGTCTACTCTGATTCTAAGATGTGAATAAAAAGGTCGTTAAAAAAAAAAATATCAGAAAGCATGACCAAGTCAGAGAACATTAACTTAATCAAATCAAACATGAGTCTTTACATCAAATCCACATCCTTCGTCTCTAGACTCCATTCTATGAAATTGGCCATCAATACAGTCCATAAACCACTCCAGTGTCTTTGCCTGAGAAATACCATGGTCAGAGGAGGCTGGTGGGCTACAGTCCATGGGGTCAAAAAGAGTCGGACACAATTTAGTGACAAAACGACAACAGTACATAAAATCCCAGCGTGCAAGCTTTCTAATACTGACATGCTGAAAAGGATGTTTAGTATTCATTTTTCCTGGGTTATTTCCCCCAGACAAATTTAGATTTCCCAACAAAAGTTCACTCATTTTCACTTACTTTGTTATATATTCCTTCATTTCAGCCACTGATGTTTCCAGAGCCAAATCTGATACTCTTCTAGAAGAGACAGGATTATGAGATTAACAGAAATCTTCCAAGAGTGTTTGCTTTTAGTATTGGACGTCTCACATAATTTTAACAGCAATAAAATATGTTCAGAATTTATCTTTCAACGAATATTTAGTCTTGGACTCGAATTCACTTTTGCACTAGGTATTAGCTTTCTCACTGGGCTCTTCATTGTCTGTTTTCCTCATCAATTTGAATTCACACGTGAACCGATTAACCTCTCTTCAAATATTCCTTTTGTATTTTTCGTTTCTTAAAAATTCTGTGACTCTCCACTACATTCAGAAGAAAAGCCAAAACTCCTTAACCTGGCACTTAAGGTTCTCTGTGTTCTGGCTCTGTCCAGCTCATTATCTTTGCTTCCTACTGTTACCCTTTATCTATTCTATCCATACAATGCCACTCAGCCTCAAAATATCTGCCGGTTTCAATCTCCAAAGTTTTGTTGACACCATTTTTTTTTAATATAGCCTCTTGCTTTCCCACTAATCAAAACCTTAATAGCTTTTTCATACAACTGTCTTTGCACTTAAGTTGAAGTGCACTTTGCACTCAGTTGGATATGTTCTACTAAAACCAATAGCTTGGCTAGTAGGGTGATTGATTCTAATGGAAAAGCAGGAGGCATTGAAAATGCCAAAATTTTGCAGATGTACTTGGTACTCTATCTGGCAAAGGCAAATCAGCTGTGTCACCTTTTATGTTTTTCTATCAAAGCCTGTGACAAACAGCCTCTATCACCTCTAGGAGCAATACAACAGCCTGTGGTTTAAATACACTGCGTTAAGAGAAGCAATGTCAAGCTAACATAATGTTCATTTCCTGAATAGCAATTCTAAGGATCTATGGAAAGGCAGACCTCTGTGAAGTTGAAAGTGTAAGATCAAGTCACGTAATTTGTTGCAGGATGGGAAGAGGGCTAGGTGTTGGCCCTGCCGAGGGACTACCAGTTTTGGGGGAGAAGTCGGGGTGGGCAGCGGTGGTGGCGGTAAACGTTCTCTTAATATTCTTGCTGGCCAACAGCTAAAAACATGACTCTATCTACAACTGGCATGGCTAGCAAAAATATGAATGTTTTTCGTCTCATCTTCAATATTTGGTTCCTCCTCACCATCCAGGTCTTACAGGTCTCAGTGCAAATGGCAAATCATTAGAGGACTTCTCTGAACACTCTAGCTTAAGTTGCCTACTGCTTCAAGTCACTATCATATTACCTGACCAATTAGATTATCACTGAAATCATTCAGATTATATCTGAAGTCATTATTTTCTAAGTAATTTGACTGTCTCTCCCACTACAATGAATAAGAAGAAAGATCTTGTTTGATTATTTATCACTGTATCTCCAGCTTCCAGAAGAGCATGGTACATAGAAGATGCTGGATAAACGTGTGATAAGTGAATGAACAACTGTCTAATTAAGTCTTATTTTGCCAAAGAAGCCATATGGATTGCCAATAGGCATGTGAAGATGCTCAACATCACTATTAGAGAAATGCAGTCAAAACTACAATGAGGGGCTTCCCTGATGTCTCGTGGTAAAGAATCCACCTGCCAATGCAGGCGACATGGGTTCAATCCCTGATCCAGGAATATCCCACATGCCTCAGAGCACCTAAGCCCATGTGCCACAACTACTGAGTCTATGCTACAGAGCCTGAGAGCCGAAACTACCAAGCCCACGTACTGCAACTACTGAAGCCTGTGTACCCAGAGCCTGTGCTCTGCAACAAGAGTGGCCACCACAATGAGAAGCCCATGTCCCGTGACTATAGAGTAGCCCCTGCTCACTGCAACTAGAGAAAAAAATCACACAGCAACAAAGACCCAGCACAGCCAAACATTAAATAAATAAGCAAATAAAATTATATATAAAAACTACAATGAGGTATCACCTTATACCCATCAGAAATGGCCATCATGAAAAAGTCTACAAATAATAAATGCTGGACAGTGTGTAGAAAAAATGGAAACCTTCCTAACACTGTTGGTGGAAGGGTAAATTGGTGCAGCCACTATGGAAAACAGTATGAAAGTTCCTTTAAAAAGTAAAAATAGACTTACCATATGACCCAGCAACCTAACTACTGGGCATATATTCGGAAAAGACAAAAACTAATTCAAAAAAATGATGCTGTGAAAGTGCTCACTCAATATGTCAGCAAATTTGGAAAACTCAGCAGTGGCCACAGGACTAGAAAAGGTCAGTTTTCATTCCAATCTCAAAGAAAGGCAATGCCGAAGACTGCTCAAACTACTGCACAACTACACTCCTCCCACATGCTAGTAAAAAAGCGCTCAAAATTCTCTAAGCCAGGCTTCAAAAATACGTGAACCATGAACTTCCAGCTGTTCAAGCTGGTTTTTGAAAAGGCCTAGGAACCAGAGATCAAATTGTCAGCATCCGCTGGATTATCGAAAAAGCAAGAGCACTTCAGAAATACATCTATTTCTGCTTTATTGACTATGCCAAAGCCTTTGACTGTGTGGATCACAATAAACTATGGAAAATTCTGAAAGAGATGGGAATACCAGACCACCTGACCTGCCTCTTGAGAAACCTGTATGAAAGTCAGGAAGCAACAGTTAGAACTCGACATGGAACAACAGACTGGTTCCAAATAGGAAAAGGAGTATGTCAAGGCTGTATATTGTCACCCTGCTTATTTAACTTATATGCAGAGTACATCATGAGAAACGCTGGGCTGGAAGAAGCACAAGCTGGAATCAAGATTGCTGGGAGAAATATCAATAACCTCAGATATGCAGATGACACCACCCTTATGGCAGAAAGTGAAGAACTAAAGAGCCTCTTGATGAAAGTGAAAGAGGAGAGTGAAAAAGTTGGCTTAAAGCTCAACATTCAGAAAACGAAGATCATGGCATCTGGTCCCATCACTTCATGGCAAATAGATGGGAAACAGTGGAAACAGTGTCAGACTTTATTTTTGGGGGCTCCAAAATCACTACAGATGGTGACTGCAGCCATGAAATTAAAAGACGCTTACTCCTTGGAGGAAAGTTATGACTAACCTAGATAGCGTATTAAAAGCAGAGACATTACTTTGTCAATTCCAGTAGTCACATATGGATGTGAGAGTTGGACTATAAAGCTGAGCCCAGAAGAATTGATGCTTTTGAACTGTGGTATTGGAGAAGACTCTTGAGAGTCCCTTGGACTGCAAGGAGATCCAACCAGTCCATCCTAAAGGAGATCAGTCCTGGGTGTTCATTGGAAGGACTGATGCTGAAGCTGAAAATTCAATACTTTGGCCACCTAATGTGAAGAGCTGACTCATTTGAAAAGACCCTGATGCTGGGAAAGACTGACGGCAGGAGGAGAAGGGGACGACAGAGAATGAGACGGTTGGATGGCATCACTGACTCAATGGACATGGGTTTGCGTAGACTCCGGCAGTTGGTGATGGACAGGGAGGCCTGGCGTGCTGCCGTTCATGGGGTCACAAAGAGTCGGTTATGAGTGAGCGATTGAACTGAATTAAAAAGATACATGTACCCAAACGTTCATAGCAGCACTATTTACAATAGCCAAGAAATAGAAGCAACCTAAATGTCCATCAACAGATGAACAGATAAAGATGTGATGTATGTGTGTACAAACACAGAGGAATATTACTCAGCCATAAAAAGAATGAAATAATGCCATCTGCCGCAACATGGATGGACCTAGATAGAGATTATACTAACAGATTAAGTCAGACAAAGAAAAATTCCATACATCACTTATTTGTGGGATCTAAAATATGATACAAATGAACTGAAGTATGCACAAACACATAGATATACACACACATATAACTGAGTCATTCTGATGTACACTAGAAATTAACACAACACTGTAAATTAACTATACTTCAATGTGAAAAATTAAAAATAAAAAGTCCTTATTCAACTATAATTTTGGAGAGAAAGGGAACTGTTCTTACCCTTCTGAATCTTCAAAACATTTTTGTAGTGTTCCATTACTTTCCAATCTGTCTGCAAAATGTTTCAACTCTTCAGAAAGGGAAGATACTACAGAAAATAAAATTATATGTTATAAAATAAAGGGAATACTTTTCACAGTGAGCTGCTGACAAAGATGTAATATACATATGGTGGTCTCAGCTCTAGGGTCACCTGTTACATTCTGGCCCTCTCACCCATTCAAAAAAGTGATACAAACCTGCGGGACGATTTTACCTTTTTTCTTTGGGTAGGTACAGACAAAATGGAAGACAACTCTTTATAACATTTATAATAGTGTTTTTCATACAACTGATGAAGCAGCAGGTTAAAAGATGTGTTAGAAAAATGTATCTGCATTGACAATTCACGCTTTTAAGAGATCTGATCTGCTGGCATTAGGTGAAAAAACTTATTACAGAAGTCAGAAATGCCAGCAGCAAATAAAAAATGATGGGTATAAGGTAAAAACAGGTCTCTGCTTAAAGAGTTCACAATTAAATTCAGGTGAGGAATGCAGACGGGAAAAGATATGTTAAACAGCTATCAAAATAAACCTGGACATGTCTAACCGAATTACAGTAACAGTGCAGTTCAGAGATAAACAGCTTTAACTGGCAAGTCTGACTTCATGTATTTTCTAGGTCTTTTATTTCTGACCTGGATGATTGTATAATTACACTGTAAGGAGAATAGCTACTTCCTAGAAAGCTGAAAATTGACTCCCAGGGAAGAATATTTGCAACTTATGTCACAGACAAAGCTAATTTCCTTAACACAAAGAGTGCCTGCAAAACCAATATAAAAGAGGCAATATCTCAATTTTAAGAAATCAACAAAGGATATGGAGAGACAATACACAGAAAATAAAGTACAAATGGCTCTCCTCTAAAAATACGAAAAAATATTATCTTCAAAAGAAACACAGATTAAAACCCCCAAAAGACCTTTAAATAATACCTACTAAATAATAAAAAAATCTAAACTTTTAGTTACAGTATATTTATACTAGTTAATTCTAATATATCTTATTTTTACTTGACTATGTGCTAAGAGGCTTGTATAAAAAGGTATTCATTATCCATTCAGTGTAATAACAAAAGACTGAAAACAAATCTAAAAGCCCATCAATAAAGAAATGAAACATGGTACATTTATAAAATAGAGCATCATGTAGCTGCTAAAATATCAATACAGCTTTATCAGTGTGATAAAGAACTATCTGTAAGATAAATTAAGGTTTTAAAAAACAACAAACAAGATTAAGAACAGTGTGTAGAGAGGGTTATTCATTTGATTTTAATGGATAAATGTTTAGAAATGCAATAAATTTGCAAAGATACCCAAGAAGCTGGTGGCTGTGGTTGCCTCTGGGAGGAGAGGAGCTGAGACTGGGAGTCATGGGGCAAGAGGCTTACTTTTAGACCTTCTAAACTTTGTAAGCACATATTCGTATCTTTTTTAATGCAGTTCCCCCAAAATGGAGGAGGCCTGGTTGTGTAAGGTAGCAGCTCCTGTAAGTAGCGACCCCGAGAGAGGTTTCATCCAACCTCAAAAGAAGGTTCAGACCAAGGTCAAAGCTCGAGTGTCTGGTCTTAACAACTTACCTTTGGCTCTGAAACTTTCAAGACTGAAGCCCTCAGTTCCCCTTAGGAAAGGTTCAAGTTTCTGAACAGAGAACTAAATAAAGAAAAGCATTTTCAGTACAACAACCAAGATTTGCCAGGCCAATCCTGAATTCATGTAATCTTAGGACATTTAATAAATATAAGTAAGCATGATTTAATTCTACACCTAAGATTTTTCATATAAACAAGAAAATTAAAAGGTAAGGAAAAAATTCTTTGTTCCTAGACTATGTGATGTAATTTTTGATTCAGGGGAAAAAATGGTCATTTAATTCACACAAATGACTTGCTTATCTACACTGATGCAATCACCAGTTAGTCATATAATTCCAATTTAGAGAGCAGCCAGATCGCAAATGTCTGCTTAAACTTAGGTATGACCTCCACCCACCTTAAAAGTCCCATCATATGCTGCTAATGAGCAAAATATACTAGACAGGGGAACTCTCTTAACTGCTCAGTTAGCCACAGCAACATAATGGCACTGGTAGAGCCTGATCCAGAGACAAAACTTCTCGGATTAAATCTGGCTTTTAAATTAATCTCACTAGAGAGAAACACCTTTTACTCTTTACTGATAAATCGCACAGTCCTGACATGTCTTTGGGGATGTCCCGATAACAGTTTAAAACAAAAAGGGAAAGAAAAGAAAACACTCCCAATCCCGAGACTTGACTCTCACCTGGAAACTGGAAAGGAGGAGAGAGCTCAGCCGTTTGCTTTCTGTTAGGTCGACACTGATGGATCTGCAGAGCTCTAACATAAAATATTACCACATTCAAAGAGCTGGACACTTATACAGCTAGCAAAGTAAAAAACAAAAAAACCTGAAAAATTCCCTCCCTCTTGATGCAGCCCAACTTAAGGAAGAAAACCCAAGCAGTCTTCTCTAATCTGTCTTCTTACATCTAATTTGTTCAAGATCACCAGAGAATAAAATTTACCTATCTGTGCATCCTAAATTTAAAGAGTTAAAAGAACCTTTTATGTATTACCTTAAAATCTTGTCTTGCTAAATAAAACAGATTAAAAAATAATTTAACTTCTCTTTGTGTTTTATATTCACCATTTGAAGAAAGGAGATGGGAATATTTCAGAATTTTTGTGATAGCCATTGCAGTGTGCTTTAAATACAGTGTCTTAAGAATCTTCCTATAAACTATGAGTTCCACTTTACAGATGGGGAAACTGAAACTCAGAGGGGAGATACTTGTTTGAAGCCAAAGACAATAAAATTAATAGTAAATCTGTTGAACACAGACTATCTAAAATGAATTTTATTAAATTCTAAACTTCACCCTCACTTGAGGCAAGTGACTTATCAGCCTAACCATTTAACAAAGGTTAGGTGCTGGGCAACTTGCCCAAGGTCACACAGTGCATCAGCCTGAACTAAACAGGCATTTTACATAATTATGCCACTGAATCCTCAAACAGACCTATCAATAAAAGATGCAGATACTGCTTTTCCCAATTATGTCCATTTAAAAACATCAATTCTTATACAGCAAAGGAACTTTGCTTTGAGAATTAGGAGACAGACACATCTTTCGCCTTCCAGCCTCAGCTGGTTGTTTTTAAGTTCTTTTCGGCCTCTCTTGATTACTTCTTCTCACTTTTAGTCATGAAAAATAAGATACCTTCTGCTTATAACCAAAGAAACCTGGGAAGTGGCCGGGAATAACCAGAAAATAACAAATCCTATACGTCAGTAATTTTTATTACACAGAGTTTTAGGTCCACATGCTCTGAAAAATAGATGAACGTAATAAGGGTAACCTTAGGAAACTGAAATTCTTGGCACATCTATGGAGGAAGTATACAAGCATAACCATGGTAGCAATTTTCTGATATGCTACATGCCTGTTTTTAGGTAGATTTCCTTCTAAACATCAGACCTTCAGGAAGTAAAGTAATATCTTTAATCATGATAACTTAAATCAAGCTACATTTATTTATTATGTGCTAAGTACTGTGTTATGTATCAAGTCATTTAATTCTCAGTCTTGTAAAATAGGTATTATTTCACCCCATTTACTGATGAGGACTGTAAAGCAAAGGAGGTTAAGTTGTTCAAGGTCACAGAGCTACTGTCCTTCCTGAAATGTGCTACTTTCCACATTAAATCTTGCATTTCAGTGCTTCCTGAGATGCTATTATTATAAATTCACACAAAATCACATTCAAATATACCATGTCTCAAAACTAGGCTTTTACCCTAGCTCTATTTATGGGTTCTTCCGAGATATTTTCAGTTATAAAACCTAAAATCAGGTAGCAACCCATCCACCTTCTATTCTACTTTAGGATACGAGGAAGAAAGCCAGAGGAAATCTTTACTTCTAGCCAATGTGAATGGTGAACATTCACTTCGCAAAGGTGAATGTTGAACAACTGTAAATCAGATTTTCTGTCCATGGTATAGATTACAATGGGTAGCTAATAACATGATATAAACAGCATTGATACTGAATACTTACTAGGTGTTTGACATCAGTACTTATAATCTGAGAATACTCCTACAGATGAAGAAACTGAAGCTCAGAGAGGTGAAGTCATCTGTTCAGTCACATAGCTAGTAAGTAGCCAAGTCAAGCCTCCAACTTCCTGCCATACCTCACTGCCTCTTATCTGAGCTGGAGCTCCAGTCTTATGTACATAGCACCCCACCTGTGATGCCCTGATGAAAGGGAGGCAGTGACTTCCGCCGGTTTGTTTCCTTCATACTTGCTCGCCGCCAGGACTGCCTCCTGTCTTGATGACAAGCAGACTGCTCTGGGGACAAATGAAGGGACCTGGATTCAAGTTCTTCCTGGTGGCTGAGATCACCACTTTCCCCTTTTTGGGGCTACGGCCAAGGTGGGTTTGTTCCTTTGAAACACATTTAGTCATCTTCAGGGAGGCGGACGATTTATTACACACTTCCACAGGGTTGGGATCTGATTCCAGTTGATGATCATGAGTCTTAGATGCCACTGGTTCCTCTTCTAGCACTTGTTATAAAAAGTCAAAATACAGAATCAAACCCATCACAACTAAGAATCTGTGCAAAAAAAGTGGCAAAGGAAACATATGCCCCAGGTCATGGAAACACTGAGGAAGCATCTCTGCAAATACACAAATAAGTGATTTCAAATCCACCAAGAGCCAGGGAGGTATTTAGGTAAAGCTCATGAACCTAAACCCAAGGCAAGAAGGTACCAAACTTCACAACAATACTTACCTTCTACTATCTCCAGTCTAGAAGTCATCCTGAGGTGAGAACCCTGAAACAGGAAAATGAAGTAATCTGTTCTCCACATTTCACTCCCAGTCTTGCTGGGGCTTTACTCCCCCAGAATCAGCCTTGTGCTTTCTTGTCTCTTTGAACTGCCCCTTTTGCCCCTTGAAATTCTACCTGCCTGACAAGGCCCAGCCCAACCTCACTTCCACACCTCTTCCACAGAACATCAGCAGGGCTCATCACCTCCTGTTCTGAATTTCTACAGAATTTATCACTGGAAATAATCTTATCTTCCTTAACATATACCCCTCTTAGTTCCCAATTATTTTGTGTTTAACAAGGGCTTAACTGCATAATTCAATCAATGGCATTATGATCTACATGGTCTTCAAAACACGAACACTTTACCCTTACTTATCAATTCTGCAGATTTAAAGGCCTGTCCATTCCACTTCCAACAATCTCTAAAATTCTTCCAACTTCCAGCTATCTATTTAGTTCAGATCTCATAGTTTCTATCCCTCTTCCCCACTTTCCCCAAGAATCAAACAGCCGCTCCACGAGTTCTTCCTACAAGTTTCTGTTTCTTTTTAATTGTGCTGAAATATACACAATATAAAATATACCATCTTAATCATTTTTAAGTGTACAGTTCAGTGACATTAAGTACATCCACATTGCTGGCTACCATCACCACCATCCAGCCAGAAAACTCTTCATTTTCCACGCACCACTTCTGAATCTTTGTACATATTGCCTTATAACTTATTCCTCCTTCCCAATTGAGCTCAAGTGTGAAGCTTTCATGCCATGTCTCTTTGGCAGAGTTGGCAGCTCCACCCCTGGGCCTCCCTGGCACTGGTTGTAAAGTCTGTTTACATGTCTCCCAGGGCCACTTTCTTTCTTTCTTTTCTAATTTTTTTTTTTTTTAACAGACTGTATTTCTAGTGCCTGTCACAGACAAGTAACTGACTGGAAAAGGGCAGGGACATGACGGAGCCTCTCCCTCCACCACCAATAAAAATCCATACGGGGTGGGGGTAGTGCTTAGTAAAGAAAAATAAATATATGTAAAGGGACAAAGTGGAAAAAATAAAGAGAATAACGAGAGGTAGTAGGATCAAGGATCTAAATCCATCACAGTTATGGCTGTATCATTCAGATGAAGGTCTGGTTACTTAACAGCAACCACTGACACCTTTTAAGTGCTTATTACATGCCAGGACCTGTGTGTGTACGTAAAAACTGTACGTGCATTACTGCGCCATTTAATCGTTGCCACAGCTCTGGAAGTACCATCAACAGTTTCACGCTGCAGTTAGTTGAACTGAGATTCAGAGGGGCAAAAAAAGACAAAACCAAACTTGTTAGGCAGCCAGCCTGGAGAAGAGGCGAAATTCGAAGCCCGGCCTATGTGACCCACCTCCACCCCGCTTTCAACCTTCCACCCAGTGACGTCTAGACCACGGGCTCTGCAAACAGGTCCCGAGCGAGAGGCGGCGCCGGCCCCGGGTCTCCTCTTACCCGGTTTCGGGGGGTGACGACGGGCGGGCAGGGTGTGGGCTGAGCCGAGTTGTCCGACCCCAAAGAGGCTAGTGCGGGGGTGAGGGAGGCCTCGGCCGGGAACAGGCCTGAGACTTTTTCACCTCAGAGAGACGCCTGTCCAACCCAGAGCCTCCGTCTCCGAAACGCAAGGCCGCAGGTCACTCTCTCCGAGACGGCGGGTTACCCTTCGACGCGCTGCACCAAGGCCGCCGCTCCTTCCAACTCTAGGACCGCTTCCTTACCTTCCGGCGGCGCCAGAACCGCCCCTTAGAAAACTCCCGCCGCCTAACGACGCACGCGCGGCCGGCTGGCTCCCGGGCTCGCGCAAGCGCACAACGCCGCTTCCACGAGGCGCATGCGCAAACCGCTGTTGGCGCCTTGTGGCCCCGCCCCCGGTTTGTCCAAGTTCTTCCCCGCCCAATATTGGCCAAGTTACCGCCTTTCCAACGATGGCACGCCCAAGGGGCCCCTGACTAGGTACCATTACATCGTCGTGTTCTTTGCGCCTGACATGCCCAGAGCCTTTCCAAGATGAGGGAGCAGAGCCCCAGAAAGGTACTTGCCAAAGGAATTCATTAGCGAGTGGGCAGTGATGCCCTGTCCGGTCGCTAGGCCACAATCCTTCTCTCCATTTGTCTTAACTCTAAAATTGTGGACCATGACTCTCCCAGGGCAGACTGGGACCACTTTTTCCAGTTCTCCTGTAGCATATTTCCTCTATTTGTGGCACCTTCAACACCTGGAAAAGTTCAGGATCTCTCCTTTTACAACCTCATTGCAGGCCTCCCCTCCCCAAATTGCTTGCCACTCTTCTCATCACCCCCATTGCTTCTGCTCCTTTGCTTGGGCTGAGAAGCCCTTCCCTGATTATTCTTGGCAGAATTCTCCAATTTTAAGCCTCAGTTGAGGATCCAGTGCAAGCCTTCTCTGAGGCCCCAGGCAGGAAAGCTGATGCCCTTTCTGTTCTCCCTGGAGCCTAGCCTGTGCCTGGCACACTGTCCATTGCCGGCTTGGGGACTCCCAGATAGCATGCTGCTGCTTCAACACCCAGCATGATGCCATCAGTGTCACCTTGCACGTGCAGGCTTTTAGCATCTGAAATCTCCGCAAGTGTTGAATCACAAGCAGTCCACAAAAACTAATGAGCCACAGCTGGAATGTGACTGTGGCCATCTTTCCATAGCAGCTGTGGTCCCTGGAAAAGTTTTCTGGTGGTAGGCAGAAATCTGCCTTCCTGAAATTTCCACCGTGTGGTTCTAGCATGTTGACTCCCAACAGATGTCTGAAGCAGAAATTTGCTGTTTGTTCCCTGAGTATCACTTTCTGGAGCCGAGCCCAGTTCCTTCTCTTCCCACCCCACTCCTTCAACTCCTTGCACGGCGGGCAAGTACGTTGCCTCATGGAATCCAGAACCAGTACATCCTCTAGGTCCTTCCCCTGCTTTCAGTTCTTCCATGACTCTCTCCTGTCCACAGGATGTGGACATTCCTTCCCTCATAAGGCACTGTGTGATCTCACCCAGCCTCTTTCATCACCCCACACCAATCTCTTTCAGTCCCTTGATCCTGCTCTCCTTTCTTTCTAATAGGCTTTCTACATGCTGTTCCCTCTTCCTGGAACATATTGTCTGCATCTCCTGCCTGCAACACATCACCATCTCCTTTATCTGTCAACATCTCAACCTTAGGAGTCATTGCAGCCTTTCCCGATCCCTCCGACTCCCTGACCACCCCTTGGCCGTTGACATTTGCTTTCCTATTTTTCAGGTTCATATATTGTTATCCTCAATGCCCAGCACAGGCCTGGCTGTTATTAGGCCCTCAAAACAGAGATCTGGAATTCCTTGATGATCTAGTGGTTAGGACTCTATGCTCTCACTGCTGAGGGCCGATGTTCAATCCCTGGTCTGAGAACTAACATTCCACACACAAAAAATAATTTTCATGTGGTTGCTGGCTTCTAAGATAGTCCCCAGTGACCTCCACTTTTGCTGTTCATGCCCTTGTATATATATAGTTCTCTTCCCAAAGGAATAGAGCTAATCTTATAACTAGATACTGCATAGATGATGGTCTATGATTTTTCAAGGCTTAAGGCATAAAGACATTGTGACCTCTCCTGTTCTCCCATAGATCACTTGCTCTAGGGAAGCCAACTACCATGTTGTGAGGATACTCAGCCCTAGGGAGAGGTCCACATGGGGAGGAACTGAGGCCTCCTGCCCACCCTCACTTGCCAGGCCTGAGAAACCACCTTGGGAATGGATCTTCCAGCCCCAATCATGCCTTCACATGATTGCTGCCTGATTTGACACTTGACTGCAGTCTCAGGAGACCCTGAGTCAGAACAACTTAGCTCTTGAATCCCTGACCCACGGCATCTGTGATATAATAAATGTTTGAGGATAGTTAATTATACTGTGATAGATAATTAACCCATGTCCTTTTGTGTGATAAATGTTTGAAAGTCTTCTGTAGAAAGTTTCAATTCCATTTTGATGACTCTGCATTTGTTTCTCTGTGGCCTTACCACCCATCATGGGAGACTCTGAGGTGTCAGCAGTCAGTAGCTGGGAGCCCCTGGTGGCTCCTCCCAAGTGATCTCAGACCAGCCAGCTGGCTGTGGCATTCCCAAGACTCCCTCCTTCTCAGGCAGCTGGGTGTGGGGTTGAGTCAAGTTCCAAATCTGCTGGGGACTGCACCCACCTCACATGAGAAATCAGAGAAGCCAAGTCCATGGAAACTGTTCATATGACATACTTTATTTCCAATCTACAACCATTAAAAACCCTTTGTAAGTTTACACTGTACAGTTCTTCTCATGTCTGAAATAAGACATGGGAGGGAAGGAGAGCTGGCAGACTGGACCACGGTTGTCTAGCACCCAATACCTCCTGGGAAGGAGCCTTCTGAAGAAAGGAGTAGAGAGGAGAAAGAGTGGACAGGAGAGGCAGAGAGTTTGGCCCAAGGATGCCCCTGGTCCCTTCCTTCCCAAAGGCCTTTCCTGGGGGACCCCTTGGGCCCATGACCTCAGGGGTCCACATCAGGAAACCAGGATGGTCAGGAAGGGGGTTTCACAGTATTGGCGGGGGTTGGGATGGGGGGCCAGGTTGAGGGACAGCTTTTGGCTCTCTCCCTCAGCCCCTAGGGGCAGGAGCTGCTTTTTGGCACTGTCTATAAGGTCTCCCTGGAGGTGGGAGGAGAAGGAGGAGGAGGAGCTGGCTGGGGATTTCAGGAGTCTTTCTTTGAGAACCTAAGTTTCTTTCCCTTTGAAAAGAAGCCATAAGCCTATGGTGAGATTCCCAAGGGATAAAGGGTCAGGGTCTTTTGTCTCTTGCCCCACCCCACAGGATGCCCACCCCCACAAGCCTATACAACCTTTAGTAAAACCCAGACAAGTAGGAGAGGTGGGTAGAACTGGAACCAAGCCAAGGGTAGGGAAAGGAAAAATGCCTGCCTTTTCCAAGTCCCCCAGTTTCTGGGAAGAGGAGAACACAACTGTGTTTTTGCTTTGGGTAGGGATGGCCAGGGTTCCAAGCCTAAGAAATCCAGATGAGCTTGATGTTTCCCACTTGTTCCTGGTCAGGACCAGCTTTGGTCCTTCACCAGGCCCCACTGCTGGTTTAGATCGGCAGGCAGTAAACACCTATGTATATCAGAATCATCTGGAGGGCTTCTTAAACCCCCAGCTTGCTGCCCTCCCCCTCCCCCTGCCAAAGTTCTAGTTTTGTAGTTCTTGAGTGGGGCCAATACTTTGCATTTCTGTCAAGTTCCCAGGTGATGCTCTGGCTTCTTTGAGAACCTCCAGGCATCTCATCCTCAGTAACTTGGTGCCCTAAGAAGACAGTGCCAGGGAGCTGGGCCACAGCTGCCAAGGCCCTGCCTTAGAGGCACCAAATTGGGAAGCTGCCGGGAATAGACTTGTGGTGAGCCCCCTGTGCAGAGAAGTAAACTAAGGCACAGAGATCAGTGGCAGAGCTGAAAGAGGAGCCAGGGTACCAGGGCCCAGTGGAGAGAGGATGGTGATGCAGGACCCCCAAAACATGAGGGTGCTCTGGGGTTCCTAAGGATCATCATCATAAAATCATACAGCCAACCAGACACAGAGAAGTTAGGACAACTGCCTAGACCTGGGCCAGGTCTCCAAAATCCTGGCTGAAATTCCTTTTCACAGGAGCAGTTCGAGTGGTATAGAGTGGAGAAAGACAAGATGGTCAGGCCTTGATGACTTTTGCCCTTCAAGGATGCTTAGGGAAACCAGAGCTCCTTTCCTTACCGCCTGGGGTTCAGGGAGCTGGTGAAGAGCAGGAAAGGAGGCGAGCAAGGCTGATGGGGTAGACAAAGGAGGGTCCAAAGAGGGTGCGAGGAAGGGTGGGGAGGAGGAGCCCTGGGCAAGGGGTCACCTTGTCACCAGTTCCCTTTGGTTCTTGGCTCTGTGGACTTTGCAAACTGCAAATACTACAGAAGGGATAGGGGGTAATGCCAGGGTGGGCTACAGGTTCCACCAGGGCAAGCTATTCAGAGGCAAGAGAGATCCAGGGGAGGGTAGAGAGGGTGGTGGGATGTCAAATGGACAGGCAGATGGATGGACAGATGGCCAGGGAGAGGGAGGGAAGAACCCAAGTCAGGCTGCATCTGCTTTACAAACAAGGCTAGGCAGGACTGGGCAGGATAGGGGAAGCCAAAATGGGGGTCCCAGTGACCTCCGCCAAATCCCAGTGGATAGTGCTGGGGTCCTGTCGGGAGGCTGTGGATGGAAGAAAATGGGACACAAGGGTGAGATGGGGGTGTCTTTCTGGGCTGGGGGCAGTCACTGGGCCAAGCCCAGCCTGAGGCATCGGGGAAAGGTTCCCCCTTCAGCGTGAGAAAACAAAGTAAGACAAAACCCAGGAAATACAATCAGATCTGAAAGCAAACATCAGGAGTTGGGAGACCACAGACATGGGAGGATGGGGATGTGAGCCTGAGGGGCCAGGAAATCCACAGGAGGCCATTCTGGGAGGGCTGAAGGGGATGGGTGCTCCAAAGAAGCCCGGGGCTCAGAAGAGGAAAACCTGGCCATGGGTCAGGGCCACCCGGTATTCTGGTGGGAATCAGTCAGAGAAGAGGAAGCAGGAGGAGGGGAGGCTTTGGAGAAAGGTGATAAAACAAAGGATGGATGGGTGGTGGGAAGCAAATAGGCTGAGCCCAGAGAGAAGACAGGGTTCAGCCAAGATCAGGGAATGGTAGGTGAGGTCTCACCCACCCCAGGAATGCAGAACCTGCTGGGAGTCAGGAAACCTGAATTCTGGTCCTGACTCTGCCTCTAGTTTGCTGTGTGACCTTGGGTGAGGAACTCCCTTCTCTGGGCCCAATTCCTCATCCAAAACAGTGAGTGGTTTGACAAAAAGGACAAACACTGTGTGACTCCACTTAGAATACTTAGAATAGGTAAATTCATAGAGACAGCAAGTAGAATAGAGGTTATCAGGGGCCTGAGGGAAGGATGGGGAGTTACTGTTTAGTGGGTACAGAGTTTCCGTTTGGAGTGATGAAAAAGTTCTGGAAATGGATAGTCCTGATGGTTGTACCACTGTGTGAATGTATTTAAAGCCACTAAAAGGGCTAAAACAGTCAGTTTTATATTGTCTTTTGGGCCACAATTTTTTAAAAGTGAGAGGGTTGGTCCAATTTATTAGCTTTTCTACTCACTAAGACTAGTGAGGGCATTAGCGGACAATGAGTGTGATCAGACCACTTCACATCAGTGTAGAACCTTACGTTTTCCCACGTAGACTCACAGGCACAGTATTGTATTTGGTCCTCAGCACCGCCACGTGAGGTAGGATTTCTTCCACTTTGCAGCTGGAGGAACAGAGGCACAGACTAGCCACATGCTCTGGGGTCAAGGTCATTCGAGTCGGTGGCAGTTTATTATTAGTTTTAAAATAGTGACCTGGAAAACATCCTTGCATTTTAGGTTCACACCACAACTGACTTAGTGGCCTTTGAAGAAAGGACACATGCTCTAAATTAGCATAAGAGTTTGCCTCCTGGGGCAAATATTGTCACTTCCCAAGACTGGATGATGAGAGTCATGAAAGTTGATGTGCTTCCCTTTTACCATGGCTGCCAGGAAACTCCAGACTAAAATTTAATTGCAGGATTATGGGAATCCACGTCAGATAGATATAAGTGTGTGTGTGTGTGTGTGTGTGTGTGTGTGTGTCACGCGCTTAGTTAGTTCTGTCCGAGTGTGCAGTCCTGCACACTCCTCTGTCCATGGGATTTTCCAGGCAAGAATACTGGAGTGGGTTGCCATTTCCTCCTCCAGGGTATCTTCCCAACCCAGGAAGATCCTGCGTCTCCTGCGTTGGCAGGAGAATTCTTTACCCACTGTGCTGCCTGGGAAGATAGATTTGGGGAATGATAATTCCTCTTGCCTTTTGACTTTTTTTTTTTTTCTGTTGTCTTACTGAACTTTATGACTAAGATTGTAAATTGCCTCCGGTGCTTTTTGGAAATTCTCAGCATAATTAACCCAAATCAGAGGCTGGGTTGAGGACCAAGTCCCCTAATTCTCAACTCAAGGCTCTTCTAAAGATATAACACTATGGTTATTGGGCTTAAAAAGATGGCCTAATTGGAAATGGTGAAGGACAGGGAAGCCTGGTGTGCTGCAGTCTACGGGGTCACAGTCAGACATGACTGAGCATCTGAACAACAATGGTCAAGGCTGTGAACATCAGTGGCATGGCACTGCTATTTAGGATCTCTCTGGAAGTTCGTTAGATATGCAGATTCCTGGCCCTCTGGGGTGAGGTGGGGCACAAGAAGCTGCATTTTGGACATGTCCACAGAGGATTCTGATGCAGGGGTCCCCACACCACCCTCTGGGACACACAGGTCCAGAGATTCAGGGTAGACTGGTTTTATGTCTGGGTTGGGCAGTGGCATAGTCTGGGTATTCTGCACCCACACAAAGCCCCCAGTGGAGCAGTAGGTTAACACAGCAAGGGACAAGGTTGGACTGAGGATTCCAGTGGACCTAGGTTCTAGTCTGAACTTGATGACTTCCTAGTTAGGTGACTCTGGAATGAGACCGGTACCTCAGTTTCCTCATCTGTAAAATGGGAACACTAAACCCTGTCCTGCCAAGGTTGCCTCCCAGAGTTAGCATGTAGAAGCCTGAAGGAGATGTGGCAGGGGAAGCAATTTCTAAATAGCCATGTGCTCTAGAAAAGGTGTCTAGGGACTTAATTATTAATGAAGAGGTGGTGGGGTTGGGGGGCTGATGAGCCTAGAAGACTGGCAAAGCTGAGGGGAGGGGGCATTCTAGATGGGAGAGGAAAGGGAGGAAGGCCCTAGAAGTTGGATGGGCAAGAGGAGAACAGGCCATGTGATGAAACCATGAAAAGTGGATGCAGGCAGGCAGGAGGGAGCCATGTGGCAATCAGGGCACAAGCAGGTCAAGTCTTGGACCCTCAACTTTGTCACCTGGGAGAGCAGCTGGTAGAGGAGCATCCCTGGGGAGACCAAGGGAAGGTGCCATTTTCAACAAGACCTCTTAGAAGGGGTTTTTAATTGGTCAGCCTTTGGTGGGGACAAAATTGGGGGAGAGGGCTGCCAGGGTGACAGGGACTTGAATATTGATGCCTCGTGCATGCAGGATCTAGGGTCATCGGCATGCCAGAGTAGTTTGAATTTCATTTCAAATACAGACACCATTGCCCCCAAGAGGGTCTGATTTGGCTGTGGGAAGAGGTCAGATGTCAGAAACACAAGATCATCCAGTTTGGGGTCAGTCACGCCAACTGGTCTTCCATTTCCCCTCAACCAACTGGTGCCAACACAGTGGATCCAAGCCTAGGGGCCTGTGGGGAATTAGGACCCCAGGGTTCCTTGGGACTTTGGCTGAAGAGAACAAAGATAGAGGGAAAGGAAAGGAAAAAGAGGGACAAAGGGCGAGGAAGAGAAGAGAGTTGCTGGGAGTAAAGAGGGAGGCAGCAAAGAAGAAAGGGGAAAAGGGCAGTGTTCCTTCCTGGGACCCAGTGCTCCTGGGGAGTCCTCATGGTGGGCCAGGCAGTTTTCTGCTTCGGGAATGTTACCAAGACTTAAAAGGCATTTGAAGAAACAAAACAAACTTAGAAATTACATTCCAAAAGAGTAGAGAGTTTTTACAAGACAACCCCCCACCCCCAAAAAAGGAAAACACAACCAGTTACTAATTAAAATGCTAAAACCCAAATCAAACCAATATTTACATGTAACATTTTGAACCTCATCAAGCCCCATGTCCAGAGGCTTCTGTAGGAACAGTGATGAGTGACCTTGCCCAGTGACATGCAGGAAGCAGAAACTGGGACTTTACTGAAAACCAAGGACTGAGGCCTCTGACACTGGCTGAGGGCTGGGCGGCCAGGTGCTAAGACAACGAGAACGCAAGGACAGTCCTGAATGAGAACAATGATGGTAAGGCTGAGCAGTCAGCAGGGTCCAGGTCTCATGAGGATTCCTCCCCAAGGCTAGAAGTGCAGCCTCCCTGGCCCTCTGCAGCCCGGGGAGGTGGCAGAAGGCCTCTGGTAGCTTGTGGCCTGGTGTGAACCCCCTTCCCTTGGAGATAGCATTGGAGGGGCCCCCTGACCTCTTGGGTGGGAGCACTGGCATCCCAGAGGGGCCTGGCCCTTGGCTCCACTGACCTGCCTGCTCTGCCCACACAGGTCACTATGGTATGAGGAAGTGGCTGGTTGTACTAACATGACCCCAAAGTTCTGCCAATAGGCAATGGAGATGAAAGTATTTGGGTAACTGATCCAGGTGCCCCAGAAAGGGCAAGACTGGGGGCTGGTGGGTGGGAGCACAGAGGCATCTCCTGAGTCTGGGGACACACTAGCAAAGCTGCCAGCTTTTGGTCTTTCTGATAGAAAATTCAGATAAGCCACTTTATCCTGATGTTTTCATTCTGAGCCCCCAACCAGTTACACGCAGATATGCAGGTATGTGTGCAACCAGAATGGGTTCACTGGCACCAAGGGGGAGGCCCTCTGCGCTCCCCTGCCCTGTCACCACTGCAACGAGCCGTGCTGCAATCCGCCCGATGGCTCAGCCAGCCCACATGCGACAGGGGTAAGGGTGGGCAGGGGGCTGGGGCTGAGAGAGGAGCCTGCAGAGTCCATAAGGCTAAGAAGAGGCTGGTGAAAAGGCTGGAGGCTGGTGAGAACCGAGGCAGGCTGGCAGACACCCTCAGATCCATGTGCAAAGCTGCAATAAACAACATTCTCGAAGTTCAGTCCTGTTTTCCTGCGAGTTCTCACTTAGGGAACTTGGAGAGATCTCCATGCTCTTGATAAAGCCTTAGTAATCTGTGTTGGACTCATTAGAAACCAAAAAAAAGGTGTCAGGAGGGAGGAAAATGAGAAGGAAAATGGGAAGTGATTGGGAAGCAGTGCTGCTGGTCCAGCCCTCTGTCCTGTCTGAGTATTTACAAACTCACAGCTGGGGGCCGGGCAAGTAGCAGGTATGGAGCATACAAGTGGTGCTCTGAGGCCGAAAAGTCAGCAGATTTGTGGGGACCTCTGCTGGGGCCCCCTCCAAACCTGAACCAGGAGACCAGAGCTCGCCTGCTGAGTTGCCTTGTCCACAGAGGGGACCCTACACCCATCCATCGTGTTAAAGCCTTGCATTGTCCCAATGATGAGAGTACATGTCTCAACCTCCAATAAATTACCTTAGGGACTTTGGGGTAAATTAAATTATTAAAATAAAGTAAAACCACCTTAAATATTTATAGTAAGAAAAACTCAAAATAAACAACCTAGGCAAGAAATGTGTTTCCAGGCCCCAGTCTATTGCCATGTCCTGGGGCACCGGCCTTGTGGAAGGCTCCTGGGCCTGATCTGGCCAACTAGGAGTCTCTTTTGGGAACATCTTTGCCCTCCACCAGCTGCAGGATGTAAACACAGTAGAGATGTGGCACCCCTCCAGGGTGCTGGGGAAAGAGCCCCCAGCAATCAAGGCAGTGGGCAATTAGGCATTTATTTATCTGTGCACCTGGTCTTGAGATGGACTCTACCTATGTCTGTCCTCAAGGAGTCTCCTGGGAAGGCTGGGGTCCCCCAAGTCACCTTAGCAAGAAAGGTAGTTCCAGTGGCTCCCTGACACTGGGCCCCGCACATTTCTACCTCACGTTCTAGGTCTTGCTGCATCTGAGCTACGGGCAGGGAGATCCAGGGACCCAGGATTCCAAGCAGATACCTGACTGTGGCTACTGCCCTATCATATCCCCTAGAACTGCGGCAATCCAGAGCAGCAGGGCTGGAAGGAGGAGGTGGCAGCGGAGGGAAGAGAGGGATGGGGTGATGCCCAGCTCAGCTCCACCAGACACCCCATGTTGAGCCCTAGAGCAAAGCCTGTTCTTCTCATCGGTGTTTCCTCCCCATGAAGAGGGATGTGGTTGGCTGGGAACATCTCTGTGAGCCCCTTTTCCCTGAGGCGCATGGCTGGAAGTGGATCCTTTCCTTGGCTCTTCTGAGAAGTGGGTGTGGGCGGAACCAGGCAAGGCTCTCCCAGCTTACGACCCAGGAATCAGCTCTCAACGGATCTCTCTGGAGACGCTTCCGAAGCCCAGTTTTGGTCTTTCTCCCACTCGCTGCCTTCCCCTGGGAAGTCAGAGATCACCACCCAGCAGTCAGCAGGAGACCCCGCTTTACCTGGCTGGGAAAGCGCTTCCATGGCAGAGATGCAGCCCTCCAGGGTGAGAGATGCAGGGGCTTGTGGGCCCCAAGCGTCTTCTCCTCTCCACTGGTTCCCTTCGGCTGTCCAGAGGCGGGGGCTGGTCGAGGTGAGGAGCTCTGCTTCTCTATCACTCGCTGGGTGGGGCTGCCCGCTCTTCCCCACCCCAGCCAGACTCTGAAGGGTGCAGCCTGCACTTGGAAGGAGAGTGGCGGATGGCAGAGCGGGATGGCCGGGCGAAGCAGGAGGCAAGAGACTGGGTGCTGCAGTCACACACTGCATCCTGTGGGGAGAGAGAGAGAAGTCAGGAGGAGCCTGGACGCACTGACTGCCCACCCCAGGACTGGGTGGCCAGGCAAGGAATCTGGACTCAGCTGTGCCCCAGGACCAGTTCCTAGGAGCTGTAGCCCCTCTTTGAAACAATTTTAAAAACATATTTTCTTCCATGAGAGCAGTAATGATATTCATAAATAAAGCAGTAATGCATGTTCATAAATAACGTTCCAGGGATGTCCCTGGTGGTCCAGTGGTTAAGAATCCACCTTCCAATGCAGGGGACTCGGATTCGATCCCTGGTCGAGGAACTAAGATCCTAAATGTCACAGTGCAACAAAGCCCATGCACTGCAGCTAGAGAGACGCCTGCACACTGCAACTAGCGAAAGGCTGCATGCCGCAAAAAGACCCAATACAGACAGAAATGCAAAACAAAACCCAAACATCCCAGAATATAATAAATTCTGGAATATACATAAGTAAATTCTGGAACATACCTTTACCAAAATGATCTCAACTCCTATCGTTTACTTTGTAATCGCAAAAACATGAATACTTTTTTGTCGTTATGTATGTCCAGATCTCTTTCTTTTTAATGGCCACATAGTATTCCACCAAAAGGAAATAGCTTATTTATCCAACTCATTTTTTATGTGTGTTTTAAGTAGTTTCTAATTTTTTTACTACTACCAACACACAGGGATAACGGTTAAAAGTGCTGCTATACATTATTTACAATTGCCAAGATATGGAAACCTAAGTGTCAATCAATAGATGGATAGAATGCTACTCAACTATTAAAAAAAGTAATTTTGCCATTTGTAGTACCGTGGATAGACTTGGAGGGCATTATACTGCTGCTGCTGCTAAGTCACTTCAGTCGTGTCCGACTCTATGTGACCCCATAGACGGAAGCCCACCAGGCTCCTCTATCCATGGGACTTCCCAGGCAAGAGTACCGGAGAGGTGCCATTGCCTTCAGGTAAAGTTAAGTTAGGGGAAGACAAATACTGAATGACATCACTTATATGTGGAATCTAAAAATACAACACACTTGTGAATATAACAAAAACATCAGACCCACAGATATAGGGAACAAACTCATGGTTACCAATGGTAAGAGGGAAGGAGGAAGAGGCAATATAGAGGTAGGGGATTAAGAGGTACAAATTATTAGGAATAAAAATAAGCTACTAGGATATATTTTATAGCACAGGGAATATAGTCAATATTAATAATGATTACAAATGGAGTATAAACTTTAAAAATCATGAATCACTATATTACACACCTGTAACTTATATAATATTGTATGGCAACTATACTTCAAAAAAAAAAACAAAAACGTGCTGCTGTAAAACTTGACAGGTTGGTTCAAATTCCAGCCCAGTTACTCACCAGCTGTGTGACCTCAAACAAGTTTTTTAACCTCTCTGAGCCTTGATGTTTTTCCCAAAGTTGTTGTGATCAACTTTGATCTCAGCCCAGGTTTTTTTCCTCAAAGTCTGTTGTGATCACAACAAACTGTTGGCATAGTGCCGAGTAAATCTTGGCAATTTTTATTAATAATGCAATACATTTCTTTATATACATATCCACCTCTGTAAAAATTTCCATGGCTACATTCTTAAGAGAACTACTGGAACAATGGGTAATAAGCATATTTTACATACTGTTGGGTCAACCAACATGCAAAATACAATCAGCTTTGTATTTCTAGTTTTGTGATACAGTTGTGGTTGTGTAATTATGATGATTAATTTTGTGTCAACTTGACTGGGCCACAGGTCCAGACACCTGGTCAAACACTATCCTGGGTAGTTCTGTGAGGATGCTTTTGACTGAGATTAACACTTAAACCAGTAGACAGAGTAAAGCTGCTTGCTCTCTCCAACGTGGGTGAGCCTCATCCAATCAGTTGGCCTACTAAACAGAACACAGAGGCTGACTCTCCGTGAGTAAGAAAGAATTCTTCCTGCCTGATGACCTTTAGACTGGAACGACGTCAGCTCTATGTGCTGTACTGGAACCATACCATTGGCTCTTCTGTTCTCAGGCCTCTGGACTCAGGCTGTCTGTCTCTGTCTCTCTCTCTGCACACACACACACATTCCCACGCATGCATAACCACAAAGCCTACTCCAAGTTTCTCCAAGGAACTCTAATATAATGGCTATGTTCAGTTTGTAAGAATTCAATAAGCCATATTTTTTACAGTATGTATATTAAACTAAAAAGTTTCTTTTTAAGTTAAAAAAATGAATTTTAAAAAACTAAGGAAATAATCTGCAATATGGAAAAATGCTTTTGTGTCAAGATGTTCACCACAGTATTATGTACAATAGGGAAAACCTAGAATCCAGCTAAACATAGAAACCGTACAAATCACATGAGTCAATTCCAGCCCGTGCCATCCCTCTGTGCCCCCACCTACAACCTTCCGTCATTCCCTGCGCTGCAGACCATGATGCCACCCCTGACCACAGCTGACTGGGCCAACGGGCCCACTGGGCCAAGTTAGACCAATCAGTTTCTTTCTGAAATGTGGAACTGGGACACAGGGATTTGACTCCATCTCTTTTAAGTGCTTGAACCGGAAAATGTTATGAAAGCAGAGTAGGGAGAGCCCACCTGGAGCATATGCATATACAACAGAGAGGGAGGGAGAAAGAGGATATCAGAGAAAATGAAGCTCAAAGGAGAGGAGAGGGAGGGGCTTCCCTGGTGGTCTAGTGGCTAAGACTCGAAGTTCCCAACACAGTGGGGTCTGGGTTCAGTCCTTGATCAGGGAACTAGATTCTGCATGCCACAACTAAAAGATCCCGAGTGCTGCAACTAAGACCTTTTTAAAGAGAGGAGAGGGAGACAGAGCAGCCACTGGGGCCTTTGGGTCCTTGCCCTTGGGTTCCATGGTATAACCTGCAATTTCCCTTTCTGCAACACTAACTTATATGTTTTACTAATATGCACATAAACCTTAACTAAATCTGAAATTGATATCGGGAGTGGAATGGAATGAGCAACAAAAGGGTCTCAGAATGGAAGCCCTTGGGGATGGAGTCTTGGTGTGCCAGGACATATTTAGACTGGTTTCCCAGGAGTGAGAGGAGAAGTGCTGATTTTCAGCAATTCGTTTCCACATAGTAAATCCTCTCAGGGTACTAAGTTGACACCACTGAACACAGAGAGGTCCACGACTGGCTCTCATGAATCAAGGGAGTGGGCACACCGCTGGGTGATGGGAGAGCAGTGCACACCCTTCTTCCGTGGAGGGAATGCTGGCAGTCTCTCGGGGTGAGCATGGGTAAGCCATGCTCACGCGTCTAGTGATCAGACGGTGTGTCGACCATCAGGTCTGCCGTTCCAGGATGGAGGCCTTCCAACTCCCATCCCAGACCAGCACAGGAACTTGTGAAACACACAAACCACACACCTGAGTTTGAAAACCAAAGAGTTGGGACCTTATAAGACAAACTCACCTCAAAAGAAAAAGGGCACCCCGCCCCCAACCCACCTACCTCATTGGGAAGGACCGTGGTTCCATCTCCATCTCGAGTGATACCATCCTTCCCCACCTGCGGAAGCACGGAGAGCCTGGCCTCCTCACTGCCGCCCGACTTGCCCACCTTCTTGTTCAGGATCCTAGCCATGCCCTCGGGTTGATGGTAGCTGGCGGGGGAGAGGGCCTCCCGGCTTCTTGGCGCCCTCTTCCCCAGCCGCGGACGCCGTGGGGCTCGGCGCCCGGCCGCACACGTTGCGGAAGAACTCCTGCACGATGCCGTACTTGGGTGGTTCAGGCTTGGCCCGGGCCTCGGACATGCCAAGTTTCCAGACCGACTCCGTGCTCCCGAGTGCTCCACCACGCTGAAGAGGCTGGACAGCCCGTCGTTGATGTTCCTCAGCACGGGGCTGTCCCTCGTGGTGGTGGAGCGGGCCCAGGCTGAGCCGTTCTGCTTGCCCTGGTGCAGGTTCCACAGGCTGCGGTCCTTGGCTCCGTCCAGCTTGGACACAGAGCGCCTCTGGAGCTTGGGCGAGCCGTACTTGGGTGAGCAGCAGGGCCTTTCGATGCGTGCATGCACCTTGTCCAGGGAAGATGAGATCTGCTTGCTGCGCACGGACACGAGCGAGGAGCCGCGCGGCGACCAGCTCTTGCTGTGCAGGCTGCCGCGGGGCGGAGTCGGTCTGCAGGCCCACGCTGACCGTCCGGATGGTCTGCGTGCCCACACTGGCCACGCCCACCGTCTGGCTGGACGTGCTCTTCACCTTCCGCTCCAGCGAGCCCGAGCGCATGGCTTGGCGCACGCAGTTGGTGATCTCCTTCATGTCGTCGCTCATGTTCCCCGACATCTCGAAGTCATGCAAGGCTGCCGGGAAGGCAGGCCCCGCCGCCCGAGGGGCTGCCCCCGGAGCCCCGTCTAGGCGCTGCCGGGAGAAGTTGCAGAGCCAGCGGCTGTAGGAACTCTCGGCCAACCCATCTGCCTCGGCCGACTCTTTGGGCTTGGCTGTGGTGAAGAGGAAGCCCGGCTCGATGATGATCTTCCCCTCCCTGTCATGGACCACGGGGACGCCCAGGCGCCCGGGCCACCGGGGGGCTGTAGTACACGCGGATGCCCGGTCTTGTCGGGCGCTGTGTAGCTGCGTTGCATCTGCCTTCCCGCTGGCTCTGGGCAGCCCAGGCCGCCCAGGTGGTTGCAGTCACGGGGCGAGAGCCCTGGCTGTTCGGGGGTACCCTTCTCCGGGTCCACTGGCTGGGCGCCCACGAAGGCAAAAGCAGGGCTGTTGGGCAGCTTTTTGCCCCGTGGGGCTTCCCCGGCGAGGTACGGGGAACAGTCCAGCAAACTCTCAAACTCCGACATGGAGGAAACAGATTTGGTCCTGGGAACAGCAGAGAGAACGGCTGAGTTAGTGGAAGATGACTTATCCGGAGCAAGCACTCTGGTCTTCCTCGCTGGTCCCTGCGCTTCACGGGAGCTGGGACCACAACAGTCCTGCTCACCTCTTGTGAAAGATGCTGTTGGTGCCCTGCCTCTCACTCCCTCCACACGCACACCTACACGTGCAGCACTGCATGCTCCAAGCACCTGCCATTCTCCACCTGAGGGCTGCTTTTCTGTCTGCAGGAGCACACTTGGCCTCCACCCAGTTGTTTAGTTGCTGAAGTCATGTCCAACTCTTTTGTGACCCCATGGACTGTAGCCCACCAGGCTCCTCGGTCCATAGGGTTTCCCAGGCAAGCATACTGGAGTGGGTTGCCATTTCCTTCTCCAGATCTTCCAGACCCAGGGATGGAACCCACGTATCTTGCATTGTAGGCAGATTCTTTACCACTGAGCAGAAACTAAAAATTTCACATGATGTATAGACATGAAGTGAAGTCGCTCAGTCGTGTCCGACTCTTTGCAACCACATGGACTGTAGCCTACCAGGCTCCTCAGTCCATAGGATTTTCCATGCAAGAGTACTGGAGTGGGTTGCCATTTCCTTCTCCAGGGGATCTTCCTGACCCAGGGATCGAACTTGGGTCTCCCACATTGGAGGCAGACGCTTTACCATCTGAGCTACTAGGGAAGCGGCCATGGGTGGGGTTTGGTAATTTGGTACCAGTCCCCAGATCCCCTTAGGTGGAAGAACTCACACTGCACTCTGGCTCCCAGCAATCTTGCGAAATAGCTCCAGCTGCCCACATGTAACCTGGTTGATAACACCTCCTTTATGGTGCCTTCCCTTTCCTGTCTCACTTCTAGACTTTTCCTGGAATCCCCTCCCAAATGTTCCATTTGCACTCAAATCCTTGCCTGAAGGCTTACTTTTGGGGGAGCCCAATCTAGGACTTCCCAGGTGGCTCAAACGGTAAAGAACCTGCCTGCAATGCAGGAGACCTAGGTTCGATCCCTGGGTTGGGAAGATCCCCTGGAAAAGGGAATGGCAACCCACTCCAGTATTCTTGCCTGGGGAATTCCATGGCCAGAGGAGCCTGGCAGGCTATAGTCCATGTGGCCGCAAAGAGTCAGAAATGACTGAGTAACAACAAATAATAACATGATCTAGGAAACCATTTAATCTCTGGCCCAGACCTGGTGTGCGTGCTGTCTGATGACTGTAAGTGCCAGGCATACATGACAGCACTGCACACATCAGACCATTCAGTCCTCAGACAAGTCTAGGGGGCAGTTGCTATTACCCCATAGGTAGAGATGGGAAGTACAGCACCAGGGCACAGAGCTGGAACCTGTAGTGCTAAAATTCAAATCTCACATCACAGCTCCAGAGCCACCCTCTTCCTGGGGCTCACTTGACTCTGGGCTGCTCACATGGCCCCTGTGGGGTCCTGTTACCCCAACTCTCTTCATGGGTTCCCTAATGGTAGAGACATGGTCTTGAGAGCCCCTGGGGTTTCCCTGGCTATAGCACAGGGCTGGGCCCAGAGGATGATACTCAGTACTACCAGGAATAGAGGTCCAGTAGGACTCTCCAAACTCCAGAGACAGGAAGAACCCCAAAAGGAGCTAAACAGTTTCTTTCCCAGTTAGGATACGCTGGAGCCCATTTTCCATGACTAGAATAAAAAAAAATCGCAGGGTAGCATTGCTATCACCCAAAGTTTCCCAGCTCCTAAGTGGCTGGGGTTCCATAAAAACATATCCCCATGTTTTCTCAGTTCAGTAGAGGTGCAGTGCTGGACACGTGGAGCAAAGAAGGCAAAGTGGCAGAACAGACTGCAGGCCGGGGTCTGGGGCAGGGGGTGGGGCTGGGGACTGAGCAAGGGGACGGGGCTGCCAGCACCTCTTTAAGCCAGTTCCCCCAAGCTCAGCTTCAGAAACAGCTTCTTTGTCGTGGATCTTTTCACTGCGGGTCTGTCATGGAAGAGAGACAGGAAAGGGTCAGTCAGTGAAAGGGTCCCACAGTGTGGGAGCTGGCCCCAGCCCCTCTGCCTGAGGCTCCTAGTGTAGAGCAAGAGTATTGTTAGCACCGACCTAGAAGCCCATTGGTCAGTTTCTGGCTATAGTGCATCTAACCCCGCCCCCATAGGTATATGAGCCAAGCTTGGCCAATCCACGGTCCAAGGGAGAACCCAAGAGAGTCTATCTAGAACCTACTGTGAATGTAATGGCAGCAGCAAAGCAACCAGCAACCACTGCTCAGTTGAAGGTGAAAGCAGTGACCTGAGGTCTTGTTTGGGGTTTGCCCCACCCTGGTTCCACAACCAAGACTTGCACCAGTTTTCTGACCCAGCATCACCAGCCCTCTTGAGCCCTTAATGAAATCCTCTCCTACTTCGGTTCCCCAGAATCGGCTTTTGTTGCAACCAAATCTAATTCACCACATCCCCAGGCTGTTGAGCAAGGGCTTGTATGGCCACTGTTTCTTTACTCAGTGTGTTGCTATACGGACAGTGCCCCTGAGGTTCAGAAGCAAACTTTAATCTCCACAAGCTGGGCTGGGCTAAGGCAGAAAATATGCTTTTATTTTACCAGTGAGGCAACTGGGGCCCAAAGAGACAGAGTGACTTGCCCAGGATCACAAAGCTCTTTTGGAGGCCCTGTTTTTGAGAAAGGCATAATTAAAACAGAGAGACACCTAACCTTTCTCCCCAGGCATGGAAGGATGGAGCTGGCAAGGAGGGGACAGGTCTTAAGGCTGGAATCCTGAAGTAGAGACCTCAGGACTGAGAAGCCCAAGGGGGTGAGGGTATGTGACCTACGGGACAGGATTAGCATCCTCCTGGTCACATTTCCCCCAAGTGAGGGATTTTGCAGTGTAACCAGGAGCCTGCCACCTCTCTCACCTCTTTCCAGCTGTTGTCCTGCTTCTCCAGATCTGAGTGCTTTAGGACCCAGGGGTCAGCAGCTTTCTGCAGCTGAACAAGAATAAAGAAGGTGGTCATGCACAGACAAAGCTGGGGAGCAAGGGCCCTGTTTTGTGCAGTGCCATTCCCCAGGCTCCACTCTGCAGCCCAGATGACCCAGATCACAGGCTCGGAGCCACCTTTCGAATGGACAGCAGCTCTGAGCCAACAAAGTGGGTTTGGCAAATGATCATAAAACCAACCATTTACAGGCATCCTTATTAAGTGTCATTATCTCAGATACAGTAATAGTTGTTATTACTATGTTAATTCATGCTACAGTTCCTGGAACAGCTACATCAGCTAAGCAGCAGCTGAATGACATTAAAGTGGTGTCTCCACACGAGGTATGCTAAGCAGCAATTAAACTGAATGGCATGCCTCTGCCCTCTTTGTGAACAGCTCTCTATGAAAGAGGCAAAATGTAAATAATATATATATATTATGTTTCAATTAATGATAAAAAAATCTCTGAATGTAAATTTAAATAGCAAGAAAGGGAGGGAGTGGGTTGGAGTATATAAAGATGAAGTCCTGATTTATACAACTGAAATAATAAACAAAGGAAAAAGTCACAGAGCTTGATAAGTGAGGCACATGTTAACTGTAGTGGGGCTACAGTCAATGACTATTTTTCCTATTTACCTCTTTTGGTCAGAGAACTCTAATTTTCATGAGGAACCAGCCTTGGTTCTTCCCTCTTGGTTCAAGGATTTTGGTAATCTCTAGATATGGACATATGACTCATACCTGGCTGATCAGAGCCGCGGAGAAAAAGAAAACTTCCTTCCCATTGCAAATGCTAAGCTGTGAGGATGTGAACACAAAATTCAAAGAGGCCACATTGGAGGACAGCTTGCTTCAGAATAAAACACATGGAAAGCAAGCCTATGAGACCAGCAGGAAGGACCTGGTCCCCACCACGGTCTCTGAGCACACAGATCCAGCAGCACCTGAAGGAGTCTTCCTTCTGGTCTGTGCCCACACAACTCCCCGCTTGTGGCTTAAGGCAGCTGGGGCAGGCCTCACCTGGCTCAGGCGATTCTGCAGCTCCTTTAGCTGCTGCTCCACCTGCTGCTTCTCACCCTGAAGCCGCTCCACCAGCTGCAGCTTCTCCTGGGCCCAGTTGTGCTCACTGATCTGCAGCTGCCGCGTCAGCTCCATGACCGCGCTGTAGGACTCCAGCCAGGAGGTGCTGCTGCTCCTCCCGCTCCCTCTGCAGGGCTGCCTTCCAGTCAGGCCCCGTCCGATCCCCAGCCCCCTTCCCAGCCTTCAGCTCCATCTGGGGAAGGAAGAGAAAATTGGGTGGCTGGCACTGGGAGGCCCCCTTGCTGTCCCCTCCCATGATCTTCCCTCCCAGGCACCAGCAGAGGGTAGGCAAAGGGAGGAGGGTCCTTTCCTCGGAGTACCCCCTCACCCAGGAGCTGTCACTGACCTCTTCAGTTAAAACTAGTCTCTTCTCACAATCAAAGCTTGTGTGGCACAGTTTCTACACACCAAGCTCCATGCTAAGGGCTTTTCAGGCATTATGTGTATCCTCAAGAAAACTCAGCAAGATAACTGGATATCAACCATTTTTGATATTTTTACCAAGGGGGAAGAGGTTCAGAGAGGTTACTTTTCCCAGGTCACATAGCTACAAAATGGCAGAGGTTCCTAGTTATTGCTTCTCATGACATTTCATCAACACCTACCAGGGTTTGCAGATAGTGGGAGATATGCTCAGTCTAAACATAAAAAATGTGTGCACGAATCACTCAAGAGACACAGCTTTCCTGGTCCCAAGCTCGGGAGAGGGGGAGCAGGAGGTAAAGATGCCATATAGAATCAAGGCACCCCACGCCCCAGGCTGTGGTCAGATTCCCATGGGGGAGGGGCCCCTGCAATGGCAACAGTTTGCCAAGGCCAAGGCCACCTGGGATTGCGGGGCAGTATGAACAGTGGACACTGTGGAAAGTACAGATGGGAAAGGAGCTGTGAGATCTGCAGGGAAGGCTGGGAGGACAGACTGGTGGCACCGGGAAGCCAGCAGTTTGAGAATTGGGAAGAAGCGGGGATCACGGTCATGAGAAGCCAGGAGGGCAAAGGTTTGGGGAGTGAGGATCAGGTCTGCGGTTTACTAGCTGGGTGATCCTGGAGAAGAAACTGAACTCCTCTGTGCCTGTCTTGTCACTTGCCCAACAAAGAGAGTTGGTGTACCCACCTCCAAGGGGCCCGTGATGCCGGAGAAGGCAGCCTGCAGCAGGGGCAGGGAGGCGGAAGCTGGGCTGTGCAGGCGGGATGGGGGTGGTGAGAGCACTCTGAGTGGGAGGAAGCCCATCCTCACACTTCTCAGACCACAGTAGAGGGCAGCTAACTTGCTGCCAGGCACACAGCAGAGACTAAATACCCAGGACTCCTGGTTAAGGGTCCTTTGATTATTTGCTTGTAGGGAGGGGAGTCCCCCACTTTGAGTGGACGGAGCAAAACAGGGCCAGGTAGCAGAGTTAAGGGGATTTTACAAGGACAGCAAGCCACAGAAGTCTGGGTGTGAGGATGAAGATGCCATCAGGCACAGACAGGCATTTAAGTGTTCTGGCCTCGCCTGTGAGCCTGTGGTGTGGGAAAGGTGTCCGTGTTGCCCCAGGCTCCTTTGCCAACCCCTCACCTGCCTTTCCTAGCCCAGAAACCCCCACCCTCCACTGCTTCTGGTATCCTTGCTGTGTGATCTAGTCAAGACCCTTGCCTTTTCTGGGCCACAAAGCAAGTAATGTGATTCCTATGCTTCTAGGAGCATGGCTTGGCCATCCTGTTTCCTAGTCTGATAGCTGAGATCTTGGCAGAGACAGGAACAAGGAGAGGATGTCTCTGAACTGGCGAGACACTCACCAGGGCAGTATGGCTCTTGAGCTCTGCCCGCTCTGTTTCCCAGGTGGCCTTGGCCTTGGCAAACTGTTGCTGAAGCTCAGTCAGACCACGGCGTTCATCCCGGAGCAGCCAGCATAGCTCCTTCAGCGTCACCTTCATGTCGGCCAGTGTCTTGATGTACTCATTGGGCTGCAGGTGGAGGCAAGGTCTCAGTCAGGAACTTTCAGAGCGGCAAGGAAGGGAGGCTGGACTGGGAACGCATTCAAAGTTCAGTGTGGGACTCTACCAGGCCTCAGGCAAGTCCCACGACTGCTCTGGATCATCTCTTCATAAAATAGGCATAACAAGCCCAGCCCGGGCCCCCTCTAAGGCTGACACATGCCCCAGCTTCACATAAACACAAAATTCTGTAGTTACACCAATTATTCAGCCTAAAGCTGAGCTGGGCCCTGGCTTCTCTGAGGCTCTGCAGCATCTAGGCCTGGGTCTTTCTCCCTGCTCAGCAACTGCATTCTCTGACCCACCAGGGGCCAGATGAGCAGTCTGAACGCTGGAGTCTACCTGACTATCTGACTTAGGCCTAATCTTCTCTCCTGGGCACATGACCTGTTTCCCACCTATAACCCAGCTTAGTGTGGGTACCGCTGGGAGCCTGACCCCACTGCTCCACTACCCCCTGCCTTGATTTGAAAGTTCATGATCCTAGGCCACAAGGTCTTTCTTCATACAGCTCACTCCAGCCTGCTGTCCTTAACCCCACTATGAACATCCCAAGCTGCAGCCAGTCTCAGAATACCTTGCTGCATCTCTGCATACACAGTTCTTTTGGTACAGAATGGCCTTTTCCTCATTCTTTATTAGGCAAGCTCCTATTCATCTTTCAAAACCTACCACCTAAAACCCCTTCTCTGTAATACCATCCCCTACACTCTGAACAGAATTAACTGCTCTTTTCCCTGTGACCCCACAATCCATCATCTGACCCTCTATCACTGCCCTGGAATGACTTATGTACCGCACATTACTGAGCATCTGGGGCCAGTGACCAGGCAACGACCCTCTGTAGCTCTAGTGCCTGGTATAGGACTGCAGTCAGAGAAAGCCGCAAGACATGATCACTAAACAGACAAAGGAACAAATGGACAGGACAGGACTGGAAATGGGCTGAGAATTCACCGTGTTTTGGGTCCAGCTGTCCCCTGTGCAGGTCTTGTTATCAGAATGCTGGGCATTCAATTCCTCTTCCTCCATTAGCAGGTACAGCTCCTTCATGCTATTTACCTATTTTTTTTTAAAAAAACACACTGATCAAGGGATGGCAGAACATCATGCCTGAGGGTCTAACCCTCAGGGGGAGAGGATACAGGCTAGTGACTTAGATAAAAAGGGGGCTGAATAGACAGGCAGGAAGCAAGTATGAGGACTTATGGACCAAAGGCACCCCAGCTAGGCACTGATTTCCCAAAATTTAACTTTTACTCCTAGGCACCATCCAGGCCAAGGAGTATAGCTAGAGAGTCAGTTCCTTCTGGCCCTCTCCCCTACACCACAACCATCTCTTCTGCCCCAAGGACCATGAGACATCCCTGAGAACTACTTAGAAATAGCTCTGTTGTCAAAGGAGGCACAGTGATTGGATTAAAAGGGCCACAAGGCACCCTCTTAACTATAGATAAGGGCAACCAGAGGTTTGGGTAGACAGATGGGGCCCCTTCCTGGGGGCAGGGGTTACTATTAATTGATTCTGGACAGGAGTCCAGAGTCACCCCAGGAGACCAGGGCTAGTTCAAGAAGGGAGAGAAGGAGAAGAAGGTGTTTATTTACTGTTCGTTAATTCATTCATTTGACTTTTTTTTTTTTTTTTTAAGTTGTGCCCAGGAGCATGTGGGATCTTAGTTCCCTGATTCAGGATCAAACCTGTGCCCCCTGTATTGACAGCATGAAGTTTTAACCACTGGACCACCAAGGAAGTCCCTTATTTGACAGGTATTTACTGAATATCTGCCATGCACCAGGTCCTTGTTCAAAGCTGGGGACACATCAGTGAGCAAGACAGACAAAAAACCCTGGTTCCCTTGAACCTCCATTCCAGTAGCAATAAGACAAACAGATATGTGAAAGACATGAACTGTCATTAAGTATATGAAATGCTCCATAATAATAAGTGCTATGAAGAAGAGAACCATGAAAGGAGCTAGGATGTGCTCCACTGGGTGGTCAAGGAAGGCCTCAGGGAGGAGTTAGTATTTGGGCAAAGTTCTAAAGGAAGTAAAAGAATAAGTCATGTGAAGACCTGCAGGTTGAGAATTCCAGGGAACGACCACCGCAAACGCAAAGGCCCTGAGGTGGGAACATGTCTGTCTGAGGAAGAGCAGGAGAGCCAGGAAGAAAGTGAGAGGTACGGGGGACCAAGGCGGGTTGACCAGGTGTTGTAGGGACTTCCGCTTCTACTCTGGGTGACGTGGGAGCCAGAGGAGGGCTGTGCTAAGGAGTGACACTGACCTGACTTCCAATTTTGTGAGATCACTCTGGCTGCTGTGTTGGGATACTTTATAGGGTAGAAACAGAGCTCCACAGCACCAGGGGGCACCGTCCACATGGAGTACACGCAGCCTGGTACCTGCCTGTTTTGAATAGAAGATGCTCGGTGGAAGGGTGCAAGGGCAACAATGGGAAGACCAGTTAGGAGGCTGCAGTGATAATCCAGGCAAGAAGTGATGATGGTTCAGATGGGGGTGGTGACAGGGCTGGGCAGTGCAGCTGGGGCAGATTCTGTAGATTCTAGATAGATTCACAATGTGCAGGAAAGGCCATGGAAGCCAAGAGCCTGGACAAGCTTTCCAAGGCAGTAGGCAAAGGTCAAAAGGAGAGATGCAGCCTGAGGGCTATAAATCCTGGCAACTGTGACCGTGAGGTGGAAAGAAAACCAAGACAATATGGTGTCTTAAAAACCAAATGAAGAAGTTTCCAGGGTCAGGGCAGGCAGTGGGAAGTATGTGCGGTAGAAGGGCCTATGTGAGTAAGCACCCAGTTCCATCCTTGGTCACCAGTATCTAAACATACAAACTTAAACAAATGTATGTATTTGCTTATTTTATGTTGGCCGTGCCGAGTCTTTGTTGCTGCATGCAGGCTTTCTCTAGCTGCAGTGAGCAGGGGCTATTCTCTAGCGGTGGTGCCTGGGTTTCTCACTGTGATGGCTTCTCTTGTTGAGGAGCCTAGGCTCCAGGGTGTGACAGCTTCAGTGGTTGTGGCACACAGGCTTAGCTGCCCCGTGGCATGTGGAATCTTCCTGGACCAGGGGTCCCATGTCCCTGCATTGGCAGATGGATTCTTAACCACCGGATCACCAGGGCAGTACAACATGCAGACTTTATTATCTGTATACACGGGTGTGCAATTCTTTCTCTGAAATTCTTTGTTGCCAGGTGGGCTTGGAATTCAGAATTAATCGGGATTTGGAAAGATAATATGGTACCCACACTGTATATAATGTATATACAACAGCCCCAACTGGAGTAACACCCTGTGCGCACCAACACTAGTATTTCCCCTTCAAACATGTAAATACTAATGAAATGGGATAAATAAAGGTTTTGCTGCCAAATGAATATCAGGTCAACTTTTTCCATCTGAGTTAGACTCTACAAAACAGTTCTCAGAATTTCTGGATTTCAGAACTGAGGACAAGGAATCAAAGATCTTTATCTGTAGTAAAATGGGGGTAGTACTTGTTTCCAAATCATAGGGTATGTGTAAAAGTGAAATGCAATTATCCACTGAAAGCATTTGACACAGAGCCCAGGACACTGTAAATACTCAATATATGAGGGTTTATCATTTGCATGAAGTGAAGTCGCTCAGTCATGTCCAACTCTGCAACCCCATGCACTGTAGCCTACCAGGCTCCTCTATCCATGGCATTTTCCAGGCAACAGTACTGGATTGGATTGCCATTTCCTTCTCCAGGGGATCTTCCCAACCCAGGGACTGAAACCAGGTCTCCCGCATTGTAGACAGACGCTTTACCGTCTGAGCCACCAGGGAAGTCATACACAGTTTCACTTCTGCATATGTGGACATATGTGTTCTTTCAAAGTATGAATACGCATCGTTTGTTATTTGTACTCCTGGGCCCTAGGCCCACACATCCGAGTGTGTGTGTGCTCAGTTGTGTCCAGCCCTTTGCAACCCCATGTGCTGTAGCTAGTCAGGCTCCTCTGTCCATGGAAGTTTCCAAGAATACTGGAGTGGGTTGTCATTTCCTCCTCCAGAGGATCTTCCCAATCCAGGGATGGAACCCGAGTCTCTTGCATCTCCTGTGTTGGCAGGTGGATTCTTCACGAACTCAGCCACCTGAGAAGCCCCTTATTTATATAGTTATATGTATTTTATTATGCATTTGTGTATATGTATTTTTATATACTGGGCTTTATATCATATTTTATGTGTGTATATATACATGTATTTTATAATATGGGTGGTTATGTTTATTTCTTATTAATTATGTCTATTTCTAGCCATTCCCTTCTAGGGGATCTTCCTGACTCAAGGATTGAATTTGGGTCTTCTGCATTGCAAGCAAATTCTTTACTCTCTGAGCCACCACAGAAGCCCCTACACTTATTTTTTATTTATTTATGTCTATTTCAGTAAGTATGTATGTTTCTATTTATTATAGGTATATATATCATTTCATTTTCTATGCTTATGCCTTATTTTTCTCCTAAAGTAAGTTTCTGTTTCTCTCTGTTATTCCAGTACATTGAAATGGCTAGAAAGATTTTCACCAAATACAAAGAATTTGCTTGCAACAAACTGATTTAAAATACAGGCTATATGGCCTGTAGACAATTCTGGGGGCAAAACATGTTCCCTATGGAAAACAGTGTAGAGGTTTCCCCAAATTTTAAAATAGAACTCCCATATGATCTAGCAACCCCACTTATGTATATATATCCAAAGGAAATGAAATTCGGATCTCTGTGTGTTCACTGTGGCATTATTCACAATATCCAAGATACAGAGACAACCTAAGTGTCTGTCTATGAATGAAAGAGTAAAGCAAATGTGACACACGCACGCAAGGAAATAGTACTCAGTCTTATAAAAGAAGGGAATCCTATTTGTGATAATGTGGATGAACTGGGAAGACATTATGCTAAGCAAAATCAGCTAGAGACAGAAACACAAATACTACAAGATCTCACTTATATATGGAATCTGACAAACTCATATAAGCAGAGAGCAGAGTAGTGGTTGCCAGGGGCAGGCACAGGGAGGGATAAAGAGTTCATGGGTAAGAGTTTCAATTTTGTAAGACAGAGTTCTGGATGGTGGTGATGGTTGCACAAGAATGTGAATTAATGCCACTGAATTGTAAACTTAAAAATGGTTAAAATTTATGTTATATATATTTCACTATAATTAAAAAAATTATAAAAAGAAACAAACCACACTGGGCTTAATCCAGAGGCTTGTGTGGGACTTCCAAACAGGAGGGGTGGTCCTAAAGCAGATAGTGGTTTCAAATAGTAGCACCCAGGGGTGGGAGGGAAGCTCAAGAGGGAGAGTACATATGTATACTTATACAGGATTCATGATGTTGTAAAGCAGAAACTAATACAATATGGTAAAGCAATTATATTCCAATAAATAAATACATGGATAAGATTTAAAAAAAAAATAGTAGTACCCAGGTGTCACAAAGAGTGATGCTCAAGGGGCAGCCATGCTGGGCTTTCAAGGTGCTTCTCATAGGGGCACCTTTGGGTCAGACATTCCTGGACAAGGGCAGCAGGGAGCATGTCCACTGAAACTGGTCAGCAACTCTCTCTCGAGGCCCTTCAGGAGGAAGTGGGTGGCCTGTGAGAAGAATCATGAGCTCTGCTGGGGATAGGGGGAGGGAATGCTTGCTACAGATTCAGGTCTAACCACCATCCCCTGCTACTGGGACATTCAGGTTACTCTAGGGGACCCCAGACAGGGGTACACTGGGGTGGCCACTAGTCTCCATTGACTGTGGAATGAGTAGCTTGAATGAGAGAAGGGCAAAGCCCGGTCTAGATCAGAGGTATCTGTACTCAAAGGCCAGGTGAGCAGTGCCAACTCAGGTGGATGTGACAGGTATGACATCCTTACCTGTTCCCTTCTCCCAGTAATGTGAGAATGCTGGCTGACTGTGACAGGAGGATGAGGATCTGAGGTCAACCTGCAGCCTTCACAGGCTGAGGGACCAACGGGCCACGTGGGTCCTTCCCAAACTTCACACATTCCCAAAGCCCCACTAGTCCTATTTCCTGCCACACCCACATACTACCTGTACTATCACTGATGCTTTTAAGTCAACCTACTCCTTCTAGTTAAGTAAATAAATGTAAAAAAAAAAGGTGAGGGATTCCTCTGTTGGTCCAGTGACTAAGACTTCAAGCTCTCAATGCAGGGGGCCCAGGGTTCAAGCCCAGGTCAGGGAATTAGATCCCACATGTTGCAACTAAGACTCGGCTCAGCCAAATAAATAAATATTTTTAAAATAAAATTAAAATTAAAAAGGAAGTTGATATTATTACTAAAAATGGAGAGTCACTGTCAATTACTATTGTCAAAGATAACATTACAAATAAATTAAGGGCTTCCTTGTTATCTCAGTAGTAAAGAATCTGCCTGTCAATGCAGAAGACATGGGTTCGATCCCTGATCTGGGAGGATTCTACATGCCTATTAAGCAAAAGCCGGACACAAAAGACTAGATGTCTTTATAAAGTTTTAGAACGGGCGAAATTAGTCCATGGTGTTTATGAAGCCAGGACAGTGCTGACTGCTGGGATGGGTTTATCACCCGGGAACTGGGGAATGTTTTGGGGCACTGGAAATGTGCTCATTGTAATCTGGGGGATGCTATACTGTGTATCTGTGGAGTGTATACTATAAAACATCATCAGCTGTACACGTAAGATGTGTGCATTTTACTGTATAAAAACATTAATATATATCATATTTGCATATAATGCAAAAGCAACAAAACTAGATCATTACATTCACCCAGATACAGCTGCCAGCTGAAGACTCGGGCTTGTTAAAAAGGAAACCAAGGAATACCAAAGAGGTGTTAAAGACCTATTGGCCTACAAGGAGACTTCCTCCTGGCGAGTCTGGGACCAAGTCTTCACCACAGTATCCCCAGCACCTGCCACAGCACTCGGTGAAGAGCTGGCTCTCAACAAACTGATGCGAATGAGTGAATGAATGCAGGGATGGAAGCTGCAAGCTGATGGCTTGGATCTGAGCCCCAGGGGTGTGTTGACCCAGCTGGGTGCTCCTTCCTCTCCTCTGTCTTCCACCTCGCTCCCACCCCAGTCCCAGTCCCAGGGGAACCATACCTCAAGGAAGTCATCCCCCTCGCTGGGCAAAACCTTGCCCTGCCGCCAGCGCTTGAGGAACCACCTGAGCTTCATGAAGAGCAGGAGGAAGTTGTGCTTGAACTGCTGGGACTCCTGCACCAACATGTTCTTCTCCTGGCTCCAGAATTTCTGCTCCAGCCTCCGCTGTAGGCTCAGACTCTGGAGCTCAAACTCGCGCCGTAGGAGCGCCCTCTGCTGGTCCTCCTTCAGCTGCAAGAGGGACCAGAGCGTGAGCCACCCCAGCTGTCTTGGTGACCCCGATTCTTCCCATTCCAGGCCTCAGATAAAGGCAGAAATTACATGTGGTGCCTAGTGGTGACCTTTCTGGGGATTCTATCACTAGCAGTTCATTCTATTGAAACAGACACCTCCCTCTGCTACTCCAGGGAAAGGAAACTCATAAAAACAGCAGCAATCACAGTAATCAGTGGAAGCGCTGAGATCTGAACTCGCTCTGTCTGATTATAAAAACACTGGCTTTACCTAATGAGCCCAGGTGAGCTTCCCTGGTGGCTCAGATGGTAAAGAATCTGCCTGCAATGCAGAAGACCCAGGTTCAAGGCCTGGGTCAGGAAGATCCCCTGGAGAAGGGAATGACTACCCACTCCAGTATTCTTGCCTGAAGAATCCCATGGACAGAGGAGCCTGGCAGGCTACGGTCCATGGGGTGGCAGAGTCGGAAAAGACTGAGCGACTAACACTTTCACTTTTTCACAATGAGCTCATACTGGGCACCAGTGTTTCACATGGACTCTAACATTTAATGAGACACCTAGGAGGATGAGTGATGATGGCAGGGAGGGGTGACCCAACATGCAAAGCAAAGGCCATGCTTGGGGTGAGGAAGGCTGCTGACATGAATACCCTAGGAAGCAACAAGGTATCATGGCTCAGAGGGAGCCAATAACCTGGATTAGAATCCCAGCTCCACCTCGCCCTGCAAGTGGAGTCCTGGGCAAAGCACTTCGGCCCTCTGGGCATCAGTTTTTCCAGGTGTAAAAGGGGAACAGCTCACAGGGGAAAACATGAGGATTAAAGGACATGATGTGTGGAAAGTGCATTGCAATCCTGACATAGAGTAAGGGCTTCATAAATGATTTCTACTAGCAGAACTACCATCTTGATTACCAACTAGGGCTATGGACTTTCTAATACAGAACCTCAGCTCTGAGGGGGGCAATATTTCATAGATGGGACACTGAGGCCCCAAGAGAGGATGGGCCTTAGGTCACACAGTCCATGACAAGCCCAGGATTCCAGCCCAGCACAGCTAATGCATAAGCACCAGTGCAGCACACGTGCAAAGACACAGGCTGCCCTTCACATGCTTGCCTCTGAAAACCCAAGGACCGCCAGGGTCTCCGCCCTCAGTTCAGGGAAGAGAGGCTGCAGTAGGTGCGGGATAGGACCCCACCCACCTGCACCATTTTCTGATTGAAGCTTTCGGCCTCCTCCTTCCGGAGCTGCCGCTCCTGGGAGAGCTGCTCTTGCAGGCCCCGGAGGCTGTCGTGGGCCTCGGCCAGCACCAGCTGCAGCTCCTTGATCTGGGGTTGAGATGAGGGACACAGATGAGGAGCAGGGAGAGAGCAAAAGGACAGAAACTGCAGTCAAAGGATGACAGTCAGAGGGGAGCAAGACAGCAGGAAGTCAGACCCAAGCTATCCTTCACGTATACTCCAGGGATGATGGCAGGTCCCTACTTCAGTGGGTTGTCATGATGATGAAATGAAACAGTGCACATCAAATCTAGCTATTATTAGAATTTTAACTTGATACTTTCTGGCGAAAATTTATTTGAAGAAAATAATATACTACGAAAACTAAGTGAATTCACAAAAATGTTCCTCTCATTGTTTATAACTGTAATCATTTGCAAACAGCTTAGGTAAGTCAGGGATCAAACATATGTGTTTAATGGGTCTATACGTATGTAAAAATCCATTCAACTGTACACTTAAGGATAGTGCCCTTGGTAATTCTCTGGTGGTCCCGTGGTTAGGACAACGTGCTTTCACTGCTGAAGGTGCAGGTCAGGGAGCTAAGATCCCACAAGCTGAGAGGCGTGGCCAAAAAAACAAAAAGGATAGTGCCCTTTACTATATGTATATTTTTATGCTATATTTCAATAATAAGTTAAACAAACTAAACATTCACAGTAGTTAACTATGTGTTAATCTTGTGATCTTGATTTTCTTTTTCCATCCTTATGCTATGCTATTTAAGGATTCTGTTATAATTATTTGCTGTTTATAATGTAAGAAACTCCTATGAAAAAGACAATAAAACTCTACATTTTCAGGGGAAATTCTGTTTATAAGCATTTGGAGTTAAACAGGCAAAACAAATCTATCTGGTTAGAAGTCAGGATATGACTAAATGGGGACTAGAAGGAAGCTTCCAGGGACAGGTCATGGGTTATTCATTGATCTGCTTGCTGATTACAGAGGAGTGTTCAGTTTATGAAAATTACTTGAGGGACTTTCCAGATGGTCCCGAGGTTAGGACTCTGCACTCCCAATGCAGAGGGCCCGGGTTCTGAGGTCCGTAGCCTAGACTTTGTGCTCTGCAACAAGAGAAGCCACCGCAAGGAGAAGCCTGCGCACTGCAAGGAAGAGTAGCCCCTGCTTGCTGCAACGAGAGAGAGCCGGCAGCAAGAAAGCACAGCCAAAAATAAATTAAAAAAAAAAAAAAACTTCCTCGGATGAGTTTATAAACTTCCTGTCATCAGGTCCTGAGAATGGCCCAAACTTCCTCGTTTCTCATCCAGCCCTTGTTGCCAGGAAGCTTGGAACCAAAGGAAACACTCAGAATCCGTATCAACACCAGCTAAGATTCTCCACAGGTCACTCTGTTCTTGAGTCACCTCGGCCACTCTCCTGCCCCTCGCCCCTGCTTGCGTGGGCCCAGGCCCACCTCAGAGGCGTAGGAATCATTGTCTTCAGCTCGGTAAGGCCTGAAGCTCCGGCTAGGGTCAGATTTGGAGTCCAGGTCGCTGGTGTGGAAGGCCTCTCGGATCCTGGGCTCCCATTCTGGCAGGTCCCTGAGGTCAGGAGGCTGCACCTAGAGGCCCAAGCAGAAGAAGCTAAAGGTGACCCCGGGAGGGGCATGTGGGGGTGCCAGGAACACCTGGAGTGGGTGCCCGCCACTCCAGGCCCCAGGCTCTGTGGGAGCCTCTGGCCGGGAATCTGAGGACAGGGACCTAAGTGGACTCACCTCCGGTGGGTGGCGCACAGCAACTTCTCCATGAACTTTTTTTTTTAATGAATTAACTTTATTTGACTGTGTCAGGTCTTAGGTGCTTCCCAGGTGGCGCTAGTGGGAAAGAGCCCATCTGCCAATGCAGGAGGTAAGGGACTCAGGTGGGAAAGATGCCCTGGAGGAAGGCATGGCAACCCACTCCAGCATGCTGGCCTGGAGAATCCCATGGACAGAGGAGCCTGTATCTATCAATGGTGAATGACTAAAGGAAGCGCGGTATAGCCACTCCATGTGGTCATACTCGGTCAGGAGAACACTCGGAACTACTTCTACCTGAGACAGCAAACGTCATGGTGAGTGAAAGAAGTCAGGCACAGGTGAGTGTGTTCTGTGTGATTCAATTGATGCAAAGTTCAAAGACAGAACTGAATTGAGAGAAGGGTTACCCCTGGGAGTGGGGACAGCAGCTAAAAGGGGACCTGAGGAGGGGCTGCTGGGGTTCTTGTCATCTTGATGACATGGGTGTGCTCACCTTGGGAAAAGTCATTAAGCTGCACACTTGGGTTTTGTGTGCTTCTCTGTATGATATGGTTCAGCAAAAGGTTTATATATATATGTGTGTGTGTACATACATGTACACAAATATATAAAAAGTTTATAGGGGAGGTCCCAGGTGGTCCAGTGATTAAGGGGCTTCCCAGTGGTGCTAGTGGTGAAGAACCAGCCTGCCAATGCAGGAGACTTAAGAGAGGCCAGTTCGATCCCTGGGTTGGGAAGATGCCCTGGAGGAGGCCGTGGCAACCCACTCCAGTATTTGGAGAATCCCAGGGACAGAGGAGCCTGGTGGGCCACAGTCCATGGGGTTGCACAGGGTCAGGCATGACTGAAGCGACTTAGCACAACACAGCCAGTGGTTAAGACTTTGCACGCATCCATTGCAAGGGGGCATGGGTCCGATCTCTGATCGGAGAAGTTTTGCCTGCTGCACAGTGTGGCCAGGGGGAAAAAAGCAATAGGGCCCTTGACTGGGACCTCTTACCTGGAAGTCTGAGCCAAGGTCTTTGGCCAGAAGAATCTCCTTGGAGGGCCCCTGGGAGCTCAAGGCAGGCAGTGTGGAGAAGGGCTCAGGAGGCTCCTTGACGGGACCCCCGAGGACTGAATCCGCCTTCCTCGTGAAGGCGTTGAGCTCCCTGCTGAAACAGGCTCAGCCGCACCAGGAGAGCGTGCATTAGCTTGGCGTCCCTGGGGCCCTCGCTGTTGTTGTCTGGAGCCTCGAGCAGCCGGAAGTCGACGCACTCGTTGTCCAGATAGGGGCGCAGGCCGGCCGAGAAGCCGTTGGCGTCAGCAACCAGGACGTCGATGGCCTTGCTGACCAGGACGGCCTGCTCCCGGAGCCCCGGCAGGGCCTCGGCCTCCCGGGCCCGGCAGAGCCGAGTGACCCCGGGCCCCGGGGCCTCGGCCAGGGAAGCTGGCACGCACTGGGCGGAGTCGCCAGCCTCAGCGTCCGTCTCCAGCATGGGCCGCGTGCTCTGGCAGGAGGCCAGGTCACAGCGCTGGAGGTTGGAGAGGAGCACGCGGTTCTCGTACTGCAGCTTCTTGACCTTGCCGCTGAGTTCGCCGATCTGCAGCTTGGCGGCCGCCAGCTCCTCCTGCGAGGGCTCGCTGAGCACCGAGCAGCTGTCCTCCGACAGCGTCACGTCCAGCTCGTGCTCCGAGCGGTACTTGGCCAGCTCGCTCAGCAGCAGCTTGTTCTGATCCTCCAGCTCGGCGGAGGAGCGCCGCAGCAGCTCGGCTTCCTCCTCCACGAACTGCAGGTGTCGACGCAGCTCAGCCAGGCTCTCCCCGCACTCGCCACCGCCCAGCGCGGGAGAAGGCCAGGCGAGCCTCTGGGCCCCCGCAGCCGCCGCCGTGATCCTTCATGTCGTCCATCTCGGCCCGCAGGCCGCGGTTCTCCACCTCCAGCTCCACGATGCGGCGGCTCAGCAGGTTGGCCTCCTCCTCCACCAGCTTCAGATGCACCTTGAGCTCCGTCTCCCGCGAGTGGGGGCATCCGCCAGCTCCTCCGCCGACAGGGCGCCGTCTAGGTCCCCGTAGAGCGAGCGGTACTTGAGCAGCTCCTCCCTTCATGCCGTCGTTCTCCTTGGCCAGCTTGGTGAGCTTCTTGCACATGAGTGCCGACTCTTCCTTTGCAAAGTGCAGCTGGCACTTCAGGTCCGCGCTGTCCTCCTGGGGCCGGAGGGGCAACAGGGAACAGGCAGGAGCCAGGAAAGTTAGTGTTGGGAGGCTTAGCCACACCGTTTCAGGGAGCTCTAACTACTGGGTGCTGGGAACAGAGTCTTGACGCTTTTAAGGCGCTGGGGGTCCAGAGGGGAAGCAGAAAGGCGGATGCAGCACACAAATGGGGCACACATATAGCAGCCTGAGGAATCCAGGAGGGCTTCCTGGAGTAGGTGACATTCTGTCAGGGCAACTGTTGCTGCTAGTACTACTACCATTGCTACTGCAGTTTTCTCATCTGTAAAATGGGGCAATAACACTGCCCCCAACAGACCATGAAGATAATGAAAGGAGACAATATATAAAAAGTGCTTGACACCCTGATCATCCAGAACCGCTCGAGACTAACTGTATTCTGTGCCTGGCCTGTGCTACAGACAGCACTATACAGGGCAGAGCATGTGAGAACCACGGGTTCAGGGTGTAGTTTGGAGAAGTAAAGCTGGCATCAAAGTGAAGAAAATGAACAAGGGGAGGGCGGAGTAGAAACAGGGGAGGGGTGGACACCTCTGGGGACTCCTCGGGCCACTTGTTAAGCCAGGGGCCTTCAGACTAAAACCTGCTGCTTGGGGTTATGCCACCTGCGGCTGTGGAGGCTGACCAGAAGTACCTGCACTGAAGGCTTCTTGTCCGTCTTCCCCAGGGACCGCGTTCCTCTTTTCTTCAAGGAGTGCTGGAGGAGGATTAAAAATAGATTGAACTGAAAGCTCACAAGGGTGATGCACATGCAAGAGCAGTTGTAGTAGCCAAGGTTCCGCTGAGAGCCCCTCCCCTCCCCAGCCAGCCCAGCCCAGCCATGGCCAGCCTTGACCAGTGCCAACTGCTGAGTTAGAGGACTCTTAAGACCACCCAGTGTCTGCAAATGGAGAGCCAGGTTCAGAACCCTGAACCCATCTGCCCAGGGTTCCTCCCGTCTCTCCCACCCCGGAACTGTGATCTAATTGGCTTGAGCCCAAGACCTGGAAAGTCTGGGTTTCCATTCTTGTTTGTCTTTCATTCATTCACCAAAGACTCCCTGAGCACCCATCATGTGCCAGGCAGAGTAAGGCATGGAGAATACAACAGGGACCATGACAGATAGGGTACCCCAGGGGGATATTGGAGTGTTATGCCCAGATCTTCCCCTTAGTACTAGAACATCCCTCTAGTCCCCCTTCCAGCGATGGTCACTGGCTGAGGGCAACCACCTCATCCAAGGTCTTGTGCCCTCCCTGTGGGGGCGAGGGGGCAATGGGGGAAGCCACATTCAATGACTAGTCTATGCCCTCTTCCCACACCAGCTCCAGAGCTCCCCATGGGATCAGCTGAGGCCACGAGTATTAATGCTCTCCAGCTCAGCTTCTCCTGCTGCCTCCATCTCTGATGGCGTTATTCCAGGAGGACACTTCCATAAGCCTCTGCATGCAAATCTCCATCTCAGGGGGAATCCTGAGCTCAAGGAACTGGCATTGTAGTGAGAACTTTAATTCAGAGTGGATATTAATAAACAGTAATATTTCTCTTATATTAAGTGAAATAAATCAGACAGGGAAAGACAAATACTATATGATATCACTTTTACATGTGAGTTCCTAGGTGGCTTCCCTGGTGGCTCAGACATAAAGAAGGTGCCTGCAATGTGGCAGACCAGGGTGTCATCCCTAGGTCGGGAAGATCCCCTGGAGAAGGGAACAGTAACCCGCTCCAGTCTTGCCTGGAGAATTCCATGGACAGAGAAGCCTGGCGACAGTCCATGGGGTCACAAAGAGTCGGACACAACTGAGCAACTAACACACATTAATAAATAAAATGAATATGGTAAAACAAATAATAATTATATAAGAGGCTTAGAAATGATGAGGAACTGATCATTTTTTTTTACAGTGTAAATGGTAGGTTTTCGTGCAGATTAAAGCAAAGTAAGGCTCTGATAATCATCATGATTCAAAAACACAGAAGCAGGGATTTTCCTGGTGGTCCAGTGGTTAAGACTCCATGCTCCCAGTGCAGGGGGCAAGGGTTCTATCCCTGGTTGGGGGAACTAGGATCTCACAGGCTGCACAATGAGGCAAAAAAAAAAAAAAACAAAAAACACAAAAATACAGAAGCAATAGGGGAAGAAATTGATACATTTGATTAGATAAGCAAATTCTAACTGGGGCAAAGAAATGCTCTAAGAAAAGTAAAAATATAAATGACTAACTGGGAAAAAATATTTGCAGTGTATGACACTGATAAATGGTTAATATCCTAAATATATAAAAAGAGTCACAAGATAAAGTCCAACAAACCTACAGAGAAATGGGCTAGAGAGATGAAAACCAGTTCACAGGCAAAGAAGGGTAAATGGCTCCAACCATAGGAAGATGGCTCACCTTATTCATGGAAGAGAAATGCAAATTAAAACTACACTGAGATACAATTTCTCATCTATCAGATTGGCAAAAATCCAAACATCTGACAACACATTCTATTGATGAAGCGATGGAAAAACAGGAACACTCAATATCAGTGGCAAGAACGCAAAATGGCACAAGTTCTATAGAAGGGAATTTGAGTAATTGTTACAATCATCTTTTCTGAAGTTTCTCAGCATTTAAAAAAGTCACTCAGAGGCATGAGTCCATTGAACACATCTTCCCTTGAGAGGAGTGAGTGTTTCACTTAGTGGAGTATAAAACCACTTTTGGGTTGCATTTGACTTTTCAAGTCGGGCAGGTAATCTTTGTGCATGCTTCCAAGTAGTTTGAATACATGTGCTTCCTGTCCGCCACCTCTCACACCTGGAGGTGAGAACCTTCTCTTTACTGAAGGCAAGAGAAAGGTCCCACAGCAAAACCAGAGCTGACCTGGGACCAGTTCTAGACAGAACTCTTGTTCTAGCTCCAAAAACCTGGAAGGAGAAAATGTACCTTCTTCAACAGAAACCAGAGCGGACTCAGCACAGTGGCTCTCAAGCTGGGGGCAAATCAGAATTACCTAGGGGAAATTTTAAAAAGTGATACCCAAGATCCCAGCCCCAGAGATTCTCACATCATTGGTCTGAGTAGGCCCCAGGCATCAGTATTTTTAAATAGCTTCCCAGGTGATTCTAATGTGCAGCCAAGGTTGGAACTACAGAGCTAGGGAGGAAGATGAACCCGAGACAGGCTCTTAAGTTTATCTTAGAGCCCAATCAAATCCTAAAGAGACCTTTTGAAATGTAAATGAGGCAGGAAGGCAGAGGCTGATATTTCAGACGCTGGGTGCCAAGAGCAGGAAGGCAGTATTTGAGAAGGGCTGATGGGGGAATCTTTCAAAAACTAGGAGGTAAGAGTAGGGAAGGCGGTAAGGGTCACAAAACAAGTCTTTCCACAAAGAGCTCCTCCCACAAAAGAGGTCTGGGAAGGGGATTGCTCAGAGAGAGACCCCTCCCGCAGTGGTGAGGTGGGGGCTCTGGAGTGAGGTGGTCAGGGTTGCAGATCTGGGCCTGCCTATCACAAGCGTATTGGGCTTCCCTGGTAGCTCAGATGGGAAAGAATCTGTCCGCAATGCGGGAGACTCGGGTTTGATCCCTGCATCAGGAAGATCCCCTGGAGAAGGAAATGGCCACCCACTCCAGTGTTCTTGCCTAGAAAATCCCAAGGACAGAGGAACCTGGCGGGCTATAGTCCATGGGGTCGCAAAGAGTCGGACAGAAATGAGCATAAAACACTTTCACTTTCACATCACAAGCTGATGGGTGGGTCCGGGAACTCAGGTGGGACGCCTGGGTGAACCACTTCCTCTCCCAGAAACTCCACTCCATCATCTACAAAACTGAGCTACACATTAAATGACTACTGCAGACCTCTTGGAGGAGGGAAGTGGGGTGACAGGAAGGGGAGCCAGGGGTTCCCAGAGGCACTGAGAGATCCCAGCCATCACATATAAAGGACTGAGATGATATAAAACCTAAAGTCATTAAAAAGGGCAGTGGGAGAGTGAAATTCACTGACATGATAAACTCAGAGATAGAAGGAAGGAAACTGTAAAACAAAACCTGCAACCCAAATGTCCACCAACTGATGAATGGATAATAAAACATGGTATATCCATCCAGGGGAATATTAGTCAGCCATGGGAAAGAATGAAGTCTTGATCGATGTTACAACATGCTTGAAACACTGTGCTGAGTGAAGGAAGCCTGTCACAAGAGGACACATCGCATACGATTCCATTTACATGAAAAGTCCAGAAGAGGCAAATCCACAAAGGCCAAAAGTAGATTAGTGGTTGCCAGGGAGGAAGAGGGAGTGGGGAGTAACCTAATGGCTTGAGGTTTCTTTCTAGGGCGATGAAGATGTTCTGGAATTAGCCGTGATGGCTGTGCAACTCTGAGTACTCTAAAAACCACTGAACTCTACCCTTTAAAAAAGACAACCTTTATGGTAAATGAATTATATCTCAAGAAAGCTATTATTTAAGACAAGCTAGAGGGGGGCTTTCCTGATGGCTCAGTGGATAAGAATCCACCTCCCTATGCAGGAGACACAGGTTTGATCCCTGATCTGGGAAGATCCCACAAGCCGTGGGGCAGCAAAGTGGCTGCACCAGAACCATTGAGGCTGGGCTCTACAGCCGGGGAGCCGCAACTACGGAGCCCATGTGCCGCAGTGCTGAAGCCCGCACACACTAGAGCCCATGCTCCGCAACAAGAGAAGCCACTGGAATGAGGAGCCCATGCAACACAACTAGAGAGGAGGCCCCGCTTGCCACAACTAGAGAAAAGCTCAAGTGCCAACAAAGACCCAGCACAGCCAAAAATAAATACATAAATAAAATTATTTTTAAAAAACTAGAATGTGTTACCATCTTTGTAAAAATAAGACACATGTATGCATGCATGCATGTGGGTATACATGCGTGCATGTGCATGCTGGGGGATATGACTTAAAGAATATACACCCAGTTGAAAACAAGGAGTACAGAGAAGTTGCACTTTTCACCTTTCTTCCCCCACATGTTTTTGAGAGGAGCGAAGACATAGTCCACCAGAGTTTTCTCTTTAAAGTTTTTTAAAAATTACATAATTTTTAAAAAGCAAATTAATACGTAAAGCTATAGTCTCACTGTAAATCTATACTATGCTGACAAAGCAGGAGTCCCCCTGTTTATACCCCCACCCATTCTCCTGAGGGTGACCACAGCCAAAGGTTGGCTGGAGCTCCTTCCAGACCTCTGGCTTTGTGTTTAAAATACTGAAATAGATGGTGTTCTTTTAGACTTTCTTTCCTTCCTATGTTTACTTGGCTCTGTGATCTTTGATTTTTATAATAAGCACCTTAAGCAGAAGAAAACCCCCAAACATCCAGCATTTTAAAAGACAGCCTGTGTTCATGCTGCATTATCATGTATGTTACAGAAACTGTGCTTATAACATAATCCCATCTTTATTTTGAAAAGTACATACAGAAACAACTATACATTTGTAAAGCATAGAGAAAGGCCTGAAAAGGCACAAACCAAAACAAATCATGGGTTAGGCTGAATCAGGCATCGAATTGAGGGAAGTGGTTAGGGGAGGCTTTCTTCTTTTATGTATGGTTTTTATCATTTCTTATATTTTGGAGAGCATACTCATATTCATTTAACTTCAAAAAAATCCCAAAGGGAATACAGTTCAGTTCAGTTTAGCTGCTCAGTCGTGTCCGACTCTTTGCAACCCCATGGACCGTAGCACGCCAGGCCTCCCATCACCAACTCCCGGAGTTTCCTCAAACTCATATCCATTGATTCGGTAATGCCATCCTCTGTCGTCCCGCCTTCTATCTTTCCCAGCATCAGGGAATACAGTGAACCCATTAACCGGCTGTTTCACCCCAGGCAACCAAGGCAACCAGAGTTTGCTGTGTCCAGCCTTAGAGGTATGCTAGGCATGCATTTATGTGTTTTTGTAATGAAATTTTTGTTTCACTGACCTTGTGTTACTTTTCTAGTCAAAACAAATGCATATGTACATTTCAATATGTATGCGCACACATAGAAAAACATACTGGAAATACAACAGATTGGAAAGAACCCCAACCCAAATAGTAATCTGGTAATTACTCAGAGGAATTCCCTCTGAATAGTGGGCTACAGGTGAAACTTTTTCTCCTTATGGCTTCCTTGTATTTTGTAGTCTTTCTCTACTACGCATATGTTAACTGTCAGGTGGAAGGAGAAAGTTATAGTGAAGGGTTTCATTTTGCTGTTTTTTTAACGTACTTTCCCCAAGGAAAGCCATGAACGCCTTTTCAGTAGGCAGAGGGGGCGCTCCGAGTGCCCACCGGAAAGGGAGAGCAGGACTTCCCTGGTGGTCTAGTGGCTAAGATTCCAGGTTCCCAATGCAGGGGGTCCGGGTTCAATCCCTGGTTGGGGAACTAGATCCCACATGCTGCAACTCAGACCCAGTGCAGCCAAATAAATAAAAATAAATTTTTAAAAAAAGAAAGTGCAGACGCTGGGCAGAGAAGAGGGGCTGACGCAGGAAACCTTTTCAGGACCAGAGTGGCTCCAGGCTTTTCTGGACGGAACAGACCCTGCCCCAACCCCATCTCAGCCACGTGGGCTCCCACAGTGCTCTGCGGCTCTGGAGGGAAAACAAGGCAGGCTCACAGAGCAGACAGACCTTCCTCCCCTCCGCAAGGCAGCAGCTGGTCAGGCGGGACTCCCTCCAGGGAGCCAGGGCCGTCAGAGCCCCTTTGTGGAGCCCCCAGGGGCAGACGTTCTGTTCCTGAGCCTTGGAGGGTAGGATGGGGCGGGGCGGGGCGGGGCAGGACTACGTCTGAGCACCCACGGGAATGCCAGTCACATGTACCGGACCCCGAGGGCACACTCCTTGGCTGGCAAGCAGCAGGGGGCTTCCCCACCCACAACGCACAAGGCTGCCTCTGGGCAGCCAGGGTGGCGCCTCTAAGCATCGTTGGTCTAAGGGCTCCTAGTAGCAGCAGGAGCTCTGTCCCCACTTGCCCTTCTCTCCCTTCTTGGGGAGACCAGGATGGTGCCCGCACCCCGCAGCCTGCACTGGAGAGGCTGCCGAACACAACTGCAGCAGCCCCCTGCCTGCTAACACCTTCCATCCTGCCAGGAAACAAAGACCAACCTTCAAGGAATAAAATGAGCCTTCTGCCAAAACAGTTGGGTAGATTTTCACCCAGTTTAGAGGGGATGTTTGGAAAGGTCTCCTGAAAACACAGACTGTGCTGTGTGGATGAAATTTCCTCCGGAGTGGTGGTGGTGGTGGAGGGGTGGGTTGGGGTGCATCTCAAAGACTGAGGCATTCTTGGCTGAAGAAGCTAGAGAGTGCGTATGGTTCCTGGCTGGGGGAGACCACTGGGGAGGAGGAAACAGAGAGTGGTTTGACAAGGGCCCCAGATCAAATCACTGGGACAGACGCTGCCAACTGCAAGCACAGTCTTGCAACTTAACTGCTCCTTCTGAAGGCAACTGGCAGCCTGATATGGAGAGCTTCTTGCTAGAGGCAGCAGAAGCATATTTACTTATGACTTATTTTTTTAATTTTATGTTTTGGCTACGCCTCGTGTCCTGTGGGATTGTAGTTCCCTGACCAGGGATCAAACCCACACCCCCTGCGTTGGAAGTGGAGTCCTAACCACTGGATCTCCAGGCATGTCCCAGAAGCATAGTTATTAGATTAAGGTAAATACTTCTTCGGGACCACAACCATCACAGAGGTGCTGATACAATACTGATAACCAGCACTGATCAAGTCCTTACCTGCTTTGTCTTGATCAATTCTCACAAACACCTCTGAGAGGCAGGGATTCATAGTCCCATTTTATAAATGAACAAACTGAGCACCAGAAAGGTTACAGCCCAATGCTACAGTTACTTGCCAATAAGTGGCAAACCCAGGCCCATGTGAGTCCAAGTTCAAGTTTGTCCTGCAGCACACAGGCCATTAGCAGGGCCGCATGAGATGATGAATCCAGTAGACGGCTTCGGGAACCCAGGTGAACTGATGCCCTTCTTACCCCATAAGAGTGGGAATCAGGCCAAGAAGCCTGGGCCAGAAAAGGAGGTCCTCACTGGAGTAAGCAGCCCCTTCAGAGGTCCTGAAACACAGCAGGGTTCTGGGAAGGCCCCTGGATGGGGCAAGGAGCGCAGGGGCATCGCCAGAGTCAGTGTGCCTTTGGAAGATGCAAAGAGTCCTTTCTCCTATCCCATCTACCTACAGCAGGTCCACTCCAGGTATACACCCAAGAGAAGTGAAAACATGTCCACCCAAAAACCTGTACACAAGGGTTCACAGCAGCATTAGTACATAACAGCCCCTAAAGTGGAAACAACCCCGATATCCATCAACTGATGAATGGACAAACAAACTATGGTCTCTCCATAAAAAGGCTTATTATATGGCCATGAAAAGGGATGAAATACTGACACCTGTCTCAACATAGACCTTGAAAACATGATGCTAAGTGAAAAAAAGTCAGTCACCAAAGATCACGTTGCTTGACTGCATTTGGATGAAATGTCCACAATAGGCAAAACCATAGAGACAGAGAGTCTCTATGTCACTCATACACTCACACATGAGAGGTTGCCATGGGCTGGAGGGAGGGGGAGTGGGCAGTGACTGTTGATGACAGAATGTTCTGGAATTAGATAATGGTGATGGTTGCACACCATTATGAATATATTAAAACCCATGGAATTGTACACTTGAAAATGGTGAATTTTCCCCTGGTGGTCCGGCAGTTAGGACTCCACACTTTTACTGCCAAGAGCCCGGGTTCAGTCTCTGGTCACAGAGCTAAGATCCCACAAGCCAAAATAAACACATAAAATGGTGACTTTTATGGTATGTGGACTATATTGCAATTAAACAATGGCCAAGAGGAGTACCATCTATAAAACGTGGACAAAATGGGAATTCCCTGGATGTCCAGGGGTTAAGACTCAGAGTTTTCACTGCCAAGGGCCCGGGTTCAATCCTGGGTGGGGGAACCAAGATCCCACAAGCCTCGCAGCATGGCTAGAAAGAAAACAAAATAAAATGGGGACAAAAATCATTATGTACCCCGGGAGGCTATTGGCTACACCATGTGAAGACACACAGAAAATGCTTAGTGCAGCGCCTGGTACACAGTAAGCACTCAGAACACAGCCGCTATATCATAATGAATCCCATCAACATTGATATTGGCTTTCTGCCTAAAATACAAAGAAGGAGAGTGATACTGGATTGGGGTTGGGGGGCTGCTATTACGATTTTTGAGCTGCAGTCCAGCTGGCAACAGTGTCACTGCAGAACACGGCTGGGCAGGCCACCCTCCCTTCTCTCCAGCGAAGTGCCATCTCCATAGCAACCACATCAGCTCAGGCCAGGGGCTCCTGTTCCCAGCCGGGTGACAGCATCGCCACAGCAACCTGTCAGGATGGCAAAGGCAGATCTCGATGATGGGACTAGAGGAGCTCTGGCAGAAGAATTGCTAAGGGACCCCTGTCTCCATAGCAACCATATCAGGAAAGAGAAGGAGGGGGGGAGGAGGGCAATCAGCCAATAAACACATGGCCACGCCTCCTTGCCCAGATCCTAAGACTCCAACGGGCATCAGGGAAGGCTAAACCAACCCTGCTGATATCACCTTCAAGAGGAAGTGAGGGGCTTCCCTGGAGGTCCAGTGGCTAAGGATCCACCTTACAATGCAGGGGACGCGGGTTCGATTTCTGGTGGGGAACGAAGATCCCACATGTTGTGGGGCAACTAAGCCCGTCCACCACAACTCCACAACTATGAAAGATCCCGCATGACACAACTAAGACCTGCTGTAGCCAAATAAATAAGTAGGAAGCGAACCAGTGTTTCTTGAGCATCTACTGTGTGCCAGGCCCCACAAAGGACTCTTAACATGCTTGACTTCCTTTAAAATTTCACTAATAATGACCATGTCCCCCTAAGAAAAGCCCTGGGCTTCCCTGGTGGCTCAGAGGTTAAAGCATCTGCCTGGAATGCAGGAGACCCAGGTTCGATCCCTGGGTTAGGAAGCTCTCCTGGAGAAGGAAATGGCAACCCACTCCAGTATTCTTGCCTGGAGAATCCCATGGATGGAGGAGCCTGGTAGGCTACAGTCCATGGGGTCACAAAGAGTCGGACTCGACTGAGCAACTTCACTTTCACTTTCACAGCAATCATATAGTACAAAGCAAAGGTCACTCTCTACCCCACTCCCACCACTTCTAACACCTGAGTTCAGTGGGTTTTTCCCCAGATTTTCCTCCAGGCTATGCAATTTTGCACATAGACACATATGCTTCAAAACCAGTCTGTTCTGTACAGGTCTCCAAAGTGATTAGCGAGATTGCACAACATGCAATGATGGATCTATCATTTCCTTTTTGTGCTTAACAATGTACCTTAGAAATCTTTCCACATCGGTGCATATGCATCTACCTTTAAGAAAAAAAAAAAAGGAAAGTATACCTAATATAAAATTTACCATTTTAACCATGTTTTCCTTTTATGATCGTAAAATATACATAACATAAAATCTGCCATTTTTAACCACTTGCAAGTGTACAATCCAGTGGTATAAGCACCACTCACCCCCAGAACTTTATCATCACCCCCAACTGAAATGCTGTATGTAGTAAACAATATCTCCCCACACCCTCCCCCTCCAGGTTCTGATAACCTCCAACCTACTTCTGTTTCTATGAATCTGACTACTCTCAGTATCTCATCCGAGTGGAATCATACAATACTTGTCCTGTCGTGTTTGGCTTATTTCATCGAGCACAATGTCCTCGAGCTTCACCCACACTGTAGCCTGTGTTAGAATCACATTCCTTCTTAGGATTGCACATACAATGTAAGTACATACTACATATCTCTTTGTTCATTGATGGACATGTTGGTTGCTTGCACCTTCTGGCTGCTGTGAATAATGCTGCTGTGAATGCTGTTGCTGTTTAGTCGCTCAGTCGTGTCCGACTCCTTGCAACCCCAGGGACTGCAGCCCACCAGGCTCCTCTGTTCATGGAATTCTCCCAGCAAAAATACTGAGTGGGTTGCCATTTCCTTCTCTAGGGGATCTTTCTGACCCAGGGATCGAACCTGGGTCTCCTGCTTGGCAGGGGGGTTCTTTACAATTGAGCTACAAGGGAGGTCTGCTATGAATATGAGAGTACCAATATCTGTCCATGTCCCTATTTTCAATTCTTTTGGGTATATACCCAGAAGTAGAACTGGCTTATTTGGTGACTCTGTGTTTAATTTTTTCAGGAACCGCCTTATTACCTTATTCTTTCTGACTTCTTCATAGTGTTCTCTGGCTATGAATCTTATGACTGATCAGGAACCTCGTAAGCTAGGTGGTTCTGTTACTATTCTGACGTCACAGAGGAGGAAACAGGCTTAGAAAGGGAGGTGGCTTCAGGGTCTCAGCCACATCTCAGCCAAGGAAAGGCTGGGTGACCTCAGGCAAGCTCTCCCTCCCTGGGCCTCCTTTTCCCCTCTTTTTTTTCTTTTTAATTTATTTATTTTATTTGGAGGCTAATTATTTTACAATATCGTAGTGGTTTTTGCCATACACTGACATGAATCAGCGATGGGTGTACATGTGTTCCCCATCCTGAACCCACCTCCCACCTCCCTCCCCATTGCATCCCTCTGGGTCATCCCAGTGCACCAGCCCTGAGCACCCTGACTCATGCATCAAACCTTTTCCCCTCTTTTACAGTGGGAACAGCCTGACTTCCAAGGCACTTTCTGAAACTGTCTCTCCTTTTCACTATGAAGGGTGGCAACAATGAGATGTGTGGAGACGGCGCCCTGTGGCACCAGGCCAGGCCAAGTCATGGGGGACAGGAGGCTGCCTGAGAGAAGGGGGGCCCCACCCCGCCCTGGGAAGCCCTGAGCAGCACATACCTCCCTCTCCACTCTGAGAAGCCTTTGGCACACCAAAACACCCAGCGGGAAGGGCAGCTGAAGGGCTGCTCTGGCCTCGGGGCCATGGTGTGTCCTGGAACGCTGGAATGCCTGTCCCCAGGAAGATGAGGCCTGTGCCCCAGCACAACATTCGATCCTAGGATGCCTCAGGAGCAGTGAGACAGCTGAGGCCCAGCTGGAGCCAGAAGGCACCCGGGCTGCCTGGGACACAGAGCGCTGGCTTCTGGAAGATTCCAGCCCTTAGGCATTGCCTCTGCTGGTGGTTTCCAATCAGTGCACCCCAATGGGCCCTACTTGACCTGGAGGATATTCCTCCTTCCCTCAGGGCCATTTTCCCATCCATAAAATGGGTACAATCACAAGTTCTTTGGGCCTATTATGGAAATTATAGAAAGTGTCTGGCATGGTGCTTAACGTGTTGTACACCTAACATACAGCAGGAAGAACGGGCTGCCAGGTGGGAGGGGCGCTCCTGAGCAAAGACAGAGAGCCTGGTGCCTGGAGTCACATTCAAGAAGCAGCTGTGTCCTAAAAATGTGCTGAGACATCAGTCAGAGGCCAGCCCCAGCAGTGATTTTATACCGAGTGGCAGCGCTTGGCCGTCCCTAAAGCACATCCATAAAATCTATCCCACTTAGTCCTTCTGATGACTTGGAAGTATTACTATCCCATTTTATAGATGATGAGACTGAGGCGCAGAGGGCTGGGCTCTAGGCTGGGCATTGCTGCATGTTTTCTCAGCTAATCTCCCACCCAGTTGTGCTCCTCTGACGGCTGGCTGTCCTTCATTGGCCTCTGGGCTCCTGGAGGCCAGGAGCCAGGTGTCTCTCAAGCACCACTGTGTCCTTGGTGTCCAGCTCACAGTTCTCACAGGAGGTGCTCAGGGAGTATGTGCTGGACCAGTGAATGAATAGATAGCTCTGCCAGGATGGCATAACAGTGCACAGCAGAGGTTCAGAGACACTGGCTGGGGTGGGGCTGCCGCACGCCAGGTAGAGCAGGACCCTCACCTCTCTCGGCCGCTCCAGCTCTGTCTGCAGCACCTGCTTGGCCAGCTCAGTCTCAATAAGCCGCTGCCGAAGCTCCTCATTCTCCTCTTCCAGCCTCGCCCGTTTTTTCTCCACCGCCTCCAGCTCCTTGTGCAGCCGCACTGAGATGTCTTTAGAGACCTGAGCAAAGGCGAGTGACAAGCAGGGCGTGAGCAGGCTGAAGGCCATCCCACCTTGGCCACAGAGCAACTCCAGGGCAGGCAGTTACTCTTATCACCCCCACTTAAAGAGGAAGAAACTGAGGCACAGAAAGGTCAAGTAACTCAACAAGGGTGACACAGCCAGGAAGTGGGAGAACCAAAACCCAAACCCAGGAACCCTATGCTTCCTGTGTTCACATTACAGTCCAGCCCCTAGAAAGTGAGAGGCCCTGTCTGTCCTTAGCAGTGCCTTTACATTTATCTGGATCTTTTAATGCTTCCAAAAGCCCCTCCCATCCACCTTCTCACCCAGTTCTCTCAAGAGCCGATGGCAGGACCAGAAGCTCATTCTTACTTATGTATATACGTATGTACTTATTTATTTGGGGCTGCCCTAGGTCTTCAGTGCACGCGCACTCTCTCTAGCTGAGGAAACCAGGGGCTACTCTCCAGCTGTGGTCGCGGGCTTCCCTTGCAGAGCACGGGCTCCAGGTACATGGGCTTCCGTAGATGTCCCTCTCGGGTTCCTGTGATGTGTGGAATCCTCCCTGACCAGGGATTGAACCCATGTCCCCTGCACCGGCAGGCGGAGTTCCAACCACTGGACCACGAGGGAAGGCCCGGAAGCTCACTTCAAAGAGAGGGGAGGGACTTCCCTGGTGGTCCAGTGGCTAAGACTCCACGCTCCCAAAGCAGGGGCCCCTGATTCAACCCCTAGTCAGGGAACAAGATTCGACATGCTGAACTAAGAGTTCCCATGCCACAACTAAAGACATCTCGCATGCTGCAACGAAGACCCAGCACGCCAAAGAAATTAAAAAAAAAAATACACAGAGGGGAAACCCAGAGCAAGACAGGCTCCCCTAAAGCCCTTTGAACCCCATTTTTTCTCTGCCAGTGACCAGCATATATTCCTGAGCAAATCATTTCCCTATTCTGCCTCTGTTTCCTTCACTACAAAATGGGTACAATAATAATAGCACAACCTCACAGGCCGACAGGAGGCCTGAATCAGCTGTTGCACCAACGGCTTGGCTCAGGGCCTGCACAGTGAGCACTGGGTGAGTGGTGGCGGCTGCTGGGAGAGGCTGAGTCCAGAGAGGGCATGGCTTGCTGGGGGTCACAGTGTGACACAGACCCCGAGGCCTGTTTCCAATTGTCTGGGATACAGAACATGCGCCAGATGACAGAGGCTGGGCAGCAATCCAGGTCATCCCTCCGGGAGGAGCTGACAGAGCCACAAACCCCAGGTCACCGGCTCCAGGACTCTGCTGCAACAGCGCTCCATTTCTTTGAGGACACGCCCTGTCCTATCCCCTGATGGTGAGGGTGAAAGGGTAGGAAAAGGGGTCTCTGGCAGTGAGGAAGGCCCTTTTTCTTTCTTTTAATATTCTTTTTTTTGGGGGGCTGTTCCAGGTCTTAGCTGCTGCGTGCAGGGTTTAGTTCCCTGACCAGGGATTGAACCTGGAGCCCCTGCACTAGGAGCATGGAGTCTTAGCCACTGGACCACCAGGGAAGTCCCAAGGAAGGCCCTTCTGAGTCCCTAAGAGGACTAAGCATCGGCATTTGTTGAATACCTGCTGTGTGCCAGATTCACCCGTCTTCATCCCAATTCTGCCCCCATTTTGCTGGCAAGGAAATAAGAGGCTCAGAGGGCAAGGCCCCCCAGAGTGTAGGCCGAGCTGGGGGACCTCAGGAGCTTTGGCTGAAAGGCCGTGTGGCCAGGACTCCACAAGGGGTGTGAGGACTTTTGCCAGCAAGAAGGATAAACGAGACAGACAGCCCAGCGCCTCGGGCCTGCCAGTCTCGGAAATGACCGTGGCACCTCCTTCCCGCCGGAAGGGAAGAGGGCCCTCCCTGGCTCTGCCTTCTGCCTGGGCCCAGGCCCAGCTCAGCACAGACCCCTTGGCAGTGTGCAAGGCAAGCCAGGAAAAACAACAGCCAGAGAGGAAATTCAGCACTCCCTCTCTCCTCCCTCCGTTGCCCACTGCCTCTCTCCACCCTTGAAGATCTCCAAGGGCGGCCAGAAGCCGGCTCACCAGGCTCCTTCCACAGTCTCTCTAGGCCCCCAAAACCTTGCCCCTCCACAAAGTGGGGTGAGCAATTCCTCACTAGCAGAACAAAGATGTTGCAGGTGGCAAAACTGGCTTCAAGCCTAATTTCAGCCCTCACTGGGTGTGTGACCCAGGACAGGAGTTTTTTAACCATCTGAAGTCTCGGTTTGTGCATCAGTAAAAGGGGGTGACAGTGCCTTGTCACAAAGGCTGTCATGGGGAATAAACAACACAGGGCTTGGGCTGATGGCTAAAACATAGCAGGTACTCAAAAGTATAATGATTTTGGGGACCTTTTGGGTGGTACAGTGGTTCAGATTCCAAGCTTCCAATGCAGCAGGCACAGATTCGATCCCTGGTCAGGGATCCCACATGCCACATGGTGTGGCCAAAACAAAAAAAAAAGAAGAATGAGTTTGTAATGCAGTGTTAAGATTACCGCTTCACCTCTGTGCACTGATTTTATCCAACTTGGTCCAACATCTCATAGCTTCACTCTTGAGTTTAGGGTCAGTATTTCTGCTAGAGGTATTCAGCCCCAGGCTTCTGGCTCCGGTCCCAAGTTTTAGGCTGTGAGGTCACTCAGTGAGCCCCTGTCCTGATGAATACTTCATTCATTCATTCACTCACTCATCCATCTGCTTAGCCCCCAGGGGGCAGGAGTGGTGGAGCCCAGAGGTCCAGAATCCAGGCCATGTCTGGACTCCTTCATATCTCTCTATCCTGGTAGCAGTGCAGAGTCTGGCATATACTAAGTGCCTAATAAGTGCTCCTTGGATGAACAAACAGATCTGAGACTCCAACAAGCAAAATGGGTGGTAGGCAATGAAGGAGTGAATGACTGACACATGGGAAGCTGCACCTGGCCAGGCTTGGCTGGGGATGCACTCCCCCAACCACCCACACCCCCAAATGTCCGGAGGGGACTGTGTCCCTGACTGGGGTTGAGGGACCAACTGCTGAGGGGGACCCGGGGCTCCTGTCCCAACTACACTCCCACCTGGGCAAGCTCCTCTCCGCCAGGGGTCCACTCCATTCCCACCAAGGCCTCAACCTGGTGACCAAGTGACCCACTCCCCACCAAGAAGGCATGATCAGTGTGGATTCCTGGATCTTCTGGGGTCCATGAGTGACTCTGTGGATTTCATCCCTTCCATGAGTCCCCAGCTGCCTTCTGTCCTCTTCCCCAGGAAACCCCTTCTCCATCTGCTCTCTATCCCCAAGGGTGCCTTGTAAAGAAGGCCTAGCGCCAGGTAGCTTACAGAATTCCAGTTTGGACAAATCTCAGGTCCCCACAGAACCCAGTGCCCCTCATGAAGGCCCACAGCAACAAAGAGCACACGTCTAGAAGGCAGGAGCCTTGCTGCCTGGGCCTGTCCCTTCCCCTCTCTGAGTCTCAGTGGTCCTTGGCCCCCTGGCTCCCACAGGTAAGCAGGCAGAATCAGGTCACTCCCTGAGCACACACCACGTGCCTTTCTACCCTCAGGAAGTGCTTTATCTTCCCCATTCTGGGGCTCAGAAAGAAAAGGTCACTTGTCCAAGGTCACCCACTAGGAAAACCAGATTTGAAATCAGGTGGGTCAGCTCTGGAGTCTTGCTCTCAGTATGCGCCTGCTGTTGGCCTGAAACTTGAAAACACATTGTGTTAATATCGGTAATGAAAGTATTAATAATAAGCACAGGGACTCCGCTGGTAGTCCAGCGGTTGAGAATCTGCCTTCCGATGCAAGGGATGCAAGTTCTTTCCCTGGTCAGGGAATTAAGATCCCACCCATTAAGGCACAACTATAGAGCCTATGCATCCCAAGGAAGATCCCATGTGCCAAGACCCCTGTGAGAGTTACAAGGAAGATCTCACGTAACTAAGACCCAACATAGCCAAAAACTGAATATATATATATATATATTTAAAGCACAATGTGTGCTCATACCGTCAGGGGCTCAAAGGGCCCCACCTGCCTATTTCATGTGATCCCCTCACGACCCTCCCAACTATCCCCAAGTTGGGGAGACTGAGATACTACAGGAGGCGAAGCAGCTGCAGCTTCCGGAAAACAGGGCAAATCCCCAAAGCACAAACAAATGCTCTCAGCCATGAGGTCACTGTTTACAGCGCTGGGGCCCGGCTCCTGCCAAATGCAACTGGCAGCCTCCGGGCCACAGCCAGCTCGCTCATCGGCCCCTCGCTCCTAAGCCTAAGGCTTTAAGGCGTCTCTGTCACACTGAATCCTCAGGGCAAGGCTGGGCTGGGAGCCCTCACTGAGGAACACCCCATGTCCAGCAGCATCTGGACTCAGTGTGGCTACATGCTCCCAAGAATCCAGGGAGGGTGGGGAATGTCACCCCCATCCCCTGAGGCTGGGGGCCTGGGAATCTACATGGTAAACAAACCTCCAGGCTATACTTATCCATCAGGGAGGCTGAGATTCCACCCACTTCCTGGCCCTGGCCCAGCCACTCATCTCACCTGTAAGTTTTTCTCCTGAACAATAACAGTAACTCCCCAACCAACATTTACTTATTTGCTGGGGGGTGTCCTGAGCTGGCGCCTCCGCTCAGCACGCTCTTTACTTGCACTATTTAATTTTATCCTCACAAAATTCTCTCCACGTAGAGACTTGCTGCACCCCCATTTTCCACACGGGGAAACTGAGGCTCAGGCTGCAAAGCAGCTCTCCCAAAGCCACAGGGCAAGCAAATGGCAGAGCAGGTCTCTGCCCACCTCTGCCCTCCTCATGATAGACAACATTCCAGCCGAGATTCTGTGGGTCCTGCCAACTGTGAGAACCAGCAAAGAATGAGAGAGCCTGGGGGCTCATGGGGAGAGGGAGGACCAAGGCCTGAGGCTTCTTTCACAGCACCCATACCAATAGCCCACCTGGTTGCTAAAACCACTAGAGCTGCTAAAGCCCTGAAGATTCAGCTGCTCTAAGCCTGCCATTTAAGAGAAGAGGAAACTGAGATCCCAAGAAGTGGCCCCATGCCAGTCTGCTCTTGCTGGCTGAGAAATCAGAGCATCCCTTCCAGACAGCAACCAGTCCTCTCCACACTTAGGTCCATCAAGCCCTCCCAGGCGATACCAGGGAAGTCAGCATTCTAAGAACCTCTGAGAAATGCCCCAGAACGTCCTCAGCACATGGGACTGAGGGAGGTAGCCAGAGCTGTCCAGTCCAGGCCGGCATGGATGAGCTCAGCGCCCCAGCTGCAGGCTCAGGGAGAGGAGGGAGGGAAGGGGCAAGCCGATTGCTGATTGGCTGGTTCAAATCCCAACAGAAGGGGCCCGCTCCCCCTGCCCAGACTCCAGGGGCCTCCCTGCTCACACTCTGCACACACACCAGCTGCTCCTGGCTCCTCCCATGGAGGCATCAGCCACCCAGCCAGTCTGCTCCCAGTTCCAGCCTTCCTCCACGCCTTCCTCATCTAAGGCTGACTTTTCTGGGTCTCTGCCTGAAAGCCCCAACTACCTGGACCCAAACCCAGATTCCTCTAAGCCTCTAGGGCTCTCCTTCACCCTCCACCCTCTCAATCCGGTGCTTGGAGTTTGAATATTTCTGTAACTATTTATCCCAGAAGCTGCCTTCTCAGATAGCGAGGAGCACTTCGTTCTTGATTTTTTTTTTTAAGTATTTGTATTTAGTTATTTGGCAGCTCTCGGTCTCAGTTGCAGCACGTGGGATCTTCGATCTTTGTTGTAGTCTGCCAGATGTTCAGTTGTGGCATGTGGAACTGAACCCAGGCCCCCAGCTTTGGGAGTGCAGAGTCTTAGCCACTGGGCCATCAGGGAGGTCCCTGGTGCACTTTGGACTTGGAGATACAACCTTTCTGAGCTCTGGTTCGTCATCAGCAGACTTGATGCACCTGCTCGTGCAGGACAATGGGAGAAGCCAAGTCCAGGGTGGGGCTGGTGTTCACTCTTCACCCCCCTTACAGGGGCTCTCTTCCTCCAACACTCCTTGTACCTCAAGCCTCGGCTCAGAGGGCCCCCTGCAGGAAGACCCCATAAGCTCCCCAGGCTGTGCGAGATGCCCTCACCCCCAGCTCCTACCTCCCTGGATGACACTGTGCTGAGTGCTGAGAGCTGGGTGTCGGGCCAGGTCCCCCAGATTTCTCAGTCTCCAGACCTGGGCTCACACAGACAGGTAAGGCAGACTCCTCCCCACACCAGACCGCAGGCCATCGTTCGGCTCCCTGAGGCCGAGGACAGTGAGGTCAGGCAGCCAGCATGGGAGGCTGATGAGCGTGCGCTCTGCCAGCTACACAGTGGGTCCCGTGACCTTGGAGAAGTATTTCCTTTCCCTGAGCCTCACTTTCCGCATCCAGAAAAATGGGAATAACAATAGTAGCTAACATTTTTCAGTGTTTACAGTGACCTCTTACCTACCTGATCTCATCTCATCTCATAAAGCCCTGTGAGGCATGGGCTGCTGTTATATCCATTTTACAGATGAGGAAACTGAAACACAGGTGACTTGCTCAAAACCATAAAATTGGGGCATATTGGGGCTAAGATATAAACCAGCCTTATCCAACTCCAGACCTTCGCTACTCTCCATCAGCATAAGAAAGAAAACTTTCACAGAACTGCGCAGAGATAACACGGAGCCCAGCACGAGGTGTGTGGCTGTGACTCACATGGCAGCTGCTGTTGGGAGGATTCATATTGATGGCCCATCAGTTCATCAGGGATCCCCATTTACAGATGAGGATGCTGATGAGGATGCTGACACGCATAGAGATGATGGAACTTGCCCAAGGGACACATAAGGAGTGAGCTGACTGGGGCCCACTCAGACTCAGGACCCTCCCCCGCCACCCCCGCCCAGCAGGGGCGCCTCTGAGGACTGGGGAGGCGGCCCAGGCTCACCTTGACGTCCTGCTCCAGGCCGCGGATGAGCTCGCCGTCCACCTGGCCGGTCTGGGCAGCGCGGAGGCTGCGGCGCTCGGCTTTGCGCAGCCGGTACTGCAGGATGCGACAGGTCTTGCTGGCCTGGTCCAGCTGCTGCCGCAGCTCCTGCAGCTGATATACATCCTCTTCCATATAGACATCCCGCATCTCCAGCATCTCTGCCCGCAGCTCCTCGATCTCGTCCTGCAGAGGGGGATGAGAGGTCAGGTCGCTGGGCCCTGTGGCAGTGGCCAGAGTGCTTGAGCACAACCCATACCCGACACTGTCCTAGGCACTCCTTGGGGGAGGGGGGTCTGAGAGTGTTAGGCTGCACAATGCAACCACCCCCCAAGTGCCCACATCCTAATTCACAGAATCTGAATATGTCACCTTACATGGCAAAGGGACTGTACAGACATAATTAAATTAAGGATTTTGAGATTGGGAGATTATCATGGATTTTCTGGGTGGACCTAATGTAATCACAAGCATCCATATAAGAGGGAGATAAGGGACTTCCCTGGTAGTCCAGTGGCTAAGACTCCATGCTCGCAATTCCGGGGGCCAGGTTTGATCTGTGGTCAAGGAGTTAGATCCCACATGTCTCAACTAAGAGTTCGTGTGCCACAACTAAAATAAAGATAGATCGTGCGTGCTGTAATGACGACTGAAGAACCTGCGTGCCTCAACTAAGACTGGGAGCAGCCAAACAAATACATAAAAATTTAAAAACAAGAAAAAAGAGGGAGGCAAAGCGATCAGAGCAGGAGTAAGTGATGTGGTAGAGGTTGGGGTGATGTATGCTGAAGGTGGAGAAAGGGCCGAGGGCCTGCGGAGGCAGGCAGCCTCTAGGGAATGGACTCTCACCACAGCCTTTGCAGGGATGGAATCCTGCCAACAGCTTGGTTTTTAGATTTCTGATCTTCAGAATTGTAAGATTCAGAATTGTAAGATGATAATCTGGGATTGCTGCAAACCACTAAAGTTCTGGTAATTTCTTATAGCAGCAACAGGAAGCTAATACACTGGGGAAGCAGAAAAGGGCTCATTCAACAAGCATTTATGGACACCAACTGCATACCAGGCCCTGTGCAAGCAGGGGAGTAGGGAAGGAGCACAGCAACCAAGACAAACGTGGCCCTTTCGGTACCGTCTGTGTGGAACCCCAAGTCTCACTGGCTAGACACACTGTAAATGGACAGATTAAAAACCCCTCAGACACTGTTAAGAGTTATGAAGATAGAAAACCAAAAATAAAACACGTGGGTAATGTGATAGCGTGATGGGGGAACATGCTATGTTAGAGGACATGGCTGGGGGAGGCCACCCCTGAAGGGTCATTTGAGCTGAGGCAGAAGGAACACCCGTGAGACAGAGGGGTGGGTGGAGTGTGTGCAAAGGCCCTGAGGCAGGAAAGAGCGCAGAGTATCAGGATGCAGCAAAGTGGCCGGGGAGCTCCAGGGGTGAGGTGAGGCTGGGGAAACTGACAGCAGTCAGCCATCCAGAGCTTTGAAGGGCTGAGTAAAAATCTGAGTTTGGGACTTCCTTGGCGGTCCAGTGGTTAAGAATCTGCTTGCCAATGCAGAGGACAGAGGTTAAAATGGCTGTCTGGGGAGGCCTTACAAATAGCTGTGAAAAGAAAAGAGGCGAAAAGCAAAGAGAAAAGGAAAGATATAAGCATCTGAATGCAGAGTTCCAAAGAATAGCAAGAAGAGATAAGAAAGCCTTCCTCAGCGATCAATGCAAAGAAATAGAGGAAAAGAACAGAATGGGAAAGACTAGAGATCTCTTCAAGAAAATTATAGATATCAAGGGAACATTTCATGCAAAGATGGGCTCGATAAAGGACAGAAATGGTCTGGACCGCAGAAGCAGAAGATATTAAGAAGAGGTGGCAAGAATACATGGAAGAACTGTACAAAAAAGATCTTCAAGACCCAGATAATCATGATGATGTGATCACTCATCTAGAGCCAGGCATCTTGGAATGTAAAGTCAAGTGGGCCTTAGAAAGCATCACTACGAACAAAGCTGGTGGAGGAGATGGAATTCCAGTTGAGCTATTTCAAATCCTGAAAGATGATGCTGTGAAAGTGCTGCACTCAATATGCCAGCAAATTTGGAAAACTCAGCAGTGGCCACAGGACTGGAAAAGGTCAGTTTTCATTCCAATTCCAAAGAAAGGCAATGCCAAAGAATGCTCAAACTACCACACAATTGCACTCATCTCACATGCTAGTAAAGTAATGCTCAAAATTCTCCAAGCCAGGCTTCAGCAATACGTGAACCGTGAACTTCCTGATGTTCAAGCTGGTTTTAGAAAAGGCAGAGGAACCAGAGATCAAATTGCCAACATCTGCTGGATCATAGAAAAAGCAAGAGAGTTCCAGAAAAACATATATTTCTGCTTTATTGACTATGCCAAAGCCTTTGACTGTGTGGATCACAATAAACTTTGGAAAATTCTGAAAGAGATGGGAATACCAGACCACCTGACCTGCCTCTTGAGAAATCTGTATGCAGGTCAGGAAGCAACCGTTAGAACTGGACATGGAACAACGGACTGGTTCCAAATAGGAAAGGGAGTGCGTCAAGGCTGTATATTGTCACCCTGCTTATTTAACTTCTATGCAGAGTACATCATGAGAAACGCTGGCCTGGAAGAAACACAAGCTGGAATCAAGATTGCTGGGAGAAATATCAATAACCTCAGATATGCAGATGACACCACCCTTATGGCAGAAAGTGAAGAGGAGTTAAAGGGCCTCTTGATGAAGGTGAAAGAGGAAAGTGAAAAAGTTGGCTTAAAGCTCAATGTTCAGAAAACGAAGATCATGGCATCCAGTCCCATCACTTCATGGGAAATAGATGGGGAAACAGTGGAAACAGTGTCAGACTTTATTTTGGGGGCTCCAAAATCACTGCAGATGGTGATTGCAGCCATGAAATTAAAAGACGCTTACTCCTTGGAAGAAAAGTTATGACCAACCTAGATAGCATATTCAAAAGCAGAGACATTACTTTGCTGACTAAGGTCCGTCTAGTCAAGGCTATAGTTTTTCCTGTGGTCATGTATGGATGTGAGAGTTGGACTGTGAAGAAGGCTGAGAGCCGAAGAATGGATGCTTTTGAACTGTGGTGTTGGAGAAGACTCTTGAGAGTCCCTTGGACTGCAAGGAGATCCAGCCAGTCCATTCTGAAGGAGATCACCCCTGGGATTTCTTTGGAAGGAATGATGCTAAAGCTGAAACTTCAGTACTTTGGCCACCTCATGCGAAGAGTTGACTCATTGGAAAAGACTCTGATGCTGGGAGGGATCGGGGGCAGGAGGAGAAGCGGACGACCGAGGATGAGATGGCTGGATGGCATCACGGACTCGATGGACGTGAGTCTGAGTGAACTCAGAGAGATGGTGATGAACAGGGAGGCCTGGTGTGCTGCAATTCATGGGGTCGCAAAGAGTCGGACACGACTGAGTGACTGAACTGAACTGAACTGAACTGAACTGCCAATGCAGAGGACAGAGGTTTGATCCCTGGTCTGGGAAGATTCCACATGTCGTGGGGCAACTAAGCCCATGGGCCACAACTACTGAAGACGCTGTGCTGTCGAGCCCGTGCGCTGCAATAGGAGCAACCACCATGAGAAGCCCGTGCACTGCAACCAGAGAGGAGAGTCTGCGTAACAAGGAAGACCCAGGAGAACCGAAAAAATAAAAGAATCTGAGCTTGGGTTTTAAGTGGAGGGGGTTGGGTTGAGGGGGTGACCTCACTTCCTCAAGGCAGCTCCTGACCACCTCTGACATCAGTTCCCAGATGTCCTTCACTTCCCCCTTTGTCCACATGAACACATCAGTAATTCTTCATTTAACAGTCTATCTCCCAGAGACACTGTGAGTGCCAGGGGCAGGGTCGGGGGCTTCCCCATGTCTATCTCACTCCCTGCTGTATCCCCCACACCGAGCATAGGGCCCAGCATCCTGAGTGTACAGTGGCACGTCTGGTTAGGCAAACAACCCTAAGGAGACACGGCAACCTGCAGCAATCATTAGACAAAGTGTAGCAGTGGGGAGACCCTGGAGAAGAAACCAGTGATCACTATGTCTAATAGCAGACGTGAAAGCTGAATCCCAAATAAAAGGATCTACCTTTCGTGTGACTGAACGCATCAAATAAGACCGTAGACTAAAAAGAGAAACTGAACTACTATATATAAAATAGATAACTAATCCGTGGAGAAGGAGGAAGTGGCCCAGTCTACGATCACACCAGTTAAAGAAATGAGGAAATGAGGGCTCCACACTCATTTCAGCTGGCAAGATTAAGGAAGCGCAAAGGAAACGGCACTCAGGAAGTGTGGGCCAGTTGGCTAAATCCAAGCTAAACCAGCCTCCAGATGGGCCTGTGTTCAAATCCTTGCCATACCATTTATAGAACATGTTGATGAGGAAGATGTGGGGGTCTGAGTGGACCCCAAGCTCAGGAAGAGCCAAAGGGAAGTGCGGGGCATGCATGACTAATGATGCTCGACTGCATTAAAAGATGTATAACATGTAGGGATTTCCCTGGTTGTCCAGGGTGTTAAGAATCCTCCTTGCAATGCAGAGGATGTGGGTTCAACCCCTGGTCAGGGAACTAGGATCCTTGAGGAGCAACTAAGCCCATGTGCCATAACTACTGAGCCTGCACACTTTGGAGCCCGTGTGCCACAACGACAGAGTCCATGCACCACAATGAAACATTCAACATCACTCGACGAAGATCCCACGTGCCGCAACAAAGAGGCCATTCAGCCAAATAAATAAATAACTATTAAAGATAACTGAAATTTTTTAAAAAAGATGTGTGACATTTAGATCATAAGAGGTGACAGACACCTTTCATCACAGGACCACATCCAGTGCACTGAAGTCAATTTTGCAGGACCACTTAAAAATAACCTTTTAAATAACTGATTTTTCTATTGATGAAAGTAAATGATGACCACAGAAATAGTTTAGAAAATAAATAGGATACAAACCACTCAAAATTCTTCTACCTGGTCCTGAATCACAGTGCGCTTCTCAAAGTGTGGTCCCTGGACCAGCAGTGTTGGCTACATCGGGAACCTTGAAATTCTTACACCCTCACCAAGACCTACTGAATCAGAAACCCTGGAAATGGGGGGCCCCGAGTGACTCTAAGGCAGGGTGTTTCCTTACAGTCTTTTTCCCCTAAATGGGCAAGAGTCCCATGTCTCAGCACACAAGCTCCTCCAGCCCAGAGCCTAGCACAGAACAGGGTCTCAGTAAGCATCTGTTGAAGAAGTGAATGAATGAATGAATGGCCTTTCTCACACGAGCAGCTGCCTCTCCGGGCCCGCCCTTCACCACAGTCCATTTCGGAAAATGCAGGATGTTGCATTCACGCCAGCTCCATCTCTCTGTGGCAGCCAAGGGGGCCCAGGGCCCTTGGGGGTTTGTCCCAGCTGCGGGCAGAATGCAGTCAGCCCCTCCTGGCACGCTCCACAGGAGAGGGTGAGTCCACAAAGGCTGGCTTGTGGGCCGCATGGCTGGGTCTGCTGGGATGTGGGCAGCAGAAACTGGTGAAGGCGGGACATAGGCCGGGTTTAAGCTTTCGGGGTCTGAGGTGGGGGCTGGGAAAGAGGCTTCTGGGACACGAGGAGGGGGCAAAGAGCAGAACTCTGCTTTCCTCCGAGGTTCTTAGACCTCACGGAGCCGCTCCACCTCCTGGGACTCCTGCATCCACAGGCTGTCTGATGCAATGGAGGGAGCTGGTAGGGAATTGCCAGGTGGATGGGGAGCTCAGCCTTCCCTTCAAAGACAGCTCAGTGACTCCGTTGAGCCCCTCACCCAAAAGCACGGAAGTGGGGAGAGAGGGGCCAAACTCCACTGGACTCTGCCAGCCCTGTGGCTATTCAGTGAGGTTGTCAGAAACTACCCCCACCCCGTATCAGTGGGGAAACCCAAACCTCATCCCCCACGGTAGACAGAAAACGGCCACACTGCCCAAAGGTGCCCACCTCAGAGCCTGGGGGCCCCTGATTCTCAACCCCCTGTCAGAAATGCCAGACGAAAGAAGCCGAGGAAGGACCCTGGAGGTCCAGTGGTTAAGACTCCTTGCTTCCACTGCAGGGGGCACAGGTTCGATCCCTGATCAGGGAACTAAGATTCCGCAAAGTGTGCAGTGCAGCAAAAAAAAAAAAAAAAAAAAAAAAATTATTTTGCTCTGATTATAGAGGTTAATGGGCTTCCCTGGTAGCTCAAATAGTGAAGTATCTGCCTACAATGCAGGAGACCCGAGTTTGATCCCTGGGTGGGGAAGATCCCCTGGAGAAAGGAATGGCAGCCCAACCCACTCCAGTATTCTTGCCTGGAGAATTCCACAGACAGTTCATGGGGTCACAAAGAGTCAGACGTGACTGAGTGACTTAACACTTTCACTTTCATAGAGGTAACACTTGTTTATTGAGAAAAACTTGAAAAAGAAAAAGGAGGTAGCTTCCTCTCTCCTCCCTGATATTTGCTGGTTTCTGTGTTAGGTTCACGCTTCTTACCCTGGAATCCAGCCCTGCCTCTCTCCATGTCTCCTCCTCACAGGGCTCACAGCCCTGCCTCTGCCATAGAATCCTCAGCCCCCATGTCCAGACATGCCTTCAAATAAAAAGCAGCTCACTGATTACTAGGCCCAGTCCAAGCAGAGTACATGCACAATAGTCTTACCTTACCAGCCCTGTGAGGTAGGTAGGGGAGAATGTTCCCACTTTGCAGATGAGGAAACTGAGGCTCAGAAGTTTCCCAGAGGGATTAAGAATCTTCCTTGCAATGCAGAGGACGTGGGTTCAATCCCTAGTTGTGGAACTAAGATCCACATGCTGTGTAGCAACAAAGCCCATGTGCCCCAACTAAGATCTGATGCAGCCATATTAATTAGCTAATTCTTTTAAAAGAGGGAGAGCCTAGGCTGCTCCAGCACTGGCCTCAGATCCTCATGCCACCCAGGAGGATGGGCAGGGTCTGCTCCCCACCCACACCCTGCCCACAAGTACATTTCAGTCTATCCCCACCACACTCTCTAATGACCCATGAGGTCAGCCTGCAGGAAGTAGCCTCTCAGGGGCAGGCCAGTTCCCCAAAACGGACTGATTCCCAGGAACCCTGGGGGAATTGGCCAGGAAGAGTCTCTTGGTCCACGCTGGGCTGGAGGGCCAAACATGAGCTCACACAACCGCTAATAACAGCGTGGCATTGCATGGCAGCACGGGGCGTCACAATTTACAAAGACATTCCACGTGACTCATCTCGCGGGTCCTCACAGAATCCCCACAGCCAGGCAGCACAGGAATTCACGTCTCGTTCTAGGGGCAAAGAACCGCAGAGGAGCACAGGGATGTGGGCTCTGCCCAAGGTCACCCAGAGACACCTCCAAGCAGGACTCAGGCTCTCTCATCTGCACCAGAACGCAGGGAGCCCATGAACTTCAGTGGTAAGGGGAAAAAAAAATCACGCCTTTATTTTTCACTAACACTAACTAAAAATTAACATTTCTTATATTCTGGACAAACCACAGTTGTATCAGGAGTACTTACGGCTTTGGCACCAAAAGAAAGAAACAGTTGTTGCAGAAATGTCAAAATATCCTTTACACTCATCAGTACCTTTGAAATTACAGTGTTAGTAGACCTATTTCCAGATCTTATGAGTTAATAAGCACACCTATTACTATGTCATCATTTAAATATATACTTTGATAATTGTATTTCCATATGCTTGCTTTCCTTTACATTTCGTTTTAAACATTTAAAAACACTATTCTGAAAATTACTCTCAGCAGAGAAACTAAAGGGAGACACGGCACAAAATAAAACGGAATCTGTGTTTCCTCTGGAGCCGCCTCATCTGTAGGGTTTGGGTAGCAACCCAGACCCCCACTCTCCACCATCAGGGCAGCACAGGGCAGAAGCTGGAGAAGAAGAGCTCTGATTTCAAGCCACATTTAAAATATTCCAGAAAAGGGGATTCCCTGGCAGTCTGGTGGTTAGGACTTGGGGCTTTCAACGTGGTGGGTGGGGGTTTGATACCTGGTCAGGGAACTAAGATCCTGCAAACTGTGTGGCATGGCCAAAAAAATACAAAATGTTCCAGGAAAAAATACTTTCTGCAGGAAACCTACTGGAATGTAAGATGATTAATCTCTGCACAATGAGGACAGAAGGGAGGGGTTATATTTGGGGCTACTGGAACATTTGGAGGGGCTCCAGACACATGGGTCTGATGAAACTGGACTGGGAAAGCAGCTGGTGAGGTCTCCCAGCCCATGGGGTCGGGCGTGCAAGGGACCAACACGAAGCCCCTTAAAAGAAACACAGCAAGTAGCAAAAGGTGGGAGAGCCCCCAGCTGGCCCAGAGGGGACAGGAGGAGCCAGGGGAACAGGAGGCTCCTGAATGCATGAGGGGGTAGCCTCTTATCAGCCAACAAGGAAGAGATTGTTCCAGAGCTGAGGTCCCCTGGCTAACTCCTACCCCAGAGTGCCAGCCCGCATGGGGCTAGGGTGGGCCTGGCAGGTGCTCGCTTACCCAGCATCCCCAGGGAATCCTGATCTGGGCCCTGCAGACCATGTTCTAGAAACCCTGGGATACCAAGGCTGGGGCAGGAGCAGGAAGCTGGGGTCCAGCCCACCCAGCTCCCATGGGGACTCTGCACTGCCTGGGCCTTCTTCCTCTTTGTAGCTGTCTCTCACCTCCTCACCCCTCCACCTCAAATACCACCTCCACCAAGAAGCCTCCTGGCTACTGCAGGGCACCAGCCATTTTATATGAAGAATTATTGAGTACCTACGGGCTTCCTAGGTGGGTAAAGAATCCACCTCTCAATACAGGGGCTGCAGGAGATAGGGGTTTGATCCTTGGGTTGGGAAGATCCCCTGGAGTAGTAACTGGCAACCCATTCCAGTATTCTTGCCTGGAGAATTCCAAGGACAGAGGAGTCGGGGGGTCGTAAAGAGTCGGACACAACTGAGCACACACACAGTGAGCCAGATTCATTGCCAAATCACTGGATTCAGTCCCCAGGATGGCCAGTCTACTCTCCACTAATCTGTTCTCCACCGAGTGCATGAAGTGATTTTTAACCGTTAATTCTCCTACGTGAAATCTATCAACAATCAAACTCTGGAAACAGCCCAAGTGTCCCTCAACTGGTGAAGAGCTAAACAGTGGTACATCCATATAATAACTACTCAGCAATAAAGAGGAAGGAACTGCTGATACCCACAACCACACGGGTGAAGCCCAAAGGCATGATGCTAGGTAGAGGAAGTCAGACTCAGTTGGCTATGGACTGTATGAAGCCATTTCCATAATATTCTGGAACAGGCAAGATCACAGGGACAGGAAACAGATCAGTGGTTGCCAGGGGCTGGAGGAGGGAGGCCCTGGCCACCAAGGGGTACGGGGGAATGTCAGGCGGGGGCGAGAGCTGGCGCAGCTTAGCCGCTTTAGTCGTGTCTGACTCTTTGTGAACTGTGGCCCGTCAGGCTCCTCTGTCCGACTCTTTGTGAACTGTGGCCCGTCAGGCTCCTCTGTCCGTGGGATTTCCCCCAGGCAAGAATACTAGAGTGGGCTGCCATTTCCTTCTCCAGGGGCTCTTCTGACTCAGGGACTGAACCCATATCTCCTGCATTGCAGGTGGATTCTTAACCATCTGAGCCACTGGGGAATGCAATGATTATGCTGATTACAGAGCTCCATACACTTGCCAAAGTTCATTTTACTGTATGTAAATCACCTGGCCTGAAAGCAAAGAGAAGCCTGATCCTGCCAACCTGTCCGTCTCCATCTTCCCCAACTCCTCCTCTTATCGGCCACTCAGATCTTTTCCCAGAGGCCAGAAGATACCTTGCCTATCCCACCTCTAAGCCTCTGCCTGGATTCCCTTCCCCTTCACCTCCCACTACTGGCTGCCCATCCTGCTTGAAGCATCCACTTAAAGGCCACCTCCTCAGAGAAGCCCTCCAGACCCCTCTAGGCCCATCGCATCCATCTCAACCCTGTTTTTCTTTCATGGAGCATAACATATGTCTCAGTCTGACTACACCGCTGCTCAGTTTCAAAGAAAAGTGAAAGTGTGAGTCACTCAGTCATGTCTGACTCTTTGTGACCCCATGGACTGTAGCCCACCAGGCTCCTTTGTCCATGGAATTCTCCAGGCAAGAATACTGAAGTGGGTTGCCCTTCTTTTCTCCAGGGAATCTTCCCAATTCAGGGATCCAACCCAGGTCTCCTTCATTACAGGTGGATTCTTAACCATCTGAGTCACAGGGAAGCCTTGCTCAATTTCAAACCTTATCCAAATTTATCACTTCCTTCCCAGGTTCTAGGGACCCGACCCACCAATGGGCAACAGACCCAGCAAGAATGTCAGCTGAGCTGAGGGATCCAGAAGCTTTGACCTGCGGGACGGCAGCCACTCCACAGAGGCCTGGGAGCCTCCACCCAGCCGGCCTTCTCCACATCACCCTGGCCACCACGGTCTCTCCCTCAGGCCAAAGCCCAGGCTGCTCGCCCATCTGCCACCCTGGCTCTGGCCGGGCCACTCAACCCCACCTGGAAGGGCTGACCTGCAGGGTGGGCCAGCAGTGGCCACGAGGGCGGCATGCCAGCCCCCGCGAGAGGCCAGGACAGCCATCTGCTGTCCCTTCTGCCCGTCCTCCAGGGTCTGTCAAGGCTCCAGATTAGATCATTGCACTTGGACCCCAAGGAGGGCAGGGCTGTGCGGCTCCCTTTCCAGCTCAAAAGCCAAGAACTGCGGGAGCATTAGCGGGACGGGGGGCCAGAGACTCCATCCCTTCACAGGCAGGGGCTCTGTGGTCTAGAGGGGGCCTGGGACACCCCACTGTCCCTCAGACTGTCCAGAGTCCAGCTGGGAAGGACTCTGCGCTCCCGTTTCCCAGCTTAGCCTCCTTGTGTGGAGGCTGGGCTCTGGCTTTAGTGGAGTCAGGGTCAAAGGTCCTGGAGAAGGAGGGCCTGGACCCCAGCCGGGCATGGCCATGCCACACAGTGCCCCCTCCCACTGGCATGGAGGCTGCCTGGTCTCAGTGGTGGAAGACAGAGTCCTGGACTTGCCTTTCCAAGAGCAATAAACGCCCATGGGCACAGGGGCTGCTTGAGCACACCACCTGTGCCTGGCGACTCACGTTACCTCGCTGTATCCCCGCCTCCGCACTGACTGGTGAGGGACTGAGGCCGGAGCGGTCACCTCAAGGTCACACGTTAAACGGCTTGGCCAAGTTTCGAGTCCAGTTTGAGCTCTGTAAACTAGACTAGATGGTGTCTCTGATGGGACAGTAGTGAGAATAATAACTAATATATGCAAGGGTTTACCCTGTGCCAGCACCGGGCTGAGCTCTGAATGTCCGTTACCTCAGTTACAGTTCCTTTGAGGCAAGTGCTATTCTATGCTGCTGCTGCTGCTGCTTAGTCACTTCAGTCGTGTCCGACTCTGTGTGACCCCATAGACGGCAGCCCACCAGGCTCCCCCGTCCCTGGGATTCTCCAGGCAAGAACACTGGAGTGTCTTGCCATTTCCTTCTCAATGCATGAAAGTGAAAAGTGAAATAGATGCCCATTTTACAGATAAGCAAACAGAGGATCAGGAAGAAAGTTCCAAAGTCAATCAGGAGTGAGCCTCTCAGATGCGGCACGGCTCTATGTGTGAGACCACAGACACTTTCTGGTGGAGAGCTCTGTGTGTGTGTCCACACAGGCGTGCATGGGCAGCGGGGGGCTGAGGAGGGAGGAGATGCCTGGAAACCGCTGGCCTCCAAGGCCAGGCCTGACTTGTCGCTGTCCCATTCCAGGCCTCACTAGCCAAAGCAGCGAGATCTCTGCAGTCCCTGATGCCTCTGGGTTGGCGGCTGCTCAGAGCGGGACACCCAACAGTGTCCCTCCTGTCCCTTCTCTGTTGACAGGAAGGAAAGTAGCATTTGGATCTGGATGTATTTAAATTGTCCCCAGAGGCTTCTCTGGTGGTCCAGTAGCTAAGACTCCGTGCTCCCAATGCAGGGGGCCCAGGATCGATCCCGGGTCCAGGAATAGATCCCACAGGCCGCAATGAAGACTGAAGATCCTGTGTGCCAAAACGAAGACCCGGACAGCCAAAATAAATGATAAATAAATATAATTTTTAAAAAATTCAAAATCATCCCCCAACAGTCTCTGGGCTGCAGCCAAATATCTGATCAGGGAGAGCACAGCACTCAAAGGTGTACAGGGAGGGAAGGCAGGGTTCGAGAGTCAAGGGGAGGGGCTCCGGGCGATGTGGCCTGAGGTCCCAGCACACTCCAGCATCGCACACCTCCAAACCCTTTGCGGGCACCATTCCCCCTGTAGCATCCAACAAGGAGGGACCCTAGTCCTTCTGCCTTTGCCACTTACAGACTGGGTGACCTCTGGCAAGCCCCTTAACCTCTCTGAGCTTCAGTTTATAGATACCAATGAAAGAAAGGGGTTAAGTCCCACCAGGGTAAGAGCTGTGTCCTCATGCAGAGCGTGGGGAAAGGGGATGAAATTATCTACTTAATAATGTAATTACTTAGAGGTAAATGCCCCAAAGGAGCACACAGGAAGCGCCTAGGTGTCTAAGTCAGGAGCCTGGCCTGGAGCTGAACACAGGAAGGAGGTGGAGGGAGGAACCCAACGGAGGGAGGGAGGAACCCAACGGAGGTAAGGAGGAACCGCAGCAGGGGGACCCGCAGCAGAGAAGACAGAGAGGCTTGGGGTGCACAGAGCGCTCAGAACTTGGGTGGAGTTGGGGTGAGGTGAGGCTGAGAAAGGCAGGAACACACAGGCCACCCAGGCACTTGGGCAGGGCTCAGGAGGGGTGTGGAGGGGAGAGGTCGAGGCACCTGACCCCCGAAGAACTCGTGGATCTGGGGGCAAAACCTAGGTAAAGACAGCTGATCCAGCCTGGATACAGAACCCCAAATTCTTTGGAGTCTGAGCTTCTCTTTGAGGCACAGGCAATAGGAGATTCTTCACCCACTTCTAGAATGTGGGATCCCCAAAGGTGGCCCTCCATCAGCAAAGAGGTATCTCTGGATGAGAGCCTGCAGCACTGGCCTGACTTGGGGCAGGAGAGAAAAGGGTGGGCGGCCCAGGGAGAGATGTGATTGGGGATACCCACAATGCACTTCAGCTGCACACACACACACCTCCCAGGCCCCTGCTCCATGGCAAGACCCACACCCAGAGCCAGGCACAACCCCTGTTATCAAGGACCCAGGGCGTGGGACTTCCCCAGTAGTCCAGGGCGGAAGACTCCGCAGTTCCAATGCAGGAGGGCTGGGCTCCATCCTTGGTCAGCGAACTAGATCCCACAGGCTGCAACTAAAGATTCCACATGCCGCAACACAGATCCCGTGTGCAGCAACTAAGACTCAATATAATGAAATAAATAAATAAATACTAAAAACAAAAACCCAGGGCTCACAAGCAGTCAGATCCAAGCCTGGTGATAACGAGTGATGAGGGTACAGAGCTGTTGAGACCTTATAGGCCCCGGTAATCCTCACATACATTCTTTCCCACATTTAATCCTCACAGCCAACACTGTAGGGCGAGCACCATCAGCATGCCCATCCATTGTACAGATGAGGAGACTGAGGCTTGTAAAGGCAAAGCTCACAGAAGAAAAGGCAGAACAAGGTTTCAAGCCCAAGTGGGCTTGGCTCCAGACCACAGTGCTCTCTACCACTTTGGACCCCAAAGAAGGGAAAGGCTGGCTTATTGCTCCCACCTTCTCCGACTCCCCACCATTCCTCGGGGAGGCTAGCACCATCTGCTGACCTGTGGGACTCCTCCAGTGACTGCCAGGGCCAGCCCGGCCCAGAATACCCAAGTCTCCAGGCTCTTTCCCCAACCCAGTTCCTAGTTCCTTCTGGCGCCAGAAGGAAGAGAATGTGATTGCATATGAGGTCACGCCTGTGGGGCACCCAGGGGAATGATCTTAGTTATAACCTTGGCTGCTGGTCAAGCCTCTGCTTAGAACTTAGCCAAGCTCCTCCCCTGAAGAACTCTTTCTGCCCCAGAGACTACACATGTGGGGCTCCCTCCCTTCTGCTGTGCCCAGGATGTGCTGAATGTGCTGTATACCTGACCATTAATCCTCCCAAGTGCTCTCTATGAAAGAAAGGAATTAAGTTCCCTTTGTTTTGTTTTTTTCTTTGCTACAGTGGGTCTTCATTGTGATCTGGGAGCTTCTCTTAATAGAAAGCATAGGCTCTACAGTGCATGGGCTCAGTTGCCCCACAGCATGTGGGAATCTTAGTTCCCCAACCAGGGATCAAACCTGCATCCCTTGCATTGGAAGGCAGATTATTAATCACTGGACCCCTAAGTTCCCATCTTACAGACAGGAAGACTGAGGCTTGAAGAGGGGCCTTGAACACAGGGTTCATGTACAGGGAAGAGGCAACAAAGCAAGGTTTGGCCCAGACCTGATCCCCAAAGTGGAATTTCTCCACATCCCTGCCGAGGCCCCTGGGTCTTGTGCCCCATGCTAAAGACACGTGGAAAGGAGGCAGTGCCTAGCCCTGCTCTAGGTCAACACAGCCCCTGCCAGCAAGGTGGTCACAATGCCTCAGTCAGCTCAGCGCCCAGTCGCCTTCCTGAGCGGGGCCCACCTCCCCTTCCCAGTCTTCCCCCTTACCACTGCCCCTGCCCACCACTCCCCCAGCTCTTCTATTTTAAGCCACTGCAGACCTTGATCACTGCTTTTCATTCAATCGTGTAACAAATATTTATTGAATCGCTAGGATGTGCCAGGCACGGTCCCAGCAGCTGGACACAGAGGCTGTCATTCAAGGCTAACTCTTCAACTCTAATGCCTCCTCCTCCAGGAAGTCTTCCAGGCCCCTCCTCTGAGTGCACACATAACTTCCTCTATCCCAGTCTCCTTTTTCCAGGCAGAATCAGGCACTCATTAGGGACAGGAATGGTACAGTCCTCCACAGCCCCCAGCAAAGGGGCAAGGGGAGGAGGCAGGAGATGAGGGCAAGCAGGAAATTCCGAGAAGATTAGGAGGGAGGTGCCCCTGGGCACTATTTCTCCCACAGGCAGGCCTGACAATTGCTCCGTTTGGCTCACTGGGCCCCAGCCCAAGTGTCGTGTGTCCGGGGCCTGAGGGCCTTTGATGCAGTTTCTCCACCTCAGTGACCTGCCAGCCCTTTATCTGCCTACAAACCATTCAGCTTCAGTCAGGCTCCAGGGCACCCAGATCCCAGAGGTTGCAAAATCAAGTCTGTGTCACACTCCTCACTGTTCTCAGCAGCCTAGTGGAAGGAAGCCTCGTGGAGGCGCTGAAAACAGTAGTTTGTACACATGAGCTCCAGGGAGACACGGGCCAGGATATCCTGTGTTTCTGTGTGGCTGCAGTGTCACAGCCTCTGTGTGTGTGTGTGTGTGTGTGTGTGTGTGTGTTGTGTGTGTGTGCGCGCGCATGTCTGGATGTCCTCCTCTGCGGGTCTCTGGCTCCTGTTAGCACATGCTACAGACCTGACATCTGAATGCTCTGTGCTCATGCCCTGCTTCCATGTCATGGCTCCATGTCCTGGCTCCATGTCCTGTTCATACGTGTCTCCTGGCTGTGTGTGTCTGTGAGCCCGGGTGTGCAAGCCCGGGTCGGTGAGCCTGGGTCTGCTGTTTGCTATCTTTGTGGCAGACGCAGTGGGGGGTGTACTGGGTGATGGGTGGTGTCTGTGCCCGCCTGGCAGGGGTGGGTCTGTGGATTTCTGCGGGTGCCAGCACCTGTGTGTAATGAGTCTGCGTGGGTTTGTGTACCAAGCCTGCGCGCGCATATGCACGTGTACTTTCGATACGTCTGAGACTGTCTCCAGGGTCTGTCCATCTCTGGGACGCGGCCAAACGTGTCTGGCGGTGTGTGAGGGTGTGTTTCTGAGCCTGCCGTCTCCTAGATGGTGTGAGGTCTGTGTTGTGTCTGTCCAGTAACAGGGGTTGTGAGGAGACAGGTGTGGTGTATCTTGCATGGGTCTGTGTACTTCTCTGAGTGGGTCTCCTCTCTAAAACGCCTGCAAGTGTGCTTCTGGAAAGCAGAGAGCACAAGCCTGTCCCTGAATGGGTACATGAGACGTGTGTCAGTGGGCGTGGACCTCTGCGCATGCGCTGTGAATATGGGTGCGTGAGTTTGTGTGTGCGGGAGAGAGTGTGCCCAGGGACACAGGCCGAGCCCCTCTGCCAGGAATGCCGCGAGCCCTGGGAGCTTCGTGGTCCTCCTAAGGCCTCAGCAGCAGCCATCTCACATTTTCCATCTCATTCTCCATCTCGCTGGAGCTTCTCCCTGCCCCCATGACAGGCTGAAAATCCTTAAAGACCCAGTTCTCAGAGTTGCTTCTTCCAGGCCACCTCTCAGCCACCTCGGAGACAGCTGAGACTCAAGACAGGGACTGACCAGGAGCTTTGCTGACCGATGACCACGCTTCTCCCTCGACCCAGTGACAGGCAGATTGAACCCTTCCCCTACAACTTCCGGGAGCTGAGAAATGCTTCACAGCTTGCTGGCTACTGCCCCGGACACCTGGCACGGGGCCAGGAATCCAGGAGGCACTCGGAAAATATATGTTGAATGAATGAATGCTTGAAGCAGCAAGTAAAGGACAGGTGACAACCAGGACAAGCACTGACATTTACTGTGTGCTAGATGTATATCGGGCTTTCTCGGAGGCTCAGTGGTAGAGAATCTGCCGGCAATGCAGGAGCAGCGGGAGACGTGGGTTTGATTCCTGGGTTAGGGAAGCTCCCGTGGAGGAGGGCATGGCAAACCACTCCAGTATTCTTACCTGGAGAATCTCATAGACAGAGGAGTCTGGTGGGCTACAGTCCACAGGTTCGCAAAGAGTTGGACACGACTGAAGTGACTTAGCATGCACGCAAATCTACATTGTCACTTGGAAAAGGGTCCCCACTTGGAAAAGGGGCAGATATGCTTATCTCCCATTCTTCAGAAGGGGAAAACAGAGACTCAGAAAGACTGAGCATCTACACAGCTTGTAAGTGGCAGAACCAGGCGAGAATCCTGTTCTCTGAGACTTGGAGGCACGGGCTGCCTCCTTCATGGGAGAGGGTGGAAGAACAACTGGGTAAGGGAGCTCCCTGGGGTTGTCTGATGAGGGTCCCACGTGTACCAGCTGTGCACGTGACATAACCTCTCTGCTTCCTCCTCTGTCAAATGAGTCTGATGTCAGAACTCTCCACATAGGACTGCTGTGAGGAGTAAAGGACTTACTTAACTCAGGGCCTTGGCACTCTGGAAATGATCTCATAGCTGATAGCTGTTGTGCGCAAGAGCCAGAGAAGGCCAGTAATCAGTGGTTTGGGGGTCCCCAGGCGGGCTCTAACATTCCAGCACTCTGGATTCCAGCCTAACCATTATCTAACCCTTAAAGCTGGATCCAACCCCCCATCACTTCCTCCAGTCTCAGACCCCTGGTCCCAATCTCACTCTGCACTGATGCAGGGTACATATCCTGTACACTCAGGCACGTGCCCACCCCCCCAACACACACACAGTGCCTGCAGGCTCCAGGCCCTCAGCCCCAACATAGGTTATTCTCTACTTGCTCCCAACAAGTCTTAGCCTAGAGCACTGCACACAACAGAATTCCTCTCACCAACCTATGTCCCACACTAGACCCGTTGTTAGCAACCACAAGCTCATGTTCCTCTCAGACTGTGAAAAGAACAGTCTTTTCACAGGGTTGGACCAACCAGCTCTGGAATTCTGGCTGTGTGAGCTGGAGCCTCCATTTACCCAACTGTACCCAATGGGAACTGGATGTGAATTAGATGCTTCCTCTGGGCCCTTCTGGGCTGACATCTAAAACTGGCTCTACTTCTAACTTCCCAGGTGGCGCTAGTGGTAAAGAACCCATTTGCCAATGCAGGAGACATAAAAGACACGGGTTCGATCACTGGATAGGGAAGATTCCCTGGAGAAGGACATGGCAACCCATTCCAGGATTCTTGCCTGGAGAATCCCATGCACAGAGGAGCCTGGCAGGCCATATAGTCCATAGGGTCGCAAAGATCGGACATGACTGAAGTGACAGCACGCACACACAGACTCTCACATGTAGAACCTCCAGGGAGGTGGGGAGGGCTTGCTTCATGGAGTCCACACTGTATGGAATGTGACCCACACCTTCCTGTCCTCCCTGGAGCAGCTCCTGATTTATTAACATCTTAAAGCTAAGGGGATCCACCCTCCTGTCTTCTGCCAGCTCTATCAAGAATGAAGACTTCAGGGCTTCCATGATGGCTCAGTGGTAAAAAAAATCTGCCTGCTAATGCAGAAGACACGGGTTCGATTCCTGGTCCAGGAGAATCCCATACGCCCCAGAGTAACTAGGGCCATGTGCCACAACCACTGAGCCTGTGCCTTAGAGCCTGTGTTCTGCAACAAGAGAAGCCACCGCAATGAGAAGCCCATGCACCACAGCTAGAGAAGAGCCCTTACTCTTCGCAACTAGATAAAGCCTGCACAGCAACAAAAGACCCGGCACAGCCACACCCCCAAAAAGAATGAAGACCTAGACAGCCTCTCTGCTCACTGATTAACAATAATGGTAATTCCCTAAAAGGTGCAGGATTTCACTGCTTGCAAAATGTTTTCTTGTCTATTCACACCTCCCTGATCCCTGTAAACAGTCCTCTGAGGTTGCCCAGGCAGGTTCCATCATCTTCATTATACAGATGAAACCAAAAGAGAGCACAGAGAGGCCACGTGACTCGCTTATGGCCACACAGTAAATGACAGTCAGGTCGCAAAGCCAGATCTTTGGGTTCTAACTCTCAGATTCTGCAGTCCACACTGGGTGGTTCCCAGCATGTCCTAATGATACACGGGCAACAATTAGTGGTGATGGGGAAATGGAAGACCTCAGACCACCAGGATTTTGAAGGTCAAACAGTCACTCTGTCTGCTTCTTTGAATCCTGGATCCTTAAAAGTTAATAATCTTCAAGGTAGAGAACATAGATACCAAGGGGAAAATGAGGGGATGGGATGAATTGGGAGATTGGAATTGACATATATAAACTATTGATACTATGTAAAAATAGATAAGGGACCCTGAGGTCAGGCAATTTCAGCTACAGCCTTCACACAAACCTCTTCCTAAATCCTCCTCAAGTAATCACAAACACTACATTTTGTTCAGTTTATAAGCTGTTTTCCACAAGCCCTAAGTCTTTATCCAACAGGCGAATACCTCCAGCATTCAATAACTCTGAATAACTCAAGTGACAGCAAGCTCACTCCCTTCTCTGTAGCAGCTCCTCACTGGGAGAGAACTGCTGGGTTTCCACCTTCCCCCTGGGGCTCCAGAGCAAGCCTCAGGCCACAGGAGATCTGCTGTCATCATCCCCAAGGCCCTCCCCAGGCGACAGGTCCCAGTGCCTTCCATCATCTGGGAGGTGAGCTCGAGAAAGGCCCCACAGGGCTCCCAGGGACTCAAGCCAGGCAGCACCAGGCCTGAGGCGGACATGCTGGGGACCTGCAGTCTCTCCTGGTAACTCGGTTCCTGCACCTTAGAAACAAAGTGGCCCAGAGGGGCAGGAAACACGTCAAGAGTACAAGTTACTCTGACTCCGAGCCTGACTGCCTGGAGAACTGGCTCTGGGACCAGGAGCGAGTCCCCTCCCTGCTGTGGCTGCAGTTTACCCATCTGCAGAATGAACAAAACAACTCCTCCTGGAACTTCCCAGCCAGTTCAGTGGTTAAGGCTCTCTCTGCACTTTCACTGCAGGGAATGCGGCTTTGATCCCTGGGTCCGGGAACTAAGATCCTGCATGCCGCACGGCGTGCCCCCCAAAACAAAACCAAACAAAGAACTCAACTCCTGTGATAGCCTCTACATTTACAGCCCACATCCACAGTCTTTAGGCTTTCACCTCGCCTCTGTGAGGCTGGCAGCTGGAGAGAAGATCAGGGACTGATTCACGTGGACACAGCATTAACCTCACAGTCCCGTCCTGCTCACCTCTCCCATCCAATCTCCTCCCTCTCTCCAGGCTCGGAACTGTTCCCTGAATTCCACAAGTTTGTTCCTACTTCGCTTAGCCTGGAAGGGTCTCACTCCAGCTCCTTATTCAGCTGGCTCCCTCTCATCCTGGCCTCCCTAAGCTGCCCAGTCCCCCTCGTGTTCCTCCCCACCCTTGTCACGATCCCTAGTGTGATGCAGTGTGTGAGGCAGTATATGACTACTGTCTAATTCCAGTCTCCTCCACTAGGACCAACAGCTCCATGAAGACAGACACTTCATCCTCAGATCTGTGTTAGTGCCTGGTACACAGCAGGCATTAAGTAAATAGTTGGCAAATGAATGAATGGGGGCCAGGACTGCTTCGGGTGGGGAGGAGGCTCTATTCCTTCCCCACGGAGTCTGCCAGAGAACATGGTAAGCGCCCACAAATGTGTCATGTACCACTTGAGACTAACAGTGGTGGAAATTACCCTCCTCTGAGGCTCGCTCCATGCCAGGCGCTCTCATGGTGTTTGCGCACATAACTCATTTAACCCTTAAGTCTGGAAGATGTGTGATGTCTCTTTTTACAACAAGGAGTCTGAGGACCAGAGACATTAAGGGGCTTGCCCAAGATCACACAGCCAGGAAGGCACACTCTTCAGACATAACAGTGGCCTGAGGCCTGCACGTGAAGCCAGAAACACTGAATGAATGCCTGACCCAGGCAGTGGGTGGTCCCCCAGCCAGGTCCTGGCCCCTGTGAGGCCTCAGGTTCAATCTCCAGCCTTCTGGAACTGTTTTCCATCCTAACAGTCATGGGTGGCTCAGCAGGACTCCAGAGCTCTGCCGGGTAATTTCCTGGGATGAACAGGAGCTGGTGGGGGTGGGTGAGGGAGACTATGAAGCCAAGTTCTATGGCCCATCTTCCCTTGCCAGGGGAGCAATGGAGGCCAGGAGGTAGGATTGAGGAGCTCAGGGCAGGGCAGGCACCACCTGGGCAGGGCCAGGCCTTCTCTGGCTGATCTCCCTCCTCTCTCCTAACACCCTCCTCACAGCTGGCTTGTGAAGACTGCAGGAGCTGACTGAGCCCCGATTGTCCACATTGAATGGGGGCTTCAGGAAGGCTTACCCTCCCAATTAACAGATGAGAAAACTAAGGCCTGGCCTGAGGAAAGGTTAGAGGCTAAAGGTGTAGGTTATTCTGATTCAGACAGATTCTGTTCTTCTATTGTACAAGCAGTTACTAAACACATGTGGGGTAGCAGATCCTGGGGGAGATGGAGAAGGAGAGACACAGTTAAGCAAGACCTCACAGACTCTAAAGAGAGAGATACCCTTTTGGCCCGAAGAGCTACCGTGCAAGGCAAAGAAATTAGCAGAGTGCCATGAACTCGGAGGCTCTTGGCCAGAGGTGCTCCGGGTGTTACGCCAGGATATCAACTGATAAGAGCAGGTAACATTTCAGCCTCTTCCAAACCATGCCCAGCCCGTGGCGGGAGAACCCAGGAAGCTGGCAATCTCCCCAGGCCAACACCGACATACGAGGGCTGGGCCGACGCTAAAGTTGCCTCAGTGGGCAGACAGAGCTTGGCCTGCATCCAGTAGGTCCTCATGTACACCGAAAGGGTGATGGTCAAGCCTGCTTTCCCGGAAAGCTCTCAGGTCCCCTACATGCCCAGAGAAAAATCCTCTCAGATGCAGCTTCCCTCTTCTTATTGGAAAGGAGATCTGCTGTGTATACAGGGCCTATCCAAAACTGGGCAGAAGACAATACCCTGGGATTTAGGGAGCTGTGAACGGGTTCTCCTAGGACACCCTCCTCCCCAGGCTGCAGGACCGTTAGACTGGGCGGAAGTCGGACTCTAGCCAAGGGGATGTTCCCAGATGTCATGCTTTCAAATGGGGACCCGCCCTGAAAGGCAGGCAGGGACAGGCCCGAGCCAGGAAAGCCCTAGGTGAAGAGTCAGGCTAGTGTTCAGGCCTCTCCTTAGCCGGAGATGGCCACAGGTCTCCTCGGCAAATGGCACACCAGTGCCTGGGGGTGGGGGGCTCTGAGCTGCGATTTCTGAGGTCCAGCCCCTCGTGGAGCACCTACCCAGGCACCTTATCTAAGCATCCTCCAAAGCACTCAAGACCCCCTTCCTAAATCAAAGCCCATCGGCAGTCTCCTCCAGGTTCCTCCCTTAGGAGGTTTCCCAGATACAATGGGAAGCGGGATGCGAAGGAGCCCCTGAGGGTTTAGGCCCCTTGCCCAGCTCGAGCGGTGGGACAGCGGGCCGGCTGGTGCCTCGGGCCGGTGGGGCGGCCACCCGCGCTTCCCCGCGGCCTCTCCTTCCCCCACCGGGACCCCCTCCCTGACCCCGCACCTTGAGATAGTCGTTCTCTGAACGCAGCTCCTCCAGCTCTCGCACGAAGCCGCCGGGTCCGCAGTCCAGCATCTCCTCGGTGAGGTCGGAGAAGGCGAGCGAGGCACTGAGGGGCAGGCGGCTGCTGCCCACCGACGACGCGGCCACCGACGGCTCCTCGGGCGAGGCGGGGGGCCGCGGAGGCTGCTGTGCCGGCTGTGCCGGCTGGGGCGGCTGTCCCGTACGGGCCCCCCGGGGCCACCGGCAGCCGACTCGGCGTCGCTGCTCAGCGCCAGCTCCAGGCCCAGCAGGCGCGCCTCCTCCGACGCGCAGTCCGACACCTCCGAGCTGCTGTCGGTGAGGCTGGGCGGCGGTGGCGGCGGTCGCGGCCCGGTCCCCGGGCGCGGACGGCCCTGGCGCGGACCCCGGTGCGGACCCCGGCCACTCGCGTCCCTGCGCCCCGCGCCCCGGGCGCCACCGCACGCCCCTTCTTGTCAGGCCTCGCCGAAGACGCGGCGCTGCAAGCCGCCGCGGCGCCCGGGCCTGGGCCGCGGCGGCCCTTGGCCAGCGACCAGCCGGCCACGTCCTTGGGCCGGGCCGGCGACGGCGCGCGGTGGCTCTTCTTCCTCTCCGGGGCGGGAGCAGGCGGGGGGCCGCAGCCCCGAGCCGGGGGCTCCCCGCCGGCACCTCCATCGCGGTTTCCCTTGGCCTCAACGAGCGGCGCGCATGGCCCGGGGCCCGGCCTCCGCGCCCCGAGGGAGGCTCCTGGCGCCGCTCCGGCCGCTGGGGTCGCGGCTCCTCTCGGCCCACCTCAGCCCCTGGGCTGCGCTCCGGCCCTGACCCCCGCCGCACTGTCTCTCCGCTGCTCTGGGCTCGGAGAGAGCGACCCGATCGCCTCCAGGCACCCCGGCTCCGGCTCCGGCTCCGCCCGGCGCCCGCCCCCTCGGCCTCGCCGCGCCCCCGGAGCGTGCCCGGGCCCCGGTTGCCTGCGCGCCGATCGCTCTCTCGAGCTCCGAGTCCGGCTGCGGCCCGGGCCCCGGCTCCGCCCGGCGCAGCCCGCCCCCCGCGCAGCCCCGCCAGCTCCCCGCCCCGCCGCCTCGGCTCGGGGACGCGCGGCTCCGCGAACAAAAAGGCGGACGCGGCGGGAGCGGCAGGGAGGGACACAGGCGGCGAGCGAGGGAGGGATCTGCGAGGCAACAGCGACCCCCTCGAGGGTCAGGCCGGCCGAGGCTGCCGAGGCCCCGGCTCCCTCCGCCTCCGTTCCGCCGCCGTCCCCTCCCCTGCAGGCCTGGGCGACGCCCCCGGCGGAGGCGCCTTCGCTCCCCCTCGTCCGCACAGAGGTCGCGCGATCGGCGGGACGGGGGACTCCGAGGCAGAGGTCGGGCGGACCTCAGATCGCGTGAGCCAGCATCCATATACACGCCGAGCACCTCGCCCCTCGCGGCTGTGCGGAGCGTGCGCGAACTCCGCCCCCTGAAGCTGGCGGAGCGAGACGGTTCATCCCAATGTACAGATGCGTAAACTGAAGCCTGGGGAAGACCGGCGATCCCGGCCCACGGTTACTGGCAGAGCCGGGATGGACGCCAGACCTCGCGCCTCCAAGGGCGTGCTCCGGCTGTCCAGGCTTGGCTTCCCTCTCATAGTCGTGGGGAGCGTCTGGCCTGCCCAGCTCTGCACGCCTTGACCGGCTGTGACCCCAAGCACTCTCGCTCCTTCCCTGAACCCGGTCTCAGGCTCTGCCCGGCTAAAATCGAGTCAGATCTGCGGGTGCTTTGGGAGTAGATTTTGGCTCCCACGTGGGCTAGACCGAGCTGGACCTGGTTGTCCTGATCCTCACACGTCCCCGACAGAGCAACTCCATAAGACCCTGGAGCCCCGACTCTGATGGGTGTCGTTTCTTTCCTTCCAGAACTGTGCTCCCGTGTTGTTGATTTTCCCATGTGGCTGTCACACCTTCCCCGCCCCCTCTCCTCGCTGCTACCCGCCGTCGCCGCCTGGCCCCTGCTGGGCAGAGTCATCGGAAGTCCTTTGGCTGCCCAGCGGGCGGCGATCACCCTCAGGGTGACAGCCCCTTGCGACGGTGGGGGGCAGGGCTGTGTACCCCTCTGCAGCCTCTTCTTCCTCCCTCTGTTCCTCTTACTTTCGATTCCTCCTCCTAACCCTTTCCCCTTCCTTTTCCATTTCTCTTTCCCTCCTCTTCCTCCTCCCCCAACCCTGTTGCCTCACTCCTCCACCTTGACGCACAGCTGGCCGCAGGTCCACTTTGTTTCTGTCCCTCCTCCCCACAGCGGTGAATCCACTCCTGGGGTATGCCCTCTCCTTGTGAGGCAAGGCTTCATTCCCATCTAGGGGTGTCTAGGTGTGTGAGTGCCCCTCCATCCCTTTCTCCAGGTGCCTCCACCAGCCAGGTAAGGAGCAGGCCCCTTGACAGGTCCTCTGCACACACTTCTTCAGGGCCATTTCCACCCCCTCCGGGCAAAGCACCAACCCCCTGCCCGCACTGACTGTCCACTCACCCAGTCCACAGAGGGCCACAGTGGTGGACTTGTCAGTGGTGAATTCCTGACCTCATGGAGCACGCAGTCAAGGGAGGAGATGAGCCACAAAAGAGTCATCACCCACAGGATGGCATGACATTCCACCAAGGCAAGGGCCAACGTAGGCCCTCCTCTACTTCTTGGGCCTCAGAAGACCCCATAATATATATATATATATGGATGACCTCAAAATATATATATAATGGATGACAGGGTCCTTCTAGCTCTGATGCCCCTATTTCTTGTAGACTGGTTCTGGTCTGGCACAGAGAGATGCTCTGTGGCTCTTGGAAACTCCATACCCTCTCTGAGCTTCAATTTCTCCATCTATGCGGAATGTGGGCTTGGAGATGCTGGATGATGTGAACCGTGGCAGGGGGATACGTGCTAAAGTAGGCTGCTCAGCCACTCCTGACACACTCATGGCCACAGCAGCAGCTGCCTGGATCTCCCCATGTGGGCCTGGGCGAGAGTCCTGGCTCTACCACATACCCTGTCTGGGTCCCAACACTCATAGCTAAGCAGGGGGCTAATGGCCCTTCCTGTTCTGAGGGTCTTCAGATGTGGGAGCCCTGAATCCACATTGCAGCCCCAGAAGAGCCTGGGGAACAGCAAGCCCTGGTGGGGCTGGGGTGGTGAGAGCTGGGTAGGGTCAAGGTGCGGGCTCTGGACTCGGTTCAGAGGAGGGAAACAGCAGAAGGAGTAAGACTTGCCAGGGGCCCAGACTTGGCTCCATGGAGGTGGGAAGACCACTCAGGGCTTCCTGCCCCCTGAACACTAATGCCAGGCTCAGTGCCCAACACTTCAGCAGAGGATCCCAGAAAGGTTAGGAACTTCTTGGGACTGACTGTACTTTCTGAAGATAGGTTCAAGGATGTATCAGTTCAGTTCAGTTGCTCAGTTGTGTCCAACTCTTTGCGACCCCATGAATTGCAGCACGCCAGGCCTCCCTGTCCATCACCAACTCCTGGAGTTCACCTAAACTCATGTCCATCGAGCTGGTGATGCCATCCAGCCATCTCATCCTCGGTCGTCCCCTTCTCCTCCTGCCCCCGATCCCTCCCAGCATCAGAGTCTTTTCCAATGAGTCAACTCTTCGCATGAGGTGGCCAAAGTATTGGGAGTTTCAGCTTTAGCATCATTCCTTCCAAAGAACACCCAGGACTTATCTCCTTTAGGATGGACTGGTTGGATCTCCTTGCAGACCAAGGGACTCTCAAGAGTCTTCTCCAACATCACAGTTCAAAAGCATCAATTCTTCGGCGCTCAGCTTTCTTCACAGTCCAACTTTCACATCTATACACGACCACTGGAAAAACCATAGCCTTGACTAGACGGACCTTTGTTGGCAAAGTAACGTCTCTGCTGTTGAATATGCTATCTAGTTTGGTCATAACTTTCCTTCCAAGGAGTAAGCATCTTTTAATTTCATGGCTGCAGTCACCATCTGCAGTGATTTTGGAGCCCCCAAAAAGTCTGCCACTGTTTCCACTGTTTCCCCATCTATTTCCCATGAAGTGATGGGACCGGATGCCATGATCTTCGTTTTCTGAATGTTGAGCCAACTTTTTCACTCTCTACTTTCACTTTCATCAAGAGGCCTTTTAGTTCCTCTTCACTTTCTGCCGTAAGGGTGGTGTCATCTGCATATCTGAGGTTATTGATATTTCTCCCAGCAATCTTGATTTCAGCTTGTGCTTCTTCCAGCCCAGCATTTCTCATGATATACTCTGCATATAAGTTAAATAAGCAGGGTGACAATATACAGCCTTGATGTAGTATAGCTTATCCCAATTATTCTTTTTTAAAAAAATATTTATTTATTTGGCTGCATGGGGGCTTAGTTGTGGCATGTGGGATTTTCACTGTGTCATGCGGGACCTTTCGCTGCAGCACACAGACGCTCTAGTGGTGAGGGGCAGGGCTCGAGGCTTCTTAGTTCCCGACCAGGGCTAGAAGCCTTGTCCTCTGCATTGCAAGTGGGTTCTCAACCACTAGACCATCAGGGAAGTCCCCCAATTATTCTTTTTTTACAGTGTGGCACTGACCCCTTCCAACTGAGTGACGAAGTTTGTATTCCCTCGCCTCAAACCTGAGCAGCTTTTGTGACTGCCTCAACCAACAGAGAATGGCAGAAGTGACAGTGTGACTTCCAAATCTAGGTCCTAAAAGGCAATATGACTGACAACTCCATCTCTCTGTGTCTCTGAGTCTCTCTCTCTCAATTCACTTTCCCTTGGATCCCAGCCACCATGCTGGGAGGAAGCGAGGTCTCATGGGAGAGGCCACATGAAGGTGTTCCAGTCAACAACTCCAGCTCTGGTCCCCACCGAGCCCTGGACATGTAAGAGAAGGAATTTTTAGATGATATAGCCTCCAGCCTTGGAGCTGCGCCAGTTGATGCTAAGCAGAGCAGAAATGAGCTGTCCCAAACTGAAAAATAAATATTGTTGTTCTGAGACACTAATTTTGGGGGTAGTTTGTTACGCAGCAATGAATAACTGGAATGCTTGTTCAAGGTCGTATAACTTGGAAGTGGCAGGGCTGGGGTAGATTTGAACCCAGGGCCATCTAGCTTTAGACCCTGTTGTGCTGCATTGTTGGGGAGTGTTCAGCTCAGGCACACACTGTATAAAGTTCTACTCTAGAAGTCATGAAGCATTAAATGATTGTAAGAAATAAATCAGATTGTAAGAAATGAAAATGCTGATCACCCAGTGGAAAAACAGTTTATGTTCTCCCATTCAAGCAGCTGAATTGACCTACCTGATGGAAGCTGAATAGAGACTAAATCCTGGAAGGCTCCCAAGAGGAGGTGATTTTTTAAAAACTGAAAATTTTATTCCTTTTATAAAAGTGCTTTTATTTTTGGCCACACCATGCAGCATATGGGATCTTAGTTCCCCAACTAGGGACGGAATCCATGCCCCGGCACCCCCCCATAATAATAAGCTACAAAGACTTATTATACAACACATGGAATATAGCTGCTATTTTACAATAACTATAGATGGAGTATAACCTTTAAAAATTGTGAAGTCTTAACCACCAGGCCACCTGGGAAGTCCCAAAGTTTTTGTCCCTTATACAAACCACTGGCTGAAGAAGAGTTAGAGGAATTAGTAGTGGAGCCTGCTTTAAATAGAGTAGTCAGGTCAGCCTCTCTTTGGAGGTGACATTTAAAGTGAGTTATTCAGAGAGGCCAGAATAAGAGAATTCCAGGCAGAGAGAATTCACTTGATAGATGTTCAAGACAGTGAGAAGGGCCATGTGACCAGCACTAGACGGGTGATGGACAGAGCCGGAGTAGACAGAGGGAGTCACAGCAGCCCTGGCAGGCCTTTATTCTTGATGCAGTGACAAGCCCCTGGGGACTCTGGAGTAAGCCAGGGTGAGATGTAATCTGTGTTTTAAATAGATCACTCTAGCTGATGGCAAGAAGATGCTAGAAGAGGGGGCATGGAGCTGTTGGACCAGCCTCTGAGAGGTAACGGTGGCTGGGATGAGGGTGCAGGCAGTAGAGAAGGAAGAAGAGGGATGCTCCTGAGATCGCTTCTGGGAACTTTGAAGACTTAGACACCCATGGATAGAGGCGAGGGATCAGGAGAAATGAAGTGCAACTCCCAGGCTTTTGGCTTGTGTTACAGTACGAGTGGTGGTGTGGTTTAACAAGACAGGGAAAACAGCTTAGAGGTGACTGTGAGCAGAGAGACCAGGTTTAGAGATGGAAATTCAGAGTTCTTCCTGGGCCCAACTGAAAGTTCTTTAAAATGTTTTTGGAGACTTTCAAGGCATATAAGCAACAGATCCATGAGTGTGGAGCCCAGGGTAGCATGTGGTCCAGAGTCATGAAAGATTATTAACATTTAGATAATATTTAAATCCATGAGACCAGATAGCCTCACATACAGAGAGGGTCTATAGAGAGAAGAAAAAACTGCCCTAGAACCAGGAAGTTAGGAATCCCTGGTTCTACCACAGATATAGAGAACAAACTAGTGGTTACCAGTAGGGAGAAGGAAGGGGCTTAAGAGGTACAAACTGTTTTGTAGAAAATAAGCTACAAGTGGAGTTCGCTTGTGGCCTAATGGTTAGGATTCCAGGTTTTCACTGCTGTAAGTTGAGGTTCAGTTCCTAGTTGGGGAACTGGGATTCTGCAAGCCATGTAGCACACACCTCCCAAAATAATAATAATAATAAAGCAACAAGGGCTTATTGTACAACACAGGTAATATAGCTACTGTTTTATAATATCCATAAATGGAGTGTAACCTTTAAAAATTGTGAGTCACTATCATGTATACCTGTAACTTATATAATGCTGTACAAGTATACTTCAATTTAAAATAAAAAGTAAAATTAAAAAAAAATTTTTAATGAAAAAAAAAAAAAAAATTTTAAAAATAAAAAATTTTTTTAAATTTAAAAATGAAAAAAATTGGTAGTTGTTCCCTCCAAGTGCGGATGAGATTGGGAGAAGACAGGATGAAAGGGGCCTTCAACAATTGCTTCTAGAACATCTATCATTAATTGTTCGAATCTTATTAAATAAAGCTATCTCCATATATCATTTCTTTAATAAAGTAGAAAGTTAAAAAAGAATCCTTGGTTATAAAAAGTGGATAAGAGAGGAGACACCAGCCACGAAAGACAGCGGGGGAGCTGCCACTGAAGGAGTAAATGTAAGAGAGGGAGAGTCACTCTGTCAAACAGCAGAGGGGCTGGCGGAAGATGAGAGCAGGAAAGTGTGTTCCCCACCCCCAGCCTAGAGCAAGGGCAGGGGTGGTCAGGACAGATGTCAAAGGCGAGGGATTGAACAGTGACGAGGAGGTAGAGGTGGAGTGTAGGGAGAAGAGGATGGAGCTGTCGTGGAGGGGATGGTCACAGTGAGAGGCAGGGGCAAGCGAGAGACGGATGAGGCAGAGAAAAGTGGAGAGTGAGGAATCTAGAGGGACCCCAGGGACTGGCCTCCGAAAGGAACAGAGGTGGCTCCTTCACTGTCCCGGAAGGAAGGCAGAAGAGATGGGTGAGATGCAGGTGGGTCTATCAGAAGGGTGAGGGAGGGACTGATGGCTTCCATTTTCTCAGAGGAACAAAGTCACCAGCTGAGAGCAAGGAGCCAAAGGAGTGGCAATTGTGTGTGAGGGGGCAAAGACGGTCCATTACAGGACCAGAGCACGAAGATCAGATCTCCTGGGATGCATGAGGGGGTACATCATGCACCCACCCACAGCTCAGAGGGAAGCCAGTCAGCCCAGCAAGCCTCCAGGTATATCCTCTCCCTTTTCTCCTAATGTCTTAGGGTTTATTTTGCATAGCGGAAACTGTGCCACACATCTCATTTTATATCTGCTTTCTTCACTTTACAGAGTAGCAGAAGCATCTTCCTGTGCATTTATGAACTCTTGGCAAACACCGCTTTCAATTCTTAGAAATAATGCACAGAGTGGATGTTCCATGGGTCGATTAACCTTTTCCCCTTGTATGGGACATTGAAATTGTTTCCTGGCGATGACTGTTGCCGTGCTAAAAGAGGTGGCGTGTGGTCTGGTGGAGAAAGAAGAAGGCAGGCTGCAAGGCAGAGCTGGGACAGTCAACCCTCTGGCGTCTAGAATCTGATCGTGGAAGCTGTTTGGAAGCCAATTACATGCGATTTGGGCTTCCAGGTGGCTCAGATGGTAAAGAATCGGCCTGCAATGTGGGAGACCCAGGTTCCATCCCTGGATCAGGAAGATTCCCCAGAGAAGGGAATGGCTACCCACTCCAGTATTCTTGGCTGGAGAATTCCACAGAATTCTGGCGGGCTACAACCCACTGGATCTCAAAGGGTCAGACATGACTGAACACACTTCGTGGCAATTAACTTTCTTACCAGGTCACATTCTAGACTTAAGGACAAAGAATGGGACAGCAAGGCACATCTCACTGGCCTCCCAAAGTGCCCAAAGGTTCAGGAATCGAGTGTGGAGGGAAAAGATTTGGGAGTGGGGCCATGAGAGCAGGAGGGCCAGACATGTGACCTCCAGGCTGTTAACAGTTCAAACACGTATTGCAACAGCCTTGTTTGAGATGGCAACAGGGCCCATCACTTGGATGCTTTCCCCATAATATTAATACAAGCCCTTTCAGTATCCTGTCTTCCTGGTTGGGGTGTTGCCCCAGGAGACCTGGCCATGGAGAAAGGATCTGGAGACCCAAGTTCTTTCCACCAAGGCCAGCAGGAAGGGGTTCTTACAGTTGCCGCCACCCCCCCCCCCCACCATCCCCCATTTCCTGGATCCTGCAGAAAAGGGGCTACTTCCAGAACTGACCCTGTTCACCTGGAGGTCTGTGTGAAACAGTTATAGCTCTGTACCCTGGCCCCCAGCAGGGCAGCTGGCCCATCTAAGGGTGTGAGCCACCCAAGGAGTGGGCTCACCCACCCCAAACAGGCTGGGGGACCCTTGCTGGGCATATTTGTTCATGACTTCCTGCTCTGCGTGGAGGTCACTTGGTCTGGGACTGGCTGAAACCCCTTCCAACTTTGAGGTTCTGTGTTTCAACAGGAGCATTCACTGAAGTCCCACTATGAGCCTGGGACAGAGAACTACCTGAACCAAGAGCGTGCCTACTGTGTGCCAGATACGGGGCTTCCTGTGCGTAACCTCACCCTACGTCATGACAGGCCAATAAGATACCTCCCCCATGTGAGAGAAGGGAAACAGGACCAGAGCAGGGCGGCCTCTCCTCACCCCCCGAGCCCCAGGTTTCCCTGAAGCACAGGGAGGTGGATGTGGCCCCACGGCTCGACCCTGTTCTGTAACATTTGCGCCCCTTAAGGGAAGTGCCTTCCATGATGGGCTTCAGGCACCACGTGGCGCTCAGTAGCTGTGGGTGAGAGGCTCCAGGAAGAGCCCAGTTCAGTAAACCCCACCTCTTTGGGCTGGTAGGGGGCAGAGCAGGGACCCGAGGTGACAAGCTCTCATCTGTGGGATTTGAGTTTCTGATGGATTATAATCACAGCCAGGTCCTTCCGGCTGAAACCGGAGCAGGCTCGGGGCCAGGGCATGCTACCCTCTGGGCAGGTATAAGAGCCAGGAGAGGAGGGCTAGAGCCTGGCTCGGGCAGAAGTGACAGCTGTCTGCCAGACAACCAGGGTACGGAGCTAAAACTGCTTCGTACAGACCTCCAGGTGGACAGGGTCGGTTCCGGAAGTGGCCCCTTCTCTGTGGGATCCCGGAGACGTGCTAGGGAAGCCATCAGGCTGGACGAGCTGGAGGAAGTCACCAGAGGTCGAGACTTGGCAAAGTGAGTGCATTCCTGCCCTCCCCTGCCCCACTGAGCTACCTACCCCAACAAGTGACCAACTGACTGTCCCCAAGGTGCTCGGGTGGAGACTGAGCGGCCACTTGTCAGTGATTTGAGCCCTGAATCTCCCAGAGGCAGTGGGTCGGGTTCCCTGTCCTTCCCTATCTCTCCGAGTTTGCTCAAACTCATGTCCATTGTGTCGGTGATACCATCCAACCATCTTATCCTCTGTCGCCCCCTTCTCTTCCTGCCCTCTATCTTTCCCAGCATCAGGGTTTTTCCAATGAGTCTTCCCTTCAGGCATTACCTTCATTTATTTTTACAACAGCCTTATCAGGTAAACAGGTATTAGTATTTTACAGACAAGGAGACAGAAGAACAAAGATGTTAAGTAACTTGCCCAAGGTCACACAGGATTTAGACTCCCTGACTCCAGAGTCTGTGCTCTTTTACTGTGTTATATTATCTTGTGGCTGTGGTTAGCTCCTTCTTCAATTTTCTGAGTGGCAGTTTCTTTATCTGTAATTTAAGGACGTAAAACATGATGATCAGAAAGATATTACCTTGAGATTCCTGAAAGATATCCAGACGTTGGTCAGCCTTAAGCTCTGGGAAGCATGTGTGAACACCCTTTGATCCGTTATTCGACTTTTGAAATTTATCATAGAAATATAATCAGATTTATGAACAAGGAAGTTTATTATAATTTTGCTTATAATCACAGAAAATTATAAGCAAACAGAATATCAAACATTTGAGAAAAGATGTACATCCTGTGATGAAATAATATGCAGCCATTAAAAATCACATGTTCATAGGACTTTCATGGTGGTCCAGTGGCTAAGACTCCACACTCCCTACGTGGGGGACCCATGTTCAATCCCTGGTCAGGGAACTAGAGCCCACATGAAATAAACAAAAAAAGATCCCGTGTGCTGAAACTAAGACCCAGCACAGCCAAATTAAATAAATACATTAAAAAATAAATCACATGTTCAAAGGGTACTGAATGTAATTGGAAATTTTTCTTTTGTTAAGCTTGACAATGCACCTCATAAAGCAACACACTGTATGATCTATTTATAAATGTATGTGTGTACATATATGTGAAATAAATATAAAAGATGAAAAAATAAACCTGTAGAGGTTGAGAGTTTATTTCTAAGAGGTAGAATTATGAATATTTTTGTAGTTTTATTATTTTCTAAATTTCTCAAATTTTCTATAGTAAATATGTATTGCTCTTTTAATTAGAAAAATGACTTTTAAAAAATCTGTTCTTTTGATCTAGCTTGGCCCTTTTCAAGCTTCTGTTATAATGGCTTTGAGAGAAAACCAAATTGCATGCTGTCAGGCTTGTGAGGGCCTCTGAGACAATCTGGTCCCACATGTCATTTGTGGGGAAACTGAGGCCCAGGGGTACATAGCACTTATGCAAGGACATACAGGGAAGTAGAGGCCCCAGACACCCCGTCTGGGGCTCAGGCAGCCGCCCAAAGGTTACAGTCGATGGGCCTGAATTACAGCTAGAATTTATGGCTAACCTGCATTAGTTGCTAACTGCAACTATGGCCCTGAATGCCAAGCATAGCTGACCTCACAGACTCAGGGACTAGCTGGCCTGGGAGTGACAGGTGAGCGGCAGGTGAGAGAGAGCAAAGGGCAGCTGGGTGGGTGTGGAGCCAGCCAGGTGTGCCCCAGGCCCCTCCCCTCTCGGCTCCAGGTCTCACCCAGCGCTGCCTCCTCCCTGGCAGGGCTGAAGGCTCACTTACTGCCCCGGCTGGGCTTGGACAGAAGAATGAAAAGTCTCCGCTGGCGTTATACTCGGCTGGTAAGAGGCCCAGCTGGGGCGCGGGTCGGTCAGGAAAGGCAGGGGAGGTGAGATCTCTGGCTGCGTGGGGCCTGGGCCAAGGTGCATACAGCTGGGGACTCAGGAACCTGGGGCCTTAGTGCCCAGCCCTGTGGTTCCGGGACCCTCAAGGAGCACATACTACTGTCTCCATTCCTTCTTCCCTGGAGTCGGTGCCAGATGGAGCTCTGTCCAGAAGCCTGTCCAGTTAGGACTCTCTCCGTAGGCCTGAACCTGGGGAATAGGAAAGCAGTGTCCTGTCCATCTCTTCTCCTCAAGGAGATCTATCCTGATGAAAAGCCCCAAAGTCCTTGTGTGTAGGCATCATGTGCATGCGTGCACACACACACACACGTTCTGGTACAGAGTGGCAGCTCAGTGATTAAATGAATGAACACACCAACATATATGCCCACTGACACATATAACACAACCCCAGCTCACACCCACAAACACATTGAAAGGTAACATACAAAGTTGCATTCAACACCTTCTCACACTGATTTGCCTACACAACTCTATTTTAAGCCAACACATCAGACACCTTCACACAAATGTGGACTTTTTTATCGGGGCATTTTTGATTTATTTTTGGCTATGCTGGGTCTTTGTTGCTGCACAGGCTTTTCTCTAGTTGTGGCAAGCAGAGGCTACTTTCTGGTTGTGCTGCGCGGGCTTCTCATTGCGGCGGCTTCCCTCGTTGTGGAGCACGGGCTCTAGGGCACGCAGGCTTCGGTAGCTGCAGCTCATGGGCTCAGCAGTTGTGGCTCCCGGGCTCTGAAGCACAGACTAAGTAGTCTTGGCGCACAGGCTTGGCTGCTCCTCGGCATGCGGGATCTTCCTGGGCCGGGATCAAACTCGCGTCTTCTGCATTGGCAGGTGGATTCTTATCCCCTGAGCTACCGGGAAGCCCTAAATGCGCATTCTATATGAACCTGTGCACTGTCTCACCTGTGAGAAACATGCATCGTTTCACCAGCTCAAAAGGCCTTCTTTCTTCCTTTGAGATAATAACATGGGGGTAATAAAAGCCTACTCTGCAGAGTTCCCTGGTGGTCCAGTGGTTAGGACTCCACGCTTCCCCTGTGGAGGGCCCAGGTTCAATCCCTGGTTGGGGAACTGAGATCCTGCAAGACTTGTGGCACAGCCAGAAAAAAAAGAAGTGCATTCCTCTTAGGATTCTTGGGAAAATTCAGAGATTATGCTCACCAAGCATTTCACACGGGCCTAGTCAAGTGTACTGTTTACTGTATATCCAGTCACTATTGTATTGTTATTTCATGTACAAATGCACACAGTTTGGGAGCTGCCACATGCCCTTCTCTCCTGCCTCCCAAGCTTAGAACACAATCCCTGGCATCCACTGTGGATCCAGGGAAACCAGGCAAGACAAACCTCGGGGGCCCAAGGCCACATCCGGTGGGCGTAGCTGGAAGAGGCCCAGGAGGGAGCTGGCTGGCGGGAAGGACAGGGTCTGGCCTACCGTGGACACTTCACAGTCTCCTCCGGCTGGACTGGCAGAGGCCCGGGCAGGGGTGATGAGGTGGCCAAGGCTCTCAGGCTCTGGACATGTGGAAGCTCGTGTCTCCTTGTCTCTCGACTTACCAGGCCTCTGTGTGTCTTTACAGCCCAGCCAGGTGGAAGATGCTCTGTCTAGGGAGGAGGACAAGGAAGAGGAAGAGGAAAGGGAGGAGGAGACAACCCCAGCCCCAACTCCGGTTCCCCAACGACCCGTGGTGCCCCAGCTGGCGGGAGCCAGCCAGGTTCTGGGAGCCTCGGAAATGAGTCAGGTTCGGGCACAGTCCATGGTACAAAGACCAGTCCTGCCCCACCCCAGGCAGGCCCAGGGATGCCTGGGTCCCTCCTGCTCTGTCCTTTGCTCACTATGTCACCTTGGGCAACTCACTTCTCCTCGCTGGGCTTTTCTGATACAATCAGTCAGTAATCCTAGCACCACCTTCTTCACATCACCAGGAGGTTAAGGATATGGTGAACTAATCTGGCTCTTTAAGTGGAACCAGTCCTTGGGAACTGAGGCCAAAGCTGGGGTGGGAATGGGAAGATGAGATGGGGAGTTAGGAGGAGGCAGTCAGTATCTCATCTAGTTTTTGGGTGCTAGGGGCCATGATGGGCCTGAGTTCAAATCCTGGCTCTGCCACTTCCTCCCCCATGTGGGCTTTAGGCAAGTTGCTTCATCTCCCCGAGCCTCAGCTTCCTCATCTGTAAGATGGGAGTAGTGATCCCTTTCTCTGAGGCCTCCTGCTCACTGGTGTTTCCATGGTGCCCCTGGAAACATGGAAGTACTCCATAATCTGTAAAGCTTTGCCAGCAAAGGTCCGTCTAGTCAAAGCCATGGTTCTTCCAGTGGTCATGTGTGGATGTGAGAGGTGGACTGTGAAGAAGGCTGAGCACCGAAGAATTGATGCTTTTGAACTGTGATGCCGGAGAAGACTCTTGAGAGTCCCTTGGACTGCAAGGAGATCCAACCAGTCCATCCTAAAGAAGATCAGTCCTGAATATTTATTGAAAGGACTGATGCTGAAGCTGAAGCTCCAATACTTTGGCCACCTGATGTGAAGAGCCGACTCATTGGAAAAAACCCTGATGCTGGGCTATATTGAAGGCAGGAGAAAGGGACAACAGAGGACAAGATGGTTGGATGGCATCACTGACTCTATGCACATGAGTTTGAGTGAACTCCAGGAGCTGGTGATGGACAGGGAGGCCTGGCATGCTGCAGTCCATGGGGTCGCAAAGAGTCGGATACGACTGAGTGACTGAACTGAACTGAACTTGTAAAGCACAGGCTTGGGTGAGGGGTGGCTGTTTAACCTTAGTCCTCCTGGGACCCCAAGGATATGGAGCACCGAGGGTGGGAGGACCGGGAGCCCTTGCTCACCCTCTGCTCTGTCCCCAGCTCAGTCTCCACCTGCCCCCAAGAGTCACTGGATACTCCTGGAGCCTGGCCTTCTGCACGTCAAGGGACGGCTTCAGTCTGCAGAGCCTGTACAGGCAGATGGAGGGCCACAGCGGGCCGGTGCTGCTGGTGCTGAGAGACCAGGACGGCCAGGTGAGCCGCACTGGGGCGCTGCAGGGAGAGCTGCCACTAAGGGCTGATGGGTCCCCCGGGGCCTCTCCAACCCCCAGCTCTGCCCCAGACTCCCCAGCCTGGAGGGGATCTCCAGCTCCCTGCCAGCTGCAAGCTACAAACTCTTCCTTCCAGATGTTTGGTGCCTTCTCCTCCTCGGCCCTTCGACTCAGCAAAGGCTTCTATGGTACTGGCGAGACCTTCCTCTTCTCCTTCTCTCCACAGCTGAAGGTGATGCTCTTCTTTTGTTTTAACCAAGAATTTTTATTTATTTATGACAGCACTGGGTCTTCATTGCTGTGTGCAGGCTTCCTCTAGTGGTGGCTAGCAGGGGCCACTCTCCAGTCGCGTGCCTAGGTTTCTCATTGTGGTGGCTTCTCTTGTTTTGGAGCACAGGCTCTAGGGTGGGCAGGCTCAGTAGTTGTGGCGCATGGGCTTAGTTGCCCAGTGGCAGGGGGGATCTTAGTTCCCGGACTAGGGATAGAACTCATGTCTGCTGTACTGCGGGGAAGATTCTTAACCACCGGACCACCAGGGAAGTCCCAGGGCTGGTTCCTTTGTTGTGTGCTTTCCTCTAGCAACATTCAGCTCGTCAGGTTCAAGCACAGACAGAGTGGATGGCAGGGTCCAACCATGACTGGGGTTTTGCCAAGCGGATCTCCTGCCTTTCTCCCAGAAAGTTGGCTACTCCTGCCGTCTTCCCTGATAAAGTGAATGGCACCTCTGTCTTTCCTGCATTTGAGACCAAAAATGTTGGAGCCCTTCTTCACGCTTCTCTCACACCCTACATCTGATGAGCTGTCAATGAATCCTGATGGCTCCTCCTTCTCTTTCTATCTCTACCCAGAATCTACCACTTCTCACAATGTCCTTTGTCACCCCGGTTCAAGCCACCATCATTACTTGCCTGTGTCCCTGCTATAGCCTCCTAATGCTTCCACCTTCAGTCATCACAGTACCTGGAGTGAGCCTTTTAAAAGATAAGTCAAGGACTTTCCTGGTGGCCCAGTGGCTAAGACTCTGAGCTCCCACTGCAGGGGGCCCAGGTTCGATCCTTGGCCAGGGAACTAGATCCCACATGCCACAACTTAGTTGTGTGATGCAACTAAGACTCGGCACAGCCATAGCCAAATAAATATTTAAAATAAAAGAAGTCAGAACATATAACTCCTTGGCTCCAAGCTACCAATGGCTTCTTTTCTCCCTCAGAGAAAAGCCAAAGTATTTTTTCAGAATATGTTTTATTTATTTGGCCGCATCAGGTCTTAGTTGCTACACGTGTGATCTTTCACTGTGGTGCACAGGCTTCTCTGTAGTTGCGACACAGGCTCAGGAGTTGTGGCAGTTGCTCTGAGGCATGTGGGATCTTAGCTCCCCGACCAGGGACTGAACTCACCTCCGCTACATTGGCAGTCAGATTCTTAACCTCTGGACCACCAGACAAATCCCCAGAGTCTTTAAAATAACCCACGAGTCTCTATGTCTCCTGGACTCTCTCTGACGTCATTTTTTGCTACTTTCTCTCTCCCTACACTGACCTTGGAGGTGGTTCTTAAACAAGCAAGCCTGTTCCTAACTCAGGGCCTTTAAACATGCTGTTCTCCCTAAGGTTCCCTCCACAGGATCTCCGTGAGAGTCAGTTCTCACTTCCTTCAGGACTCTGCTCAGATGTCACCCTCTCAGCAGGACCCTCCCTGCCGTTTACATTTATAGCACTCCAGCCACTGGAAACTCTTATTGCCCTTCTCTACTTCTTTCTCCTAAGCATTTGTCACAGCTAACACACTATTTATTTTACTTATTTACTTGCCTCCTGCCACTAGAGTGGGAGTCCTAGGAGGCAGAAATTTTTGTCTGCTATATCACTGGTCTATCCAGTACCTAAAACAGTGCCTTGTGCTAAATGTAAAAACAAAACAAACAAAAAAACAAACTCTTGAATGGAATGATTTTTTTTTTTAGGCAATTGCTAAAGTCTTCCCAGGTTATTATTATGGAATCTTATCTTTTCAAAAATTGGTTTATTTTTGCCTGCCTTTGGTCTTCTGGCATCTGCGTTCTTCATGAATTCCCACCAGTTCCTTGACCCGCATTCCAAGAAGCATCATCTTAATTTTTTCTGTAGCAATGTTTATCTTTCTCCTTCAAGCCTGAAGGTCATATTCCTTGAGGAAAGTAGAGGAGTTGAATAGTTCTTTTTGTGGTCACTTGTTAACATTATATCTTCTGAGCCCAGGGCTTATCTTCGACTAGTCTATTTTCTTGCTAAAAACCCTTTGGTTGCTCAGAGCATTTTTTGCAACTAATTACAGGCAATCATAAGCTATACTTTTGCAGCCCTTTAAAAATCTTTTTTATTAACTGACTTAAAAAAAATAATATTCTATTTATTTTTGGCTGCGCTGGGTCTTCATTGCTGCGCTCAGGCTTTCTCCAGTTGCAGCGGGCGGGGCCTGCTCTCTAGTTGCCTTTGAGTTGCAGTGCTCGGGCTCTCATGGCACTGATTTCTCTTGTTGCTGAGCACAGGCGCTAGTGAAGGCTTCAGTAGTTGTGGGGCGTGGGCTTAATTACTCTGTGGCATGTGAGATCTTGCTGGACCAGGGATCGAATGTTTCCCCTGTGTTGGCAGGTGGATCCTTAACTGTTGGACCACCAGGGAAGTCCTAACTTGACTCATGAATAATTTGTTCACTTAACAAACATCTACACCCTGTCTCAGGAACACTGCCAGGATCAGGACAGCCTTCATGGAGCTTACATGTCAGCAGGGCACATTGTCACTGAACAGGGCCTGTAAGGAAGGGCTACTTTATTATTTATTTATTTATTTACAATACTGTATTTGTTTTGCCATACATTGACATGAATCAGCCACAGGTGAACACAATCTCCCAATGCCGAAGCCTCCTCCCACCTCCCACCCCACACCATCTACCTGAATCATCCTGTGCACCAGCCCCATGCATCCTGCGCACCAGCCCCATGCATCCTGCATTGAACATAGACTGGCGCTCGTTTCTTACAAGATAGTATACATGTTTCAATGCTATTCTCCCAAACCATCCCAAGGGCTACTTTAAATTGCTCTGGGATGACATTTCGATCTGAAAGCTAAGAAGTGAGCCTTCTGAGGATCTGGGGGAAGAGCATTCTGGGCAGAGGGGTCAGCAAGACCCTGGAGCAGCAATAGCTTCAGGTGTCCCAGGACAGAAGGGACAGGGTAGATGAAGTGCAGGCAGTAAAGGGGGAAAGAGGTTGGAGAGAAAATCAGGGCAGAGCACGCTGGGCTTTCGGCTGTTAGATGCTGGATTTTATTCCCATTGTCAGGGCCACTGGAGAGCTTTAGCAGAGGAGGGCTAATATCCAATTTGATTTTTAAAAATAATTATTTTTTGCCTTGCTCACTCTTTGTCGCTGCACACAGGCTTTCTCTACTTGCAATGAGCAGGGGCTACTTGCTAGTTGGGGTGCACAGGGTTCTCTTGTTGGGGAACACTGGCTCCAGGTGCTTAGCTGCCCACAGCATGTGGGATTTTCCCGGATCAGGGATTGAACCCATGTCCCCTGCACTGGCAGGTCATTCTATACCACTGAACCATCAGAGGAATCCCTGATTTAATTTTGAATAGCTCACTGAGAGCACACATGGACTTCAGGGCAGGAGACAGAGGAAGCAGAGACCCATTAGGAGGCTGTGATTCGGGAAGGAGTGACTCGGGGACAGAATTGGTGGTAGTCAGGGTGTCTCTTTGGGGTGGGGCTCAAAACACTTGTTGGGTGTGAAATAGCACCGAGGGTGTGCAGGCTTAGTGTTAACTCCAGTGAGAGGAGGAAACAGTTAATGGTAGAATCAGGGCCTGGCTGCTGATGTGGACTTTTCCCCTCCTCTCTCCATCTTCGGAAGCAGGAAGCCTCAGAGGGTTCTGGTCTATTCCTAGAACAGAAGGGCTTTGGGGCTGTGGGAATTTAGACAGGAGGGCAAGAGGTGAACTCTAGGGAGACAGAGAAACTGCAAGAGTTAGGAGCCTAGAGTAGCTCTGGTGCCTTAGTCGGGGCTGGGAGGTTGTTTCCTGTACCACACTGCCACCCAGTGGTCCAGAGTAAAACTACATGAGCAGGACTCCGCCAGTAACGAGGTTTCTTATCACAGGTCTTCAAGTGGACAGGAAGCAACTCTTTCTTTGTGAAAGGCGACTTGGATTCTCTGATGATGGGCTGTGGCAGGTGCGTGTCCTAGTCTTCCCTACTCTTGAGTCTCGAGGTGGTCGGTACTCTGGTCCTTTCCCCTGTCTGGAAATGCTGGGTTAGGCTACCCAGACAAAATGGGGGAGGCTGCTGGTTAACCTTCAAGAATCTCCTCTCGATAGGTATTGTGGCACTGCCTGCCCCCCACCCCCAGCCAACCCCCAAACTCCGCTCTAAGTCAATGCTGAGAGGAGAGGATGGCGTGAAGTGTCCCCCAAAGTGTTTAGTTGGTGGCAGCATGTGTGTGTGTGTGTGTTGGGGGTGGAAGTGGAGTGTGTTCTACAAGGTCAGTCCCGCCTCTGGTGTGACCTGCATATTCAGGCAGTCAGCCTTCTCCCGAGGGCACAGATGACAGCCCTGCTCGATTAGCGGCTCTCCCAGCTGTCTGAGTAGCCTCCACAGAGGGGACTGGCACAGACCCCACCAGCCGCCGCCCATTTGCAGTAACCCACTTCCCAGCTCCAGCCTAGGTTTGCTGTCAAGAGAGGGGACTAGAATGGATGCCCTGACGCGTTCTGGGCTTGGAGTCCAAGCCGGGTCCGTTCTTTGGTTTAAGGCATTCCCATCTTAATGTTGTGAAGGTTCTAAAACTGGTCTGTGGTGATGGTTGCTCCACTATATGTTTATCAAAGTCATTGGAACTGTTAAAAAAAAAAAAAAAAAAAGCTTGCAACCCTGTGAGGGACAATGTGTGAGTCCTTAACAATTTGGGACAAACTGGTTTCAGCGGAGATGAGGCGAAGGCAGAGCAGTCATGGTGTGGCCGAGGGCTGCTGGGGCAGGTCTGCCTTCAGGGCTGTGCCAAGACTCTCCTCTCTTTAGTGGCCGCTTTGGGCTGTGGTTGGATGGAGACTTGTACCGTGGCGGGAGCCACCCCTGTGCGACCTTCGACAATGAGGTGCTGGCCCGGCAGGAGCAGTTCTGCATCAATGAGCTGGAGGCCTGGGTCCTGAGCTGATGCCACGGCGGGCAGCTTCCGAGCCAACAGGCGTTCAGACCCTCCCCCGGATGCCATCGAGGCTGCGCTCACCCAGGGCAGCCCGTTCCCTCCGAAACCCAGATGGAAAAGTGTCCGGTGTGGACTGTGGCTGAGAGCAGCCTCTTGGTGCCTGAGGACCAAGACAGCTGTGGAGACAGGCTACATTCTACGAGAGAGGGATTTGAGGGAATAAAAGACCTCACCCGAGCACCACAAACTTTCTCAGGAAAATGATCCTTTTAGAGAACACACAGTTAATGTGTGCTTATTGTAGAAAAAACAGAAGATGTAAAAAAATTAAAACTGCCTAAAATTCAACCACCCCTAAAACACTAACATTTTCACGTATATCCTTCCAGACAGTTTTCCAAGGAGGTGTATGGGATTCTTACAAAATGGGATTCTTCTCTATATGCTTTGGACATTATTTTAATTTAAAGAATATTGTCAAACCACAGACACCTAACTCAACCAGTGAAATTAATAAAGACTCCAAAATAGCATTCTTCTTTTCCCAGAAAACTGACCAGTCTGCTACCACTGTGCTGGGTACTTGAAGATCTCTTATTTAATTCCACAAGGAAAATATGAAAGCAGCAAATGAACTATATGCACATTTGGGTAAAGAAGCTGAAATTCTGTAGATGGGAATTCAGGGAGATTAAAAAGGAAGGATATTTTTTCTGGCAAAAGAGGAACGTAGAAAAACTAAAAAAAAAAAAAAAAAAAAGTCCATAACCCATGTTAGAGCCTGGCTCATGACAGAACAAGATTCTTTATCAGGTCATTACTTGCCATTATTGAATGAGGAAAACGAAGTAACATAGGGCCTGTTAAAATAATCCCCTTTGGAAGACCCAACACAGCACTGAGGTATCAAGAAACATCTGGGCACATTCCTAGAACAAACACAATTCTTTTGCACAAAAGGGTCAAAACTGGGCACATGAGTGTGAAAGTCACTGAGGAAGACACCACTGATTTCAAGACGGAGATACATTCATGAAGCTTTATTGCAGCTGTTTCCCTCACCAGGATGAAGTGACCAGGCACTTGCACCTGCAGTCTTATTTACATTCTCAAGGTGACAAAGCTCGGTAACTCTAGATGCCAAGCTGTTAAAGGCTCCTTTTATACCAATAGTGAAGATGCTTCTTAAGAAAAATTTAACCTTGTCAATGGCATGTGGTTCCCATAATTAAAACACTTGCAAAGAGCATAAAGTGCAGCTGCCAAACAGTAACAAAAGATGCAAACAAAACAGATTCAAGTTGTTCCTCAGAGAGCACAATGATATACTCTGAGATGACAAAATTCCAGAGTGAAACAATGATGTAAATGAGGGAGTGGCAAGAATCAAACAATCTTTGCAGAGAAACATTACATTCTTGACCTTGGGCCTGGACACATGAAGTCTGAGGTGGAGGATTCTCCCCACTGGACGTTTTGGAAGCACCGTGGCCAAAACAGACACGACCTGGTACCATGACCACTTTCTTTGGGCTTCTAGGAGCCCACTGTATCCACATCCCCATCACACGGCATTGTGGTGGGAGAGGACCACGGTTTTAACTACTCTAGGAATTAGGGTCAACTCGATTATCTACTGGGGGCGGGAGAGGGGTGACAGAGCAGAACAGCAGCCATTCCAAATGCCTGTCACCCTAGTGTCAACAGAGGAGCACCTGGTTACACAGTGGACGGTGGCAGCACCCCCAGGATGCTGGGGGTGATCTTCTGCCCTGCGGCTGAGTTCCTCCCCGCTCGCTCTTGCTGTGCCCCGGAGCCCAGGCTGGCTCCCCACGCCCAGGCTGCCAGGGAGGCTTCTGTGGGGATGTGGTGAAGTACAGGACGTCAGGGCTCACGGCTGCACCCGCCACGGCCCTGCCTCTGGCAGCCGCTGGATTTGGCTCTGACTCCAGACTCTGTTTAGCTCGGGGCACTGCTCAACCACAGTGGTGGCTACTCCACTGCTGGAGGTAGAGACGCAAAGGGGAACCTGGAATTCACTGGGTAAATCACTTTGTCTCAGCAAAGGCAGCCAGTCTTTGCCCTGAAACTCATCAAATGCACTGAACCGGCAAAAATGAAGCCCCAGCTCTGAGCAGCCCTGAGGGCGGTCCTCCAATGGCCTCTTATCAGCACCCAAGTGAGAGGCAGAGGTCGGAGGAGGGGAGCTGCTTTCTCCAGGCTGGGCAGTGGTGGAACCCTCAGGGAGGCGGGCAGTGAGCACTCAGGAGACAAAGAAACCCACAAGGGCTGGAGCCACAGCTGACCCAGAGGACAGCCTGGTTTGGGGAGTCCCTCTGCTACTGGAGCTAGGGGGTCTCCTATAAGGCAGTTTTATGTCCCATTTCGGAGGACGCCAGCACTCTCAGATCTTTTCAACAAATTAATCAGGCCTCTCATTGAAGAGCTGGAGCCCCTTCGTGGCCCTCTTACACTGTTAACCCCAACCTGGCAGTTTATGGGGGCTAAAAGGGTGAGGGGAGGTGCCTTTCACTAATGTTGCAATCATTCAAGGAAAGCTAGCCTCAAATTCAGGGTGATGGGCACCTCCTCAGATGGCTGGGGTTTCACATACTGTTTTTAACCACGGCTGTTCATGACAACCCCAACTGCAAATTCCAGTGTGTGCCTTTGTCTTATTTCCAAATTTTTAAAAAACAATCTTATGTCATAAGAGTTCAAAGTACTTTAAAAAGCTGTTAATTCTAAGAAAATAGACTGCTAAAGAAGAAAGACTTTGATTAATATTAAAAAGAGGCAAGGCAGCGCTTTCCATAGCTCATGTTAATAAGGTCTGCCTAATACCTGTTCCTCTGGATAAAAATGACTTAGTATGTGCGTACATTCAAGATATAAAATAAAAAGCACTAGCTGTCACTCCATTTGTAGACCTCTGTGATCAAATTCCCTAAATTAATTGTGCTGGGGGAGGAGGGAAAGGGGATGGGGAGGGGCTTTTGTAAACAATTGAGTGCAGACATTCACTTCGAGTCACTTGCGAAAAGCTGGGCTTTGACTTTTTGGCCTCTTCCTGGGAGCCAGCTGTATTCCACTCCAGTTTCCGAGGTGTTATAAGCGGGGCTACAACGTCACCATCCTGTCAAAGACAGAGTAACTAGGAAGAGAGAAAAAGCCAGTTCTCATGGTTTTGAGCAAATGTCTCAGGCACACACATATCCTCGTCCTGCAGACAGCCTGCTTCTGGACAGACTTATTCTTGGGAAACCCCGGATGGTATGCATGCTTAACTAGAGACACACGGTCCTGGGAAGGGGAGAGCTTTCAGAGCAAAGGCCACCATGCCAGTTCTTTTCACAGATGGCCAGAAGCAGCGTGTGGCCCGGCTCGGCGACCCCCTTCCCTTCACGCAGCTTCTGGGGACGCACTTGTGTCAGGAGCTGCTCTTGTGTCCTGGTTTTCCAGGGAAAGATGGAATGTGCTGGACCCTTGCAGGACCCTCTTTCTTAGTCTCCCCTGTAACAAATGGCCCAGGTCTACAAGATGGCAAAAAGGGGGAAAGATAATGTGTACCTGTGGAACTTGACCTTTCTTCCATAATCAAAGCTGTCACTTTGGCCTCAGCCTCCTAGATTCCACCCAAAACGAGGGTTGGTGTCAAAGTGAAGCAACACTACGACTGGAAATCAGAGTGTAAGAAGCTAGGCCCACCAACGCCTGACTCTATCCTGAGCTGTTTTTGAACTCGTGGCTGGATTCTCTAGGCTACATGAGGGTACAGGACTGTCACAGCCTTTACTGCACGAGAAAGAGAAGGCTCGTGGAGAACAGTGTGGGCCTCACATGTCTACTTGCCCTCAAATCCGCTCTCCACCTCCCTCTGCCCTGCTCTGCATAACAGGAGCTGCTCTTGTGAACCACATCTCCCAGCTCCCCTGCCTACTGGCCTCTAGTCAGGGTGGGCTAGTGGGCGGCACTGGTGGGAGACTGGAAGAGAGGTGGGCAGAGAAGTCAAGGTGCTTCTCCTATGAGCCCTCCGGTCGGGTACAATGGCCGCGACTGCTGTAATGTGCTGACTTTAATGTGTCACTTTCCTGCTTAAAACACCCACTGCTCCGGGGCTCCTGGCTTACAGGACTACGCACAGAGCCCAGATCTCACCCCTAAATGCACCTCGTTTTCTGTCACCTTCCAGTCCCCCACCCCTTTACCCAGTTGACTCCTCATCCATCCTTCAGGTCTCAGCTTCCAAGCCCTTTTTAAAAAAAATAATTAAGTTTTGGTTGCGCTGGGTCTTCATTGCTGCACACGGGCCTTCTCTAGTTGTGGCGGGTGGGGTCTACTCTCCAGTTGCAGAGGATGGGCTTCTCATTGTGGTGGCTTCTCTAGTTGTGGGGTGTGGGCTCTAGAGCACTGGCTCAGTAATTGTGGTACACGGGCTTACTTGCCCCATGGTATGTGAGATTCTCCCAGGCCAGGGATTGAACCCGTGTCCCCTGCATTGGCAGGTGGATTCTTAACCACAGGATCACCAGGGAAGTCTTTCCAAGTCCTTCTTTAAATGAGTCTTTCCCAACCAACCAACTCTGGCATAAACCCTTCACCTTTTTGCCCCTCTAAGACTGTACACACTGCTCCAAACCCCAAAGTACTTACGCACTACTGTGATTATTATTAACTCGAGTTTTTATTGTCCCCAGCTAGAGCAAGACCCTCGGGAACTGTCTCAGGTACTGTTCCAAGCTTGGTCCCAGACACAGGACCTGGGGGAACACTCATTCCCTGAATGAATGCATCGGGATTTAGGGTCTAACTTGAGTAGCCTCTTGTCTGTTTCTAGTCTCTCCACGTGCCGGTCTATCTGTGCTAGAGTCTTCCTTTCTCATCAGGGGTTTAGTCTCCTTAGAAGCTATAGTTCTTAAGATGGTCATACTTCCCATATTCTCACAGGTCTAGCTAGAGATAAAAGCCCAGAAGTAAATAATAATTACAGCAGGGACTTCCCTGGTGGTACAATGGATAAGAATCTGCTTGCCAGTACAGGGGACATGGGGTGCAATCCCTGGACCGGGCTGGAAGATCCCACATGCCATGGAGCAACTAAACCCATGCACCACCACTACTGAGCCCATGCATCACAACTCCCGAAGCCTGGGCACCTAGAGCCCGCACTCCGCAACAGAAGCCACTGCAATGAGAAGCCTGTGCGCTGCAATGAAGAGAAGCCCCTGCTCACTGCAACTAGAGAAAGCCTATGCATGGCAATGAAGGCCCAGTGCAGCCAAAAATAAGTCAATAAAATTAAATTTAAAAATACATAAATAAAATTGTTAAAAGAAAATAGTTATAGCAGCATGGTAAGTCTTGAATACTCTCGGCAATTCCCTCCCCACTGTGCATAAGAATAACTCTTTCTTAGCTGATTACCAGTGCTTCTCCACAATCAAGCCAATTCTTTCTGTTTCCCCTCTCTCCTCAACAATAAGACTTTTCTCCTCCAGTCAGACTAGTCTCTTCATAGGTCCCAAACTACCCAACTTGTTCCAGTTTCATTTTTGTGTAGCTCTCATTTCTCTCTGCTACTCATCCAAGCACAATCTAGCTTTTGGATCTAGAAGAATCCTCCCTCCTACCTGACAGCTCTCTCAACCCTGAATACTAAAAGACTTCCCTGTGTCCCTCCCTCTGGCATTTGACAAAGATCTGATATACTGGGCTACTCTTTCACATCTAACCTTTCATTTTTGTTTCCTTCAGTATCCAATGCTTGGGGGAAAAGCAGGTAGGGTGCTGTGACAGACAGTACTAGACCAGGAAGCAGAATGCTGCTTCTGACCTACCTACCAATCATTTGTTTAGTCTACAACTATCAGTGTTCTCTGTGCCAGGCATCCACCACGTGCAGGTCAATAAAGGACCATTTCAACAACATTCTCTATGGGACTGGCAACTAGTGAATTTAAATAGGTTACAAGTTTGGGAATGGGAATGTGATTTTACTAATAAAGTGAGCAGGAATTAACCAGGTTTAGGTAGGAAACAAAAGAATTACAGGCAGAAGAAACAGCTCTGAGGCACAAAGGACAGAAACTTGTCTGCTAGTTTTAGTAACACTGAAGTCACTGGTGGTCTTAGTGAGAGTAGATTTAATACAAGCTGAGACCTTGGAGATATTTCAGTACAAGCAAATACAATAAAATGACTGGCAAAACTACCAGGGTGTAAAACAGATAGCCAGTGGGAAGCTGCTGTATAGCACAGGGAGTTAAGCTCAGTGCTCTGTGATGACCTAGGCGGGTGCGATGACGGTGAGTGGGAGGGAGGCTCCAGAGACAGGATTTATGTTTACATAGAGCTGATTCACGTTGTTGTACAGCAGAAACTAACACAGCATGATAAAGCAATTATACTCCAACTTTAAAAATAATTAAATCAAAAGATTAAAAGGGAAACAATGTGGAAAAACTTTTTCCCCCAAATCAAGTCAAATGACTATTATTTTCTTTTTGTTTTTATATTGGAGTACAGTTGATTAACAATGCTATGTCAGTTTCAGGTGTACAGGAAAGTGATTCAGTTATACATAAATATGTATCTATTCATTTTCAAATTCCTTTCCCATTTAAGTTGTTACTAATACTGAGCAGAGTTCCCTGTGCTATACAGAAGGTCCTAGGTCTTTGCTGGTTATCCATCTCAAATATGGCACTGTGCTCATGTCAACCCCAAACTACCTAACTATTCCTGTCCACCCCCATCCTTCACCCATGGTAACCAAAAGTTCGTTCTCTAAGTTTGTGAGTCTGTTTCTGTCTTGTAAGTAATTTCATCAAACGACCATCATTTAAATGAGAACTTTTCATAGGGAAGTAAAGATTGCTTGTGGGTTTTACTTAAAAATTTCTGTGACGTATGTGAATAATAAGTCACCCACCTGTGGCTTGGTGAAGTTATTGATTAAACACCAATGGACAAAATGCTGTCGTGCAGCAAACAGAGTCTTTTCATCTGTCTTCTTACAGTAAACTCGGATCAGCTGCTCAGCAAATCTCTCTGGCAAAAACTGAGAAACCTTTTAAAGAAGGAAAGATTTCACTGTCACCTTGAATTCACACGCTGAAGAGAGATCAGCTGTTCCTAAGCTCCATGCTCGATATGGTATTAAACGTACTGTGTTGTCTTGGTATTTTATACCAATGATAATCCAAAGAAAAGAATTCAGGGTAACTGTCATACTGTAGGATGTCCCATAATTTTATGTCCATTAATAAAAAATGAAAGGTTTGCATGATATAATTATATGAAGACTACAGACTCTCTCACAGAAAATATAAAAATAAGCACATTTAAATTAGATGACTTCAACCATATGATATTCCTGTCCCACCAGACTTATAAATTACCTTCTAAATCAAAAACAAAACAAAACAAAACAAAACCTGGAGCTTTCTTCAAGTTCAGCAAACAGGAAAAACTGGCTGTTAAGATGGTCTAGTCTATGAAAATCATGTATACTTTAATTTTAAAAATGTTTCTGTTTCTTTTTTTAAACTGTATACATTGACTTCAGAGCCTAACCTGCATGTTATTACAAAGATTCGCCAAATGCCACTATAAGTAGTTACCTGGTTTCTAGTAATCATGATTGCCTTGCTGAGGTCACTCTTACAATAGAAGCGAACATGATCGATAGGATTCTTGTCTTCCATCCCATAATCCATGTTGATAACCTTAATACAAGCAATAAATGAGCGATCATGTACATAACAGCAATGAGAATTAAATTCAGGATTGTGAGGGTTATCACAAGAAACGAAGCTGCACTCTCTGGAGAAGTAGGAGCCCTGCTGGAGTGGCTCATCGTGGAACAAAAGTAGTTCTGGTACATGACCCATAGGGAACTGAAGTCTGGGTGGAGTGAGGAGAGACATTCTGTGCTTTCAACATAAGCAGGGTATAAAGTCAATATCCACTATGTGACAGAGACATGCCAGGCACTGTTGTGCAGAGACACAAGATGTTTGATAAAATTGCAGCCCCTACAGACCACATGGCCTAGACTAAGGTAGAACAAATAATTATAAAAGTAATAATGGGAAATTCCCTGGCGGTACAGTGGTTAGGACTTGGCGGTCTCACTGCTAGGGGCCTGGGTTTGATCCCTGGTCAGAAGACTAAGATCCTGCAAGCTGTATGGTGGTGTGGCAAAAAAAAAAAAAAAAAAAAAGCTACCAAGGAAAAGCAAATGGTGCTGTGAAACTTTGTGACCCAAGAACCTAGTAGCCTGGGGCTCCCAGGCAATGGCTAGAAATATTCTCCTGGGAAAAGTGATTCTACTAAAAAGTGAGCAGAAATTAACCAGGCTTAGGTAGGAAAGAAAAGAGTTCCAGACAGAAGAAACAGCTCTGAGGCACAAAGGACAGAAATTTGTCTGCTAGTTTTATTAACACTGAAGTCACTGGTGGCCTTAGTGACTAGTCTTAATACAGGCCTAGACCTTGGAGATATTGCAATACATGCCAAGTACAGTAAGATGATTGGCAATAAAACGAGTAGAGCTGTATAGTGATGGTGATGGAAAAGCGGTTCAGAAGTAGAGGAAAATGGACTTCCCTGATGGTCCAGTGGTTAAGGCTCCGTGCTTCCACTGCAGGGGCACAGGTCTGGTCCCTGGTGAGGGAAGTAAGATCCCGCATGCCACGTGGCATGGCTTAAAACAAACAATAAAACAAAAAAGAAGTCGAGAAATAAAAGACAGAAGACAACTCTTAGAAGTTTGGTTGTTAAGAGAGGCAAGAGGGCAGACTATGGAGTGGACCGTGGTACCCAGGAAAGGTAAGGGGACAAGCTGGAGGAAAGGAAGGAGACAAAAACTGAAGTTCCCAATGAGCTAGGAACAAGAAAGTAAGGAAGAAAGGGGTTTTGTGGACAGAGATGAGATGCTTAAACTAGTGAATTTTAGAGGAAGGGCCTTTTTCAATGTCAACAAGGTTCAGAGTACATAATCTGCTGAGTGTGCTGGCTGAGGTGGAGGGCATAAGGTCATTGAGAATGAGGATAAGGAGATCAGAGCTGGTGTCGTGTGACTATGAAGCCTCTAAAGATGATGGTAGCTGGAGTGAGTGGAAGGCTCTATACCATACCAAAATCTTCAACCAAGAGGACAGGAGCTGGTTTAAGGATGGCACTCTCAGAGGAAAGGGGATCTTGCATGGGGTCTGGAGATGGTAGTAGGGGACAAAAGGACTGATGACCAGGAAGATCTCCGGACCCTGAGGAATTGTGCTTTTCCTGAAAGAGCTGCAGGGGAATAAGGTTCTCAGGGGACACCAGGCTGCATGCAACAAAACAAAAGCAAAGAGATAATGAAGAAGCTGAAGATACAGGTGCATTAATTATGGAATGGAAATTCCTAAGGGCTTCACAGACAAGTTCTGGACAAGGGAAGAAACTGGAGGTGAAATAATAGGAAGAAATAGAGTAATGTGGCGAGGATAGTGCAAAAAAAAAAAAAAAAAGAACAGATGATAAGAGGGGTTTATCCTGTGGGTGGTGACAGAAGAAAACGAGTATATGAGCTTTGGTGGCGATGCTCCCTGTGAGAAGCGTGGACATCTGAGATTCACTTGTGGGCCAGAGGTGAGCCCAGCGTCTGCACTACACGGCTGGCCCTCCCGTTCTGTGTGGTCCCCTGGCTCTGAGAGCTGCACCCCTCTGGCGTGAGGGAGAGCTCCTCAGTCCTCCCCATGATCCCAGGGCTGGTGCTGGTACAGGCCTCCGTGCAGTGCCATGTGCCAGAGACCTGATGCAGCCTTGACATTTTTACCCATCATGAGGAGGCATGAATACTAATCAAAGTTTCAACCATTTTACAAGTGCTCCTAGCTCTTAGGTATTTATTTCCTTGGCTTTAGAACTGGAATAAAAGGTAATCCTCATTTTCTCTACAATGTACTGTAAATTCCTCCTTTAAGCAGATTTGATGAAACAGTTATTCTTCCAGAGGGCAATGTTATTCCATTCTTTAAGGGCTCTTGGGCTCAGTAGGTGTGGCTTGTGGGCTCTAAAGCGTGGATTCCGTAGTTGTGGGTGCTCGGGCTTAGCTGCCCTGTGGCATGTGGAGCAGAGATCGAGCCAGCGTCCCCTGCATGGCAGGGAAATTCTTAACCACTGGAGCACCTGGGAAGTCCCAGAGATGCCATTTTTAACCAAGGACTCAAGAGTAAAAAGAAGCTACAGACCAACAACTACATATTTTTAATTCTAACTAGCAAATTATGTTTTACAGCCCATTAGATAATCATAAAATTACTACTCGCAGTCTTAAAAGGAGTCACGCATGGTAAAATGGACCACATAAACATATCACACTGTAAAAATAAAACTGGAATGCAAACACACAATAAGACATGTAGTTAGCAATTTTAGTTGCTTTCTCAGAATATAGAAGGGCTTTACCCATCTTAAAATGGATAGTTATTTTTTCTGATTATGAAATTCTTATACCACACTCACTATAAGAAAAAGTCACCTGCAATTCTACTACCCAGGTACAATGTTAATATATCTTGGATTTTTCAGTGTGTTCACTGTATACACACGTGTATATAAATTTAAAGGTGCAAAAATAAAATAATTCTGTATGTACTTTTTCACTTATTATAAACATTTTTCCATGTTAAAAACAACTTTTAATGCTTGCATTATTCCACTGACATATATACTTTCTCTCAAATTTCACACTATAATAATGCCACAATAAATATATTTGTGTTTTGGTGCAAAACCGATTATCTCCTTAGGACAAACCTCCATACTGAAATTGCCAGGTCAGTTAAAATTGACCCAAGTTTGATCTGTTGTGTCAATTTACACTTCCATTATCACATATCTTTATTATCACAAAATCTTAAAAAATTTTTCACCTTATATATCTGAGAATCAAAAACTCATTGCATCAGTTTGCCTAGAGGTTAATAAGAAAGTTAAACTTCTTTTCATGCCCACTGGCCATGTGTATGTCATCTTCTATGCATGAGGCCACCTGGATGGAGATGCACTGGGAAGTGAGGGACTACTAGGAGCAATGCTTGGCACTGAGGGCAAGGACAGACAAGTACAAGCCCAGGGGTAACATTCCGGAGAGGGAAGCCTTTCAGAGCCTCAGGAAGTCAGGATGTGAGATCCCTTTATTGTGATGGAAGTTCATCTAATGAAACAGGAACCTGAAGCCTGATCTGCAGATCTAAGGCACTGAACACGCAGCCAAGGAAATAGAAAGGGGGTTCAAGGGCAAAGAATGGTTATAGAAAGATTGCCCTTCACTCAAAGATGGATCAGCAAGAAGATAAGAATTGAGAGGCTTATGGAAAAAGTACGCAGGGAAGACTGTCCTGAGATTTCAGGAGTAGAACTCTGAAAAGAATTTCTTACGAGAGAACAGAAGAAAATGTTAGAAAGTCATTTGGCAGTCTCATATGATATAAGAAGATACTACATTCTCTATGAAAATAGGAGTCAAAAAGTCTTAACTTTTTCCTTTGTGTGTGTGTGTACTATTAAAAAATGATTGGTATGTATTACTTTTTTTTTTTTTACATACTTTGGCCTAGTGGTTTGCCCTACTTTCTTCAATTTAAGTCTGAATTTTGCAATAAGGAGTTCGTGATCTGAGCCACAGTCAGCTCCTGATTTTTGCTGACTATACAGAGCTTCTCCATTTTCGGCTGCAAAGAATATAATCAATCTGATCTGAGTATTGACCATCTGGTGATGTTCATGTGTAGAGTCATCTCTTGTGTTGTTGGTAGAGGGTGTTTGCTATGACCAGTGTGTTGTCTTGACAAAACTCTGTTAGCCTTTGCCCTGCTTCATTCTGTACTCCAAAACCAAACTTGCCTACTACCCCAGGTATCTTCCTATTTTTGCATTCCAGTCCCCTATGATGAAAAGGACATCTTTTTTTTGGTGTTAGTTCTAGAAGGTCTTGTAGATCTTCATAGAAATGTTCAACTTCAGCTTCTTTGGCATTAGTGGTTGGGGCATAGACTTGGATTACTGTAAAATTGAATGGTTTGCCTTGGAAAGAAACAGAGACCATTCTGTCATTTTTGAGACTGCATCCAAGTACTGCTTTTCAGACTCTTTTGTTGACTATGAGGACTCCTCCATTTCTTCTAAGGGATTCTTGCCCACAGTAGTAGATATAATGGTCCTCTGAATTAAATTCGTCCATTCCTGTCCATTTTAGTTCACTGATTCCTAAAATGTCAGTGTTCACTCATGTCATCTCCTGTTTGATCACTTCCAATTTACTTTGATTCATGGTCCTAACAGTCCGTGTTCCTATGCAATATTGTTCTTTACAGCATTGGACTTTACTTTCACCATCAGACACATCCATAACTGGGCGTTGTTTCCACTTTGACCAGCCTCTTATTCCTTCTGAAGCTATATCTCTGCTCTTCTTCAGTAGCTTATTGGGGACCTACCAACCTGGGGAGTTCATTTTTCAGTGTCATATCTTTTTGCCTTTTCATACTGTTCATACAGTTCTCAAGGCACGAATGCTGAAGTGATTTGCCACTCTCTTCTCCAGTGGACCCCCTGATGTGAAAAGCCCACTCATTAGAAAAGGCCCTGATGCTGGGAAAGATTGAAGGCAGGAGGAGAAGGGGATAACAGAAGACAAGATGGTTGGATTGCATCACCGACTCAATGGACGTGAGTTTGAGCAAGCTCTGGGAGGTAGTGAAGGACAGGGAAGCCTGGCATGCTGCAGTCCATGGAGTCACGACTGAGCAACTGAACAACAACAACAATTACTTTTTTGATCAAGAAAACATTCAAAAACCACTATATACAATGCTCTGTTAGTAACATGACCACAATTACATAAAAATATTGACAATATTGACATAAAAAAATGTCCAAGAAAATTCTGTTCATTGCTGTTTAGTCCCTTGGTTGTGCCCGACTCTTTTCGAGCCCATGGACTGTTAGCCCAGCCTGCCAGGCTCCTCTGTCCACGGAATTTCCCAGGCAAGAATACTAGAGTTGGCTGTCATTTTAAAAATCTGCCTAATGTTAGTTTTTCTGTGATATCATAGGTGATTCTCTTCTATCCATCTTTTTCCTATATTTTCCAGATTTTCTAATGAACATGTACTACTGTTTTAACAGGGGTGGTAGTGATGCTTTACCTTAAATAAATTCTTTGCTTAGCATGTTATTGAGCTAACTACTTACATCCACGATCAAATCTTCAGCCTTCAGTTCAGCTTCTAGCTCCACATCACTGGGTTTAGCACTGGCGACCTCTTTCGGAAGGTGTTCGTAGTTTTCCTGGAAAAGACAAGGCTCCTCATGTTAGAAGTCCAGTTCTTCATCCTACAGTGTTTGTGCCACCAAGAGGGTTCTTCTCTAAAAATGGCACTTTAATAAGAAACGTAGATAGAGATTTCCCTAACAAATACATACCCATGCTACCTTTTAATCAAATCACAATAGTGTGGTTTTCATAACAGAATTTCACATTGAAAAAAATGAGGAATTAACCTATCAGTAAAACAAGAAGAAGTAAAGTGTGACCTAAGGAAGTGTTGTGAGGCAGGGTGTGGTTATCAGTATAGCTTGTGTTACAGGTTTTTTGACAAAGATAAGACCTTTCAACCAGCAGGAGAGAGAACTAATGACTGGACTAAGGAAGGCAGGCAAGCATTGTCTGGGAGAAAGTGATAAACTGTGAAAGAAGGAAGTAGTTAAAAAGCAGGTCCTTAAGAGTCTCAGAGAAGCTCATGCAGAGGCCTTATTTTGAGGCCCCTTTTCCACTACATTCATTTTCTGGTCTTTGGATCTAGATAAAATTTGAGGCCTCTTCTCACTTCCGGGTTGAGAAAGTAAAGGTTTGGAGTAAATGAGACTTGACTTTGAATCCTAGCTCACTAAGTGTGCTTCTGTAGGCAAGTTATTGAATTTCTCCCAAGCTTCAGTTTGTCTGCAAGAGAGGTCTCAAGAGGTTGATGAAGATTAAATGAGATGTATTAATATAAAGGGCTTAGAATACAGCTGTGGTATTGTGATGGGGAAGGTTTCCTCTTGTGGGGACAGAGGACCTTTCAACTTACCTTTTAATTCTGTCTTGTATCATGGGTTGAGTCTCACCCACAAACTTATATAGATTACGGGATTCAATTTTCTTTAAAATCGTTCGTGCATCATCCAGATTGGGATCAGTGGAGTATAAGATCTCCAGAAAAATGTTATCTGCCAAGTTGATGAAATTTCAGTTATATTAAAACGAAAAAAAAAAAAAGATTTAAAGAGACTCGTACATTGTTGTACTTCTGAAATGATTTCAAGCAGAGGTTTACAAATGTAGATACACTATGATTATAAAGATGTGAAAAACTTTTGTAAAAAGTGCTCCAGTCAGTGTCTTGGATTTGTTTCAGGATAACCTAATGAGTGGGAAAGGGGAGAGATGAGATAAGACTGCACTGGAAATGATGACTTGAGACTCAGTTTGGGGTACAAAAGGGTATATTAGTTTATTGCTTTTTTTTTTTAAAGAGAATGAAACTTAAGGAATTACAAAATTATGTCTGAGATCTGCTTCAAAATGGCCCAGGGACTGATGGAGTGAAGGGATGAAATAAAACTGCCATGCTACGTATTGCAACTAAATCATGAAACTAAGTGATGTAAAAAGTTTTTAAGGGAGTTCCCTGAAGGTACAGTAGTTAGGACTCAGTACTTTCATTGCTGGGGCTTGGGTTCGATCCCTGGTAGAGGAACTAAGATCCTGCAAAGAAAGGCACAGTAAAAAAAAGAAAAACTTTTAAAGGTTTCATTCCATGATGATAGAAGGTAGCTTAATTTCCTTCTTCCTTTTTCTTCAAACTTTTTATTTCAGAAATTTTGAAATAAAATACCTTCACCAAAATTTATCAACTGTTTTGTTTTGACATATGCAAACACTCTCTATATGTGTACACATATAAATTTTTGAGGAAACATTTGAAAATTGCAGATAACAAGACTCGACTCCTAAATATTTCAGCATATACCTCCCAAGAACAAGAACATTCTCTAACTTAATCACAATCGTGTCAAGACATTTAACACTGATGTAAAGATATCTGACATACAATCGGTACTTGAATTTAATTGTTGCAATAATGCAATTTACAAATTTTTCTTGCTGGATAGAGATACCAATCAAAGATGACGGATGACTTTAGTTGTCATGTTTTCTAGGTTCCTCCCATCTAGAACTAGGTAATTCTGACTTCTTTCATGATGTTGACAATTTAGAAAAGTTCACGCAGTCATTTTGTAAAGTGTCCAGACTGCGAACTTGTTTGCTGTTTCTTTACCACTAGATTCAAGGAAAACACTGTTACGAAGAACATTATACAAGTGTTATAATATCTAAGAGCACCACATGAGCTTGGCTCAGTGCATCACATCACGTATCACATAATGGGCTTTGTTAACAAGTTCCAAAAAGTCGGTTAGGGCAATAATCCTCAGGTTTTTCTCTGTTATAAATGAATATTTCTGCAAGGTGATATTTTCAGAGGCTCTGATTATCCCAGTAAGTTTTCAACCAATGGTTTAGCATTCATTCATTATTCTTGATTGAATCAACCACTGCATTTTGCAAAGTGAATTTTATTAAAACGCCCTTTCTTGGCAAAATATTAGCAGCCTCTGTCATTCATGTCACCTACATGTATATGTATGTTCTTCCCTCTTAATCCATGGTTAACAGACTCCTTACCCTCTCAGTAATGTTTTTAAAAACATTTTTTTAAAGCATGTTCATTTTACTCTGCCGTGCACAGGCTTTCTCTAGCTGCGGTGCTCGGGCTTCTCCTGTGGTGGCTTCTCTTGTTGCAGAGCAGGGGCTCTAGTGCCCATGAACTTCAATAGTTGAGGCTCATGGACTTAGCTGCCCCACAGCATGGAGAATCCTGCCGGACCAGGTATTGAACCCGTGGACCCTACATTGGCAGGAGGATTCTTACCACTGGACCACCAGGGAAGTCTGGTTTTATTATTTCTTTACATATTATATTCAGTTTGAAAAACAAAACAATTTTAATATAATAAGACCACACTTTTCTAATCCATGCTTTAATCTACCCTATTCCCAGCTAAATTAGGGAAATGCTTTCCCCCATGACAGAATCTCACTTCTTGAAGGCCAATCTAATCTCTGAGGTTCATCTCAAAAAGTGCCTAATTATGAAACCTTCCCCAGTGCATCCAAATCAGAGATGTAATTCCTTTTCCCTCGAACCTCAAAGAACTTGACTGATACTCTTCCTTATGCCTTTCATCTTATTCTACCAGGTACAGGTTTTGGGGTGGACTGACGTTTTCATTGGCCGAGTGGGCAGAAGAGGGATTAATGGGTCAGCTCAACTGTTTCCAAGTGGCTGTAACGTCTGCATTCCCGCTGGCCATGTATGAGAGTTCTATTTGTTCCACATACATGTTTTCGGAAAATAGTCATGTACAAAAGTAAAGCGAAACTGCTTGTCTATTAAACTGAATGATTAAAGTGTTTACTAAAAGAGTGTAAACATTCAACTTGGGAGTCAGAAAACTTGATTTGAGCTCAGGTTTGCCATTTATTAGGATAAGTTGCTTTCTTTCATTTGGTGTTAGTTTCCTCATCTGAGGAGTTTTAAGCAGATGTTCTCTAAGGTTCTTTTGAATTTAACATTCTAAGACCCCAATTTAATTAAGGGATTTGGGGTAAGGTCTTGCAAGGGAAGGGAAGGAAGGGGTAAGTAAGGTCCACCTATTGCTTAGGAATATTGCAGAATAAAGACCAAGGTAAGAAAACGACTACCTAAGACAGTGGTCATAACATTTGCAATGCTTACGATAGTTGCATCCAGATAAGCTGAAGCATCCATCAGAAATAGGAATTTAGGAAGCAGAGAGAACAGATAAACAAACAGTGGTATATTCATACAATGGACTACTACTCAGCAATAAAAGGGAATGAATTACTGATACATGGAATGCTAAATGAAAGAAGCCTTATGCAGAAGAATATATACTGTATGATTCCACTGATATAAAACTCTAGGACAGGTAATAGTGGTTATTTCTAGAGATGAGGTAGGAACAGGTATTATCTGGGATGGAGCATGAAGGAACTTTCTAAGGAGAAGATAATGTTCTGTGTCCTGCATTTGTCCAGCAAATGTTAACCTTACAATTTTTATTAACATATAAATTGCATGTAATTTTGCAAAAAAGAAAAAAATTCTATAATAGTTACTGAACTTTAGTTAATCTGCATGCTGCAGGAATTAGGGTATACTGATGTCTGAAATTTACTTTCAAATGTCAAGCTTTAGATAGATTAATAAATGGATAGAGGGATGCTAAGTAATAAATATGTGATAAAGCAAGTCCAGTAAATTCTAGAATTTAGGTATATAGGTTTTAACTGTAAAATTCTTTTAACACTGCTATTTATTTTCAACACTTGTCCCTAAAACATGAAAAAATTCTAAAAATTTTGAAAATAAGAAGTGAAGATTTTCAAAATAAAGATGAGTTGCTTTTGGAATTGCACCAAAAGAAAGGAAGGCTCACAGGATCCTATTCCTTCAAGGTCGTGTTATTATTAAGGACAATGAAGATCATATGACTGCTTAGAATAACATGCAATAAAAGAAAGATGATTTCTGGCTCAAATGACAAAAGTGGAAAGGCAGTATGCTTAGTCTCCTATATTCTGACAGGTAAAGCATAAAAATGTGACCTAATTTCTTTTCTGAGAGTTTTGGCATTGTGACAACATCCAAGCAAGTGATCAGTGAACTCATCTCACCGAACAGGGTAAAAGCCAGTTTCAGTGTTCTAGTCACCATGTTCATGGTGAGCAAGAGCTACGTACAGACACGTGCAGTTATGACCTCATTAAGATGTATGATATTTGACAGTCTGTCAGTTAAACCAAAAGTGTATACAAACCAAAACTCATTTTTGTTTTTAACTGAAAAGATAATTTAAATGTAACAAACTTTTATAGGGTTCTAGCTGGTTTTAGAAAAGGCAGAGGAACCAGACATCAAATTGCCAACATCCGCTGGATCATGGAAAAAGCAAGAAAGTTCCAGAAAAACATCTACTTCTGCTTTATTGACTATGCCAAAGCCTTTGACTGTGTGGATCACAATAAACTGTGGAAAATTCTGAAAGAGATGGGACTACCAGACCATCTAACCTGCCTCTTGAGAAATCTGTATGCAGGTCAGGAAGCAACCATTAGAACTGGACATGGAACAACAGACTGGTTCCAAATAGGAAAAGGAGTACGTCAAGGCTGTATATTGTCACCCTGCTTATTTAACTTATATGTAGAGTACATCATGAGAAATGCTGGACTGGAAGAAACACAAGCTGGAATCAAGACTGCTGGGAGAAATATCAATAACCTCAGATACGCAGATGACACCACCCTATGGCAGAAAGTGAAGAGGAGCTAAAAAGCCTCTTGATGAAAGTGAAAGAGGAGAGTGAAAAAGTTGGCTTAAAGCTCAATGTTCAGAAAACGAAGATCATGGCATCCAGTCCCATCACTTCATGGGAAATAGATGGGGAAACAGTGGAAACAGTGTCAAGACTTTATTTTTGGGGGCTCCAAAATCACTGCAGATGGTGACTGCAGCCATGAAATTAGAACACGCTAACTCCTTGGAAGAAAAGTTATGACCAACCTAGATAGTATATTCAAAAGCAGAGACATTGCTTTGCCGACTAAGGTCTATCTAGTCAAGGCTATAGTTTTTCCTGTGGTCATATATGGATGTGAGAGTTGGACTGTGAAGAAGGCTGAGCGCCGAAGAATTGATGCTTTTGAACTGTGGTGTTGGAGAAGACTTTTGAGAGTCCCTTGGACTGCAAGGAGATCCAACCAGTCCATTTCAACCCTGCGATTTCTTTGGAAGGAAGATGCTAAAGCTGAAACTCCAGAACTTTGGCCACCTCATGCGAAGAGTTGACTCATTGGAAAAGACTCTGATGCTAGGAGGGATTGGGGGCAGGAGGAGAAGGGGACGACCGAGGATGAGATGGCTGGATAGCATCACGGACTCGATGGACCTGAGTCTGAGTGAACTCCGAGAGATGGTGATGAACAGGGTGGCCTGGCGTGCTGCGATTCATGGAGTCGCAAAGAGTCAGACACGACTGAGCGACTGAACTGAACTGAACTTTTATAGGATAAATGGTTAGGATTGGTCTCTGAGGAAGACTGAAGATGATTTTTTTAAATACAGCATCATTTGCTTTTTATGAGTAAAAGTTTAAAAATAACTATCTGCAGGTTTCTTAAATTCTCTTATAATATCTTTTTCATTTCCAGCCATGGAGAAGGTAATGGCACCCCACTCCAGTACTCTTGTCTGGAAAATCCCATGGATGGAGGAGCCTGGTAGGCTGCAGTCCATGGGGTTGCTAAAGTCGGATACGACTGAGAGACTTCACTTTCACTTTTCACTTTCATGCACTGGAGAAGGAAATGGCAACCCACTCCAGTGTTCTTGCCTGGAGAATCCCAGGGATGGGGGAGCCTGGTGGGCTGCCATCTATAGGGTCACACAGAGTCGGACACGACTGAAGTGACTTAGCAGCAGCAACAGCAGCAATGGAACACTAGTGTACCTACTATGGTATTATTAAAACAAAACACAGAAACAATTCAAATACATTATCCCCTATAAGTAAGTTTGTCATCAATCCAATCCAGATGAATTAACAAGAAAAAGTAAACTCACTTGTCACATTATAAACTACAAACATCGATGGACACAGTGTTCTCAGTGTATAGACATTTGATACTCAGAATCACCATTTCACTTCTTACCTATAGTTTAGGTATGATTGGAAAGTGCCTAAAAAGTTACAAGTGTAATAAGGACTCTATTAATTGCCTGAAGGTAAAAGTGTTAGTTGCTCAGTGGTGTCTGACTCTTTTCCATCCCATAGACTAGAGCCCACTAGGCTCCTCTGTCCACGGAATTCTCCAGGCAGGAATACTGGAGTGGGTAGCCATTCCTGTCTTGAGGGTATCTTCCCAGCCTAGGGATGGAACCCGGGTCTCCTGCACTGCAGGCAGAGTCTTTGCCATGTGAGCCACCAAGAAAGCCCATATATTAACTGCCTGCTGCCGCTGCTAAGTCATTTCAGTCGTGTCCGACCCTGTGCAACCCCACAGACGGCAGCCCACCGGGCCCCTGATCCCTGGGATTCTCCAGGCAAGAACAATGGAGTGGGTTGCCATTTCCTTCTCCAATGCATGAAAGTGAAAAGTCAAAGTGAAGTCACTCAGTCGTGTTTGACTCTTAGCGACTCCATGGACTGCAATCCACCAGGCTCCTCCGTCCATGGGATTTTTCAGGCAAGAGTATTGGAGTGGGTCGCCACTGCCTACACCTGTATAAAAAAATTTAGCAGTGATGGAACAGGAAGCTGATCTTGGTTTGTGTGTGAGGCCACTCAGCTTCTGCCATTCTCTCGTTTCAGAAACTCCAGCCTTCTCACTGATTCTATCACTTTGTTTTTAGTTAAGCAGAGTCAGTTTCAGGATTTGCAACTAAGAACTCTTAACTGGTATATACTTTTTGGTTTACATCTTTTGCTTTACTGATCTTAAACTTTCCCACATTAAAGAATCAGTTGTGATACCTCAACCCTCTTCCTTCCCACCCTAAGTTGCAGAGTTTGTTTCTGTTGAAGTGCACAGAATGTCTTTGGCATCCTGTTTTGCAACAAAAATTATGTTAAAGAGCAAGTCAGCTTTTTGGTATTGGTCTGGTTTTATGAAAGTGTAATTATGTCTTATAAAAGTGTAAGTCGTGTCCCACTCTTTGTAACCCCATGGACTATACAGACCATGGAATTCTGCAGGCCAGAATACAGGAGTAGGTAGCTAGTCCTTTTTCCAGGGGATCTTCCCAACCCAGGGATCAAACCCATATCTCCCACATTGCAGGAGGATTCTTTACCAACTGAGCTACCAGGGAAGCCCAATTGTATTAGAAGTTAAAAATAATTAATATTGAGCACTTAGGATACCCTGGTAGCTCAGCTGGTAAAGAATCCACCTGCAATGCAGGATACCCCAGTTAGATTCCTGGGTCAGGAAGATCCCCTGGAGAAGGGATAGGTACCCATTCCAGTATTCTTGGACTTCCCTGGTGGCTCAGTCAGTAAAGAATCTGCCTGCAATGTCGGAGACCTGGGTTTAATCCTTGGGTCAGGAAGATCCCCTGGAGGAGGGCATGGCAACCCACTCCAGTATTCTTGCCTAGAGAATCCCCCATGGACAGAGGAGCCTGCCAGGCTACAGTCCATGGCGCCACAAAGAGTCTGACAAGACTGAGCGACTAAGCACAGCACAGCACTTGTGTGCCAAGTACTATTCCAAGTGCTATATGCTTCACTGCAGCATTATAACTAAACTACATGCTAGGTATCATTACTCCCACTATAGATGAGGAAACAAGGTTCAGAGAGGTTAAATAACTTTATCAAGGTTATCTTGTTACTACAAAGCAGAGATAAAACTCAAATCCAGTAGTATACAATCATTTAGAAGCTAAATACATTGGCATGTTTGGAAAATAACCCATCTGCAATCCAGGGAAAGTTGACACGGTTTCTGAGACGGACCACCTATGTTACCTTCTACTTCTTACCTGTCAGCTTAGTGAAGGCTTCCATGTCATCAATTGCTGTAGAAATGTGATACTTTGTTCCTTTAGAACCCGTTATCTCTATGTAATCGTCTGCTTTGAGGAAGGCATCTGTAATCCTAAAGATCATTTTATAAACATTTATGTTTATGAGGAAATTTGAATATTTGCTTTATGCTTTACTTAAAATTTAGGAAACCTCTCTACTTTTAAGAAACAAAATCTTGAGACACAATGTTCTAAAGGCAACTGCTTCTGAGACTTATAGAGAACAAACTAGTGGTGATCAGTAGGCAGAGGGACGGGGGCAGGTGAGGGAGCAAGAGGTATAAACTACAAGGTATAAAATAAGCTACAAAGATACACTGTACAATGGGGAATGTAGTCAATATTTTATGATAGCTAAAATGGAATATAATCTTTAAAAATTGTGAATCACTATATTGTACACCTGCAACTTACAATTAAAACAACAACAAAAAAAGACAACTGCTTTTCAACCATGCTAAGTAAGTCCACGATGATTTGTGGACTGTAATATTTACTGTGCTCCAGGCATTACTACAAAGCTTTAGATACATCATCTTATTTAATCCATCAGTAACACAGGTGTAATCAACCTATATTATATAGACATAGAAATTAAGTAATTTTCATTTAATCAAGTTAGGAAGAAGCAGTAGCAGACTGTTCCTAGATCTCTCTCAGTCTCTGCATTGAAAACAAACAGGAAAAAAAAAACCTCTTACCAAAGTAACAGCCATACAAATAGGAGAAAGGATTCTAACTAGTCTGCTCATGACAAAAGATGAAGAAAAAAAGTAGAAAAGTAAATTTTCTCAACACAAATGTAAACATGAACAGTAAAAGCTTAAAAGAGATCCATTTAAAACTATTTTAGGGTCACAGAATTAACTTGACTAATACCCCACTTTTGGAAATTCCTCACGAGGTCTCTGAGTCACTTAGGGACCTAGCTGTACTTTTCTGCTTTGGATCTGACTGGATCAGGGGAAGTAAAATTTCTGTGGTGGTGGTTTAGTTGTGTCTGACTCTTGCAACCCCATGGACTGTTGCCTGCCAGGGTCCTCTGTCCATGGGATTCTCTAGGCAAGAATACTGGAGTAGGTTGCCATTTCCTTCTCTGGGGGATCTTCCTGACCCAGGAATTGAATCTGGATATCTTGCATTGCAGGCAGATTCTTCACTGACTGAGCTATGAGGAAAGCCCAAAATTCCTGTAGGTTTTACTGTTTTCTACTAATGTTGATAAGTGACAGGGTAGGGAGAGACATTAATCTTCAAAATTCATTTTTGTAATTTCAGAGTGTCAGTTATCTACATCTCATTTCTCACCTCGATGATTAATATCTGGTACCTAAGTGACTTACCTGTGTGGAGATCTAAGCCATCCCAGGGTGGCCTCTTCCTGTCAAGCCTAAACCCCTCTTCTGCTTGAGTCTATCCTCTTTAACACTCACCTCCTCACCTCTAAATTCACTTTATGCTAGTTTTTGTTTTGTTTAAGGGAACCATTTTAGATTTGTTCACTTAAACTTTACTTGAATTTATTTAGAAATCTCAACTTGACCCAAGTATGATACTCTGGTAAAAATCATGGAAAATTGTATAGGAAATAACAATCAAATTTCTTACATTGTATCAATGATGTTGCCAACTTTGTGTTGATAAGCTCTGCGGTGCAAACAGTTACGTGTGTGGAACATGTCATACAGGTTTCCAACCTCCTGCAGAAAGAGGTGAAACTTTAAGGTAGGATCAGATTAGGTTCCCTTGTTAGTAGACAGCATATAAGCCAAGCAAAAGGGATGGTGGCACAGAAGACTGGACAAGGGTAGAATTCATTAAAACCCCTGAGACTCCCAAGAAAGAGCAAGGAAGACTCATAATACTACTAATCTTCAACTTTTATTCTTACTAAACCAAAATCTACTGAGCATCTTAACTCTGTGACGCATTCTGTTTTAGGCATCTTAAATATATTTTTAAAATTTCCCAATAATTCTAGAAATTAGGTATTATTTTTCTTCTAGTCTTCATTCTGAAAAGAAAGGCTTTGTATAGTACAGTACTATTATATTCTTTAGTTATATGACTAACCTAGCAGGGAATTAATGATTATAGGATTATAACTACTATGAAACACACAATATAGTGATTAAGGACAAGACTCAAGCCAAACTTCCTGGAGTGAAACTCCAGTTCTGCCATTAACTGTATGCCTTCTTTGTGCTTCAATTTGCTTATCTGTTAACTGGGAAAATAATAGTGTCTATCTTATAGGATTGTGAAGATTGAGTTAATCCTCTAAAGCACTTAAAACAGTGCTGAGAACAAGACTCAGTAAATGTCTACTGTAGACAGTAGACCATACAGGAGAAGTGAAAAGAGCTTTAAAATACTTACAAATGCTAAGCATGAAGTAAAGAGATAGACAATTTACCAGGTAGTGATTTTTCCAAATTACTGAAAGGGTATTTCTAGACTTCAAGCTAAGAATCACACCTTCCTTATTGTCCTGTGACACAGCTTACCTTTTCTCTAGTACAAATATGCTTCATATTATCTACTTCACAGACACGGGCAAACTTAAGAAAGCGCTTGTAATCAAAGCTATTTTGGATTCCAAGATGATGGCAGTCCCTGGAGAGATTCCCAAGCAGAGAGATGAAATTTTTCAGCAAAGGAAACCGTACCTTAAATATCAATACTAAATTTATATAAGGGTTTTATTTTCTTGCTTATTTACTTAAATAAAAATTGTATCTATTTAAAGTATACAAGATTTTTAATCAAATTTTCTGAAGTGTTCAGTGCATACCTGGCAAAATAATCCCATTTGTCCACATCAATGCCATTTCTTTTATTGGCCACTATCTCATAAAGGAAGCTTTTTTCTTTAGGACGCCCTTTATAGAGCCACTGGAAGAGAAGAAAACCCAGTGAAAGTTATAGAACAGGAGCTAAATCTATTTATAAGCAAAGTAAATGTATTAACCTGAAAATTATAAACAGATATTTGAATGGGAACGTTAGGTAAGTGAGAAGGTTCTACTCTTTTTTCCTTCACTTAATTCCCAAATTAGTAGAAAAGGTAAAGAAATGCTAGAAATGCTAAAATATGATATCCTGTTAATACTAAACCTAGTGCCTTTGGAAGGATCCTAACTCTATTACACTTAGATAACCAACAAGCTTTCTTGTTTTCTTGGTTTAAGATTTTTAAAAATATTAAGATCTATTTATAAACTAGTAAGAATGTTCCTTATATTCGAATGCTTAAATTCAGGAGTGAAAATTCTTGGGGCTCTGTTTTTTTTCCTAGCTGCGCTGAGTGATTCTGGGGATCTTAGTTCCCCAACAAGGGATGGAACCTGGGCTCTCGGCAGTGAAAGCACCATAGTCCCAACCACTGGACCGCCAAGGAATTCCTAGGAACTCTGTTTTTGGAAATAGGATATTTGCTATAAAATCCTCCTATTTATCTTATACCTTACAAGTAGATTTGTGTGTTTTAAGGAAAGAAAGACTAAAAACACAAAGGGAAATTCTTTTCCTAATTAAAAGAAAAAGATCAAAAAGGAAACAAATCATACTTCCCTCTGAACTAATTCAACTTTTTTCTAGGTCTTCATATATCTAAATAATCCAAACGTTAATTTTAACAGGTAAACAAGACACATACTTTCAGAACTAAGTTACTTTAGGCTTCTATATAAAATTCTGCATACATATTCATTAAAAATATTAATATGTGTATTTTAATTGGGGGATAACTTTTCAAGAACTCAGTTAAGAGCTAGAAGAACTATATAAGCCTTTTATTTTTGCACTAAACAGTAGAAATGTATCACATATTTTATCATTTAGTCTCCTAAAATAGCAAAATGTCACCCCTTCAAATACAGATCTGAAGGAACCAAGAAAAGACTAGATGAAAAGAACCAGTCAGTTCAAATTAGGGTGTACACAAACTTACCTTTGAAGAATCTTTGATGGGTGATTCAAGTGGTCCTGTAATTTGTTCCTTGATAAACACAATATCTTCTTCAGGGATGAGACCATAGTGTTTCATGACGTCTCGGAGTCCGTTAGAATTGATGAGGTGCTCAAACATCATAACTGAGCCCTGCTCATGCTAGGAAAAGTCAGCAGTATGATCTGTTAGCCTCTAGTCCATCAGGGACCCCTGATATTCAAATTGCTCTTGGCTCCCTGGTAATTCAGAGATAAAGTTCTAATGCACGTTAATGATCTAGTTTTCAACTACAGTCTTATAGATATTTTAAAAAATCTGTCAAATTTGGCTGTATTTTACCAGTCTACAAAACTTTATAATCCAGGTGCATCATTATTTGATAAATATATTTAATGAGATATAATCATTTATAATACGTATGTATTACAGAGCACAGCTGAATATTACCAGATTATAAGGATAGAATCCCTTTTCGTTTGTCTCTGGTGAGCTTCATGGTTTGCAGAATCTTAGTACAACTGAATATTACCAGATTATAAGGATAGAATCCCTTTTCGTTTGTCTCTGGTGAGCTTCATGGTTTGCAGAATCTTAGTTACCTGACCAGAAATCAAACGTAGGCCCTTGCAGTGTAAGCGCCAAGTCCTAACCAGTGGACTGCCAGGAAATTCCCAGTAGAATACCATTTTAATGAATATTACTATCAAATTGAGTTCTATACTATCATCAGCTTTGGAATTTGTGAAGCTACAAGTTCTATTAGCATTTCCATCTAGTGGTGAAAAGAGGTAATTCCAAACTTGGAAGCAAAAATAAAGGTGGCGGGATGTTCCAGAGATCTGAAGTCAAAATCTGGGCTGGAATCTCAAACTATAGATTCATTTTACTCATAGTCTCTGGTCATTCATTTGTAATTGTTATAAAGAACAAATGGCCCCCTGGAGGGCCTTTGCTTTTCTAAGAACTGTGATAGGACAGATCTTTGCTAAGAACTGCTCTATCACAGTTCTTAGCAAAAGCAAACTCAAGAAAGATGAAAACACAACCCTGAATGGTCCTATATCTACTTTTATTTTTAACTGAATCAAGGTACATACTAATTATACAGAGGAAAAAGAGTAAGTTCATAATGGGGAAATTTGGCAGCCATTGCCTTAATCAAGTGATTTAAGTTAACATTACCAGTAATGGCTTCAGACTCCATGTTCCTCTGATGGAACACACTAAGGTCACTACGTGGCATTTTGTCAAAAATAGATAGTCTGACAGTATGAGAAAACCGAAAACCAAAACTCAAATTGAGGAACGTTCTACAAAATAACTTGCTTGTATACTGCAAAAGAGGACAAGGTCATGAAAGACAGGATTGAAGAACTGTTGTAGGTCAAAAGAAACTAATGAGAAATGACAACTAAGTTGTAACGTATGGATCAGGATCAAAAATGGTTTTCTTCCCGCTTTTCTATGGATAGCTGATGAAATTTGAAAGCCTGTAAGATAATAGTACTGTATCAATATTAATATTGTATTATATATACAATTATATGTATTATGTATATATATGTATGTATATATGTATAATGTATTATGTATACAATAACAATATTGTATCCTGATTTTGATAAATGTACTGAGGTTATGTAAGAGAATGTTCTTATTTTTAGGAAATACCCACTGATGCATATAGGAATAAAGGAGCATTCCTACAACATACTTTAAAATGGATGGGAAAAAAATTTATACACACAGAAAACTTTAAGTTTCACAAAGATAGCACAGATAATAATGACTAAAATTATAAGCAACTTAGGAGTAAATACAACAAAAGATGTATAAAATCTTTATGGAGAAAATTACAACATTTATAATAGAAGAACAAAAGGCCAAAGATACCTAATAAAAGAACAAGGTGTGGACAGCTGTCCTACCAACTATCAAGACTTACTATAAAGTAGTGACAACTATGAAAGTGTGGAATGGAATAGAATTCAGGAAGATTCATCATATACAGAAAGTTCAAAAAACGTTGGGGTTGGTATTATAAAATCAGTAGGGACAGTGTAGAGCGTTTGATTGAAGATCAGTGGGAAAATTCAATAAATAATTATCCACATTAAAAAATAAATCAGATTTCTACCATGCTATGCAGAGAAATAAGTTCCCATGAGGTAAGGACTTACATGTATGTGAAAGGCAAAATATTTAAAGAAAAAGACTTGGGAAGGCTAAGTAGAGCCTATTTAAATTGACCCTGCTGGAAAACAACTGTTAACTCTGGATAACTTCCTGACCACCCTAGACAGCATATTAAAAAGCAGAGACATTACTTGGTCGACAAAGGTCCGTCCTGTCAAAGCTTTAGTTTTTCTAGGAGTCCTGTATGGATGTGAGAATTTGTTAGGGGAAGCACACTGATTGAAACCGCCCACCCTGGCCAGGCACCATAGTAACCATTTGTATGAGTTGTTTTACAACAGGAGGTCCGGCTAAGGAACACGGAACTAATAAGCAACCACCAACTGGAAGAGTTCAGGAAAGGTCAAAAGGAGACACCACATGTCCAACCACCTCCCAGAATCGTTCTCTCTGGCATCCATCTTGGCTGAACAAGGCGTACACCACCAGGAAGGACTCTGAGTCAGAATGATTGGCTAAGGACAACCCAGAAACTAATCCCATCACCATAAAACCCTGAGACTGCAAACCATGTGGCAGAGCTGTTCTCCTGGGTTCCCTTACCCTACTGCTCTCCACCCAGGTGCCCTTTCCAGTAAAATCTCTTGCTTTCTCAGCACGTGTCTCCTTGCACAACTCATTTCTGAGTGTTAGACAAGAGCCCAGTTTCGGCCTTGGAAGGGGTTCCCCTTCCTGCAACAAGTTGGACTATAAAGAAAGCTGAGCCCCAACAAATTGATGCTTTTGAAGTATGGTGTTGGAGAAGACTCTTGAGAGTCCCTGGACTGCAAGGAGATCCAACCAGTCCATCCTAAAGGAAATCAGTCCTGATATATTCGTTGGAAGGACTGATGCTGAAGCTGAAACTCCAGTACTTTGGCCACCTGATGCTAAGAGCTGACTCATTTGAAAAGACCCTGATACTGGGAAAGTTTGAAGGCCAGAGAAGAAGGGAACGACAGAAGATGAGATGGTTGGATGGCATCACCAACTCAATGGACATGAGTTTGAGTAAACTCCGGGAGTTGGTGATGGACAGGGAGGCCTGGTGCAGTCCATGGGGTTGCAAAGGGTCTGACAGGACTGAGCGACTAAATGGAACTGAACTGGACTTCCTGAAGGTACTGGATTACCACCAAAGGCAGGCAGATGTTAGAGGGAACTAAACACTTGGAACTAAAACTATGGTTTTTCCTGTGGTCATGTATGGATGTGAGAGTTGGACTGTGAAGAAGGCTGAGCGCTGAAGAATTGATGCTTTTGAACTGTGGTGTTGGAGAAGACTCTTGAGAGTCCCTTGGACTGCAAGGAGATCCAACCAGTCCATTCTGAAGGAGATCAGCCCTGGGATTTCTTTGGAAGGAATGATGCTAAAGCTGAAACTCCAATACTTCTGCCACCTCATGAGAAGAGTTGACTCACTGGAAAAACTCTGATGTTGGGAGAGATTGGGGGCAGGAGGAGAAGCGGATGACCGAGGATGAGATGGCTGGATGGCATCACGGACTCGATGGATGTGAGTCTGAGTGAACTCCGGGAGATGGTGATGATTAGGGAGGCCTAGTGTGCTGTGATTCATGGGGTCGAAAAGAGTCGACTGAGTGACAGATCTGAACTGAACTGAACTGAAACACTTGGAAGAGAAACATTCCAGTTCTCGTTTGTTGTGGGCAACATTCCAGATCTTTTATGGCTTTTAGCCTGAGGGAGGCCCTAGGGCAGCAGAACTGGAAAGAAACTATTCTTTTCACTAGGTGGAAGAACCAGAATACTTCATCAAAATTTTAAATTTTCTTTCTGAAAAGCCACCTTTGTTAAAGAAATGAACTAAGACTTTCCCAGCAGTACAGTGGTTAAGACTGCCTTCCAGTGCAAGGTGTGTGGGCTCAGTCCCTCATCAGAGAGCTAAGATCCCACAGGCCTTGTGGCCAAAAAAACAAATAAAAAACCAAAAATCCATGAAATGGAAGCAATATTACAAAAATTCAATACAGACTTTAAAAGTGGTCCACATTAAAAAAAAATCTTAAAGAAGTGAACTGGTAATTGGTAAGTCAGAGAAAAAAATATCCATAATACATGTATCTGACTATATATATATTTATTCAAATTGATAACTAAAAGGTAAATATTCAATTTTTAAAATGGGTAAATGGAAAATCTCTTTACAAAAGATGATTTAGCAGTGACAAAGTACAAGAAATGGGAAGTTAACACACCACAGAGAATGCCAAATAAAAAGGGAAAACCCCACAAGAGACTATTTCACATGCAATAGAAAGAATAACCAAAAATCTAAATGTTGGTAAAGCCAGGGAAGAACAGGTACTCTCATATTGCTGGCAGAGTGTAAAATGGGGAAGGTCTGGTATTTCTTATAAAGTTAAATATGCATCTACTTGATGACCCAGAAATTCTACTATTAGGTAAGGAGAAATGAACCTAAGACAAATGAAAATATTTTCCACAAAAACTGTGTATAGTAACATGTACAACATCCTTATATTTGTAATAGCCCTAAACTGAAAATAACCCAAATTCTACAAAAGGAGAAAAGATACAATGATGATCTGGACAACATATTTAAGATGAATTATACCTTTCTAAAAATGAGAGAAAAAATAGTGGTTGACATGTAAGAAGTGTTTAGTATGTATTGATATCATCTTCTGCTCCAGATATAATACAGCCAAAAGTGGAAGATGACCTACCTTTACTTCTCAAAAACTGATTCCAGAAAAATGGGTTAGCTACCTGCAAATCTGTAATTATACAAAGAAAGTGAAAGTGAAGTCGCTCAGTTGTGCCTGACTCTTTGCGACCCCATGGACTGTATGTAGCCTACCAGGCTCCTCTGTCCATGTGATTTTCCAGGCAGTAGTACTGGGAGTGGATTGCCATTTCCTTCTCCAGGGGATCTTCCCAACCCAGGGATTGAACCTGGGTCTCCCACATTGCAGACAGGTGCTTTACCAACTGAGCCATCAGGGAAGTCCTTAATTATACAAAGAAATTAGTATAGAACTTACTTTATGGTCACACAAGATAAATCAAAGCCAGAGTTAGCCTTTGATTTTTTTATTTTATACTAGTATGACAGAGTAGAAAGAGCATTAAATTAGCTCCTAGGAAACCTGGTTTTCTAGTGCTGGCTCTATCATTTCACAGGCTTTGTGATTTTTGATGCATCAGTACACCTCTGAGTTTCGAGTTCCTTTACATTTACAAAAATGTAGATAATGATTTCCTCCTTAGAGACTGCTGTGAGGATCAAATGAAAGCAACACCCTGAAAACCTGTAACAGGAATTATACTATAACACAGTAATCACTGCTTAGTCTTTATTTTACTAAATATTGAATATATGGATACATACCGTCCATTTTATCTCTGGTCGAGCAAGTGGAATAAATCTTCCATCAAACATATGAGAAAATGGCCCATGACCTTAAAAACAAAAGCTGTGTTAGAACAGGAACACTGTTTGTAAATTGGTGGAAAGAAAATTTTTTTAGTTAAATGTGAATATCAATGGAAATTAATAATTTATAATCACAAAAGGAACAAGTTGTTCCTTTCTATTTTCTAAAACAAGAGAACAGGAAGCAGAACAATACAAGAATGTAAATTCTCCATTGAAGGGTCTCTGAGTCACTGGAGTTTACATAAACTTAATTAAAGGACAGTTTTGTATAAATAAAGGAATGTTAATGACAAAAACTTTTGGCTTCTTTAGATTATATATTGGTAGTGTTAGAAAAGCAGTTTTAAGACACTCTACTAGGATCAGGAAATCATTAGAACTTTATGACTCTGAATCTTTAAAAACATCCCTTTTTATGTAAATTTTATAATGTATACACTTTATTTTAGACACATATCAGAGCTTATCTTTGTTTTTACTGATGATATGGGCAATCAAAAGTGGAGATCACTACTTCATCTGATTCATAAGTGACCTTAATCTTATTCGTAAGTGACTACATCTATCAACATGAAACTCTGCTGAGGCACAAATCTGGAATCATCAGAATTTCTGAAGGAGTTAAACTTGGCCCTCTGCAGTCACAAATTCAATCAACCTTGGACAGAAAATATTTAGGGTGGGGGTTGGAATTCAAGAAGTTCCAAAAGCAAAACTTGAATTTGCCAAGCTTGCTGGCAGTTATTTACATATTATTGGTATTATCAGTAATCTAGAATTGATTTAATCCTAGATTAATTGATTTAATTCTCTATACACAGGTGAAGTCGCTCAGTTGTGTCTGACTCTTTGCGACCCCGTGGACTGTAACCTACTAGGCTTCTCCGTCCATGGGATTCTCCAGGCAAGAATACTGGAATGGATTGCCATTTCCTTCTCCAGGGGATCTTCCCAACCCAGGGATGGAACCTGGGTCTCCCGCATTGAGGCAGATGCTTTGAACCTTTGAGCCACACAGGAGAGGATGTGTATGGATTTACAAATTTTATATAAAGGACTTGAGCATTGGGCTTTTGGGGTTTGTTTTTTTTATTCGGAGGGGGTCCTGGAACAAATACCCGCTACACTTCCTTGTTAGATGGGAGAGGGAGCTCACTTGGAGCAGCCCCAGGCCTTTTCTGCATGTTTCACTCCATAAATAAAGGCTTTTAGACTCCTGGGGATTGGTAAAAGATTCCCAAAAGCTCCTTCTCAAAATACCAAGAATCTTAAATTAATAATCCAGGGCTGATACTGGTCCTACTAAATCTCCAAGGGAACATGCTGAAAAGACTGCCCTATGCTTTTAATTATCTGACTACTGAAACACAAAAACCTCCCTTTCTCTGCACCAAGGGCACATGCAAACTCTTAGGATCCTTCAATGTGTGTGTGTGTGTGTGTGCTCAGTGTCCGACTCTTTGTGACCCCATGGACTGTAGCCAGGCTCCTCTGTCCATGGAATTTTCCAGGCAAAAGAACTAGAGTGGGTTGCCATTTCCTACTCCAGGGGATCTTCCTGACCCAGGGATCAAACCCATGTCTCTTGCGTCTCCTGCATTAGCAGGCAGATTCTTTACCACTTCGCTGCCTGGGAAATTCATAGATTATTCCAGTAAGTAGGAATACATTACAAGGATAGAGGAAAAACTCCTGTGATAAAAGAGAACATTCTTTTTTCTCTTGGTCTCTGGAGAAAAATGATATTCTTTTACTTGGATTTAAGTGGCCCAAGACTGAGGTTGTTAGTATAGGTCACAAGGAGTTCTCTAAATCTGTTGTTAATCTGCTAGAGCAGATTATGTATTTTAGGTGTGAGAAGAATAGATTTCACAAAGTAACTGAAGGGAAATAGCAATTTTATTTAGCAAAGATAAAGGAAAAAAATTTACAACATTCCCACACACACTAGTAAGAAAAAAATCACTAATTAGAACGTCCTTTCATATAACCTGCAATGAAGGGTGCAATGTGGGAAACTCATTGAAAGACTTAAAAAAAAAAAGAAAACAAAGCAATGCTTTGGGCTTATGAACCATTCTAGGAAGAAGCAATGTCAAATTTACATTAATGTTAACTAAAGAATTAGAACACAACTTTCATATTGCTCTTAGTTGTATTTCAAAGAGAGGTGACAGGCGATTTTACACTAGAACTCTGGTTCTTTGAACTGCTTACCAAGATCATGACAAAGACCAGCGATCTGAACACAGAGAATATCTCGTTCACTTATCTGCAGCTCTGGTTGTTTTTCACTCAGTTCACGAACTAGACGTCCTGCTAGATACCCCACGCTGCAGAGCAAGAAGGAACAAAACAAAAATGAAAAATTTATTTTTCTGTTTGAAAGATGAATAACTGTTAAGATGTGTATTTGTCCACGATAAATCCCTAAGGAGGCTGTGAATCAGACTGGGTTATGGACCCTTCTCAGCAGTTTGAGTGTAATAAGCCCTCTTTTTCTCTTTTTGTTTCAGAGTCTACCTGACTGAGCTTGTAGGCTGTATTACATTTCTGTAATAGCCTGTATTACATTTCTGGTCCTTGTAGGCTGTTTTATATTTCTGATTTGTAGAGATTTGCAAGACAGAGTTGATTTTAACTCCCCAAAGAACTGGTCTGCTGCCTGAATAATATTAAAAGACTGATTTCCCCAACTACTTTTTCTTTACTTTGATTATTAGCTTATGAATATTAGCCCTTATTTTTACATTATATTGTGTAAGTTCAGGTAATCTTATTGAGTTGTTTTGGAATTTTTATATATTTAATATTTTCTGAGGGGTGGATTTATATATCCTGTCTTATAATACCAGGCAGGAGAAGCACTCCTCAGGGAGACATAATGTCTACACACAATATAGTTAGGAAAAAGAGATATAAACATATTATATTAAACCCACTTAAATATACTTATTTTTATAAACTGTCATCTCAGTCCTATCAACTCTTAACACCATTAACTTTAGCCTTCATTAGTATACCGTCAACAAGCTATGGTCTTACAAGGGGTTCTAGAAACTTTCCTTTTTATCCTCTGGTCATTTTATCTATTTTTATATAAAGGCTCTGGGGTGTCCAGGGAGGGGATAACTAAGGGACTCAGGTCTTTTTAAAAAAATACCTTTAACTTGATTAATTGGCTTAACTGTTGTCCCAACAATTACTGATCAGGTATCTCAGTGTAATTTTCTTTCAGCCTTCTAAATATATACATAAATTTTTAAACATATACTTAAGTATATTTACTATATATACTGCTGTTGCTGCTAAGTCACTTCAGTCGTATCAGACTCTGTGCGACCCCCATAGACGGTAGCCCACCAGGCTCCGCCGTCCCTGGGATTCTTCAGACAAGAACACTGGAGTGGGTTGCCATTTCTTTCTCCAATGCATTAAAATGAAAAGTGAAAGTGAAGTCGCTCAATTGTGTCTGACTCTTGACATATATATACTAAACTGCGGTAAAAGAATAGACTTCTTTGGAGCCCTTTAATATTGGGCACCAACAGAAGGTTCCCATGGCACCTATGTAAGGTTCCAATCTTACATAGTGTTGTATCAAAACCTTTCTTTTAATCTTATTAACAGTCATTTTAAATATCTAATTTCTTAATAAAATCTAAAGATTTTTATCCTGTTGGGACAAATCCCTTTAAATTTTTCACCTTCTTGGGAAGAAGTCTCTTTACTCTTCTCTCAGCTTTTTTCTCTATTAATCAATCTAATTAACATTAATTAGCCCAATGTTTTTATTAGCATCTGTCAGGAAACCCTAAATGGACACTATAAAATAAGGCTTCCCAAATTTGTTTATTTTTGTCTGTTCTAAACTGATGGCATAACTGTTTTATATACTATCCATCTTCTAATTTTTTTCATAGGTAATAATAAAACAGCTCTTTATAATGAAAGCTCTCTAAAAAATTTACCAATTTACCAAGTTTCTCCACTTTTAAGGATCCATTGTCTGATCACTAAGGAGTAGTATCTTGATAGTGACTCAAACCAGTAAAATGCAAGAGGCGTCCCCACAAGAGCGTGCAAAGGATGCAACCTTCATTAAGATTTAGAAATGTATTTCCCAAAACAGCCTAAGAGAGTTAAGTCCTTTGGTGTATGCTGCTGGAATTGGAATTGGAATCAAGAGTCTTGAGTCTAAGTCCTAGCACTGCTACTGTTGCTGCTAAGTCACTTCAGTCGTGTCCGACTCTGTGCGACCCCATAGACGGCAGCCCACCAAGCTCCTCTGTCCCTGGGATTCTCCAGGCAAGAATACTGGAATGGGTTGCCATTTCCTTCTCCACCTTTGGTGTATAGGAGGATGTAATGAAGGTTAAGATGAAAAAGACCCTTTATAACAAATTTTCCTGAGAGTTGCCACAGCCAGACAAATAGACTTCCCAGTCTATTTAACTGCTTGCCAAATGTATACCATGTGAGTCACTTTCAGGTAGCAGAAACCAAGATCTCAGAACACAGAGGGGGTGGGGGGATGCCTAAGAAGATTAGGCAGGACTTTTATATCTTTAAGATTACAGGAAGAGAAATGCAAATACTCCCAGAAAGACTTCTGTTTCTTTAAGTTCAGAATTTTGAAAAGATGTTTTATCAAGTTGGCTTTTTCTAGCTGCACATGAAAAAAATTAATTTTGGAATGTCAAAAGAACCCCATTTTGGCCAATTTTAGGATAAGAGTTAATTCCCAATTAAACAAGTACTTGTAAGTACAAATTCTGTACATACATAATAAAAATTTCTCAGTGTCTGTCACTTAGGGTAACCTATCAGTAGTTTTTAACTGAGCAAAATAAGGATATTCTGACACATGCTCCATCATGAGTGACTTGGGGAAATTATGCTAAGTGAAATAAGCCAATTACAGAAAGACAAATATTCTATGAAATCACTTATATGACTATAGCCTGCCGGGCTCCTTTGTCCATGATATTCTCCAGGCAAAAAGTACTGCAGTAGGTTGCCACTTCATATTTCGGGAATCTTCCCAACTCAGGGATCTAAACCAAGTTTCTTGCATCTCTTGCATTGGCAAATGGATTCTTTACCACTGTGCCACCTGGGAAGCTGTAATGAGGTACATAAAGTGGTCAAATTCACCTGAACAGAAAATAGAATAATGGTTACTGAGGAACTGGGGAGAAGAGAAATGGGAACTTGCTATTCAATGGATACAGAGTTTCAATTTTGCAAGATGAAAATGTTTTGGAGATTGGTTGCACAATAATGTGGACATATTTAACATTATTGAACTGTAAACTTAAAAATGGTTAGGAAGGTAAATTTTATATTCTATTTATTTTATCCCATTTTTTTAAAAGCAAACTTTTGGCATTGTAATGCTTACAACATACATTGAAGATATGGTGCCCAACAAATGTTAAATATAGTTTTAGCATTTCCACCTGAGAGTACTTCCTGAATGAATAAATATCTTTCTTGTCCCCTAAACTCTGAACTCCACAAGAATAGAAACAGCTGCTACCTTATCAGTTTGCTATGGTCTAACAATTTTTCTAATAGTACTTTGGCCACCTGATGTGAACAACTGACTCACTAGAAAAGACCCTGATACTGGGAAAGATTGAAGGCAGTAGGAGAAGGGGACAACACAGAATGAGATAGTTGGATGGCATTACCGACTTGACAGATGTGAGTTTGAGTGGGCTCCAGGAGTTGGTGATGGACAGCGAAGCCTGGTGTGCTGCAGTCTATGGGGTCGCAAAGAGTTGGGACATGACTGAGTGACTGAATAATTTTTCAATAAGTATTTATCGATGAATAAAGATTTGAGTAGATGCTTGTGTTCTGGCTAATTAAAAATGCTTCTAAACAAACAAAACCAAAGTAACACAGCAGTTTTCCCTTATCATTGGTTTCATTTTTCTCATTTCAGTTATCAGTAGTCACCCACAGTCTGAAAATATTAGATGGAAAGTTCCAGAAATACACAATTCATAAGTTTTAAATCAGTCCATTCTGAATAGCATGATGAAATCTCATACTTTTCTGCTCCATCATGACTGGGTCATGAGTGACTCTTTTGTCCAGCGTATCCCACATATTAGCCATTTAGCAGGCAGCACAATTATCAGACTGATTATCAACGTTTCATAGTGCTTCTGTTAAGTAACCCTTATTTTGCCCCAAAGTGCAAGAGTAGTAAATCTAGCAATTCAGATGTGCCAAAGAGAAGCCTAAAAAGTGCTTCATGTGAGTAAGTAGTTCAGTTCAGTTGCTCAGTCATGTCCAACTCTTTGTGACCCCATGGACTGCAGCACGCCAGGCTTCCCTGTCCATCACCAACTCCCGGAGTTTACTCAAACTCATGTCCATTGTAAGTGAGCAAAAAGGTCAAAATTCTCAAAACTCAATAAAGATAGAAAGAAAATGTTATGCTGAGGTTGCTAAGATCTATCATAAGAATAGATCTGTGAAATTGTGAAGAAGGAAAAAGAAATTTGTGCTAGTTTCAATGATACACCTCAAACTGTGAAAGCTATAGCTATGGTGTGTGGTAAGTGCTTAATTAAGATGAAAAAGGCATTAAATTTATACGAGATATTCGGAGAGAAAGAGAGGGAGAAACTACGTTCACATAACTTAAAAAAAAATTTAAATTCATCACATAACTTTTAACTCATTGTATTCTTACCCTAAAGTGAAAGTGAAGTCGCTCAGTTATGTCTGACTCTTTGCAACCCCCACGAACTGTAGCCTACCAGGCTCCTCCATCTATGGAATTTTCCATGCAAGAGTACTGGAGTGGGTTGCCATTTCCTTCTCCAGGGGATCTTCCTGACGCGGGGATGGAACCCAGGTCTCCAGCATTACAGGCAGACGCTTTACCATCTGAGTCACCAGGGAGGCTTCTTACCCTAGACTGTGCTCAAATCGATTGTGTGAAGCTCCTGGAAAAACATAGTAACCGCCTCCCAACTGCTTGATGTATCGCAGGCGCTGAAACTGAGGTGTGTCGATGATTCGGATGAGGAGAGGATGAAATTCAATGTGTCCATGGATAGGATCATTGATCACCTAGAAAATTATGTTTAAATTAATGTGAGCAACAATACATTACCCCATCTAAAATTTTTGTCCACTCATTCCAATCCAGTGTGAAGTTAAAGCTATTTGCTTTCAAGTAAGAATACTACTATGGGAAATGACAAGGTATGAAAATCTTAACTTTATCTAGGAATCACTACCAGACAGATCAAGTGTATTGTACCTGGGTACATTTTACTTCTTAATGGATTCTAATAACAGAAGGGTAAAGATTTCAGCCTTTCTGTTACATATATGATTTCATCAGCCTTTAGTGAGTCTAATGGCTTATATGATCTGAATGAGTGTGTTAATGAGTGTGTTTAACTTGAATACAGGACTAACTTACTACTCGGCTTTGTTACCCCAGCTTTCTTTTGATTTCCATTTGCATGAAACACTTGTTCATTCCTTCACTTTCAGTTTGTGTGTTTAGGTCTGAAGTGAGTCTTCTGGCAGTCTATATGTGGGTCTTGTTCCCGTCCTCATTCATCCACTTCATGTCTTTTGGTTGGAGCATTTAGTCCATTTATATGTAAAATAATTAGTGATAGGTATACACTTATCACCATTTTGTTCATTGTTTAGGATTGTTTTTGTAGCTTTTGATCCCTTCTTTTGTCCTCTTCCCTTTTGATTTCATGATTATCTTTAATGTTATGTTTTGATTCCTTCCCCTTTTTTGTGTGTGTATCTATTATAGATTTTTAGTTTGTGCTTACTGGAAGGTTTATATATAGCAATATATATATTTTTATATACATGTATATATATATATATACACACACACACACACACACGTGTTTATATATACATACATACAGTTCAGTTGAGTTCAGTCGCTCAGTCATGTCTGACTCTTTGCAGCCCCATGAATCACAGCATGCCAGGCCTCCCTGTCTATCACCATCTCCCGGAGTTCACTCAGACTCATGTCCATTGAGTCCGTGAATCCATCCAGCCATCTCATCATTAGTCATCCCCTTCTCCTCCTGCCCCCAATCCCTCCCAGCATCAGAGTCTTTTCCAATGAGTCAACTCTTGGCATGAGGTGGCCAAAGTACTGGAGTTTCAGCTTTAGCATTATTCCTTCCAAAGAAATACCAGGGCTGATCTCCTTCAGAATGGACTGGCTGGATCTCCTTGCAGTCCAAGGGACTCTCAAGAGTCTTCTCCAACACGACAGCTCAAAAGCATCAATTCTTCGGCGCTCAGCCTTCTTCACAGTCCAACTCTCACATCCATACATGACCACGGGAAAAACCATAGCCTTGACTAGATGGATCTTAGTCGGCAAAGCAATGTCTCTGCTTTTGAATATACTATCTAGGTTGGTCATAACTTTTCTTCCAAGGAGTTAGCGTCTTCTAATTTCATGGCTGCAGTCACCATCGGCAGTGATTTTGGAGCCCTCAAAAATAAAGTCTGACACTGTTTCCACTGTTTCTCCATCTATTTGACATGAAGTGATGGGACCGGATGCCATGATCTTCATTTTCTGAATGTTGAGCTTTAAGCCAACTTTTTCACTCTCCTCTTTCACTTTCATCGAGAGGCTTTTTAGCTCCTCTTCACTTTCTGCCATAAGGGTGATGTCATTTGCATATGTGAGGTTATTGGTATTTCTTCCGGCAATCTTGATTCCAGCTTGTGTTTCTTCCAGTCCAGCATTTCTCATGATGTACTCTGCATAGAAGTTAAATAAGCAGGGTGACAATATACAGCCTTGACATACTCCTTTTCCTATTTGGAACCAGTCTGTTGTTCCATGTCCAGTTCTAACTGTTGTTTCCTGACCTGCATACAGATTTCTCAAGAGGCAGGTTAGGTGGTCTGGTAGTCCCATCTCTTTCAGAATCTTCCACAGTTTATTGTGATCCACACAGTCAAAGGCTTTGGCATAGTCAATAAAGCAGAAATAGATGTTTTTCTGGAACTCTCTTGCTTTTTCCATGATGCAGCGGATGCTGGCAATTTGATCTCTGGTTCCTCTGCCTTTTCTAAAACCAGCTTGAACATATGGGAGTTCACAGTTCACGTATTGCTTAAGCCTGGCTTGGAGAATTTTGAGCATTACTTTACCAGCATGTGAGATGAGTGCAATTGTGCGGTAGTTTGAGCATTCTTTGGCATTGCCTTTCTTTGGGATTGGAATGAACACTGACCTTTTCCAGTCCTATGGCCACTGCTGAGTTTTCCAAACTTGCTGGCATATTGAGTGCAGCACTTTCACAGCATCAACTTTCAGGATTTGAAACAGCTCAACTGGAATTCCATTGAAATAGCTCAACTAGAATTCCATCTCCTCCACTAGCTTTGTTTGTAGTGATGCTTTCTAAGGCCCACTTGAATACATATATATGTACGTTGGTTGTTTGGTCACTCTGTCATGTCTGACTTTGCCTCCCCATGCACTACAGCATGCCAGGCTTCCCTGTCCTTCACCACCTTCTGGAACTTGCTCAAACTCATATATACCCCCCTCCCCCACATGATTATTTTAAGTTGCTGATCTCTTCATTTCAAATGAATTTTAACAAACTTCTATTTATTCCCCCTTTCTCATTAGTACTGTTTTTAAAATTTATTTATTTGATTGCCTTGGGTCTTAGTCGAGGCACACAAGATCTTTACTGCATCACGTGGAGTCTTCCATTGTGGTGCAGACTCTCAGGTTGTGGTGCCAGGGCTCATGTAGTTATGGCATGCAGGCCTAGCTGCTCTGTGCCATGTGGGATCTTTAATTCCCTGACCAGGGATCAAACCCAAGTTTCCTGTACTGTAAGGAAGATTCTTATCCACTGGACCACCAGGGAAGTCCCTCTTTGAGTACTGTTTCTGGTATTATATTTTACATCTTCTTGTTTTGCGTATCCCTTCACTACTTACTACAGATATAGATGATTCTGCTTTTTGTCTTTTAACTGGTTTTATATGTGGCTGTTTGAATACCTTCACTGTATATTTGCCTTTATCAATGGGCTTTTTCCTTTCATAAGTGCCTTTAGCATATCTTGTAAAGCTGGTTTGGTGGTAATGAACTTTTTTTAGCTTGTGTTTATCTGTAAAACTTGATCTATCAAATTTTACTGAGAACTTGCAAGGTAGGTTCTTGGTTTTAACTTCTTCCCTTCATCACTTAAATATACTCTACCACTCCCTTCTGGCCTGCAGATTTTCTGTTGAAAAGTCAGCTAATAGTCTATGGGAATTTCATTATATAAACTTGCTGCTAGCCTCTGACTGCTTTTAATATTCTCCCTTTATCTTTAATTTTTGCCATTTTAATTATGTCTTGATGTGTTCCTCTTTGGGATGGGCCTATTTGGGGCTCTCCTTGTTTCCTGGACTTGGACATCTATTTCCTCTTCCAGGCTGGGGAAGTTTTCAGCTATTATGTCTTCAAATATGTTCTCTGCTCCTTTCTCTCTCTTTTCTCCTTCTGGGACCCCTAGAATGTGAATGCCTGATAATGCGAATGTTCTCTCAGAGGTCTTTTAAACTGTTCTCATTTTTGTTTTCCTTTCTTTTTCTGTTTGGCTTCCACTCTTATCTTCCAGCTTGTTGATCTCCTCTGTATGACTTAGTCAACTGTTGATTCCTTCTAGTATATTTTTTATGTCAGTTACAGTATTCTTCATCTCTGCTTGATTATTCCCTATTTTTCTTGTTATAAATTTCTAACATTTGCTCTGTGAATCCATTCTTTTCCCAAGTTTTTGATCATCTTTACTATTATTACCTTGAACTCTTTATCAGACAGATTATCTGTCTCTACTTCACTTAGTTCTTTTGTGGTTCTGTTTCTTAGTTTGGAATACAGTCCTCTGTTGTCTCTTTTGTCTAACTTGCGGGTTTTATTTCTATGTATCTGATAGGATAGTTATGTTTCCTTGTTTCCTGACTTTGGAGAAGTGGCCTTTTGTGGGTGATGTCCTGTGTGTCCCAGCATCTCACACTCCTCTGGTTGCCAGGGCTATATGCTTCAGGGCTGCTCCCAGTGTGGGTCCTTCTACTGTGGTGGGCTGAGTATCGTGGGTAGTGTGGTAGGTGTGACCTACTCCCCAATTCGGTTGGTTGCCAGGCACTGCCTTGTGTGGAGACTCCCAGCCACTGGTTGGCAGGGCCAGATCACAAGGTAGCTGGCTGCAGAACCCCAGATCATCCTGGGGCTAGTGCTGGCTCACTGGTGGGCAGAGCCAGGCTCTGAGATGAGAGGCTGTGAGGCGGGGTTCCTGGGTCTGGTGCTGGCCTGCTGGTGAGTGGGGATGAATTCCATAGTGTCTGGCTGAGGAGTCCAAAGTGCCCCAGAGCTTGTGTTGGCTTGCTAATGAGTGAGTCCAGGGCCTGGGGGGTCCCAGGGCTGTTGTCAGCCTGCAGGTGGGCAGGGCTCAGGGGGCGTTCTAGGCTAGTGCTAGCTCATTGGTGGGTGGAGCTGGTCCCAAGGTCTCTGGATGCAGGGTCCTTGGCGTCCTGAAGCTGATGTCAGCCTGCTGATGGGCCTGAATCCCAGGACCACTGGGTGAGGCACCCAAGGTGTCCCAGAGCTGGAGCTGGCCTGCTGTAAGGCAGGGCCAGGAGGTAGGGCCCCAGGACTGCTGCTGGGCTGCTAATGCGCTGGCTGGGTCCTGACAGGGTAGGCTGTGGGGCTGCAGTGGTCTTGGGGCCTGTGTCTGCCCTCTGGTGTGTGGGAGGATCGGAGTCCAGGAGATCCTGGAACTGGTGCCCACCCACCAGTGAGTAATGCTGGGTCCTGGAGTTAGTGCCTGCTATGTCAAATACTGTACTTCATCTTCACTGTTATACAATTTCTGGCTTCAGAGGCCAACAGAACTAAATTTAGCATGGAAAACTGACTCAAGAATAAGAGGTTATAATCCTGGGCTAGGCAATGGTTTCTTAGATATGATAGCAAAAGCATAAGAGACAAAAGCAAAATTAGATACAGTGAACTACATCAAAATTTAAAACTTTCATACTCCAAAGAACACTATTAAAAAAGTAAAAAGATAGAGAATTCCTTGGTAATCCAGTGGTTAGGAGTCTAAACTTCCATTGCTGGGAGCCCAGGTTCAACCCCTGGTTGGAGAACTATGAGCCTACAAGCTCCTCAATGTGCCCTAAATAAATAAAAATAAAAAGATAATCCAGAAGATGAGAGAAAATAGTTGCAAAGTGTATCAAATATCAGGGACTTATATCCTGAATATATAAAGAACTCATAATTTGAATAGATTGTAGTGATGACTGAACAACCTTGTGAAATTTCTAAGAAACAATGACTCATATATTTAAAACGAACAAATAAAAGAATGCATATATGTGTATAACTGAGTCACTTTGCCATACAGCAGAAATTAGCCCGATATTATAAATCAACTACATATCAATAAAAAATAAAAATGAAAAAAATAAACAGTGAATTGTAAGGTATGTGAGTTACATATCACTAAAGCTGTTTTTATTTAAAAAGAAATAAAGGTAGATGTCAAATTAGGGTAGAAATCAATTTTTTGTTCAACTGTACTGCTGATGAAGCTAAGGTCAAAAAGGTATCAATTTCATTACTAGACAGTGACTCACTGACTCAAGCACTTAGTAGCTTTAAGAACTATTTTCAATGACTATACTTCAGACATGAAGTTAAACAATTTTGCTTTTCATGAAAAACAGAAAAATAAAAAAAGGGAATAAATGAAACTACTGACTGACTTGAAAATTACTTTGAAAAGATTTTTTGCAACAAATTGTGAAAAAGTGACCTCAGATTATCTGAGATGATCTCAACTAATGAAGAAAACTCATCTTATCTCTGCCCTGCCTGAAGAGACCACCCAAGCTGCAGCTATTGAGGAGGGACACAAGCAAATGGAGGATAGTAACTGTCTTCGACCGCAGGATGAAATATTTAGATATCATCTTTGAAGTGATCCTTCTATTTACTTCTTTATGAAAATGAAGTATTTTAACAATAGGTAACTGTTTCAAAAAGGGCCGGGATTACATAAATTTACTCTAAGAATCACTACTTTGTCTCTAAAAGAAAGTTATTGCAGAATTGAAGCAAATTTTCAAACATGATTTTCAATGGAAAATAGGCAGACTAACTTGTAAAAGTAAAATGGTCACAGGATCTAAGATAACTTAATGCATATAGTACCTCTGATGAAATATACAAATGGTGACTTGGTAAAAGGAGAATGATAACCCTGTCCCCTCTTCCAGATCTAAAACTGTTTCCTTACCCTATAGATGTCAAAGGGTAAGCAATGATGTACATTTCCTATCACTAACCAATCAAGAAATACTTTTCCTTTTTTTTTAAGAAACATTTCTTTAATTATGGTATTAGAACCATACTGAAGAGCTTGTGAAAAAATGCACATTCCTAGATATCTAAAGTAAGTTCCCATAATCAGAATTTCTGAGATGGGAGCTAGGCAGTTGATTGCTTCTTAAAATGATTCTTGGGACACTAAGTCTGATAAACAGGGCTTTTAAAATGTCTGGAAGGGGATAGAGGATGAAAAATAAACAATTAATTTTTAGGCATATACCTACTCTTTGAGCCATCATTTGATAAAAATGTTTACCAAAACTAATTAAGTAATTTTAATGTAAAAGTTATTCTAGGGTTTCCCTGGTGGCTCAGTGGTAAAGAATCTGCCTGCCAATGCAGGAGACATCGGTTCTATCCCTGGTCTGGGAAGATTCCACAAACTGCAGCTAAGCCTGTGCACCACAGCTACTGACCCTGTGCTCTAGAGTCTGGGAGCTGAAACGACTGAGCCCACATGCCACAGCTACTAAAGCCCGAGTGCTCCAGAGCCCATGCTCTGCAATAACAGAGGCTACGACAGTGAGAAGCCTGGGTATCACAGTGAAGAACAGCTGTAACTAGAGAAAGCCCATGGACAGCAACGAAGAGCCAGATAGCAAAAAGAAAAATATGTTATTCTATGACTAAGGGTAGGGCTAATGTGTTGTATGAATATTTCTCAAAAATACATTAGAAGGCTACTTACTGTGAATGAAATTCCATGTATATAACGTTGCTAAGAGTCGGACACGACTGAGTGACTTCACTTTTTCACTTTTCACTTTCACGCATTAGAGAAGGAAATGGCAACCCACTCCAGTGTTCTTGCCTGGAGAATCCCAGGGACAGGGGAGCCTGGTGGGCTGCTGTCTATGCGGTCGCACAGAGTCAGACATGACTGAAGCGACTTAGCAGCAGCGGTGTTTAAAAACAACATGTAAAACAGTACTATACACATGGCTATACACATGTAGTAAAAAAATCCAAAAACACTGAAGAAAATGATTAAACACCAAGTTCAGGATGGTGCTTACCCTTGGAGAAAAAGGATGGAAACAGAATTCAAGAGGGATACAAAGGAGGCCTTCTATTGTTTCTAATATTTTGCTCTAAAAATAAAAGATCTGAAGCAAATTAAGCAAAATGTTAAGATCCAACAAGCTCAGCAGTAGCCTATGTATACTTTCTGTGTGCTTAAAATATTTTAGCTTTTCTTGACTTATATACTCTATGGTTATTTTAGAAAGTGCAGAAAGTTTAGGAAAGTAATAACCCTACTCTCAATCCAATTACTGAAAAGAGATTTGTTTCCATTCTTTAAAAAATGAACTCTACATAACTGAGTTATATCACTTTATGTTAAAAAATAATAATAAACTCAGATTTCTCTTACCTTCATTGTATGTTGGATACAATTAGGCAGCTTCATTTTCTTCCCATAGGAACTAAAATTATAACAGGATAAGCAAATCTGTCATTATTTGCTTAATAATAATCCTGGAGTATATAATCAACTTAAGATTTTTAGATTAGAAGTCAGATTAAAAGAACAATTAATAATCCAAACATACTCCTCCCTAGAAACCCTCTTCTTCCTTTGCTTTTGAGACATGAGATTTCTGCCCTTTATCCCCTTCTTTCTTGGTAAATTCAGATTTCAACACTTCCCATATCTGCATCACTGAATGCTCAATATACACTTCAAAGTTACTTTAACCTAACCGAGGCTAACATCTACCATAATGATCCTAAAATTTGCTTGATTTACGTAAGTGAAATCTCAAGATAGCTAGATCTCTTTGAAGATGAAAAAGGTTTTTGGAATCAGGCGGAACTGGCTCACATCTTCGCATGGAATCTACATGACCTTGAAAAAGTCACTTAACCTCTTTTGGTACATTGATATTCTCATCTATAGCACAGGGATAATACTATTAATATCTCCCTCACAGGGCTGCAGAGGGATTAAACAGTGTGTTCACCATTGAGGTTACAACAGACTCAGTTCCTGCCCTCAAGAACTACAGGAGAATTTTAATTATGATTACAGATGTTATAGAAATTACTATTGATGTCCAAGTGAATATCTGTCCCATCAGCAGTGTTTTAAGTACAAGAATCTAGAAGTTTATTAGTGTAACCATGTGCTGAGTATGTAAATGTCATCTACCTAAATGGCAATGATGTCACATCTAGGAAAACTACATTTGTTTGACAACCTGAGTCTCTGTCATATCAAAATAACTTTCAAAGAGATATAATTGTTGCTTATACCAATTAAGAAGTATCTAGGATACAACGAAAGGAAATGCAGAATAATACAAAACTTCTTGGCAGGTGTGGTGATCAGTCACAAGATCACAAATGGACTTTTAAAATTCACTATAGTGACGAGTTTCAAAGGTCCAAGTTTGACTTGTGAGTATAGGTATGACTTAAGCACGAATCAAATATTTATGGCTTTAGCTTCATTTATACCTATCTTCCTCTATCAGTAATTACTCATAATACTAAAATCCTGAGAAAGAATAGGAATTTAACAGCTCAAAATCCTTTAGTTAATTTTCCTGCTCCATTTACACTTATTAATTAGTCTCCATTTACACTTATTAATTAGTCTCCATTTACACTTACTAAATGGTCTAGGCACGTCAGCCTGATACCTGGCTGAAGCAGAAGGCAAGGGGTTAGGTTTCATCAATCCACTACCTAATTAGACTGAAATGTAAATCGTTTGCTAAAAGTACTTAAATAGACTTGGAGCCAGAAGAACTATAATTGACCTCTATGTTGTACCCTGAAACTCAGGGTAACTACAGAATTCAAGAATGATTTTCTTAGAATGTATAGAAGCATCATTACAGCTGATAAACCATTAAAGCAGCATGCTTTGTGTTTACTATTCCCCCTCCTCAGCTGTTTGACGTAACAAGCACAGAGAAAGACCAGGCCAAGAAGTACTTAAAGGCAGAACTATAACCGACAAAGGTTAAGCATGGTTGCACAGCACAGCATAACAAAGAATCACAGCATAAAACAATACCAAACCTAAACCAACCTCACTGCCTAGTCTTCCCCTCAGCTGATATTCAGTATTCAGTACTTAATTAGAACTCAAAAAGAAGCTACTGTATTCATATAGAAATCATGAGGAGGTGACCAAAATGCGTGAAGGGGGTTCAAGAGATATAAACCTGCAGCTATAAAATAAGTCATAGGTGTGTAATGTACATTATGATGACTATAGTCAATTAATGTTGCAGTACATGTTTCAAAGTTGCCAAATGATAAAACACATTTTATGTTCTAAGGCAGGGCAAGAAAATTTAAGTATAAAGTGTTCCCTGCTTGTGCTGGGCCCTCTCTAATGTGCAATGTCTATCTGGATTACATATTAACCACATCTCTTCAAAGGTGGGAATGCTGGCCTGACTGTAAAAAAAAAAAAAAATGCTGTTTTTCCTTCTGATGTAAACAATGTAACTCGTTAGAAGGCGAATTTTTCCTTTCCTGACCCTGTAAAGGTCACGGTGACACATTACTCCTATGTGCAGATCTGGAGTACGAATCTCTGGTGAACTTCATGTAAAATTTCAGTGCATCACTTTGATGTACCATCTGTTATCTCAAAAATGTACTTGCCTGTCTTTGACTTCTAACAGACAGAACATTCCTCAGAATTTTCTAAAAGGCTGTCTTCTGGGTTATAATCTTCAGGTTGGCTCAAATAAAATTCTCTATTTCTTCTTTATATCGAATTCTAATTTTTTGTTGACTCATGAGAGTAAATTTTTGTTGTTTTTTTGGTGTTGATTTTTTTCTTGCGCAGCTTTCAGAATCTTAAGTTCCTCAACCAGGGACTGAACCTGTGCCCTCGACAGTGAGAGTGCAGAGTCCTAATCACTGGATTGCCAGGGAATTCCAAAGAGAGTAAATCTTAAAATTTCTCATCACAGGAAAAAAAAATTTCTTTTTAACTTTGTATGGTGACAGAGGGTAACTAGACTTACTATGGTGATCATTTTTCTTTTTCTTTTTTTACTTTTCAATATATACAAATACTGAATCATTACATTATACATTTGAAATGAATATAATATTACATGTCAATTATACCTCAATAAAAATTTAATTAAAAATTACTGATTAAAGTATATTAAAAAGCCACCCCAAACCTGGAAATGTCTTTGTTTTGGCAAAAGTTATGATAAAGTAAATACTTCTGTTTTTTGGCTGCTCTGTTTGCTGAGCATGTTTTCTCTAGTGGTGGTGATGGAGGCTGCTCATAGTTGTAGTGCGAAGGCTTCTCACTGCATTAGCTTCCCTAGCTGCAGCTCCTGACTCTAGAGCACAGGCTCAACAGTCATGGCGCATGGGTTCAGTTGCTCCAAGGCACATGGCATCTTCCCAGACCAGGAATCCAGTCCGTGTCCCCTGCAGCGGCAGGCAGATTCTTAACCACTGGACCACCATGGAAGTCCCCAAATAAATACTTTAAACAAAGATTTGGGCCAAGTAGACTACAATAAGATTTCATTTCTGTATTTCATCATTTCTGAAATGTAATATTTCTTACAACCGATGTATACATTCAATGTGACAATGTTTGTTATTAATTTTTTTAGAAAAACCTTTTACAATCATCAGTTAATCAAGAGGAAATACAGGAGTACTTGTCTAAATGGATTTTCCCATAGAAAGTAGAGCCTATGATAAGAGCCTGCATACAGGTAATTTATTTTGGGATGTGAATCCTGGGAAATGGAGTGGAGAGTTATGAAAGGTAAAACAGGAAACAAGAGGAAAATACTTAATCAGTTGCATTGGTACTACTCACTGTGAACAACTTCAGCTGATCCCAGTGGGATCCTCAAAGGTAGCTCTGAGTAGAACTTTGTCAAAATGGAAATATTCTATATCTGCCCTGTCCATCATGGTAATCACCAGTCATAAGTGGTTATTGAGCACCTGAAGTATGACTAATGGAGGTGATGGAATTCCAGTTGAGCTATTTCAAATCCTAAAAGATGATGCTGTGAAAGTGCTGCACTCAATATGCCAGCAAATTTGGAAAACTCAGCAGTGGCCACAGGACTGGAAAAGGTCAGTTTTCATTCCAATCCCAAAGAAAGGAAATGCCAAAGAATGCTCAAACTACTGCACAATTGCACTCATCTCACATGCTGGTAAAGTAATGCTCAAAATTCTTCAAGCCAGATGTCAACAATACATGAACTGTGAACTTTCAGATGTTCAAGCTGGTTTTCAAAAAGGCAGAGGCACTAGAGATCAAATTGCCAACATCTGCTGGATCATGGAAAAAGCAAGAAAGTTCCAGAAAAACATCTATTTCTGCTTTATTGACTATGCCAAAGCCTTTGACTGTGTGAATCACAATAAAGTGTGGAAAATTCTGAAAGAGATGGGAATACCAGACCATTTGACCTGCCTCTTGAAGCAGGTCAGGAAGCAACAGTTAGAACTGGACATGGAACAGACTGGTTCCAAATAGGAAAAGGAGTATGTCAAGGCTGTATATTGTCACCCTGCTTATTTAACTTCTATGCAGAGCACATCATGAGAAACATTAGGCTGGAGGAAGCACGAGCTGGAATCAAGATTGCTGGGAGAAATATCAATAACCTCAGATATGCAGATGATACCACCCTTATGGCAGAAAGTGAAGAGGAACTAAAAAGTCTCTTGATGAAAGTGAAAGAGGAGAGTGAAAAAGTTGGCTTAAAGCTCAACATTCAGAAAACGAAGATCATGGCATCTGGTCCCATTACTTCATGGCAAATAGATGGAGAAACAGTGGAAACAGAGGTAGACTTTATTTTGGGGGCTCTAAAATCACTGCAGATGGTGATTGCAGCCATGAAATTAAAAGATGCTTACCCCTTGGAAGGAAAGTTATGACCAACCTACACAGCATATTAAAAGCAGAGACATTAATTTGTCAACAAAGTTCCATCTAGTCAAGGCTATGGTGTTTCCAGTGGTCATGTATGGATGTGAGAGTTGGACTATAAAGAAATCTGAGTGCCAAAGAATTAATGCTGAAGGAGGAAACAGACAGAACAGGCTCCATCTTGAAAGCAGGACTCCATCTTGGGCCAGACAGTGGACTTTGAGCTAAATGCCCAGTATATATGGAAACAACACACCAACTGGAAAACCAGGCCCCCCGGATGGAAGAACCCCAGGGCTCATACCTAGACTCTCCATTGCCTAAAAGAATACCCTACTTATCTGTTTAACCAAATAGAAGCATAAATTCTATTATGCTTATTGGGGTATGACCACAAGCCTATTGATAATTGTCCACTGTTAACCACCCAGGCTTAGGGAATATAAATCACTGGTTAACTCTGATTTTATCTTTCTCTTCCTTTGTTCTGACTGGTTTCAGGGAATTTGGGGAGGTGGGTTTGGGCACGTACACTTAGGGTATATAAGGTTTTCACAAAACTGGTTGGGGTCCTTGGCTAAGAGGAGACTCTGCCTTGGGCCCACCGGTGTAATAAACTGTACTTCACTATCTGCATTGTCCTCCTGAGTGAGTTTGTTTCCCAGAACGTGTGGTTACAATAATACTTTTGAACTGTGGTGTTGGAGAAGACTCTTGAGAGTCCCTTGGACTGCAAGGAGATCCAACCAGTCCATCCTAAAGGAAACCAGTCCTGAATGTTCATTGGAAGGACTGATGTTGAAGCTGAAACTCCAATACTTTGGCCACCTGATGTGAATAGCTGACTCATTTAAAAAGATCCTGATGCTGGGAGGGATTGAGGGCAGGAGAAGAAAGGGACGACAGAGGATAAAATGATTGGATGGCATCACTGACTCAACGGACATGAGTTTTGAGTCAACTCCAGGAGTTGGTGATGGACAGGGAGGCCTGGTGTGCTGCAGTCCATGGAGTCACAAAGAGTTGACACAACTGAGTGAATGAACTGAAATGAACTATGACTCAGTGTAACTGAGAAATTAAAATTTCCATTTTGATTAATTTTAATTAATTTTAACACATAGCTAGCAGCTACTGTATGGGCTTCCCTGGTGGTTCAGAGGTTAAAGTGTCTGCCTCCAACGCAGGAGACCTAGGTTCGATCCCCTGGGTCGGGAAGATCCCCTGGAGAAGGAAATGGTAACCCACTCCAGTATTCTTGCCTGGAGAATCCCATGGACGTAGAAGCTTGGTAGGCGACAGTCCATGGGGTCGCAAAGAGTCGGACATGACTGAGCAACTTCACCTTCAGCAGCTACTGTATAGAAAAACACAGGTCTAAGGAGTCCTGCAGAACCCATCTCAGAATTAAGAGATGGACACAAAAAGACATGACATACAGTGTCCCTTTTGGAATTTGTACTATTTTGTTAATTCATGTGTCCCAAGTTCTTGGAAGAATGCCTAACATATAATGGTCCTCCACAAATATTTATTGAATAAATCAACAGCATTTGGATCCACAAACTACATGTTTCCCTTTTAAAGCAAAACTCTACTAGAAAAATCCATTCAGTTCAAATAGTAAGCAACTACTATATATAAGAAATAGGTAGTAAGAGGGAATATGGAGGAATGAAGTCTGTTAAAAGTCAGTTAAATGTCCTAAAGTGATTTCTTCCCTCAATCTACTTCCCTTACCAACTACTAAGCAGCAATGTTTTGATTCTTTGCTTACTGTTCCCACAAACACTTAACTAAGTGGAATTCCAGAAAAAGACAATATTTTACTACTGTTGCCAATTCCAATAGAAATAAAGCCTCTATTTAAGGAATATTTAGATATTGGATCCTCAACCTAGATCTTTAAAGTAGACCTCGATCTAGATCCTAGAATCTCCAGTCACATATACATACCTCAACCTATACATACAATTTATGAAGGGCTTATCATGTGCTAATCACTTTACACACATTGTCTCACAGGTATCCATTTCACAGGTGCAGAAACTGGAGGGTTAAATAAACTGTCCCATATCATTCAAATGAAAAATGCCAAACTTCTTTGGACAGTGTCTTTAACACCAAGGAAGAATTTCAGTCTTAAGACACCTTTAGAAAGACCTGGAAATATGTTCAAGATAGGACTGCATTTTGCTTGCTAACGTTTTTTCCTATCAGTTCTACATTTTCTGATGTGAATAATTCAATTATTCTGAACTTGAGAGTAAAAAGTTGGTCACTACAAACTTCATGAAGGTTTGTCAGCAAAAATTTTTAAATAGGAATCATTAGTAATACTAAACACAGGATTTGCACAGCAAAAACAAAAACAACTGTTAGACAGCAGGTATGGTATTCTGTTTTAAAACCCTATAAATTTGAGGACAGTTAATATTAATGATCTTGGGCTTTGTCTTTCAAATGTGAATAAAAAGGTCTTAAGTGTGCTTGGCTACAATGTGAATTTTATCATTCTCACCTTATTTCAAGATCTTCAGGAAAGGGCAGTAATGAATCTGTCATTTTCTTCTCTATGGAAGAAAACAGAGAAAACAATAAATGATTTCAATATTTACAGCATTTGCTTTTCGATTTCTTTTAGTTTGGATCCATCAGAATTTACTTAGATCAAGATTTTTAGAGCATCCAGTATGTTGCAGTGAAAAGGACAAAAGAGGAATGAGTTTTTCTCTTTCCCTTTCCCGAGAACAAAGAATATAAAGGAATAGTGAGCAGGTCTCAACATTCCTAGTTTTTTTCACTTTCTGAATGTCTGAGTTTGCTTTTCTGCCCCTTAACTCTGCAGGAGCTACACTTCTCAACTATTTTCTTTTGACTCTATGCTAAATACATCCTCCTATCTGGTGTTTACCCTTACAACACCCTTCACCTTGTAGTTACATATCAGAAAGAAGGCCACAGAGCCACTGAACTGCCAGATTCAATCACTGAGTTACTAATATCAGCTTATGATTGTCTTTGGAACAATACAAGAGGAAGAAATCAAGATCCTATCACCTTTGTTCCTTATCACTGACTCCTAACTGCAAGCCTTTGCCTTACATAAGCCCCCCAGACTCCTCGTGGAGCGGCGGGCACAGTTCTTCAGGCACGAGCCTACTGTGTTCCCCTCTCCGCCAGCTGAGAATAAAAGCCACCTTTCTATTTCCTCCAAACTGTTTCCATATTTTTCATTCAGCTTCAGTAGGTAGAGAAGGCCAAGATTTCAGCTGGCAACAAGGTATTTCCCAGGTGACGAAGTGGTAAAGAATCCTCCTGCCAAGAGATGGATGTTCAATCCCTGGGTCAAGAAGATCCCTTGGAGTAGGAAATGGAGACCCACTTTTGTATTCTTGCCTGGAAAATTCCATGGAGCCAGCTCAGGGTCACATAGTGTGGACGCTGAACACTCAGGACTCAGCACCGCCCACGTGGGTTTGTTGGCGGGAGGGCAAAGGTGACTCTGGGTCCCCAAGTTTACAGCCAACCTTGCCCCTACAAGGCTAGGGGTGAGTTAGATCAAAGCATGAACCTTCAGGTGCCAGGTGAGCAGGGCCTGGTCCAGTAGAAAATTTCTATTTTTTTTTGCTATTTATAACTAGTGGTTAGAAGAAGAATTCTTGAATATATTTCTCTGGACACTGTACAAATATTTCTATAAATTCTTACAAGTGAAATTACCTGTAAGCAAAAAGGTATTTCCAAACTGTCCAGGGTTAAACAAATTGATACTTTCATCAACTTTATTAGATTACCCATTTCTATTATCAATCTTTAAATATCTTTTTCTGTGTTTACAAGCTGGTTATCAACTGTTTGTTCTTGTGTTTTGCTTATTTTCCTACTGGGGTGTTTTTTTCCTTGCTCTTAGCTGACTTTATAACTTTGGATATGTTCTCTTTTCTCTTCTTATTGGTTTATTTGTTCCTGTATTGCTGAGGGAAATTCAGTGTATTTTGATGAGAATGCTACTGCTGCTACTGCTAAGTCACTTCAGTCGTGTCTGACTCTGTGCGACCCCATAGACGGCAGCCCACCAGGCTCCCCCCGTCCCTGGGATTCTCCAGGCAAGAACACTGGTGTGGGTTGCCATTTCTTTCTCCAATGCATGAAAGTGAAAAGTGTAAGTGAAGTCGCTCAGTCGTGTCTGACTCTTTGTGACTCCATGGACTGCAGCCCACCAGGCTCCTCCACCCACGGGATTTTCCAGGCAAGAGTACTGGAGTGAGGTGCCACTGCCTTCTCTGTTTGATGAGAATACTTGTTAAGATATAGCTGGGATGAATTCTGGAGTTCAAAGATCTAACCTTAAAATTCAACTCTGTTTTTTTCTAGTTGTGTGACCTTTGAATCTCAAACATACCATGTTAAAAAACATGGATCACAGCTTCTAAATTCCTATAAATTGTATTCCAAAATGAGGAAAGGGACCCAGCACCTTGTGCTTAGTTTGTCAAATAAAAATTAATCTGTACACAAGTTACTGTGTATAAAACAATAAGTTCCTACCATATAGCAGAGGGAACTACCTTCTATATGTGTATATATATGGCTTCCCAGGTAGCACTAGTGGTAAAGAACCCACCTACCAATACAGGAGACATAAGAGATGCAGGTTCGATCACTGGGCTGGGAAGATTCCCTGGAGGAGGGCACGGTATTCCAGGCACAGTATTCCTGCCTGGAGAATCCCATGAACAGAAGAGCTTGGCAGGCTACCATCCATAGGGTTGCAAAAAGTTGGACACGACTGAAGCTATGCACACATGCATGCATATATAAATAAATGTGTGTATATATATATATATATATATATATATATACACACACTTCTTAGGTGGCGCTAATGGTAAAGATTCCACTTGCCAATGCAGCAGACACAAGAGATGCAGGTTTGATCCCTGGGTGGAGAAGATCCCCTGAAGTAGGAAATGGCAACCCATTCCAGTGTTCTTGCATCCTATAGACAGAGAAGCCTGGAGGGCTACAGTTTATAGGGTCACAAAGAGACACAAATGATCACAGCATACACACATACATATGTATAACTGAATCATTCTGATGTACATCAGAAACTAACACAGCATTGTAAATTAACCATACTTCAATTTAAAAAAAATCTGAACTTAGGGACAGACTTTAATTAATGAGAAAAGTTATTTGCAATAGGGAGAATGTTTTGATCTCAGAAATCTGCAAGTGGCTCAAAAAAAAATTTTTTTTTAATAGGATAAAGAAGGGACAAGCAGAGATAACCAGAACCTTTGGAGGAGAAGTGACCTCAGTCTAACAGGACATTGTCTGGCTGTGGTCAGGTGCAACATCCATCAAGCTATCCTTAGACTTGACCCACTAAAGATTCTCCCACCCTCGTCTCCAGACTAAGCAAACAGGGCTCCATCCCCAAACTGCAAAAGTTTTCTGAATTTGCAAATCACACCCACTTTCCTATTGAAAACTTCAGAGGGTAAAGCAGAGGTTAAGCTTCACATCTCTTACAGGAAGCTCAGTAGATTTCAAGTGGATGGATGTTTGAACTTGAGCCAATAAAGTTGCTTAAAATTCACAACCTACAAGCCAAGCTGCAAGCTCCTGGGAGTTCAGAGGTCAACTGAGCCACTATAGAGTTTAGAGTTAGCGAGGGAAACTGCTTTTGGAGAACAACATATGATCTTCATCAGGCTCTGCAAGTACAGGCACCGAGCGCGCAGAGTCCTACCGGGATGGTACGGTAGGCGATGGGGATTCAGAGACTTTTCTTTCCCAGCTAGAAAAACTCCCTGTTGGGAGGGGAGAGGAAGAAACAAACTTTCAAGCACCCAGAGAGTGTGTGCTAAGTTGCTTCTGTCGTGTTCGATATTTTCCGACCCCATGGATTGCAGCCTGCCAGGCTCCTCTGTCCATGGGGATTCTCCAGGCACGAATACTGGAGTGGGTTGCCATGCGCTCCTCCAGAGGAATCTTCCCGACTCCCCAGAGATGCAGCCCGCGTCTCTTAATAAGTCTCCTGCATTGGCTGGCGGGTTCTTTACCATTAGCGCCACCCCCACATAATCTAACGTGGCTAGTGTTCATGGAGCTGCATCAGCAGAGGGGTGTCCATAACCTGGTGAGAATGAGTGACAGCAACCCTCCCACTCAGGTTCTTCTGAAAAAAAGGGACCCGAGTCTCGCCGGGGTGTTAAGTTCCTGAAGAAGCCCACCAGAGTTACACCAGCTGCCCCCTCTTTCTCCTCCAGGGTCCCAACCCCAAAGTCCGCCCCCTGCCTACGGGTCCCCAACCCCAGACGACCCATTTCTCCTTCCTCTCCATCTCAGGTCATCCCTCCTGGGCGCCGCCGCCACCGGTCCATCCTTTAGGGTGCCTCTCGTCTCAAGTCTGCCCCTCCCTTCCCTCGGGTCCCCTTCTTCGAGGGCTCGCCGCCTCAGGTTTCCGCTCGCCGCCTCAGTCCACCCCCTTCGGGTGCCTCCCGCGTCCGGTCTCCCTCGGCCGCTCTGGCTCCTCTTAGAGGCCCCCCGCTCACTGCCTCAGGGCGCCCTCTCTCAGGCCCGGCTGTCCCGGGCACGGGGTGGCCGGCCCCCGGCCCCTCCGCAACCTAGCTTTGATACCTCGGCAGCGTTTCAGCAGTTCCGAATCGCTGAAGCCACAGCGCCTTAGGAAGGAGCACACCTGCTCCGGGCCCCAGGTTCGGTAGTCCGGGTCGAGGTCGTGGCTCGGGGACGTCTCTGCGTCTGCGGGAGGGGAGTTTGGCGGGGATCTTGGGCTGCCATCGCGCCGGGGCCGCTTAGGGGTCTTCTGGGAGTCGGCATTCTGCATGGCTACGCACACACACACACACAGCTCGCCTCAGCACACTCAAGAACCCCGGCGCCCGACCCGCGCGCAAGCGCACTCGCAGCTCGGCGCCCCGGCGAGTCGGCTTAATACTGCCAGGCTGCAGGCCGACCGCGCAGGCGCACTGACAGCTCAGGCCTTGGGGCCAGACAGGCCGCCCACTTCAGTCCCCCAACCCCCAGCCCCTGCGCAGGCGCTATGACCGCCCAATGGACCTAAACCGCACCCAGGCATTTATGGTAAAGGAGTGAGTAGAAGGAAAAGTGAGGATAGTGCTAATAAGGTGGGGAGCCCTTGCAAGCTGCTACAGTCCAGAGCAGAGGATCTTCTGGTGAACTGAACTTCAGACTATCCCAGGTTTACCCTAGGCCGTATTTCAGATGCCCTAAACTTAAAAGAAACCCGAAAGGCCATAAGGTTGCCTTCATCTTAATTAAGAGAAAAGTGGGCCGGAAGCAGAACTGGAAGATGCTGGAATGAATTCAAACCTGATGTAAAGCCGTCAGCTTGCATTAACAAGTTTTGCAGTATTGCTGACCAATTAGAGGGTCTTGGGGATGTCTGTCCATGAACATTTAGCCTATCTTCAAGTCTCCATACACCAGCAGATGTCAGACTTCTTTCCAAAAGAATCCTCACCCCTTTACTCCATCCCAACTCCCTGCCCAGAGGAAAGGAAGTGGACAATCTGATAAGTTAAAATTTATCTTCAAGGACTTCTACTACCCGGTGGTAGCTGCCTATGAAAATGGCAAGCATCTCACCTTAGTTCTTGCCACCCTGGAGCAGGACCCAAACTTACCTATAAATCTTGATCTGTACAGTTACTTGTAAAAGGATTACTACTGCTACTAAAGCCGATACACCTTCCCATCAACCCAACCGTAGACCCATCTAGGAGATACCGGTCGAATGAGGCAGATTATGATCAAGCAGCATGAACCTGTCAGTAGTCTAGCAGTTGAGCCAAATATTTTTAGCAAACTCTTAGAGCTTCATTCTAAGGGTTTTGCAAGTATTAATTAAGCATCACAGTAACCTTTACGTGAAGTGAAGTGAAAGTTGCTCAGGTGTGTCTGACTCTTTGCAACCCCATGACTATACAGTCCATGGAATTTTCCAGGCCAGAATACTGGAGTGAGTAACCTTTCCCTTCTCCAGGGGATCTTCTCAACCCAGGGATCAAACCCAGGTCTCCCACATTGCAGCTGATTCTTTACCAGCTGAGCCATAAGGGAAGCCCGAGAATATTGGAGTGAGTAGCTTATCCGTTCTCCAGCAGATCTTCCCGACCCAGGAATGGAACTGGGGTTTCCTGCATTGCAAGTGGATTCTTTACTGACTGAGCTATCAGGGAAGCCCACAGTAACCTTAAAATGTAAGGAATTAAGGTACAGAGAAATAAGTGATTTGTTCAAAGTCACCCAGCTAGGGAATGATGAAGCCTGAATTTAAACAGGGGGCAATCAAGCTTTTCTCTGAAGCCCCTGCTCCTACTCACTTGCCAACAATTGCTTGCTAATGGAAATTCTGATACAAAATTATTTTATATTAGTTAACCCAAATTTTTCAATTGCTCCCTTATCCCATAGACCCCTGAGGGAAAGTATAGAGAGGTGACCTTGCCCTCCTCTGCACGGAAGAACAGAAGAACCAGGGCCCAAAAGACCTATCTTTAAACCCCAGAATATTTTGAGTAAAGAATGTTTTGCAAGACTTGTGAAACCAAAACCACAAGGGCAAGGGAGTCAAAGAGACAAGTAACATATATATGTGAAAGATATATATTTAAACTTGAACATGGCTGTTCGAAAATTTGTGTTTATAAGACTTGTGGGAAAACCTGCCCTGGCAGCAAGGTTTCTTGGACAGTAGAAGGTGATATAAGCAGGGTTTTAAGTTTAATCAGTTGGGTTTTTTCAAAGAAGTTGCTTTTGAGAAATTAATTTTCTATTTGTTTTTGCTTGTTAAAGAGTATGATTTATGCCATAGCTATTATGTTTCCCTAATCTACTTCATAGGGCCCCTAAATCATACACAAGTTGGTTGGTTTCTTGTGGAAGGTCACATCGCTGGTAAGTGACAGACTCAAGATTCAGAACTGACTCCAAAACTTGGATGGTTTCTAGTTTGCTGCTTTACTTTCACCTGATCCTGGTGATTTTGTTTCATCCAGTCATTCCACAACCTGGAAACAAATGCCTACTAGACACAGGCCCTCTGCTCTGGTCATATTGAGAGAAATGAATATTCACGCGCTCTTCTGATGTCAATCTCACCATAGTTAGAACTAGAAAAAAAGAACTCAAAGTTCAGTTAATTTAAGGCCCATTGTTTAATGACCTTGAATACCCTCAGCAAGTCCTCCTTGCTCTTCCAAGGTAGCTTCCACCCACCCAGCTGAATTGGGCAATTTTATTCCTGGCACTATTAACCTTGTGGTTTTACATCTCTCCACAACTTCCTCTTCAACCAGCACTGCTAGTTCTCAGTGCCATCTATCACCACTCCCTGGTTCTCTCATTGAAACTAACCTCCTCAAGGACCTTATCTGTTCCATCTGCCAAAATCCCAAAGCAAGCCAAAATTCTTTTTTTTAATATATAGATTTGTCTGATAAAAATAATGTTCAAGAAAGAAAACTGGAAAACAAAATGTGTATATACACATATACAGATCCAAAGATACAGATCCTGGTAAATACAGATCCTGGTGCATGCCCCATGAGTCTTCTTCTTTTTCCTTTTTTCATAAGTCTTTTTGGTTCATTGATGCAGAAACTTATCTGCATGTTTGTTAGGGAATTCTTTGTTAAAAAAAAAAAAAAAGTGAACTGGCAAAATGATAATAGCTAACATATTTGATCCCATCACTTCATGGGAAACAGATGGGGAAACAGTGGAAACAGTGTCAGACTTTATTTTTCTGGGCTCCAAAATCACTGCATATGGTGATTGCAGCCATGAAATTAAAAGAAACTTACTCCTTGGAAAGAAAGTTATGACCAACCTAGATAGCATATTCAAACGCAGAGACATTACTTTGCCAACAAAGGTCCATCTAGTCAAGGCTATGGGGTTTCCAGTGGTCATGTATGGATATGAGAGTTGGACTGTGAAGAAGGCTGAGTGCTGAAGAATAGATGCTTTTGAACTTTGGTGTTGGAGAAGATTCTTGAGAGTCCCTTGGACTGAAAGGAGATCCAACCAGTCCATCCTAAAGATCAGTCCTGGGTGTTCATTGGAAGGACTGATGCTGAGGCTGAAACTCCAGTACTTTGGCCACCTCATGCAAAGAAAAGACCCTGATGTTGGGAGGGATTGAGGGCAGGAGGAGAAGAGGACGACAGAGGATAAGATGGCTGGATGGCATCACCGACTCGATGCACATGAGCTTGAGAGAACTCCGGGACTTGGTGATGGACAGGGAGGCCTGGCGTGCTGCAATTCATGAGGTCACAAAGAGTCAGACACGACGGAGAGACTGAACTGAACTGAACATATATGAGTACCTACTATGAATCAGATAGTCTATTTGTGCTTTACTTTATATACACAATTTCCAATCCTTATAACAAGGTCATTAGATAGGTATTATACTAGCTGATCTTCTTTGGTTATAAATATGTTCATTCATTCATTCCATCAATATTAATATTTACTGGGTACGTACTAATTTGTTTGGCACCTGGGATACAACAATGAAACAAAACCCCCTGCCCCAGTGAAACATATTGTAGCCGGGGAGACTGGCAATGAATAATTGTCTAATTAACAAGAATAAAGTTAGAAGATGGTACTTTGGAAAAAAGTTTTTAAAGAGGAGTAGAGGAGGAGGATAGAGTCACAGTTTTGAGTAGTGGGGAAACTTCTGAGAACGTGAACTTTCTTCCTCAACCATGCAGGTATCTGGAGGAAAAGCATTCCAGACAAAGAGCAAAGGCTTTTGAAGCAGGAGCATGCTGGGTGTTAAGAAATAGCAGAGAGGCCAGTGTGGATGGGCAAAGTGAGCAAAGGGGAAGTACTAAGAGATTAAGTCAAGGAGGGTGCAAATCATGTGGAAACATGAGGGCTACCAGCTGCAAGTGGCTTTGAGGTCCCATCTTTATGGCTTCATATCTAGAAATAAAAGAAAGCCTCTTCTCCTCCAGTTCAAATGTAAGGGAATGACTTCAACAAGTCTGGATTGCTTTCATTCCTGGACCAGTTGTGTTATGAAATGATTGACCCAATCAGGATGTATGTTACCCCTTGGGTTAGAGGGCAAGGTCTAGTATCAGGAAGAAGAGACTTGGTTCTGGACAAAGATTCCTGATGTTATTTAAGAAATTTGGAAATGAAGCCCAGGGAGGTGAAATGACTTACCAAAGGCCACACCCTTGTGTTAAGTGCTTTGGTATTTGAACCTAGATCAGCCAAGTGATGCTAGTGGTAAAAAAACCTGCCTGCCAGTGCAGTAGACGTGAGACAGAGATTTGATCCCTGGGTCAGGAAGATCCTCTGGAGAAGGGCATGGCAACCCACTCCAGTATTCTCGCCTGGAGAATGCCATGGACCGAGGAGCCTGGCAGGCTACAGTTCATAGGTTCACAGAGTCAGACATGACTGAAGCAACTTAGCACACACGCACAGCCTTGAAAACCACTGTTCTGTTCTGTAACTTGAGCTGGGTACAAGCTCTATTGCTTTTAGTCAGTCACAGGGAGTGGCCAACTCTTCCTATAGAGTTTCACTTATGGTGACTTCCTAGGAGTGCCTCAGTGTATGGGGTGGAGTGACCATGTATTTGGGAGTTAGGATTCTCAAACATTTGAGGGAGTGGCCAGACTTCAGTGGGTTGCTCCTGAGTAAACATAGTTCATGAATCCTTTTAAACTCATTGCTTACAGCCAATCTCCACTTGTATTTCAACTTATATTCAACTTTGTACTCAGTCGTCTCCGCAGTGATCTTGCATCTTTAGGGGTAAATCCTCTCAGTTCCAAACCTCCCAGTACAGTCAAGGTTCTGAGCCTTTATTTGGGGGTCCTCTGTGGCTGGCTTTATCTGGAAAGGGAATGGTTCATCTTGGTGAGTATTCAGTTGTGGGAAATTAGGTTTCTAAAGGCACTGCCATTGTTCAGAACTCCAGATCAATTAATGTTTAAAACTTACGGGCCTTCCTCTTGTAAATTTCTTTCGCATTGGACTAAAATCACCTGCAATGATTTGAAACTCCGTTGGTCTACTTTTGGCTTGTTCAGAATTTCAAAATTAGTTTATTTGTGTGCTCAACTGGAGAAAAGCTATAGTATAAAACAAAGAGAATGTGAAGCATATTTCAATTCATATTTTGAGGCCTCCAATCATAATTAATGTATCTGCTACTATTGCTTCCCCCTGAGAAACTAACTCACAATTATCTCAAAAGATTTCCAAGCTAGAAAAATCCTCTGAGGCTTCTGAGAACTCTCTCTTTCTAAATCTTTTTTTCTGTCCCTCTGAATATCTGTCATAACGCTCTCCTCATTGTTATCCATCTCTTTCTGAACTTCCTTATATTTTTGTAACACTGAACTTGATCCCCTGCAAAACACCATCCATACTACCCATCCTGTAATGGCAGCCCATTTTAAAGCCAGGTCCAATGAGGATGGCACCACACCATCACATGTATCCTCTGGACTAAGGTATGTAAATCCACCCTTCAAGCACTATTAACTGGACATGCTCTTTAGCATGCCATTTAGCATGTCCAATTAATAGTGACATGACAAAGCTAACCAACAATGTTGCCTGGGCAAAACATAATTTTTTTTTTAAATTTACATCTCAGAAATCTCCCTAATATAAAGAAGCAAACTGAGGATAAAATAGTTGGATGGGTGGATCAGCCTATGGTGTTATTTACAGTAAGTTATACCTTATGAATCTTTGTGAAAGTGGAAATGTAGTTCTAGAGGCAGTTCATATTTCACCCATTTCTTTTCATCATTCCCCACATCTCTCATGTTTATCTGAAAGGCTTGTAACCTGTCTGGAAACTCTTATCTAGACCACCTCCCTCCAATTCCTAAAACTGAAAAAAAAAAAAAAAGGGGAGGGAAGGGAGAGAAGAAGACTTTTAAATATACAGCTGCTGGAGTTCCCTGGTGGCGCAGTGGATAAGAATCAGCCTGCCAGTGCAGGACATGGATTCAGTAACCAACCTGGGAAGATTCCACGTGTCTCAGAGCAAGTAAGCCTGTGTGCCACAACTACTGAGCCCACGTGCTACACCTAGTGAAGCCCACACGCCTTAGAACCTAGACCCTGCAACAAAAGAAACCACCACAGTGACAAGCCCAGGCACCACAAGGAAGAGCAGCCTCCGCTTGCTGCAGCTAGAGAAAACCTGAAAGCAGCAAGGAAGGCAGGCCCAGGAACCAAAAATAAAGTGAATAAGTAAATTGTTAAAGATAAATAAATAAAAATACAAGCTGCCATAGAAGTGCCTTTGCCCAGAAATCTAGTTTAGGAAAAGTTTTAAAACAAAAACTATAAGGCCTCTGTTTGCATCTGTCTGTATGTGCACGTATGTGTGTCAGTTGCTCAGTTGTGTCCAACTCTTTCCCACCCCGTGGACTGTAGCCCACCAGGCTCCTCTGTCCATGGATTGTCCAGGCAAAGATACTGGAGTGGGTTGCCATTTCCTTCTCCAGGGGATCTTCCCGACCCAGGGGTCGAACCTGGGTCTCCTGCATTGTAGGCGGATGCTTTATTATCTGAGCTATTAGGGAAGACCATGTTCATATGTGTCTATATACAAATATTTTGTGAATATGTGGTATTTTTCCTACCTTTGGATAGTGCTGCTAAAATTAATCTGTAAAAGAGTTCTATTTCATTGGCTTAACACAAACAAGCACTATATAAATTAAGTCTGTTTGCAAAAATGTAATAGAACCTAACCCAAATGTTTTTCAAGTTCACATGATCTATGGTGAATCTTACTTCCCTGGTAGCTCAGAGGATAAAGCATCTGGCTGCATTGCAGGAGACCCGGGTTCGATCCCTGGGTTGGGAAGATCCTTGGAGAAGGAAATGGCAACCCACTCCAGTATTCTTGCCTGGAGAATTCCATGGATGGAGGAGCCTGGCGGGCTACAGTCCACGGGGGTCGCAAAGAGTCAGACACGACTGAGCTACTGCACTCACTCACTCACTCACTCAGGGTGAATCTTTAGGAAATAAAAGCTAGTTTAAGTTTGTTGGTTTAATACAGACAGTCCTTTAGCATTGCCAACATTAGGTATAACACTTTTTAAGGAATTTTTTAAAAATAAGTTTATTTATTTATTATTTATTTCTGGCTGTGCTGGGTCTTTGTTGCTGTGCACAGTCTTTCTTTAGTTGTGGTGCACACGGGCCCTAGGGCATGTGAGCTTCAGTAGTTGTAGCTCATGGGCTCTAGAGCACTCTGGCTCAGCAGTTGTGGTACATAGGCTTAGCTGCCCCTTGAGATGTGGAATCGTCTCAGACTAGGGATTGAACCCATGTCTCCTGCATTAGCAGGTGGATTTGTAACCCCTGATCACCAAGAAAATCTCAAGTATAACATTTTATTCTACTTAGGTTTACTAAAAGTCAAATAAGCTCATGTTATCTCTGTTACAAAATTTGTCAGTCAGAAAAATAACATAGGAGGATGACTAATGTTACCTAATGTTTAGTGAAATATTTTAATAAGAGATCTAAACATGTTTGTTAAGAACAAATGAATTAAATGTAAATAAGTTGAGTTTTTAGGCAATGATATATCTGCTTTAGCAATGATATATCTGTTTTTAGCAATGATATATCTGCTTAAAATCCATGGGGTCACAAAGAGTTGGCTACGACTTACGCACTGAACAATAACTTAAAATAGTTTCCCGGGGCCTTCCCTGGTGGTCCAGTGGCTAAGACTCTGTGCTCCCAAAGCAGGGGGCCTGGGTTCAATCCTTGGTTAGGGAACCATATTCCACATGCCACAGCTAAAGATCTTGCATACCAGAAAGTAAAGATCCCATATGCCACAACTAAGGCCCCAGGTAACCAAATAAATATTTTAAATAAATAAAGTGGTTTCTCAAATCTCACTGGTAACTTACACCATTAGAGTTTTACTAAATTAAGTAATAAGTTAAATTTTAAGTTAAATTCATTGAATATCTAAATTATTTCCAAATAAGATAAGATATTGAATAATTACTGAACATAGACTTCTTTTTACAGAGAAACTAAAGTATTTGATGCCAGTCTGAGAAATTTTCTATGAGAAAGCATGTTTCTAGAAATGATAAAAATTATTTATAAGGTTGCCAATATACAGAATGCCAATGTAAAACATAGTTCATAATTGCTATTTAGTTCTTATTATTAACTTTCAAATTAAAGTTTCCTAAGGATTTTTAAGTGGGGAAGTTAAAAATCTTAAGGATTTTTAAGTTGGTGTTGGAGAAGACTCTTGAGAGTCCTTTGGACTGCAAGGAGATCCAACCAGTCCATCCTAAAGGAAATCAGTCCTAAATATTCATTGGAAGGACTGATGCTGAAGCTGAAGCTCCAATACTTTAGCCACCTGATGTGAAGAACTGACTCATAGGAAAAGACCCTAATGCTGGGAAAGATTGAAGGCAGGAGGAGAAGGGGATGATAGAGGATGAGATGGTTGGATGGCATCACCAACTCAAAGGATATGAGTTTGAACAAGCTCCAGGAGCTGGTGATGGACAGGGAGGCCTAGCATGCTGCAGTCCATGGGGTCACAAAGAGTTGGACATGAGGGACTTCCCTGGTGGTCTAGCGGCTAAGACTCTGAGCTCCCAATGCAGGAGGCCCAAGGTTCGATCCCTGGCCAGGGAACTAGAGCCCACATGCTGTAACTAAGAGTTCACATGTGGCAACTAAAGATCCCACGTGCTGCAACTAAGACCTGGTGCAGCCAAATAAAAAAAAAAAAAAAAAAAAAAAAGTTGGACATGAATAAGCAATTGAACTGAAGGATTTTTTTAAAATGCTGATATATGTGATTAAAGCTAAATAAATAGACAAATAAGTAAAAACATCTCCATAGATGAGGAAAGTAGGATGTCTATTTTCCATAAAAGAAAGTTTATGAAGAAGGAATCTTTAGGAAGGACTTTCATGCCCGGTTAAGACTAGAAATGATTGAAATGAATTTAATTAAATGAGTTTTAATATCAAAAGTAAACGTGCAAAATTGGAATTTGTTTTTCTATGTTTAAAGGACAAAGTATTTTTCTTTCCTAATGGTCTGCTCTTCAAATAAGAGATTATGAAAGGTTTTTCTTTAAGTAATATGTTTGGCTTTCTCCTCTCTGTTAAAAGGACAGTTTTTTGTTTTTGATTTTTTTCCTATCTGTCTGCTCTTGATAATAAGAAATAAGGAAGATTTTTCTTTACCTTTAAGTAATATGCCTAGGGAAAAAAAACAAAGATCTTGTGTCTTATTAAAATAATCATGTCTTCATCGTATGATAACTTAAGTAATGCAAGTCCTCTTGATAACTAAGATTTGCTCAGAACTGTGGTGGTGGTTCAGTTGCTCAGTGATGTCCAACTCTTTGTGACCCCATGGACTATAGCCTGCCAGGTTCCACTATCCATGGGATTCTCCAGGCGAGAATACTGGAGTGGGTTGTCATTTCCTTCTCCAGGGGATTTTCCAGATATAGGGATCCAACTCAGGTCTCCTGCATTGCAGGTGTTCTTTTGCACTGCAGGTGGACTCTTTACCTCTGAGCCCTCTGAGAAGCCCAACCTTCCATATTTGCCTGTGAATTCTAAATGAATAACTAAGCATTGTTTCACAGTGATGTATGATCCTATTTGACTATTTTAAAACTTTTTGGATATTTTTGACAAACTTCCCCAAATCAAATTCCAAATGAATTCTTTTTGACTTAGAACTAACTTGAGATAAGAGATATTTCAGAGATCTCAAAGATTTATTCTCTGTCATTGTAAAGGAAGAGATATTAAACTAATTAGATGTACTCGATATGTTTAAATTGTAGGGGAAGAATTGCCAAATAAGCAATGTTTAGCCTTCATGTTGTGTCTATGTGGGTGCTTTAGGTGTTCAAGAAATTGTGTGAAATTCCTAAAATCTGATATGTCCTGACATAAAATGTTGTCTGTCATCAAATAGAGGCTCACACTAAAAGGACTGAGTATAAGGGGAAAGTCCTAGCTGACTTTCATGCAAAGGCAGCTGCAACAGAATATGTAAATATTGTGGCATTTGTGGATGAAGTCCATTCTGCTTCTCAGAAGAACTGACCTCTCGTTGTCAGACTTTTCCTATCCTGATATCTTGTAACTTGGCAACAGACTGCTCCTGAATCAGAGAAATTAAGATGGGTAAACACTGGATGTAAATTAAATTAACAGTGGAGGCTACAGGAAAACCAAAACAACTGCTTGGTACTTCCTGGCTTCCTGGCAAACTAAATTTTTTTTTTTCAGTCTTGCACTCTTCCTACCATAGCACATTTATGATGACTAATCATTTAAGCTGCTGTGATCCAAAGCACTGTCTTTGGTTTTCCTTATCTCAGATCCACTCCCTCAGGAAAAAACAGACTGATGACTGTATCTATTTACTGGAAATGACACCTTAACAATGATGTCTTCCAACCTTGTTGGAGGGGACCTTTACAGGTATTGTTAACTAAATTTGTGCTGCTAAACCTAAGGACATGAACTCATAGATTCATGTTTCTCATTTAAAGAAGGCACCATCTCCTTCCTGGACGTCACAACAAGTCTACGGACCTCAAAGCAAAGTTAATCAGACAACGTTCAGGATAATGAAGCAGATGAAATCTGTTGTGAACGGCTTTCCCAAGATTCCGGACCACATGGACCATCTAATGCAGGCATCTCTAGCCTCCAGGATCTAATGCCTGATGACCTGAGGTGGATCTGATGTAATAATAATAGAAATAAAGTGCACAAGTGTAATGCACTTGAATAATCACAAAAATGGTCCCTGGTGCTAAAAAGGTTGAGAACTACTGAATGTCATACAATTAATAAGTCATATGAAAAAGCAAATAATTGCTATGAATGACCTAATACCAGGTCTTTTAGAAATACTAAAAGGAATAATGATAGCTAGACATCTGGAGATGACTGACCACTCCAATAAGATTCTTCCTAATAAAGCTTGTTGAACTTTTCTTATTTTGAGTGCCTCTGAAGTCTCACTTCCTAGATTACTCCTTGTTGCTCAAATATGGCCATAAACTTTCTAAAACTGTATCTTTCACATAGACACCTTTTCCCCTCCTCTGTGTGACACAACTCTCTGGGAAGAGCCTTACCAGCACAGGGGAAGTTGATGCTTATGTCAAATAACCAGATGGTTGATCACTGATGCCTCCCAAAGAAAGATCTTGATCAAAAGGGGGAAATGTGAAAGAAAAGTCAAATTGGAGTAGGTATTGCTAAGAGAGGTCACTAAGATGGAGCTGAAAGGCCATTGAGGAAACAGGACTTGTGCATATCTCAGCCTGGAGGGAAACTAAACTTTGACCATTTTTGTCTTAACACAGGCATCCAGAACATCTGCCAGAAATTCAATATACTTATTGACCTTAGCCCAAAACAACTAGTGACAGTCTATTCCTTAATAACAAATGCTTCTTTATGTCAGAGTCAGTGACAAGTCTCACCCAAACACAAAACTCTAACAACCTTGTGATTTTTGTCTTGTAAGCCTGATTCATTTTCTTCTCCTGAGCACTCTTTTGGTTTTCACCTAAATCTGTGTCTCCTGAACTGCAATTCTTAATATCCTAACAAAGTCTTTGTATGTAACCCAGAAGCACCTTTGCAGAACATTTATTATGTCACCTTTTCCCCTACCTCCAGTTACTTTTATCCCACAACTAAGACTGTTACCAAACTGAACTTGGGTCCACTTACTTCCTGTGCAGCAAAACCAATTTATTAACACCTGGTTGTAGTGATGAAAGGGCTTCCCTGGTAGCTCAGCTGGTAAAGAATCTGCCTGCAATGCAGGAGACCTAGGTTTGATCCCTGGGTTGGGAAGATCCCCTGGAGAAGGGAACAGCTACCTACTCCAGTATTCTGGCCTGGAGAATTCAGTCCATGGGGTCATAAAAGTTGGACACGACTGAGCTGACTTTCACTTTCACTTTCATAGTGATGAAAAGTACAGCTTTTATTGCAGGTGCCAAACGTGGGGTACGGGCAGCTCATGCTCAAAAGACCCAAACTCTGATGAAGGGTTTTAGGGAACAGTTTTTAAAGGCAACTTTTGGGTGAGGGCTGCAGAGTGCACAGCTTTCTTCTGATAGGGGGATGGTGAGGTAATGGGTTATATTCCAGGAATCTTGTGCTCTGCATGAAGTCACCATCCTCCACCTGGGCGGGGAGACTCAGTTCTTGGAAAAACAACTCAAGATATGTATTGGATTGTATGTGTATCTCTTGAGGAAGACCTAGGACTCCTATTGCTGCACTCTTGTCATTACTTTTCTATTTAACTGCTTTTCCTTTGTTTCTTCATTCCCTCATTTCTCTAATAGGTAATTGTTTGAATCTGCCCTTTGAAACTCAGGGAAGATCTAGAAGGCTGAAACCTTTTTCCTACATATGAGAAATGGGGGACATGGAAGAGCTTTTGTACTCAGGAGGGCTCTGCAGTGTCCTGCTCAGTTTTTAGACCATCCTACTTATCCCATAAGCACTCCAGTCCTTCTGCCTTCAGGGAGGCAGGTCTGAGACTTGTTCTCCCATCGCTTCACTTGGCTGTCTTGTATATAAACTTTGACTGTAAACCTTGGTGTTTCAGTATTTGGCTCAGTGCACATTGGGCAAATGGACCTGGTTCAGTAACACTAACTGTGCTAGCACCTTAATTTTGGTTTTCCAGCCTCCAGAACTGTTGAGAAAATGAATTTGTGGTTTAAGCCACCCAGTCATGGTATATTGTCATGGCAGCCCTACAAGACTTGATACACACCTCCAACATGCTTGTACTATGTGATATCCATTCCTGAGTTGATGTCCTGAGGTCGGGCATTTTGACTTAGTGGTTCGCAATGTTTGGGCCCCACACTTCTGACAACTATGGAGTTGGTTACAACCAAGAACCCTTGTGCTGTTGTATAGCATGCAAAATAAAGTCTCATACATACTTGTCTATTTCTCCACTTTAAGTGTGCTATCATTTATATTTATCATTTATTACATTATCATGTGAAAATATCATATCATATAATAAATATATATTTATCATTTATCAGAACTAACACCCAAAAGATGTCCTTTTCATTATAGGGGACTGGCCAAAAGTAGGAAGTCAAGAAACACCTGGAGTAACAGGCAAGTTTGGCCTTGGAATATGGAATGAAGCAGGGCAAAGACGAATAGAGTTTTGCCAAGAAAATGGACTGGTCATAGCAAACACCCTCTTCCAACAACACAAGAGAAGATTCTACACATGGACATCACCAGATGGTCAACACAGAAATCAGATTGATTATATTCTATGTAGCCAAAGATGGAGAAGCTCTATACAGTCAAGAAAAATAAGACCAGGAGCTGACTGTGGCTCAGATCATGAACTCCTTATTACCAAATTCAGACTCAAATTGAAGAAAGTAGGGAAAACTGCTAGACTATTCAGGTATGACCTACATCAAATCCTTTATGATTATACATTACAGTGAGAAATAGATTTAAGGGCCTAGATCTGATAGAGTGCCTGATGAACTATGGACAGAGGTTCATGACATTGTACAGGAGACAGGGATCAAGACCATCCCCATGGAAAAGAAATGCAAAAAAGCAAAATGGCTGTCTGGGGAGGCCTTACAAATAGCTGTGAAAAGAAGAGAAGCAAAAAGCAAAGGAGAAAAGGAAAGATAAAAGCATCTGAATGCAGAGTTCCAAAGAATACCAAGAAGAGAGAAGAAAGCCTTCCTCAGCAATGAATGCAAAGAAACAGAGGCAAACAACAGAATGGGAAAGACTAGAGATCTCTTCAAGAAAATTAGAGATACCAAGGGAATATTTCATGCAAAGATGGGCTCGATAAAGGACAGAAATGGTATGGACCTAACAGAAGCAGAAGATATTAAGAAGAGGTGGCAAGAATACACAGAAGAACTGGACAAGAAAGATATTCATGACCTGGATAATCATGATGGTATGATCCCTCACCTAGAGCCAGACATCCTGGAATGTGAAGTTAAGTGGGCCTTAGAAAGTATCACTACGAACAAAGCTAGTGGAGGTGATGGAATTTCAGTTGAGCTCTTTCAAATCCTGAAAGATGATGCTGTGAAAGTGTTGCACTCAATATGCCAACAAATTTGGAAAACTCAGCAGTGGCCACAGGACTGGAAAAGGTCTGTATTCATTCCAATCCCAAAGAAAGGCAATGCCAAAGAATGCTCAAACTACCGCACAATTGCACTCATCTCACATGCTAGTAAAAGTAATGCTCAAAATTCTCCAAGCCAGGCTTCAGCAATATGTGAACCGTGAACTTCCTGATGTTCAAGCTGGATTTAGAAAAGGCAGAGGAACCAGAGATCAAATTGCCAACATCCGCTGGATCATGGAAAAAGCAAGAGAGTTCCAGAAAAACATCTATTTCTGCTTTATTGACTATGCCAAAGCCTTTGACTGTGTGGATCACAATAAACTGGAAAATTCTTCAAGAGATGGGAATACCAGACCACCTGACCTGCCTCTTGAGAAATCTGTATGCAGGTCAGGAAGCAACAGTTAGAACTGGACATGGAACAACAGACTGGTTCCAAATAGGAAAAGGAGTGCATCAAGGCTGTATACTGTCACCCTGCTTCTTTAACTTATATGCAGAGTACATCATGAGAAATGCTGGGTTGGAAGAAGCACAAGCTGGAATCAAGATTGCCAGGAGAAATATCAAAACCTCAGATATGCAGATCATACCACCCTTATGGCAGAAAGTGAAGAAGAACTAAAAAGCCTCTTGATGAAAGTGAAAGTGGAGAGTGAAAAAGTTGGCTTAAAACTCAACATTCAGAAAATGAAGATCATGGCATATGGTCCCATCACTTCATGGGAAATAGATGGGGAAACAGTGGAAACAGTATCAGACTTTATTTTTGGGGCTCCAAAATCACTGCAGATAGTGACTGCAGCCATGAAATTAAAAGACGCTTACTCCTGAGAGAAAAAGTTATGACCAACCTAGATAGCATATTCAAAAGCAGAAACATTACTTTGCTGACTAAGGTCCGTCTAGTCAAGGGTATGGTTTTTTACTGTGGTCATGTATGGATGTGAGAATTGGACTGTGAAGAAGGCTGAAACTGAAGGAAGGCTTTGATCTTTTAAAAATATTGTTTCCTCAAAGTTAAGTATCTGTTACATAGTAATCCTTCTCATCTAAAAACATGACCCTATCTCAAGAAGGTCTAAAGGCACTTTAGTGTTTGGGAGTTGGTAAATACTGTGATTGACAAGGAAAATAGTTTCAGAATTCTTATTAAGGGGAGGTGGGGCCTCCCTGGTGGCTCAGAGAGTAAAGAATCCACCTGCAATGCAGGAGACCTGGGTTCAATCCCTGGATTGTGAAGATTCCCTATAGAAGGGAATGGCTACCTATTCCAGTCTTCTTGCCTGGAGAATTCCATGGACAGAGGAGCCTGATGGGCTAGAGTGCATGGGGTTTCAAAGATCAGACACAACGAAACAACTAACACTTTTACTTTTCTTTCACTTTTCACTTTAGAGCTGATAAGCTGGGTAGGACAGGATGGTTGTCTTTAGAGTTGCATTTGAAAAAATATATATAATAAGTTCCATACATATAAACCTTCAAGTTGCAAACTTTCAAAGATGTAAACCTGGAACTTCCCTGGTAGTCCAGTGGTTAAGATTTAATCTTCCAATGCAAGGGGTTTGGTTTCGATCTCTACTCAGTGCAGTTCAGTTCAGTTCAGTTCAGTCACTCAGTCGTGTCCGACTCTTTGCAACCCCATGAATCGCAGCATGCCAGGCCTCCCTGTTCATTACCATCTCTCAGAGTTCACTCAGACTCACGTCCATCGAGTCAGTGATACAATCCAGCCTTCTCATCCTCGGTTGTCCCCTTCTCCTCCTGCCCTCAATCCCTCCCAGCATCAGGGTCTTTTCCAATGAGTCAGCTCTTCACATGAGGTGGCCAAAGTACTGGAGTTTCAGCTTTAGCATCATTCCTTCCAAAGAAATCCCAGGGTTGACCTCCTTCAGAATGGACTCTAAAGAGTCTTCTCCAACACACTTCAAAAGCAACAATTCCTCGGCGCTCAGCTTTCTTCACAGTCCAACTCTCACATCCATACATGACCACTGGAAAAACCATAGCTTAGACTAGATGGACCTTTGTTGGCAAAGTGATATCTCTGCTTTTCAATATGTTATCTAGGTTGGTCATAACTTTCCTTCCAAGGAGTAAGTGTCTTTTAATTTCATGGCTGCAGTCACCATCTGCAGTGATTTTGGAGCCCCAAAAAATAAAGTCTGACACTGTTTCCCCATCTATTTCCCATGAAGTGATGGGACCATATGCCATGATCTTAGTTTTCTGAATGTTGAGCTTTAAGCCAACTTTTTCAGTCTTCACTTTCACTTTCATCAAGAAGCTTTTTAGTTCCTCTTCACTTTCTGCCATAAGGGTGGTGTCATCTGCATTTCTAAGGTTTTGATATTTCTCCTGGCAATCTTGATTCCAGCTTGTGCTTCTTCTAGCCCAGCGTTTCTCATGATGTACTCTGCATATAGTCCACATCAAAAAATCTTAAAAAAAAAAAAAAGACTCAAATGTGCATTTGCATGTCCATTCATGGAAGTTAGTTCATGTGTCTGGTGTACATGGTCACCTGTGTGCATTCTCTATAAGTGGTTATGCTTTTGTGTACTTTACTGTACAGTATTGTATAGAGTACAGTAGTACAATATTTTCATTTCAAGCCCAATATGTCTGTAAGCAAGGGAAAAGGAGTGGTGATGTAGCTGGTATTGCTAAGCACCAAGTGAAAATAATGGAACTTTTGGTGCAACATGAAGAGCTTACTAATGAAAGCCTGATGGAATTGGAGGCCCAGAGGAAGGACGAATAGAGACAAGAGGAAGAAGTAGTAACTGAAGAATGGAAGAGATTCATGACACAGGAAATGGGGAGGGGGTTTTCCTTATTTGAGGAGGCACTGTTAGTTCTGAGGCACAGGAGCCAAATGTAGAACAGTGTACAAAGAATGCAGCAGCCATTCAGAATGCAATCCAGTGCTACCATGTCATCTACAATGAGAAAAAAAGAGCTACTACCCAGTCATCATGGGCTTCCCTGTGGCCTGCAATGTGGGAGACCTGGGTTCGATCCCTGGGTTGGGAAGATCCGCTGGAGAAGGAAATGGCAACCCACTTCAGTATTCTAGCCTGGAGAATCCCACGGTAGGAGGAGCCTGGTGTGCTACTTTCCTTTCACTTTCACCCAGTCATCACTGGACCATTTTTTCAAGCAGGTTCAGTTAAGTTCAGTTCAGTTCAGTTGCTCAGTCGTGTCTGACTCTTTGTGACCCCATGCCTGCAGCTCTCTAGGTTTCCCTGTCCATCACCAACTCCATCACCGGAGCTTATTCAAACTCATTTCAAGCGGGTAGATAGAGTTGAATCCAGCAAGGAACCAGAACCTGTGCCATCAGTGTCAAGCGTGAGTGATACTGCAGCTTGCCCTCCTCTTTTGCTGATGATCCTTCAGCTCTACCATCTCCCACCCTCTCTCCCCTCTCCAGTTAGTAATTCTTCTTGCCTGTTCACTCGATGCCAGCCCCTCTATGCCCCGTGTTGTACTATACTACTGTACTTTTTAAGGTACTGTACTCGAAGATTAAAAATGTTTTATTTTTTGTCTTTGTTTTTTATGTATTATTTGTGTGAAAAGTATTATAAACCTATTTACAGTATAGTACTGTATAGTCAATAATGCTAGTTGGGTATCTAGGCTAACTTTGTCGAACTTATGAACAAATTGGACTTGCGAACGCACTCTTGGAATGGAACTTGTTCGTTTGTAGGGGACTTACTGTATTGTATTTTCCTATATTGTGAGTTAGAGTATGCCAATACGCATAGTAATGTTTAAGATACTCTTATTTGGGGGACTTCCCTGGTGGTCCAGTGGCTAAGACTCCCCACTTCCAGTGCAGGGAATGCAGGTTCGATTCTTGGTCAGGGAACTAAGATCCCACTGCTGCAGCCAAAATAAACAAACACAACCGAAAACAAAACAGTAAGATGCTCTTATTCACATATTTTCAAAAGACTGAGAAAACGTCAATTATCCCTACTAATGAGAAGTATAATTTACATGTAAGGCAGCTTTAGGGAACTGAACATTCTCCCATCCTGTGTGCTCTGAGTATCTGGGAATAAGCTGACACTGGATTCTGAGCAGGAGAGCAGGGTTCCTTGGAGAAAAAGACCCTTTTCAGTGCCAACCTGACTCAATTTTCAGGATGTTGGTGAAAGCTGATGGTAAAGTAGGAAATTTAGGGAACATGTAACAAAGGCAAGGAATCTAGGGCTCCCAAGAAGCAACTGGGAGAGAGGGTTTGGAAGTGAAGGATTGAAGGGAGAAGATTGTTACTGGACCCCTTAATAACCCCTCTCCATCCCCAAATATTTGTTGTGAGCAACTTTTTGGATAGAAAGTTTTCAACAAGTTGAATTTCCTGTGTGTGTGATGGGGGTGAGAAGATCTGTTCCAAAACAGAAAGAAGAAGTAAGAATGTTTCCCACAGAAGAGAGAGAAGCTAGACAGTTAGCACTTCCCACTATCTGTCACCTCAAGATTAATATCAAAAGACATAGTTTTAAAAAGTTTACAGATTAGAATTGGGCTGCAGTCCATCCAAGGGTGAATGGATAAACAAAATGTGGTTGAAACATAATGGCATATTTACTTCTCTTTAGAAGGAAATTCTGACACATGCTACAACATGTATGAACCCAGAGGATATTATGCTAAGTGAAATAAGCCAATCAGAAAAGAAAAAGTACTGTATGATTTCACCTAGGTGAAGCATCTAAAGTAGTCAAAATAAGAGAAACAGAAAGTAGAATGGTGGTTGCTAGGGGAAGGGAGGGACGGGGGAAAAGGCAGCTGTTGTTTAATGGGTATAAAGTTACAGTTTTGCAAGATGAAGTAGTTCTGGAGATTGGTTGCACAACATGAATGTTAATGCCAGTAAACTGTATACTTAAAATGATTAAATGATCAGTTTTATGTTATACATATTTTACCAAACAAACCCCCCAATTTCATTGAATTTTTAAAAATGGACTATAGAACCATAGTGCTTAGGTTTGAATCTTGTGACCTTGGGCAAGTTATTTAAACTCTCTGAGCTTTAATTTCCTCCTCTGTAAATAGTTTTGTTATAAGGTTTTATGGGAATTTGGTGTGGCACATAGAAAATGCTTAGTACATTTTGTCATTCACGTAGTACATTGTTCAGTCACTCAGTCATGTTTGACTCTGCATGATCCCATGGGCTGCAGCATGCGAGGGTTCGCTGTCCTTCACCATCTCCTGGAGTTTGCCCAAACTCAAGTCCATCGAGTTGGTGATGCGATCCAACCGTCTCGTCCTCTGCTGTCCCCTCTCCTCCTGCCTTCAATCTTGCCCAGCATCAGGGTCTTATTTATAATGAGTCAGCTCTTTGCATCAAGTGGCCAAAGTATTGGAGCTTCAGCTTCAGCATCAGTCCTTCTAATGAATATTCAGGACTGATTTCCTTTAGGATTGACTGGTTAGATCTCCTTGCAGTCCAGGGGACTCTCAAGAGTCTTCAACACCACAGTTCAAAAGCAACAATTCTTCAGCTTTCAGCCTTCTTTAAGGTCCAACTCTCATATCCATACATGACTACTGGAAAAATCATAGCTTTGACTATGTGGCCTTTGTTGGCAAAGTAATGTCTCTGTTTTTTAACATGTTGTCTAGGTTTGTCATAACTTTTCTTCCAAGGAGTAAGTGTCTTTTAATTTTGTGGCTGCAGTCACAAAGAGTTGGACATGACTCAGTGGCTGAACAACAACAAATACGCCCCCTTATTCAATGCAGTATGTACATGCTTAGTACATGTGAGATATAATTATTATAAAAAGCAACCTGGGGACTTCCTTGGTGGTCCAGTGGTTAAGACTCTTGTGTTTCCACTGCAGTGGGAGGCATTGGGGGTGGGAGTTCAACCCTTGGTTTGGGGAACTAACATCCTTCATGCCAAGAGGCCAAGAAAACCACCAAAAAAACAACAGAGAAAGCATCACTAAGCCTCTTTCTTCAGTTCACTAATTTGGCAAATGTCGAGCCTGTACTTCCTTCAGTGTGTCATTCTATACTCTGGGAAAACTACAGAAAAAAATGTTCCATCTACATGGTGCTTCATTCACTAGTGGGTGGTGGATTCAGATAATACATGAGTAGATTATACATTCTGGGAAGAAAAAGAAAACATACTAAGCAAAGAGTCAGACATGACTGAGCGACTGAACTGAACTGAACTGAAGAGTATAAGAAAGGTTGGGAAGTGCTATGACCTGACACTTGAACAGAGACCAAATGAAGTAAGGGAGCCTGTGGGGTACTCCACTATGTAATGAATATCTCGTATTTTAGCCAACTTGCATCATAATATTATAAATAAAATAGTGTCTAATTCTTAACTTTGCAAACATTAGACTCACTAAATTTATTCCAAATGCCAGTATCTAAAACAAATTCAACAAAGAAATAAATCTAAAACCTTTTAAATCTTTTTGTATTTTTTTTCCTTGAAAGTACTAGATTTAATAGAAAATTTCACACTATAAAACAAGTCCATTGATTCATTAGGTTAAAATAGAATGACAGGACTTCCCTGGTGATCCAGTGGTTAAGAATGTCCTCTGCCAACGCAGGGGACATGGGTTCAATTCTTGGTCAAAGATTCCACATACTGCAGGGCAACTAAGCCCATGCGCCACAACTACTGAGCCTGTGCTCTAGGGCCTGAGAGCTGCAACTACTGAGGCCTGAATGCCCACAACAGAAGCCACTGCAATTAGAAGCCCCCCGCAGTGAGAAGCCCACACACTGCAACTAGAGAGCAACCCCGCTTGACTCAACTAGAGAAAGCCCACACACAGCAACGAAGATCCAGTGCAGCCAAAAATAAATAAATCTATAATAATAAACTTTAAAAATGAAACAAAAATGAAAAAAGAGAATGATAGCACAATCACGTATAAAAGCTAAAAATGAAACGCTGGTAACAAACACAGCAGTTAAAGACAGGCCTGAGCCAGGCCCTGAAAGACCTTTCCAGAAATAGAGGCAGGAGCGACTTCAAACACTGGGAGGAGGAAGAGGCAGAATCTAGACCATCAAGGCATAAGAGGGAATGGAAGGCAGAGTGATAGACTCATCCTGTGAACAAGGAGTGAAGGGTAATGGGGCAAAAGTGTACTTCCTGATTTTCTGAGAACATCAGACCACACCACACAGACCCAGGAGGTTAGAAGGGCAGAACATTTTAAGTGGAGAGAGGATATTAGACAACTGTAGAAGCACTTGATATATTTCTTGGCAGTCAACTCTTAGGGACACAGAAAACACGTCTCTCTGGTATTGTTTCTAAATTCATAATTGAGCTATTTCCCCTGACCCTATAACCCTGGCTCAACATAACACTGAATCTTGGTTGTGTCTCTTGCTCCCATGAACTTCCTACCTACAAATGAGTGTATATTAAGAGAAGCACCATAGTGAGACCTTGGAACAAAACACAGGATCTCTGCCTTTCTCCTGGTGCTGGAGCGTCCCCGAGGGACAGGCGTCTGATGTCTGATGAGACTGGGCCCATTGAGGAACTGAGTTCATAGGCAAAAACCTTCTCTTTAGCCCCATCCACTCGAATCCTCTCTCAAGGGGGCCTCTGAGTTCATGGAAAGGCCAACTGAGAGAGCAGAAAAAAACAGCTGGGCAAAGTTTTCCTAGCTGGGGAAAAATAGCAAGGGAGAGTTTTCTTCCCATGGCACATGTTACCGAGTTGCTGACTAAAGGAACTGCTGCCTTACACTGATTTTAGACATTGAGTTTGTTCCTTAATCCGGAACAATGATTCTAAAACAAGGGGCAGGCCTACCCAAAACAGGCTTTTAAGACTTTCCAAAGAGGTTTTGTCCAATACACATAAGCCCCAAACTCCCTCTCAATTGAGAATCAGTGCCTGTAATGATAGACATTCCTGACAGGAGTATATTATACACATGAACAGTGTTGGAGGCACAATAAAAAGTTAAAACCCTCGAATCTGTGGGGCAAACATCAAAATTATGTAATTTTTTCTGATTAAATTATAAATTAGCTGAATTCCATGACTAGACTTCACACTGCACCACCAAGAACAAGTTCACCCATTTAGCTAGTAACCATACTAGATTAAAGAAAAACAATTCTGTCCTCCTAAAGACAATCTTCAGAGAGACTCACCTGTCCCAGTGAGGTCCTTGAGACTACAAGTAGCATCAGCTAATCAGTGTATGGCTTCTAAAAAGGCTGGCTTTTCTGTTTGTTTCTCTTTGATATTGCACAGGGGGTCCACCAACTGGTTATGAACAAGCTTTAAATCTCTGAAATACTTGACAATTTTCGCTTTCAACTCCAGGGTGGCATCCTCATCATGTGGGGATAAGCACCATGTGGGGATGCTGTGGGAAGACAAACATGGTCCACATATGGTTCACTCCCTCCTCAATGGCCTTGTGCACAGCAAACGCCTTATGAACCCTGTGATGAGAATCATCACCTCTTGAGCACCCATGACAGTCAGTGCCCATGTCCACTGTCAGGGCCATGGTGGGCACCTTGGTGAGATTACCACTGAAGAACCTAGCACTGGCCAGGATGGTGTCCATGGACAGCATCTTCACATGGGTCCTGGACAACAGACTGGAGCCTAACTTATAAAAGGTAATGTGTTGATCAAGGCCCATGCCTCCAACAAACAGCTCAATCCCTACCTGCAGCCTTGTCTCTTCAAAGGCATCACACTCACCCTATAGGCCAACTGCATTCCCATGCAGAATTTGGGTGCTTTCTGGGCAGATGTCAATGTGTTTGAGGAAGGTGTCCCACATGAAGGAGTGATAACTCTCTCAGTGGTCTCAAGGAAGGCCCACATACTCATCCATGTTGAAAGTCTTCCATATTGGAAGGGCAGGTCTTCATTCTTATAGTACTCAATCAGCTTCTTGCAGTAACCAAGAGGGGCTGCTCCCAGAGGGGAGCCCCAGAGTGAAGTACTTGTCTGGTCTTGCACTAAACTGGGTGATGCAAATTCCTGATACATTTGGCTGAGTACTCACTGGCCTGGGAATAGTGGTCCAGAATGTTGTGCTTCATCTTGTTGAGGACACTTCCTGCAGTGGCTGCAGTGACTGTGCTAGTCTTTCCTTGTTTGACAATAACATAAATAATTCACTGGCTGCCTGCTCTGGAGCTCACATACCACAAGTACAGAATCTGTGTGTCAGTGAACACATCCTGCCTGACACAATGAAAATCCTATATGCCGCTACTAAGACTTGATGCAGTCAAACAAATAAATACTAAATATATATATATATATATATATATAAAAAATAATCCTTTGGAAGACAAGCATTAATACTGTCAGAGAGGTAAAATTTAGACATTGCAAAAAGGATATAGTCTTCCCTCATGGCTCAATAGGTAAAGAATCTGCCTGTAATGCAGGAGACACAGGTTTGATTCCTGAGTTGGGAAGATCCCCTGGAGAAGGAAATGGCAACCCACTCCAGTATTCTTGCTTGGAGAATCCCATGGACTGAGGAGACTGGCAGGTTACAATCCACGGGGTCGGAAGAGTTGGACACGATTTAGCAACTAAACCACCACCACCACCAAAAAGGATATATGAGGTTACATATATGATCCATTTTTACTAATACTTTAAAAATACATAATTCACAAGTCTAGGAAGATCACATCAAGAGGTCACTGCAGTGCAGTCATTATGGAAAACAATATGGAGGTTCCTTAAAAAACTAAAAATAGAGTTGCCATGTGATCCAGCAATCCCATTTATGGAAAAGATGAAAACTCTAATGCAAAAGGAGCAAATCCGGAAAGTCCAAAAGACTTGCTTGATGCAGAGTTGCCACAAACTTTCAATTTATTTTAAAAAAAAAGCAATTATCTGTAAAGAGTAATAAAGCAAAGCACAGTAAGATGAAGATCGTAGTGGTAGTTTTACAATCATACATAATTACTAAAATTCATCAAACTATACACTTAAGATGGGTATATTTTATTCTATGTAAATTATAGCTCAATGAAGCTGGGAAAAATTTCATCATAGTATAAAACAAGATTTACACAAATTCCTCAAGTGAAAAAAAATGTTTTTTAAATTTGAAAAGGTGACCTCTGGTTGGTGGGAATATAGTTATTTTTTTGCTTATATATAAATTTTCTACAATGAATGTTATTTTCCATAATTATTTCCTGATGTGATGGTGACCTGAGATGAGTAAGCAGTTAAGTTCCACTTGGTTTGGTGAGACAGTGCCAGGGCAGATGTTTGAACCCAGATCTCTGTATTCCTGATCATTAGATAGGTACCTTCTGAGCTTCCTGGGTAAGAATAATAGCCTGGGATGCTTAACAAAGCTGTTTGTGTACTACACTTTAAATCTGCATAGTTAATAAACCCGCAAAGGTGATTCATGGGGAAATTTGATGGAACCACTGACACAGGTAGAATCTGAAACCTCAGGAGTTTCTTCAACATATTAAGGATCTATCATCAACATCAAATAATCCCTCATGTGTATTAGTTATCCCACCTGGAATCTATTACCATGAATCCTTCTTGGAAAGTCATCTTTATGAAGCCATCAATGACTAAGACTCCATACCTGCTCAGCTGGGTAACCCTTGGTGGTTTCCTTTCTATCTCCACTACTAGGACATTAAAACACAGAGCTCTTCTTGCCCAGGTAAAAGTTCACTTAATTCAGGGATTGGCACAACTGATACTAGAGCTGGGTAATTCTTTGTTGTGAGCCTGCCCAGTACAGTGTAGGATGTTTAGCAGCATCTCTGGCTTCTGTCTGCTAGCTACCTACTGGGCACCACCGCTCATGCCCAGTTGTGACAACCCAAAATGCAAAAATGTCATTGCCAATGTCCCTGAAGGTGATAAAATTAACCAAGTTAAAAATGACTAACTTGTCTCTCATCAGGCTAAACATCCTCTAATCACTCCTCCACATAGCTTCCAGATTTCTAAAACTTGCTATTCAAAGCACAGTCGTTGGCCTAGCAACACTGGTGTTAGGTAAGAGCTTGTTAGAAAAGCAAAATCTCAGCCCTAACACCAGACTGCATTTTTAACAAGATTAATAATCCTGGTGATTCCTACACTCTTAAAATTTGAGAAACACTGCCAGAAATGTTTCTGACTTGCTGGAGGTTCAATATCACTTGAAACAGAGATTAACAAAATTCCTACGTTCTTCTCCTGAAGATTTCATTCCTTTGGTCAAGGGCGGGGCCTAGGAGTCAAGTGTCTTAGGTAATCCTTATCTTTGGGCAATTTAGGGAACTGCTGCTCTAAAATAAACACCAGATTTTGTCATTATCCACATAAAATTAAAAAACCACTTTGGGACTTTCTGGGTAGTTCAGAGCGAAAATTCTGTGCTCCCAAAGCAGGGGGCCTACGTTCAATCCCTACTCAGGGATATAGATCCTACATGCCGCACCTAAGAGTTCTCATGCTGGGTCCCACATATCACAACAAAGATGGAAGAGCCCATGAGCTGCAACTGAAACTACCCACCCACCTCAGCCTCACCCCTGCCTTGTGTGCAAGCTGTCATGTCTGACTCTGCAACACCATGGACTGTAGCTGACCAGGCTCCTCTGTCCATGGAATTTTCCTGGCAAGGATACTGGAGCAGGTTGCCATTTCCTTCTCCAGAGGATCTTCCCAACTCAGGGACTGAACCTGCATCTCCTGCACTGGCAGGTGGATTCTTTTCCACTACACTTGGGAAGCCCTGCAATCAAGACACAGCACAGTCTAAATTAAATATTAGAAACAAAACACTTTAGTGGCACCCCCTGACCTATACACCTGTTGTTCTCACCTTAGGTACTCACCTGTTGTTGTTCAGTTGCTAAGTCATGTCCGACTCTTTGCAACCCCATGGATTGCAGTATGCCAGGCTTCCCTGTCCTTCACCATCTCCTGGGGCTTGCTCAAACTCATGTCCATTGAGTCGGTAATGCTATCCAACCAATCCTCTGTCACCGCCTTCTCCTCTTGCCCTCAATCCTTCCCAGCATTATGATCTTTTCCACTGAGTTGGCTCTTCGCATCAGGTGGCTAGCACATTGGAACTTCAGCTTCAGTATCAATCCTTCCAATGAATATTCAGGATTAATTTCCTATAGGATTGACTGGTTTGATTTCCTTGTAGTCCAAGGGACTCTCAAGAGTATTCTCCAGCACCACAGTCTGAAAGGATCAATTCTTTGGTGCTCAGCCTTCTTTATGGTCCAACTCTCACATCTGTACATGACTACTGGAAAATCCATAGCTTTGACTATATAGAGCTTTGTGGGCAAAGGTCTGCTTTTTAATATGCTGTCTAGGTTTGTCATAGCTTTTCTTCCAAGGTGCAAGCGTCTCATGGCTGCAGTCACCGATGGCAGTGATTTTGGACTCACCTAGGGAGTATTTAAAAATCTTAAAGCTAGGTTGTTCCCCAAACCAATTTAAATTAGAAACCTCTGGGGGAGAAGCCCATTCACTGATGTGTTTTTAAAACTCCCCAGCTGCAGCCAATGTTGAAAACTATTGGAAATGACCAAGCCTGAGCTCCCTAACCTGGCTTAGAGCCCGACTAAGACCCCTTTCTAGCTCTTTGCACTGCACTTTTGAGTATGTACATTTCCTTTCAACCTCGCTGAAGTATCTGCAATTCCTAAACCTACAGTACTTTCATACTTCTGGGACTTTCTACTGGTTGTGCTCTCTGTCTTCTACTGCCCTAGCGGTAGTCATCCCTAAGGACTAAATTACCATTTGGCCCCCACTTTAGAGTGATTTTGGTCTTCCTTGTAGCTCAAATGGTAAAGAATCTGCCTGCAACACAGGAGACCCAGGTTTGATCCCTGGATTGGGAAGATCCTCTGGAGAAGGGAATGGCAATCCACTCCAGCATTCTTGTCTGGAGAATCCCATGACAGAGGAGCCTGGCAGGCTACAGTCCATGGGATCTCAAAGAGTCGGACACAACTGACCAACTAACACTACTACTTAGAGTGATTTTAGATTCCCTAACACACCTGTTCAGGCAGAGTGAATCATCTACTCTGTGCTAACACCATCCCTCTCTGTGTAGTACTGTACTACTATACTTACACCATTATATTAATAGACTACAAATATACCTTGAGGACAGGAACTATGCCTGGATCACTTTTATAGCCCTCAGTTCAGTTCAGTTCAGTCACTCAGTCTTGTCCACTCTTTGCGACCCCATGAATCGCAGCACACCAGGCCTCCCTATCCATCACCAACTCCCAGAGTTGACTGAAACTCATGTCCATCGAGTCAGTGATGCCATCCAGCCATCTCATCCTCTGTCCGTCCCCTTCTCCTCTTGCCCTCAATCCCTCCCAGCATCAGAGTCTTTTCCAATGAGTCAACTCTTCACATGAGGTGGCCAAAGTACTGGAGTTTCCGCTTCAGAATCAGTCCTTCCAATGAACACCCAGGACTGATCTCTTTCAGAATGGACTGGTTGGATCTCCTTGCAATCCAAGGGACTCTCAAGAGTCTTCTCCAACATACCTAGCACATAGCAAAGGGCCAGGCATAGAGTAAACAGCCAATTAGGTTTGTTGACTTAGTGAAAGTAGTGTAAGTAACAAAATAAAAACAAGCAGGAATATTACCATCTTTAAAAAACTTTTTTTTTTAAAACAATCTCACCACATAATTAGAGGGACCTCCCTCGTGGTCCAGTGGTTAAGAATCCATTTTCCAATGACACAGGGGTTGCAAAGACTTGGATGGACACAACTGAGCAACTGAGCACACATGCTGCAGGGCAACTAAGCCTCCGCTCACCACAAGGAAGACTAGTACAGCCAAAATTTTAAAAGAGTTAATTAAAAATATCTTGGGACTTCCCTGATGGTCCAGTGGTTAAGAATCTGCCTTGCAATGCAGAGGACTTGGGTTCAAACCCTAGTCAGGGAACTAAGATCTCATATATTGGGAAGCACCTACTAAGCTCAAGTGCCCCAACTGGAGAGTCTGTGCATCTAAACCAAAGATCCTGCATGACCCAGTGAAGATCCTGCCATCAAAACTAAGACCCAATGTGGCTAAATTAATTAATTTTAAAAAGTAATTTAAAATATCTTAAATAGCAAAGAACTTTTAACCTTTGAGTCTCAAATGGATAAATATACCTGAAAGCACTCTGAAGAGGGGAAACGTTTCCTTAATTTGTATGGTAATTTGGTCCATTTCAAGGTCCTGACATAATTCTGCTTCTTATAGATGATGGAATTCCAGGTGAGCTATTTCAAATCCTGAAAGACGATGCTGTGAAAGTGCTGCATTCAGTATGCCAGCAAATTTGGAAAACTCAGCAGTGGCCACAGGACTGGAAAAGGTCAGTTTTCATTCCAATCCCAAAGAAAGGCAATGCCAAAGAATGCTCAAACTACCGCACAATTGCACTCATCTCACATGCTAGTAAAAGTAATGCTCAAAATTCTCCAAGCCAGGCTTAAGCAATACGTGAACCGTGAATTCCCATATGTTCAAGCTGGTTTTAGAAAAGGCAGAGGAACCAGAGATCAAATTGCCAGCATCCGCTGGATCATGGAAAAAGCAAGAGAGTTCCAGAAAAACATCTATTTCTGCTTTATTGACTATGCCAAAGCCTTTGACTGTGTGGATCACAATAAACTGTGGAAAATTCTCAAAGAGATGGGAATACTAGACCACCTGACCTGCCTCTTGAGAAACCTATATGCAGGACAGGAAGCAACAGTTAGAACTGGACATGGAACAACAGACTGGTTCCAAATAGGAAAAGGAGTGTGTCAAGGCTGTTTATTGTCACCCTGCTTATTTAACTTATATGCAGAATACATGACAAACGCTGGACTGGAAGAAACACAAGCTGGAATCAAGATTGCCGGGAGAAATATCAATAACCTCAGATATGCAGATGACACCACCCTTATGGCAGAAAGTGAAGAGGAGCTAAAGGGTCTCTTGATGAAGGTGAAAGAGGAGAGTGAAAAAGTTGGCTTAAAGCTCAACATTCAGAAAACGAAGATCATGGCATCTGGTCCCATCACTTCATGGGAAATAGATGGGGAAACAATGGAAACAGTATCAGAGTTTATTTTTGGGGCTCCAAAATCACTGCAGATGGTGACTGCAGCCATGAAATTAAAAGACGCTTACTCCTTGGAAGGAAAGTTATGACCAACCTAAACAGCATATTCAAAAGCAGAGACATTACTTTGCTGACTAAAGTCCGTCTAGTCAAGGCTATGGTTTTTTCCTGTGGTCATGTATGGATGTGAGAGTTGGACTGTGAAGAAGGCTGAGCGCCGAAGAATTGATGCTTTTGAACTGTGGTGTTGGAGAAGACTCTTGAGAGTCCCTTGGACTGCAAGGAGATCCAACCAGTCCATTATGAAGGAGATCAGCCGTGGGATTTCTTTGGAAGGAATGATGCTAAAGCTGAAACTCCAGTACTTTGGCCACCTCATGGGAAGTGTTGACTCATTGGAAAAGACTCTGATGCTGGGAGGGATTGGGGGCAGGAGGAGAAAGGGACGACAGAGGATGAGAAGGCTGGATGGCATCACTGACTTGATGGACGTGAGTCTGAGTGAACTCCGGGAGTTGGTGATGGACAGGGAGGCCTGGCGTGCTGCGATTCATGGGGTCGCAAAGAGTTGGACACGACTGAGCGACTGAACTGAACTGAAGGCATTTTTTTTTCAATTGAGGTGAAATTCTCCCCCAACATAAAAATAACTATTTTAAAGTGTAAAATTCATTGTCATTTAATAAATTTGCAATGGGGTATGCAATCACCACCTATATCAAGTTATAAAATTATTTCCATCACATCAGAAGAAAACCCCGTACTTGTCAATTAGTCAATTCACTCCCCATTCTCTTCCTGGCTCCTGGAAAGCACTCAGAATATTAACTTTTAATGTTAATTAGTTACACTAAGTTTTAATTTTAATGTTACATTTAATTACACTAAGACATTTAAAAGATATAAACCAGATATTTAGAGACACAGATTATAGATGGCTGCACAATTGCATCCAGTCACATAGAAAAGAGCACAAGGATAGGTTTTATTCAGTAATCTCACAGAAACACCAATATTTTATTAACCATTTTATGTACATGAATATACAGTCTAGAAAACTGATAAAAACACATCCAGATTTTCTTATAAAGACAATGTACAAATGCTCATTTATATTTTGCATGTTAATAATGACATAACAGTTATAGCTACATAAAAATATATACAAGGATTCAAGACAGACTTGATGCTATTTGGCTTATAACGTGTAGATACTACACAAAAAAATGATGTAATTTTAAGAAAAGTAAAATGTAACCAGACTCACTTTTCTTCTTAAAATTTAAAAATAAAATTCCTAATAATTATAATTATTGATACTAGTTAATAGCCAAATTTTAGACTAATTCAAATTAGCCAGGGTTACTAGTTAAATGGGCCTCCCTGGTGGCTTAGACAGTAAAGAATCCGCCTGCAGTGCAGGAGACCTGGGTTAGATCCCTGGGTTGGGAAGATCCCCTGGAGAAGGGAATGGCTACCCACTCCAGTATTCTTGCCTGCAAAATTCCATGGACAGAGGAGCCTGGCAGGCTACAGTCCATGGAATGGCAAAGAGTTGAACATGACTGAGCCAGTTTCACTTTTCACTAGTTAGATATTTAGCATTAAAAAAATAAGGTTTGCAGTTTAAAAAGCATACATTTGATAAAATTTTCTCAAAATTAATTAAGAATGGCTTATTTACCTCCTTCCAGATTCTGGAAACACAGTAGAAAAGTGAATATTGAACAGCTGATTCTTTGTAAAGTGGCACCCCTAGCCCTAGAAAACACCCATAAGGGGCCAGTGATCAGACCCTAATGGGAAACTCATAACACACTGATGATACAGAGAGCAAAGAGCAAGAGGTGATAAGCAGCTGTGTCACGGATGGAATAGTATAATTATAAGGCATGAGGTGATATTAACATGGTTTTGAGAAAGGTTTCAACTATTCTTAAGGAATCAATTAGATGTTGAGAATGGATCAATTTTATGATCTCAAAAAAGTATCTTACATATTATCATGGCTGCTTTCTCACTAATAGGAAATTTAGTCTCTAACAACTCTTTTCTGTATTTTACTCTACTGGCCTGAGAAGCAGTTTCCTATTTTGAGAGCTATATGATATAATCATATACAATTAAGTTAATGGTTTGGAAAACAAAGTGATAATAGTTTTAAAAAGGAGCAAGTAGCTCTTTTATTAGGTTGTGACACCAGGCTAAGAGGGCTTAAGGTTGGAAAGGAAGGAGTGGGGTAGTGCATGGGTTTAAGTACAAACATGCTCCTGCTCAAGGAGAGGAAGGGCATGAGAAGCCTCCGGACAACCCACAATGGTACCTGGATGTGGAGTTAGCACACTGGGTCAGAGACAGGTTCGTACATCATCCTCTGGCCTAGATGCCATGGAACCCAACCCCTACTCAATATTAAATTGAGAGCACAAACATCTCAAAGCATACCTACCAAAAATAGATTATTCACCCTCTTATGACAAAGCCCAGAAGGAGAGGACATTTGATTATTTTTAAAAGTGAGCTTAAAAATTATAAGGTTTCTCCCTACTTTGTCTGAAAAACTCAGAGAACAAATATTTTAACAACTCTATGACTATTAATATGCTTAAAAGGCACTTAAAACCATTCCTTTTTAAGTGCACTTAAAAACATTCCTTTTTAAGTGCACTTAAAAACATTCCTTTACAATCCAACTCAAAATACATCTGTCAACTACATTTTGGATAAAAGTAAAAAAAAAAAAATCCACTTAACTTTGGTGTAACTTTTCTTGTAATTCAGTGATGTTTACTACCTTCAGGGTTGATTGTTTTGAAAGACAGAGGCCCAACTTCCTGTAACACAACCTGAAAAGTGCTTTTATCACAGAAATGAGAAGGGCACTAGTGGTTTGCTCTTTCACTGACAACATCCTGTAGTCGTTTAAGTAAAACATCATCATTTTCTTGACAGAGGCGTTTGGCAGGTGATTCTGCATCACCATCAATGGTTATTGCTCGCTTCTTGGTTCTCTGCTCACCTTGCCTTATCATGTTGTTGATATCTTTCAAACTCTGTGCAAAAATAGAGGATATGTGTGAGTAAAAGGGGAAAGGGGGAAATAGCAAAGAACTAAGCTAACTGCTTTTTCCTACCCTTTGTCGTCTATGCAAAGCTAAACACTGAGGAAGAGATTATTTTTTGAATCTAGGTGAACTTAATAAGGGTGATTAGAATTAATCTTTTCAGGTGATTATAAAAATTGGATTTACATTATAGCAATAGTTTTTAAAATGTGGACATCAGAGCATAAGCAACAGGGCATTTAGGAGCTTATTAGGAATGCAAACTCTCAAGCCTCACCCTACACCGACTGAGTCAGACATCCTAGGTATTGGACCCAGGGATCTCTAGTGATTCTGATAAATCAAACAAACTTCCATCAAGTTTGAGGTCTTTTTCTGAAGCACTGCTTTTCAAACTTTAATGTGCTTACTAATCATCTGGGGAATGATAATACACAGATTCAGATTCAGTACATCTGGTGTAAGGCCTGAGATTCTGCATTTCTAACATGCTCCCAGGTGACGCTGATGTTGCTGGTCTTACTGTAAAACAGCCTTCGAGAAGTTGTTCCTGAACACTGTGCATCAACGCTGTCTAGGGAATCTGCCTGCTAGAGCTTTGTGATTCAGTAAGTCTATGGGACAAGAATCTGTGTTCAACAAGCTCCCTAGATTCTGACCTATGATTCTGAAATTACTGCCTTAGAATTCAATTAGACTCATTTCTGATTTTATCCAAGAATTTCTTCTAAAAGTCCTTATATGAAATCAGCCTTTATGAAGAGGAAAGGCAAGTCTGTGAGGTATATTTTAGTACACTTTATTTGCTAAGTATGGCAAGAATCTAACAAATGCTGTGGATCTAAATGAGTTAAGAAACTAATAAGTTAAGGAGCTGCCACATATTTTGACTGAGTTACAACCTATCCCACTACAACTCCTTCTAGTTGGTAGTCATTCTGGCTTTTGGAGATACAATGAACACATCTACTTGATAGTCCTTGAATACCTGAAAAAAGCAATCATGTCCCCACTGGATCATCATCATCAATGGGACTAAAGATGGAGGTGACCACAGAGCTGTCTAAATCAGAAGAGGTCTCTGCTTTCAGACTTTTCCCTATCCTGGGCGCCATCCACCTAATGAACTTTCCCTTCCAAGGTCTTTCTTTACAGAGTGTCCCATATCTGACCACTTGCAGGTGCTGCCTTACTGGTCCCTCTCAAGATGGTGCCTGAGCAGGAAAACACTGTGCTCTTTGTGCAAACTCCCCCAATACCATGTCAGTCATAACAGATTAAACTCCTTCAACTGGATACACTGCTCTTGATCACAGGAAACTTGCTATAGTAAAAGTTCGTATTTATTTGTAGTAACTTTGCAAAAAAAAAAAATGGGGTATGATTGAAGATTACTAACTGGAAATCTGAAATCCAATTTTAACACGGATATTGCCATTTTGGAGTAAAGTTTGGGAGCACGTTACCTTAGAAGGGCTGCCGTTGAATTTATACAGCAGAGCACTCCTTGGTGTAAGGCCCGACCCATTCTTGTGTGGGGACACATAAATGGAGTGCTGCTGGGAAATGCGGCGTGGGGAGCCTGGCTGTTGCTTAATATGTGGAAAAGGGGAGAGTGGCGGAGCTTCCATCTGAAATTACATAAAAGTAAAGCTTTTATAAGGTTTTCCTCATAGCTCAGTTGGTTAAGAATCTGTCTACAATTCAGGAGACCGAGTTCCATCCCTAAGTCGGGAAGATACCCTAGAGAAGGAAATGGCAACCCATTCCAGTGTTCTTGCCTGGAGAATCCCATGGGCAGAGGAGCCTGGCAGTCTACAGTCCACAGGGTCACAAGAGTCAGACATGACTTAACAAATAAACCACCAAAGCTTTTATCAGATGAAAGTTTTTCTTTCTTTTTGAGTCCCACCATATTTTTATTCTACAATCCCCTCCTCCCCATAAGGGTGAAGGATCAACATGGAACTTTTTTTTCCTGTACCATGTTTTTATTCTTATTGGTATCTCCTAATTAGAAGTCTAATACTTTGGCTACCTCACGCGAAGAGTTGACTCATTGAAAAAGACCCTGATGCTGGGAGGGACTCGGGGCAGGAGGAGAAGGGGACGACAGAGGATGAGATGGCTGGATGGCATCACCGACTTGATGGACATAAGTCTGGGTAAACTCCGGGAGTTGGTGATGGACAGGGAGGGAGGCCTGGCGTGCTGTGATTTACGGTGTCGCAAAGAGTCGGACACGACTGAGCAACTGAACTGAACTGAACTATACCATAAGAACTTATTATGGCTGAAAAAAATTTAAAAATGATTCATTAACCCTTGTTCTTCAACAATTACTAATGGATAAATTCAAATTTATTTTTCTGGATCTTTCAGGAAATCCTGAAGGATTCTGTGTAAGACACCAGAAGCAGTAAGCCAAGAGCTTAGGAACTTCATGTCCATGCTCAGAAAGTGAGGCAAAGAATAACTTATGTCCTAACACTTGCTATAAGGATCTCTCTCCACAGACACATTGTTGTTGTTTAGGTGCTAAGTTGCGTCCGACTCTTGTGACCCCATGGACTGCAGTGTCAGGCTTCCTGTCCTTTACTATCTCATGGTGTTTGCTCAATTCATGTCCATAGAGTCAGTGATGCTAGCTAACCATCTCATCCTGTCTTACCCTTTCCCTCTTGCCCTCAATCTTTTGCAGCATCAGGGTCTTTTCCAATAAGCTGGTTCTTCAAATCAGGTGGCCAATGTTAACAGAGCTTCAGCTTCAGCATCAGTCCTTCCAATGAATATTCAGGGTTGATTTCATTTAGGGTTGACTGGTTTGATCTCCGTGCACCTTTGATCACCAAAGGTGTCTCAAGAGTCTTAAGAGTCCATACATATATACCCACAACCAGATTAGTAGTACAGAGAATGAGAGAGGCAGAGTATTCTGTGGGCCAGCAAGAAGAGTCCAACAAGGAACAAATCTCTCAATAAAATGGTTAAGACTTTATGCCCAGTGGTTTAGTCACTATGTCTAACTCTTTCAACCCCCAGGCTCCTCTGTCCATTGGGTTTCCCAGGCAAGAATACTAGAGTGGCTTGCCATTTCCTTCTCCAGGGGATCTTTCCAACCCAAGGCCCAAATTCCCATCTCCTGCATTGCAGGGAGATTCTTTTACCGACTGAGTTACTAGTATAAAGTATAAGACTTTATACTGAAATGCAAAGGACTCAGAGATAAAGTGAGAAGGAACTGCACTTTTAATAATCTATACAATGTTCTATTCCAAACATAAATGGGGATGACTCCTTAATTAGTATTTCATTCATCATCTTCACTTGAAGCTAGGAAAACTAGTTTTGTTTTTTTCCCAATTAGCTGATTGATGTTAGAGATATTCACAGTATAGCACATGGTGGGGGATGTGTGGAACTGAGGGAGAAGAGTAAGTAGTCATGGCCTCTGAGGATAGTCAGCTCATATTCACTGAAAGGGACAAGGAGAGAAATGTAGAGAACAGACACATATATAGCTACTGCCTGAATGCAGCTTCTACTCGGTTCCTCTTTCTTATAACTGAAGTCTGCTCTTCTGGGAACCAACGTCAGCATATACACTGATAATACTTATAAAGGCCTGCTGGTAGTGTCAAATCTATATACGGCATAAAAATTTCTTAGTGTTGTTTCTATTATTGATTCAAGTCTATTTATTTCCTTTTCTCTTTATCTTGAGAAAAACATTTCTCTCAGAAATATAATAACAGAAATCAAAAACAAGGGAAAAAACCACCAGAACTGTTTTCATTTTTACATGTTCCCACTGACTCTTTGCCCATATGCATCCATAATTTCTAGCAACGTATGATCACAGTATGGATGAAATTTCCATAATTTTCTCTAGTCTGTTTTATCACAGCCTTAATCATTCTGATTAATCACTAGCATGTTTTCTCCTGTAAAATGTATCAGTAAGGCTTTAACTTGGAAATACTTATCTACCAAAATAATCTCACAGTAAACCGATTATGAGAACAGATATTAATAAAGTAGTAAAATAAAAACGTACCACATGGTCCTGATTTGACAAGTCATATTTCAATGCAAATGACTTCACTCTTCCTACATATATTGTATTGTAAAATTTGATAAGATCACCTCTTTCCTCTTTCACTGGTCCACTGGAGCAGTCAGGTGTTTTTGTAGCATCTTCCAAGTCTGTTAAAAGAATTCAGTGTTGTGACAGGTGTACCTTAATCTATAATTTGGGGATCTGAAACATAACTCTCTCTACAATATAAAAGCGGAAAAAATCAAATAAACCTAAATATTTATGTAAGACAATGACTATTTTTAGAAAAGTTCAGAAATCTACCTATATTATGGATAAATTAAATTGGAACTTGAGAAATACAAACATGTAAACTTAAGTTGTTACTCTATTCTCTAGATATCACTTCAGTAAGAATGTTTTCACAAGCACACCTTTGAACCCACTGTCACTGGTGACTCTCAGAGAAGCACCAGCCCTGGGTTGAAATTTACCTCAACTGAGCTTCAGAATACGGGTAGCGGTGGCAAATCCTGAGCTTCAGATAACAAAAGGGACTGCAGATATTCTTACTGGCTCTTTGGAAAAGGTGGAAAGACTCTAAAAGGTAAAGTGTATCCTCAAAGGTTAAGGAAGAAGCATGGTGAATTGCTTATGTTTACTTTTCTACAAATACATGGCAGGTGACAAGTGTTCAAAAAGCCTTATTTTTTCATGCACAACAAGAACTTAGTGCTGTCTATAGGCATCATCCTCAGTTATAAAATTATAGCTTGCCCCAAGGTGCTTTCATGTTTTTAGTGTAACTCTAGGGTAGCTTGTGACACCAGGCAGAACTTTATCCTATTCTTTTTGCGGGGGAAGAGAATTACAAAACATCTTCTACTTGTAGTGACAAGAATCACCTAGCTCTGGGTTGAAGTTTACCTAAACTGAGCTTCTTGTACACAGCTAAGAAAACTACTGGCAATTAAAAAGAATTCAGCAGGTGAAAAAAAGGTCTCATTCTCAGTACATTGGCCTGAAAACATTGAGAATATGAGTAGAAGCATGTTTCCACCTTGGTTTTCCCTGTAGCTCAAACAGTAAAGAAAGAGCCTGCAATGCAGGAGACCCAGGTTCAATCTCTGGGTAGAGAATATCCTCTTGAGAAGGGAATGGCAATCCACTCCAGTATTCTTGCCTGGAGAATCCCATGGACAGAGGACATTGGCGGGGTAGAGTCCACGGGATCACAAAGAGCTGGACACAACGGAGCAACTAACACTACTACTACTACTGTGCTTCTACCTTAGGAAAATAAGAAAACTCTGACATGGTCCAAGGGTCAGGCAGCCCACAGGGAATCTCCCTGGGTAATCTCGGTCCCCATTTGGATGTCTTTTTACTTCTGTTATTTTTGCAGGATCTCAGTAAGGCAGAAAAAGCTATGTGATCAGTAAGTTGAAAAAATGCTGCATATTATAGCCTTCTCTTAGGAATTCAGAACACATGTTTATATAATAAAGGCTTACAGAAGTTTTGCAATTAGAAAAAAATATGTTCACTTTAATTCCATACTTCTTAAACTTTCTATGCACAGTCCCTCTTCTCCATGACACCTGCTACCATCCTGGGGGACACTGTTCCAAGATAGTAAACATTGGCTTAGTTACAGCTGCTGCTGCTGCTAAGTCACTTCAGTTGTGTCTGACTCTGTGCTACCCCATAGATGGAAGCCCACCAGGCTCCCTTGGTGTGAGATAAGTGCAAATGTGCGGTAGTTTGAGCATTCCTTGACATTTCCTTTCTTTGGGATTGGAATGAATACAGACCTTTTCCAGTCCTGTGGCCACTGCTGAGTTTTCCAAATTTGTTGGCATATTGAGTGCAGCACTTTCACAGCATCATCTTTCAGGATTTGAAATAGCTCAACTGGAATTCCATCACCTCCACTAGCTTTGTTTGTAGTGATGCTTCCTAAGGCCCACTTGACTTCACATTCCAAGATGTTTGGCTCTAGGTGAGTGATCACACCATCATGATTAACCTGGTCATGAAGATCTTTTTTGTCCAGTTCTTCTGTGTATTCTTGCCACCTCTTCTTAATATCTTCTGCTTCTGTTAGGTCCATACCTTTTCTGTCCTTTATCGAGCCATCTTTGCATGAAATGTTCCCTTGGTATCTCTAATTTTCTTGAAGAGATCTCTAGTCTTTCCCATTCTGTTGTTTGCCTCTATTTCTTTGCAATGATCGCTGAGAAAGGCTTTCTTATCTCTCCCTGCTATTCTTTGGAACTCTGCATTCAAATGGGTATATCTTTCCTTTTCTCCTTTGCTTTTTGCTTCTCTTCTTTTCATAGCTATTTGTAAGGCCTCCTCAGACAGCCATTTTGCTTTTTGCATTTCTTTTTCTTGGGGATGGTCTTGATCCCTGTCTCCTGTACAATGTCACGAACCTCTGTCCATAGTTCATCAGGTACTCTTGTCTATGAGATCTAATCCCTTAAATCTATTTGTCACTTCCACTGTATAATCATAAGGGATTTGATTTAGGTCATACCTGGATGGTTTAGTGGTTTTCTCAACTTTCTTCAATTTAAGTCTGAATTTGACAATAAGGAGTTCATGATCTGAGCCACAGTTAGCTCCCGGTCTTGTTTTTGCTGACTGTATAGAACTTCTCCATCTTTGGCTGCAAAGAATATAATCAATCTGATTTCGGTGCTGGCCATATGGTGATGTCCATGTGTAAAGTCTTCTCTTTGTGTTGTTGGAAGAAGGTGTTTGCTATGACCAATGCTTTCTCTTGGCAAAACTCTATTAGCCTTTGCCCTGCTTCATTCTGTACTCCAAGGCCAAACACCTGTTACTTCAGGTGTTTCCTGACTTCCTACTTTTGCATTCCAGTCCCCTGTAATGAAAAGGACATCTGGTTTTGGGTGTTAGTTCTAAAAGGTTTTTAGTTCTTCATAAACAAGAACATTATTTAGCTATTTAGTATTTTTTCATTTCAGAACAGAAAAGAAGATGTCAGTTATCCTTTAAGCTGGAAAAAGATTTCTACATTCTCACCTCTTCAAGGACTTTGGCACTGAGAAATTAAAGCCTCAGTAGGCCTGGTGACCATCTTACACCATATACATTAGCAGACAAAACTTATGAAAGACTTATGATCTTATGAACTTATGATCTTCCTGCTTGGTGCTGTAATTGGTACAAATCTTGTTTTCCCTCAGAGGGTAGACGGGATCTCTGCCTAATACAATTTTAGGCACATGGTATATATTTGACATATATTTGTGAAATGAACCAATGAACTATATATGGATTCATGATTTTCCCTACTGTTCTCATGAATAAGAAGAATGCCTTTTCTGAATTATCATATAACACTGTCAAGCAATTAAAGCATGGTTTTATAAAAAATGATCAGTGAATGACAGAAGCTCTTAGAAAAAAGGAGATATTATCTGCAGAACTCTGGAGAAACACGTTGAAATTTTTAGCCTGGATCTCTGACTTCAGAGTTTTCAAATGATCTAAAGTGAAAGTGGGAAGGAAGAAGGCAAATTATTCCAGGGCTGTAGGTGGCCAACAAATGCAACCATAATACATGGTTAGTTTCATATCCCAGGACAATATAATTGCATTCAGGGGAAAAGAGATTGAGAGCACAGTAGATATACATTTCTCAGGGGAACTGGCTTCAGAGGATGAGCACACCTAAATTGTCTAGAATGCACTTATTAATGAAACCCCATCCTTCACTCCCAGAGGAGCTGTTCAAGTGACTGATGCTGATTTCTTTGCATACAGTCCTTAGTCTTCAGTCTGAGAAGAAACATATATAGTAAGTTTTTACCATCTGAAACTGGAGAAAGTAAAGAAGCAAAATTATTTTAGGATGAAGGTAAGAAAGATCAGAATTTATTTACAAATTCAAGGGTCATGTTGAGATGTGGTGGGCTTGACCAGTGCAACAGCACTTCCCTGAAGTAAGCATTTGGTATTTGTTGTGTATTTCTCCTACCACATTCTTCCTTATCCTCTTTTGCTTCTCACTGTAAAAGTATGTATGCTGCAGTGCCCTTGAGCTCCAGTTATGCAAAAGTCACCAAGCACACAACAATTTAAAAACTACAGTGCTTTTAGACCATTTTGGCAGTTTCTCATAAGCTCTAAAAGGCATTTATTATAATCTAAAATCAAGGAAACCTTGTTTACACAGACAACCTGAAAAGAAAATGTGTTCTACCCACATTTGGCTGTCTATCTGATGACCATAAAATAGTTCTAATGTGAATAAAGTCACTTAATTATCAATTTGTAGTTATTAGTCTTATATATCTCCTATGGAAACAGAACTTTTGTCACTTGAGAGGACTTAACTGTTTTTGTGTGTCTGACCTAGTTTTCAACATTTAAAGGATTTTATGTAAGGAATATGGCCTTAGAAAAATTAGCTTAAAAAAAAACATTTAAAGAGCCATACTCATTAATAAAATATATTTTATACTTCTTATAAACAAAATAAAACAAAGAAGCTCTTTCTCCACAGGTGGCTACTATAAATAGGGTTTCTTCTATTAGGCATATCTCAATGAAAGACCAACGCTTCAATAATTAACATATTTGACATCAGAAGTAAGTTTTTTTGGATGAAAACAGTGGTCATTTATTAAGCATGCCTAATCCTAAAAATCAGTCTATGTTGAGGGAACTTAGAAGTACTTAAAATAAGCAGACTGGCAGGTGTGTTTCTTTACACCAACAATGAAATATCAGACAGGGAATATAATCCAACAATCCCTTTCAAAATTGCATGCAAAAACAAAAAACAAAAAACCTGAACAACCAAAAACTTAAGAATAAACCTCATCAAGGAGGTGACAGACTTATATACTGAGAATTATACAATATTCATAAAGGAAACTGAAGATGATTCAAAGAAGTGGAAAGATATCCCATGCTCTTGTACTGGAAGAATATTGTTAAAATGGCATGCTACCCAAAACAACCTACAGATTTAATGCAATCCCTACCAAATTACCCATGACATTTTCCACAGAACTAGAACAAATAATTCTAAAACGTATACGGAACTATAAAAGACCCATAATTGCCAAAGCAATCTGGGTCCATGATCTTAGTTTGTTTTTAATGTTGAGTTTCAAGCTGGCTTTTTCACTCTCCTCTTTCACCTGCATCAAGAGGCTCTTTAGTTCCTCTTTGTTTTCTGCCATTAGAGTGGTATCATCTGCATATCTGAGACTGTCTGCATATCTGAGACTGTTGTTATTTCTCCCCACAGTCTTGATTCCAGCTTGTGCTTCATCCAGCCCAGCATTTTGCATGATGTACTCTGCACAGAAGTTAAGTAAGCAGGATGACAATATACAGTCTTGTCCTACTACTTTTTATTTTTCAACCAGTCAATTGTTTCATGTCCAGTTGCTTCCTGACCCACATACATGTTTCTCAGGAGACAGGTAAGTTGGTCTAATAGTTCAATCCATTTCTTTTAAGAATTTTCCAGTTTGTTGTGACCCACATAGTCAAAGGCCTGAGTACAGTCAATGAAGTACAAGTTTTTCTGGAACTCCCTTGCTTTCTCCATAATCCAACAAATGTTGGCAATTTGATCTCTGGCTTCTCTGCCTTTTTTAAGCCCAGCTTGAACATCTGGAAGTTCTTGGTTCATGTACTGAAGTCTAGTTTAAGGATTTTGAGCATAACCGTGCTAACATGTAAAGTGAGCACAACTGTACTGTAGTTTGAACATTCTTTGGCTTTGGCTCTAGTGACTGACCATACTGTCGTGGTTATCCAGGTCATTAAGACTTTTTGTATAGTTCTTCTCGGTATTCTTGACACCTCTTCTTAATCTCTTCTGCTTCTGTTAGGTCCTTACCATTTCTGTCCTTTATCATGCCCATCCTTACAAGAAATGTTCCCTTGGTATCTCCAGTTTTCTTGAAGAGATCTGTAGTCTATATCTATACAAAAAGAATTGAATTTGGCCTGTGTGGCCTTAAGTGGGATCAGATTCTAGGATGTTATTATTAAAGCATTTTTTCATTAAGACCTTAACACTTAAGATCCCAGCAGATACCATAATGATTATGGATATTTGGGCAATTTAAAAAATGTCTCTGACTCAGTCAATTTTCTTTAAGAATTTACTCTAAGGATGTGGACCAAAGATCAACTTACAATGATGTTCCTCACAAAGCTGTATATAATTAGAACAACCTAAATGCCTCACATTGAGGAATTAAATTACATTACCTATACACACATGCACACATACATCTACATTAAATAATGGAAAGATGAGACAAGAAAAAGGATATAGGCAGAAGAGGTCTTTTCATAATTTATCAACATATGAATACCAAATATTTGATTCTTCTTTCTTTAAAAAAAAATTACTAGAGTCTTAAGTCTTAGCATGATGGTGCAACAAGATCATGATGGTGACCTTGCTGATGGTGGCAGAATATCTAATACACTTATTAATGAACAGGACATTTCCTTGTCTCCCCGGGCAGATCACTGACAGCTGTCTTACTTTTCCTGTCATTCAGATTTAGTTTTGAATTTTATTGTGTCTTTTACACAATAAATGTGTACAAGTATATATAATATTAATATGTATAAGTATATTAGGAAACTTCTAAAACACAATTAAACAGAGGACAAATTAATAGTTTCTATACACAATCTCTGTGGAGGGAGGTACCTGACCCATACTTATTTCAAAGTCACTTGTTTCTTCTCAAAACACACATGCATTATCCACCCCACCTACATAAGTAACTCCAAGACATCCACTGTAGTATGTAACCAAATATATAACCAAAGGTGTACTACATATAGAATGCTAAATTGGGCAACTTACCACAATCTGTCATTTCAAAATCACCATTCAGGTTTTTATTGTATGCCACAACTTCTCTTGGAATACTTTTCAATAGTACACTTCTATAGACCTATAGGTCACAAGGGAAATAAAGGACTGTTGAGTCACAAACAGGTACACATTAAGCAAAACCAAAATAAGAAGAGCAAGATATCAAGCCAATTAAAACGTATTTGTCTGTTTGGGTGGTAATTAAGGGCAAGATGTTATTCAGTTCAGTTCAGTCGCTCAGTCGTGTCCGACTCTTTGCGACCCCATGAATCGAAGCACGCCAGGCCTCCCTGTACATCACCAATTCCCAGAGTTCACTCAAACTCATGTCCATTGAGTCGGTGATGCCATCCAGCCATCTCATCCTCGGTTGTCCCCTTCTCCTCCTGCCCCTAATCCTCCCCAGCATCAGAGTCTTTTCCAATGAGTCAACTCTTCTCATGAGGTGGCCAAAGTACTGGAGTTTCAGCTTTAGCATCATAAAGAACACCCAGGACTGATCTCCTTCAGAATGGACTGGTTGGATCTCCTTGCAGTCCAAGGGACTCTCAAGAGTCTTCTCCAACACCACAGTTCAAAGGCATCAATTCTTTGGCGCTCAGCTTTCTTCATAGTCCAACTCTCACATCCATACATGACCACTGGAAAAACCATAGCCTTGACTAGACAGACCTTTGTTGGCAAAGTAATGTCTCTGCTTTTGAATATGCTATCTAGGTTGATCATAACTTTCCTTCCAAGGAGTGTCTTTTGATTTCATGGCTGCAGTCACCATCTGCAGTGATTTTGGAGCCCCTCAAAATAAAGTCTGATACTGTTTTCACTGTTTCCCCATCTATTTCCCATGAAGTGATGGGACTGGATGCCATGATCTTAGTTTTCTGAATGTTGAGCTTTAAGCCTGTAGATTACTACAAACATCTTAGAAGAGGAGCTATAAAGCAGAGCCTACCAAGTGAAATATGCCATTTAGGAGGTTACAAATTAGAAGAATTAAGTAAGCAGCAACTAAACACTGATGAGCAAGTTTTGCCAATTAAAAGCTACTTAAAAGATCTAAGCCTATTCCTTCTTCCCTTTCTTACTTGAGACTCATTTGATCTCTCTGGGGCTTGCTTTCCCATTCCAATCCCATGCCAAGTCTTTTCAGGTGGCCACATGAAAATGTGTTCCCTTCCCTGCCCCTAAACTGTTTCCAACCTCCATGGTAACTGAAAAGCATGATCCATTCTCCCTTATCCTATGGATAATGGTATTGAGAGAATTTTTAGGAAGCTGTGGCATGATTTTTTTTTTTTGCTGTGCTGGGTCTTTGTTGTGGCATGCTGGCCTTCTCTAGCTGCAGCATGTCAGGACTTCTTTTGGGGCAAAGCATAGGCTCGAGTGCATGGCTCACTAGTTGCGGATTGTGGGTTCTCTACTTGTGGTGCATGGGCTTAGCTGCCCCATGGCATGTGAGATATGAATTCTCCTATCAGGGATCAAACCCATGTCCCCTGCATTGGAAGGTGGATTCTTAACCACTGGATCATGAGGGAATCCCCTGATCCAATTTTGACCCACATTAACTTTGCCTTAATGAACTTAGGGATGTTCTGAACTTCTCTAAGCTCTGTTCCTGAGTGATTTTTCTAAAGAGGCCGAGAAACTAGGCCTCTTCTAGTCTATCACAGGATATAAGAAATGCCTATGTTTGGCTCTTCTAGTATCTCTATATTGCTAGCAGTGTATTCGGGGCTTCAGTAAAGAAGTGAAACTATCGATGTGGGGCTCTCCTACAGAAGTGTATGGCTACTAGTACTGGGGCCAGGGTTATCTCAGCTACTATTTCTCTCTTCTAGTCTAAGATGGCTAATCACTGGGGCCAGAGAGGAGGCCAATATGTTCCTTTAGAGCAATCAGGCTGTTAAAGCTTTATAGTAAACTAATCCTATGTTCTTCAGAACAACAATAAAAATCATGTAGAGCTAACAGTTATTAAATGCTTACTATGTGCCAGGCCATTATGCTAACATTTTATATTTCCATGACTGAAATGTTGTATAGAATTTTTACCAGGGCTATTATATAAAAAATGACTGACATCTACTCAAATTCAAAGATACAAACATTAAGATTCTTAGCAAATGGAAAAAAGAAACTAGACTTAATATATCTTCAAATTTCACTGGATTTAAATATCATCAGAGAATCAAATCTCATATAATTAAAGAATATTATTATTATAAATATTTTTCATTAGATTTTCTAGTGAAAAACACCCCCACTCAACAAATGGACATGTGGAATAAGACAATGTGTGAGAAGTACATGCAAATATGTAATCAGTCAGAAACAGCAAGATTTTTGGCTTCTACTGAAACTGTTTTTTGATTAAAACTGTCTCAAGTTTAATGGTATCCATAAAACCAAAATATCTATAGTAAACATAGAAAAGAAGTTTACCTTTTATATGACTTATCAACAGGAAATAGTACAAATCTATTTTGGGACAGGAGGAAAAATAATGTAACTCACATGACTATTAGCTTGGGGCTGATTCCTATAACTTTTCATTATTTCTTGAAAAGTTCTTTCTTCTTTTGTTACCTAAGGAAAATAAAAACCTCATTCATCAATTGCTTTTAAAAGAAAAATGGCTCTAAACAAAAATTTCAATTACCAGTTGGCATTGAGAGCAGTCTTCCAGAAAGCTATTAACCCCAGGCCACTCCATAACTAAAAACCACTACCATTTATGACTTCTACTACCTTAAAAGTTCAGGCTTTGTGGCCTGTGGGAACTCAGCTGATAGTTTCATTAATCAAAAGGACTAAGATTGTTATGGTATAACTCTACTGAAAATGTATTTCTTTTTTTTTAACCACAAAATGCCTTTCTTTATAAAAAGAACATAAGGAAACTCAGATCTACCGAATCTCCTGTAGTCTTCAGTTTTACTAGTTTTTAAGTACTTATTTAAAAATGGATATAAGCAACCTTCCATAAAAAAGAATTCAGAATAATGATACTGAAGATGATAAAGGATCTCGGAAAAAGAATGGAGGCAAGGATCAAGATGATGCAAGAAACGTTTAACGAAGACCTAGAAGAACTAAAGAACAGAGATAAACAATAAAACATCTGAAATGAAAAATACACTAGCAGAACACTGAGGCAGAAGGGCAGATAAGTGACCTGAAGACAGAATGGTGGGAATCACTGCTGTGGAAGAGAATTTAAAAAGAGATAAAAGAAATGAAGACTGTCTAAGAGACATCTGGGACATTAAACATATCAGCATTCCACATTATAGGGGTGGTCTCAGAAGGAGAAGAGAGAGAGGAAGGATCTGAAAAAAAGTTCAAAGAGATAGATAATAGCTGAAAAACTTTCCTAACATGGGAAAGGAAACATTTACTCAAGTCCAGGAATTGTAGAGTGCCAGGCAGGATAAATCCAAGAAGGAACATGCCGAGACACACACAGTAATCAAATTGACAAGAATAAGACCAAGAAAAAAATATTAAAAGCAACAGGAGAAAAATGACAACATACAAGGGAACTATAAGTTTATCAGCTGATTTCTTAGCAGAAACTCTACAGGCCAGAAGGAAGTAGCATGATACATTTAAACTGATGAAAGGCAAGAACCTACAATCAAGAATACTCTACCCAGTAAGACTCTCATTCAGATTTGACAGAGAAATCAAAAGTTTTATGGACAAGCAAAAGCTAAAAGAACTCAGCACCACCAGACCACCTTTGCAACAAATGCTAAAGGAACTTCTCTAAGTAGAAAAGGCCACAACTGGAAAGAAGAAAATTATAAATGGAAGCAAAGGCAAACACACACAAAAAGGTAGGAAATCCTCTATTCACAAATATCATATAAAACCCAGCAATTATGAGGAAAGAATACGAATGCAGAATATTGGAAACGCACTTGAAAAGATCAGCAACTTAAAACAATCTTGTTTCTACGTAGATTGCTAAAGCAAATCCTCATGGTAACCACAAAGTAAAAATCTACAATAGATAAAAAGGAAATGAAACACAACACTAAAGTTAGTCATCAAATCACAAGAGAACAAAAGAAAAAGGGAACAAGAAAAAAATGTTTTGCAACTCTCTTGATTTTTTTGTATTTTCTATCTCTATGTGATACATTGCTTTTTCATTTCCACAGATCTCTATTCTAATCTATTGAGTCTTTTGGGGTTGGAATTTTGTTTCCATCCGAGTTTCCGTCAGTTCTTTTTGACATCTTTTGGGTCCTTTATATTTAAAAATTTTTAAATTTTTGGGTCCTTTTAAAAGTAACTTGGTCTTTATTCATAAAATGAATTTTCTTTTATACACTGAATCCTTTTAAACATGTTAACTGCCTAATTTGAAGTCAATAATTTCATTACCTAAATTTTTCAATATCTAACCTGCTCTAAATTTTATCTTTTGACATACTAGTTCATTTCCTTGAATGTTTTATAATTTTTGATTTTTTTAGTTCTACTTTAGTAAGGGTTTTACTTATGGCTTAAGGGTTGAGTGTTTCATGCCTCAAAGCAGTTTGGTTCTGCTGGGAAACCCAGCGGTATTATCCATTCTGGGACAACTTTGGGTTAGTGTTCGGACTTTGGAGATTCTTTCCTTTTTTTGGCCTTGCTATATACCTTGCAGGATCTCGGTTCCCACCAGGGATTAAACCCATGCCCTCAGTGGTGAAAGCACAGAGTCCTAACCACTGGACTCCTAGGGAATTCCCTGGAGATTCTTAGAATGGTAAAATAAATGAAATATGCATATAGGTATGGTTTTAAAAGTGGTAAGAGTAATACAAATATAAAGGATTATTGGTATGGATGCCAATGTAGCATGTGACTATAAAAGGGGAATAACTATGTGGTCTTTTGTGTTGTATTTATTTAGTGGTTGTGGAATAAATGCATAAAAATTGTAACCATAGAAGGAAATTAACTCTCTAAATTATAAACCCATGGCTGGTTAATTTAAAAATAGTAATAACTTAAAAAAAGGTTAATTAACAATATTTATTAATATATATTTTGTATAGAGATTTTAAAGAGGCAATGTGAAAAGGAATGAGTTCGAAAACATGTCCTTTGCCTCAAGAAGCTGAAAAATTAGGTTGTAACATGCTCATCTGCTAGGATCTGTGGCCAATATGATCAAGACCAAAGTTACAGATGAATGTTTCAAACACATTAGAATTTTTAAAACCAAGTAAGATATGCCATTTTATGACTTAAAACATGTTGTAGCAACTAGAAAGTAAAATGCTGTTCTAAAGTAATGGAATAAATCACTAAAAAGGAATATAGTATTGAAGCTATTTTACATCAATTTATGAATCAGGAGACCACAGGCTGTCACTAATTGTATAATTTTGGCCAAGTTACTTTCAGCTCTGGGTCTCTGTTAACTCACTTAAAATATAATGATCTAGAATGATCATTATATACTTTACTTTAAAGTATAAGATTAGAGGTGTTACAGGGGTGTAGATGTAAATGGTTCTCTATTAATAGTGTGGTGAACTACTTACTACAAATGGCCTGTAATTGCATTAGCTGGAATTTACCAATTAATGAAGGTGGGCACTGTTGGCTTATAGCAATTAAGGTAAACTAATGGGTGCAACAGATTTTCACCTCATGCTTCCAATATAGGTTAACTACAGCAAGGAGCCTCCTCCAACTTATACATTACCTTTGCCATGATGTAAAAGGCACAAAGGAGGAGCTGATCCAAATGTCTGTCTTTCATCAGATCAGGGCAGTGAACTAAAGTGAATTCAAAACATGTCCATATCTTCCTTCTTAACTCATTTGAAACATCCAGTTTTAAACATAAATCACGTAAGCGCACACTTGCCAAATGATAGACCTAAGATGAAAGATAGCACATTGATGCAAAAAAACAAGTAAATAATTTCTCAAATTTATGTCTTACCATGAAGATGGGCTTTTAGGTCAAGATTAATAAACATCTAAGGCTGCTGATGCATTAAATTACATAAAATACCTATTTTACAGTATCAGTTCACTGCTGTGGCTAAAGAAAATATATTAAAACAAAATTATCTTTGTAAAACTACCCTAAACAATTTTTGGAAAAAGATGCTTTGTGCTATTCTATCTATGCTGTGAACTATGTAAAGCGATAAATACTAAAACTAAATGGCTTGATTTATGAGCATTATGACCACTATAAATACATAACTTTTAAGAAATCAGAAGTCTCTCTCTTTTTTTGGTTCAGGTAAAATGGCTAGAAAGCCTAAAATGTCAATAATACACTAAAATGTTTGACTTCAAAGATGAGTCTGAGAGCAAAATCATTTAAAAAATTCCCCTATATTCTAAACATTGTTTTTATGAGCACATGAAAGGAATGTTAAGTAAATGAGACACCAGATTTTACTGTTGATGTTTATTGAGGTATAACTGACATAAAACATTATTAGTTTCAGGTGTACAACATGATTCACTATTCACACATACTGTGAAAAGATCACCACAATAAGTCAACATCCATCACCACAGTTATAATTTCTTTTCTTGTGATAAAACTTTTAAGATCTATCCTGTTAGCAACTTTCAATATGCAATATGGTGTTATTAACTATAGTTACCATGCTATACATTATAGCCCCATGATTTACTTACTTTATATCTTCCAATTTGTACCTTTTGACTCCCTTCATCCATCCATTTCACCCACTCCCTCGTCCCTAGCAACGACTAACCTGTTCTTTGTATTTATGAGCTTGTTTTTTAGATTCCACATATAAATGAGATCGTGTAGTATTTGTCTGTTTCTGTCAAGTTGTTTTTAAACATATCAGAGTAAATTCAGTTCAATGTAAATTCAGTTCAGTTTAACCTTTTATATACAGAGTCTTTATATGAACTGATACTAATGAAAATGACTCAAAGGTCCTAAAACACTCTAAAATGATTTCTGATCATCCAAAAAGCATTCTGTTTTGTTATTTTAAGAATTGGTAACCTTACTGTGATATTCCTAAACTAGATTATTCTGTTTGAACTAAGGCTTTAAATCTAAACATTCAGGAGAAAAAATAAAAGAGTAAGGCATTCTTTATATCAAAATATCTTTTGAGGGGGAAAAATTTTTATAAATTAGAGCTTTAAAATTAATTTTAACTATCCAATACACTAATCTGATAGAGAGATAAAGTTGACTCCAAAGCCACCAGTGATTCATTTTATAACTAACTCATTCTTTGCATTCCATCCCTTTGTTTCTGTCTAGTTGGTCAAGAAATAAAATAGGAACCACTGAGAAGGAAATGGCAACCCACTCCAATATTCTTGCCTGAAAAATCTCATGGATAGAGCCTGGTAGGCTACAGTCCATGGGGTCTCAAAGAGTTGGACACAACTGAGCAACTTCACTTCACTTCAGTGGGGTCAGAGCAGTGGGAAACATGCTAGAACTTTACATTCATGATAGGAGAAGATAACAGATATAGCCCTAGCTAGAAGGATTAGGTACTACTACTTGTTAAGTATCCTTTACAAAGCTAATCCAATGACTTTTCTGAAGCTAATCTGATATACATCCTCTGAAAGGCTGCTAATTCTAACAAAAAATTCACAGTAAATTCTATTCAGGCATAGGTCACCCAGTATCACACTGTGTTTAGCATGAATAACAGTTGCAATTTACTCAATAGTTATTTTGAATTCATTATTAGATATGAACATCTCAATTCCCTTTTAGAATAAAACTTTTTTAGCTTCTAAGTAGGAGAAGGCAATGGCAACCTACTTCAGTATTCTTGCCTGGAAAATCCCATGGATGGAGGAACCTGGTAGGCTGCAGTCCATGGGGTCGCTAGGAGTAGGACACGACTGAGTGACTTCACTTTCACTTTTCTCTTTCATGCATTGAAGGAAATGGCAACCCACTGCAGTGTTCTTGCCTGGAGGATCCCAGGGACAGGATGGGGGAAGCCTGGTGGGCTGCCATCTATGGGGTCGCACAGAGTCGGGTAAGACTGAAGCGACTTAGCAGCAGCAGCTTCTAAGTAAGCTATAATTAAATGAAAGGAAACGGACGGGCTAGATTCTGAAATATATTCAGAACTAAAAATTTATAAATAATGCCTTATTTCTGTCAATCTTAGATTATCAAAGACAGCAATTTGTTATTTTGAAAATTAAAAATAGGAAATGAACGGGGGAAAATACTACATTTCGAACTCTCCTTTAAAAATAGGCGTTAGGCACAAGACATGGGCAGGAGTGGGGATGGTGAGAAAGAGCAGAAAAGAGAGTGGGAAGTGGAAAACAGAACACGTGTCTCAAGAAATATTCTAAGAAAGACTAGATAGAGGAAATAAACTTAAAGTTGCATCAAAAGATAATCTGAAAAAGAAATGAATTTCTCAAAAATTTTAAGCCTTAAACCCTAATCACAATGCTAGAAAGAAACAAAAAAGTGCCTTTTTTTTCATTTACAATTTTTAAGAATGGGCTAGATAACCACTCGTTATAGAGTGGACTAGAGAGATTATCTCCCAATTCTGGGATTTATTTTAGAGCAGCAGCATGTTTGGCTACAAATATCTGATTAACATGTCTGTCTTATTAGAAGCTTGAAGGTGCTTATAAAAGCAAGGCAGGATAGAAATTATTTCTATATTAAATCTCTGCATTAATACTAAAACAATTTAGGGATTATAATGACTAGTCAAATCTTACAGGTAACAAATGAGATTTGTGATAAAAATTGTGTAGACTCCCCACAGTATCCCAAAAATCTTAATAATAAATCTTCAGTAATTTAAACTTATACATAAGATCTAAGATGTACTTGTGCCACAATAAACTCAATCTAAAGTGGCTCAGATGGTAAAGAATCCGCCTGCATTGTGGGAGACCTGGGTTTGATCCCTGGGTTAGGAAGATCCCTTGGAGAAGGGAACAGCTATCCACGTCAGTATTTTGGCCTGGAGAATTCCATGGACAGAGGAGCCTGGCAGGAAGCGACTTAGCAGCAGCAGCAGCCACCATGGGAAATAGTATAGCATTTTCTCAAAAATTAAATTTAGAATTACTATCCACTTCTGTATATACCCAAAAGAACTGAAAGCAGAAATTTAGATATCTGCACACCAATATAACAGCATTACTCACTCAAAATAACCATAAGGTACATGCATGTGCCAAGTCGCTTCAGTCTTGTCCGACTATGTGCCTCCCTACGGACTGTAGCCCACCAGGCTCCTCTGTCCATGGGATTCTTCAGGCAAAAATACTGGAGTGGGTTACCAAGGGATACTCCAAGGGATCTTCCCGACTCAGGGATCGAACCTATGTCTCTTCTGTTTCCTGCACTGGCAGGCAGGTTCAAAAACAATTCAAATGTCCATCTACAGATGAACTGCTAGCCAAAACATGGCATATTCATACCATGGAATGTTAGCCTTAAAAAGGAAGGAAATTCTGACACATGCAAAAATGTGGATAAACTCTGATGACATTATGCTAAGTAAAACAAGCCTATCATAAAAGGGCAAAAATTGTATAATTTCACTTTTATGAGGTACCTAGAGTAGCTAAAGTCATAGAGACAGAAATTAGAATGATGACTGGGGGTTGAGGGGAGAAATAAGTTACTGTTTAATGGATACAGAATTACCGTTTAGGAAGATGAAAAAGCTCTGGAGATGGACAGTGGTGGAAACTGCGCAACAACGTGAATGTACTAATGACACTTAGCTGTACACTTAAAAATGGTTAAAACAGTAAATTTTATGTATATTTTACCACATACAAAATAAAGGCCAAAGCTGTCCTCTGTTACTCAATCTTTATTGCACTGATTAAAGGAGATCTTTTTAGATGCTATAAAAACACATACCTTTCTATAAAACAGTGCTAAGGACCCAGTTCTCTTTGGTTTGCTTATTCCAGTTGGATGTACCTCTTGTGCTTTGGTCAAATGGGTCTGCTTTGGAGAAGCACCAATTAATGACTGAGCTGTAAGTGATACAGGACTCTCAACTTTGGACTCCTGAGTTGTATTCATGGAAATTGGTATCAGTGTGATCTCTCCAGCATCATTTGCAATACCTGAATGTACAAGCAAGAGTTCTTAGTTTTAGAAATGTGTTCCAGAAAAGTTGTCAATACTTCTTTCTTTGTTCATTCCTCCCTCCCTCCCTCCCTCTTCTTGTTTACTATCTATCTGTGCATAGTAATGTTAGAAGAAGAAAGTCACAAAAATAGTAATTCTAGATTATGATATTCTTGTTTTCTATTTCTGCTCTGAAACAATAATACTGTTCTCTTTTGTGGTCTAAAGGAGATGTTTTTAACCATTAAACAAAATTCTTGCTCAATGCACTCATTTGTAAAACTCAGGTAAGAAAATAACTCCTAACAGAGTAGTAAATCCATAAAATATGAAAATTCAAAAAACTGTGCAGGTATATTGGTTCCAGAGAACCACAATAAAGTGAATATCATAATAAAATGATTCACATGAATTTTTTGGTTCCCAAAGCATATAAAAATTATGCTTTTGCTATACTGCAATCTATGGGGTGTGTTATGGGCATTATGTTCAAAAAGTGTATGTACCTCAGTTAAAAAATACTTTGTTGCTAAAAAGATACTAATCATCACCCAGCAACACAATCCAATTTGTAGAAAAAAAGTTATCTGTAAAGTTCAATAAAGCAAAGTGCAATAAAATGACGAAAGCCTCTATACATTCAAAACAAAACTAAAGGGGGAATGCTAAGGAGCTTTAGGGCAGTGTTACTATTCTGTATAACAGTATAATGGTAGATATGTGTCATTAGACATTTGCAAAATTCATAGAATGTACAACACCAAGAGTGAACACTAACGTAAACTATGGACTTAGAGTGATAATGATGTGACAATGAAGGTTCATCAGTTGTAATACATGAGCTAGTCTGGTGCAGGATATTGATGGCAAGAAAGACTGAATTTTGCCATGAACCTAAAATTACTCCTAGAGTAATAAAAGCATAGGTTCAGGAGAAAATACAGGAGTAATAAGACCATGTGATATAATTAAATAAGACATTTCTTAAATTTTTATCCATTTCAAAAAAAAAATGCATCAAAATATTACCATGCAATGGGATTGTAACTTTATGTCCTGTTGTCCCTGTTACTATGGCTGTGGCCATTGTTAGAAGACTGTGCCCAGGTGAAATTGATATATTTTCAGCAGTGATGCTTGAAGAAGGAGCAATTTTCAATTTTGTTCCTTCTGTTACGATCCTGTCCATAAGCATTTCCTTTGGGGGTCTTCCCGAAAAGTCTTCTCTTAGCACTCCCAGCAGTAGGAGAACTGTAGCGTTCATGGACAGAAATCGGAGACAATGGTTGCATATCTAATAAAGAGAAAAAATTTTAACAGTTTGACTTGTATTTCAAATAGACACAATCAGGTTTACTCACTTGTTCAACAGATGCTGAGTTGTGCTACACTGTGTGCTCAATTGCTTCAGTCGTGTCTGACTCTTTGCAACCCTATGGGCTGTAGTCTGTCAGGCTCTGCTGTCCATGGGATTTTCCTGGCAAGATTTCTGGAGTGGACTGCCATGCCCTCCTCCAAGGATCTCCCCGACCCAGGGACTGAAGCTGCATTTTCTGTGTCTCCTGCACTGCAAGTGGATTCTTTAACAGAGCCAACAGGAAAGCCCTAGATACTGAGTGAGTGAAGTCACTCAGTCGTGTCCGACTCTTAGCGACCCCATGGAGCCCACCAGGCTCCTCTGTCCATGGGATTTTCCAGGCAACAGTACTGGAATGGGTTGCCATTGCCTTCTCCAATTTTAACAGAACATTATACAATTAATGAAAGTAGGAGTCAAATGGTACAAAGATACTGAGTTGCTATGTTAAAATAACAGCCTTTGTCCTCATGCAATATCGAATCTAGTGGGAAAGAGAAGAATGAAATAAATCTTAAAATAAAATTACAATAAGTAACATTCCTAGTTCCTTGAACCTCTGCCTATGTTAAAGAACCAAAATATTATGGGGAAAGTAGAAGCTGAGAGGTAGAATGCAGTGACTGTTAAATTAGAAAAGTAGCCCAACTAACTTCTGTCTCCTCCCGATAAAAAGGAAAAATCAGTGATTTGGTTCACAATTTTCTCTCTTCCCACATATCTACACGTCAAACAGTTTAAGGCAATAGCTTTGGCTTTCTCATTTAGTAGACACAGAACCATCTTTTATAAACTCAGAAGTGTTATGACAGTTTAATTTGAGGCATTAGTGTGTAACAGACATGTCATCTATTTTCAAAACATGTTTATAAGTTATAAAAATCACCTCTGGCAATCATTTAACAACTCTGTATTTCTGAGGAAATAGTATTTCTGGGGAAACAGTTATGGTTTAATAAAACCATAACATAGTATTTCTGGGGAAATAGTTATGGTTTAATAAAAATCTCTTCTTAATTCTGGGGGTTATGAAAGCAGCTCTGACTTGCAGCCTTAGCAAACAAGTGGGAAGTTCTATTGTAGCCCATTACCCCTTCACAGAAGTGTATCTTTATGTCTTATTTCTAAGAAAACCAATGTAGTCCTTAAAGCTAACTAGGAATGTTCAGAGCTGACATTTCAAGGGGGAAAATGCATGTTATAACCACTAAGTTAGCTGCAAACCCCTTGAAATGATTCTTTGCCTAGCACAATATTGGAAAAGCTGCAGAAGACATTCAATAAAAATTTGGTAAGTATACAAATTAATAAACTGTCTTTTCCCCACTAGAGTCAAGGCTCAATATTATTGCTTTCTAAGGATTTTCTATTATTTGATTCTCTTGCATGAACCCCGACAAGAAAATAACTTTTTCTTCTAATTATAAAAATAATATATTACCTGAATATTCATATCAGTGCTATTCATAAAAGCCAACAGGTAGAAATAACCCAAACGCCCATCAGCTAAGTTCCTACTTTCTCTGTTGTACTAGGAGTTGAACTTAATCTCACTTCACTGCAAAATCCCACTGCCATATAATAGGCAAGAACCTTTATTGCAGGTTAGTCACTAAAGAGATGTTGCCTATAAGCTTAACTTATCCATAATGGCCCATCTCTGGGAACCCTGCCTCTCAGGTAATGCATATTAAGCTCAAAAACCTTTGCTCAGGGCTTCCTAAGTGGCTCAGTGTTGAAAAAAATCCGCCTGCCAATGAAAAAGACATAAGAGAGGCTGGTTTGATTCTTGGGTCAAGAATATCCCCTGTAGGAGGAAATGGCAACCACTCCAGTATTCTTGCCTGGATAATCTCATGGACGGAGGAGTCTGGAGGGCTACAGTCCACAGGGTCACAAAGAGTTGGACCCAAGTATTATTTAGCCATAAAGAGTAATGAAGTGCTGACACACGGTACAACATCTATATACCTGAAAACATGCCTGAAAAAGAACCAGTCACAAAGGTCACATATTATATAGTTCCATTTATATGAAATGTCTAGAACAGGCAAATCCATAGAGACATAGATTAGTAGTTGCAGGGTCTTGGTAGAGGGGCAAATAAAGTGTGATTACTATTGGATACAGGAATTCTTTTGGGAGTGATAAAAAATGTTCTATAATTAGATGGCATGTATACAATGGCATATATACAACTATGGTTGTATAGTCTTGTGAATTTACTAAAAACCACTTTAACATACTTTAAAAGGGGCGAATTTTATGGTATGTGAATTATATTTCAGGTTTTAAAAGCTCACTGAAAAATTCAAACACCACCAAAAACTATAATGAAAAAGTTAACATTTAAAATCTCACCACTGAGGGAGAATCATTTAGTGACCATTCTTCATGATCTTAGTTCTGAGATCTCTAGCTAGGCTGCAGACACACAGTGTCAGTCATACAGTCATGTCCAAGTCTTTGCAACCCGATAGACTATAGCCTGCCAGGCTCCTCTGTCCATGGAATTCTCCAGGTAACACATACCCATATAACATAAATATATAAATTATAGTCAAATACATACACACATGCTACACACAAAGTTCATGCTTTGTACAGTTAAAGTATGCATGAATTTCAGTTACCACAACATAGTTAAATTAACAAAAGCCTTAACAAAAAGGTTCAAATTTCAAATTTCCATTGCCATGGTAAAGTAACTGTAATTGCATAAACTACAAACTTTTCCCACAAATCATTACGTAAATAACAGATGTGCATCATGATTGGTGACCAATCCTGTCACTTCTTTCAAAGTCTGTCAGTGATTGATCAGGGCAAATCTGCTGTTCAACTCATGTAGGCCACAAAGCATATAGTTACGTTGCCTCCTTGTTTCCCAGTGATAAATCTACATTTTACAAAAATAAATGAAAGAGGGAACTGTCAAAAAAAAAAAAAAGTGCAACAAAGAAATGAAAAGTAATAATGCTGAAAGTGAAATTAAAATTGTCGATGAAATTATAGAATAACTGACCCTAAGAATGATGACACTGCTGCTGTTCAAGAGATTAGATATACAGACAGAAGAACTATGTGAAGATGAGACTTATTAATATAAATGCAAAGTTGTTATGACGAACAGCATGAAGACATCCAACAGGAAGTTACAATGGCAAAAAACTTCACTTTAAAGGAACTTGGAAAAAAATCTCGCAACACTGAAAGAGCAAAGGATAAAAGTGTTGAAAGCTGTTCTTTTAATGTGAAAGGAACATGAAAATTCACCAAGGCATAGGAAAGAAGCTCACTCAGTAACTAAGTTATATAAGAAGAAAGTGGCAAGCATCATTTAAATGATTCTTTATTAAGTTTTTAAAAACAAAACACTTCCATTCTCAACGTTTTCAAAGTTTTTAATCATAGTATATATTAAGTTGGAGAAGGAAATGGCAACCCACTCCAGTATTCTTGCCTGAAGAATCCCATGGACAGAGGAGCCTGGCATGCTATAGTCCATGGGGTCGCAAGAGTCAGACATGACTTAGCAACTAAACCAACCATATATTAACTATTTTTTTTTACTATTTTTTCGTTTCATTAATAAATACTAATAATTGACAGTAAGGAAGTTTTTAGTTTTGGCAATTTTTTAAAGGTCATAAAACTGTCCTGATTATCCTATAGTTTAATGAAGACTGTTTTGTATGCACAGCTTGCGTATTTATGTGAACTTACACTACATGCGAAGCAAGACCTCACACACACACACACACACACACACACACACACACACACACACACAGAATTATAGTTCAAAAATGGTTCTTGGGCTACCTTACTAAGTAACCTGAATATTTATTCATCTGAGGTTTCTTCAGGGATATTCCGTGGTCAGAAGAGTTTAACTGATTTTTAAAAATTAAAGAGTTATATTGTCCAGAAGATAAACACATCAGTTTGGTACATCACAAGAGAAAATAAAGAAGAATGCACTAAAATTTTCCTATAGTAAGGCTCAAAAGAACTATTTTAAGAGTACAGATAAGTAATTCATTAAATAAACTTAAGTATCTCAGTGAGTTCTTTGTTCTACTTTAGATGTTTATTTTTCTATAAAGTCACACATAGAGAAAGAATCTAACCTCTGTCACATTTGCAAAGGTGAGTACTTAGTTTAAGTAGTTTTCCATTAGCATTGAGGAAAAGTTGCGTGTATTTATAAAAAGGCCAAAATACGATTTTTACAATAATTAATATTGCAATTAAAAAAATTATATTCAGAATCAGAGTGGAAACCTTATTACTTTAATATAAAAAGTATATAATTAGCTACAAAGGGTATTGGCATAAACAGTACTCTCCTTTCAAATCTTGATTTAAAAAATTGGTTTCTTAATAACATATTAGGGCAAAACTTGAAATTTTCTCTAATAAAAAAGTATTTGTTATTTTTCCTTTGTTTACCAATGGTCAACCTACCCTTTCGAAGACTCCCACTGTCAGTCCGAACTTCTTTGACCCTTGGATGCATCAGAGGAGACACTGGCATCATGGGAAGATGCCCCTGTACATTTCCTCCACTTCCTGTTTCAAAATTGTTTGGGAATATAACCTGGAGAAAACAAAACCCCTCTACTTTACATATAGATAAACCCACTGATCAAAACATAACAGAAAAGGTAAGAAAAACGTCTTAACTTTTTTTACTGTTTGCCCTTTCTTTCTCTCATCACAAAATATACCAACTTGAATAAAGTGCTCAATAGTTAATATTAAGTTATATAAAGAGTTCATCTTACTTAATTTTTTATCTATTTAAGATTACTGACCACTGGAACTAAACCTATGAGGCGGGCACTACTGTTCTTCACTTAGGGACTGAAAAAACTGACGCTCAAAATATGAAATTTGCCTAAGGACAAACTACTGCTAGGTATTAGAGAAATGGCTTCAACTCAAATCCTTTTCCTTCAAGGTCATAGTTTTTTCATTTCCCAATGGATCCTATAATGGAAAAATTGATGAATACTGAAGACTGTCCAATTAACCACAGTCTGCTATAAAGACAACAGAAGCATGCAAGAGAGTATTTAAGAAATCATTTTCTTTTCACTTCTTCCTAGTCTTAAATAGTTCTTTCAGTAGTTTGAGATTAGGGAAAAATTCAAGATGGTTGATTAAAGTATAAGTAGACAGAAAAAAGCAAAGAAGGATGTAGACAGGAGTCAAAAAATAACACAGAGATGGAGGGAGAAAACTCAATTTCTCATGATATTAAACTGTTAAATGTGCAATCTGAGTGTATTAGGCAGAAGCTTTTGACCTTTTTATTCTAAATACTACAAATAAAAAATGTTTAATTCTTTATGAAATTCTTTATTTGAAAAATTTTAAATGATGAGATTAATGATTTCTTAGTTCTGATACCAAAATTAAGAACAGATAAATTGGACATCATTAAAATTAAAATCTTTTGTTTTTAAAGGACATCATCAGGAAAGTAAAAAGACAACCCACAGAAAAGTTTTATCAATCATATAGTGGATAAAGGAGTATATCTAAAATATGTAAAGAACTCCTATAACTCAATATTAAAAAGACAACCCAAATAAAAAATGGGCAAAGTATCTGAACATGTATTTCTCCAAAGATGATATACAAATGGCCGATAAGCACTTGAATCAATGTTGAACATCATTAGCCATCAGGGAATGCAAATAAAACCACAATGCCTACTAAGATTGCTAGAAATCAAGAAGACAGATAATAAGCACTGGAGAGGATGTGGAGATACTGGAATCTTTATATACTGATGGTGGGAATGTTAAATGGTGTAGCCACTTTGGAAAACAGTCTGATAATTCCTTAAAAACTTAGAGTTAGTATATGACCAGCCATTCTACTCCTAGCCATATACTCAAGAAAAATGAAAACATATGTCCATACAAATACTTGTTCATGACTGTTCATAGTAGCATTATCCATAGTCAAAAGGTGAAAACACCACCAGTTCATCCACTGATAAATGGATAAACAAAGTGGGTTTTGTGTGTGTGTGTGTGTGTGTGTGTGTGTGTGTGTGTGTATACACACACATATTTTCATGCAATGGAATATTATTAAGCCATAAAAAGGATTGAAATGCTGATACATATAACAACATGGATGAACCTTGAAAATCACTATATTAATAAAAGAAGCCAGTTACAAAGGACCACATATTATTATATGATTTGCATGAAATGTCCAGAACAGGGAAATCAACAGAGATAGAAGGTAGATTACTGGTCACCTAGGGTCCTGAAGATGACAGGGGGTGGGGGGTGGGGGTGCAGGTAGTAGGGAAGTGATACCTAAAGTTTTTCTTGTTGAGGTGGTATGTTTCAAAGTTGATTGTGGTGATGACTTCACCTATCTATGAATACACTAAAAATCACTGAACTGTATACTTACAGGTGAACTATACAGTATGGGATCATGTCTCAATAAAGAGATTTCATAAAATGATGGGATTATTAGCTTTGCCCTAACTCACTTCTTCACAGGTAGGAACTCTGTTTGCAGAAGACTGGAGAGCCTCCCACAGCGCAGAATCATGACTCCATGCTAAACTCTCCAAAATCTGTTCTTCGATGCTATTCAGGTGTTTCACCATGTCTCTGGAAAGTCCCTCCTCTGAGCGGATTACCACCTCAATAACCTGGGGAAGAGAAAACAGAAAAAGTAATATAGTCTCAGGCTTACATGTATGGCTAGCTCTGGTCTTATTAATGACATAAAACCAAGAACATTTTGAACCATATTTCTGTGGCTTATTAATATATTTTAATTTATAAAGAAGTTTTAAAGATCTTCAAAATACTTTCACATACATTTCTGGTTTTCATGTTTTATTCTGTATATGGAAAACTGAAGCAATGATAGGTAAAACTGGTCAACAGTCCCAACAGTAGAAGTCAGGTCTTGGGTTTCCAGGCCAGTGCTATTTTGAATTCAATTTCCTTTCTCAGACTATTCTTCCCAACAGCTCAGAAGAAAATGAATAACATATATAAAAGGAACTTTACCTATATACACTATAGTTACATTTTAATAAGAATACATGGGCTTCCCTGGTGGCTTACACGGTAAAGAATCCACCTGCAATGTGGGAGACCTGGGTTCAACTCCTGGGTTCGATCCCTGGGTCGGGAAGCTCCTCAGGAGAAGGAGGCGCCTGAGAATTCCGTGGACAGAGGAGCCTGGTGGCTATAGTCCATGGGGTCACAAAGAGTTGAACATGACTGAGCAACTAACTTTCACTTTCAATAAGAAAAACATCTAGAGCAAACTCTGTGAGAATATATACAAAAATACTGAGTGATTATCATTTATATTAGGATTATAATGTATGATTTTAATATTTACAATTGTATATACTTTCATTTTTCTTCAGGGAGTATTATTTATGATTAAAAAACAAATGTATTTAACTTCTAAAATGAAAAAAGGGTGTTACAAATAAAAATGAATTTCTATTAGGTGAGGGCAAAAACTAAACTTTTTCCTCAAATAAAACTACATATATTTCCTAATGGAAAATCTGAAATACTCACATAAATATTAAATATAGAAAAGTAATTTTCCACAGAAAACTAAAAAGAAGTTAAATTCCACACAGTCAACAATTCAAATGGGTAAGCTTTTCAGTGATCTGCATTTCTACAACATTAGGCTTGCTTGCTTATCTATTTGTATCTATCCATCTATCCCACACAGCATGCAGGATCTTAGTTCCTCGACCAGGGGTAAAAAACCCATGCCCGCTGCAGTAGAAGCACAGTCTTAACCACTGGACCGGGCCCTCAGGGAAGTCCCAAACTAACTTCTCCATAATTAGTAGTTTGAAAGTAACATAGGTGACAAAACACTAACTTAACCATGCCAACAAGTATAATAACAGCATCAATCTTAAATTCAGAAATCAAGTAATATTAAGTGTTACTGTAGCTTGTGCCCTCTGTGGTTTAGAAGAAACAGGTTTCAGCAGAAAAAAAGGGAAGTAAGATTTATCTACAATGATTTAGCTCAAATTTGGGGAAGGAGTGTGATTAATTTTAGATTTTTCTTTCTTCTAGGATAAAGTTTCTGTTCTTCATCATGCCTCTATTTAACAGGATTATGATTTTTCATTCATAATATAGAAAACTCAAAGTTAAGTACTTAGTTCCTGGCCATACTTGCAATTCAGTTATGTCTGAAGCTGCGAGATTGGCTTAGTTTATTGACACTCTCTCTCCCTCTCCTCTATGTCCTTGATTCCACCCCAAAAGCAGTATGTTTTCATAATACTTCTGGAAATATTATCCAGACATCGCTACAGTTCACTTCTTCATCACTAATACAAACAGAATGTTTATGTGAGGCAAAGCATTAACAAAACTTTGTTCTCATCTCACCTTATAAAAATAAAATGGTCGCAGATTAAGAACCTCGATAATCCAGGGAAAAGTACGAGTTGAGCTGTAGGCAAAGAGCACAATTTCCAAACAACAGGCCATCAAGGAGTGATGAAATATATCCTGCTCTAAAAGAACCTTGGGGAAGAGAAAGACCACAGTTTAATAAATTTCTCAGGATTTTAGCCTCTGCCATTATATAAAGAGGACTACAGAAAAAAAAAAAAATAACTTACAAAAGTTATAAATCATATTATACCTTATATCTAAGAGCATATTACATTATACTAGATTAATACAGATAAAACTTCAAGTTCTTAAACTGATAAAGAGTTTTCTTGTAAGATATAATCTTGGTCAGTGGTAGATGTTAAATGTAACTGAGGCATAAACATCAATCTACTTTGAAACTGGAGCAAATAATAAAATAATTAATATTCCCATGAAGAGACAAGCATAAGAATTAGTTCCTTTATTTAAATGAGTTTTGTGTCACCTGTTTTCTCGACATGAGGGCAGTATTTATTAATCAAACACTAAAATCAAAGGTATAGTATATCACAGCTAAGACTTTTTAGAAGTTCAGAGAAAGAAACGTTTTATTAAGAAGATAAAGTCCTGTTTTACCACTGAGTTTAAAATTTAACGTAAGTTTTCAGTTTTATAAATGGTATTTTTGTCATCCTTCTTAAAAATACCACTCCAAATCAATAAAGAGAATAAGAAATAGAAAATACCTAGGATAAAACAAGGAGTTACCTATAACCACAAACTGTATGTGTGAACTGAAGATGGATGAAAGAATGACAAATTACCCAGCAGAAAGCAGGATGGTCAAACATAAGGGCCTGACTAGAGACACTTAAGTGAATTTGCTCCATACAACCTGAGAAAAACACAGCAACTGAAGGCACAGGCAGAATAGAAAGTAGAGGTTATTAGGCAAGGGCTGACATGGATGGGTGATCTGCAAGTATTAACAGAACTCTTCAGGTTCCCATACAACATCCACTCTAAGGAATCAGATGATAGGCCTCTAGTCTAGAGAATTAGTCTCTACAAAAACTGAACTAGAGAGAATCAAAGCTTAGAACACCAGATATAGAAGAGACTGTGATTTTAGGTGAAAGCCTGCAGACTGAATTTGAGACCAACTTTCCCTTCCGTGCTCTGCTCCATAATACCAATAGCCAGGCAAGAGATTGGCAGATACTTCTCTAGACAAGTCAAAATACTCCAGATAAGTTTTAAAGACTCCAACAGTTGAGGGTCCCTATATTACATGATCACTCGAGGCTTCTGGACTTTTATTCTCACTCTTGCACACATAGTTTTGACCCAAACTGTTTTATCAACATAACGGTTTATTAAGGTCTCATTTTTAGTGACTCATTCAAAAAGCAGACATTTGAAGAATGCCTCCAATTGAAAGACAAGGGTATAATCTAACATTTGAGGAATAATCCAATATTCAAGGACAGACTCTCATACTGAAATTCCAGAAAGTAAAAACAGGTCACATACTAATACAAATAATTTAAATGCTCCTGGACTTCTAATTAGCAATCCTGGGATCTAGAAGATAATGGAACAATGCCTTCAAAATCAGAAAATGATTGTCAATCTAGAATCCTATATACAGACAACTATTAATCAAGTATGAGTTTAAAATAAAACATTCATGTAGTTTTAAAAAAGAAATTTAAAGCAAGGTAAGGTTTCCATACTTAAGCCAATAAAATGTTTATAACAGTGGATTGTGAAATTATGTATGTATAGTGTAATACCTAGAGTAACCACTAAAAAAATTTAATACAAAGGTATACACTCTAAAAATGCTCAAAGTAATCCATGGGAAGGTAAGAAAAAGAAAACAAACAAAAACAAAACAAAACAGAAAACAGAAAATAAAATAGTAGACTTATGCCCTTAACATAGTAACAATTAAATGTAAGCTAATATCTATTAAAAGAAAGAGCCTGCATAGTATATAGAACATGACTCAACTATACACTGCCTACAAGTAACTAATTTCAAAGGATGATACAGGTAGAATAAATGTAAAAGAGTATAAAAATATATATAGGCATACTAGGTTCTAGACCACTGCAATAAATATGCAATAAAGCAAATACCACAGTAACGTGAGCACACAATTATTTGGTTTCCCAATGCATATAAATGCTATGTTTACACTATACCATAGTCTATTAAGTGTACAATAGCATCATGTCTAAAAAATTTTTTTAATACTTATTACTAAAAATGTTAGCACCTGAGGCTTCAATGAATTGTAATCTTCTTGCAATAAAACACCAAGATCACTAATCACAGATCACTCTAATAAATACAATAATAATGAAAAAGTTTGCAATACTGTAAGACTCTGATGCTGGGAGGGACTGGGGGCAGGAGGAGAAGGGGACGACAGAGGATGAGATGGCTAGGTGGCACCACTGACTCGATGGACATGAGTCTGAGTGAACTCCGGGGAGTTGGTAATGGACAGGGAAGCCTGGCATGCTGCGATTCATGCGGTCGCAAAGAGTTCGACACGACTGAGTGACTGAACTGAAGAATTAGCAAAATGTGACACAGAAATGAAGTGAGAAAATGCTATTAGAAAAAGAGCACCAACAAGCTTGACACAGTGTTGTTGCAAACTTTTATTAAAACCTCACTATCTGTGAAGCACACAAAAAGTAAAGCACAATAAAACTACATATGCTTGTATCATACAAACATTAACCAAAAGAAAGCAGGAGTGGCTATATATAAACATCAGCCAGATGCTTTCAGAACAAAGACAATTACCAGACTCAGAGAGGGATATTCTGTCATAATAAAATGATTAATTCACCAAGAAGACAGTAACCTCAATGTCGACGCATCAAACAGCAGAGCTTCAAAATATATGAATTTTAAAAATCTAACAGAACTGGAAGGAGAAATAGATAAATTTAGTTTCATTTGGAAACGTCAATACCCTTATTTCCTCTCACTAACTGACAGAACTAAACCAAGAATTAGCAAGGATATAGAATTATTTAACAATACTATTAACCAAAAAGACAGAACTGACATTTACAGAACACTTCACCCAAATATAGCACACATTCTGTTTAAGAGCCCAGAACATTCACCAAGATAAACCATTCCTGCATCATAAAATAAACCTCAACAAACATAAACAAAATGAACTCACAGAGTATTATAAAAGTATAGATACGGAAAACTAGTGGCTAAAGAGAGTGAGTGTCACTTAAAAAGGGGCAACAGGAGGGAGATCTTTATGACAGAACAATTTTTATCTTTATTTTGGTGGTGGTTACCTCATCTACACATGTGATACAATGGTAAAGGGAGCAACATACATTGTTCCAGTGTCAATTTCCTGGTTTTGATATCATACTATATAAAATGTAACAACTGGGGACAAATGAATACATGAGATCCTTTGTACTACTTTTGCGACTCTGTGAATTTATAATTATTTCAAAATAAAAAGCTGAAAATTTACTTCTTTCTTAGGAGGTTATGGGAGCCTATGCTCCATCAAATATTAGTAAATTGTGAAAAATAAAAACATGGAATCCAGTAAAAATGGGGAACCAACACAGAAGAAAGCTTCCAGGGTGCAAACACAAAGAAATTTTAACAGTTAAAGCAGCACCCCCAAACATCAACTTGTTCTTACTGGAAATTAAGGTAATAAGGCTCCAAAAGTGACAAAGAGAGTGGAGGAGGAGGAAACAAAGATCATATGCTAGGATTGACTTTTAGAAAAATCTCTCTACTGGAGAGAGGGATCCAACTTAATCAAACGTCCAAAGAAAATGAAGCAATTAAAAAAAAAAGCTGCTAACATTTTATTCCTTAAAAATCCCTGAGAGGTATGACTACATATTTAAGTTATCACTTGGATTAATAGTTGCAGGGGGTGGGGGGGTTTCAACATTAGTTACCTAGGAATGAAGGACAAAGAACAGACCTGAAGGGGAAAGATGATGATGGCATACCAAAAACAAATTTTACATGTTCCACATTTCTGCCAAGAGGTGGCTAGTACTGGGTGTGCCAAAGACAATGGAGGCCAACTAATATGTCATTATGGCTAAGTGTGCCATTAACTGCTGACCATGAACCACCTACAATGAACTACAGAGCCTCTCAACACACAGCTTCCAGGCTTAGGATTTATGGAACTTGCCAGCGGCTGGTAGTGTGAATTTACTTACTGACATGTCCATTCCATGAAGTCTTCGTGTTTCCTGCACCATTACAGTCTCTAGTATTTTATAGTACAAAATTTCTGCAAGCTTTAGTCTGTTTACAGCAAAGTCTATGAGGGGAAATAAAAAGAAAACGTGCTGAAATGAAATGTAGCTGTTAATAACTAAGAACAAAATTTACATAAACTTAAATCTGATATATTAAAAACTACAGGGAAGGAAAAACTTGGATTTCTATTTTTCTTGGGACAGTCTACTTTCAATGCTGTATCAATTTCAGTTTTATCTTCTTACCTATGTGAGATCCTGGCTGTTCATCTGTTGATTGAGTATAGTGTTGGCAGAAAGTCTCTCCTATTCCTTTCACTATTTTCATAATATTTTCCATAGGATTACGCATACAAGACCTATAAAACACAAAAGGAACCTAATGACCAGGAAAAAAAACCAGACTACTAACATGTCTTCTTTCAAGAATTAGTCAGGATTTTAGTGACCCAAATCCTATTTTAAATTGTAAACCTGGATATGTAAACATAGGATATTTCAAACTAGTCTACAGCCTTTAAATATAATCATTTGGCACAGTTTTAGAATTTCAACATTAGAGGAGTCTATGTCTTCTATATTATGCTTCTATTTATATGAAATTCTAGAAAGGCAAAACTATAAGGACAGAAAATGTAGCAGGGGTTTCCAGAGGCTAGGGATGGTGTAGGGATTGAATATAAAGGGGCATAAATTTGAGGGGACTGTTAATCATCATGGTGATGACACAACTGTATGCATTTGTCAAATCTAATACAACTGTACAGTAAAAAGATGACTCTCATATATAAATTATACTTCAAGTGAAGTGAAAGCAAAGTTGCTCAGTCATGTCTGACTCTTTGACACCCCATGGACTATAGTCCATAGAATTCTCCAGGCCAGAATACTGGGTGGGTAGCCTAACCCTAACCCTTCTCCAGGAGATCTTCCCAACCCAGGGATCAAACCCAGGTCTCTCGCACTGCAGGCAGATTCTTTACCAGCTGAGCCACAGGGAAGCCCAACGATACTGGGATGGGTAGCCTATCCCTTCTCTAGCGGATCTTCCCAACCCAGGAATCCAACCGGGGTCTCCTGCATTGCAGGTGGATTCTTTACCAACTGAGCTATACTTCAATAAACCTGGTTTAAAAGACTAGATGATGGGCAGTGTTTAGGTATATATTGTGGTGTAAAAATAAATTGCATGTAATTTTTACCAAAATCAAAAGAATAACATGTTTAAAAAAAAATGTAGCATCAAAAAGGAAGATATCTGGCCAGAAGCAATTAATGCTGTTACTTTTATATTATTGTATTAACTCTGTTACCACAGAACACAGGTCTTAATTCAGAAATGTCAAATCCAAGTCTATGAGAAAGAATGTGACTTGCCGAAAGCCAAATAACAAGCACAGGGTTCAGAATTCCCAATCCCATATTCAAATGGACCAGCATCATGTGTAGAAAGGCAGGTAGCATACGTGGCAAAAACACTTTGTTCTTATTGAGTTCCTTTAATGCAAAGCTGTACTTCTTGACTTATATTTTCTTCAAACTAGGCTGCCTTTTTTATTTCATTATGTGGTAAAACAAATAAACTCACCCTCTTAATTTTTAACTGTACATTTTGTTAGCTATGTACACATTACTGTACAGTAGATCTCTAGAACTCTTATAGGTAATGCTGCAATGAACTTGGGTGTGCAAATCTCTTTGAGATCCTGTTTTCAACTCTTTGGAAAATATACCCAGAAGTGGCATTGTCAGGTCATAAAAATTCTATTTTTAACTATTTGCGAAATCTCCATATTATTTTCCTTACCAGCTACACCATTTACAACCCCAGCAACAGAACACCAGTTCTAATACTCATCAACACTTGTTATTTTCTTTTTTTTGATAGTGGTCTTTCTAATGGGTATGAGGTGATATCTCACTGTGGTTTTCATTTGCATTTATCTGATGATTAATGACACTGAGAATTTTCTGCATATGCTTTTGGCCATTTGTATGTCTTCTTTGGAGAAATGTCAAGTCTTTTGCCCTCTTTTAAAATGAAGTGGTTTTTGCCTTTTTTTTTTTTGAGTTGTAGGAGTTCTTTATATATGCTGGCTATTAACTTATCTGATATACAGTTTGCAATTGTTTTCTCCTATTCTAGTATAGGGCTTCCCTGGTGGCCCAGATGGTAAAGAATCTGCCCTCAAAGTGGGACACCTAGGTTTGATCCCTGGGTCAGATTCCCTAGAGAAGGAAATGGCAACCCACTCTGGTATTCTTGTCTGGAGATTTTCACAGAGGAGCCTGTGGGGCTAGACACAACTAAGAAACTAACATTTTCATTTTTAATCAAGTAAGGCTTCCCAGGTGGCTCAGTGGTAAAGAATATGCCTGTAAATGGAGGAGCCACAGGAGACATGGGTTGGATCCCTAAGTTGGGAAGATCCCCTGGAAAAGAAATGGCAATCCACTCCATTATTCTTGCCGGGATGATCCCATAGACATAGGAGCCTAGCAGGCTATAGTCTTTGGTGTCACAAAGAGTCAGACATGATTCAGCATGCAGAAGCAATCAAGCATTCCAGTATGCTGCCTTTCATCCTATTATTTCTAATGCTATACAGAAATATTTAAGTATGATGTAGTCTCATTTCTGTATTTTTGCTTGTTTCCTTTACTTTTGATGTCATATCCAATAACTGCCTATTTCAATGTTGCAAAGCTTTTCACCAATTTTTCCTTCTAGCTGTATAGTTTCAGGTCTCATGTTTAGCTTTTTAATCCATTTTTAGTCAACTTCTGTATAAAGCATAAGACAAAATCCTGTCTTCATTTTTTTGCATGGAGATATCTCAAAGAGACCCAAGTGTACTGCAGTATTACTCACAACAGCCAAGATGTAGAAACAACCTACAGGTCCACTGATGAATGAATAGATAAACTGTGTGTGTGTGTATAGTGAAGTTGCTCAGCCGTGTCCGACTCTGCGACCCCGTGGACTATAGCCTTCCAGGCTCCTGCATCCATGGGATTCTCCAGGCAAGAATACTGGAGTGGGTTGCCATTTCCTTCTCCAGGGGATCTTCCTGACCAGGGATAGAACCCATGTCTCCTGTATTGCAGGCAGACGCTTTAACCTCTGAGCCACCAGGGGATGATTTTGTGTGTGTGTATATATACATACAAAATATTTTATTATTTATGCAAATAATACATAATAGATAATATTCAATTATTTCTATATATAGAAATATTATAGAAAGGCTGTATATATATTTCTATATATATACAGCCTTAAAATCTTATTATGTACTACAACATGGATGAATCTTGACGATGTTATACTAAGTGAATCCAGCCAAACACAAATGCTACATGATTCCACCTAATAGGTACCTAAAGTAACTTCTGTATATGTAAATGAGTCTTTTTCATTCTTCTGCATGTGAATATCCAGTTTTCCCTATAGTGTGGTCTTAGCACCCTTGTCAAAGATCAGTTGACGATATACATGAAGCTGTATTTTGGGATGCCAGTCTATTCCATGTCTTAGTCTACATGTCTGTCTTTATAACAATATTTTACTGATTTCATTATTATAGCTTTATAATGTGTTTTTGAAATTAAGATGTTTAGCCCTCCAGCTTTTTTCTCAAGATTATTTTGGCTATTAGAAGTCCTTCAAAATTCCTTATGTTAAATTTTTCTATTTCTATAAGAAATGTCATTGGGTTTTGATAGGGATTGTACAGATTCTGTAGATTGCTTTGGGCAATGTGGACATTTTAACAATATTAAATTTTATAATCCATAGACATGGAATGTCTTTCCATTTATTTATTTCCAGGTTGTCCTTTGCATTCCACATTTTCTTCCTTCCTTCCCTCCCTTGTGCTTTAAACTGTTTGCACAGGGACTTCCCTGGTGGTCCAGTATTTAGAATCTGTCTTGCAGTGTCTGATCCCTACAGAGAACTAAGATTCCATATGCCATGGAGCAACTAAGCCCACAACACAACTAGAGGGTCCATGTACTGCAATGCCTCAAGATCCTACATGCTGCAACTAAGTCCCAACACAGCCAAATAAATAATAAGTATATTAACTTTAAAAAGTTTGCATAGTTGCTTTGCCATTTCTTTTTAACTTGTTCATGCTAAATGGACAGCTCAGTCCAGATCTATTTATTCAAATACTATGAGGGTAGACTAGATGCTATGAGTCTTCCTACTTATCCTGCCATCTGTTTATCTTCTGAGCTGTGGTTGAAGCTGGGGATGAATGTTCTGTCCACTTTTCTATAGACTGAGGTTTGGGGACTGTGAGTACAACACAGATGGTGCTAGGTTCAGCTTTTGATGAGGACCAGGGCTTTGCTTTCTCTTCTGAGATTTAGTTAATTATCCCCATTCCAGGGTTCACTATACCTAGGTCAGGGATACCTTCCAGTTTTATGAGGATCTTGCCACAAATCATGTAGGAACCTCAGAAAATGGAAGGCCCTAAGGATTTTTCATATTTCTGCTGCTATCTTAGTGGTATAGAGGAACTTTCACCTGGGGAGGTTTCTATTAATAGGTTTCTTTTTGCCCATCTGCCTGTTCACTCCATTTGTTTCTCTCCATATCTAGAGTATTAATGAACATTTTCAAGATCCTGCTAACAAACCCTTTTTTCCCTCACTAATGCTTCTTGGGGGTGGGGCATACTCAGTTCAGTTAAGTCACTCAGTCGTGTCCGACTCTTTGCGACCTCATGAATGGCAGCATGCCAGGCTTCCCTATCCATCACCAACTTCTGGAGTTTACTCAGACTCACGCCCATCGAGTCCGTGATGCCATCCAGCCATGTCATCTTCTGTTGTCCCCTTTCCTCCTGGCCCCAAGCCCTCCCAGCATCAGTCTTTTTCAGTGAGTCAACTCTTCCCATGAAGTGGCCAAAGTACTGGAGTTTCGGTTTTAGCATCATTTCTTCCAAAGAACACCCAGGACTGATCTCCTTCAGAATGGACTGGTTGGATCTCCTTGCAGTCCAAGGGACTCTCAAGAGTCTTCTCCAACACAACAGTTCAAAACCATCAATTCTTCAGTGCTCAGCCTTCTTCACAGTCCAATTCTCACATCCATACATGACCACAGGAAAAACCACAGCCTTGACTAGATGGACCTTTGTTGGCAAAGTAATGTCTCTGCTTTTCAATATGCTATCTAGGTTGGTCATAACTTTTCTTCTAAGGAGTAAGCGTCTTTTAATTTCATGGCTGCAGTCACCATCTGCAGTGATTTTGGAGCCCGCCAAAATAAAGTTTGACACTGTTTCCACTGTTTCCCCATCTATTTCCCATGAAGTGATGGGACCAGATGCCATGATCTTCGTTTTCTGAATGTTGAGCTTTAAGCTAACTTTCTCACTCTCCTCTTTCACTTTCATTAAGAGGCCTTTTAGTTCCTCTTTACTTTCTGCCATAAGGGTGGTGTCATCTGCATATCTGAGGTTACTAATATTTCTCCCGGCAATCTTGATTCCAGCTTGTGCTTCATCCAGCCCAGCATTTCTCATGATGTACTCGGCATATAAGTTAAATAAGCAGGGTGACAATATACAGCCTTGACGTACTCCTTTTCCTTTTTGGACCCAGTCTGTTGTTCCGTGTCCAGTTCTAACTGTTGCTTCCTGTCCTGCATATAGGTTTCTCAAGAGGCAGGTCAGGTGGTCTGGTATTCCCATCTCTTTCAGAATTTTCCACAGTTTATTGTGATCCACACAGTCAAAGGCTTTGGCATAGTCAATAAAGCAGAAATAGATGTTTTTCTGGAACTCTCTTGCTTTTTCTATGATCCAGCGGATGTTGGCAATTTGATCTCTGGTTCCTCTGCCTTTTCTAAAACCAGCTTGAACATCTGGAAGTTCACAGTTCACATATTGCTGAAGCCTCGCTTGGAGAATTTTGAGCATTACTTTACTAGTGTGGGAGATGAGTGCAATTGTGCAGTAGTTTGAGCATTCTTTGGCATTGCCTGTCTTTGGGACTGGAATGCAAACTGACCTTTTCCAGTCCTGTGGCCACTGCTGAGTTTTCCAAATCTGCTGGCATATGGAGTACAGCACTTTCACAGCATCATCTTTCAGGATTTGAAATAGCTCAACTGGAATTCCATCACCTCCACTAGCTTTGTTTATAGTGATGCTTTCAAAGGCCCACTTGACTTCACATTCCAGGGTGTCTGGCTCTAGGTGAGTGATCACACCATCATGATTAACCCGGTCATGAAGATCTTTTTGTCCAGTTCTTCTGTGTATTCTTGCCACCTCTTCTTAATATCTTCTGCTTCTGTTAGGTCCATACCATTTCTGTCCTTTATTGAGCCCATCTTTGCATGAAATGTTCCTTGGTATCTCTAATTTTCTTGAAGAGATCGCTAGTCTTTCCCATTCTGTTGTTTGCCTCTATTTCTTTGCATTGATCGCTGAGGAAGGCTTTCTTATCTCTTCTTGCTATTCTTTGGAATAGCAAGATGCTATATCTTTGGAACAGCAGATGCTTATATCTTTCCTTTTCTCCTTTGCCTTTCACTTCTCTTCTTTTCACAGCTATTTGTAAGGCCTCCCCAGACAGCCATTTTGCTTTTGTGCATTTCTTTTCCATGAGGATGGTCTTGATCCCTGTCTCCTATACAATGTCACGAACCTCTGTCCATAGTTCATCAGGCACTCTATCAGATCTAGGCCCTTAAATCTATTTCTCACTTCCACTGTATAATCATAAGGGGCATACTAGGAGCATTCATTTCCTTTTTGACCATCATTTTGGAAAATTATAGCATCAAATAATATCCTTCATCTGGTTGCTGATAGTTTGCTGATTTTTATTATCCTGTTATTTCATTAGGTATTAGGAAATAAGTTTCTCTAGTTTGGCCTCATTTTATCATCTTTACTACAAAATATGTCTTTTTTCCAACAACTGCATAAAATTCCATTTCATGGCTGTATGATCAATATGTAACCAGTCTTCCATTTGATGGACATTTAAATTGAATCCATTTAAAAAGAAAACAAAACAGTAATGCATAAATTAGGGGTGTTACCAGAGTGGAATGTTAGATCTATATAACCATTAAGATGAGTTTAATCATCAAAGTCTATAATAATATAAAGTAAAATTTATATATACTTTGTAATAGTACTTCTACCTGATTTTAGGTCAATTACTTTGTGATTGAAATGGTATAGTATAACTTGTCAGATATATATCCATTATCTCCAGAAATCAGAAGTACTTAAAACAGAATGAACTATAGAATCTAATTTAAAATTAGAAGAAAACTTGAAAAAAAATAGTATTATACTCACTCAAAAATATTTCTAAGTTGTTCACTTGGTGCATTTTTCAATCCAGCTACAATACTCTGTAGCCGGCTCACACTTTGGGTGGCTGAAGCAACAGGAGTAATGACTGCTTCTTTTTCTCTTAAATATCGCCGTCCTGTCAGTGGGGTAGAAGGTGCAAATGATGTTTTCTGACAGAAAAAAATATGTGACATTAAAAATTACTAAATTACATGTTTAATTTAGTACAGATACCATCCTCTCTATTCATGTTTAGTAGGTTACTTTTTCTCCCTCTTCTGGGTACCTACCACATTTTTAGCAATATTATGCTAATAACATATTTCTGAATATTACTTTTTCACAGTACTTTCTCTCTACAATCTCATTTTATCTTTCATAAAATTCACTTGAAATATAACATGCACATTTTCATTTTACATGAGAGGAAGCAGCTGACAAAGGTAATGGAAGTGCTGGGACTAAAACTTAGGTTTCTATGAATTTTCTAGCAGACCTTATACTGTAACCCACCTAACACATAAACAGAGAATTAAGCCTTGGCTATTAACAAATCCAGAGGAATATGACTGATGTTTGAGAAAAGCACATTGTAGGAAGCAAATTTTAAAGCAATAAAGCAGTAGCTAAAGTGATACAATGAAAAAAACAGGAAAAAGTATGTCTTCACATCCAAAGACACACAGTCTACTGAAAATCCAAGCATTCTGGGAAAATATCCAAATATGAAAAATAGCAAGAAATGAGTTAAATACTATATACTATAGTTTTGAAAATTATTATTTAAAGTTTTCATGGGAAATATGAATTAGTAGAAGAAATTTAAGATTTAACTTGAAAGATGCTTCTGCTGGTGGGCTTCCCTTGTGGCTCAGCTGTAAAGAATCCACCTGCAACATAGGAGGATGGGTGCAACCTCTGGGTTGGGAAGATCCCTTGGAGAAGGGAAAGGGTACCCACTCCAGTATTCTGGCCTAGAGAATTCCATGGACTGTATAGTCCATGGGTTTGCAAAGAGTCAGACACGGCTGAGCATCTTTCACTTTCTTCACTTTTCTGCTGTTAGTAGAAACACACACACACAGAAAAAGACCATTCAAGACTGAGGCCAGGCTAGGTTATATTACTTTTTCAAAGTGATGTTGCAGATTACACTCCACATTAGCCTGTGCTGTCAGTTTCCCTAATGGGCCGTCACCAGTGAACTTCCGAGGGGTTCCAATTTCCTCTTCTGCATCTGCTCCCAAAAAGATCCTCTCATCAAAGTCACCAACAGTTAAAACATATTCTTCGTACTCCTTGTTCACTGCTTTGCTGAAAAGAGAATTCTTTTAAGCTCCTAGGATACAACTAAGTTACACAATGGCTTTATCTTAAAGATATATTTTGACTCCATAGCATGGAAAAGCTCATGACTTTCTAGTTTTTATTAACTCTGCCCATCTAACAATATCTGAGGTTTCTATCTGATCATGGACATTCTTCACGTTCACATATATGGCAATAAATTACTTTGCAAGGTGACTGAAAAGAACCTGTACTTAATCTGAAAACTAGCTGAACCTAATTAAGGCCTGATCATTGAGGAAACAACTGTATGTGGCCTTGAAATATAAGTACATTCTGAATTTGCCAATATTTGATTAGTGAAAGAATGTGAACTCAAATACAGAAGTCATTGGGTCTGTTTATGAGTTTCTCAGGAGAGCAGATATTTTAATTGCCAATGGTTTCTGAAAATAAATTTAAGACTACAAGGCTTAGCAAAAACACTGACTGAATGCCACCAATGCAGAAGATAACTCAATTTGAATTTGGAGCTGTTAACTTGATACAACATATCATTTAACCAACTGTAACAAATCATTACTGACAGTATATGATATGCCTGATACTTTTGGTGCTAGATAATTACCTATTATCAGTAAAACTGGAAAGGTCCAGAAGGCATTCGCCCTTTAAAATCTGGGAAGAAAAAGTCATTGTGACGTTATGTAAGTAAGCATATTAACGTACACACAAGAACATCACATTTATCTAAATTAACATACACAAACACAAAACAGAGTTATTAAATATTTTTTTCAGACCAGTAACTCCTATTTAGTATGCAAATAAATTAAAAAACACTTAATGTCAAGATTTCAAAATACTTTGAAGTTAGTCTATCCATAGCAATGGTTTCCAAATTTTAATGACATAATAATCATGTAGGGGAACTTGTTAAAAGGGCAAACTTGACAGACCTCAAAGCCTGAACTAAGGCAGCAGTTTTAACAAATTCCCCAAATGATTCTGATGAAAGCTGTCCAATTTTAAAAACTGTCTATACAGAATGCAAATTAACAGTTATTGAATGATGGTATGTGTCAGACAAGCAAAAGACATGAAAAGGATATAGCTACTGTTACTGGTGAGAAGGAAATGGCAACCCTCTCCAGTATTCTTGCCTGGAGAATCCCCATAGACAGAGGAGCCTGGCAGGCTACATAGGGTCAAAAAGAGTCAGACACGACTGAGTGACTAACAATAACAACTGGTGAGAAAGGAAAATTACACTGTTATTAACATTGTCTGTGAATCCACACTATTCTTAGATTATCAAACATCAGGGATTGTAAATTCACATGCTTTCAGGAGTCAGGGTTTAACATACATAAATGAAGAGAGCAGAAAGCAAACTTCCTTGTCCTAAGAGCTAGCTGTTATTGAGCTTGACAATCGTTACTTATGTAGTTACCAATACTGCCAATTCTGATTTTTTAAAAATTTCCACATAAAAGGTCTTCATGTGTTAAGCTAAAAAGTGAACAAAATAAAAATGTAAAACACCCTAAACAGGCCAAATAAACGGTCTGTGGCCCATGGGCAAGAGAACCACTGTTCAAACCAGGATAATTCTGGAGTGAAAAAGGAGACAGTCTAGTAATTATGCCACACCAACAGCCAAAACCCAGATAACCCAGGCAAACCAAGATGTATGGTCACCATACCCAGGAGCCACTAGGGTACTGCTTCTACAGAGCACAATAGACAAAATCCTTCAGTTCTTTTAAAGTTTACTTTGCTGGAGATTAAAGTTTTAGAAAGAGATATTTTGAGTATACACACACACACAGAAATATATATATATATTGTGTATATACATATAAATATTTGTTTATTCAAAGATAAGACTAGATACAAAAGTATACGTAAGAGAAGAACCCAGTTAGTGATGACCTAATCCTTTCAGGGACTCTTGCTCTACTTGTATGGAATTAAAGCTACAGCTGTTATATATCATCCTACTTTTAGTAAACAGCAAATTGTGTAAACAGTATTCAAATTGTGGCAATAAACTAGTTTACTCTGACCTCCTGCTTTTCCTCAGGCTTACTCTGATGTTTGTCCTTCATTAATTCTCTATCAGAACCTCCTACAGATGCCTTTGGCTGTGCATTTAGTTAACAGGACATACGGCTGGTCACATTCTATCACAGCTCAGTTTTGCACATCACAGAAAATCACAGGCCAGGACTTCATCACAGCAGAGGCTGAAACCTGGGAACTTGAGCCCGAGTACTATAATGTTAAGAACTTTCTTAAAATATGGTTTTCTCCTGGAGGCTGTTACTGCTGACCCACAGGAGCTCAATCATTTAAATGTAAGTACAGTACCTTCCTATCAAAGAGTTTTGAAATATATGGCTTAAAGTAATGCTCCTTTATTCCTTTGGCTTCTACCAGAAGTCCGTCATGCAGTTCACACAGTACAGGAATGATGCAGGGAGGTTCTTCAGAAGCCCGAAAGTCAGCAGTTTGGAAATTAGATGGTAAACCTAGTTTGACAGGGTATAAGAAACAATGGGTGGAAAAAAGAATATGATCGACTTTTAACACTCTTTTTCTAAAAATTGATTATCAGTTTTCAAAAATAAATAAGGTCTTACCTTTAAATGATGGATTCAGCAATTCTTGTCTATTTGGGCACATAATGGCATTGGCAAAAATCAGATCCAAGCAGCACAGAAGTAAATGATAAGAGTTTACTAAATCATCTCCAATCATACGAAAATTACCTTTACAAGAAAAAAGAGACTTAAAACCCAGGAACCTTCCATGTCAAATAGCACCGAGTTCCCACAACAGAAATATAAAGTAACTGAAAGTGTCATCTTACCCTTAGTATAAACAAACAGTGTCCAGCAGAAATTAAAGAGCTCTTTAACACTGCAAGGAATCCTCCTAAAAAGGGGTGGGGGAATGTACTTTTTATCTAACTTACTAAGTATCATTCCACATTTGTCACTTAAAAATTGAAACAGCAAATACACCAAGCAGTAAAGTCAAATTACATATAAAATCCCATTCACAAAGGACAGACAACCATGGTTTATTAAATGGGGTTAAAAGTTGACTTTTAAAATGCAAATGCCCTTAATAAGCTTGTATCATAATTTCTATGTCAATTATATGAGGATAAAGTGTCTTACCTCTGCTTCCTGCTTCGTGGTAACTTTGGTGGCTCTTCATATGGATTTTGAAATATATCTAAAAAAATTGGCTCAAATTTTTTGAAAATTACCATAGACACCTCAAAATTTCTTTCTAGCCTTTCTATACGTTCACGAAACTCTTGAGGCAGGTTTGACATGTCCATCCATTTCTTCATTTTACTAAAAAACTGTATTAAACTAAACAAACAGAAAAAAGCAAATTTAAAATGAATCCATATAATGGTAGGAAAAGAAGATACTCTACTTATACCTAAGAATCTTTATTAAAATCCCTGAATTTATTTTTTAAAAAGAGAGACAAAAAAACCCATTTCAAGTGCTATGAAATTACTTTGGTTCCCAGAATCACTAGAATGTAAACTCTGAATTAACAGTCAATACATAAAATATCTTTGACTATGCAGGTAGTACCTATCTACTTCTTTTATTCCCTGTAGTACCTAGACAATACTCTACATATAAATAACAAAGTAAATGTTAGTCAACAGACTGATGAGTTCACAAAACTAGTCTGAGGAAAGACAGCCTGTCTCAATATTAGATTCTGGAAGTTGCTCACAAAGCACCAGACTGCTATAGGGAAAGAATAAAATTCAACTGTTTGTGTTACAACACATGGTTCTACTATCAAATATCAATATATACCTAAGAAGGCAGAACATACCCAGAAAAACCACTTAATGGACTATGGCTCTACATTTCTGGTTTATACAATTATAAGTGGATTTTTAATGTTCCCATGTTAGTATGGTCTTAGACTGAAATTCTGTAGTGTTAAAGTTCATTTAAGTGTCTAGTGATATTACAGAATGCATGTAATATTTTTTTAAAGGTGGTAGAAGAAACCATCAGTTAGTTGTCTATAGAAGTTCAAACTCCAGACATGCTGACTGAAATCTAAAATTTGAGTCTTTTTAAAAGATTCTTATCAAGAGCAGCAAAAAAGGAAAAACCTAGATTACTAAAATTTTTTGGCTGACAAAATTATAGTCTCTCTATAGAGAGAGACTATAGAGGACTTTGTTGGAGACAGGGATGCTCAGCATGTGAAATTCTATTCTTTCTTTTGTCTGAGGATTTTCTACTAGAACAGTCAGCTGCACTGGAACTCAGGGTGAAGGCATAAAACCTGAGGTCCTTAATCAGATATATTAGTTTGATTTTTAAATCTGGAGGTGACAGTACAGAAATGAGAAAGTGGTAAATTCTTACGGAGCTCAATAGCAGCTCCTAGGGACTAAAACATTGCCAACATCCAGGGACAGCACTGCTGGCCATGCAAGCTGTATACCTATTAGATGGGTTCTGTGATACACTCTTTGATTGTGTAGTCAGCCTGTCTTTCTCCTGGTCATTTTCTATGCCTAATTTCTCAAGTTATCCTAAAGACTTTGTCAGCTATCCAATATTTTCTCAATACATTTTTTTCTTCTCCTTAAGAGAGCCAAAGTTGGTAGCTGGTATCTTCTTTTTTTTTTTAATAAATAAGATCCATGACTAATATGTTCTCATATAAATCCAATGTACATATTGCTATCCCAAAAATCTATTTCTGCTTTATTGATTAAGCCAAGGCCTTTGACTGTGTGGATCACAATAAACTGTGGAAAATTCTGAAAGAGATGGGAATACCAGACCACCTAACCTGCCTCTTGAGAAATCTGTATGCAGGTCAGGAAGCAACAGTTAGAACTTGACATGGAACAACAGACCGGTTCCAAATAGGAAAAGGAGTACGTCAAGGCTGTATATTGTCACCCTGCTTATTTAACTTATATGCAGAATATATCGTGAGAAACGCTGGGCTGGAATCAAGATTGCCGGGAGAAATATCAATAACCTCAGATATGCAGATGACACCACCCTTATGGGAGAGTGAAGAACTAAAAAGCCTCTTGATGAAAGTGAAAGAGGAGAGTGAGAAAGTTAGCTTAAAGCTCAACATTCAGAAAACAAAGATCATGGCATCTGGTCCCGTCACTTCATGGGAAATAGATGGGGACACAGTGGAAACAGTGTCAGACTTTACTTTGAGGGCTCCAAAATCACTGCAGATGGTGACTGCAGCCATGAAATTAAAAGACACTTCTCCTTGGAAGGAAAGTTATGACCAACCTAGACAGCATATTCAAAAGCAGAGACATTCCTTTGCCGATTAAGGTCCATCTAGTCAAGGCTATGGTTTTTCCAGTGGTCATTATGGATGTGAAAGTTGGACTGTAAAGAAAGCTGAGTGCCGAAGGATTGATGGTTTTGAACTGTTGTGTTGGAGAAGACTCTTGAGAGTCCCTTGGACTGCCAGGAGATCCAGCCAGTCCATTCTGAAGGAGATCAGTCCTGGGTGTTCTCTGGAAGGAATGATGCTAAAGCTGAAACTCCAAAACTTTGGCCACTTGATGCGAAGAGTTGACTCACTGGAAAAGACTCTGATGCTGGGAGGGATTGGGGGCAGGAGGAGAAGGGGACGACAGAGAATGAGATGGTTGTATGGCATCACTGACTCAATGGACATGAGTTTGGGTGAACTCCGGGAGTTGGTGATGTACAGGGAGGCCTAGTGTGTTGCAATTCATGGGGTTGCAGAGTTGGACATGATTGAGTGACTGAACTGAACTGAACTTGGAACAAAATACATCAGAGTGTTTGAAAACAAACAAAGGAGTCTTATAGGACTGATATCACTTAAACTATGAATGTGATTTTTTAAACTAAATTAAAACGCAAAGTAAACTTCACAGCTTTCAAAAGAGTTTTTGTTTCATTGAAAATCTATTACAAAGAATACAGTACTCCAAAAGCATATGAAAGATGCTCAACATCATTAGCCATTCAGTTCAGTTCAGTTCAGTCGCTCAGTCGTGTCCGACTCTGCAACCCCAAGAATCACAGCACACCAGGCCTCCTTGTCCATCACCATCTCCTGGAGTTCACTCAAACTCATGTCCATCGAGTCAATGATGCCATCCAGCCATCTCATCCTCAGTCGTCCCGTATTCTTCCTGCCCCCAATACCTCCCAGCATCAGAGTCTTTTCCAGTGAGTCAACTCTTCTCATGAGGAGGCCAAAGTACTGGAGTTTCAGCTTCAGCATCAAAGAAATCCCAGGGTTGATCTCCTTCAGAATGGACTGGTTGGATCTCCTTGCAGTCCAAGGGACGCGCAAGAGTTTTCTTCAACACCACAGTTGAAAAGCATCAATTCTTCAGTGCTCAGCCTTCTTCACAGTCCAGCTCTCACATCCATACATGACTACCGGAAAAACCACAGCCTTGACTAGATGGACCTTTGTTGGCAAAGTAATGTCTCTGCTTTTCAATATGCTATCTAGATTGGTTATAACTTTTCTTTCAAGGAGTAAGTGTCTTTTAATTTCATGGCTGCAATCACCATCTGCAGTGATTTTGGAGCCCCAAAAATAAAGTCTGACACTGTTTCCACTGTTTCCCCATCTATTTCCCATATAATGATGGGACCAGATGCCATGATCATCGTTTCCTGAATGTTGAGCTTTAAGCTAACTTTTTCACTCTCCTCTTTCACTTTCATCAAGAGGCTTTTTAGTTCCTCTTCACTTTCTGCCATAAGGGTTGTGTCATCTGCATATCTGAGGTTATTGATATTTCTCCCGGCAATCTTGATCCCAACTTCTGCTTTCTCCAGCCCAGCGTTTCTCATGATATACTCTGCATGTAAGTTAAATAAGCAGGGTGACAATATACAGCCTTGATGTACTTCTTTTCCTATTTGGAACCAGTCTGTTCCATGTCCAGTTCTAACTGTTGCTTCCTGACCTGCATATAGGTTTCTCATTAGCCATTCAGTTCAGTTCAATCGCTCAGTCGTGTCCGACTCTTTGCGATCCCATGAACTGCAGCACGCCAGGCATCCCTGTCCATCACCAACTCCCGGAGTTCACTCAGACTCAGGTCCATCGAGTCCGTGATGCCATCCAGCCATCTCATCCTCGGTCGTCCCCTTCTCCTCCTGCCCCCAATCCCTCCCACAATCAGACTCTTTTCCAATGAGTCAACTCTTCGCATGAGGTGGCCAAAGTACTGGAGTTTCAGCTTTAGCATCATTCCTTCCAAAGAAATCCCAGGGCTAATCTCCTTCAGAATGGACTGGTTGGATCTCCTTGCAGTCCAAGGGACTCTCAAGAGTCTTCCCGACACCACAGTTCAAAAGCATCAGTTCTTCAGCGCTCAGCCTTCTTCACAGTCCAACTCTCACATCGATACATCCATACAGGAAAAACCATAGCCTTGATTAGCCATTAGGGAAATACAAATCAAAACCATGATGAGTCACCACTTCATGGGTACTTAACTATTAAAAAAAAAAAAGACAGCAACTTCCCTGGTAGTCCAGTGGTTAAGAATCTGCTGCCAACGCAGGGGACACAGGCTTGATCCCTCTTCTGGAAAGACCCGACACACTGCAGGGCAACTAAGCCCATGCACCACAATTACTGAGCCTATGATCTAGAGCCATCGGAGCCACAGCTAATGAGCCCATGAACTCTAGAGCCCATGCTCCACAACAAAAGCCACTGCAATGAGAAGCCCACATACCACAGTTAGAGAGCAGTCCCTGCTCATGTCAACTAGAGAAAGCGTGTGCAGCAACGAAGACCCAGCAGAACCATAAATAAATAAGTAAATCTTAAAAAAAAAAAAAGATAAGTTTTGACAAGATGTGGATAAATTGGAATCTTCATAGAATGACTAGTATAGCCATTTTGAAAAACAGTTTGATATCTCCTCAAAAGGTTATCCAGAGTTACCACATGACACAACAATTCTTATATATACATCTAAGAGAAATTAGAAATACGTCCACATAAAAAGCTGTACACATTTATAGCAACATTATTCATAAGAGTCCAAAGTGGAAACAGTTGTCCATAAACAAATGTCCATCAACCAAAAAATTAATGAAATGTTTATATCCACACAATGGAAAATTATTCAGTCATAGAAAGGAATAAAATGCTGATACATGCTACAGCATGGATGAACCTTAAAAACATTATGCTAAATTAAAGAAGCCGATCACAAAGAAATATCATATACTGTATGATTCTGTTTATAGGAAATGTCCAGGATAGGCAAAAAGACAGAAAGTGAGTTAGTGGTTGCCAGAGGAAGAGGATTTAGTGGGGGTATAACATGTGAATGCTAATGAGTATGAGGTTTCTTTTTTGGCATGATGAAAATCTTCTAAAATTGTAGTCAGTATGTGAATATATTAAAAATTGTTGAGCTATAGACTTTAAATGGATATGTGGATTATATCTCAATAGGGCTGTTTAAAAAAATGCTACTCCAAAAGGATACAGTGAAACGTGCTAGAAGTATTAGTAATTACCTTTCTAAAGGCAACTTGGCAACATGAATATAAAGTCTTAAAAACACTCAATTCTTTCATCCAAAAATTGATTTTTATGAGAATCTAAGGAAAGAGTCAAAGATATAGGCAAAAATATTTATACAAAGATGGATATCACGCTATCCTATGACAGTTTTCTTTTTCTTTTTTTAATAAGTAATGTACATAATTACAAAATTTCAACGGTACTGAAGGATACATGATGGAAAGTATCTCTCCTTGTCCATCACCTCCCTCCCAGTTTTCTTCCACTAAAGCAACCAACTTTGCTTTAGTGACTAATTATACCCTTCCCCATCCAGGGAGTGAACCTGGATCTCCTACACTGCAAGCAGATTCTTTATTGCTGAGCCAGAGAAAGTCACAATTATATTGTTACCAGAGTCTTCCCTGGTGGCTCAGACGGTAAAGCGTCTGCCTGCGATGCGGGAGACCTGGGTTCGATCCCTGGGTTGGGAAGATCTCCTGGAGAAGGAAACGGCAACCCACTCCAGTACTCTTGCCTGGAAAATCCCACGGATGGAGGAGCCTGGTAGGCTATAGTCCACGGGGTCGCAAAGAGTCGGACATGACTGAGCAACTTCACTTTCTTTCACTTCAGTTTCTTATTTATCCTTGCAGAACTTTTTAGGGTATTTATGAATACATACCTACTTAAATACTTTTTCCCCACTCAAATGAAATCATACTACCTACAAGAGATACTCTATACTTCTCTTCTTCCCTATAATTTTGGAGATCATTTCCTCTCAGTTCACATGAACATCCTTCCATAATGTTAAGAGCTGGATTTTATTCCACTATATGGATGTGCCATAAATGTATCTAAACATTCCCTTTTATGCTTTAAACTTTTTATTTTGAAATAGCATCAAACTTACAGAAAAGTTGCAAGAATTGTATATAAGAACTTCTTTATTCACCAATATTCACCAATTTTGCATTTTGCATATTTGCTTTGTTATCCACCTCCCTTTATGTTATTTATGTGTGTACAGATCTTCCTCAATTTACAAATGGGGTTATGGGATATAACCTGTAACCCTACTGTAAGCTGAAAATATAAGCTGAAAATGCATTTAATATACCTAAACCTACTAAACATCATAACTTAGCCTGCTGCTGCTGCTGCTAAGTCACTTCAGTCATGTCCGACTCTGTGCAACCCCATGGACACCAGCCCACCAGGCTCCCCCAGCCTACCTTAAACATGCTCAGATGCTTACATTAGCCTACAGTTGGGTAAAATCATCTAACACAAAGCCTATTTTATTAAAAAAGTGTTGACTATCTCACATAATTTAACAAATACTCTACTGAAAGTGAAAAACAAAATGGCTGTGAGAGAGAATAGTTGTAAATGTATTGGTTGCTTACCCTCCTGATTGCATGGCTTACTGGGAGCTGTGACTCACCCTGCCAGCAAAAACCAAGTACAGAGAAAAGATGGTAATAAGAACATATGTCCCAATAGTGGCACACTATCTAATTTTAAGGGTACTCAAAAGGCAAAAAAAAAAATTACTTTGTAAAAAATTAATATCAATGTTTCTATTAAAATTAAGAAAAGTAATTTTTCATTCAGGTTCTAATAAATATGAAAATAATAAGTAAATGAAAATAATCTTGATTTAAATCACAAGTTACTAAAAACTTGTAATAAAATAAGGAAAAATTACTTCTCACTACTTAATGAGACTCAGACAACTGCTTTATTAAGAATTTAAAACTCAAATTATAAAATAGATACTAATTTTTAACACTATTAATGGCAGAACAAATTTTTACATAAAACTTGGGTTTGTTTTTTTTTTTTGGCAGCACCTCATGCCTTATAGGATCTTAGTTCCCTGACCAGGGATTAAACCCAGGTCTTTTGCAGTGAGAGTGTATAGTCCTAACCACTGGACAGACAGGGAATTCCCACATGAAACTTTCTTTTAAGTTGGAAATTGCTTAGGCTAATTTTTTTTGTAAACTGAAGCTGAATTAAAGATACAATTCAAAAGAAGACACACTAATGTATATTTGTTTACTGATACATAAGTAATACAGCATGGACTTCAGAGGCTCTGCCACTTAGGTATATAACCACTAGATACAATTTAACCTCGTGGTGACTTGGCTTCCTCATCTTTAAAATGAGATTTATTTCATAGGATTACTGTGAGGATTAAATGAATAAAGATATGCAAACTATTAGCACATAATATCTGGCACACAGGTAAATACTGAATAAAAATCTTTTACAGGTATATGTATGAATCTATACTTCTACAGTATTTTGCAGTATGATTTAGCAATATTTGATGCATTTTTCCCAAATCTATAAAGATCTACATAGTCACCTAAAATTAGTGACTTCCCTGGTGGTCCAGTGGTGAAGAATCCACCTTCCAAATGCAAAGGACGGGTTTGATCCCTGGCTGGGGAACTAAGATCCCACATGCCATAAGGCAACTAAGCCCGCACACTGCAACTACTGAGGCCACATGCACTGGCACCTGTGCTCCGCAGTGAAGAGTCCTTGTGCTGCAACTAGAGGAGCTGACGAGCGGCAACCAGGACCCAGAATAGCCGAAAAAAGATAAAATTTTACTGCATCAAGTTGAGGAAAATACATTATTTAAGGGGAAAAGATTAAATGATAAAGCAAATGGAGTAAAATGTCACTAAAAGGTGAGTCTAGGTCAAGGGTGTATGGATGATCTTTGTAATTTTCTTATTTTTGCAACTTTTCTGAAAGCTTCAAATTATTCTCAAACTTAAAATATTAATGAAAAAATCATAGATAAAGAGATTTAGTAACATTCCTGGCAGTCCAGAAGTTAAGATTCCATGCTTCCAATGCAGGGGGCACAGGTTCAATCCCTGATTGGGGAACAAAGATCCCACTTGATGCATAGTGCAGCCAAAAAAAAAAACCCAAAAACAAAACCTCTATGCCTGTAATGGTAGTTATATAACTCTGTAAAAATGCCCCAAATCACTGAATTGTACAAGTAAATGAATTATATGACTTATAAAGTGTAACTCAATTAAAAAAAAATTTAGAACAGGGGCCTTTGGTTGAAGTTAGAATTTGAGGAACAAAGAGAAAGAATGTGAGAACTGGGGAAAAAATGTAATAGCTGTAAAAAAAACTTAGAATAGGATGAAGCTAAATGATTTAAAATGAAGAGAAATTAAATTCTCAAGTTAAATTCAGGACTTATAAAGTAATGTTTGAAAAATCAAAGTGCTTTACCTTAATTTAGCTGAACGTAGTATTCTGGTAAGTGAAACGCAATTTCCTTCCATGATACCCTTTCCAACTGTGGGAATGATGCTTTTGCGGCAAGCAACATACAATGAACACGCCAACCAGTGTATAACTTCTCCCTGGCAGGCAAAAGATAAAACAGCAAAATGGATATATTTCATTAGAACACTTGAATTCTAGACTCAAAAGAGACCTTAGGATTATCTGGTCTAATTTTCATACTGTATTAACAGGTGAGAGAAGTGAGGATATTTGCCCAAGGTCAGAAAGCTTAGTTGGTTGCAAAAATGGGTATAAAATTCCTTACTCTCAGTCCTGTGTAACATGGTAAACTGATATTAATCTAAATATAGATCTCTCATCTACACCGCAAATCTAATATTACGGAAAACGTTCTCAATTTTTCAGCATTAGCTTTTTCAATGTTATAACACCAGTCATGGCCTTGATGATGTGGAAGTTCCTTTCTATCATTTTGTTTCTTTTTAATCACTTTGGCAGAGAAAAGAAAAGAACAGAGTAGAATGATGGCAAAAGAATCATGCATATAAAAACTAACACCTATCGTGTTCAACATAAAGGAGGTTGTCAGTTTTGTGAGGTAGAAATCAAGAAGAGGTGGCAGGAATACACAGAACTGTACAAAAAGGTCTTCATGACCCAGATAATCATGGTGATGTGATCACTAATCTAGAGCCAGACATCTTGGAATGTGAAGTCAAGTGGGCCTTAGAAAGCATCACTACGAACAAAGCTAGTGGAGGTGATGGTATTTCAGTTGAGCTATTTCAAATCCTGAAAGATGATGCTGTGAAAGTGCTGCACTTAATATGCCAGCAAATTTGGAAAACTCAGCAGTGGCCACAGGACTGGAAAATGTCAGTTTTCATTCCAATTCCAAAGAAAGGCAATGCCAAAGAATGCTCAAACTACCGCACAATTGCACTCATCTCACATGCTAGTAAAGTAATGCTCAAAATTTTCCAAGCCAAGCTTCAGCAGTACATGAACCGTGAACTTCCAGATGTTCAAGCTGGTTTTAGAAAAGGCAGAGGAACCAGAGATCAAATTGCCAACATCTGCTGGATCATGGAAAAAGCAAGAGTTCCAGAAAAACATCTATTTCTGCTTTACTAACTATGTCAAAGCCTTTGACTGTGTGGATCACAGTAAACTGTGGAAAATTCTGAAAGAGATGGGAATACCAGACCACCTGACCTGCCTCTTGAGAAATCTGTATGCAGGTCAGGAAGCAACAGTTAGAACTGGACATGGAACAACAGACCGGTTCCAAATAGGAAAAGAAGTCTGTCAAGGCTGTATACTGTCAACCTGCTTATTTAACTTATATGCTGAGTATATCGTGAGAAACGCTGGGCTGGAAGAAGCACAAGCTGGAATCAAGATTGCAGGAAGAAATATCAATAACCTCAGATATGCAGAAGACACCACCCTTATGGCAGAAAGTGAGGAGGAGCTAAAGAGTCTCTTGATGAAGGTGAAAGAGGAGAGTGAAAAAGTTAGCTTAAAGCTCAACATTCAGAAAACGAAGATCATGGCATCCAGTCCCATCACTTCATGGGAAATAGATGGGGAAACAGTGTCAAACTTTATTTTGGGGGGCTCCAAAATCACTGCGGATGGTGACTGCAGCCATGAAATTAGAAGACGCTTATTCCTTGGAAGAAAAGTTATGACCAACCTAGATAGTATATTCAAAAGCAGAGACATTACTTTGCTGACTAAGGTCTGTCTAGTCAAGGCTATGGTTTTTCCTGTGGTCATGTATGGATGTGAGAGTTGGACTGTGAAGAAGGCTGATTACTGAGGAATTGATGCTTTTGAACTGTGGTGTTGGAGAAGACTCTTGAGAGTCCCTTGGACTGCAAGGAGATCCAACCAGTCCATTCTGAAGGAGATAAGCCCTGGGATTTCTTTGGAAGGAATGATGCTAAAGCTGAAACTCCAGTACTTTGGCCACCTCATGCGAAGAGTTGACTCATTGGAAAAGAGTCTGATTGTGGGAGGGATTGGGGGCAGGAGGAGAAGGGGACGACCGAGGATGAGATGGCTGGATGGCATCACGGACTCGATGGACCTGAGTCTGAGTGAACTTGGGAGTTGGTGATGAACAGGGAGGCCTGGCATACTGCGATTCATGGGGTTGCAAAGAGTCAGACACGACTGAGTGACTGAATTGAACTGAAGTGATTAGCCTAATCTTTAAAACAGTCTAAGTATGGCTCTCACTCTTAGCAGATATTTCAACTTACAGTGATACAAAAAAGGTGACACTTGATAATTCAACACTAGACTTGAGCTATTGAAGCTAGATTCACTTTATGATTTCATTGCTGAGCTTTACATGAAATTAAGAACTAGCCACAAATCTCATAGCATAACACAATACTGTAGTGCAGATCCTCTTTATGACCAGACTCTAGCAGAATAAAAATGACTAATAAAGATTTCCTGCAATAATCCAAAAGGGTTGAGCAGAAATGGGTAGCTACTAATAAATCTAAGACCTAGTGTTCCTGACCTAAAGCAGTGAAGCAGTCTTAATGCTTGAGGCAGGTAAGCTTAAGGTTGAATACTTTTAGAAGCCTTGATTAACCAATTGTTTGGGTATAACACCCAAGTATTATAGAGCTTTTGGATACAGGCTACTAGACGAAAACACTATTAATATAGAGAAACTTTAAGAACCAAAATTACTACTTGGACTTTTTTCTAAAAATAAAAGCACCTATAGTATTTAAATTAGTTCCTTGATACTAGGCCTTCAAAATACAAAACCACTCTGACCTTATAAAACTCCAAGTGTAGAACTAAGAGGAACAGATACTATTATCTATAATTGGTGAGATAAATGTTTTAAGAATTGAAAATAAAGTGTTATGGGAAAATATAGTGTAGTAAGCAACTGATTTTGCCTGGGGAGGTCATAGAAGGGTTCACAGGAGACATAAGTGGTAAGTGGTGATAAATCACCAAAATGTATGGGTGAAGTGAGGTGGGTAATCAGGAGCTTGTCAGGTAGACTAGAGAGGATAGGGACTGGGCAGAGGGGTTCTTAAGAAGCAGCAGATACATGAAAATGCCTTTCACCAAAAACAAAGCAACAAAGAAGAGGAAAACAAAACACTTTCAATAGAATAAACACAAAATCTTAATTCAACACAACTGTGAATTATGTGAAACATTAAGATACCCTGATCAACTCTGCCTAACTGGAGATTCGGCTCTTAAACTTTCCCTGGAGTGGGGAGTGAAGTTTCCAGGCAGAGGGGCTAGCATGGAGAAAGTTAGGAGCAAGCTAGGCATATTCAAGAATCTGAAAGAGGCGCCTAGTTTAATGCCTTCAACACAGTCTACACTCAGCAATGTGCATTCAGTGAGAGACTAGATGAAGACTTGGGATGTCAGAAATGCTTTCTCTGGCTTCTAAAAAGTTTGTTTTCAATCAAGAGGCTGTAAATTATAATCTCCCTTACTTTCTCCTCCTTTCCTCAGCTTTCCAGTCGTGTCACCCAGAGATGAAGATGACCGTCCTTAATCCAGTCTATCCAGTCCTACCCTGGAGACAAGAGTCTCTCTTCTTCTCCCTTATATAGTGACACACACATACACAGTCAACTCCAAATTTCCAACTCCATGCCTTTGAACTCAGCGATTAACTATTCTACTGGGTGATGAGTCAGAACAACACGCTGAGTCCAGCCCTCTTAGATCACAAAAACTTTTGATCATGAGGCCACTGCAAATATATTCCATCATAATTCTACCTCTATACTGGGCTTATGCTTGTTTGGGTTTCTGCTATGATTAGCAGAACGAACCTGGGCAACACAGCCCTCCTGACCTTGATACCTGGACAGCAGGATTAATACTCCCTGCCCTGTCATGTCACAGACTGTTGTGAGGACTTAACGCAAGAATAGCTGGGGAAAATCTAATGATAGCTTACATTTTATTTTGTTCAGAGACAGACACTGTGTTTAGCGTCAAGACCATCTAATTATCCCCGTCTGAAGAAGGAGGAATCTGGGGCCCAGAGATAAGCCTTGTGTGCACAGTTGGCTCTGATGAAATAGCTGTGCCGCGGCAAAACCGCAAAAAAAAAAAAAAAAACAACC